>CM045758.1:54597148-55925898 GCA_025200525.1 Camellia lanceoleosa | reverse complement strand
TGAGAGCGATAGCATAATAGCATTAATAAGATTTTAATCTGAACAATATATATATTTTTAAGAAAAAATTACCAGTAAATCCTATGTGGTAGAAAGTTAAACCATTTAATCCTACGAATTTTCTTATGCACCATTTAGTCCCATTATTTACATCAGTAACATCATCATCATCATTAACATCATCAAAACCCCAAAAACACTTCACCGTTTGAATCTGATTTTGAATCTAGGTTTGAACCTTTGGATTAAAAAAACTTCACGGCGGGCGAGATCTTATCATACACATGTCCTCTTCATTCAACCAAAACTTCTCCCCCATCTTTCAGACAACTCAACAAACACTTAAATTGCAAACAGTAACCTTCACCAGTGTGTGGATCAACGAAATGATTGTTGATGATTCCATGAAAAGTAGGGTACAAACCAGTGACAATTGAGTAATGATTTGGGAACGTTAGAGTTTGGAACACAGAAATCAAACCCCTTTCGGCTTCAGTACCATTGTTGATCAAGCGATCAATGTTGGGGGTTTGGGTCTTGAATTGGTACCTGAATCGAAACCCATCTGAGGAGACGAAGAGAACGACTGGGTGCGTGAGTTTGGTGAGTGCATCCGATCGAATATCACACATCCGGTGGCGATTTGAGGGATTTGAGGGAAGAACGTCAACTGTGTTGATGATTTCGATCGAATATTTAATGTTTGATGTTTGATGTTGTTGATGAATAATGTTTAATGTTTAATGTTGATGATGATGTTTAATGTTTAATGTTTGATTATGTTTAATGTTGATGATTTGATGTCGATGATGTTAATGGTCATTAACATTGGAATAGGACCTAACGGTGCATAAGAAAATTCATAGGACCAAATGGGTTACAAGATACAAATTTAGGATTTATTGGTGCATGCCCCTATTTTTAATAGTGAATTTTTTTTTGTCTAAATAGATTTATTTTTTGTTATTTATAATTTTTTTTTTTAATTAACTTTCATTTTTTTTTATCATATTAAACATTAAAAAATAAACCTACCAAAGTAGCTCAGTTGCTTAGGGGAGGAAAACTGTGAAACGAGTCGTAAACTTGGATGTCTTGAATTCGATTCTCACCTCTAGTTGGATTACTAGCAGGCTACTATATCTTTGCCTGATGGCTCAAGGCTCTAAGATTAGTTGAGGTGTGCATCTTAAAAAAACGCTGGCTCACATACTCAGTTATCAAATATATATATAACTTTTTTCAAAAAATGTAAGCGGAGCGTAAGATTGAAATTCAATCATTCTACCTAGAATTTGCACCAATCTAGCTTCACCCTCTAACTCGCAGAACACAAAATCTTGGCTGAATGAAACATTATATTACAATTTCCTTCTTGCCCATTACTTGTTCTTGGTGGGCCATTGGAAATTGACATATCAACTATCATTTTTCAACTCATGCATACAACTTTGAAGAGCATCAAAGAACCCAAGTTCTTCAATACACAACAGAACAGGCAACAGTATGGGATTGAAGAAATAACAACAATGGTGCCGCTATCAAATATTTTTAGATTCAATTTGTGATTTAATGAACTCCGGACTTTCAAATAGTATTCGACACCAGAGTCAAGAAGTCTAGCAGAATGTTTGGCCTCTTGAGCTAGAAACAAACTTGAAGGGTGAGCTTTTGGCGATTACAGGTGAAGCAAAGCTTCGTAGACTCAACAAGTCGCTTATATAATGCCGACTACTAAGTGAAGACACTACTCAAGTACTAAAAAGGTTGAAAAAGCAGTAAATATTATTTCTTGCAACAGATTAGCCCCAACCAACCTAAATAAACAGAAGAAATTTACTTTCTTATAAATATAATACTAAATTCCCAGGAACTATTCAGTGTGTTAAAATGAATAAGCAATCACTCTCCTAAGAGGCTTAACAAAACTTCCATTTATGACCACAACTTACACAAGTCATGAATGTTGTCATAGGTTCATCGGCACTCCGAGTCTGCATCTGGTGATATGTGGTCTCTTTTTTCCCGCACCGACCACACCTAAATTCACAGCAAGTGGCCTTCGGTGCAGCTTTTCGCTGACATTCGAACAAAGCTTTCTCTTTGATTTTTTTATTCTCAAGTTGCCTCTGATTGCTTGCCATTTCTTCAGGACTCATCTCAACAAGCCTTTCTGGATTGACATGTCCCAAGAGGACTTTTCGCCGGAAATCTGGATTTTTTGAGTCCCTAATGTTGAACAATATGGATCTATATTTGAACTTGTGAGGTCCATTAGACAAGCCCCATTTCTCAAACAGCGCAGACTCCACAGAAACAGCAACTCGAAAAGGGTCACAAGCATTCACTTCATCAATCATATACTCATCTGCCTCGCTAGAAACCTTTAATAAAGCGTCAGCTAGAAGTTCCCGGACTTTGTCATGCGAGGTGTCCTTGCATTTAATCACAGAAGACAGCTTCGGAGGAGCAACAGGTGTTATCCCTTCAATCTTGATATCAATATTCTCAAGCTTTCTCTTAGCTGAGATAGTTTCTGATTTTGTTACCTTCTCGGGTTTTAGTACACTCCTCTGACCAATTTTCTCAGTCTTCACAATTTCAACTTTTGAATTCGAAACCTTCACAATCTTCACCAAGTTCACCTTCTTTTGAACCTTCTTGAAATCAACAGTCTCTGCACTGGCAAACTGAGCTTTTACAGAATATTTATTGTCCAAGTTCAATGCTAGGTATCATGAAAATTTTTTCATGAAAATAATCATGAAAACTTTGTGACTCTTGGATTACACTTAGAATAAAGCACCACACACTAATCAAGGTAATCCAAAGATCATAAATTTTTCATGATCATTTTCATGACAAATTTTTCATGATCTCTAACTTTTTCCTTTATTTTTTTTTGGTTGTTTCCTCAATGACTATGTTTTTCCATATTTCAACCACTTTGGAAGCCAAAGCCCGGATCTTCATTTTGGGATGTTTTCTGAGATGCCGAAGCCGTTTCCCAACCTGTGAGCAAATTCTTTTTCAAAATAAAAATTATAAAACAAAAGGAGGAGATACATCACATTACATTGATAACTTCAGAAGATACATCAGAGTACATGAGTAACGATACATTGCATTATAATGGGATAAAAATGAAATGTTCACCAGCAAGGCATTTATAACTATAGTTCTAATAGGAGATGTCCAGTTCATGTATGATATATATATATATATATATGAGATTGGCTAATTCACGGCAATTCCATGAAACTCAAATTTTACGGCAATCAATAAATAATTGCCACTTCATTACATTTATGAGTTTCACTGAAAATTTCCCACCACCACCTACATACACTTTGTTGGAGGTCACCCCATGTGAAAGGGGTGATCCTCATTTCAAGCTGCAGGACAATTATCATGCCAATCCATATGCATCCAAAACCATGCAAATGAGAGAGTCAAGCATGGCGGCCACCAACCAAGTCATTGAAGACAGCCACCGACGGAGGAAAAATGAGCTGGCCATGGGTTGGCTAGCCAGCTCTCACCTACCCTTTATATGTATAAATAGAGATAGGAGGGAGAGGATGGATAGTATCAGAAAATAGAGAGAGACAGAGAGAGAGAGCTATGAGTTGAGTGAGAAGAGTTGTTCTCCTCCTCTGTTTGTATTTTGCTCCATATTAGTGAAATTCTCTTTTTTGCTCCGTGGATGTAGGCATTTGGCCGAACCACGTAAATATTGTGTTCTGTGTGTGTGTGAGATAATTTTCTGAGTGTCTGTCTTGTGATCCTAACAAGTAGTATCAAAGCCGGTGTTGTGCGTTTTTGAAAAAACAAAGTGTTGTTCCAAAACGTGCCCAGAAATTAAAGTGGTAGAAATCTACTTTTGATCACACCAGATTGAAGCCCTCGACGAGACGATCACAGAGGTGAAAACCACGTTGAAAACCGAGGCCGGACAAACCCATACGCGCCGTCACGCGCATACCACTTTTCGCACGCTACGCACGCAGCGCTTCCAGAGAAAGAAGACGCGTGATTTCACGCATAGACATGTGTGCGCACCAGGCGACGTCATCCGCTGACGTCATCCGAGCCGCGAGCCGTTGACCAAGCTGACCGAGCCGCTGACGTCAGGCTGACGTCATCAGAACCGGAGGAATAATCTAGTGCTTCTCAAGCGCACCAGATTCTGTCGATCTGAACCGTTAAAATTGTTTTGGCTCGATCTAAGCCATTTGAGGTCCGATTTGGGTGATCCAATAGTGTTTTCCAATTATTTGGAATATTTCGGACACATCCGTACAGTTAGATTTTGTAAATAATCTTTCAAAAATTTGCAGTTTTTATTTGGGCAATCCGAAGTGCTTTTCCGGCTAATTTGAGCAGTCCGAACTTTACAGCAAAGCCTGTTTTTTAAACAGAGATCACTTTCTGGATGATGGAGGAATCCACATCAGTTTCAGGGCCGATGATTCGGTTGAACGCTTCTAATTGTGCGATATGGAAGCCGCAGATGGAAGACATCCTGTATTGTAGAGATTTGTTTGACCCTATAGCGCTAAAGGGGGTCAAACCAGATGGAGACAAGGATGGGGACTGGATAAAAACCAACCAGAAGACTGTCGGTCAAATGAGACAGTGGATTGACCACAGTGTGTTCCACCATGTTGCCTAAGAGATGGACGCCTATGCCCTATGGATGAAATTAGAGGGCATGTACCAGTCCAAGACTACACGGAACAAAGCCTTGATAATGAGAAGGCTTATAAACCTGAAGCTGAAGAGTTGTGTGTCTGTTGCTGAACACACCAGTGAATTCCACAGCCTTGTGAACCAGCTTGCATCAATCAAAATGGAGTTGGAGGATGAGATGCAAGCATTATTATTACTCAGTTCCTTACCAGACAGCTGGGAGACGTTGGTGGTTTCTCTTAGTAATTCTGCATCCGAAGGGAAGCTGACTATGAGGATGGTCACAGACGCCTTATTCAATGAGGAGGCAAGGAAGAGAGAGATGGGAGGAGAGCAGTCCCAGGCCCTTGTCACAGAAAGTAGAGGCAGAGATAGAGAAAGGGGCAGAGATAGAGGAAGAAGTAAAAGCAGAGGGCGTTCACAGTCCAGACAAAGGCAACACGAGGATGTGCTTTTACTGTGATCAAGAGGATCACGTAATAAGAGATTGCCCAGAGAAAAAGGCGGACAGACAAGCCAAAGAGAAGGCTAAGGGACACGGAGGTCCCTCAACTACAGCAGTTGCAGTGAATTCCTCTGACGATGAAGAGGTGATGCTTACAGTCTCGTCAGAGTTGGAGACACCCGGTTGGATTTTGGATTCATGGTGTACGTTCCACATATGTGCGGATAGGAAGCTTTTCTCCACTTACCGAAGAGTTAGCGGTAGCATTATCCGGATGGCCAACAACACAGTGAACAGAGTTGTCGGCATAGGAACAGTGCGGTTCCTTACTAAGGATGGAAGAAAAGTAATTTTATTTGAGGTCCGACATGTGCCAGGAGTACAGAGGAATCTAATCTCCCTGAGTATGCTAGATCTAAAAGGAAATTGTTTCTCATCTAGTGGCGGGGTTCTTCATGTACACAGAGGTGATAGAGAAATGTTGCAAGGCAAATTGTGCAACAAACTGTATAGACTGGAAGGAGAAGTTTTGACAAAGATGAGTGTTGTCAAATGCCAGTCGAAGGGTACAAAGAGAGAACATACGCAACCAAATCGTATGACTGATCAAGGCTTTCATCAGGAATGGCGAAAAAGGTGCATGGAAACGCAAGGAGGTAGTTCGAAGGTGCACAGATTTGAGCCAGTGAAGCCAATCTTGAAGAAAGTTCAAAGCAAAGATTCCAAGTCAATAGAGACTGTGCCAGTGAAGAAGAGAGTTTCTTTTGCTCCCGTGTTAGAGACATTTTGCAACCTCTCAAAAGATGCATGGAAGGGAGGGATGCAATCTCGAGTCGCAAAGTGAGCTTTGCAATGCACTCCAATAAGGGAGTGCGAGCACTATGCATGGAGTTGCATAGTGGTAACTTGTACAGACCAGTGGAAGTTGTCTTGGCAGAAGGACTAACTGTCAAACATCAGTACAGACGTACAATTGAGATAGAATCGAACATCAGGGATTGCAGCACAGACAACGGGCGTATAAGATCGCTGGAAAGTTGTTCTAAAGTGTAGAAAGCAAAGGCTGGTTATTCAGAAATACGCTCCGAGCAAGAAAAATTGAGGATGTTGATGTGTCAAACTCTGAAGTTTTCTAGTTGCTCCCGTGTTCATCATGCAAGGAGTTGCACCGTAATGCAGGGTATCCCGAGCAGGGGGTGCAGGGCATCCAATTAGGGGGTGCTTGATACCTTGGCAGCAGGTTTTGTTGCGAATCACCTCACATGGGCTGAGGGGGTGATTGTTGGAGGTCACCTAATGTGAAAGGGGTGATCCTCATTTCAAGCTGCAGGACAATTATCATGCCAATCCACATGCATCCAAAACCATGCAAATGAGAGAGTCAAGCATGGCGGCCACCAACCAAGTCATTGAAGACGGCCACCGACGGAGGAAAAATGAGTTGGCCATGGGTTGGCCAGCCAGCTCTCACCTACCCTTTATATGTATAAATAGAGATGGGAGGGAGAGGATGGATAGTATCAGAAAATATAGAGAGAGAGAGAGAGAGCTATGAGTTGAGTGAGAAGAGTTGTTCTCCTCCTCTGTTTGTATTTTGTTCCATATTAGTGAAATTCTCTTTTCTGCTCCGTGGATGTAGACATTTGGCCAAACCACGTAAATATTGTGTTCTGTGTGTGTGTGAGATAATTTTCTGAGTGTCTTGTGATCCTAACACACTCACCCTCATCTAATCATCTTCCCCTTCTCTTTCTTCCCACGCCTCTCTGCCTCTCTCCCTTTCCGTACACCCTCCACCAACCACAGCCATCGCCTTTCCAATCCACCACAGTTGTTCTACATCTCTATGCTAGCCAACCGCATTACATAGAGTGATCTCCTAGGCACCATAATCCTGTTTTAGAACAGGGCAATTGTTGTCTAGTGCCTCTTTACAATCGTGAATGGCGAAGGAACGTTCACTTTCTGCAAATCACAAAGAGCATGTTTGATGGGGTGGATTAGAACATGGGATTAGGATTATTAATCCGTGGGCCCAATTATCCTAGGTTTGTTTTAACATTTTGGTTTAGGATTATTAATCCAATGGATAATTAATCCAACAAATTTATAGGATTATTAGTAATGGGGTAGGGGTGGGATTATTAATCCAATGAATATTAATCCTATTGGATAGTGAATACCACACTAATTTAATAGGATTATTAATACTTCACTATTAATCTTGTGAATCAAACATGACCAAAATGTACCAGAATAGATAAACACAAAATGTATCCAAGCAATAAAAACCCACTAAAATCCTAAGCATGAAATGAATCTAGATTCTGACAAAACCACTAAAACTAGTAGAAAAAATATAACAAATCCAGATAGAAGCCATTAAAACCCACTAAATCTAAGGTCATGTTTGATTCACAAAATTAATAGTGAAATATTAATAATCCTATTAAATTAGTATAGAATTCACTATCCAATTGGATTAATATCTATTGGATTAATAATTCCATCCCTACCCCATTACTAATAATCCTACAAATTTGTTGGATTAATTATCCATTGGATTAATAATCCTAAACCAAAATGTTAAAACAAACATATAATAATTAGGTCCACGGATAAATAATCCCAATCCCATACTCTAATCCACCCAATCAAACATATCCTAAAGATAGACAAAGCCACTAACACCCAGTAATTTTGGTTGAGAGTTTTCATTCCAGTGTGTCATCATTGTATGAATCTCTCCCGCACAGTTGCAGAAAGCGGGAGGAACAAGAGAGGTTTGTGGCGGGCTTACCTGATGGATTGATGTGGCATCCATCAATTGGTTGTCTGTAAATTGGGGGCTAACAGCTGAACCGTAAAAAAATCTCTCCCTCTCTCTCTATACATTCTCTATTATATAAAGCACACAACTTATCAACTTTTGAAGGTTTGTCATTATTTTGATTCCCAAAAAAATCACAGCACCACTATATTTTTCCTAATATTTATCTATGTGCCTAGTAGTAATTGTAACGATTAAAAAGAAAAATCAACAAATCAAAAATTGTATTATTGATAGTTTCAATTGAACATGACAATGTACTTAGTCTTCTAGAATATATCTATATCAATCTATATATATATATATGGATTCAAATTTTGCATAATTATAGCATCTCCAACGTTTATTATTATTTTTTTATATTAAATATAAATGAAAATTTGAGTAGAAGTTTTATATGATATCCAGCGTTCTAACCAAAAAAGAAAAAAAAAATCATTTTTCATCAAACCACGGAGAGGATGTCCATCCGGTCGACCGGTTAGTTACTCAAAGTCTGAAGCAAAGAAGAGGTTGTTGTCCAGAGGGTTATAAATTTGATGAAAAAAAAGAGTAAAAGTCGGAGACGCTGTTACTGAAGTCAACAAAGCATTCTCTGAACAGTAGTACATGAATTCTGTTCCACCATTAAAAATTCTTGAAATTCCGTTTCTTTACTAACAATAATCAATCATCGAGAGCAACTTTTCGAAGCAAGTATTGATTGAAGACGAAGAGGAGGGAGGGAAAAACAAAAGTACCTGAGTGGAGAGGAGAAGCTCATAGTCGACAGGAAACTTGTTGAGCCGGTTCAATACATCAATGCACCGCTCTTCCTCCGCTGACGAATCCAATCCCTCTGCGGCGGCCGCGTTCGCCGGTTTCTTCGCCGACTGGAACAGCGCTATCACTTCTTTCTCCATCACTACCAACACAGTCTCTCTCTCTGTTTCTGTTTCTTCAAAACACCCTACCAAAATCAAACAAGGAAAATGCAGGACCAAATATTCTACTAAAATATTTTATTAACACAGACGCTAAATATTTTATCAAATTTCTTACATGCGCTACTCACGGACATGTAATTTGTATAAGTCCCATGTCTTACATGTATATGATACTCACACACGTATAATTTGTATAAGTCAAAAATTTAATAAAATATTTGCTAATTCATTTCAATACTAACATAACTCATCAAACAATATGTACCAACACAACCAAATATATATTTAATAATATACATGGAGAGAGAGAAGAGAGAGATACACAAAAGAGAAACAAGCCGGTTGTATCTATTGAACGGTTGACAGAGTAGAAGAGGACCCTTGGTTCAGAGGTCGGACAGTTGTGTGATTGTAATGGAATCCTTGTTGTTGAGGTAAACAATAATATGATAGACAGCTAAAAAAAAACACAATCTCGCCGTCCTTAAAATAATCTCAACAATTCATATTACTGTCAAATACAATTTTTTTTTTTAAATTTAAACATATCAATAGTTAATAAATCCTCCTTTGTGAGGTCCCACTTGTTTTTGAACTTCAAAAATAGGTTATTTACATAAATATTTTTAAATTATTAAAAAATATCACTTTGACACCTCTAAATTATAAAAACATATAAATGAATCCCTTAAACTATTAACATATTTCACTTTGATCCTTTTTACTGGAGGCCTAATTGATACATGTTTATAATTTAGGGGGTTTGTTTGTATATTTTTACAGTTTATGGGGGTTAAAGTGTTATTTCTTAATAGTTTAAGGGATTAATTTGTATATTTTTATAATTAAAGAGATTAAAATTATATTTTTTAATAGTTTACGGAGTTTCTATATAAATAATCCTAAAAAATATAATAGTGAATCACTTCAAATTATTATTTTATTACATTTAACACTTTCTATTAAGATTATGTTATGAAATTTTTATGAAATCAGATCATATATGAAACATATAATATTATTGATTTCTTAGAAGAATAATACTCGTTATTAATTTTTTTAGAATGATAATGTCTTTAACTAAGGATTCCTTTTATATTTATCTCATTTAAATAAGAACATTATTATCTTAAAAATTCAATAAATATGTCAGGTACTTTATATATGATTGGATTTTGTGTTACTCTTTAACAAAAATCATAACAAAAAGAGTAAATTATAACAATATTATATTTTAAAATAGTTAACTGTTAAATTTTAAAATTCAAAAAATAAAGTATAAATGAGGCAAAGTTCGGACTGGACCGGACCGGACTGGACCCATCGAGTTCAAGACTAAATGGGCTGAGATAATCTACTGGGGCTCTCGGTTTGTTTGCCAATTTCGCCTGGCCCACTTTCAATGGGTGGGCATGGGTTGAGTTAGTAGCGATCCAAATAAAGTAATCAATTAATAATAAATAATTAAAATAAATAGTTTTTAATATTTAAATATAACATAAATAAAGGAAAAAATATTATTCAATATAAGTCCACAACTATGAATAGTATATTAAAGTTCAACCCAAATTTAAAAATAGTTAATAAAATAAAATTAATTATTGTCAAATTCAACTCAAGTTCAATTCTTCGATTTAGTGGATTTTTGTGTACCCTAAACAAGAGACAGGAACCACACTAATCTGTCTTAAATAGAAAAAAAAGAAAGAAAGAAAGAAAGAAAGAAAAAAAAGTGAACATTCTATTTGAATGGTTAAAAGTTTATTTAAGATTAATTAGTCATGTAAATAAATTAAATTTTAAAATATATAATTACAGAAAACTCAGATTTGTTCTACTAAAATTAATTTAAAATCAATTTAATAATACATTTATTTATAAAGAGAATTTTATTTATACAATACATATCACATGCACCCATAGTTACGTTATTTCCTTATTTAGTTATTACTAATTTTTTTCTTTAATTATGATATTATTTTGAGACATTTGATTATGACTTTTTTGTATTTAGATATGACTTTTTATTTTTTATTTTTATAGTTATGACTTAAAAAGTAAGAGTTATGCCATTTTATTTTATAGTTATAATGTGCATATGATACACACCTTTGAAGAGTGTATATCATAATCTTTTCCTATTCATAAATCTCTTTTCATTTACTTATGTTTTACTTAGTCCAATTATTTTCTTATGTTCTAATAAGTACTATTGGTGGCATAATTATCAAAATACCCCTAATAATAATATTCACATTAACAGTGTGAACGTTCCATAAATGTTTACATTGTCAATGTGAATATTCACATTATAAAATATGAATGTTTACACCACCTAATTACTAAGCGTTCAAAAATATTTATAAGGATAAAATTAGTCATAAAATACCTTAAATATGATAATTGTGTTTTAGCAGATCAAATGTTTAAATAATAAGATTTATTAAAATATAAGAATATGTTACGAATTAATTGAAATACAAGTATTTGAAAAAAAAAAAAATCTTAATAAATCCCCTTTAAAGTAAACAATTTAAATTTAAATATTTTTTAAAATTTTCTAACTCAAACTTGATCCATCCACCACTTGAGACTCAGAAAAGCTAATATTAGAAGTAACCTATGCAATTAGAAGTAACCTATGCAATGCTCCATTTGCAGATATTTACTATTAATAGGCAGGCGTAGAAGTAGTGAGATCAATGCTATGTTCCCAACTTTTATCTCAGAAACTTATTCTTCTTGTTTGAATTGCCTCTTTGCAAAGCCAGTATTCACCAACCACTTGTTTTTCCACATTTTAAGGTATGCACTAGATCTTTCCGCTGTGTTTGCATCATAAATTTAAATAAAAAATTAAAAAGAGAAAGGAAGACAGAAAAAAAAATTTAACTTATATTTCTTTCATATTGTTCTCATTTTCTATGAACATAATTTTTTCCCTCCATAAGAAATTCATGCAAACAAAAATGCCAAGAACAAAACTATCTCTCTCTCTCTCTCTCACACACACACACACACACACACACACACACACAAGAAGCAAGGTTATCCATTACTCCCAGAATAGAACACCCAAAGGGCCTCAACGTGACGCTAACAAGAAGCAAGAAAATAAACTATTATTCAAAATCAACTCTGTTGATAGTTTTCTCATCAGCAACTCGAGAAATATCAGAGAGTTTTCCCAGCCAAATGTCACATCTCTATTCACTTTGCTTTTGAATCTGATTTCTCAAGAAATGTCATCTTCAACCAATCAAAAGGCTGTAAGTATTAAAAAAAGGATGAGAAACAAGATTTTAACACAAATTGAAAAACACAAGGGAAAATAGAAGAGATGTCAAAAATCGCAATGTTAAAATCCCAGCATATGTATTAAAAATACAAAATGACACAGAAATAAGCATCCGTAAGCGTTCATTTATTTCTTTTTTGGGTGAGTAGTAAGCATTCATTTAACAAAGTGTCAATGAACAAATAACTGAAAGCTGGACAACTACACAATTGCTGGATCAAAAATAAGCGCACCAACATGAATCATTGGAAAGGGAATGGTATTGCCAAAGGCCACCAATGAATTCAAATTTGTAGCCAGAAACAAGAACATTGTAATTGTAAAAGACAAGTATTATCAATGACAAGTAATAATATCCAGAACGCACTGTGATCAATGAGAGGGGAGCCCAATTAGTTATTATTTGCTGACCCTGTCCTTCAGATATCCAAGAACCATAAGGGCTGTGATGTGAGATACTTGAGCTTGATTAATGATCAACTCGTTGAAAGGCCCGCAAGATAAATGAGCAGAGTTTGATCATATTTCTAAAATGTAAATCAATTGAGACTGATTATGAAAACAGGTAATCCAGCTTGCAATGAGATTTGCTCACATGGATGGTAGCTCCACTCAAGATTGTTTGAGAAACAAACAAGCCAAGGCCAAGCTCAAGCTCAAGCTTAAGCTTCGTCATAAAACTTGTTAATTTTTCAAACCATGGTTAAGCAACTCAAACTAAGATCATTTCCAGCTCTACATAAAATAAAATAAAATAAAAATTAAATAAAATTCTGGATTAAGTTACACAATTGGTCCCTCTAGTTTGTGCGAAATTTCACTTGGTCCCCGAAATTTCAATTGGTCCCCGAAATTTCAATTTCATCAATTAAAACTCCATGTTTTCAATTGCATTCTAGTGTGATCCTTCTGTTAGTTGCCATTAACATTTTGGACGGAAAAAAATGACACATGCAAAACTAAAGGAAGCAAAGTAAAATTTAGGGGGGAAAAAGAAGACATAGGGACAATTTATTAATTTTTCTTCTTATGCGAAAATTGCTAAAATTTACTGGTTTTTTCTCGTCCAAAATAATAACAACTAAAAAAGGAAGGAACACATTGAAATGCAATTGGAAGTGTGGGGTTTAAACTGAAACAATAGGACCAAAGTGAAACTTTGTTCAAGTTAGAGGACAAAGGGTGTAATTTACCCATATTTCTAAATCTAATACAAAACTAAAATGCATAAGGAATCAAGTTTGAATTAGAAGCAGTCCTTGTGAAGCAATAAAGATTAGACAACTAAACCTTGATGAAATTTGCAAGCTTTTTCACATAAATCGTTTTGCATTTGTATGTACATATACATTCTAATACAAAACTAAAATGCATAAGGAATCAAGTTTGAATTAGAAGTAGTCCTTGTGAAGCAATAAAGATTAGACAACTAATCCTTGATGAAATTTGCAAGCTTTTTCACATAAATCGTTTTGCATTTGTATGTACATATACATTTGTAAAGCAGTGAATAAGACATCGGTAATATGAAATGTCCATAATCGTGATTAACAATATACTACTCCGCAATTCATTTCATAGCACGAAAATTCAAAAAAAGATAATCAACAATAACACAAAAACACGATTCTAAATTGAGATGAATTCAGAGGTATAACAAAGAAAAATTAAAACAAAACGTTGATAATACATAAACTCAGTATACACAAAATGTCAAAAGTGCAGATCGAAACTCCGAGAGAGAGAGAGAGAGAGAGAGAGAGAGAGAGAGAGGGACCTGGATAAGCCAAAGAGCGGTGGTGGTGGCGGCGACGCCCCACATGAGGGCGGCCTGGATGTCGGTGGATTGAAGGCGGAAGCTGGGGCTGAGGAAATTGGAGACACCCGATCCTGATGCAGCTACTCCGGCCATCTTCGATTTTCTTCTTCTTCACCGAATCTAACCAAACCCTAGTTGCAGATTGAAACGAACGATTTTTTTATTTTATTTTAATTTTTTAAATTTTTTTTTTACCGCTCGAAGGGAAAACGAACAGAGAATTTTCGTTAAATTTCAGATTTTTTTTTTAAAAAATTTTTTATAAATTAGTTTAGGGTAAATTACACTGACACCCCTGCATTTGGTCTAATTACATCTTATCCTCTGACTTTCTGGAAATTACATTCTCACTTTTATGGTTAGTAATCTCATTTCATAAACCCCTGACTTATATAAAAGACAACAATTCTTAATATAAAAAAATATAGAAAATTACATTGAAAAAAAATAAAGCAAAGAAAATGAGAAAAAAAAAAATAGAGAAAGTAAAGCAAAGTAAGAACAGAGAGAGTGCATAAGTTCAATGTTTTCATTCCGTCTAAATAATTACAATGACAGAGGAGTTAATGTAATTTTCTAAACGTAAGGGGGTGATATGTATTAAACCCAAATCTTAAGAGGTGTAAGTGCAATTTACCAATTAGTTTATTAGAAATAAATATTAAAATAATATTTAAAAAATGAAATTTTATAACCAAGCCAAATTTATTTTCTAATTTATTTTATTTTTAAAAAAATTTGTTGAGCAAATTATAAAATAAAAAAAAATCAAGATTTCGCATATTTTTCAAATTAAACCTCAAGGTTTCAATTTCATCAATTTAAATCATAAATTTCATTCTGTGTCACAATTTACGTCCTCTATTCATCTTCATCTGTTGAACTAACGAAAAACTCAATTTTTGACGCCAAATCCATCCGAAAACGACATCGTTTGACACCAGGCCCATATATAACTCCCAAATCTCCATTAGGGTTTCAATTTACCCTAATTTCTTCGATTTGGGCAAGGAGAAAGAAGAATCAAAAGGGAACAAAGCTCAATTTTCACACTGATTGTCAAATATGAGTGAAGGTAACAGTTGGGGTAGAAATAATTGGGGTGAATCAACTCAATTAATATTTTAGATATTTTATGTACATATAAGTTAAATGTTTTAGCCATTAAACTTAATTTAAAAATATATAAAATGTTTAAAATACATTTTTTCGTGAAATTTCATAGTTAAAATACTATTTTTTCTATCAATTTTTTAAAACAAAAATAGACTGCTGTTTTTAAATTGAAAGTAAATAAAAAAATTAATAATTCTGTGATGGGTTATTATATAGAAATTTAGATGTTATTATTATGATTCATTAATGGCAGATTTTATTTTCTTCCTAAATTTTTTAGTCAAGTGATACTACTCTATCACGACCTGAACTCGCCCCAAACAGGATAGTGTAGTGATTGGTTAGTAATCCCCGACTACAATAGGCCTAATTTACAAAAACAAGGACTTGTATGATAAATGGGGCAAATTTTATTCTTTTTTGAGTGCTGAAACCACAGTATGCTTGGTTAGAGTTTTCCAAAAACTTTTTTCAGAAGATTCTACTTTCTTATTTTCCGTATTTTTTTGTTTTTACTGAATTTTTTTAATATCTTAAGCAATTTTTTTTTTAACTTTTTGGACATACCTAACATAAATATACCTAAAAAGTAAAAAATTTGTGAAAGAAACCTTTTAAAAATTCACTAAATATCAAAAATATAAAAAAAAATATGAGAATTTAGTATATTTTTTGTATTTTTATGTATTTATTAATTTTTTAAAATATTTTTTCACAAAGTTTTTACTTTTTAGATACATCTAAATAAGGTGCATCTAAAAAAGTAAAAAAAATGTTTAAAATTTTAAAAATATTCACTAAAAAAAAAAAAAAACACGAAAACCAAAAAATTCAGTTTTCAAAAAATTTAATCCAAGAAACTCAAACCAAACACACTTTTTTTATATTGAGTCCATTTGAAACATCCATTCAAAGCAGTACATAATTACATGAAATAAAAGCATAAATCATTCTTGGATTATTATCTTATATCACTACTGGACTTCAATAATGAATTACAATACAATACTTATATCATAACTTTACAAAATTAGCATAAACACATAAGACCGACTTGTAATTAACTTCTCTTCGAATTTGAATTTTTCGTTACCTATATATATATAAGGAAGAAGGGTGAGCCGTTGCCTAGTGAATAATAATAAAGTAAGGCGGTAAATGAATGGACATTAATGAGCTTTATAAATACAACATTTAACATAACTTGTTCATATCTTTAACTTGAATAAGGAAATACATACTTGACTTGCAAACATTACATAGTGATGAACATTTTAGGGATTACATGTTTAACCGGCTGGGGTACTCGCTAAACGTAATAAAGTGAACTTGGCCATCATACATGATTGGATATTTCTCCAATTGTGGACCATGATCTATGAATGTCATCTAAATATATGATAAAAGAGTATATAATGTTCATTTATAACAAAACATATTAAAACTTGTAAACATAATCAAGTTTTGCATTGAAAATATAATTTGACAAATATAGCGTTACTGAATTACTACTCACAAATGGTTCCAGAAACGAGAGTGTATCTTCTTCAAAGCTTAACCTACACAAAATAAGAACAAGCATTGAAACTCTTAACTTTACTTGCATTATCTTAACGAACCGTTTGTTTAAGCTTAACTAAATGCTTTCTTAAATTCTCTCAAGTGTTTTAACATTATTTTAGGTCTAATTAAAGTCTTAACTAAGTGTCAAATGCATACAAGAAGTGTCATATACAAAAGAGGGTGACAAAACAACACCCCAACCTGCCCTAAACAATATAATGAAGTGATCGGCCAGTAGTTCTTGACTACCAAAGACTTAACTAAACAAATATCAAATCAAGCTGGACTCTTATTGGGGTAAATCTTGTTTTAAATTGTGGAAGCTATTAATTACATTGGTTGAGTCCAGTGAGTTCATTAAGACATCCATTCAGAGCAGTACTTAGCTATATAAAATAAAACATACATCATTCTTAATTACACATTCCATGAAAGAAAGATACAACATATACATGACTAATTACAACTTCTTTAACTTTAGCATATATACAAAAAACTCTTCAGAGCTATCTTCTTCATAATATTTCTCTTGCACCTACATATATATAAGGTGAGAGGTGAGCTATTACCCATTGAATAATATCAAAGTAAAGTGGTAAATGAATGAATTCCAAGCTCACTAGTAAAGAGTTAATTCTTGTAACATTCATACATTTTCATAAGATTATCTCATAAACAAAGCATGATACATGGTAAATTCATTAGAGTCTCTTAATAGAATAATCGACTTGGGTACGATTAGACAATCCACACTTCGGTGGCGGTGGAGCTCAAACATCATCATGGTACATTTAGACTGTCCTCTAAATTACTGGGACTATTTAAGGATGCCATTGATAGATTTAAACAAAATGAGAATTTCACAAAATTATCATATATTATCAATGTTTACAAAACTAATTTTCAAATATAACTGATGGGTCGTTGAACACACCAAAATTAAATAATAAACTATACCAAATTCAATTAGAATAATGGCAAGTCCAGGTATCGATCCACAGGGACTATTGTGAAATTAAACTAATTTAATTGTTAAATTCCTAAATTAATTTTGATAAAAAGATTGAATGATCATAACCTAATTTAATAACGAATAAATTAAACTAAGGAATTAAATTCTCAATAATAAATGAAATTGGGTTTACTTGTCACGACCCAAATCCGCCCCTCATAAGTTTGGCACCGTAACCGGCCAATAATTCGAGGATTACCTACGGCCTATGAACAGATTTACAAATAGTAAGGGGCTGCGGAAGCAATAATGTAGAATAAGCGAGGTCCAATGAGCTGTGATGACGTACGTGGGACAGAGGATTATAAAACTTATTTATATACATAAGCATGCCAGTCAAGTACACCAATATGTACAAAATATTACAACTTGTATTCCCAAGATCCGACATTACAAACATGAACATTGACTAGCATGAAACAAAACAGTCATGGCATTAGGCTTCAAGCGAAACCTCCTCGGGAGGCGCAACAGATGGCTGACCAAAACAAAACAGAAGGCCATTAACTCTGGCCTGGGTCCTGTACCGCCTCACCTACATATATATAAACTATGAGCGAAAGCCCAGTGAATAATAAACAGAGTAAAGGGGTTTCAATGAATGAGTCCATACAGATTTCAGAAATCAATTCATATTGTATCAAAATTATGCTTGATCAGATCGAAATCATAATTCAGCTTTATCAAATTCATACTTGATCAAATCATATATAGACAGAAATCTTAAGTCAAGGTTACATTTACGTGATACATCCATTAGCATAACTGAACAGGATGCGCAATGCGTAAGGTTATGAATAACCTCCATAGTTCTCGTGAAGGAACCTCCGGATCCGGGTAACAAGACAGCTAAGCCCCCATAGCGGGCCTCCGGTACGGGCATCAGTGCACAAACAGGACGCTTAAAGCGTAACATAACAGGACGTATAAAGCGTAACATAACAGGACGCATAAAGCGTAAAGTTCCACGAGAAACCTCCGATACCGGGTCACGGCTGTAGATAACACATGATACTAAGGATGTCACGAATACATGTCAGAAATTGGACAATCATTCATTGTACATAACATATCATTTCAGAAAACAAATCTCATTTTATCACATAGAAAGTAAGTACAGTTGAACATATCTTTACAATGTTATTACTCACAGTGGGCGTTGAAACAGACACGCGGAGCCAAAAGGTCAAACAGAGTGCGGTACGTGACCTATATAACACATAACAAACATATATATGAAACACATGTTCTAGCTTATACAAAACTTCTGTCATTGGTTCTAAGTGTGTTTCCACCCTTGAATTCCCCTTATAGAGTCTTAAACGTGGCCTATTGTAACAACCCTCGTACTGATTATCGATAACCTACTGAATTACGTACTGATTACTGTTAAACCGAACTGATAATGACTGATAACTGAACTAACCGAAGTACTGAATGGACTGATTGAAATCGAAATGGAAATTGAATAAGTTTATCTATTGAATTGCATTTTTATCTGTTTGTATTTATGTGTTTAAACTATTAATTGAAGGCCTTATCGGCGGCTGATTTAGAAACCGTTTGGTGTTTTGTATCCAGTAGAATATTTGTGATTTTATGGTATATTTATCCGAAAATCAATTAGGAATGATTAAATTAGATTAAATATTGTCATATTGCGAACTTTGGCTTAATTACCATGTTGCCACCTAGTGGGCCACTACACCACACCTTGCACAAGACTTGGTCTTGCATTATACAACACTTCTTTAGCACAGTTGAGTCCACCACCGAATAGAGAGAGAGAGAGATTAGGGAGTGGGTGTTTTCATCTTGTGTTCATAAGAATTGCTTGAAGAAATTGAAGGGTAGTTGCTAATTGAGCTCATAAACCTTGTAATTGACACTTAGGTAAGTGACTTCATCTTCATCTTGTTGTCTTTGAGCCTCATTTTGCATGGTTCATGCCCAATTAGAGAGCTAGGCCATGATTTAGTGCAAATATGTTGAGTTGGACCTTAATTGTTTCATGCATGTTGAGTTTAGTGAGTTTGGAGTTGAGTTTAGTGAGTTTGGAGTTGAGTTCTTGGCTAATTGTCACATGCATGTCCATGTTTTTATCATAGTCCATGTTTCCACATTGTTTTCAAAGATTGGAGCTCTTTGGAGCAAGATTTGAAGATTGAATTTGGTTAAAAACTCATGCATGTCATGCTTGCATGTTATTCTTGAAAATTAGTTTGAAATTGAGTTTAATTGAAACACCCTTGGGCCTTGATTTCTTAAATTGAGCTTTAAAACGTGTTATTCTATGTGTTTGAAAGAGTTTTCCAGAAAATGGGCCCAAGAGGATCGAGTTGGGAGCATCAAAACTTGGTTTGGAACTTGGAGGTTGAATCTGGATTTTCCAGATTTTTGATGTCCGCTCGAGCGGGGGAAGTGCCGCTCGAGCGGGGAATTCATGCTCCCAGCATTTTCTTCGACTTGTTTTACAGTCCGCTCGAGCGGAGAAATCGAGCATCCAGCATCTTGTACTGTTCATCAGTCCGCTCGAGCGGAGGATTGTGTGTCACGCTCGAGCGGGGACCTTTGTTTTGCTTGTACGCTCGAGCGGGGAAACCTGCGCTCGAGCGGAGGCCTTGTTTCACTGAAAATTCTGGAATTGTTTTCTAAGTGTATTTTTGCATCCTCATCCCATTCTAGGCATTCTTAGGCCTAGTTTAAGACATCTTAATGAGGATTTAGACATAGAACCACACCAAGGAAATTTAGGGATTTAATTATCATCCTTTTGACTGTGAAACTTAGTGTGTGTTCTATTTGGTTTACTGTTTAGGGTTGGCTCTCGGGGACGCGCTCTAGCTGCTATTAGCCCAATCTCTGTGAGTAACAATTGTGTAAAGATATGTTCAAAATGGTTATCTTTTGAATACTGAACTGAACTGTTTATTGAACTGCTATTGTTTACTGAATGAATGTATGTCTCGAATCAGATTGTGGCATCCTTTGCATACTGCTTATCGTTACTGAGCTCGCTTGCCTCATGAACCATACTGCATTACTAACGATGGCCATCATTACTTGTTGGTTCATAAGGCCGGTCCTTTTGGACTCATTGTTTATAGGCTAATGGATGTACCACATATGGTGATTGATTGAAATCTTGAAAAGATCAAAATCTTGTTTAATGAACTGATTTCATTATTGAGGACATTCATTCATAACCTCTTTCTGTTGTATGTTATTCATGGGCTTTATCTCATCATATATATATATGTAGGTTCTCGCCATGACGGAGCTAGGGCGTGGGTTGGTCCCAGCTTTGTTAAGCGACCTATGTGCCTCCTGCGAGGTTCCGAGTTGCCATGTTATGGCTTGGGGTGTTTTTATTGTCCCCACCGCCTCTCACCGCTTTTGTACTATTGTATGGATCGTCTTTATCGCTTTATCTTTGTTATCGAGGATTCGATCCCGTCTTGTTGACTATAAATGATTGTATAGATCGTACTGTTTTGAACTGTATGAATGCATAAAAATGTTTTTGGTATACAGATTTTCACAGCTCAATGGACACTAGTTATTTACTGTATTGGCTTCCGCCAGCCAGACTACTTGATCAGACATCTTGTCAAGAAGCCTTGATAATCTCGGATCGCTGGCGATTCTGATGCTAAACCCATAGGGCCGGGTTTGGGTCGTGACACCTATGAATGCCTAGGATGGAATGAGGATGCAAAAATGCACTTTTAGACACTTTACAAAATTTTCAGAAAACAGGGGTCTCGCTCGAGCGTGGCTTTTTACGCTCGAGCGGACATGCAGACAAAGGGGCTTCGCTCGAGCGTGAATTCCGTCGCTCGAGCGGACTGTGTGCTACAGTAAAAATACTGGATGCTCAAAATTTACGCTCGATGGACGCTCGACCCTCGCTCGAGCGTAAGACACAAGTCCTCGCTCGAGCGGACTGTGAACTCATGCAAAATACTTGATGCACGAATTTCACACTCGAGCGTCACTTTACTCGCTCGAGCGGAAGGCATGATCGCAGAGTGTTCGCTCGAGCATGGAGTTCCTCGTTCGAGCGTGGGTCCAAAATCTGGAAATTCCAAATTGAACTCCAATGCTCAAATCCAACTTTTAATCATTCAAAACTCAACCTCTTGGGCTCAATTTCTGGAAAATACATGTGGACTCATAGTACAACAAGTTTCAAAAGTCAATTTGTAAAATCAAAGCCCAAGGGTAGTTTAATTAAACTCATCTCAAACCAATTTTTCAAGAACATGAAGAATGCATAACATGCATGGTCTCATTTGAATCCAAAGCTTCTAAACAAGATCAAATGAGTCTATTTCTTCAAAAACATGATGAAATCATGAACTAGAACCATAATATAAACATGCATGCACCAAATTCCATGTAATCAACCTCAAAATGCTAGGATGTAAACATGCATGCATGGATTTCTACCCAAATCAACATGAAACACTAATTCTTGACCTTAAATACCAAATTAACCAAGAACCATGCAAGGATTACTCTTAAACTCACAAATAAAGAGAAACCTCCTAACTCAACTCTTGAATTCCAAGTCTAAGAGCTCAATGTTGTTATAAACCTTCAAATCTCCAAGTGTTTAGCCAAAATCCTTGTTGAAACTAAGTTTTTCTCTCCCCTCCCTCTTGCCCACGTTTTTTTTTTTCCTCAGCCAAAAATGATGAAATGGTGTAATGACACCTCACACAAGATGAGACAAAGGTAGCCCACTTACAATGACAAAAAGGGTAAATACCTAGGTTCAATAATATAACATTATTTAATCTGATTTAAACATTCCCAAATTGAATTTTAATTGAACTTACCATAAAATCACATAAAATCTAACTAGTCTAAAACACTAATCAATTTCGGAATCGGGCGTCGATAAGGTTTCTAATTTGCAGTTTAAAATTTAAAACACGAACAGATATTTCGACACTAAACAGATAGAAATACATAAATCATGCAGTACACATGCAAATTGATTTCAGATTCCCTTTTAATTACTATTAGGCATAATTAAGTCCCAATTAGTGTTATTCAGGGTCGGGGTTATTACAGTCTTCTCCCCTTAAAAGAGTTTGGTCCCCAAACTCAAATTACCTTCGTTTAGAGTCAACATGGGGTCTAAAGGGAACAATTCTGGATATCTCTTTTTCATGTCTTCCTCGGTTTCCCAAGTTGCATAGGTCCCTCCGTGATTTTGCCAATCCACTTTAACCAACGGTATTTCTTTGTTTCTCAATCTTTTGATAATTTGATTTACAATCTGGATAGGCCTTTCTTCGTAGGTGTAGTCGTCTTTCAAAAGTACATGCGTCGGTTCAATGACATGGAGTGGATCTTGCAACTATTCCTGAAGCATCGATACATGAAAGACGTTGTGCATATGTTCCATGACAGGAGGTAAGGCTATCCGATACGACACCGGATTGATCTTTTCGAGAACTTCATAAGGTCCAACATACCTTGGCGCCAATTTTCTCTTCACACCAAACCAAGTTTGACCCTTCATTAGGGTTACTTTGATGAACACATGGTCCCCCACTTCATATTCCCTTTCTCTTCTCCGAATATCGGCATAGCTCTTTTGCCTACTTTGTGCAGTTTTCAGACGCTGTTGTATCAGTTGCACCTTCTCGGTTGTCTCTTGCACAAGCTCTGGTCCCAACAAAGGTCTGTCACCTACTTCAGCCCAATATATTGGAGATCGACACTTTCTTCCATACAAAGCTTCGTAAGGAGCCATTCCAATGCTTGAGTGGTAACTGTTGTTGTACACAAATTTAGCTAATGGCAAGTAGGTTTCCCAATTTCCCTAGAAGTCTAACACACACATCTTGAGCATATCCTCCAGAGTTTAATAAGTTCGTTCAGTTTGGCCATCGGTCTGTGGGTGATAAGCACTGTTTAGTCTCAATTATGTTCCTAAAGCCTGTTGCAAACTTTGCCAAAATCTTGACACAAACTTCGAGTCCCTGTCAGACACAATAGATACAGGTACTCCATGCAATTTCACAATCTCAGTCATATAGATGTTAGCCAATCTATCAGCGTTATAAATAGTTTTAACAAGCAGAAAATGGGCAGACTTAGTTAATCGGTCAACTATGACCCAAATAAAGTCCATACCTCGAGAAGAATGAGGCAATCCCACAATGAAGTCCATGGTGATGTGCTCCTATTTCCATTCTGGTATTGAGAGTGGTTGTAGCAAACTGGCAGGTCGTTGATGTTCAGCTTTCACTTGTTGGCAATGGAGACATCTAGCCACAAAGTCTACAATACTCTTTTTTATTCCGGGCCACCAAAAATTCTGTTTCAAGTTGTGGTACAGCTTCGTGTTTCTCAGATGCATAGCGAATTTATTACTGTGAGCTTTAGTCATAACACGTTTCCTCAGATCATGACAATCGGGCACACAAAGACGGTTCTGAAATTTCAACACATCATTTTCAAACACAAATCCTGGCCTCGGTTTCGAATCAAACTCCTCTATAATCCTTTTCAAGTACTTATCTTCACATTGTTTTTGTTTAATTTCATCAAGAATAGTAGATTGAGCAGAGATAGCAGATATCAGTCCGTCTTGTTCAAAGTCAGTTGACAAGTCCTTCCGGTTGGATAACAAACACGACACGGTTGCACTAGATTTTCGGCTCAAGGCATCTGCCACAGTGTTAGCCTTTCCTGGATGATACAAAATTTGCAAGTCGTAATCTTTGATTAGTTCCAACTAACGTCTCTGTCTCATATTCAACTCCTTTTGGGTGTAGAAATATTTCAAACTTTTATGGTCTGTATAAACCTCACAAGTCACCCCATAGAAGTAATGGCGCCAGGTCTTTAAAGCAAATACCACGGCTACCAATTCAAGATCATGTGTTGGGTAATTCTTTTCATGAGGTCGGAGTTGTATAGAAGCATAGGCAATCACCCTTCCATTTTGCATTAGGACACACCCCAAGCCTTTATGAGAAGCATCACTGTACACTTGAAACCCATCAGTACTATTAGGCAAAGTTAAAATTGGTGCAGTCACTAACTTGGTTTTCAACTCTTGGAAAGTTGCCTCTCTTCGGTCATTCCAGTCAAATGGCATGTTTTTCTGAGTTAATTGAGTTAATGGTAAGGCAAGCTTAGAAAAGTCTTTCACAAATCTCCGGTAGTAGCCTGCAAGTCCCAGAAAACTTTGGACTTCAGTTACATTTGTAGGTCTCGGCCAATCTACAACAGCCTCAATTTTCTGAGGGTCCATAGAAACACCATTTTTGTCTATCACATGGCCCAAAAATGCCACACTGTCAAGCCAGAATTTGCACTTAGACAATTTAGCATACAACTTCTTTTCTCTCAAAATTTGCAAGGCGGTTCTCAGATGATTCTCATGTTCTTCCTTGTCTTTAGAATATATCAGAATATCATCAATAAATACAACAATAAAATCATCCAGATATGATTTAAACACCCTATTCATAAGATCCATGAAAGCAGCATGTGCATTTGTCATCCCAAACGGCATTACCAAGAATTCATAATGTCCATATCTAGTTCGGAATGCAGTTTTCTCTATGTCTTTGGCTCTAATCTTTAACTAATGATACCCAGACTTGAGGTCAATTTTAGAAAACACTTGGGCACCCTGAAGTTGGTCAAACAAGTCATCTATTCGGGGCAGAGGGTATTTGTTTTTGATAGTCACTTTGTTCAATTCCCGATAATCTATACACAACCTCAAAGACCCATCCTTCTTTTTGACAAACAAGACGGGAGCACCCCAAGGTGAAGTACTTGGACGGATAAAGTTCTTGTCTAACAGTTCCTGAAGTTGGGTTTTCAATTCTTTCAATTCAGAGATAGACATTCTATAGGGAGTCTTGGAAATAGGTTGTGTCCTCGGAAACATCTCAACAGTAAACTCAATTTCTCTGTCAACTAAGTCCCCCGATAATTTAGTTGGAAACACGTCAAGAAAGTCACAAACAATAGAGATTGTTTCTACAGTAATACTTGCAGACGATGTGGTCAATATGCAACACAGATAACCCCTACATCCCTTCCTAAGCAGTTTTACAGCTTTCATAGTCAAAATTAAGTATGGGGGTGGAACTACCCCATTCCCACTAAAGGTAAATTCAAGCGTACCCGGCTCTCTAAACACAATAGTTTTGTTTGCACAATCAATGGCAGCACAGTGTTTAGTCAGCCAATCCAACCCCAAAATACAATCAAAATGATGAATGTCTAAAGGTAATAAGTCCACATACAATATCATATCACCAACCCTAACATCACATGTTGGATATACATGAGTACACGTCATAAAGTCCCCAGATGGCGTAGATATAGATAGCACATATGTCATAAGTTCTAATGGCCTAGTCAATTTTTGGGAAAAAGCATGGGACACAAAAGAATGTGTAGAACCAGAATCTATCAATACACATGCGTTTTGAGAACATACAGAAAGTGTACCTGACACCACAGTGTAGGTGTTCGGTACGTCCCCGGGCACTAAGGCAAACACTCAGCCTTGTTTCAAAGGTTCTTTTCCTGCATTGGCTTTGACATTGGTCTTGGCCACTGAAGTGGATCCCGCTGAACTTACTGCAGGACGGCTAGTAGTCTCAGATCTAAGCGGACAATCCCTCATCATATGACCCGGTTGGCCACATCGGAAACAAGCACCATACGTTCGGCGGCACACACCCCTATGCCTATTACCACAATCAGAACAAACTAGAGGAGACCCACTACTTTGACTCGAGTTGCTCCAAGTCCCTGTGTTTTGCTTCTTATTGTTAAAGGACCGACCTTTCCTAGAACCAAATCCGGATCTTTTTCCTCTCCACTCATTTGCTGCAGATACTGGAGCTTTGCTTTGTCTCATGGCAGCTAGGGTAGCCTCTGCCATTAAGGCTCTGTCTAGGACTTCCACATAAGTAGGCAATTTTAGGACGCCTACTCGACCAAACACATCAAGATTCAATCCCCCTTCAAACTTTTGGGCTTTCTTGTAGTCTGTGTCCACCATATGTGGAGCAAATCGGGCTAACTCAGCAAACTTAGCTTCGTATTCTGCCACTGCCATTCTTCCCTGTTTGAGTTCCTGGAATTCAGACACTTTTCGATCTTTGAAACATTGAGGAAAATACTTGTCATAGAAAATGGCATTAAACTGTGCCCATGTCATATTCCCATTGTTGTTTTGGATTAACAACCACCACCTGCAGGCTTCGTCTTTTAGAGTGTAAGTTGCTAACAGGACTTTTTGAGTTTCAGAACAAGGAAACACTTCATACAATTTCTCCATCTCGAGCAACCACGTCTCAGCTTTCAAAGGTTCAATTCCACCATAGAACATTGGTGGTTTCATTTTCAAGAATTTCTGTGTCAGATTAATGATGTCATTGTTATCTGCCTCAACTTGTACCGGTGGAGACGGAGGGGGTAAAGGTTGCTGTCTTTGTTGCTGTGTTAAGGTCTCAGTCAATGCTGCTAACATCTGTTCCATTCGGCCCATGCGAGCCTCTGAAGATTCACTTTCACCACTTCCCCTTGCATTCTCCATCTTATAATACAGACATCAAAGGATATTAAGCATAGGCATGATCTTATTCATTTCCTTTAATTCATTATTCAATGTACTTTCAATTTGAATATTCAGTTGTATTACCACACACTCACACATGCAAATGGAATGCCCCTAATTCTTACTAGGACATCCTAAGCTCATACGGACTTGTGTGTGCGGTATAACTCGTGCTCTGATACCACTCTGTCATGACCCAAACCCGCCCCCCATAGGTTTGGTACCGTAACCGGCCAGTAATCCGAGGATTACCTATGGCCTATGAACAGATTTACAAATAGTAAGGGGCTGCGGAAGCAATAATGTAGAATAAGCGAGGTCCAATGAGCTGTGATGACGTACATGGGACAGAGGATTATAAAACTTATTTATATACATAAGCATGCCAGTCAAGTACACCAATATGTACAAAATATTTACAACTTGTATTCCTAAGATCCGACATTACAAACATGAACATTGACTAGCATGAAACAAAACAGCCATGGCATTAGGCTTCAAGCGGAACCTCCTCAGAAGGTGCAACGGATGGCTGACCAAAACAAAACAGAAGGCCATTAACTCTGGCTTGGGTCCTGTGCCGCCTCAACTATATATATTGTGAAAACCCACATTTTATTATTCTTAAAAGAAAATAAATAAATTAATTAATTAATTTTATCTAGAGTCTATCTAAAAAATGTATTAGTGTAAAAGTTAGTTTTAAATTAACCCAATTCAATCACTAACAAGGAAATAAATAAATAAATAAATTTGTGGGTGTTTAATATTAGTTATTTATAAATTATTTTATTAAGGATTTATTTTAGAATTAGAAATTGAACGTCCAAATAGCCTAAGGATGTGAAATTGATAAATTAAATCAGTTTAATTTCAAGTATTGGACCCTATGAAAGTGTAATTAAATATTCGATTCAGTTTAATAAAACTAAGGTTTGATCAATTGAGTCAGAATTGGAGTTAATTGAGTTGTGAGGATTGAGAATTTAGATTATTATGAACTAAATTTATTTATGAGGTGCTCAATTGAATATGTAATTTATAGATGGAGATTTTGAGTCTGATAAAAAATCGAAGGCCTAAATGATTTGGGAAATCAAAATCGATAATGATAATAAATTTAATTTAATATTTGGAGCCTTTTGGGAGTCTGACTAAGAATCTGATTCGGATCGATAAATTTAAATATATTTAATTAGGCTCTAATAGAAATCGATTAGATTAATTAATTTATGTGGAATTCGTAATTAATTATGATTAATTAAATTGTGTACTAATTAAGATTAATTAAGATCAATTTGTGTTTAATAGAGTTAATGGATAATTATATTATAAGCTAATTCTAATCATAAACTAATTAGAGGGAACATCCAGATTGTGCAAGTGTGTGCACGTGGTACAAGAGGTGGACATGTGTGTGATGTGTTGACGACCTTAAGTCAACAAGTGGAGATGCAATCTTCCACGTGTTCTGCTTGGTTGGAAAGGAGAATAAGAGAAAATATGAATTCATGAGTGGAAAGAAAACAGAGACTAACCGAGAGAGAGAGGAAGGGCAGCACGGGGAGAGAGAGAGAGGAAGAGAGGAAGAGCTTGTTTCTTTGTGCTATGGGTTTTTGAAGGAGATTCAAGGAAGGAATGGAGCATCATTAAGAATCTACCAAATTAAAGATTAAAGGTAAGGATTTTAACTTTGATTGTTGTAGAATCTTTGTATCACACTTGAAATTAAGGATGGAATTGAACTCAAAATCATGTAATTAATAGGAATTAGCAAGAAGATGAAAAAATTTTGAATTATGTGTTAAGATCATGGAAATATATTTGGAAATTAAGTAGTTAGAGTTTGATTTCTATTATTCTTCACAAATTGAAATTCATCCTTGCATGCATGTGGATGATCATGGAAAATAAACTAGAAATTAATTATTGTAAGCTTAATTTGTGTTTTCCTCATGAATTTGGGCTTCATCTTTACATGCATCAATGGAATTTTAGGAGATTTGAAGAATTAATTTCATGTTTGGGTATAAGAAGAACAAGTAAAGATTATTGAAGATGTTTTTGGCCCTTTAAATCTGCCAGGAAGTTGTACGAATTTTTAGACAATTTTATACTCAAAATTTGAAGATGATTTCTTCTACAAAGTTGTTGATAATGATGTCTAGTTCATCCACAAAATTTTTCAACAATTATTGAGTTTTTTACGAATTTATACAGATTTTTAACCAAATCTGGAGCTATAGACAGATTTTATTATGTGTTTGAAAAATCATTAAAAATTTTATTTTAAACCAAATCTGGTAATTTCTAAGCAAAAAATAAAATTTGAGAAGTCTAGTTTCATAATAAATTTTTAGATCATAGAATTGATTTACAAATTTAAGTATGGAATTAATTTAAGAAAATGTGACAAATCTGTGTCATAAACACTCTTGGAATTTTTAAGAGTTATTTATAATTTATTTTTGGAAAATGATTTCTGAAAAATGACAATAACATATTTATTGAGTATTCTGTAGATTTATATGAATTTTAGAGTTGTATAAATAATTTATTATAATTATATTTGCAAGATATACATTCTGAAAATTTTGACAGATTAAGGAGGAATCAAGAACTATCTCTTCAATTGTTTATTTATAACTTATTTTTGGAAAATTCTTTCTGAAAAATGACCTAAACATATTTATTGGATATTCTGTACATTTTCACGAATTTTAGAACTGTATAAATAATTTATTTATAATTTTTATTGCGTAATGTATAACCTGAAAATTTCTGAACAGATTCAAGACTATCACTTCAATTATATTAGTTGGATGAAAATCAGTTATTGTGTTGGTCTAATTCATCAAATATTGTAAATTAGTAATCCATGTATGGATGTATTGTGGTTTATTTAATATTGTGCTAGTCTAATTTTATGGATTAAGAGTCCATGCATGTGTGTAATTATGATTTATTTCCCTTTTTTTTTTGTTGGTATCTAAATCATTACTTCATACCGTGATTTAAATAAATTGTTTATTTAAATGTTGTACAATTGTTTATTATTGTGTGACATGTATAATACTTTATGTTTGGATTTTAATGAGTTGGTATAACATCATTGGTAATTAAATTTCGAATTATTGTGAATATCTCAACGAGTAAAGAGACACGGAATTTAACCAATGATACATTAAAATGTAAAAGTGATGGGGTGAGCCCGGTTTAGAATCTTGCGCAAGTGAGTTGCGAACCCTAACATGGCACGGGAAGGTATTTCGGCTCTTATTCGGTGTAGAGGCGATATAAGGTTGGTGGTGCGGGCGTCACAACATAGACCGCTCCCTTGGGGCAAACCGTTATGTCACGACTTGGGTATGTAACCCTGGTGCGTGGGCATCATTGGTAGTTACTGTAAGTAACATTTGAATATTTGACCAAGGGGGAGTCAGAATTGCCCGTGGCCATTACTTAGCGGTTGAGTGGAAAAAATGCTCCACGGGGAGTTACTTAAACTTATCTGATAGACTAAATCTATGAGAATTTAAAAAGAGAAAAAGTGGGCATTTTCCTCAGGATGAAATATTGCTTCTGTTTGTAATTTTTATTTTTTTTATTATCTATTGTTATTGATGATACTGATCGTTCCCGGTGGACGGGCAGGACCGATCCAAGTTCCTCGGGTCCACGTCCGGATGGCGGAGCCCCCTAGATGACCTGCAAGTAAGTTCAGTGGGGAACGGGGTAGTCCCCTGGCGAACCCTCCGGCGAGCAAGTTAGCAAGTAGAGAAAGAGATGAAGTATGTAGAGAGAGATTAGAGATAGAAAAACTTAACCTTCTTATTGTCTTCGATGCTTGCTTATATCTTTTGGTAATCATTTCACTGTCCCTTCCGACGTGCCCCTCCCGCCGAAAGCCTGTGCTGTAGCTTACCCTGTATAGGGTAAGGGGGCGCTGTTCCGACGAAGAGGTGTTGTCGTAATAAATGCTGTGATGGGTTGCATTAATGGTGATGTGTTGTAGCAATAACTTTGCAGATCTTTGTCTACTGACGTGGCCTGTTCTGCACCTGCCACGTGTCCGAATGTCACTAGCCCTTCATGCTCAGTTGGCCTCCAGCTGTCTGGGCTTCACCAGCCGGGTTATGTTATGGGTCTTAAGTGATGGGCTTGGGGTTGTTCATCGTGGGCTGTAGCCCTTATGGGCCTGGCCATGTCAGTAGTCCCCCATTCCCGAGTGCAGTTTCAGCCCAATGAAGGGAATAGTAATCAGGAAGATACGTCCGGCTGTTGGTGGGGTCGAGTTGGCGGACCGAGCAGGAAAGGGTCTGATCGCGAGGAGAGCCGAGTGGGAGGGGTGACCGCGAGGAGTGCCAAACGCAAGGAGAGCCGAGTGGGAGAGTAGACCGCGAGGAGAGCCGAGTGGGAGGGGCGACCGCGAGGAGAGCCGAGTGGGAGTGCCAACCGCGAGGGGAGCCGAGTGAGAGTACCGGCCGCGAGGGGGAAAGCCGACCGTGAGGAGGGCTGACTGCGTAAAGGCCGAGCGGAGCGGCGCGGGGCTCAAGAGGCGGCGCGTAAAATGAGGATGTGAAGTGGAAAAGACAGGGGAAGTTGTTGGGGCAGTGCATCGCGGCCATACACGTGGCGCTATCGTGGGGGGTAAGTGAGGCGTTGGAGTAAAAATGAAACGATAGGTCATTATGGGGTTGAAAAGACAGTTTTGGCGGATGGTTTGAAAAGTTTTCAAACTGGCAAAAATTAATTGAGATCCTTGGAATACGGGCAAACCGTGGACTTTTGGCGTTGTGAGATTCACTTACTTGTTTACAAAAAACCAAAACATTCCAAGTCTTGCTTCATTTGTCGCTCACGATACCCCTTTGCAATATTTCTTCAATTTTCTTGCTCTTGCATCAGAAGCAATTCGTAAACATACCGTAGAAATGGCACAAGAAGGAGTTGTGAATGTGAGAGTAGACCCTCTTGGAGACGACGATGCTGAGGAGCTAGCGGCGCAATATAGGTCAGAGAGGGTGGGGGAGCCGGTGGTGCGATCCCATGGTTCCACCATAATAGCAGCGCCAAAGCCAATCAGCCAGGTAGAACCAGACCACTGGCATACGAAGGCTAACAAGTCCACGATTACGGCGGCGGAGTTGGAGGTGATCCGTAAGAAGTATCAGATCCCTGCGGAGGTGGAGCTATCGCTGCCGACATCGACGAAAAGGCCGTCTGACGCCAGGCCAGGAGAGTTTTCCCTGTATGAGGAAGCTCTAAAGGGTGGACTGAGGCTGCCACTGCCGCAAATCGTGGTGGACGTGTTCAACCGCTTGAAGGTAGCACCAGGGCAACTAATGCCCAATGCGTGGAAGATTTTGCTATCTTGCGCAAGTGCATGGCCGAAGGCAAATGGAGGGCAGGCCATGACAGCGGATGAATTTTTCACCTGCTATAAAGCCTCAGGACAACAAGAGACATGGGTCACCTTGCAGGTAGCAATGGGAAAGGGGTTGGTGGTGGGTCTGCCGTCGTCAATAAAGGGGTGGCGACCAAGATGGTTTTATGTGTTTGCCAATGGAGGGCCTGGGGTTCGCACCATCTGGAAGGTGCCCATGAGGTCGATGGAGGCAAGACTGGGGGCAGCGGCGGAGAAGAGGGTGAAGAAGGTGAAGGAGTGGAGGGAGAGAGAGAAGGTCAAATGGGACGAGCTTGTTCAGCCGTCCGCGTTGTTTGAGGCGGGATTGGGGCCATTGCCAATCGGTGCGGACCTCGACCGAGCAGAGTTGGAGGCGAGGAGGGCAGCTCAGGAGGCAAAGGATTGGGCCATCCTAGCCAAAGCTGAAAAATTTAAGGAGGCGCAAGAAGGCCGACCGGCTCAACCGATCGTGTAAGAGAGGATCCGACCGCGCCCAAGGCCACTGGGGGGGAAGGACTTAAGCAGCTTTGAGCAGCGACCACCTCCAGTTGATCCTGTGAAAGACCAGGCCAGGAGGGAGGGGGACGCTCTAAAGAAGAAGAAGAAGAAGAAGAAGAAGAAGAAGAAGATGAGTGCCCCAGAGGAGGGTGTAGATGAGCCTGGGTCCAAAAAGGCTAAGGTCGTTCCAGGCGCGGCGGAGACCTCTGTGGTCAAGGATGCCTCAGAAGTGGCGGGGGTTACCCTAAGGTTGGAGGTTGTGGAGATGGCCCCAGCGATACAAGTGGGAGTTGGGGTAACTGGCGCAGAGCCGAGCGTGGGGCAATAGACCCAAAGGGGCTCTGATACCCAGGAAGGAGGAGTTAGTCTTGCCACAGCAATTTATCATGCCGTCTTGGCCGGACGGACGATTGGAAGGAGGGCCAGCAGTGGAGCAGCATCGGCTGGTGAAGATTGTAGAGGAGTCCGCTCTGCGCTCGACGTTCAAATTCAGTGAGGCTGACCTGCTGAGGGGGTTATGCTCCGCTCAAATGAAGGTAACCACCTTGGCAGGGGCCCTTCTGAGGAAGGCGGGGGCTGCCAAGCTAAAGGCGGAGGAAGCCAAGACTCAGCTTACAAAATTGAAGAAGGAAAGTGCAAGCTGGGCGAGTGCTCATGCCGATCTGCAAGCGGCCAAGGGAGAGCTGGAGGGCACACGCCGCCAGGTTGTGTCGCTCGAGTTCCAACTGGCTGGCAAGCGGAAGAAGGTGGATGAGGCTCAGAAGGCTTGCGCCGTCGCAGTTGAACGCCATGAAGAAGCAATGCTTAACAATGAAGAGCTAGTTAGGCAAAAAGATGAGGCGGATGGTAGGGTGGATGCTCTGTAGAAAGAGTTGGAGAGCGAGCGGTCGAAGGCAACGGAGGAGAAGGAGAAGTATCAGAAGGAGGTGGATGCAGAGAGGGCGAAGTTGATTGCTGAGGGAGAGGCTTTGAAGAGGGAGTTGGAGGCTGAGAGGGCCAAATCGGCGGCGAAAAAAGAGAGCCTAGCGAAAGAGTTAGAGGAGGGGAGGGCTAAGGCTGCAGCTGAAAAGGTGACCTTGATGAAGGAGTTGGACGAGGCGAAGGCGAAGGCGGCCTCGGAGAGGGCGGCCTACCCTGATCTGTGCGTCGCAGCGGTGGAACAGTTTAAGGGATCTCCAGAATTTCAGATAGCTGTTGATGCTGCAGTTGCCAGCAGCTTAGCAAGGGAGGACTCTGGGGGGGCTGGCCCATCAAGGATGACTGCTGTGGGGAGAACTGAGTCTGAAGTCATTGCGAGCTTCCAGCAGTCAGACTTCTACAAACACGAAATGGCAGAGTATTGGGACAGTGGGTGGAAAATGTTCAAACGGAGGGTTGAGGAACTGTTCCCAGAACTTGACCTTAGTAGTGTAACGATTGGGGAAGAAGATGTGGCCCAGACCCCCCTGGATGAAGGCGTTGAAGAGGAAGACCTGGTATCTAGTGAAGAAGAATGACTGGGGAAGACGGAGGAGACCCACTTTGTTGTTTTTGTTTTTGTGCACACATTGTATTATTATTATTATTATTATTATTATTTTGAAGTATTGTAATGGACTGATGTACATATTTCTGAATAAATAAAATTTCCTTTGAGTTTCTATGATTCGATTGTGTTTGCTTATGTATAAGTCATATAGAGGTATAATAAAAATCCAATATTGAGTAAAGTTAAAAGCTCCTTTATGCATAGTGAGACTGGGCTGGTATAAAAACTTTTAAGGGGGAGTGGGGTTGAATCAGATAGAAACTTAATGCAGAGCAAAATTGGAGTTGTATGAAAATTCGGTGAAGTTCAAAGTAATGTTGAAATAGGACTTGTATAAGAATTCAATGCAAAGTAAAGTAAAGGACTTCGTAATGTAGAGTAAAGTTGGACTTGGATAAATTTTCAATGCAAAGTAAAGTAAAGAATCCCTTAATGCGCAATGTAGGCTGTCATGGGACTTGTATAAAAATTCACACTAGATGGTGGAGGAAATAATCTGATTAGTAAATGGAACCTATGAGAACATCTTGGGAATTTGACTAAGTAAAGGGTGGTGTAAAAACTTTGATCTGGAATTGTGATTGTCGAAGGAAAGTAGGGAACTCCTTGATGTGCATTGTAGATCTTATTAAGGATATAATTATGGAGTGTCGCTGATGGTGGAATTGAAGTTGTAAGTAAGGCATTCTGGGCCTACATTGGTGGCATTCAGTCTGGTTGAGTCTTTTGGAGTGCTCGGTCATGGCTGAGGGCTTTGGAAGTGCTCAGTCAGGCTGAGGCGTTGGAAGTGCTTAGTCTGGCTGAGGCTTTTGAAGTGCTCGGTCTGGCTGAGGCTTTTGAAGTGCTCGGTTTGGTCGAGGCTTTGGAAGTGCTCGGTCTGGCCGAGGCTTTGGAAGTGCTCGGTCTGGCCGAGGCTTTGGAAGTGCTCGGTCTGGCCGAGGCTTTTGAAGTGCTCAATCTGGCTAAGGTTTTGGAAGTGCTCAGTCTGGACGAGGCTTTTAAAGTGCTCGGGGCTTTGAGTAAGTGCTGCAAGTGAAAATGTTATTGGGGCAACAGGGGTAGCTGGGAGACAAAATTGTTGTCATGAAGAATGTAGTCCAATGATCAAAATTTATATTGCGTCAAAAAGAAAGTACAACAATTGAGTGATACAAAAGTAATAGCTTATTGAAAGTAGCGTTTCAAGTGTTCAGCGTTCCATGGGTGGGGAAGGTCGCGACCCTCCATGTCTTGAAGTCAGTAAGTGCCTGGACGCGGTCTGGCTTTCACAATATAAGGTCCCTCCCATTTGGCTGCCAGTTTGCCCTTAGTCGGATTCTTGGTAGCAAGGGTTGTTTTTCTCAACACTAAGTCCCCCACAGCAAATTCCCGTGGTCGGACCTTGCGGTTGTAATGTGTTCTCATTTTGTGTTGGTATGAGGCTTGTCTGACCGCAGTGGTCTCCCTGAGTTCTTCAATCAGGTCTAGGTCCGCTCGACGGAGCTCTTCAGTCAGTGTTGGATCCGGATGTAGAACCCTGGGGGTTGGCAGACCGACTTCTACTGGGATAACTGCCTCAGCGCCGTATGTTAGGCGGAAGGGGGTTTCCCCGGTAGGAGTCCGAGTTGTGGTTCGGTAGGCCCAGAGTACATTTGGTAGTTCCTCAGCCCAGAGTTCCTTAGCAGCCTCCAGCTTAGCCTTGATGATCTTCAAAAGAGACTGATTGGTGACCTCAACTTGGCCATTGGCCTAGGGATGACCGGGGGAGGAGAAACATGGTTGGATCTGGAGGTCTGCACAGAACTTTCTGTATCTGGCGTTGTCGAATTGTTTGCCGTTGTCTGACACGATGGCCTGAGGGATGCCGAACCTGCAGACGATTGATTGCCAGATGAATTTGGTTGTGTTCCGTTCGGTGATGGTGGCAAGGGGTTCTGCCTCGACCCACTTGGTAAAGTAATCAATGGCAACAACCGCGAACTTGGTCTGGCCTCGGCCGGTGGGAAGTGGACCAATCAGGTCGATCCCCCATTTAGCGAACGGGTACGGGTTGCAGAGAGTAATAAGTTCCGTGGGAGGAGCGTGGGGGATGTTGGCAAAGCGCTGACACTTATCGCATTTGAGGACAAAATCAGTGGCATCTTGATTGAGAGTCGGCCAGAAATAGCCAGTACGGAGTATTTTGTGGGCCAAAGACCTGCCGCCTGAATGATTGCCACAAATGCCCTCATGGATTTCTTGCATTACATATGTTGCTTGGGTTGAGTTGAGGCATCGCAGATATGGTCGTGAAAAACCACGCTTGTACAAGATGCCATCGACCAGGACGTAGTTAGACGACCGAGCCCTGACTTTGGCGGCCTGTTCTTTATCATTTGGGAGTTCTCCTGTTGTCAGAAATAGGGTGATGTCGGATGCCCAGGGGATGGGTTCATTTTGGAGGAACTGCACTTCGTGCTGATCAGGCGAGATGGCTGGATGAGTTAGGTATTCGAGGTGGACGCCGTGGTTGAGGTCGGACTGATCTTCAGAGGCCAACTGAGCCATCTCATCAGCTTTGGAGTTTTCCGCCCGAGGTATGTGTTTGATCTGGAAAGTGTTGAAGAGGCGGACAAGGGGAAGCGCCATGTTTCTATAAGCTCGCATTGTGCCATCCTTAGCATCGAATTCCCCCGTGATTTGACCGACGATGAGCTGGGAGTCACTGAACACGCGGATGTGGCTAACACCAATGTCTTTGGCCAGGCGGAGTCCTGCGATCAACGCTTCATATTCGGCCTCATTATTGCTGGCCTCAAACAAGAGACGGAGAGCACACTTGATACAACCACTTTTGGGGGAGGTGAGAATGAGACCAGCCCCGCTACCTTCCCTCCGGGATGACCCGTCGACGTTGAGGGTCCAAGAATGGGGGTCTTCTGGTTCAGCAGGAGTTGGTGGTGGTGGAGAGGTAGTGGCTGGGGTAGGGTTGGTGAATTCTAGGATGAAATCGGCGATGGCCTGTCCCTTGATTGCTGTACGGGGGCGGTAGGATATGTCAAACTGGCTGAGTTCCACTGACCATTGCATAAGTCGGCCAGAAAGCTCTGGTTGCTGCATGACCTTCTTTAAGGGTTGGTCGGTGAGGACCACTATGGAATGGGCCTGGAAGTAAGGACGAAGTCGTCTGGAGGCAGTGACTAGGGCCAGGGACAACTTTTCTTGCAGTGGGTAATTCTGCTCTGCTTCCCTGAGAGCTCGACTGATGTAATAGACCGGCCGTTGGATTGAGCCGTCTTCCCTAATAAGAGCTGCACTGACGGCGGTTGTTCGATACTGCTAAATAGAGGAAGAGGGGCTCGCCTGCGATTGCCTGCGAAAGAAGGGAGGGTTGTCCATGCATTGTTTCAGCTGCTGGAAAGCCTTTTCGGATTCAGTCGTCCATTCGAAAGTCTGCCGAAGGACTTTGAAGAATGGTAGGCACTTATCTGTTGCGCGGGAAATGAACCGGTTGAGGGCCACCACTCTGCCAGTGAGTCGTTGAACTTCCTTAACGGTTTTGGGTGACTGCATCTCAATGAAGGCCTTGATCTTCTCCGGGTTGGCCTCAATGCCGCGCTGACTGACCATAAAACCCAAGAACTTTCCAGATCCTACGCTGAAGGCGCACTTCTCTGGGTTGAGCTTCATCTGGTACTTGCGAAGGGTGGCAAAGGTCTCCCGTAGGTCGGTCAGATGGTCAGTGAAGAGTTTGCTTTTGACTAGCATGTCGTCTACATACACCTCCATGTTCCGACCGATCAGATGTTGAAAAACTGCATTGACTAATCGTTGGTAGGTGGCCCCTGCATTCTTCAGTCCGAACGGCATGACACGGTAGTGGTAGGTACCTCGGTCGGTGATGAAAGATGTGTGTTCCCGATCAGATGAGTGCATCATGATTTGGTTGTATCCGGAGAAAGCATCCATGAAACTGAGCATTTGGTGACCGGCCGTGGCGTCGACCAGCAGATCAATGCGGGGGAGTGGATAGCTATCTTTGGGGCAAGCTCGGTTCAGGTCAGAGTAATCGACGCAGAGACGCCACTTACCATTGTTCTTGCGGACTAGAACCACATTGGACAGCCACTTAGGATAATCGACATTTTAGATGAATTGAGCCTCGAGGAGTTTGTCCACCTCTGCAGCTATGAGATTATTACGCTCTGGGTGGAAAATACGCTGCTTTTGGCGGTATGGACGGAAATGGGGTTCGATACTGAGGCGGTGAGTTATGAAGGAGGGGTCGATGCCTGGCACGTCTGAGTGGGTCCAGGCAAATACGTCATTGTGCTCGGTCAGGAGGGCAGTGAGGTCGGCTCTGGCTTAGGGGGATAGTTGACTGCCAATCTTGGCGGTTTTCGTTGGGTTAGTGGGGTCGATGGGAACCTCAATGAGCTCCTCAACAGGTTCTCCCCTGATCAGCTCATCTTTGTCTCGGACATCGAGTCCTTCAATAATCATGGCCTCCTTCAGCTTGACTTCTTTAAGTGAAGCAACATAACACTCTTTGGCCACGGTCTGCTCTCCTCTGACTGTTCCGACCCCGAGGTCGGTGGGAAACTTGAGGGCAAGATGATAGGTGGATGTGATGGCTTGGAAAGCATTTAGGGCGGTGCGGCCAAGGATGATGTTGTAGGCAGATGGGCAATCGACCACAAGGAAGGTGAGCAACTTTGTGGCCTGCTGTGGGTATTCGCCAATGGTGATGGAAAGATCAATGGAACCAATGGAGGTCACACAGTCGCCGATGAAGCCGACCAGGGGGGTGTGGAGTGGAGACAAGCTTTCTTCCCCAATCTTGAGCTGGCAGAAGCAGTTGAGGAAGATGATGTCTGAAGAGCTGCCGTTGTCGATGAGAACTCGTCTGACCTTGTAGTTGGAGAGGATGGCCGAAATGACAAGGGGGTCATCATGAGGATAACGGATGCCTATACAGTCGGCGTCCGTGAAGGTGATGGGCTCTGTCCACTGCTTGGGCTGCTTGAGGGGTCGGTCTATCGTGGTGACCGCTTTTATCGAGCCTGCCAGATTTTTTCTAAGTTCTGCCTTCTGAGCCGAACGGGATGGTCCCCCGCAGGCGAGTCCACTTGAAATAACTCTGATTTCGCCAACTGGCGGGGGTGGGTTACCTTGGGGCCGAGGTTGTGGAGGTCGATCATGGCCTGGATTTGGTGGGTCAGCTGGCCGGCGATTGTCTCTGTGGGGTTCGGTTCTTTGCCTCTGCTGAGGACGGGTGTCTGTGAATCGGCTTAGACGCCCCTGGCGAATGAGGGTATCCACCTGATCCTTGAGACTGATGCAATCGTCAGTGTTATGGCCATGGTCCTGGTGGAAACGGCAATATTTGGATTGGTCTTTCCGGTTAGAAGGGTTCCGTGGAGGGGGAGGCCATTTGAGGGGGTAGTCCTGTTGGATCTGGTTGAGGACATGTTCCATGGGAGAATTGAGAGGTGTATCTGCCGAACCGGAGGGCGGCGTGGTCTTGGTCGGCACGAGGGGGTCGGTCGGTATAGCGGGGTGTCTGGCTATGATACTGGGCGTTGCCGGGTTCTTGGTCTTTTCTCTTTTCTCTGGGGGTCGGGTTTTTAGCTGTTGGATCTTGCCGAGCGGCTAGTGAATCCTCGACATTCATGTATTTTTGGGCTTTGGAGAGTAAGATTGCCATAGAGGTCGGGGGGTTCTTAGAGAGAGAGAAAAGGAAATCAGATGACCGCAGACCGGCCATGAAAGCTGTGAGGATGACCTTGTCGTCATTTTCGGCAACTTGCAGGGCTTCGGTGTTGAAGCGAGTAACGGCTCGCAGCGATTCCCCTGGCCCGATTTAATATTAAGGAGTTGGGTGGCCGGACGTCGTTGACGCTGGGCTCCGATGAAATGGCTCAGGAAAGAGTCATTGAGATGTTGGAGGGTGGAGACAGAGTCTGGTGGTAGCTGGCTAAACCACAGCCGAGCTGACCCCTTCAGGGTTACGGGAAAGGCCCGACACATGATTTCGTCCGGGAAGGCGTGGAGGATCATGAGGGTGCGGTAAGTCTCCAGGTGGTCGACGGGGTCGGTCGTTCCGTCGAAGGAGTCGATAGTAGGCATTTTGAACTTGGCGGGCAGGGGTTTGTCTCGGATGGAGGCGACAAATGGTGAGTTTGCCGTAGTGGAAGGCTTATGCTGGATATTCTGCATAACCCCTTGGAGCTGAAGCTTCATGGCTCGGAGTTCGGCCCCTGTAGGGGGATGTTGTCACCACCGAGGGAGATAGGTGTTGATGTCACCGCCTCCTGGGTCCGGTGCTATGACCGACGGGTGTGGTGGAGGTGGTGGATTTATATGAGTGAGGAGGTTGCAAACCGCCCAAGTTAGGTGGATTGGGTCAGGGCAAGATGGCCGGAGTTCGCTCTGGTTGGCGGTGATATCCGAGGTGGCGGTGGAGCAATGGGGAGTTTTCTTTAGAGCAGAGCGTTTATTAAGGCCTGGCTTTTCTCGGCCATGCGGTTGATGCTGTTAGTAAGTTCGATGAAGTATTGTGGTGGGTTGTTTGGATTGGGAGGGTCGGCTTGATGACCAACAGTATTATGGTGGGAAGCCATGGATCTAGTCGTGACCATACACTTGACGGGTGAGGTGAAAAGGTTACTGGAATAGGGTCTCCGGCGACAATGAACACAATTGGCGCACGGACAAACCAGCTTCCTGACGGCCAATCGATGATCTTGACGTTCGGTGGACGGGCAGGACCGATCCAAGTTCCTCGGGTCCACGTCCGGATGGCGGAGCCCCCTAGAGGACCTGCAAGTAAGTTCAGTGGGGAACGGGGTAGTCCCCCAGCGAATCCTCCGACAAGCAAGTTAGCAAGTAGGGAAATAGATGAAGTATGTAGAGAGAGATTAGAAATAGAAAAGCTTAACCTTCTTATTGTCTTCGATGCTTGCTTATATCCTCTGGTAATCATTTCACTGTCCCTTCCGACGTGCCCCTCCCGCCGAAAAGCTCAGGTTGTAGCTTACCCCTGTCTGAGGTAAGGCTGTTCCGACAGAGAGGTGTTGTCGTAATAAATGCTGTGATGGGTTGCATTAATGGTGATGTGTTGTAGCAATAACTTTGTAGATCTTTGTCTGCTAACGTGGCCTGTTCTGCACCTGCCACGTGTCCGAATGTCACTAGCCCTTCATGCTCAGTTGGCCTCCAGCTGTCTGGGCTTCACCAGCTGGGTTATGTTATGGGTCTTAAGTGATGGGCTCGGGGTTGTTCATCGTGGGCTGTAGCCCTTATGGGCTTGGCCATGTCAGTTATTACTTCAACTGATGGCATTCCTATTATGCTTATTAAATGCTACCTGTTATTCTGTTACTACGCATTATTCATTGTGAGTATTATTATCGGGGTAGGTATTTCGGGTTATAATACCTTATTGAGCTCGTCGCTCATTGGCATCCTCGTTGCCCTGGCGTTTCATGCCAGGTATCGAAGAAACCAAAGGAAACACCGAGGTGTTGGAAGGTAGCATTCAGTCCTGATTAGCTTGAAGCTTGCCAAAGTTCCATGAACCATTTTTTTGAGTTTTCTAGTTTTTCTCTGGTTTTTTTTTTATTTTTTTATTTGTGTACTAAGACAAAGTTTTAAGTTTGACTGGAGTTTTAATTTAAGAATTTTTAGTTTTGGTGTTGTTAATTAATGGATGATAGTAAATTTGGTGGCAACATTGATGAGGATTCTTAATTGAGAAAATTGATTTTAAGTTTTAAACTTTATTATGATGTCCCCAAATTTTGGGACATCACATATATAATAAACTGTGAGTGAAAGCCCAGTGAATAATAAACAAAGTAAAGGGGTTTCAATGAATGAGTCCATACAGATTTCAGAAATCAATTCATATTGTATCAAAATCATGCTTGATCAGATCGAAATCATAATTCAGCTTTATCAAATTCATACTTGATCAGATCATATATAGACAGAAATCTTAAGTCAAGGTTACATTTACGTGATACATCCATTAGCATAACTGAACAGGACGCGCAATGCGTAAGGTTATGAATAACCTCCATAGTTCTCGTGAAGGAACCTCCGGATCCGGGTAACAAGACAACTAAGCCCCTATGGCGGGCTTCCGGTACGGGCATCAGTGCACAAACAGGACGCTTAAAGCGTAACATAACAGGACGCATAAAACGTAACATAACAGGACGCATAAAGCGTAAAGTTCCACGAGGAACCTCCGATACCGGGTCACGGCTGTAGATAACACATGATACTAAGGATATCACGAATACATGTCAAAAATTGGACAATCATTCATTGTACATAACATATCATTTCAGAAAACAGATCTCATTTTATCACACAGAAAGTAAGTACAGTTGAACATATCTTTACAATGTTATTACTCACAGTGGGCGTTGAAACAGACAGGCGGAGCCAAAAGGTCAAACAGAGTACGACACGTGACCTACATAACACATAACAGACATATACATGAAACACACGTTCTAGCTTATACAAAACTTCTGTCATTGGTTCTAAGTGTGTTTCCACCCTTGAATTCCCCTTATAGAGTCTTAAACATGGCCTATGAATGCCTAGGATGGAATGAGGATGCAAAAATGCACTTTTAGACACTTTACAAAATTTTCAGAAAATAGAGGTCTCGCTCGAGCGTGGCTTTCTACGCTCGAGCGGACATGCAGACAAAAGGGCTCCACTCGAGCGTGAATTCCGTCGCTCGAGCGGACTGTGTGCTACAGTAAAAATACTGGATGCTCAAAATTTACGCTCGACCCTCGCTCGAGCGTGAGACACAAGTCCTCGCTCGAGTGTGGGTTCCCTCGCTCGAGTGGACTGTGAACTCATGCAAAGTACTGGATGCACGAATTTCACGTTCGAGCGTCACTTTACTCGCTCAAGCGAAAAGCATGATCGCAGAGTGTTCATTCGAGCATGGAGTTCCTCGCTCAAGCGTGGGTTCAAAATCTGGAAATTCCAGATTGAACTCCAATGCTCAAATCCAACTTTTAATCATTCAAAACTCAACCTCTTGTGCTCAATTTCTGGAAAATACATGTGGACTCATAGTACAACAAGTTTCAAAAGTCAATTTGTAAATCAAAGCCCAAGGGTAGTTTAATTAAACTCGTCTCAAACCAATTTTTCAAGAACATGAAGAATGCATAACATGCATGGTCTCATTTGAATCCAAAGCTTCTAAACAAGATCAAATGAGTCTATTTCTTCAAAAACATGATGAAATCATGAACTAGAACCATAATATAAACATGCATGCACCAAATTCCATGTAATCAACCTCAAAATGCTAGGATGTAAACATGCACGCATGGATTTCTACCCAAATCAACATGAAACACTAATTCTTGACCTTAAATACCAAATTAACCAAGAACCATGCAAGGATTACTCTTAAACTCACAAATAAAGAGAAACCTCCTACCTCAACTCTTGAATTCCAAGTCTAAGAGCTCAATGTTGTTATAAACCTTCAAATCTCCAAGTGTTTAGCCAAAATCCTTGTTGAAACTAAGTTTTTCTCTCCTCTCCCTCTTGCCCACGTTTTTTTTTCCTCAGCCAAAAATGATGAAATGGTGTAATGACACCTCACACAAGATGAGACAAAGGTAGCCCACTCACAATGGCAAAAAGGGTAAATACCTACGTTCAATAATATAACATTATTTAATCTGATTTAAACATTCCCAAATTGAATTTTAATTAAACCTACCATAAAATCACATAAAATCTAACTAGTCTAAAACACTAATCAATTTCGGAATCGGGTGCCGATAAGGTTTCCAATTTGTAGTTTAAAATTTAAAACACGAACAGATATTTCGACACTGAACGGATAGAAGCACATAAATCATGCAGTACACATGCAAATTGATTTCAGATTCCCTTTTAATTACTATTAGGCATAATTAAGTCCCAATTAGCGTTATTCAGGGTCGGGGTTATTACATTACTGAATTGGGGAAAAATCCTAGGGTAGAGAATTCACCACTAACCACATGAATGAGACTTAACATTAACCACCAATCGCAATTCGGTTTGAACAACCCAATATTTCACAACTACAAGTTTGAAATATTGATCAAGAGGGTTGTTGCATTCAATGTACAGGCACGAATCATCCCGAGTAGTATGAGTCGTTTGCTCGAAACTAAGTTAGCAAAACGACCCGTCTTTCATAGCATGACTTGTCTCATACTTTGAATACAAACACAAAGAATACTAATGTATAGAAAGCATTAAACAATCACAGAGAATAAAATGCTTGAAGAGAAGAACGAAACAATTATTTATAAACTTCTAAAACATTCATACATTTATTCAAACCAATTTACAATTAAAGCTCATGAAAAATTCCATTACATGGCTAGAGTTTCATCAAAACCCTAGAAAAGACGACTAGCCACTCATGGAGGAGTCGAAAGAGGAAGAAGATGAGGAAGAAACCACCATGGGAGACATCCTTGAAGCTTTTTGTTTCTCTTCCCTTCCAAACCCTAGCTTCTCTCTTTAGGTCAAAACAATTTCAGAACCCTAGAAAAGCCTTTTCCTTTTCTTTTTATACTTCTACTCACTTCCAAACAGGTTTAAAATATCGGTTTGACTTTTCCAGAAAAAGTCAACTCTGTCCAAATTTTGTCTTTTTGCCTATTTTATGCTCCGACGATGTACAACCTGATTGACATTCAACACACATAAAGTATACGGTTTGACCAGCAAGTGAAGTTAAGAGATTTTAATTAACGGCCTCAATGATGTACATTTCGGCCTTAATCAATAACTTTACAATAATATTATTCACAAATGCCTCGTGCTTGGCTTTACTCCTTAACGGTCTCGGCCTACGCATAAGGATACAAATAGTAATGAAATAAAGTGTTGGTGAAAATACCAAAAAAATTATATTTTATTGAAAAATAATGCAAAGAAAATGAGATACAAATAGATTAGGCTGAGACACAGATATCTCGTTTTCTTTAAGAAGATCAAGCCCACTACGGTAGGAAGAACTCAAATATCAATGCAGCAGTCACAAAGCTATGGCTTGTCTCCTCCAGAATACAACAACCTGACCACTTGTTGTATGGTTTAGGCTAACTCTACACAAGATGGTAAACCCAAAGCTCCACTAAGAAAAACACCATTCTTTGATAGAGGGACTATTTATCGGCCACTAGGACCTTACAATTTATACCAAAAATAATAATGACCATTAAACTAGAGAAAATGGAGAGTCTCCAAATATTAATTCACTATCAAGTTCATGAACTTCAATTAATCTCCATTCATGAGTAAGACAAAACGTTACCAAAACAATGAATCTCCATTCACCAAACAAAATGAGATTCATGAACAAGACAAAAGAAGATTCATGAACAAAATATATAAATAAATAAATAAAAGATATTAAAATGGTCCAACAATTCCCTACTCATTTTAATATCAACAAGGACAAGAGAGATTACCAAACAAAGATAGACTAGTATGCATCATGAAGGTGTGCTCTGCATTGAACCTTCATTAGTGAAATAGCAACCTCTACTCCAGAGTCAGTAGTGATCTCAGACTTGAACTATGACTACTTAGGGGAAATAAAGTATTACTACTCACACATAATAATCCAAGTGTACATGAGCTTTTAATAGCCATCACATTACGGCCTTGTGTCTATCCCAGTTTTCATGAGCATATTTGAGAATAAACCTTATTCTCATAGAAAGCGGCCTCACTTTCATGCTCACATAGGTGAAATCTGTCAAGGATGTTTCTGTAATTTACACACCCCACTTAACAAGAGCTACAAAATTTCATTAAGAGTATAAATACTTAACCCTCCAATATTATAGGACAAATGCACTTACATCATAGGGATGGATAACAAAATATTAAAGAGTGTATTTTTTTTACAACCACCATATGATTCGTTCTTCTTTTCTTCAGCCTTTCTTAATCATGCACTCTTCCATTTTCTTCTTCACCATTCTTTTCTATCTCTTCTTCACCACTCTCTTCTGTTTCTTCTTCCTCATCGAGAGACAAATAAACTAAACGAAGGAGGCTAAATCTCAGTCTGTTCGCTTCTATTTCTCTGCAACTCATTTCTTTGACACTTCTCGCCTCTAATCCATGGCTTCCTCACCCCGTCCCCTCACTCTGTTTCCGTACCTGAATGATATCATAAGCTTTGCAGGACCGAGTGGCCCTACTCCTACTCTTCTTGTCATTCCTCTGCCTAACTTTCCTATGATGTCGATTGAGAAAATCATGGCAGCTCAATCAGACATTGAAGCCAATTATTTCACACTGACGTCGTGTATGGAGACGGTGACTGCAATCACAAAATTGGCTCACCGATTGCAGAACAGGACGAGTGAGCTCCATTAGGTTAACGCCCAACTCTCTCTGCTCCAGTGCATGTACAAGGATGCGCGAGCAGAAATAGGTGCATTGAAGGCTGAAAATAAAGAGCTTAAACGGAAGACCACTTCCATGGCCCGATTTGAAGCAATATCGTTCTTGGCCTTTGATAGTCAACGGGGAGTCGTCGCTCTCGACGAAAGCACAGAGGTAAGGGCGTCAAGGGTCGCCCAAGGTAAAAAAAGAAGAAGAAAAAGATGGAAGAGGCGAGTAAGTAAGATTGGCGTATGGCCGGAAAAAAATGAAGGGTTATTTATTTATTTATTTATGTTTATTTTGATCAGTGTGTGGCCGTAAAAAAAATGAAGGGTGTTTTTTTTTTTTTTTGGTTTTTTTATGTAAATATTTGTATTTTGATTTGTTGTTGTGTTTATGTTTAAGTACTGAAAAATAAAATTAAAAAGTAGAGAAAAAAAAAAAAGAAAATTAAGCCCAAACAAAAAATAATAATAAGAGACCAAATTGTTAATGAGTATACGAGAAGCATTTGAGCATGATCTAATTCTCAATTTCTTAGCAAGAGTATACCAATCTCAAGATTATAATAGACATAACAGTGCATAGATCAAACAAGGTTGCCAAGCAAGAGCATAAATATGGAGCTAAAGTTTAAGTCACTCTTCCTTGAGAAAAACGATATTCCTCTTGCATTATCAACAACTAATTAGCTCAAAGGTCATGTTGTAAGAATTAAGATACCAAAAGCATAAAGATACCAAAATAATCAGAGATACTAAAACAATCAAGTCTCTTTTTCTCTCCCGATGACATTTTCAACAAAATCAAGCACAAGGAGAGAGTATGGTACAACATATAGGATGAAAGAATGTAAGTCTCATTATAGCATAAATAATCATCTATATCAAGGTAGCTCTATGATACCAAAAAAATGATAGCACATAATGATCATACAATTGAAGCTCATACCATTTGACAATAATGGGCAAAAAAAATAGTAACATGCGAAGGTGCAAGCCCATAAGTTTGATATAAAAAACAGAATAGAAACTGAGGGGATTTTAAAAAATAATCAAGTTTAAATTCTCCCCCTTATTTCATTTGGCAAAATCAATAGGTGATATGATAAATGAAAGCTCATAACTGAAATATTCTCATCAATAATATCAAATAGGATGCCAAAATGATACCAACATGCAATCTACTAAGGATACTAATATGCAATTTAGAAGATTTAACAATCATAACTCAAGCATTATGTAGAATACCAAATATTGCTCATAATAGGTTAAACTCAATATAATCTCATGGAGCTAATGTAATTCCAAAAAAATGAAACATGTTCAAGGTATAGTATTCTATATGCTAAGAAAAATCATGAATTTCAATATATAGCACACATTTAAGTATAGCCATGATTCTTAGGCAACAACATCATCAAAGAGTATGCATTACAAATCATATGAAGCATAATCAATCTTTTTCATATCAAAGTAATAACAGTATTAACTCAAAGGATATAAGATAAAAATTTTATCTCAAAAGCTTAAGAGAGTATATGAGGCATACGTTAGGTTCAAGAGATGAAAACTTTTCAATCTTCAATTTTCTTTCATGAGGGGTTCGTCTCAAAAGGGTTTAACAAGTATGTTAGTAAAATGATTTTTCCTCCTAAGTTGGTGTTATCCTTTTCTAATATGATTTTTTTGTAAATATAGCATTCATAGAACAATCACTATTACTCAATAAAAATACAACACAAATCACTTCTTATCACAAACTAAAAAGGTGAAAAATAATTCAATAATCAAACAAGAGTTTGGAATGCTATTTTTCAGAATTTTCAAGTTGTACCGCATAGCATAATATGCATAAGAAAATAGTTTTATGCTCTTTGTTTTATTAAGAAATGATGCAACAATTTCATTTAATCACATAACATTATCAAGAGGCATTTTCATCAATTTAATCCATATGCTCAAGTGTGATAAAACATTTTACTCAATATGGAACACAACATGAATGTTATAAACAATTAATTCAACAATTTATCAATCAAAAGCATTTCATGAGATGCATGCCAATATAATCCATATTCAAAAGATATTCAATAGGATAGATGTAATGTCTCTACAAACGTATGATACTTCTTTTCATTTAGACATTGTTGATGGATCATAATCAAGGAATTTCACAACTCATTCAAATATTCCAATGTAAAGCATATAAGTATGAAATTTTTATATTGAGCATATTTTTGAGATCACAAATGTAGAATTCAAAATATAGATAGTATACATCTCAAAAACATGCTATGGCATCAAAATTGATTCTACAAAGATATGACTCAAAAAGGAATTAATATATTAGTATGAAATCATATATAAGATGTGAAAAGTATGCTCACAAAAAAAATTTATTACTTCTTATCTCTTTTTCATAGCAATGGATGACATGATATAAAATGTTAATGAATACATGAATAATTCATATTCTAATAGGCATTCATCAAAAACATTTTTGAGTTCAATGAATGTTTGAAAGAAACTAGCAGAACATGACTTAGCAAACTTAGTACAATTAGATTACATGAAAGCAATGATTAGACACAACCTATTGTACATAAATCACACCTTAAAAAATATAGAACTTTAAGCTTAAAGGTGTGTTAGGAGTTATACCTTCATTTACTTCTTTGGAATTTTCACCCATATATTACCTCTATTGTTCATCTTAGTGATTTTCATTTCATCATTCTTCTTCTTGTAGGAGCTGATTTTGCTCTTTAGATTGAACAGTCTTGTTGTGCATTTCCTCTTGAAGTCCTTGGTGTTCTTTGAGATTCCACCTACAAAATATCTTGATTTCTTTCTTGGTACCCATACTTTCTTAGGTCCATGAGGATTAGTCTCAAGAACATTTAATCTCATAAAAGGTTTAGGAAGATCAAAACCAATGCCTACTTTGTCAAAAACACATATTTTATTTCCAAGAAACTTGTTGAGGTTTTCTTTTCTTTTTACAAAATTTTCAAGAGTTTTGTTTAAATCCTCAACATTGTTTTTCAAAATGTTTTTCTCATTGGCAATAGACGTAAAGTCATTTTTCAAAGTAGCATTTTTCATTTTTAAAACACCCACATCATTTGAAAGAGAAGTAACTAATTTCTTTAATTTAGAATTCTTAACACAAACGTTTCTAAATATGTCATGTAATTCATTGAAAATACTTTCAAGTTCTACATAATTAGAAATTATCTTATCTTGAGTGGATTCTTCTTCTCCAAGAGTCATAAGACACAGGTTGGCTACTCCATCACTTTCTCCCTAAATGGCTTCCTTTTTGCTGCCATCTATCATTGAAAGTTCATAAGCCATGAGTGAGCCTAGGAGTTTTTCAATGCCTAATTTTGTCAAGTCTTTTACTTCTTGGATAGTTGTAACCTTAGCTTCTCATTCATTTGGCAAAGACCTAAGTATTTTTCTTGCAAGCTCATCATTAGTATAAGATTTACCAAGAGATTTTAGAGTATGAATAATATTGGTAAATTTATAAAACATCTCAGAAATAGATTCAAATAATTCCACAATAAAGAGTTCATAATCATGAATAAGCATGTCAATCCAAGACTCTTTTATTTGGCTAGTTTCTTCATAGGTGATTTCAAGTTTATCCCAAATCTCTTTAGCAGTAATACACCCAGAAATCATATTGTACTCATTTGCATCTAGTCCACACACAAGAATAAGTTTGGCTTTAGCATTAGCTTGAAAGAGTTTATAATCACGCTCATCAAATTCATCCTCAAGTTTAGGCACATGGATATGGTCTACTACCTTGGTAGGGATTTTAAAACCTTTAGTGATAATGAGCCGCAAAACATAATTGGTAGCTTGAAGATGCAAAGTCATTTTTTCTTTCCAATGAATGTAATTACTACCATCAAAGAAAGGTGGCCTATTGCTAGCTTGTCCTACAGCAGAGTAAGTAGAATACATGGTTGCTATGGATCAAAAACTCAAGATTGTTAAATCTAAACAAGAGTCCTAGGTTCTGATACCAATTGTTAACTAAAAGACAATCTAAAAGGGGGGATGAATTAAGTTTTTACAATTAAAATTAATAATATCCTAATAAAAATTATGACTAGCACAATAGATAAATATAATTAATGAAATAAAAATAATTAAAACAAGTGTCTTAGCAACTATGTCAGTTAATAATTTTAGCACAGTAAAAATATAAAATATAGCTATGGCAATTTAAAATAAAATAAAAAGATAAGGGAGAAAGAGACAAACAAATTTATAATGGCTCGATTTTAACTCGGCCTACGTCCACTCCTCAAGCTTCACTTGAGATTTTCTACTATCTTCTAACTTCACAGGGGTGCTAGCAACCTCTTTACAAATGGAGCAATCATCTATGAAATTTACACAGACTTTACAAGTCAAAACCCTTGCAAATCTTAGGTGATTCATACCCAAACCTTTGCAAATCTTAGGTGATTCACAATCACTCTCAAAATTTCAAGAACACAATGTTTGCAACATTTTTACAAGATGAAATAGTATTTTTGCTTTCAAAGAAAGCTTATAATAAATATCTCTCAAAGATAGATATATAAAATGAAACTTTGATTTTTTTGTAAATCTCACACAAGAAAGATGAGCTTAATGCTATAAGGCTTAGTGTATAATTTCTGAGAATAGATGTGAGTGATTATAGATCAAAGAATATTTTCAGATTTTTTGTAACTTGTTTACATTAGAGGCTTTGGTATATATAATGAAAATTATAGCCGTGTATAGCTGTTGTATTCATTTGAATTTATAGCCGTTGTAGTCATTTGAATTTATAGCCGTTTATAGCTGTTGTACTTCCATCATTACCAATTTGAATATCTTTCACTCCATCATTACAAATTTGAATATCTTTCACTTGAACCTTTTGAACCTTTTGGCTTTTTGAACCTTTATAGCCGTTATACTTCTATCATTACTAATTTGAATATCTTCCACTTGAACCTTTTGAAATTTTTGACCTTTTGACCTTTTGAACTTTTATAGCTATTTATAGCTGTTGTACTTCCATCATTACTAATTTGAATATCTTCCACTTGAACCTTTTGAACCTTTTGGCTTGCTGCTGTGTTAGGTTGTTTGAATATTTGTTTTGGGTTATTTGAACTCCTGATTTAATCAAATATTAAATACATTCTAACAACATTTAGGATAAAGGTTTAGGTGAGAAATAATGAGACAAAATAAATTTTGATTATATTTTTTTCTTTCAAATAAATCATCAAAATAAATTTTGGATTCTATTTTTCTCTTTCAAATAAATTAAAATATAATTAAATAAATCATCAAAATAAATAAGTCTAACAGGGTCATTTACACCCAATAGTTTTACAACCTGGAGGTAAATCCACTAGTTTCCATATTTTATTTGAAAGTAGTGAATCTATCTTATCATTTACAGCCTCTTTCCAGAAAATAACATTAGGTGATGATAAAGCTTCTTGCACCGTAAGAGGAATTTCTTTCACATTGTAAAGATAATAGTTAGAACTCTAGCTTGTTTACTCCTCCTTGGTTGGATTTAAGAATTTTCCTGTTCTTGAAAAGCTTGAGATAGAGTAGAAGAGCTAGGCGTGGATAAAATATTTTCAGAAATTATTTGGCATCTACTATTTCTATATTTGAAAGAAAATTTATTTTTATGAAAAATAGTATCACCTGATTCAAAAATAATATTATTTTCCATATCAAAAAATCTATAAGCTGTACTATGCAACACATACCTAAGAAAAGCACAAGTGGTAGCTCGTTCACCCAATTTAGGTCGTTTAGGATTTGCAATTCTCACAAAAGCTAAACAACCCCAAACTATCGAATAACCTAGGTTTGGTTTATGCCACCGCCACAACTCATAAGATACAATTTTAGTCTTTTTGTGTGGCACTCTATTTATCACATGGCAAGCTGTCAAAATAGCCTCGCTCCAAAGATTTGAGGGAGCACCTGAATCAATAAGCATGATATTCATCAAGTCAATTAACGTTCTATTTTTTCTTTCAGCTATGCCATTAGATGAAGGTGAATATGGTGGAGTAGTCTCATGAATAATTCTCAATGACTGAACAAAAGAGTTGAATCCAAGAAATTCATACTCTCGGCCTATATCACTTCTAATTCTCTTAATCTTTTTACCGAATTGATTTTCCATTTCAAGAAGGAATTCTTTAAATTTCTCAAAAGCATTACTTTTATTTTTTAATAAATATACGTTTGTGTATTTTGAAAAATCATCAATAAAAGTGATAAAATATCGGTTACCACCCCGAATTAAAATTCCTTAAAACTCACACAAATCAGTATGAAATAATTTTAGCAATTCGGTATTTTTTTCAACACTTTTATGAGGCCTCTTAGTAATTTTTGCTATACTTTTACTGCAAACTTCACATTTCTCAAATTTTTTTGTCACTTTAGGAATTAATCTTAAATTACTCATGATTCCCACATATTTACTGTTAATATGACACAAGCGAGCATGCTAAAAATTAATAGAAAACAAAGTGTAAGTGGTGTCATAGTGATAATCATAAAATTAATCAGCAAGTAAATTTAAGAGATAAAAATGACATTTATACTCATCTGTATTGTAGGAAGCCACTTTTGCTTCATGTGCTTCGTAGTTTTCATCATTCATCTCCTTGGTTGGGATTTTGTTTGGATGGTTCTTGGTAAGAACATAAGCAACTTTCAAAAGGCTAAGGTAAAAAAAACTTTTCCTTTCCACTTCTTAAAATGAACTCCCTTAAATTTGAAAGGCTTGTTGAGATCTCCAATTCTGTTATTGATTTTTTTTGGTACTTGTTCCATGGTTGATCTCCTTAAAATTGTTGATGAAAATACTAGAAAAATTATATTTTATTGATAAATAATGCAAAGAAAATGAGATACAAATAGATCAGGTTGAGACACAAATGTCTAATTTTCTTTAAGAAGATTAAGCTCACAGTAGTAGGAAGAACCCAAATACCGATGCAGCAGTCACACAATTATGGTTTGTCCCCTCTAGGATACAACAGCCCGACTACTTGTCGTATGGTTCAGGCCAACTCTACACAAGATGGTGAACCCAAAGCTCCACTAAGAAAAACACCATTCTTTGCCAGTAATCTTTCAAGTATAGACAATAGTTGGTGTAGAAAAGAGTAGATGAGAGGAATTATTTATAGGCCACTAGAACTTTACAATTTATACCAAAAATAATAATGACAATTAAATTAGAGAAAATAGAGAGTCTCCAAATATTAACTCACCACTAAGTTCATGAACTCCAATTAATTTCCATTTATGAACAAGACAAAAGGTCACCGAAACAATGAATCTTCATTCACCAAACAAAATGAGATTCATGAACAAGATAAAACAAGATTTATGAACAAAATATATAAATAAATAAATAAAAGATATTAAAATGGTCCAACACAAAGACTTAACAATTAAATTATCATAACTTAGCCTTTTCTTTTCTAGTTAAATATGTTTTAGATTGATTTCTAATCGTGTTCATCTTTCATTTAGGTTCAAAACATGGGCAAAGGTATCCGAGGGTCAAAACGATCGAAAAGAAAACGAAATGGGCAAAACCCCTATTTCGGCACTTGCAAGGCCTTGGGCGGCACATGTGGCTATACCAGTAGCAAATTTTGGTTTTGGGCCACCCCGCCGCATGTGCGGGGAGATATTTTTACTTCGCTCACCAGTTAAGGATTATATGTTGTTAATTTCTATTATTATTTGACTCTCAGTTAAGGACTATATAGGAGGAATCAAATGCAAAGCCCGAAACTATAGGTTTTTGTTCTATGAAAAATGCTATCTTAAAAATTACATTTGAATTTACCTTCAATATCAATAACATGAATTATTGCATATTAATTTTGATTTATTTAGGAATTAATTAATTAAAACTTAATCGCTTACCATATCATTTTTTTAAGTGATGTTTATAAAAATGGATAATCTTCTCCACTGGATGAATAAAATTATTTTTACTATAGGTTATATATGTTTTAAACCCAAAAACACTCAATTGCAGAAGTGGATTTATCTTGTCTTAACAATAGCGATAATTTAATAAGGAAAATGAATTGTAAATTAAAATAAGAAAAATTATATTAAAAAAATATATAGAATTCGACCTTATGTCAAAACAAAATTTTAATTTTTAATTTCATCAATTTAAATTTAATTTTTTTTATATTTATTTTCAATTTAAAATCATCTGCCTTTTTTCTTTTCTTTTCTTAATTGATAGAAAAAATAATATTTTAGATATTAAATTCTATAAAAAAATATATTTTAAACATTTAATGGAGATTTGGGGATTATATATGGGACTGGGGGCAAACGACATCATTTTGGGATTGATTTGGTGCCAAAAATTGAGTTCTTTGTTAGTTCAATAGATACAGATGGACGGAGGGTGTAGATTGTAACATAGAATGAAATTTAGGGTTTAAATTAATAAAATTGAAATCCTTGGGTTTAATCTGAAAAACACGCAAAATTTTGAGATTATTTATTTATTTATTTATAATTTGCCCAAAATTGTTTGTTGAACTTTTTTGAAAATTGTTTTTTAGAAAACAATATCCTTTTTTAGGATGTACCGAAAAGTTTTTTGTTAAATATTTAATAACTATTTTGGCACAAAAATTACTAATAAGTGTTTTCTAACTTTTTATTAGTTTTATTCCTGAAAACATGAAAAAGCAAAAAATCATTTCAATTATAATATGTTTTATTTTCTTGTTCTGGTATGTTGGTTCCTGAGTTTCTTTGAATTTAAGTAGGGTGATCAATGGAACGGGACGGGCTGGACTTACCCGGCCCTCAACTATTGTGTTCACATTTCATTAAGTTAACGAACTAGTACAAGTCAAGCTTATTTAAAAAATTAAAATCACATTTCATCTGTAAATCTAAATTTTATGGACCAAAATTAAATTGAATCGGGTTACATATTTTTTATTAAACTTATATTATTAAGTTCTACATATTTTTTTTCTTTGTTAATAATTTATATGATCAAATTAATTAATACTATTACAACAATCAAATTAAAGTATAAATTCACCAAATTAATAAATTATGACAATGTTATATGTAAAAAGTTGAGAGTTAGGAAGATATCATTGGTCACTGTTAAATTCAATTTTAACAAATTGTATTTTGTGTATTTTTTTCAAGTCCAATTTACAAGGATAATACAGCTAGCAATTTTTTTTTTTTTTTTTTAAAATGAAACAATATTGATTTTAATGGATTAAAATTGAATTTAACAGTATTGTTTTTTTGGATAATATTATTTTTGTTCTTATTTTTGTTTTAAAATTTTTTTTTTGGAGAAGATAGTTTGAGTCGGGTTGATGGGATGGTGTTGGCTTTTTGGTTTTCGAAGGTTATTATGGTAATTTTGAGCGTGCCAGTAAGGATCAATCAGTTCTTACAGAATATTAATTGCCAACCAATTATCAAACGATTGTGTTTTAGTTCTTTCAGCCTCAATGAATAGGACTTTTACTGGTGGCTTTGTTTAGGAGAATTAAACAAACAACGATTAATATGAAGAACAATTGTAACATTTCATTAAGTAAAATGGAAGACTTACAAAGATCCAAATCAGCCTCGTAGAGGTTTACAGCAACAAACTACTTGAAACTACTTCTATGAACGAAGTGCAGTGCAAGAATTTGAAGTACAGAAATGTAAAGAACAAGAAATGTAAAAACTGGAAAAATAAAATAGACAAAACTGATTTTTTGGATATGAGTCTAAGGGCTCTTTCTGGGGCCTTCTCTGCTATTTATACTTCTCAATGACAACCGTCGAAATGCATTTCTAACCGTCGAATCATCCCTCCATGATCGCTGATCATGCTGCCTTATAATTAGCTCTACTATGCCATATCTGCAGTTAGGCTTCCCTCATGATTTTGAATTTAAATATGAGTAACCGTTGAAGCCATGTCATTTTGCATCTCTTTGCTGATCCAGTACTATGCAGATCCATAATAACCAATAATAACTGCCACGTGTGTGATTACGATTGAAGATCTGAATTGTCTTCCCATATTGCCCTCATCATGCCACGTGTCGAACTGTGATTGGCTTATACAAAATATGTAGCCAATAGATGTATCCATTTGAGCTTGTACGGGTTGGGTTCATGGGCGGGCTCGGGTTTCAAATTTTTGTCCAAAGCCCTAAATCATCTATGGGATATGATGGGTTGGGTAGCCAAGCAGGCTAGGACGGGCCATGGAATGGGTTGAGTGAGTTGGGCAATCAGGTTTTTTGCTCACGGGCCATTTGATGACCCCTAAATTTAAGATAATGAGACTTAAGTGCCTGTTTGTTTTTAGAGTTAGGTTGGGTGAGATTATTAGTGTGGGATTGTTAGCCATAAGATTGTTAGTGAATGGACTAAGAAAAATTGTATTTGTTTGTGATATATTTTAGTAAGGGGATTAACTAAATGAAATACCATAAATACTTTTTAATGTTTTTGATATTAAATTATATTTTATAAATATTTTTTATGCTATATTATTTTAATATATATATATATATATATATATAAAATGATGTTATACAAAAAATAAAAAAACACACACACAAAAACACAATATGGGAAAAAATGTCCTTTTCCAAACTAATCCCCTCACTAGTTTGGGAGCCTCTAAATGAACCCCAAACTATTGGTTGAGCACCCCATCTATCCATTTTTTGAAAATACCATTCTACTCTTAAATTAAACTATTTGTCATGATCCAAACCCGCTCCTATAGGTTTAGCGTCGTAACCGACTAGTAACCCTTAGATTACCAAAGGTCTCTTAACAGAATAACATATAATTAGGGGTTACGGAAGCAAATACATAAAATATACATAGTCCATTGAGTTGTGGAGACATACATGGGACAAATAATTTTAACTTTAATAAACTTACGAGTGATGCCAAAAGATATAGTATTTACGTCACTTCATGTACATATTAATAGGAATTTGTCCGTAATCAAACAAAAGAACCAAAGTCTTAAATACAAAAACATGGCCACGGGACTTGACATGATCCGGAACCTTCTCGAGAGGCACAAAGGTTGGTTGACAAACATAAAACTCTTTAGGCATCATCTTAAGCCTGGTCACCTACATATATAATATAAATAGTAAGCGTGAGCCCAGTGAATAATAACAAAGTAAATGGATTTTAATAAATGATATCCATTATAGAATGAGAAATCAGAGTTTATATCAGAAACAGTCTTATGCATATTCAGATTTCAAATCAGAAACTGATTCATATACTTGTTCATATTCATTTTCAAAATTCATATATTTCACATCATAGTACATGGCACATCTATTAGAGTTAACAAACCCGATGACCCACAAAGGGACAGCCATAAAGGCATTTTGATGACCTATAAAGAGGCCATAAGGCATTTCGATGATTCGTGTGCACAGAGACGTTTCCGATGACCCATAGAGGGACGGTCGTAAAGGCATTCTGATGACCATAAAGGGACCTAATAACCCATAAAGGGACCTGATGACCCATAAAGGGACCTGATGACCCATAAAGGGACGCATGTTATATGATGCTAAGGATGTCAGGAATACGTTTCAGAAACTCGGACAATCATTCATTCACACAAAACAAAGCATTTCAGAAAAACTAATCATGTTGTATCGTCAGAAAATAATTAAAGTCTAATATAACTTTACAGAGTTATTACTTACAAATAACAAATGGCTCCCAACAGACGAATAGAGTAGGCAATTCAGATATCTTGCGGCGCGTGACCTGCACAGGTACAAAACAAATATATACTGAATTACACACTCGGAAACATTTACTTTGTTCTGTTCTTATCTTGGTGTGTCTCTATTTTTATCCTCACTATTGTGCCTTAATCTTGGCCTAGGTATGCCTAGGATGGAATGAGAATGCAAAAATGCACTTGAAAACACTTGACAAAACTTGCTGAAAATAGAATCCTCGCTCGAGCGCAACTTCCTACACTCGAGCAGACATGTAAAATGTGAGTGGTCGCTCGAGCACAAGATCTGTCGCTCGAGCGGTCTGTAAATTTTTGCAAAAGTGCTGGTTGCTTGACTTTTTTGCCCGACGCTCACTCGAGCGTAAGGGACATGTCTTCGCTCGAGCACAACTTTTATCGCTGGAGCGGACTGCAAAACATAAGAACTTCGAGTGGACTTCTGGTCGCTCAAACGGAAGAGCAAGATCATGGAGTAGTCGCTCGAGCGGAGAATCCGTCGCTCGAGCGGAGAGGCAAAATTTGGGATTTTCAAATTGCTCTTCTCAGCTCCAAATTCAAATCCAAGGCTACAATTCACATCCTTTTGGGCCTCAAACTTGAGACAACATATGTAAACTTGTAAAATATGAAGGTTTAAAAATCATTTCATGAAATTAAGGCCCAAAAGTATGTCAATTGTGCAACATTTAACTTGAAATGTAGAACATGATGTGAACATGTCATGCATGTATTCATTTGAGTTCATAACTTCCAAAACATGATCAAATGAGATATTTTACTCAAAAAAATGGTAAATTCTTAGACTACAACCAAAATATGAACATACATGGGACAAATTCTTAGACAACATGCTCTAAATGCAATGTAACGCACATACATGTGTATATACTCTTCTCTTCCACTTTATTAAGCTTAATTCTTGCCCCAACTCACTTAATTCTTTTTGAATGCATGAGTTAAGCACCCTAATTACACAACTAAAGCTTGATTTCATACCTTAGGTTCTCAACTCCTTGAATCCTAGTGAGTTCTTGCTTAATTGCTTCAATTCTCCTTCATTCTCTAGCAAATTCCTTACTTGAAAACTTCTCCCTAGCCTCTCTCTCTACACGTTTGTGTGTGTGAGCTCAAAATGTGTTGATATAAGAGAAAAGAATTAGTGGGAGCACATAAGAAGCCGTATATAGGCTTGCCTAATGAGAGTTAATTAAGACTAATCAAGTGGGTATTAAATTAATCTAATTTAATCGTTCCAAACCGAATTTTAATTAAACCTACCATAATTTTTCATAATTTCCAAATAATACATAAATCAAATCAATTTCTGAATCGGGTGCCGATAAGGCTTGCAATTCACAAACTGAAACGGAAACATGAACATAAATTTCTACGTTAAACAGATATAAACACACATAATGCAACATATGATGCAAAATTACACTTTAATTATCTATTAGGCATAATTAAGCATAGATTAACGTTAATCATGAGTCAGGATTGTTACACTACCAAAATAGACTTTCACTTAAATCTCTAACCCTAACAGCACATATTCCTCTCTACTCCGACCATTGCCATTGTCGCCGCCAGCAACACCTACCAGCTACTCGCCACCTCATGCCTTTTCAGATTTGCTTGCCACCACCTCTTCGTCATTCGCCATTACTGTCTTTCCATTGTCACTATCGCAAAGCTCTCATTTTTTTTTCCTTCTTATTTTTGTTTTTCTTCTTCCTTTGAAACCTTAGATCTGAAATCTAAGGTTTTAGAGGAAGAAGAAGAAGAAAAAGAAAAGAAGAGGGTGATGATGTCACGCTGGGGAGCGAAAGATGGGCTGAGTTGATAGACGGCGGCACAATTTGCAAAAAGAGTGAATGGTTCACGACGGTGACAGCGAGGGGATGCCTGATTGAAGGAATGACGGAGGTAAGAAGAGGCTAATCGAAGCAAAGGAGGGAGTGAAAAGGTTGGCGACGGCGACGGCGACGGCAATGGCGATGAAAGGGTTGACTGGAGATGGAAGAGGCTACTGGAGTTAGGGTTTGGGTTAGAGGCCAGTTGGGGTGAGGAGGGTTGGGTTTGGGATTATTGGGGTGTTAAAAGTGAAAAGAAAAAAAAATTTAAATCTAGGCTTGGGGTGTCCTAAGAATTGGGGTGCTAAACCAAATTCTTGGAGTGTAAATAGAAGCTCTCCACTAGTTTTGAAAACCAACACTTGGAGCATGGTCAAGTGGTTCTCAAAAGTGTTGTGATTGGTGGAGAATGTAATTTTGTGTCGAGTAATCGAGGAACATAAGAAGGTATAGTGTATGATGATTAGTGAAAGAGAATGAACACGTGGCGCTTTAGGAGCATTGAATAGTTTTTCTCCTTAGAGGCCTTTGCTAATCCCCTTCTTCAATAGTCCTTTAGGACTATGAATCCATTTCCCTATTTTGTAAACAAATATCATTATAGTGGGTCTTACATCTATTTTAATCCAATTCTTTCATCTATCACCCATCACCCAAAATAAACGGCTCTAAGGAGTTGTTGGGTACTTTGGATGGACTTCCTAAGTTTCTTGGATGGTCTTTACTATATTCTACTTCTATATTCATATTCTACTATTTTGGGGATATTTATTTGGATGGATAAAGAGAGGAATTGCAATACAATTTATTGTTAATCCTTAGTTTCTGAATTATTTGCCTAAAAATTATGTTTATTTAATTATTAGTCTGATTTTTATTTTTCTAACCAAACGATAAATTAGTAAATTTATTGGATACATCCTTAGACCATTGGATTGTTTGGTATTGATTAGATTAGCATTTTTTAAATGGTTCAATGCTTTTTTTTTATTTTTTATTTTTTTTTATAGGAAATATAACAAATCAATGGAGATTTGTAAAAGTAATCTCAGATTATTAATTTTTTTTAATATAAATTTTAATAATTAAAATTATAATTTTTTCATTAAATAGTAATTATTTTCTAAAGATTTCACTGCCATTACAACATATAAGAGTTTGAGAGGCCAAATGTTTTGGTTTCTAAAAATAAAATTTTGTTACAAAAAATATTTATAGACCAATTCCTATCGTCGTGAGGGTAGTTGGTAAAAAGTCATCATGAAAAGTCAAAAATAACGCTTTTATGACAAAATTTTGAAAATGTTACTAATAAATAGACTTTTAGGGACAAAATAATTTGGTCTCAAAATGGTTTATTTTTTGAGACAAAAAATTTGGTCACAAAAGAATAATAATTCATCACTAATGTCCAATTTTCGTTACTAAAAATATAATAGCGACATTTTTTGTAACAAAAATATTTGGTCTCTAAAAAATAATTTTGTCCTTAAATTCTAGTCTCTTAAACATTAATTTTTTTAGTTTGCCTTTTTTTAAACATAATTTTAAGCCTAATTAAAGTATAAAAAAACTACTCATTATTTTATCTAACTTTTTTTTTTTTTTTAACTATTATTTATTTCAAATATCAATCCACATAAACCGTTTAAAAAGATTCTCAAGACTCTTCAAATGTAATTAGTTTGGAAAAGTTTTGTTAAAATAATAATTGTAATAGTTAGCATGTTGAATGCAGTAAAATAGGACGAGATTAACTACAATATCTAATTTGTCTCCCTTAAAGAGTTTGTTAGAGATGCTCTAATTTCTGAGATTATCAATATTTTTGGATTATGTATATACACTGTACCATATTTGAGTTGGTCCAAGATTATCAAAAGGAATTGACAAGAGTGATGTCAATTTTAGAATTTAGTGAGGTAGTCTGAACCTTTAATGTTTGATTTTTCATTTTGTATCCCACTCTCTTTTAGCACTTATATTTGAGTGAATTATTATTCTAAACACTAATTTTTTTGGCCAAACATAAAATTATGTATTTTGTAAATTATTAGTCCAATCTTTAAAGCCGTGCCGCCAAATAAACATGGTCTTATAATGTTATTTTTAAGGGTTTTATTACATCCCCCGAAATTGGAGGCCCCTAATCCCCCGAATTTCCATATCAAGGCAAAAAAAAAAAAAAAAAAAAAAGTTACCAAAATTAGAAATTAGGGGCATTAGGGGCAGCAGAATTAGGGGCACAAATCATTTTGTATTTTTAAATGAGCAGTGAAGTTGTTTTCTTTATCAAACGGGAAATATGGCTAGGAGTGGCAAATTTTATGAGTGATGAAGGGTTGCAGAAGAAAAACAAAGAAGACAGAAAAGGGAAGAGGGGGAATGCTTTGATCAATTTAAGAACGATTCTAATCAATATGAAATTTATTTTGGGTTAATTATAAAAAAAATTTCAAAATTTCACGGCCTTGTTTGGTTTGTTTTTTAGAAATAAATTTTGGAGAAATTTTTTTAAAATTTTGTTTGGTTTAGTGATTTTGAAAAAAAAATTCCAAAATCATTTTCTATTTTCTACAAATCAGTCAATCACTTTTTCTCTTTCCTCTCTCTTTCTCATTCTCAATCACTTTTTCTCTCACACATATCTGCTCAATTACAACAAAATATCAAATCATTTTAAACTCCCACACTCCAAAACTATTTCCAAAATATACAACCAAACAAACCCAAAAAATTTCTAAACTCTTTCCCAAGATTTTTTTTGAAAATTTATCTCCCAAAACTAAACCAAATACACCCATAGTATTTCAATTTTGACAAATTAAATCTTAGAGTTCCATCCGTATTTTAATTTGCCCCCACCGTGCATCTTTGTCTATGTAAGATAACGGAGGTGGTTAAAGTAAAAAATACGTGAAATCTTGAGATTTTTGTGTGTAATTAACCATTTAAAAAAAAAAATTAAACTCACTAAAAACAAAACAAAAGGCTAATTACAAAATAAATCCCAAGGTTTCACGTGCTTTTCATTTTAAACCTCTTCCGTTACCTTACACAGATAGAGATGGATGGAGGGGACAAATTGAAACACGGATGAAATTCCAGGATTTAATTTGTCAAAATTGAAATACTGGGATTTAAAATAAAAACGTGTAAAACCTTGGGATTTATTTTTTTATTTTTTTTTTGTAATTAACCCAATTATTTTTTCTCTTCTCCCCTTCTTTTACAATTTTAAAATTTCAACCACTCAATTGTAATTAATTTTTGCACTGGTTTATTATATTTAACCATGAAAATATGTCATATTATTTGGTTACATATTATATTCTCATACTTGTTTTCCATTATTCTACCTCTACCAGCAGAAACTCTATGCCACATTTCTCTATCATAATTATATTGCAATGCCAGCTTTCTCTCAAAACAAACAAAGTAAAAGGTTTAACAAGATAAGAACTTCATAAAAAAAGAAAGATTCTTTCTCACTCCTTTAGATGAGTTGGAGCTAGAATTATTTTGCAATTCTCTTTTTGTTCTGGAAGGAATTAATGAATGGTGGTTGATCCACCAATTTTCCATTTGTTTCAAGAGATTGACTTCTCAAAACATCTTTTGACTGTTTCAAGTCTCAAGCACATGCCATGCATCTACAAGAGAACACACACACACACACACACGCACATATATATATATATATTAACGAGAAACATACTCCCAACTTGCATTTTATTTTCTTCCCCCAACTTGTAATTTATTAAGAAACTAAATAATTTGTAATAAAAAAGGAATTAACTAATTTATACACTAATATTTTCTTTTCTTTTCTCTTTTTTGGCTAATTACCTACCGACTATTGTTGCAGCTCAATTGTTTCTCTAAACCTTTTTTCTTTGTTTATTTAATTTTTTTAAGGAGAGATGTCTGATATGAGTATTGTTTATATCATACTTTATAAATAGTCACCAATTATTCAAAAATCTTGAGCTCAAGTCAAGAGATGTGGGCCCCAATTGCTTTTGATTTATGAAAAATCGGATCGATTATTGCTCAACCTTATTAGGTATATCGAAAAATCTCATCTAATGGCTAGTAACCGTTTACTTTGGGATTACGGTGCACTTTAGCTACACCATAACTGTAGTATATGATAAGGAAGGACTGATCATTATCGTAAGGCCCCATTTGTTTGGAGAGTTAGAGGGGAGACTGAAATTGATAGTGAGGTGAGACTCATTAATATTGTGTTTGTTTTGAGAGATGGAGATGTGATTGATAGTGAGTTTCGGATTATGATGAGCCTTCCTAAAGGGATTCAGATGGGTCTCCAGGACTTGGTATTAGAAAAATAGTCCGGTGAATTAGAAATTATTTTATTTTATTTTTTACGTGTCGGGCATTTTTTTTTAAACAGTAATGTTTAATTTTTTGTATCTTTTGTTAAGTAAAAATCATTATTTTATTTTTTTTATTTTTTTCTGGAAATTTTTTATTTTATTTTTATTTTTTTAAATTTTTTTACATGTTGGGCATTTTTTTTAAAAACATTAATGTTTAATATTTTTGTATTTTTTTATTTGTTTTATTATTTTATATTTATTTTATATAAAAATAATTTAACAATCCCTACACTAACAACTATCATCAAAATAAACACAATTTTATTTAATCCCTTTACTATCAATCCCCTCACTATTAATCTTCTTATTATCAATTTCTTCCATTCTACCTCTGAAAACAAACGGGACCTCAGGTATCTAATAGAGCTTCATCTCACATAACAAGCTTGCAAATCCATCTTCAGAGAGCATATTGATGTGACAAAAATTAAAAGACCCATCCACGTTATCAAACTCATTCAAAAAGGAGTTACAAATTAACTCTTATTGTTGTGAATTTCAATAAATGTGTCAAATGCTTTATAATTGATCTGATTTCAGGTAAATTTCTAGTAGAATCCTTATAAAAAGAGTTAATTGTAATAAGATAATATTTTGAGAAGCTTAATTATTGAGTTTTAAAGTTCAAGTGAGTAAAGTGCAAATAAGTAATAGTTTAAGGAAATTTATTGTAATTTACTCCCTTTTTTTTTTTTTTTTTTTTTTTTTTTTTAATTTACAAAGAAAGAGTGCTATTCTATGTGTTGTAATTATTTTTTTTTACCTGTTTACTGATTTATGATTTTCTCTAAAGTTTAGGTAAATTAAATAGTCCAAGTGATCTAACATAAGTGCTCTCTAAAATTTTATTGACATGTATTCTTACAAAGTTAGTATTGCAATATTTAAACAAATTCAAGTAATAATTATTTTTATATTAACAATAAATATTAAAGTTACTCTAATTACGGAGTCAAACAATGCCCTCTTTGTGTATCCAATAGATAAACTGTTAATGAAAGAAACAATAAAAGGTGAAATAAAACTATATATATATATATATGTATTTTCATTAATTTTTATCTTGATAAATTTTAACATAAAACATTTTTCTTGGATTTTGTTAAACAGTCTTGGATTAAGAAAGGAGAGTCTGTTTGTTTAACCAAAAAAAAAAAACAAAAAAAACAAAAAAAAAAAATATAAAAATCAAGAAACAAATTCTTATTTTGTTACAGAAACAAAACAAAATCTAAAAAACAAAAATAAATAAAAGCATAAAAGAAAACTAATCATTTATAGTATTATTTTCTCGGATATTTAGATCAAGTCTGGTATTCAACATTGTCTCCTTAAGACAGATTCGTCATCTCTAGAGTGCTCACAGATTATGGACGTCTATCTCCCAAGATGAAATGATTTACAATGAATAGTAGCAGCATTATAAACTGTTCACACAACGAATACAATTTGTGTATATATTATTTCTCACAGAAAATAAATGTAGCAAAATACATAGAGCAATAGCAGAAGTAAGAACGGAAAAAATTGATTGCAAAATCCAAATAAGGGACTAACTATTTATAGGAGAACTGGTGGCTTTTTAGAACATATTTCAACAGGTAAAAAACCTGTTCGGGACAGAGTTGAACAGGTAAAAACTTGTTCGAACAGTTTTGAATAGATATAACCTGTTCAGATTGAATTTAAACATTTAAGAACCTGTTCGGTTGGAGGAATAAGTGCACTGAACCAAACTGTCAACGTTTAGAAACGTTGGGGTCAATTCCGGATTTCAAACTGAAATTCAAATTCCAAATGGTAAGAATTTAAATTTAGAAAAAATAAAATTCAAATATTTTGGGTCGGATAAGCCTAACCCAACCTCACACTATGCACCTGCGCCCAAGCCCAGCTCAGACGATGATGGTGGCGCGCATGTGTTTGTTTTGGATCTAATGGGTCTAACTCACTTTGCCCATAACCCGGACAAGTCCAACCCAACCACATACACATGTGTTTGTTTTAGATCCAATGGGTCTAACCCACTTTGCCCATAACCCGGACAAGTCCAACCCAACCTCACACCCGCACTCAAGCTAAGCCAAGCCCGAATGGTGGCGGTGCGCACATATATTTGTTTTGTGTCCAATGAGTCTAGCCCACGTTACCTATAACCTCACTTTTTCACAAAACTTGGGTATCCTTTGGGGCCCTCCCCAAGATGTAAACCCAAGGCTTATAAACCCACACCAAGTTTGCCCACCAAAGCAATATGGGACAAACCTTAAGTCCATCATTTATGGAAACTTTACCAAAACAACATTTTCATGGAGTTTATTTTGGCATCGATTTTTCATTCACCCGATAATGATTTTGAGCAACCAAATATATGACGTGAACCGTTACGTGACAAAGAACCATTGCCACATGGACCCGCCAACTTTAACACATAGGTCCCACCTAAAAATTATACCAAAGTTTTAAGAAAAATCTGTTTTTGCCAAACCATTTTTCCAAACCATTTCTTACAAATTTAGAGGGAGTTTGAGATGATTTAAATAAATGTATTTTTTAACTTTTTATAAAAAAAATATAAAATTGACAGATAATATGACTAAAAAAAAAAAAAAAAAAAATACTTTTTTTAAAATCAGGCCAAATAATCCCCTAGAAGACGTTGAAAATTCAAAAGGTAAAGCCTTAATTTAAAGGGTTTGTTTTCTTAAAACGTAATAGGTCAATATAAATGGGAAACCGCATAGTCAGTATTTTGGGGTAAGAAATTGATCATTATTAATTTAGACAACGAGATCTATTATTTTGTGGTGATATTTAAGAGATAATATAAAATGGCATCGGCATTTTCCCAGTTCAGAATCAAACTATAGCATGGTGTTTGGCCTTCGTTAGTCCAACACAAAACTTACATTGATAATTTGAACTATCTAATGTGAAACACATCAAATACTTTATTTTTGTAAAAAAATCATTTTGATTAAATATCAATAATTACTTGATTAGATTAAATTTGTATCAACGATAAATATGATTTTAAAAATAAATTGTTGACACAAAGTATAATCTGATCAAATAGCTATTAATATTTGCTCAATGTGATTTTTTACAAGAATAAAATACTCGACAAGGTCTATATATTGAACGGTTTAGATCATATAAAAAGACTCAAAATAAGTCAGATTGAATAATCTAATTAGATATTTTAATTGGAGAGACTTATTCCCTACATAAAATATGTCAATTAATAATTGGAGGTGTAATAATTTTTGAATTGGAGGTGTAATAATTTTTTTTCCTCAAAACATACTCTCGCATCTACACTATTAATAAATCAATATTGTAAACAAAAAAGACTTTGAAAGGTTGATAGAGTTTATTATAAGTCTTATTTCGATAATTTAAATTATTTTTTTTGTGAATATCATTCATAAAAACGATATTCATAACGATTATCTCAAGCTCATATTTGAGTTTAAGAAAAATCTAAACCAATAAATAATATTAAGTACAATAGTTACATTATTTTACATGATGCCATGATATCGAGATTAAGTGAATATCTGGTCTTCCACTAATTCAATTACGTAGTTTCAACCATCCAATATAAGATTCTTCAAGCAATGGTATCACCAATATAATTCATATTTACTTCTAATAAGGGTGCATTTGAAATTTGGTTAATATAATCATAAACTCATAAAAAAATCAAAAAAAATTATATTAAAAAAAGGTTTTTTTTTCCCTACTCCCTTTACTTTTTATAGATTTTTTTATAATAAGTCAAAAAATAAATATGATTCAAACATATAATTATTAATATTCGATTATCTTGAATTTTTTTATTAATAATTTACTTAACAAATTTTAAAAAAATAAACCATCAAGATCGATCCCAAAATACGCCCACTAAACCCAAACATTCTTTTAAATTAGATGAACAATTTAAAAGAATCCAAACCTTTTTTTATCTTATATTTTAACAAAAAAAAATAAAAAATAAAAATTTACTTACCAAACCAACTCATAATAAAAGTAAATTAACACATTTTTTAAATTATTTTTATATAAAAAGTTGTGGGTTATACTATGCGAACATTATCAAAACCGTACTCCTCAATAATTACTTGGTATTTTCTCTTACCTTGTGCACAAAACAGGCCCCACCACTGGACAACAATATTAATAATTTGGGTAAATTAGACACCCCTCTATTATCTTGAAATACCATTACCAACCCCCTTAATCTCTATAATACCACTGTCACCACTTGTCAGATGGCATCTCTTACCACAAAAAAAGAAAAAGAAAAAGGGTGACTTTACCATAATGCCCACAATTAATGTACTGGAATGATTAGAAAGTGGGAAGATCATTATACCCTTATTTTTACTTTCTACTCCCTTTATATATAGTTAATGACTCATTAAATAGATATATCAGACCTTTTCAGGTGTTTTATCTCCATAACTAATTCATACATATTCTAAAGTAGTGAACTGCACAATAATTTCACTTCACAGAAGTGCTAAATCACATATTTACAAACGAATTTTTTTTTAGATAATAATCGTTCCATGACATTGTTAGAGTTTTTGTTAGAATTAACAGTGATTAAGTACTCTTCTAACGGGACTTCTAAATTTCGTACTCATTTAATCACGTAAACATATTATCACATAGATACCAAGTATACGTCTATTATTATCTAACGAGACAAACTTATTGTAGTAATAACTACTCTCCATGAGCCCAAAGTAGTCAAATCAGGTAAACTCTGATATCAAGTTGTAATGCTCCTAAAATATAACAACAAATAAACTCATAATATACATCATGTATGTAGAAAACTAATAAGATGACAATCTTTCTTTAATTTCCTGGTACACATTACAAAAGATACCACATGCATTATACATTTATAAACCCTAAATGCTAAATTTATAGCATATGACACATAACTTTAAAATAAAAATAAAAGGAAATACAGATAAGTTCATGCCTTAATGATTACATATTTCTAAAACGATACTTGATTACAACAAAAGTGAATCAAATCCAAAACAAATAAAAAGTCTGAGGCTTTTACAAAAGATATTTACAACACAAAAATAATTGAGCCTTCAGCTCCAAGATCTTTCCAAGTTAAGTCCTTAGCAAAGGCATACCATCAGTACCTAAAAGTTAGTTTCCACATAGGATGAGCTAAAATCCAATAGAGAATACCTTAACACACTGTATAGTGCTTAACAAAGTTATATGGTGAATGTATATGTATGTCATTTACTAAAATGTTACACTTTTCTCTTTCAAAACAATGTAATGCCAAAATTTTAAGTCAATTCATAAAACAATACTTTTTAAATTAGAAAATAAGGCAGTGGATACATAACACTGGAAATTTTTAGGTATGTGTTTGCCAGTAGGCTATACAAGTATTACCACAGCCATTTTATTGATACTAACCAGAATGATTGGCCCCTATCGCGTGGATTTCTAGACTTTTACCAAGGACACACAGGCCAACATAAATAACATCACAACCACACCTCTTAACTAGATTCACCAAGGTATTCACCAATTTCTCTCAAAACGATACATTTTCAATATATAAATATAAAACAATATTCAATGTAAGATGTATGAGTAATTGGTCTCAATTAACCTAATCCTTATGCAATTTCTACAACAATAAAAGTTATTTTCCACCGAGAGTCCAAAATAGATATCTCTATACAAAAGACAAATTTTCAAGCAACAGATATAATTTCAAAATCTCAATAGAGGAGTGATAATACATATTCAACTCCACTCTTATCATCAACATGTATATTCGTATTATTATTTCAAAAGGTCAATATCTTTCCGCTCTTTTCTTAGTTTAAAACTAATGATTTTCAAGATTTCCAACAAAATACCTATTCCTTTCAAAACACATTTAAAAGAGAGTTTTTCAAGATTTCAACCAAACTTAACAATATACTCATTTCTGCAACATTTCCTATGAACCATTTGAAAATCTTTCTTTTATACTTTCAAAACCAAACCTAAATTAAACCCTAAATCAAACTCATAACTTCAAAATTACTAAACTTTCAAGGAACACATAACACAACTAAGCATCATACAAAGATGTTGAAGAAAATCCCTATCTCAAGATTAAAAGGAAAGAAGAATAAGACCCAAAGTTTGATAGAGACGAAAACTAGAACTTTTCTGATTAGAATGTTTACCTCTACGAGCTCTATACTTTTTCTCAAAGCACTACACCGGCGAGACCAATGGATTTGAGTGTATAAGGGTGTTTAGACAAGAACAACAGAGGGAGTAAGGGAGAGAGAGAGAAAGAGAGAGAGAGTGAAGAAATATGATAAAGTTAACTTTAAGAGAGAGAGAGAGAGAGAGAGAGATCAAAAAGTGAAAGAAAATACATTTTTTTTTTTGGTATTGATATACGCACAGATCGCTTGAGCGATTGTGACAACCCTCTCCTTAATTAATTAAGTTAATTCTATAATTTGTATTGATTATGTGTTTATATGATAATTATGTGCCATGTGTTACTTGAATTGTGTTATTGTGAATAGATATATATGATATGGATTGCACCTGTCTGATTTAGAAATTTTAACAAGTTAGAATTGAATACTAGAATAAGTAATTAGCGCCTAATTCATATTAGTATAATTAAGTTTAGTCTAATTTAGTTAGATTATGATGAGCCTTAATTTAATTGGGGTGAAATTAATATAGTTTAATTTAATTTAATTCAAGAATAATTAGGAAATTATTATAATCCTAATTTCTACTCATCAAGTGGAACAAAGAGGAGTTTTGAGGAAAATAGAGAGGCTTAGTGCATTTTGTAGAGAAGCTAGAGAGAGCTCAAGACTAAGAAAAAGAAGAGAGAAGAGGAAAGCTTAGAGAAACAAAGGAGATTAGGCTAGTTCTTCATAAATCAACCAATTAAGGTGAGATTTTTCCTTTAATTTCTTAAAATTGAGATGTCATAGTAATCATCCTTCAGAAATTGAATTGTGATAGAATGGATTTTTGGTTTTGTAGAGAGAGTTAGAAGTTGAAAAGCTATATGAACTTGTATGATAATAAAAGTGAAGTATTGAAGGATTTAACTTAATATAGCTGCATGCACAGCTTCATTCTTGCTCACACATTTGAAATCTTGCATGGTTCCTCAAATATGAGGAGGAAATCTCATGAAGTTTGATTATGGAACTCAAGATTGCATGGATTATGACTTTGTATTTAAATTCAAGAGTTTGAGTTCTTTTGCATGAAATTGAGTTTGATTTGAACTTATGATTTTTGTTTGAAGTTAGAAAGGTTAAATTCAACAAGTTTTTAAGAATTTTGGGCCTTGAAATACATGGAATTGAAGTTAGATTTTGTAAAAAATGTGTTTCCAAAACAAGAACAATTTTCGGATTCTTTGAAAGCCCAGACCACATGTGCAGCTTGAGGTCCTGCACATGCGGCCAACCTCCCTTATGTCAAATTGCACACTGTTTTAATTGAACCCTTGCAGCAGCAGTTTCGCACGTGCTGCCAGTGCTCCTGTACGTGCGGTTTTAAGGTGGTCCCAATTTTGTTTTTGTTCTTTTTTTTCTAATTTTTGGGCCTTCGTTTGCATGGTTTTCGAATATATTTCACATTCATATGCTTATCATGAACGTAAAAGAAATCAAAGAACGAATAGTTACAATCAAACGACTAAGCAACGAATAACCGAATAGGTTTAAGAACCGATTGAACAAATTGAATGTAATTTTGGGATATTGTGCTTGAACATATTATGTAGGTTGCTTGGACGAGGAGTATCATTCATTCAAGCACTGTGAGTAATCTCTTTGTAAATTTATTTTCGTATATGAATTACTCTAAAATGGTTCGTTAATTTGTGAAACCTATATTATGTTATGTCATGCTTGATACAATAAGTGTTTGATTAAGAATGTTAGAACCGGTAAGTTATGCTTTGAAACTTTGCATTGTGAACAATACGATATGTTCCTGGAAATAAGATTTTGATAAGAATGAATGAGATTCCCTTTTGATTACCGAATGTGATACCGTGAACACATGCTTGGTTGTTCGGAAATCTCTGTTATGATTATGTCGATCCATGGTGGTCATTATGTCTATGTTAACTCATTGTGGTTGTTTTGTCTAAGGCGATCAATTGTGGTCATTATGTCTCTGCCGATCCGTTGAGATTGTTATGTATATGTTGATCCATAGTAGTCGTTATGCCTATGTTCTCGATCCATTGTGGTCATTTTGCTCATAATTTGTTCGGTATTACTACTTATTCAACGAAATCTAAGTAACTTTGAACGTTTGAAGACCATAATTGATAAATGCTTCGTTTCGTCGTGTAAGTTTGGTATGGTACTTTGTCAAGGTTTAATAATGCTGTTGAGAATGTCCCACGCTATGTGAATGTACTGCGCTATATGTTAAACACTGAAATAATGAAAGGTTTGCTGAAGGTTTAAGGAACTTTATTTATTATTACAAGTATCCGAAAACATTGTTTGATTATATAAGTTATGGATCTCGTTTATTTAACCTTTTTACATTGAGATTATTCACTGGCTTTAGCTCATTGTTTAATATATGTATGTAGGTGATTTAGCTCAAGATCAGACTTTGCAGTGTCGACTTGTATCCTGTTTTATGAAGCCAATTGTTGTGCCTCACGGCGAGGTCCCAACCCGTCATGTGTCTAGGCTTTTGGGTGGTTCCAAATTCACCCTGTTACAATTGTGATCCAGTGATACAAAGTTTTGTCTCAAGGCTTTTGTTTGTTTTTGTTAATAGGATTTTATTCCCTAAGTTATGTATATATTTTTGTATGAAAGTTTGGTATGGATTTGTATGACTGTGCATGTAAATGGGTATATTAAAGTTCGTTTTGTTCCATACAAGTTTCACAGCTCATTGGACAATATATTTTAATTATTATTGGCTTCTGCCAACCCCTTTTATTGTGTCATTGTAAGCAGATCTTTGGTAATCATGGATTACTGGCCGGTTACGATACCAAACCTATCGAGGCAGGTTTGTGTTGTGATATAGTGGTATCAGAGCATGAGTTATATTGTACACACACGTCCAAATGAGCCACAGGATGTCCTAGAAAAGAAATTAGGGCATTACACGAACATGTGTCTTCGTGGGTGTGTGTGGACTTGTGATGTGCATTTGTAATGTAGTGTAAATGTGCATCTCTAATGTGAATGTGATTGCAAGAAACAAGACTCTGATATGAATAGAGAATCAACACCTTGGATGCATAAAAAACGAAACTTAGAAATGTCTAGTAATCCTAGTCAAAGTGAACTTGCCCAAAGAAATGGTTCAGCACTAATTTGTTTATAGTGTGGGAAAAGGCACCGAGGAATCTGTTATCGAGTTTTGGGGCATGTTTTGGATGTGGGAAAAGAGGACATATGGTAAAAGATTGTTCTCAAGTTGAACAAAATGTTAAAAGACCCGCTATAAGCATAACTGGTTCCATAACAATAATGAGACCTACTACGACAAGGGAAGATGTTAGGCAAGGGAGAGCATTGGCACTCGTCTCAGGGAATCTGCAAAAGACTCAGACCGCTATCTCAGGTAAGCCATCAATATGATGTTTTGTATAAGCTATCATTATGATGTTCTGTATAAGCCATTAATTTGTTATAAACGTTCCGTATGATGTTAATCTTTGATGATTGTTCTGCATAATTTTGATAGTAATCGTTCTATATGAAGTTTACTTGTGATTTACGTTCTGTAAGATTTCGACTGTACGCGTGATTTACGTTCTATAAGATTCCGATAGTAATCGTTTTGCATGATGTCTACACGTAAAAAGATGTACTAAATAAGCTCAATAAGTAAAAGTCATCAATGTGATGTTCTGTATATGTCATCAAGTATGATGTTCCGTATGGGTCACCAATAAAGTTGTTTTGACTAAGTCATTCTATATGAATGTTTTGAAAGATTTGATGAATTATAGGTAAACAGAATAGTATGAGCCCCACGAATGATTACTTTAGTGTTACCGTAATTTATATAAGATGCTATGGGATTAATGTCGGACTCCACTTTATGTTGAGAACTGAACTTCTATGACAAAACTGATTGGGGAAGAAATCACTTAGGAAAGAGGAGATGAGACCACAATATCCGGATTTGTTTTTAATTCAAGGTACCTAAGTTTGGAGGACCAAATGTCCTAAGGGGGAGAGAATGTGACAACCCACTCCTTAATTAATTAAGTTAATTATGTGATTTGCATTGATTATGTGTTTATATGATAAATATGTGTCATGTGTTATTTGAATTGTGTTATTGTGAATAGATATGTATGATATGGATTGCACTTGTCTGATTCAGAAATTTTAACAAGTTAGAATTGAATACTAGAATAAGTAATTAGCGCCTAATTCATATTAGTATAATTAAGTTTAGTCTAATTTAGTTAGATTATGACGAGCCTTAATTTAATTGGGGTGAAATTAATATAGTTTAATTTGACTTCTTCCAAGAATAATTAGGAAATTATTATAATCCTAATTTCTACTCATCAAGTGGAACAAAGAAGAGTTTTGAGGAAAATAGAGAGACTTAGTGCATTTTGTAGAGAAGTTAGAGAGAGCTCAAGACTAAGGAAAAGAGGAAAGCTTAGAGAAACAAAGGAGATTAGGCTAGTTCTTCATAAATCAACCAATTAAGGTGAGAATTTTCCTTTAATTTCTTGAAATTGAGATGTCATAGTAATCATCCTTCAGAAATTGAATTGTGATAGAATGGATTTTTGGTTTTGTACGGAGAGTTAGAAGTTGAAAAGCCATATGAACTTGTATGATCATAAAAGTGAAGTATTGAAGGATTTAACTTAATATAGCTACATGCATGGCTTCATTCTTGCTCACACATTTGAAATCTTGCATGGTTCCTCAAATTTGAGGAGGAAATCTCATGAAGTTTGTTATGGAACTCAAGATTGCATGGATTATGACTTTGTATTTAAATTCAAGAGTTTGAGTTCTTTTGCATGAAATTGAGTTTGATTTGAACTTTTGGTTTTTGTTTGAAATTAGAAAGGTTAAATTCAACAAGTTTTTAAGAATTTTGGGCTTTGAAATACATGGAATTGAAGTTAGATTTTGTAAAAAAATGAGTTTCCAAAACAAGAACAATTTTCGGATTCTTTGAAAGCCCAGACCGCACATGTAGCTTGAGGTCCCGCACGTGCGGCCAACCTCTCCTGTTTCAAATTACATGCTGTTTTAATTGTAGTTCTGCACATGCGGCTAGTGCGCCTGTACGTGTGGTTTTGGGGCGGTCTCGGTTTCATTTTCGCTTCGTTTTTCTAACTTTCGAGCCTCCGTTTGCATAGTTTTCCAATTTATTTCACATTCATATGCATATCATGAACATAAAAGAAATCAAAGAATGAATAGTTACAACCGAATGACTAAGCAACGAATAACTGAATAGGTTTAAGAACCGACTGAACAAATTGAATGTAATTTTGGGATATTGTGCTTGAACGTATTATGTAGGTCGCTTGCACGAGGAGTATCATCCGGCCAAGCACTGTGAGTAATCTTTTTGTAAAGATATTTTTGTATATGAATTACTCTGAAATGATTTGTTAATTTGTGAAACCTATATTATGTTATGTCATTCTTGATACGATAAGTGTTTGATTAAGAATGTTAGAACCGGTAAGTTATGCTTTGAAACTTTGAATTCTGAACAATACGATATGTTCTTGGAAATGAGATTTTGATAAGAATGAATGAGATTCCTATTTGATTACCAAATGTGATACCGTGAACACATGCTTGATTGTTTAGAAATCTTCGTTATGATTATGTCAATCCATGGTGGTCGTTATGTCTTTATTAACCCGTTATGGTTGTTTTGTCTAAGTCAATCAATTATGATCGTTATGTCTTTGTAGATCCGTTGTGATCGTTATGTATATGTCCATTGTGGTTGTTTTTCTCATAATCTGTTCGGTATTACTGGTTATTCAACGAAATATAAGTAACTTTGAACGTTTGAAGACCATAATTGATAAATGCTTCGTTTCGTCGTGTATGTTTGGTATGGTACTTTGTCAAGGTTTAATAATGCTTTTGAGAATGTCCCGCGCTATGTGAATGTTCTGCGCTATACGTTAAACACTGAAATAATGAAAGGTTTGTTGAATGTTTGAGGAACTTTATGTATTATTACAAGTATTCGGAAACATTGTTTGCTTATATAAGTTATGGATCTCGTTTATTTAACCTCTTTACATTGAGATTATTCACTGGGCTTTAGCTCATTGTTTAGTATATGTATGTAGATAATCCAGCTCAGGACCGGACTTAACAGTGTTGACTTGTATCCCGTTTTGTGAAGCCAACTGTTGTGCCTCACGATGAGGTCGCAACTCGTTATATGTCTAAGCTTTTGGGTGGTTCCAAATTCACCCTTTTACAATTGTGATCCCGTGATACAAAGTTTTGTCTCAAGACTTTTGTTTGTTTTGTTAATGGGTTTTTATTCCCTAAGTTATGTATATGTTTTTGTAAAAACTTTTGGCATGGATTTGTATGACTATGCATGTAGATGGGTATATTAAAGTTCGTTTTGTTCTATGTAAGTTTCATAGCTCATTGGACGGTATATTTTAATTTTTATTGGCTTTTGCCAGCTCCTTTTATTGTGTCACTGTAAGCAGGCGTTTGGTAATCACGGATTACTGACCAGTTACGATGCCAAACCTATTAAGGCGGGTTTGGGTCGTGACAGTGACCAAAACACCACTCGAGCGTCAGACACAAAAAAACGCTCGAGCAACCAAATCATGGTTCGAGTGCACAATAACCCTTTCCAAGTAGTTCAAACCTACAAAGAGAGTGCTTGAGCATTAGGTACGTAAAACTGCTCGAGCGACCAACCCATGGCTCTAGCGAAGAACACCTCACTCCTAGAAGTTTAGACTGCAAACACAGATACTAAGAGGAACTGAAGACCGCTCGAGCGAACTCAACAATAAATAGACAAAAATCCTTTTGAAATTCTAATTCCCACCCTATTCAAAACATGAACAACAATTCCAAACAACAAATCCCACATCACAAGACAACAAGGAGTACAAACAATAACAATGATTACCGGATCAGATCAAAGAATATAAAATGGTCGGGTCTTAACCATAACCACTATAATAGATATACAGACATATGTGCTATGTTCTTATTTCATAAATGTAATATGATGTATTAATTACATGTGTATATATATAATGCTAATGTATTATGTTCAATTATATATGGTTTTTATTGATAATATTGTGTCACCTTCAAGATCATGAGTATACTCATCTATTTTCTTGTTCCAAAACTATAATTCACCTCACATAGGTAGATTATTTCCCTTTATTTCTTCTTCTTCTTCTTATTATTATTAATATTGTCATGGAAATCAACCATTTTATCAAGTTTTTTTTGCTGGAATACATTACTCGAAAAATCTATTAGTTTAAAAATTAAGATTTCTCCAAAATAATTTTGTGACTATAAAAATTAGAGTTTTTCTTTGTGATGCTTTTGTCTAGTTGAAAATATTAGGATTTATTGTGATTGCAATTTGCATGCTTTTGTCCAATTGTAAATTTTAGAATTTATTGTAATTGTAATTGTAATTTGCATGTTAGTTGTAAAAATTCCTGATTTGGTTTTCCGAAATTTGTTTCAGAATTTTTTTTAGAAACCTAAAAACTAATTTGGTGAAAGAAATTAAATTTTTTTAAAAACATTTTTATACAACTTTATCTTGACATGGTAATTGTAAAAATTCCTGATTTGGTTTTCAGAAATTTGTTTCAAAATTTTTTAAAAAAACCTAAAAATTATTTTGGTGGAAGAAATTAAAAAAAATTAACATTTTTATATAATTTTTTTCTTTTGGGAGGCTAAAAGTAATATTTAAAATTTTAAAAATATCATTTTGACATTTATTTTTATCAAATTAATTTCTATTTTTTTTTTAAAAAACTTTTGAAATTTTTTTTGAAAAACAAACTAAACATGGTCTAAAAATTCTTCTCAAGAATTTGTGTAGTTAGAAAATGTTAGATATTTATTTATTTATTTATTTTGATTTCTAAACTTTTAGATTCATATTTTTTCTAAGCTTGTGTGTCCAAAGATAGATATATATAGAATCTTCCAACCTAATAAAGAAATACAATATTTTTTAGGGCATTTTGGTCATTGAATTAAAGGTTGAAGATATCAATTTAAACCTTTATTAGGGAAATTCTATTTCTACACGCCCTTTCATCTATGTGTACACACTTAATGAAATAAAATTTTAATGACAATTTTGTCATTAAGTAAAATGACCATAATGAATATCAAACCACACACTAAATATGGAATTCAAGTTTTCATTGTACACATATTTTAAAAACAACAATTCTCAGTGCACATCTTTTGAGAAAAAAAAAAATTAAAATCTAGTTTCTCTATTGTTTCTTCCCACCGATAGCAACACCATCACTCATGTTATGCCTATACACTCTTCATCCATCATCCTTAACTCTCTCACTTCTTCTCATCCTTTTCTTCACCCCTGTGTCAGATTTTTCACCAAATTCTCTCTCTCTCTCTCTCTCTCTCTCTCTCTCTCTCTCTCACATACCCATCATGGATTTAAATATCTTTTTTCTTTGTTTCTTCACTGCTCCAATTTCATTTTTTTCCCAATTTTACCGTAATTATAGACAACTATTTAAGTGACATTTCCTCAAACACGTCATACCTATCTATACCCATAAACATTGTCTTTTTTTTTTCTTCTTTTTTTTTTCTTTTTCTTTTTTGATCGACAAAGAAAACTTTATTGATTATTAAACGAAGATACAATCAATAAAGAGGAGGGGGTGCAAAGAGCATCAGAGCTCTCAAGCTAATCCCAATAAGATTGCCACCAGTGAGAAAGGCTAAAACAAATGCAAGCACACCACCTGGTCGATAAGGAACCAACCAAAAGAAAGAAGACAAAAACAAAGAGTTGATGAAAAGGGAAACAAAAAAACAAGAGCCCAGCTGCAAAGTTAAGCACAACCCCAAATTTGTCTCCACTTGAAAACAAAATAATCAACTTAGAAAGGGAAATCCTTGATAGATGCTTTGAGCCAAAGAGCTGTTCTGATTTTGATGAGCTCACACATACCAGAGGATTTTGGTTGGGCCTCAGTGAAGACACACTCGTTCCTATGCTTCCAAAGAGACCAAAGAACAACTAAGGAGATAACTCTCCAAATTCTCCTTTCAGGGCTCTTGAATTTCCCATCCAACCACTAATTGAAAAGATCTTCTATTGATTCTTGAATACACTAATGAAACCTGCAATCATGAAGCATAAAAGACCAAATGAACCAGGAAAAAGCGCAATGAAGCAAGACATGAACAACAGATTAAGATTCAGAACTGCGAAAAGGGTAAAGGGTGGAAACACTGCTGTCTAGCATGCCAATTTTGTGCAAAAACTCTGCAGATTTAATTCTGTTTTTCTAGACCAACCAACAAAAAAAAAGGAACTTTCACTACAACAAAAAAAAGGTTTTTACTGCACCAAATGCTCGTCGTGGATACGATTTTACGATGCGCGATGTAAAGCCAGGTTATGACATGTCATGGAAAGTCATTTACTTCAACAGCATGTCGTAGTACACCGTTAAAAACCCTTTAAGAGCAAATTTTGTGTGTCGTGTTTGATTTTTCTACAACTACTTTTGCACGCTGTTAAAAACTCTTTAACAACAGATCTTATGCGTCGTATTTTATTTTTCTACAACTACTTTTGCACGCCATTAATTCAAGAGACAAACCACGACGCTCATTGCTAGTCATTAAATATTTAACACAACAACCTATTCTGTCCGTCTTAGAATATGCTAATTTTTTTTTAATTTAATTGATTCTATTTCACCTGTTCTGTACAATCTAAAAAAACATTACAAACAAGTTTCACAAATATATATATACACAAGTATCAATCAACCACTAAAATATTATTTCAAGTATCAAAAAAACTATTTATAAGTTTCGAACTTCCAAAATTTGCCTGTACATTACAAACCATCCAAAAACTATGTTTTTAAACATCAAAAATTGTCCTCAACTTCAAAACCATCCAAAAAGTTGTAAATCATCCCCTTCAAAAAAAAAAAAAAAAAAAAAAAAAACTATCTTTAAGTTCTAAACGATACCAAATTTACCAAAATATCTTCTTGCGAGTGTACCATCATGGGTTGATTCAATTGCATTAACACTCATATTGTGCCATCCATATCTTTATGTTATCCCCAACGGTGGTATGTGTGTCTAAATAAAATGTATAAATGATAGTAAATAACAAAATAAAATAATTCAGAAAATAATTATATAAATTAAATTCCGAATTAAACGCTTACAGAAATTAAAGTCAAGGCTTGTGTTGAACACAATCTCCTTAAAGTAGATTTTGCCCTTGCCTCGGTGCTTCAAGATTTACCGGCGTCTACTTCCCAGGATGCAACAACTAACACTTGAATTTGCAGCATTACAAAATCAAGTCTGGTGAACCAAATTATGTTGTAACTCTTTCTCCTTCTTTTCCTAAAAATAAATACAGAAACAGATGTAGGAACGCAGGGACGAACAGAAAAAGAAAGACTAAAATCTAATGAAAAAAAATGATGCCAAGAATTGCTGGAATGTAGGCTTTATATAAAAAGAATGGTAGTTTTTCTGAACAGATAAAAACCTATTCGGACAGATTGAACAGGTACAAATCTGGTTGAACAGATACAGATTTAAATTCAACAATATGAGCCTGTTTTGAACCATTTGAACCTGTTCAGGTGGGTCTAAACCCGTTAGAGATCTGTTTGGGTAAAGGAAAAATTCTGGATATATTTAATTTGAATTTTAAAAATGAAATTCAAAATAAAATAAATAAAATAAAAATATTTTTTGCCCAAAAAGATAAGTATTGGGCCGGACAAGCCCAACCCAACCTCACACCACGCACCCAAGTCCAACCCCAAACCCAAACCCAACCCTAACCCCAACCCAATCCCAATCCTAACCCAACTTGCCCGATTGACCGGACGGACTGCGGTGGCGGCACGCGCTTGTGGTTTTTGTTTTGGGTTTAATGGATCTAGCCCATTTTACCTATAACCTCACCCTTCTAGAAGCTTGGGTACCCCTTGGGGCCTATCCCAAGTATCCCAAGCTAAGGTATATAAACCCACACAAATCTATAAGCCTTTCTAATGTGGGAGAAGCACATTTCACAAATGTGTAAAAAACCCACCTAAAGCCATTTCCACGAATTTGAAAACGCACGTTGAATTCTCATTCATCTGGAAATGGTTTTGAGCAACCAAATACACAATTTTATTTACTACACGACATTAAATATGAACCCAATGAAAAACGTTCAAAATAACGCTTGGGTCCCACCTTAATTAATGCTCAAAGTTAGCAAAAAATAAAGATTTTTAAAACCATTTTTCAACAATCCCCTATATGAATGGAATTCACGATAACAGACATGCAACAAGATGCAGACAAAGAAAGAGTACATTAAGAAGATACAACACATCGAGATGGTAGCTTTTGGCTTTGAACTTCCTCTAGTGAAAGCCTATCGGACTTACTGACTAACCAATGGATGTGATGCCTTGAATTGTTCAGCTATTTGTGCAAGCCAAGACAATAGATTACACATAGTGTATTCGTAGACATAAGAATTTTTAAAACCATTTTCCAACAATCCCTCATATAAATGGAATTCACGATAACGGATATGCAACAAGATGCAGACAAAGAAAGAGTACATTAAGAAGATACAACACATTGAGATAGATAGCCTTTGGCTTTCAACTTCCTCTAGTGAAAGCCTATCGGACTTACTAGCTAACTAATGGACACGATGCCTTAAATTGTTCAACTGTTTGTGTAAGCCAAGACAATAGACTACACATAGTGTATCCGCAGACATAGTCTGGTTCTTATGGTTGTGTTCATTTTGGCCTTGAATAACACTTGGTAATTCATGAGTGCTTTAGAGAATTTAGCCTTCTCAATTCTCACAGAACCGGCCTAGTTCACACTCATGTAGGTGATTTCTTATTAAAAGTATCTTGTTGTACCCCACTTAGATGTCCAAGCTATCAGAATCATTAAAAGCAAAGCTTATCCTACTAACGCTGCAGGTATCACTCTTCTTATCATAAAATTAAGTAGGAATAAACCTCTTTAGTGATACGTGAAGTCATCCATAATTCGGTTGTCAATTTGAACCTAGATCTTGGGATCTCCAATCAACTAGGTTGGGTTGCCATTATGGCGACTTTTAAGTAATAGGCTTTAATCTCATTCTCCTCAATAAATGGTACACTTGCTCTCTGGCTAGCCCTTTAGTCAATGGATCCGCAATGTTCTCCTTTGACATTATATATTCCATGAAAATTATTCCATGTGAGAGCAAATGCCTAATGATATTATGTATTCGACGAATGTGTCGAGACTTACCGTTATACATATGATTTTGTGCCCGTCCTATTGCTGCTTCACTATCACAGTGTATGCACATAGCTGGCATAGGTTTAGGCCACATTGGAATGTTTTCTAAGAAATTACGAACCCATTCTGCTTCTTCTCCAATTTTATCTAATGCGATAAACTCAGATTCCATTGTCGACCTTGCTATAAACTGCAGCACCTCCTAGGATAAAGACGTATCCACTTCTGGATTTTGAGTCTTTAGTATTCGATATCCAATTTGCATCGCTGTACCCCTCGAGTATTGCTGGATATTTGGTATAATGTAACTCATAATTTTGTAAGTACATGAAGCTTCCGATTATCCGAGAGTACTCTAATTGTGATATGCATGCACCTGTATTTTTTGACAAATGAAGACTAATGTCAACAAGTGTTTTAGCAAGACGGTTGTCATGCTTTCCAAATTTCTCTAGAATCTTCTCAACATAGTGAGATTGAGATAAAGCATATCTTTTAGATGTTCTAGTAATTTTTATTCCTAGTATTACATCTGCAACTCTTAGATCTTTCGTGTCAAAATTTTTGTTCAATATATTCTTTGTGGATTTAATCATGTCATTATTGCTTCCAATAATGAGCATGTCATCCACATAAAGACAAACTATGACATAGCCTTTGTCTGTGCTTTTAACATAGACGCATTTATCATATTCGTTTATCTTAATACTATTGAAAGCATAGCATGATCAAATTTTTCATGCCACTGTTTCGGAGCTTGTTTTAATCCATAAAGGGATTTAACAAGTTTACAAACCATTTTCTCTTGGCCAGGAACTTGAAACCCTCCCGGTTGTTCCATATAGATTTCTTCATCTAACTTGCCATTCAAAAAAGTTGTTTTAATATCCATTTGATGTATTTCCAGATTATACAAAGCTGTAATGCAATCAACATGCGAACATATGTTATTCTTGTCTCTGATGAATAGGTGTCAAAATAATCAAGACCTTCCTTCTACCTGTATCCCTTAATAACAAGCCTAGCCTTGTATTTATCTATTGAATCATCTTCTTTCATTTTTCTCTTGAATATCCACTTATATCCAAGAGGTTTACACCCTGGTGGAAGATCCACCAATTCTCAAGTATGATTTTGCAGTATTGATTCAATTTCACTATTCACAGCCTCTCTTCACAACAAAGCTTTAGGACTTGACATTGCTTCCTTGAAGTTTTGAGGCTTATTTTCTAACAGGAATGTCAAAAAATCTGGACCAAATGATTTAGAGATCCTAGCCCTCTTGCTACGTATAGGTTCATCTGCTTCATTATCATTGTGGTCTTCACCGCTACCTATAGTAGTATCAAAAGTTCTTTTATTTGAATTTTTCTCTTCAGTTTCCTTGCATGAAAAAATGTGTTCAAAAAACGATACATTCCTTGACTAAATAATAGTGTTTACATGCATATCAGGATTTTTAGATCTATGAACCAAAAATCTATATGCACTACTATTATTTGCATAACCAATGAACACACAATCAACAGTTTTTGATCCTATCTTAGTCGTTTTAGGGCTAGGGATTGCCACCTTAGCCAAACACCCCTACACTTTGAGGTAATTGTAGGTAGGTCATCGACTTTTTCATAATTCATAAGGTGTTTAATTAAGTTTCTTGTAGGGTACCCTGTTAAGGATAAAGTTAGCAGACAAAATCGCCTCCCCCCACAAGTTTTGAGATAACCCTGAACTAATTAACATGACATTCATCTTCTCTTTAACAGTTCGATTCTTTCTCTCAGCAACTTCATTTGACTAAGGAGAATAAGGTGCAGTGGTTTGGTGAATAATATCATGTTCAGAATAAAATTCCTCAAATAGTGTATCATACTCACCACCTTTGTCATTTCTCACTATCTTAATAGTTTTGCCAAGTTGATTTTCAACCTCAAGTTTATATAGCTTGAAAGCTTCTAAGGTTTCATCTTTACTTCTCAATAAGTAAATATAGCAATATCGAGTGTAATCATTAATAAAAGTAATAAAGTACTTCTTACCTCTTCTAGTTTAAACAAATTTTAAATCACAGATATCTGTGTGAATTAAACTTAGAGGTTCAATACTTTTTTCTACTTTATTAAATGATGCCTTAATGAGTTATGCCTTAGTGAGTTTTGTCTCAACACAAATCTCACATTTATGATTATGATCAAATTCTAAGTTTGGTAAAGATTCTAAAGAAATAATTCTACACAAAGAACTAAAATTAACATGTCATAATCTATCATGCCATAAAAAAGAAGACTCAGCAATATAAACAGAAGATGTGTTCTTATTATTAATAGCCAAATTAGGTATAACAGTATTTACATTGAGCTTAAAAACCCATCACTCATATAAACTCGCTCCATATACATGCCACTCTTGGAGAGTACAATCTTGTCAGATTTAAAGACTAATTTAAATCCATTCTTGATCAACAATGACCTAGAAATCAAATTTTTGTGAATTTCCGACACGTGAAGTACATTGTTAAGTGTGAGTTCTTTCCCCAAGGTCATTTTCAGCAAGATCTTTCCTTGTCCTTCCACAAGTACAAATTTGTTTGAATAGATACAGATTTAAATTCAATAGATATGAACCTGTTTTGAACCATTTGAACCTGTTCGGGTGGGTTTGAACTCGTTAGGAATCTGCTTGGGTGAAAGAAAAATTCTGGACATATTTAATTTGAATTTTGAAAACAAAATTCAAAATTAAATAAATAAAATATAAATATTTTTGACCTAAAAAGATAAGTATTGGGCTGGACAAGCCCAACCACGCACCTAGCCTGCCCGATCGGACAGATGGTCGGCGGCGGTGCGCATGTGGTTTTTATTTTGGGTCCAATGGGTTTAACCCACTTTACCCATAACCTCACCCTTCCATAAACTTGGGTACCCCTTGGGGCCCATCCCAAGTATCCTAATCTAAGGTATATAAACCGATACAAATCCATAAGCCTTTCCAATGTGGGACAAGCACATTTAACAAATGTGTAAGAAACCCACCTAAAGCCATTTCCACGAACCCAAGAACGCGCGTCGAATTCTCATTCACCTAGAAATGGTTTTGTGCAACCAAATACACGATTTTATTCACTACGTGGCATTAACAATGAACCTAATAAAAAACGTTCAAAATAACGCTTGGGTCTCACCTTAATTAATGCTCAAATTTAGCAAAAAATAAGGATTTTTAAAACCATTTTCCAACACTTTATATTAGAAAATTCCTAGTAGCTTGGATTTCATCTTCAAACGCTTTCCTTATTAGAGCAACCAAGCTTGAAACAACATTAGTAGAAAGTGCATATATTAGATCATAAATATGGATAAAATACTCCTTCCCAAGAAAATAAGATAACGGCTCATACCTGCATGAATTAAACTGATTTGATTACTTCATAATAACAATTATAAAGTTAGCACTTGACACTAATTTTTGCTTATGATAGCTCTAATTCCAACTTCTACAAAAATTTCACAAGTTGCCTCTTGCCACATAACAAGAAAGACACTTTATATTATTATCTATAATTCAAAACAAAATACCTAAAACTTTCAAATCGATTCTCAAACATCAAAGCATGGACAAAAAGAGAGTAAAGATTGCCACAACTGAAGTAGTGTAAATGTCACAATATAGAGACACAAACACACACAAGTATTTGTTTGTATATATGATTAAGAAAGAAAATATTAAACAGATAAAAAATCTTACAACTTTAAGACATGATCTCGAGCCATAGAATAGGAAATGCCAGACTAATCACAAGGATCAGCATCTACCACATTCCAATTTAACAAAGCCATTCCAATTTAACAAAGCCATAAGTAGGTCTTTATTTATAGTTTCCTTGAAGGCATAAAGAGCAAACACTGAACAAAACACAGAATTCCCAATGAGACAAAATTTTTTTAAAAAATCCATAAAATCAACAACAAAATTCAAGAAATTTTCCCCGAAAAAGAGTCAAATCATATACCACATTCATATAAATACTAGAAATTAAGATTAGATACCCCATAGAGATTTGTAGTTTCTTAAATAGAGACTGCAAATCAATATCTACGCAAGGAACAAAATAAAATTGAGAAATTTTCAAACACATACCTTCACTTAATGTAGACGCGTCAAGAAACCCTTTGAATTTGGATGAGATGCTTGTTTTGGTCTGACCAATGGATGGGAAATAGTTGTAGAAGGGTCAAAGCATCGTGAGACTCCACATTAGAAATAGGTTCAGGATACACTCTTGATGAGTATGCAGTATGCAGCATCTCTATTTGTTTTATCAAACATTTTAATCAATTATTCAAATGTGACTTTCTAAGTTTTGTAGAAAGTTTCCTAAGCTTCAAGCTAAATTAGTAATTCAATGTACTTCTAGGAATCACTTCTAAAACATCCAAATAAACAGTTATAGCAGCAATAAACATGTATTGCTATCATATAGCAAGTTTCTAGCCAATACTGCCATTGAAAGATATTCACCTCGCGGACCTTGAAAACAAAGAAAGCTTGGCACACTTGTCACTAAATAACCCAAAAAAATATTGCAGTCACACCCAAAAAATATTTCAGTTCCAATGTAATAAAATATAATTCTATCAGTTGCTAAATATTTCTGAAACAATGGTTTGGCTTGAGAGTATTAAGTTAACAAGAGCAGAGACTAATTTGTTGAGCAAAGGAAAATAGAGTCATAGATTTAAAGATAATGGCTTCTATAAAATAAAATAAAATAAAATAAAATAAAATTACACTACTTTTGGGAATGCAATGAATGAGAGAAATTAAAAAGAGAATACCTCTGTGCTGCGAAAATGCAAAGGGTTCTAGGAATTATATATTCATAGATCCCATTGCTTTTCATTCATTCCGTAGATGCCACATGGATTGGCATTTGGAAGCTGAGAGAGATCACAATTATAATAATTGATTACAAGAAAAATTGGAAGAAGAAAAAAATGGTTAGCTCTACGAAAAGTTTTGTACAAAAATTTGTTTGAGTTTTCTTTTTATATAAAAGACTAATATGAATTTTTCTAATTGCAAATTTTTTTCTAATTGCTTCTCTGCATAATAAGATATTATACACCCTATTAAAGGGGCCTACACAAAGAAGATATGTCCTATTTAAGAAATGATCCCTCTTGTAATGACCTAGATTTTTTTTTTTTTTTTAAATAGACAATGCATAATTTAATTGAGCAAATTTTCAGATTTGACTACAGTGTAAATTTTGTGCGAAAATAGTTTGATTTTATATTTTTTTAAAATAGTTTCTGATCTCAGAAAATTATGAAATTGTTATATGTTGTTCACATACGAGTCTAGCACATTGGGTAAAAATTTTAGAATTTATTGATAAGTATTTATTTTATGAAAATTTGCGGACTGATCGGTGTTCGGTCTAGTGTATAGCAGAATTTGAAATTGAGTTTTGGGTGTTTAGACTATGAATTGAGATAAATTAGTTGGATTTATTTTGGTATATAATTGGACCATGTTTGACTTATGGTGAGACCCATGATTTAGATTCAATTTAATTTGAATTTGTTTATGATTTATGTTTAATTATTTGGTCCCTTTTAATTATGTGATTAGTAAGTTATTATTATTTATTATATGGGATTATAATAAATATTTAAAAGTTGAATTTATGGTGGGTATCATATGGTGAAAAATTATATATCTTTATAGTGAATAAAATGAGTGCATATTTCGTAATGAGCAAAATATTATATTTTGTGGTGTACAAAAATGTTATATTTTGTGGTGAGAAAAATTATATCATTTTATAATTTATATTATAAAATTTTGAGGTATTATTACAAAAAAAATTATATTTTGGGAAAACTAATTTTTTTTTTCTGTTGGAAAGCCAAACCCACATGGAGTTGTCCCCCCTATGTCTCTCTCCTTTTCCCCTCCTTTTTGCTTTGCTCTTTGTTGTGCAGAGAGCTTGGCTCCCTTATTCTTTTCTCCTAGCGTCTCTCTCTCTCTCTCTCTCTCTCTCTCTCTCTCTCTCTTTATTCTCCATTGTTGGTCAATCTTTGAGCTTCAAATGGGAGTCCTTAGAGTGAGATTTTGTTAAAGTGTTGTAAATGAAAGTCGGAGAACTCGTCGTGATTTTCGCAATAGTAGTCTCGAATTCATGATTGGGTAAGATCTGCCTTCTAGATATGCTCTTCTTCATTATTTGAGGTAGGGACTTTCTTCATATTTTTACATTAAAGCTATGTTAGGGTTATTTTGAGAGAATATGTCATTTTAAGAGGTATTGCATATATATATATATAATTTTCAGATTTTTGTTTGGTAATTTTTGGAAAAAAATTATGATGAAATGTTAAAAATGTTGGCATTTTGAGAAAATTATTTTGTGTTGTTAATTTTGTAAAAAAAAAAAAATCTGAAAATAAAATTTAAAGGTTATATGATTGTATTTGCATCATATTATGATTAGATGATTTATTTTGAGAAATATAAAGTTGAAATATTTTTTTTTATCTTTGATTATGTTGAGGAATATGGAGTAAATGCTTAAATGGAAATTATAGAGTTGTTTTGGGATTAAAAACTCTAAAAGTGTTATATTCATAACATTTTATAAAAGATGATATGTTGATGATTAAGTTGTGTTCATTTTTATGGAAATAAAAATGTAAAATGTGGATTTTCGAACTCATAACCTTGAAAATGTTACTATTGGACATATTTCATAATTTTTTTATGTAAATATCAGGTTGGTTAAGTAATTTTAGAAAAAGTTGTGAAATTGTTATTAGTAGAGAATTTGGGAAAAATATTACCTCTTTAAGTAGCTTGGCATGAAAAATAGTTATGTTGAAATATAGTTATATTTGAGGGATGAGACATGTGAAGTTAGGTTTGGTATTATTAATTTGAAAATTTTTGAATATAATAAACTTACTAATTTAGTGGATTAAATTAGTTTGGTTAAAAGGTTAGATCCGTTAAGATTAAAAGTGTGTTATTAAGATTATATTATAACTTTTGACATAGTATGATGGAAATGGTAATATTTAATAAGTAGGGTTTTCCTTTGAGTTATATATATGTTTTTGCAATTTTTAGATGATTTTCGAAATCATCATTTGATTTGTTTTTAAAATTTATTGTTGTTTCAAGAAGATGAGAGATTTTTTTGAAAGTGGGTTTACTTTCTTATTCCTTTTAAAATAGAAATTGAGGGTTTTGAACAATGAGGATTGAAGAGAGATGTTTTTGGTGACTTTCTTTCAATAAATGAAGATGAGTGGTTTTGGTGAGAAAACCTAGAAATTGGGAGTTTTTAAGAAAGATGTTGACAATCTTTGAAGATATTGTTATATTTATTTTGTGTGCCAAAATAAATGATGTTTGAAAAATTGTTTGTTTGTTTACATATAAATGATGATTTTCATGAAATATGGGAATATTGTGTGGAAGTATTGAAAGTGGAAGAAATATTACATTGTATTATTAATCATTGCATTAGCATATCAATTCATTTGATAATGATGAGCTTTGAAATTTGATTTGAAAACTTTACATTGAGAAAGGAATGTTAGGAAACAAGTTTTCATGAAATGATTTTGGGGTAAATACGGTGGTAAGTCTTGAAAGGTGGTGTAGATGATAGGTGTCGAGTCTTCTAGTTAATACTCGTAAAAATAACAGATTACAGGTGTCGAGCCTTCCAGTTAATACTGGTAAAAATGACAAATTGGTAGTACTTGTATAGTCTACTTGTAGACACCAGCCTAGGGATTACCTGAGTCGTATTTACCATCTTGGAATTTTATTGAAATTGTTGAATTAATGTGTTTTCAAAATGATATTGTGCGTAAGATTCTCAAAAGATGAGAGAAATATTTTTAGCATGACATGGCATATGCATTCATCTCATAAGACCGTATAAAATAGATTTGATGAATTGTTTAATTATTTGATTCAATTGATAATGAGATAATTGAATGAATTGAAAACGATGTCCTGTTGCTTTTGAAACATATTTATTTATTTAAGTTAACTTGTTGTGGTTAATTAAATAAATTGGATTTAAGAGATTATAAACTAGAGTTCGAGTTCGAGTCCAATAAACTAGAAATTACCACAATAGTATTCCTTGTTGTTGACCAATTCTCGAGTTCAAGTCCAATAAACTAGAAATTACCACAATACCTTCACTCTAAAAACATAAGAAAATGAAAAGCAACAAGTACTAAACTGACTCTAATTTAGGAAACACACCATGGACATTTTTCTTCAGCTAAGAAAGTCATGAGCTAAACTGTGGGCCCCACACACCGAATACAGCTAGTGTTTTATATCTACGACATATTGACATTTACAAAGAGAGAGCAGACATTTTATAATGAGTTTCATTTGCATTTGTGCACCAATTGAACATTCACATTGCTCTAATTATGACATGAACTAAAGCATGATATACATCAAGACTCTACATCAATATCTGTATCAAAATCACTTTGTAGGTCATATTCTTCATCTGTGTTGTCACCCTCCTTCATTAATCCATCTTCATCATCATAGATGAAGGCATCATTTCTAACACCCTTGGCTTCTACACCTCTGACAGATTGGAAAACTTCCATTGGAATAATTTCAGATTCAATATCATGTTGACGCAAAACCATATTATCATCAATAGCCATAGTAGGTATAACCTCGGTGGTTTCTTCTTGTTGGAACACATCATTAGATTGTACGTCATCCATCTCTGGCATATCCCAAATTCCTCGATATTGAAACTTTTCTATGACTCTCCAATTGGTACCTAATTTGGTGTTATTAACATAGAATACTTGTTCAACTTGACTTGGTAATACAAATGAGTCATCTTTGTACCATCGACTCGTTACATCAACTGTTGTCAAATGTGGTTTTAAACGCATAGTTCTAGTACTACCGGTGTTAAACCATTCACATTGGAACAATACAATCCAACGTTTGAACAAATAGTTCATTTCCCACACTCTGCACAAGTGTCCATAGAAGTGTATGAATTGGCCTTCATGCTCCCCTTCCACGACTAATCCACTATTATGACTTTTACGACGGTTGTCATGATCGATAGTATGAAAACGGACACCATTACAAATACATCCTGAATATGTGTTCACTAAGCCACTAGGACCATTGGCTAATGACCACATATCATCAGTTGCTTCGGGGGAAACTTGGCTCCGCAATTTATTCATCTACATGAAGAACATATGTCTGTAGACACCCCATTTTTGACCGACCTTAAGACTCATATGTCATCGATTGAGCGCTCGGTGATTATGCATGTTGTGCTTGTTTCGAGTTTCCGGGGTTTTCGGCTGAATGCCTTGCCTTTGGGCCTCTGAACTCTTTGTGCTTTGGCTCGGTTTGTGGACCAAGCCTTGTTTCCCTTCCCTAGAGGGAAGGGGAGGTCTGTGGACCATCCTTTTGTGATCATAGATGTAACAACCCTCGTACTGATTACTGCTAAACCGAACTGATAATGACTGATAATTGAATTAACTGAAGTACTGAATGAACTGATTGAAATCGAAACTGGAATTGGATAAGTTTATTTATTGTATTGCACATTGCATCTGTTTGATTGATTGATTATCTGTTTGAGTGTATGTGTTTAAACTGTTAATTGAAGGCCTTATCGGCGGCCGAATTAGGAACCGTTTAGTGTTTTGGACTCAGTAGAATATTCCTGATTTTATGGTATATTTATCTGAAAATTGATTAGGGATGATTAAATTAGATTAAATTAAGTCAATTAAAGAGGTCGCCATAATTACGACTTTGCCATGTGAGTGGCCCCCTTTGTTTATTGATTTCCTAGAGCCTTATTACACTTGATATATCAATTAATCAGCTCCTATCTTGCTTTCCAACCGACCAAACTTAGAGAGAGTGAAGGGGAAGAGAGAATTTAGCTCAATTGTTGAACTTGCTTGGAGATTGCTTAGAAACTGAAGTATAATTGGCATATCTAGCTCATAAACCTTGTAATTGAGACTTAGGTAAGTGACTTCATCTTCTTTTTGTTGTCTTTGAACTCCATTCCTGTATGTTCTAGGCTCCATTGTAGAATTAAGCCATGTTTGAGTGCAAATAGGTTGATTCATACTAGAATTCATGCATGCATGGCCATTTTGGTGTATTTTGGAGTTGATTTCATGTTAAATTGTACATGCAAGCTCATGTTTGTATTATAGTCCATGCTTTCACTTTGTTTTGAAAGATTGGAGCTCATTTGAGCTAGTTTGGAAGCTTGAAATTGTTTAAAGATCATGCATGTCATGTTTTGAAATTTATTCATGAAATTGGTTTAAAATTGGGTTTAATTGAAACACCCTTGGGCCTTGATTTCTTAAATTGAGCTTTAAAACGTGTTATTCTATGTGTTTGATAGAGTTTTCCAGAAAATGGGCCCAAGAGGATCGAATTTGGAGCATCAAAACTTGGTTTGGAGCTTGGAGATCGAATCTGGATTTTCCAGATTTTGGTCGTCCGCTCGAGCGGGGGAAGTGCCGCTCGAGCGGGGAAAACAAGCTCCCAGTATTTTCTTTGACCTGCGTTGCAGTCCGCTCGAGCGGAGGAATTCGCGCTCGAGCGGATAAATCACGCATCCAAAGATCTTGCATCAGCATCGGCCGCCGGCGAGGAAGTTGGCCTTCGGCGGGGTCCTTTTTGCTTGTCCGCCGAGCGAAACCTGCGCCGGCGGAGGCTCTATTTCACTGAAAATTCTGAAATTGAATTCTGTGCACATCTTTGCATCCTCATCCCATCCTAGGCATTCTTAGGCCTAGTTTAAGGCATCTTAATGAGGATGTGGACATAGAACCACACCGAGAAAATTTAGGAATTTATTATCATCCTTCCGATCGTGAAACTTAGTGTGTGTTCTATTTGTTAACTGCTTAGGGTTGGCTCTCGGGACGCCATCTAGTCGCTATTAGCCCAATCTCTGTGAGTAACAATTGTGTAAAGATATGTTCAAAATGGTTATCTTTTGAATCTTGGTCAATTGTTTATTGAACGATATTGTTTCTTGAATGAATGTATGTCTGTATTCAATCAGACATTGTGGCATCCTTAGCATTGATTCGTTATTCTGAGCTCTGTCGGTTCCTTGTGGAACCATCTCATATCGATCGATGGCCATCATTCTTTGTTGGGTTCATAAGGCGTCCTTTTGGACCCTCTTGTTTATAGGCTAATGGATGTACCACATATGACCGATTGATTGAAATCTTGAAAAGATCAAATCTTGTTTAATGAACTGATTTCATTCTTTGTAAGGACATTCATTCATAACCTCTTTCTGTTGTATGTTATTCACCGGGCTTTAGCTCACTGTTTATATATATATGTAGGTTCTCAGCCTGACGGAGCTAGGGCGTGGGATTGGTCCCCGCTTTTGTCAAGCCCTATGTGCCTCACTGCGAGGTTCGAGTTGCCATGCTATGGCTTGGGGTGTTTTTGTGTCCCTATCGGTCTCCTTCTTTATTTTGTAACACCGTATAGACTGTCTTGTTATCGAGGGATTAGGTTCCGTCTGCATCGCTTGTATATGATTGTATAGATCAGTATATGGATTGTCTTGTTTTGAACTGTATGAATGCATAAAAATGTTTTGGCATCTGATTTTCACAACTCCTGGACACTAGTTATTTATCGTATTGGCTTCCGCCAGCCTTGTACTGCTTAATCAGACATCGTTCAAGAGCCTTGATAATCTCGGATTCTTGGCCATTCTGATGCTAAACCCATAGGGCCGGGTTTGGGTCGTGACAATAGACCACTTTCCTCATTTGGAGACCAGTTTTCGGTTTTCGGAGCATTCGGCCGTGCGCCTTGTCTCGGGACCGTTTAATGTTCTCCGTTTGGCGTGGTTTTTAAACCACACCTTGTTTCCTCTGCCTAGAGGGACACTGTAGTCTGGGAGACCACTTTTGTGGTCGTAGACCACTTCTGGTGCTCGTAGACTAGTTTTCGAGGCTCCTGGTTACGCGCCTTGCCTCCCGGACTTTCGTCTTGCATCATTTTTGGTTTGTTTTTGGTGCAAACCTTGTTTTCCTTACTTGGAAGGTGGTACAAGGGTGGAAGACCAGTTCTTCCCCTTGGAGACCACTTTCCTTCCTGTCAGCCAGTTTTCTAGTCGGGAAATTGGTTTTCTTAGTCTTTGGGCCACCTTTTTTGGCCAACCACTGCACCACCACCTTGGTTTCATGTTGCAGACCACCTCTCCCCTGTGGCCGACCACTTTTTGCCCTGGCCGACCACTTCTACTAGTCGGCCAACCAGTAGAAGTAGCTGGCCAACTACTTCAAGTGGTCGGCAACTTTCTAGCTCATTCCTGAAACTATCCAGCTGTGTAGACACCCTATTTTTGACTGCTCTTAAGACTTGGGCACTACTGATGGTTTACTCGGCGATGAAAGGTGTGCAGGGGAAAGGTTCAGTTTCTTTGGTAAGAAGAGAGTCAAATCCCAACCTTACACCCCATTTTGGACCAAAGCTATTTTGAATGGTTTTTAGACCTTAAAACTCTCTCTTTCAAAACATTTTTGAAATAAAGTTTCTACGATGCTCAGAGGCTCGCATTTTGTTAAATATTGCGCTTTTCGGTAAATTGAGCAAGGACAGAGTTGAAATGAATGAAAGATAGTTGAAATCTTTGAAAAATCTTTCAAAACACCTTGTTAGGGGTTTGGAGTTGAGGAAAAGAAGAAAAGAGGGAAGAAACCTAGTTGGGGAACAAAATGGGCATGAAAAGTTAAGAGAGAAAGTCGAGCGGTCCTCGCTAAATCAGGCTTATCTGTTTATACATTTGGATTTAAGCTATGAGGCCACCACCATTGGAAAGAAGACTTCTGGGGCTTCATTTTATGCTCAAGAATCTCCTAAAGCCAAGTCCAGACGGAGGAGATATAGTTAGTTGAAGTAGGGCATCAATCCGGTTGGACCGAATCTGCGTGGCTTTACCAAAACAGGCATAACTTTTTGCACAGTTGGAATTTTAATGCAAGGCTGGCGCCATTGGAAAGCTAATTTTTGGGGCTTCATCATAGGGGATGGCTAACCAGCTTGGACCTTTTGACCTGGTCGGTCGACCGGGATAAGTGGTCGGCCGACCACTTGAACTGGTCGGCCAGCTCTCTGTAGCTTTGTCTCTGTGAGTTGGTTCCAGCTGTGCCAACTGGAGGGCACAGACTGGATCCTCCATACGTGTATGGAGGATCTTTGGTCTTGCTTCTTGGCTTCTTGGAGAAGCTTTGGTCTCCTTGGTCTATAAAGGAAGCCCTCCCTCTCTATTGCAAGGGTTCAGAATTTTATGGAAGGCTCCAAGCTTGTATCTCTCTATATCTCTACATCCAAGCTCCAAAAATCCCTTGTTCTTAGCCTATTGCATACCACCTCCTAGTACAACCCCTCCACCATCACTCTAAGCATCTTGGAGGCTATTTTCAGAGGCTAAGGGACTCGTTTTTGGGTCCAGAGGTTGCTGGTTCTTGTTGTGCCACAAGGGTAACCATTTTCTCCCTTTTTGAGCATCATTTTGATCCTTATTTTAGCCATACTTGCAAGCATATTTGAGCTTTGGTATAAACTGAAAAAAGTCTTATTTTGAGCTTCTTAACAAATTTGATTAAGGTCATTTTTCTGTTGGGGGTCATCTACCCCCTTGCATGCTTGTTTTCACCTTGTTTTGAGCCATGCATTTAGGCCTTTGAAGTGAGCTTTGTTTGGCCTTCTAGCCACTAAAATCCAATGGATTTTCAGTGGCTAGCATACTATTTTTGAGCTCCAAAATCAGAGAGGGGTGACCCTCTCACCCCCTGTCTTGTTTACTAACATTGTTGGCCTAACAAAGGGGCCTATATTTACACACTTCTGGAGCATGTTTCAGGCCATTTTTGGTGGATTTTAGGACCTACATAGGCTCTGTCCAAAGCCCATTTTGCCATATTAGGTGTCCCTCTTGCATATGTAGAGTAACCCTCTTCATGGCCTTTCAAAGAAGCCTTTACTTGCATGCTTCCTAGCCTCATTTCAGGCCCTTTTCAGTGAGTTTTAGGGCCTTCATAACCTCTTTCTAGAGGTGATTTTTCCATTTTGGATGTCCATCTTGCACGTATAGAATAACCTTGTTTTGGGCCTTTTAAAGGAACATATCATTCTTGTATGCATTGACCATGTTTCCATGAGTTTTTGGGCATTATTTGGCATGGAATACTTCTGAATTTTTCTAATTTGGTGACCTCTTGATTGCCTCACATACTTGTAGTGCAGATCCTCTTTACTAGTTTACATTGCATACTATATTGGCCCTTGATTTTAGCACTTTTTGGCCATGTCTTAAACTGATTTTATGCATGTTTTGGACTGCCTTAGCTCTGTTTTTGGGTCTCATGGTTGAATGATGCTCGTTTTGCATGCTTGTAGTACAATATCCACGTCTAACTTTGAGTTTTGAGGCCTATTACATGCATATACTGAGGTGTTTTCATGTTTTGGGGCCATTGCACATCATATTTCAGAGCTTATATGTATGCCATATTCCCATGATTTTCACTCTTTAAGTGCTTTTGAGAGTTGTACTTGTATGCCTCATTTATCGACCATTGCACGAGCTTCATTTGAATGCACTTCGAGCCATCTTTCTAGACTATTTTTCCACTGTCTTGGACCTGCCTAAGGTCTGTTTGGGGGTGGTTTGGTCATTTGTGCATCGCTTTGTATACCTATAGTGCAATCCACTCCACTAGTTTCGGTATCTGGGTCATCTAGCATGCATTATGTGAGGTGTTTGCATGTTTCGAGACCATCTTTTATGCCATTTCAGAGCTGGATCATGTGCCATTCTATGCCATATTTCATCCTTTGCCATACTTTGTTAGAGTTGCATGTTGTGCCTTAGGATCGGTCTTTTGCATTCGTGCATGTTTGCATATATTTCGGTTGTCTCGTTTTCATCATATGGCCACTGATTTAGGTGTGGCTGAGGCTCACCTATCTTGGTTTAAGTCCATCTTGCATTGTATATGCCATTTAGTCCATGTTGTTGCATGATTGACCATTGCATTGTGTATGCCTTGATCATTTCATTGTTAGTCTCCATGTGTGCATTGCGTATGCCATATAGTTTTCATGTGCATCGAGTATGCCATTGATTATTTCATAGCATTATGTATGCTAGTAGCATGTTTGCATATCATCATTTGCATGTTTGTATCATTTAGTGGCATTATGTTTAGGTTGCATGTTAGAGTTGCATTCATGCATGCCATGTGTATTGCATCATGTTTGGAGTAGGGTTTAGTCCAAACACGGGAAACGAGGGACGTTTCGTACTCCAAGTGACGAAACGTGCCTCAATTTTTGGTCGCCGACACTCCGGATTACATATGATAGAGTTTAGGCATTTATGTGTTCATATGTGCATTCATTCCACATCAAGTCATGCAATTCGACTCCTCGGCCATCATGCATCGAGATGCGTGATTGGTGGCCCGAGGGTTGAGGACTACACTCCCTTGAGCTTGTGCAATGATGGGAGAGTGGTCGTGCACACATTTGTTGAAAATACCTTGCTATGCCTCTTTCTTGCTTTGTGTTGTAGAAAACCAGGAACAGGAGGCAGAAACTGGTCGGCCGACCAGCTTTTCTGGCACGCCAACCACCTCTTTTGGTCTCCACCACAAAAGATGGTCGACAGGTGGTCTCCAAGGCCAAGGGCTGGTCGGCAGCTTTCCCACAGCTTCCCAGGGTGGAGTTTCAACCTTTTGGAGTCTTGTGCAGTGTTCTGAGGTCAATTGCAAACAAAGGCAAGTCAGAGCATCGTGATGGATTTCCCAACAAAGCGATTCAAGCATGCATGCATTCATTGCCATCCAAGGCAGAGCTGAGGCAGCCCATTTTATGTAGCTTGCATGATAGTTTTATTGCTTACTTAGTTAAATTTGTTAGTTAGTCAGCATTATGTAATAATTAGCTGTAGTTAGTTATTCATTTCATTATGTATTATTTATTTGGACCCTTCGAGAGAGGGCAATGTTGTAATAAGCGTGCGTGTGTGTGATGTATGTCTTCCAACCCCACGTCTTTCTCCCTTTTATTTACCAGCTTATGATAGTTAGTTTTAGGGCACGTTTCAATTAGCATACTTATGCTCGCATGTTTGCATCCATTCATCTATCTTGCATGTACCGGGCTCGGCACATCATACTAATTGCATTGTATTTCAAATTCAAGTTGAATACATGTTATCTATTGCATTTCATATGCCATGTTTAGAATAGTCGAGCCTATCTTAGTTACAATTTGCATGTGTTGCATTAGCCATCTTAACATGAACTAGGATCATGCATTGATTACTAACTAGTTTCTGTTTTGGCTTGGAGTACTCGGTGCTTTAGCATCCTTGTGTGCGTGTGAGTGATTGCCACGATAGCATGCTTACCATGAGGCTATTTGCTTATGTGATATAACTGCCTGAATGCCTGTGGGTGAAGGTTGGGTTATTTGAATTGGAACAATTCACCAATTGAGAGTTTTAAGCCCATTTGAGAGTGGCAAAATCATGTTTTCTAAGCCCACCCAAGGGTGGCAAAATCCACGTCTTAGCCTATTTGCGAGTAGCACCTTCAAACCGTTTTTTAAAACAAACATGAGATGTTTTGTTCCAATTCAGGCGACCCAGTCTATACTTGTATACTGCACGCATCATATAGTAATTCTAGGCTAATAAACCGTAATAAGAGCACATAATGTTTTCAAAACTTGATATCATGGTTAGTAGAGGCCGATCTTTGATTGAGCGAGCGGGGGTGCTCACGAAGTGACCTTTCCCAACCATACCCAAGTTCCCGAGCCGAGGGAACTTTGGTGATGACGGACACGTGGCCTTAGGCAACGAGTCAGGGTTTTCTAAATTCCCCCAAAATAAATATTTAGGTAGCGACTCTGTATTTGGCAAAGCAGTCCATGTTTGGCACTTCTTTCAAAAATATCTATTTTCAAAAACGATTTGCCGGATTTGGACTCTTTAATGATTCATCGGTCTTACATTGCACTCTGCGAGATTAGATACAGGACCGTGACATTGAGTCCTGAACTGTAGTGAGCCCAATGAACAAAACGGGATTCCCTCTCGGGACGTTCGGGGACGTCTACAAGCTGTCACAGCTGGAAGGCACTAAAACCATCCTCCATACATGTGTATGGAGGGATGGCCTTAGACCCTAAGCTTGTCCAACAAGCTTACACTTTTTTTCTCTATAAGAGAGAACCTCGCCCCTTCTCCTCCAGGTTCAGATTTTTGGGCTTGAGCTATAGATACACATATATCTTTATATCTCTCTTTTGGTCTCATATTTGTGCTTTAAAGTGTAATTTCTCCATACTATTGCACACAAACATACACTCAAACACCATCCTTTTGTTGTTGAGGTACTTAGGAGCTGGTTTTGGAGTTTTTGGGTTGGTTTAAGCTTAGAAAAGCTGGTGGAGTTGTGGTTTTGAAGGTGTTCTACAAGGGTGAACTTCTAACCCTTAAATCTCTTGATTTTGCTTAAGCTTTTAGCCCTCTTTGCATGGTGTTTTAGGCTTAACTTCCTACTGCAAAATTTTTTGTTTTTCAGTCTTTAACATGTTTGTTTAAGGTCACTTTTGTTTTGGGGGTAGTCTACCCCCTCTTAGGCCTTGTTTGGTCTTGTTCTTGTGCCATCTTTTTAAGCTATTGGGACCACCTTGTTTTGACCTTTTCACCACTAAAACTCAGAGGAATTTCAGTGGTGGAAATGGTGTTTTAAGGTCCTAAATAGGAGAGGGTCATCCCCCCTCCTTGTGTTCTTGAATGCTTGCTTTGAATGCCTCATGTTTGAGCATGTTTGTTAAGCTTATGTTGGCCATATCTTAGCATGTATTTGGGATTACTTCAGCATGGCATACCACTATTTTGACTTGGTTTTGTCACCCCTTGCATGCTTTATACACTTGTAGTGTATTTCTCACAAACTACACTTGTATGCTTCATGAAGTAGCGTGTCTTTCTAGCTTGTTTTGGGTCCATCTCAGCATGTTCTTGGTGATGTTTTGCCATGTCATACCTCTGTTAAGGTTTGGTTTGGTTGGCCCTTGCATGCTCCTTGCACTTGTAGTGCATTTCCATGAACTAGCCTCATGTGTATCATGCTTTTGACCATCATTCTAGCATGATTTTAGCTTAACTCTAAGACGCTTTTGTCCATGTTTTAGCATGCTCTAGCTCTGATTTTTTTGTTGTTTTGGTCATGCATGCCATGCTTTGTATAGCTATAGTGCATTCTAGCTTGTTAGCTTTGCGTTTCCGAGCCACTAGCATGCATTGCTTGGTCTATTTGAATGATTTGGAATCATTTGTTATGAGATTTCAGTGCATGTTTCATGGTCATACACTTGCATTTGTCATTCTTTCAATGCGTTGGAGGGTTTGCCCTTTATGCCTTAACATGAATCATTGCGTATGCCTTTATGCCTAAGCTTGCGAGCTATCATTTCAATGTGTTTTTGGGGTTATTTTGCCATGATATAACTCTGATTTTTGTTGGCAAAGCCATCTCATGCTTGGTCTTGGTAGGTGTAGTGTAACCCTCCCTTTTGGCCTTGCATGATCCATACCTTATGCCCTTCATGCTAGCTTGCTTTGGCTTCCTTCTATGCATGTGTTAGACTCATTTTGACATGCTTTAGGACTGTTTTGGGTTGCCTTTGCCATATGCTTCATGTATTGCATAGTTATAATGCAAATGCCTATGCTAGTTTCAAGCTTTGGGTACCATAGCATGCTTCATTTGCATCATGTACATGATTTGGCATCATTTACCATGACATTTTAGAGCATATAGGACTGCCATGTTCCCATTTCTTTCATGCTTTGAATGCCTCTAAGGGTTGTGCATTGTTGTCTTGTTTGTGGCTTAGCATGTATGCCATCTTGCCTAGGTCCTTGAGCCCTCATCTTAGCATTTTTTTGGTCTTTGTTTAGACCTAATTAAGCTCTATCCATGGTTGGTTCATGCATTTGTGCCATGTGTTGCATGTCCCTTTGTATAGTCCTCTTTGCTAGCCTTATGCCTTAAGGACCCTAGCATGCCATGCTTATGTTGTTTGAATGATTTGGCATCATTTCTTGCTTAAGTTTAGAGCTTTTGGTGTTGTTACACTTCCACATTTGTCACTGTTTGAGCACTCTTGAGAATTGTGCTCTTATGCCTAGTTGATGGGCCATTGCATTGGGCATGCTTGTCTTGATAGTTTCATCATCATGGCCACTATTTTGGCATGACTAAGGCCCGTCCATATTCAGTTTAAGTCCATTGAGCATTTTTGTTTACAAGTTGTTTGCATGCTTATGTTGCCTTGCATTGTGTATGCATGCTATTAGCATTGATAGGTTGCTTATATTGCTTTGCATTGTGTATGCATGCTATTAGAAATGATAAATTGATCATCTTACATTGCATTGTGTGTGCTATGTCGTTGTTTGCATTGTGTATGCCATGTTACATTGCATTGAGTATGCCATGTTGTTCTTTGCATTATATATGCCATGTTGCATTGCATTGAGTACATGCCATTTGCATTGTGTGTGCATGCCTTACATTGTGTTTAGAATGCTTGAGTGGCATTGTATGTTTGCATGCTTGAGTTGCATTCCATGTGTTTGGATAGGGTATTAGTCCAAACACGAGAAACAAGGGACGTTTCATACTTGAAGTGATGAAACGTGCCTCAATTCTCAGTCGCCAACACTCTTGATCACACATGATAGAGTTAAAGGCATTTATGTGTTTATTTGTGTATTCATTTTACATTGAATTGTGCAATTTGGCTTCTCGGCCATCATGCATCGAGATGCGTGATTGGTGGCCCGAGGGTCGAGAACCACTCCCTTGAGCTTATGAAATGATAGGGAGGGTGGTTATGCACACATACCTTGCAAATACATTGCTATGCCCTTTCTTGCTCTCTGTTGCAACAAACTAGAGAAGTGCAGCAACAACTGGTCGGCCAACCAGAAAAACTAGCTAGCCGACCACTTTTTTTGGTCTGCAGCAATGGTAAGTGGTCGGCAGGTGGTCTCCCACATCAACAACTGGTCGGCCACCCTCCTACAGGTTCCCATGGTGAAGCAAAAGCTGTCTAGAGCTTTGTACAGTGTTCTGAGAACAATTGAAAACAGAGGGAAGTTGGGGTATCGCGGTGGATTTCTGAACGAGGCGACCGAGCATGCATGCGCTTCTCGCTCCAAGGCCCCTTTTATTTGCTTTACTTAAATGCTTTTCTTAGCTAGCTTATGCTTTGGTTTTATACTTAATTAACTAATGCGTTTAATTAATTAATTTGTGTTGTAATAATTAGTTTAATTAGCTTAGATTAGTTAGTTAGCTTCTTATTCGGACCCTTCATTGAGAGGGCACAACGGTTGTAATAAGCGTGCGTGTGTGTGATGCATGTCTTCTAACCTCCATTTCTTTCTCCCTTTTACTTACCGCTTACGATGGTTAGTTTTAGGGCACATTTCGATTAGCATACTTATGCTTGCATGCGTGCATCATTCATCTGTTTTGCATGCATCGGGCTCGGCTCATCATACTAACTGCATTGTATTTCAATTCCTATTTGAATACATGTTATCAAGTTGCATTTCATATGCCATTTTAGAACAACTGAGCCTATCTTAGCTGCATTTTTGCATGTGTTGCATTAGCCATTTTAACATGAACTAGGATCATGCATGATTTCTAACTAGTTCTCTATTTTGGCTCAGAGTACACTGTGAGTGTTTACGCTTTAGCATACTGCATGAGATGTGTATGTTGCCATGTTAGTATGCTTGCCATGAGGCTAACTGCTTAACTGATATAATTGCATGAATACCTGTGGATAAAGGTTGGATTGCTTGAATTGGGACAATTCATCAAAACTGTGTGTTTTAAGCCCACTTGAGGGTGGCAAAATTCACGTCTTAGCCTACTTGCGAGTAGCACCTCTAAACCGTTTTCAAACAAACGAACACGCAATGTTTTGTTCCAACTTAGGCGATCTAGTCTATACTTGTATGTTGTGCGCGTCACATAGTAATTCTAGGTAAGTAACCGGAATAGGAACACATGTGTTTTCAAAAACAACATATCATGTTAGTAAAGGCCGATCTTTGATCGGTATAACGGGGGTGCTCATTGCATGACCTTCCCCTCTCGTATCCAAGTTCCCGAGCCGAGGCAACTTTGGTGATGACAAACACGTGGCCTTAGGCACGAGTCAGAATTTTCTAAATTTTCCAAAATAAAACATTTAGGTGGCGACTCTGTATTTGGCAAAGCAGTCCATGTTTGGCACTTCTTTATTAAAATCAATTTTCCAAAACGATTTGCCGGATTTGGATTCTTTGGTGATTTATTGGTCTCACATTGCACTTTGTGAGATTACATTCAGAACCGTGACACGAGTCCGAACTGTAGTAGCTCAGAACAAAAGTGATTCTTGCCCTCGTGGCGTGGAGAGCCAGGAGTTCTCGGGGCGATCTACAGTGTCATGTTACAAGCATGCACAATATTAACGTAATGTAAGATTGATGGTACGATATGAGAATACTAGCTTACATGATCTTTGAACCATTTAGGGAATTCTTTCTGATGTCTGTTTTCGATGTCGAATGCACCAGCTCTTTGGTGTAACAAGTTCTTGTGCTCTCTAGTTACAAGAAATGCGCTTCAAAAAAATTTACTAAAATAAAGACTAATCAATTTACAACAAACACATTCTAAATACGTTTGAAGGATTTATAGTCTACGTGTTTATCCACTTCTGTGCTATTGTGTAGGACAAACCAATGAGCCATCTTGCGTTCAGATACGGACACATCGAACGCCCTTGTCATTAGACCAAAGGGACAGACATTTTGAGTGAATACCGCCAACCCTGGGCCACGGTCAACCATGTCATAATTCCTTTTTGGGCGGTTAAAGAATGTTTCAACTCCATCCAAATACATTGAACAAAATGTTGTACATTCCTTGGAAATGTAAGCCTCGGCAATAGAACCTTCAGGATGAGCTTTGTTGGCCACAAACCCTTTTAAACGGCCAAGCAACCTAACGATCACGCCGATGACAATGTTATATTGCAATCTTTATATCAGCAGTAAAGCTTTAATTAAAATTTGACAGTAATACAAGGGCTGAGTTAATACCTCTTAATTGGGTACATCCATCGATGTTGCATTGGGCCTCCAAGCATAGTCTCTCGAGGCAAGTGAATTGCCAAGTGGACCATGACATCAAAAAAAGCTGGCGGGAAAATCATCTCAAGCTTACAAAGTATGACTATGATTTGTTCATCAAATTTTTGCAAATCTGAACGACTCAATGTCTTTGAACACAACTGTTTGAAGAAATTTCCCAACTCAAAAAGTGTTGTTCCAATTTCCTTATTAAGGTAGCCACGCATCCAACTGGAAGAAGTCGTTGTATAAGGACATGATTGTCATGACTTTTGAGGCTAGATAATTTTCCACCTTGAGCGGTCACACAATTGTAGATATTTGCTGCATAGCCATCAGGGTACTTCATTGATTTCAAGAAATCACAAAAGCCTTCTCTCTCTTTCACAGACAATGTGTACAATGCGAGAGGTTTCTCGAAGGACCCATTAGAACGCATTTTCAAGTGTAACTCTTTACGTATTCTCATGTTCTCCAAATCTAAGCGTGCTTTGTCTGTGTCCTTGTTTTTTCCTTCTACGCTCAAAAGTGTCCCAACGACATTGTCACAAATATTCTTTTCAATATACATGACATCAAGATTGTGTCGAAGCTTCAACGTTTTCCAATATGGTAAGTCAAACATAATGCTTCTCTTGCTCCAATTCAAATTTTGATGTTCATTCCTTTGTCGTTTTCGATTTTGTGGGTGCTTTTCATATGGCTTGTAAGTCCCAAAATCAATTTGCTCTAGTATTTGGTCCCCCGATAAGTCCAAAGGTTTGGACCTATGCTTCGTTTGACCATTGAAGAGCTTACTTGTTCACCAAGTGTGGTTCTCAGGCAAGTGGTGACGAGTACCCATATATCCTATTTTACTTCGTAATCCCTGGGACAATGCATCATTGTTACAATTAAGGCAAGTAACCATTTGTACTCCACCTTGACATGTTATCGTACGCAGGGAAGTCATTTATGGTCCACATTACAGCCGCATGCCTTCTAAAAATTTGCCCGTTCGATGCATCATATGTTTGCACACCATGCTCCTATAAATTCTTCAATTCTTCTATTAATGGTCGCAAGTAAACATCAATGTCTCTTCCAGGTGCCGAACGTCTGGGAATAAGCAATGACATCATGCAATATGGCTCTTTCATATACTTCCACAGTAGGAGATTGCAAGGCATTAAGATTACGAGCCACATGTTATATGATGTGCTCATATTTCCAAATGGATTGAAACCATCTGTTGCCAGCCTTAGCCTTACATTTCGAGAGTCATTAGAAAACGTCGAATGTTGCTTATCAAATTCCTTTCATGCTTCACCATCAGCCAGATGCCTTAATATGTCATCATCCACACGCTTTTCATTGTGCCATCTCATATCTGCGGCTGTTTTTTTGGACATATACAGTCTTTTCAACCTCGGTGTCAAAGGAAAGTACCGCAATACCTTGTGTGGAATCCTTTTACTACCATCATCGTTCAACTTGTATCTACACGCGTCACATGTAGGGCATTTCTCCAAATTAGCACTCTCCTTCCAAAATAGTGCACAATCATTCTTGCACGAATGAATTGTTTCATATCCCAAACTTAAGTCACGTAAGAACTTCTTACCATCATAGAGTGTCCATGGAACAGTTTGATCACATTCTGGTAGAATGTCCTTGAATACCTGCATAACCATATCGAATGACTTGTTGCTCCATTTGTTGTACACTTTCACATGAAGCATTTTAATGACGAATGATAACACATAGAACTTTTCACATGTCAGGTAAACTTTGCGTTGTGCATCTTCGAATAACCTAATGAACTTATGCAAATCCTCCCTCTCCAAACCATTAGGTTCCTTGTCGGTATAATCATCCATAAGACCACTCATGTAAATTTCTTCCAACATAATAGGCAATTCATCCATGGGCGGATCTTCAATATTTGTCATACATTCGCCACTACCTCCACATTGGTCATTTGATACACTAGGATGAGACACAGGAACATGTTCCCCGTGGTGCACCCAAGTTATATACGAAGATGCCATTCCTCTTCGGATCAAGTGCATCCACACAACTTATCTACTATATTTTGTGCCATTAATGCAATCGACACACGGACACCTAATTTCATTCTCTACGCCTAAATTTGCCATAGCAAAATCAAGGAATGACTTCACCCTTTATTGATAATCTTTACTTGTCAACCTATTATTTATCGTCATCCAACTCTTGTCCATTTTGTCACCTACAACTCACACAAAGATGAACCGAGGAACAAATGAGAACACGCATTTCAAGTTGAGATAGATTATGTTGTTTTTCATTCACTATTTGGCTTGTCACATAAATCTCGTTTAGGGTGAGACCAAATGACACGATTTGTACCATGCAATGCGAAATTTTGGAAGTTAATTTAAGAAATGACCCATAATTTTGGACCACTAGATAGCATAACTAGTAGAGCACTAGTATTAGTGAAACCATATGGTCAATAATAGAATGAGCTTTCTCCTTCTTTAAAAATATGGACTTAAATTAATAAGGACTCAACATCAGCAATATGCCGCCATGATGCAATCATCATAAATTTCTAACCTGAACTAAAATGGAAGCATCCAGGTTATATTCTTCTCAGTTCCCATCCCAAGAGCAGCCTCCTTGTACTTTTTTATGCAATGATGTTTAAATATTACTATAATGTAATTATCATGTTTGCCAAGTAGTTTCCAAGAATTTAACAAGTCAATGCTATCCATTCAAGACAAGGCAATGCTATCCATCCACAAACTACCATGCGTATTTAGATGTGGCAAACTAACCATGTAACATAGTTATTTAGATGAATTTTTAGGGTTTTCCTACCAATTTAGTAGGCTTCAAACTCATTATGCAATTTTTTAGAACTTTTGCTATTTTAACATATGGACTCGGATACGGGCATCGGGTGTGTATCTAGAGGTTGGTCTTATCAAATCTCAAATTTAAGGGTACGCGGACTCGGAAAAAAAGAGTAATATTTTAATCCATTATGTGACATAAAATGGTACTAAACATAACATAGTCAAAAAAGTATTTTATAGCAATTAAATAACAAATGATACATATAAGATAGTATTAAATACAAATATATGAGAAGTGTCCAATGGAAAGTATCGGACACATATCTCATGCCCTTGTCTGAGTGTTGGGTGTCCAACATGAGTATTTGATGTATTTAGAAGAGTCCATGTAACATATAGCAACAATGAATGCAACTGCTCCTTTGAGCACGAACTGTCCTTTCCCAAAAAGTAAACATTTCTAACACAGTAATAACATTACCATGTGATAATATTCAAATTTCTCATATTTACGCTAGTTAATGTAATAACTACTCTTTTCATTCAGTTATTTGAAAGTACATGCAGATATTATATTTATGCAAACAAGTCAATTTTGCTTATAATACAGAGTATGTGTACAGAGTTGGGAATTCCAATCAAATCAGAACTTTATTTGAATGGTTATTTATGAATTCTAGTTTTCGGTTGAATTCATAAAATGTCAAAACTAATTAAATTTCTGAAAATTTTGGCTACATATTGACCAGCCAAATTTATAATGAATGAATTACTAAAACTTGAAAAAATATGTATTTTAAGGTCCTTGATGTCATTTTTTTTTTTTTTTTTTTTTTTTTTTTTTTTTTTTTTTGCGTGTGTAAACTTTTCCCCATAGAACCTCAGCAAATTTGCGTTGATTGTTAGCAAATTTCAAAGCATAGATGGCTTGCAAGTTGTCGACAATGCCAACAACCCTCATCAATACGCATCTGAACCTGAAAATTTAGCAAATTTCAAACCACAGATGCCTTGCAAGATGTCGACAATGCCGACAAACCATAAATTTTAAATTCCTCCCTCCTGAAATAGTAGAAAAACTCTTGTGAAGTCTTTACAAATAAACCTACAATGAGAAATTTAAGGAATTGCATATCTAAACCACTCTATTCGAATTCAAACAACACAATTTTCTCACCTCAAATACTTTCTTCAAGGAATACTTCCAAATACATCATATATTATAGGAGCCAAAATTAGCTGAAATCTTCTTATGCATCCAGCATATGTATGACTTAATTGTATATGTAGCTCAAAACCATAAAAATTCCTTTTTAAAAGCTTATGCTTACGAAAATAATTGTCTTACGAAAACAATTAATTGCATATCACAAGTACGAAGCTTAAATCCCTAAAATTCAACTATCAACAACCTAATTTTTTGTTCTTGTAACTTCACTGAAAATTTCCCCAAATCTACATAATAACATGCAAAGAAACACACGATAAACATGAATTAAAGTCTTGATTCACCCCAAGCATTGCCCTAGTTTTTGTAGCAAATTGCTTGATTCACCCTAAGCATTGCCCTAATTTTTAATTTCAATCACATTTCAATAACAATGCCCTAATTTTCAGCATTTCGTATATAATTTCTGTGTGTTTTCACATATATATATACTACTACATGACGTTGCCCTAGTTTTTGTAGCAAATTGCTTGATTCACCCCAAGCATTGCCCTAATTTTTTGCATTTTCTATATGATTTCTGTGTGTGTGTGTGTGTGTATGTATATGTGTGTGTAAACAGAGACACAGACAAACAAAGGGAAATCAATAGGGAGATACTGAGAGAGGGAGAGACAGATGCGAAATGAAGGATATACCTGGGAGAGAGTTCGGGGGATGATCCAGCAAGCCTTGCGTGGCGATGGAGACAAAGCTATAGAGAAGAGGGTAGAGGCGTGAGTGAGACCCAGTGACAGAGACATGAGTGTACCAGTGTATAATCGCGTATATATGGAATGAAGGTTGTGTATATATGATTTGTGTGTATGTGTATATATATATATGTATGCATGTGTGTGTGTGTATGTGTGTGTGTGTGTGTGTAAATAGAGAGAGAGAGGGAAACCAAGAGGCCTTTGTGAGAAGGAGACAGAAATCGAGAGAGAGATACAGAGAGAGAGAGAGGCGAAATATAGGACATACTTGAGAGGGAGATCGGGGGATGATACAGCAAGCCTTGCAGTGATGGCGATGGAGACAGAGCAGTGACAGCAGTGAGAGTGCGTGAGGGAGGGAAATGGACTTCTTTTGCAATGAAAATAAAACAAAAAAATATTTATTCCTGACCAAAATTTATTTTTGTCACTAATATTTTTATGAAAAATTAATATTCCCTCCACAATTTTGTGGCACGTGTGGCTACAAAAAAAATAGTCAGTGAACCTTTCTGATTTAGCGACCAAAATTAAATTAGTCGCCCAAACTTAATTATTTCCTCGACTAACACACAATTAGTAGCCAAAAATTAAATAAATACCGATAAAAAAAATAAAAATATATAAAGACTCTACAATTAGCGACCAACATCAAATTTAGTCGGCCAAAATTATATTTTTAACGACTAACATGTAATTAGTCGCCAAAAGTAAAGACAATTCCGACTACATATATTTTTAGTAGCGAAATAGTGGACTTTTACTGACCAAAATAGTTTAGTAGCTAATACGTGAACATTTGGCGAACAAATATTGTTTGGTAGCTAATGTGTCTACCATTGGCGACCAAAAAATTTTTAGTAGCTAATGTGTACACCTTTGGCGACTAAATTTAGTTTAGTCGCCAAAATTAGTCGTCAAATCTGTTCTTTCTTGTAGTGTATGTAATAAAATCATATGGTTTTGACATGATATAATTTCACGTATATGTATGAGTATTTTGGCACCCGCATATCTTCTAATGTTTTAATATGAGATTGCTTGGTGAGTTAGTGGTTGCTTATCACCCCCTGCCTGTACATGTGTACAGGGAATGTTTTTCGGATTTGAAGATCAAACAATGGATTTTTACCATTTCATAAGTGTAATGTAGTGATGGATTGTACTACTTCATTTGTTGTTTGACTGAGTGCTATTTTTTTTGCAAAGAGTAGTGTCTTCTCTTTTATTATAAACCTCAGGGCATTTCTTTATTTGTATATAAATGTTATTGTTGTATAACGAAAGGGAATATATATATATATATATATATTTAATTATTCATCATTTCATCCAATAATGAAATGTTATTTGTAAATGGACTTAATTAATGAATATCGGTAAGGTTATCTGAGTAATAAAATATGGGGCGTGACACCGCCCAAGGTAAAGGCTAAACTTTCAGCTATTTCTTATTCAATCCAAAAGCATCATTATTATTAACTGCTATAGTTGATACATGTCTATGAATAATTAGTATTCCAAGCATTAGAAAATATTTTTAAGAAAATATTCTCTCCATCCCCCATTATCATGTTTGTCCATTGGAATCAACCACACAAATCCAATTTATTATCTCTTGAAGCAACTAAAAGAGATAATTGGGAAAATAGAAAGAAAAAGAAAACTAAATCTATCAACTGAACTAAAAATAATAATAAAAAAAGAAACATTATATCGTTCATGGCTAAATAAATTAGAGCCTAACAAACAATTTGAACAATGTCATGATGAGGTTGTCAACCGAAAGCTAGAATTTTAATCCCAAAAAAAAAATAAAAAAAAGTAATAGTTTCCTTAGCCATTTTGATTAATACAAGAAGTAAGACTAAGAAAAAGCAATTGTGGGAAAATTCAATAACAAACTCACCAATCCAATTTTGAATTGACATCCAACAAAAATGTTGATTCAATCGATGTCATAGCCTCCTCTACAGTCTGCACATATTCCAAGAACTTCAGTCCAAGATCATTCTATTAACAATGACAATAGACAAAACACATGCAGATATAGTTACAAAAGCTAGGATTTCCTGAAATCAATCCATGTAGAGTGACACTAACTGTAATTGAATTGTTATGAATTAACAGGGGCAGCAAGTAACAGTATGAGCACAGTTTGAATAAGAGATAAAACTAGATTTAGACAAAATAGAAATATCATACCATACCCTTGATCATAACCCTTCTAACTTCTAAGTTTGACTAGTACCAAATGAAACATTTAAGTAACCATAAATTGTTGTGCTATGAAGTACCTAAATTAATTAATTATAAGTTGATTTGCAGAATATTATTTGGTATAGTACTAGAATACTGCCATTATATGTTAGGCTAAAAACTTACCTTTTATCACAAGCTGCCACATGCAGTAGTAATATATAGGCTATCAGCACCACTAGAAAGTGGAAGCAGAAAACCAGAAGCCCCATTTCTTCTTAAATAATCCCACAACCAACAACCAGGTCCAAAGGCTAATTTTTTTATTTTTGGTTACATTGAAAAATGAAAATAACAAGGGGCTAAGCCCGTTCCCTAGACAAGCCTATTATGTCTACGATAAGAAGACTTCTAATTTCCATTGGTGGATCAACAACACACAACAAGAACCCTCCCTTTCATAGCAGTAACACAGAAACACAAAATACTACAAAGTGGTGCTACATAACTATTAGGCCAAAGTCCATAGTTAATATATCATAAATCCACCCTACCATCATATATCTAATTAGAATAAGGTAGCAAGGTTGAGTATAAGAAACTGCAAGCTTAGCTACAATTTAACTCATTAATTGTACAAGGGAATGAGATCCTAATAAATTAATAAATAAATGAAGAAACTACAAATCAGTGAAAGGTAGAGCAAATAATTACAAAAAGTGTGCAAATAAAGAGTTGAAAATGTTGCCAGGTAAGTCTGAGCTAATATGGAATCACATTCATAAAATTTTGACACTTGCTGCATTACTATCTTTATACTTACTATTATTATTTTGGTTTTGGAATCTTAACTTAATTCAATGGTTTTGGAATCAACAACAATTGGGTGTATTTGAGCAGTTTCCCATTCAACAATTACGCCTCAAATTTTCCCTCCTATCACGTTCATACCACCACCTCACTCTGTTAAGTCCAATATAGCATTATTAGTACTCATCATCCACACATACAATAATTGTCACACTGGCCTATATTTTTTTTCATTTTTTTTTCTTCTGTTTTTTTAGCTTTCCGTTCACGTTATATTGACATAGAGATTAGGAAAAACAAAATAAGTTATGCCCTAGAGGAGAGAAGGCAATGTGGATGATCTATCTGTCACTTTCACTAAATAAAAGTTTCTCAAAAATTCTTTCATTTAACATTTCTAGCTAGATAATTCTTTACAAATCAATGTTAAAAATCACCCAAAACAATCTTGATATCTCAACTGTTAGTAAACACAACACACAAACTTTATGAGAAGTTGCATACAGAAAAGGTAAATTCATGAACTATAGTTGAGATCAGGCACCATTGGTTCATCTAGTATGATATGTCATGTAATGACCCGGAACTGTATGATTTAATTATTGGTAATTAATGATGTGTTAGTATAATTTAATTGAAGAATATCTGTTGAAAGTACAACTTTGGGACTGAAATTGAAGACCGTAATGGGATCAGAAAATGCAATTGAACATGCCTATGTGACACCGGGAATTTTTAGAACTGTTCGAGAGAATAAATTGAAGACTGAATTTCGTCTGATTCGCTAAGTCCCGTTTGGCTCAAGTGTTATGGCACAATTCTATTTATAAGAACAAGGGCCTTGTTTGGCTAAGTGGTTGGAGCAAAATGGTTTATTATGATATATATAGATAAGGCTTGACTCTTGTGTTGACTCAAAAACAAAAGGAAAGAGAAGAAAATCGTGGAAAGAGAGAGACCAAGAGAAGAAGAGAAAGCAAGGGGGAAAGAAAAGAAAGAAAAGAGAAATCAAGCTTAATAGAGTAATCAAGGTAAAAATCTATCTCTAATTTCTTGAAATAGAGTTAAATCCTTCATGATTTTATGACAAATAGATGGAATGGAAAGGGAAGCTATGTTTAATTTGAGTATATATGGCTTTACATGGCATAAATTTATGATTTTTGAAAAGATTTGAGGTAGAACCTCCATGGATGTTAAGAAATGAAGCTTCATGTGCATGATTATGGTTTTTCATCTTAGTTCATGGGTTTGATCTTGTTAATGATCCATATGGGTTTTGAATTGAAGTTTTGATGTTGATTTAAGATGAGTTTCAAGTATTTTGGGTTATGAAATTCATGTAATGGAAAGTGATTTTGTAAAGAGGAAATGGAAGCTTGGAGAAGAACCAGAATTTCAGTTTAGAAGGTTTCGAGCGGAGGTAATCCCGCCGAAACGTAAAAACACCTCCCAAATAGCTTTTGGACATTTTTTAAGACGCCGGCGCCAAAGTGGCGCTTCGGCGGTGCCTTTTTCCAGGAAAATTTTGGGGAAGTTGCATACTTGTTTTTACCACGTTAATTGTATCATTTAGCATCTTGAGCATGTAATGAACATGAAATGAAGTAAAGAACGAATGTAATGACATGAATTAAAGTGAAGAAAAGGAAAGAAAAGCATGAATGGTTTAATGTATGATGATAATGAATGTTAAGGAATGTTTTATAATGTCAATTGCAGGACAAACCTCGAAGACCGTGCAACCGGTATTGGAAACCCACTGTGAGTAACGCTTTACGTAAAGTTATGTTATTATGAACTATGTTTAAAAGTGATATGATATGTTACGAAGGTGATTTTAAACTGTGAACGAATGTCCTAATTTGCAAATCTAGTATGGCATCCATAGATAGTTAGGTCATGGGTGCGACATGAACATGCAGGCCCAGGATGTGATCAGTCATGGGTTAGGGCATGAAGATGAAGGCCCATGGCCAGTTACGAGATCTCGTAGACTATTAGACTGTTTAATTGATAGACTGTTATGAAAGGTTATGAAAGGTTCTGTGGACTATGCCATTAATGATTGTTGACTGTTTATGACTGTAAATATGAAATGTTGGAATTCGTTCACTAACCCTTTACTTTAATGTTACTTGCTGAGCTTTAGCTCATTGTTTGTATTTATGTATTATAGGTGAGCTTTCAGGTAGCCAAGCCTAGGCGGAGTCTCGAGCTGAGCCGCCGTTTTGAAGCCTAACCAGGAGTTTTGCGTGCCTCCGAGCTGGGGCTAGGCCTGGAAGGCCGTAGGAGAGTTTTGTCTTTTGTTCTTTGTGACTTGTACTTATGTAATGTTCTTGATCATGTTATGTAATTAACATTTTTGGCATGTATATACACTTGCTCATATAAATGCACAGCTCTTGGACTATAGTTTTTGCATGTGCTTCCGCGAGCCCCATTTTATTTATGATTATGTATAGAAAGGCCTGTGGTAATCTAGGATTACTGGCCGGTCTCGTCGCCAAACCTCTCGGGGCGGGTTTGGGGCGTGACAGAGTGGTATCAGAGCGCACGAGTTAATGACCCACACACGTGTCCAACTGAGCAGTTAGGTGCATTAGAAAAGAAATAGGGCATGGCATAAATACATGTGCATGTGTGTGTGTTATGGATATGAGAACTGGGAATGATGAAACAACAGAGGAAAGCTAATGTTAAGAATGAAATGTTGTATTTGATATGGGTTCTAGAGATCAATGGAAGATGCAAATGCAAGAAATGTAGATGAAGCAGAATCTTTGGATGCCAGAATAGGTCGACTAGAAAGAATGGTAGAGGCTTTAACTGGACTGGTTAGACAACAATTAGAGCAAAACCAACAGCCACAACCGAGACAACCTTTTCCACCTCCTCCTCCACTACCTGTGCAAATGGAACCGATCCCTAATGATGATATTATCACCCTTACACAGAAGTATAAGAAATTGAAACCACCAGAATTTGCAGGAGGTATTGAGCCATTGACAGCAGAGGCATGGGTACTTGAGACTGAGAAAATTTTTGAGGTGTTTCCGTGTACGGATGCCTATAAAGTTTTACTAGCAACATTTACTCTGAAAGAAGAAGCGAGAAGATGGTGGATGCTAGTCCGAGATGCGAATAGGGAGTTGACTTGGGACCGATTCAAAGAAATGTTTTATGAAAAATATTTCCCACAGTGCATGCGAGACAGAAAAATATCTGAATTTGAACAGTTGAAGCAGGGTACTATGTCAGTAGTAGAGTATGAGAGTAAATTTACTGAATTAGCTCGGTATGCTCCTCACATGGTTGATACAGAATACAAGAAGGCACGGAAGTTTGAAGGTGGGTTACATGTTGAAGTGCTTGATCGGGTAAACGTTCTGAAATTAGAAAAATATGTTGATGTACTTGACAGAGCCCTAATGTCCGAAACAAATATTACTAGTTTAAAAGCGTCCAACTCAACACCAATGACTGAAGTTGAAGGTAGAAAATTCAAGAAACAGAAAGCGGACTCAGTTAGTGAATCAGTGACTTCCGAGAATGAGAATTTGAAGTCAAGTTTGAGTTATAATACACAAAGAGGAAGCAGTGGAAGTGTTGGCAAACCTACTTGTCAGGAATGTGGGAAACAGCATTGGGGCATTTGCCGCCTTGGAACAAGAACTTGTTACAAATGTGGACAGAGAGGACATATGGCCAAGACTTGCCCACAAGGTTATCCAAGGAATGAAAGACCCGTTACCAGTGGAAGTAATTCAACAATGACACCAATGACAACTACAACAGCTACTCCCGAGGGGAACACGTTAAGGCAAGCAAGATTTTTCACTTTAGTAGCAGATAAGACACAGAACACTGGAAAAGCAAAGACAGGTATGACTTTTGTTATCTATTATAAATTAGCCATATGACCTATGCGATGGAAATATAGAATATATGACTATGCCGGACCCAATTTACCTATGTTATTCCCCTTGCTATTATTTGATTAAGGAATGGTTACATTTATGCTTCGAGTTGCATATCTCTGTAGAGAGATTGCTAATGTGTGCTTGACATGTCTGATTTGGAGTTAAGTTTGGAGGACCAAACTTTTTAAGTTGGGGAGAGTGTAATGACCTGGAACTGTATGATTTAATTATTGGTAATTAATGATGTGTTAGTATAATTTAATTGAAGAATATCTGTTGAAAGTACAACTTTGGGACTGAAATTGAAGACCGTAATGGGATCAGAAAATGCAATTGAACATGCCTATGTGACACCGGGAATTTTTAGAACTGTTCGAGAGAATAAATTGAAGACTTAATTGGCCTCGATTCGCTAAGCCCCGTTTGGCTCAAGTGTTATGGCACAATTCTATTTATAAGAACAAGGGCCTTGTTTGGCTAAGTGGTTGGAGCAAAATGGTTTATTATGATATATATAGATAAGGCTTGACTCTTGTGTTGACTCAAAAACAAAAGGAAAGAGAAGAAAATCGTGGAAAGAGAGAGACCAAGAGAAGAAGAGAAAGCAAGGGGGAAAGAAAAGAAAGAAAAGAGAAATCAAGCTTAATAGAGTAATCAAGGTAAAAATCTATCTCTAATTTCTTGAAATAGAGTTAAATCCTTCATGATTTTATGACAAATAGATGGAATGGAAAGGGAAGCTATGTTTAATTTGAGTATATATGGCTTTACATTGCATGAATTTATGATTTTTGAAAAGATTTGAGGTAGAACCTCCATGGATGTTAAGAAATGAAGCTTCATGTGCATGATTATGGTTTTTCATCTTAGTTCATGGGTTTGATCTTGTTAATGATCCATATGGGTTTTGAATTGAAGTTTTGATTTTGATTTAAGATGAGTTTCAAGTATTTTGGGTTATGAAATTCATGTAATGGAAAGTGATTTTGTAAAGAGGAAATGGAAGCTTGGAGAAGAACCAGAATTTCAGAGTTTCGCAGTGTCTGCTCGAGCGGAGGTAATCCCGCTCGAGCACAGAAAACACCCTCCCAGCAGTTTTGGACATTCTCTTCAGTACGCTCGAGCGGCCAAAGTGGCGCTCGAGCGGGCAGGCCTTTTTCCAGGAAAATTTTGGGGAAGTTGCATACTTGTTTTTACCATGTTAATTGTATCATTTAGCATCTTGAGCATGTAATGAACATGAAATGAAGTAAAGAACGAATGTAATGTCATGAATTAAAGTGAAGAAAAGGAAAGAAAAGCATGAATGGTTTAATGTATGATGATAATGAATGTTAAGGAATGTTTTATAATGTCAATTGCAGGACAAACCTCGAAGACCGTGCAACCGTATTGGAAACCCACCGTGAGTAACGTTTACGTAAAGTTATGTTATTATGAACTATGTTTAAAAGTGATATGATATGTTCGAAGGTGATTTTAAAGCGTGAACGAATGTCCTAATTTGCAAATCTAGTATGGCATCCATAGATAGTTAGGTCATGGGTGCGACATGAACATCTGCAGCCGTGATGTGATCGGTCATGGGTTAGGGCATGAAGATGAAGGCCATGGCGATCCACGAGATCTCGTAGACTATTAGACTGTTTAATTGATAGACTGTTATGAAAGGTTATGAAAGGTTCTGTGGACTATGCCATTAATGACTGTTGACTGTTTATGACTGTAAATATGAAATGTTGGAATTCGTTCACTAACCCTTTACTTTAATGTTACTTGCTGAGCTTTAGCTCATTGTTTGTATTTATGTATTATAGGTGAGCTTTCAGGTAGCCAAGCCTAGGCGGAGTCTCGAGCTGAGCCGCCGTTTTGAAGCCTAACCAAGAGTTTTGCGTGCCTCTGAGCTGGGGCTAGGCCTGGAAGGCCGTAGGAGAGTTTTGTCTTTTGTTCTTTGTGACTTGTACTTATGTAATGTTCTTGATCATGTTATGTAATTAACATTTTTGGCATGTATATACACTTGCTCATATAAATGCACAGCTCTTGGACTATAGTTTTTGCATGTGCTTCCGCGATCTCCATTTTATTTATGATTATGTATAGAAAGGCCTGTGGTAATCTAGGATTCCTGGCCGGTCTCGTCGCCAAACCTCTCGGGGCGGGTTTGGGGCGTGACATGTCATCCGTTACTGAAATGATTATCATTCAATATTCATACCATGAATATAGAAAAGTAAATTCGTGAACTATAGTTGAGATCAAGCACTGTTGGTTCATCTAGTATGATATGTCATCCGTTACTGAAATGATTATCATTCAGTATTCATACCATATTCTTAGCAAAATTCTAAGAAATTAAATTTCCCCAACAACTGGCACATTATCGTGGAAAAGGATTCATTAAATCAAGTAATCATTGGATGTTCATTTGGTTCAAATAAATTAGTCACCGAAAACACATAATATAACCTTTGCGGTCCATTGCCTAGAGAAATGCTAATTACTCCACTTGAAACCAACTACCACTAGCACAGTTCAAGGAAACAATGCAATAAAACCATTTATTTAGAAATGTGCAAATTCTATTCCATCAAAAGAACAAAATACCATAATAAAGTAATGAATTAAACAATCAACAACGGCAACAAGCCACACCAAAATCAAGATATTAGCATCCAAAAGAGGTTTTGAGGAACGTTAATAGCATGTATTTAACTAGAAGAAGGTATTCAGCAAACCTAGAGACAAGCTTCAAACGTATCAAGCATAACTGTTTGCATGAAGTATGTACGTTGTTCAACTAGACTTTTCTCAAGTCCATCATCTTCCTCTAGCAAAGCTAGTTTTCCCTCACTATTAACTGCATCAGAAGAATTTGTCGAGCCGCCACCCACATCCGAATCCTGATTTGAAACCCTACATCTAGTTGAACCTCGCTCATTAGGACCAAAAGCATCCATCACAACAACTTTTGATCTAAGACCCTCCATATAAGCAGCAAATGACCTCAAACTAGGGCTAAGACTCCCTTCACCCCCCATCGTCAATCTGTTAACACTAATCGAAGGAACCTCCTCAAAGGAACTTAACGATTCCCCTTGCTCTAAGCTCAAACCCGATTCCGTTTGCCCTAAACCTAATAATGCTGGTGATTTTGAATCTCTAACTACATCTTTAGCCCTAGAGGAAACCCCTTTAGTAAACTGTGGAGACTCCATTGACATCGATGAGCTATTGAAACCCTAGAATTTTAGGAATTCCAAAGGGATGAAAGAGCTTCTCTCACTAACCCATTCCACTAATGGTGTTCTTTGTTCTTCCTTTATGATTAGAACTATTAGGTATAGATTAATGTTAGGAGTCAGGGCTTTTGAATTTTTTTTTTTTGTTTTAAATTTTTTTTACTGTTTGGCGCTCGAAATTTTTATTTTGGTGCTATTTTTTTCGGTCGTACCTTTTACGATAGCAATTGTATGTTGTAAAAAGTACAATATTTTAAACGGCTAACTTTTCTTGCGTTGTGGAAAGTGAAATTTTTAACGACTGGATTTTTGTGCGTCGTGAAATGTTCAATATTTTTAACAGCTAGTTTACGCGTGTCGTGTATAGTTGATATATTAACGGCATGCCATATGCATGTCATAAAAAGTTTTATTATTTATGGCTAACATTGCAAGCCGTAAAAAAATTGTCGTTATTAGCATTCACGATATTAGCATTCACGACCTACGCAATAGATATGTCGTGATTGAAAAATTATTTACAACATGCAAAAAAAGGAAGTCGTAAAAGTGAGAAACCACGACTTGCATTTACTATATGTCTAGTCGTTGATGTAAAGCCGTAAAAACCCAGTTTTGTTGTAGTGTTTGAAGGGTAATGCATTAGTCCAACAAACTTACAGATTCTGAGATGAGGGCCAAGAAGAAGGCTACTAAATGAGTATAGTATAGACACTGAAAAATCACCAGAGCCTATAGATGCACTAACCCAAGCTTGACAGTTTGCACTCTCATGGCTCAGATGATGAGCTGAAGATAAGATAACAATCAATCTAACTTCTTCAACCAATTCCCAAGCATACAACACTCTTCTATAAAGAAAGTTCCAAACACTTAAGCTGGATTTTCTATCAAAGAATTGGTGAAGAGAACCTTCCTTATCAATAGAAAGATTGTAAAGAAGAAGAAATTCAGTCTTAAGACAAAAGCCTCCACATCACCTGTCATGTCGTAATCGGATTATATTCTCATCCCCTAATTTAATTAGACAGTTATCCAAATAGAAATTGAAAATATTTTTGCTATGAGCCCTAATGGAAATATCGTCATTCCACACTCTAGAATGCATATAAGAAGACCTCACTGGAGGAAGCCAACATTCTTTCTCAATTTTATATTTCCTGCAAATAGCTCTCCTTCAAAGTGTATTGATTTGATTTCCAAATTTTCACCACCATTTGAGTAGTAAACATGCATTGACATCCATGATCCTTCTGATGCCCAAACTTCCTTGATCAAAACTGTTTGTTGCTTCCACCCATTTCACCATATGGCCTTTTCTTTTTAGATCATTACCACTCCATAAGAACGCAGCCTCAATCTTCTCAAATTCATTTGCCACACATTCAGGTATTTTAAATAAAAAAAAGGTAATACATAGGTAAACTGGATAAAGCAAACTTGATCAAGGTTAGCATACCTGCAGAGGATAACAATTGTCTCTTTTACCCTGAAAGCCTTGATTTGATTTTGTCAAGAACAGGCTTCCAAGTTGATTTTCTATCAAGAACTCATAAACATTGTCATTTATGTTTTTGACTGTGGAACTTTAGATGTGAATTAATATATATCATTCGAAAATTAATTGCCGAAAATATATAACAAATTCGGAAGTACAAAACCAAAAATACAGTGCAAGTCTTCAATGGAGTTGTCTTTACCATGGGTCTTTAATGAAGTTGTCTTTATTGTGTGGTTGTGTTTACTGTGGGTGTATAGATCTGTCTCAATGTAAGTGAAAACCCTTGTTTAGGGATATGTGTACAAGATTTGAGTTAGAATTATAATTGAAATATGTAGTGTGTGGACTCTGAATAATATATAACAAAATTCATAAAAGTGTGAACTGAAATATGATGTGCACATAGATAAAATAGTGTATAGAAATAAAAATTCCCTTTTATAAATACTATAAAGGTAAAATTATCATTTTAAGTTAGTTGTCATCTTTTTCCATTGAATTAACTGACGTTTGACTGACAAAAAGAGTAAACTATTACATTATTTTCAAATATGAGAGAGTGCAGTGATATTTCAAAAATTAAAAGGGCGACAATGATATTTCAAGAAAATAGAGGGGGTGTTAGTATAATTAACCCTAATACTTTATTACAGTGCCGGCAACAAAGGGCTAAAAGATAGCATCACTCTCCTCTGCGTCACGCTGATGACGTCCTTTGCTGTAATTAGTTAAACACTCCTCCAAGCAATTTCCCTTCAATTTCCCCTTTCTTCCCCCCCCCCCCCCCCCCCCCCCCTCTCTTCTCTCTCTCTCTCTCTCTCCCTCACCGCAAAGAAAAGCACCCCATCTTCTCTCGCCTTCTCTCTCTCTCTAGAATTTTTTATTTATTTATTTTTTTGTTGCTTTGGATAAGAAGAACAATGGGTACATTTTTGCCGGAAAAGTCATGCAGCAGCAGCAGGAAAAGAGCAGTAGAAGAGATGATTAAGGGGAGAGATGTGGCGACCCAGCTTCAGAATCTGCTTCAAAAGCCATGTGGAGGAGATGGGTCTGTCTTGGCTGAGGAGCTTGTGGTGGAGATCTTGAGATCTTTCACTCAGACTCTCTCTCTGATGAGTTCTTGTTGTGATGAGTCCGGTGAGGTGTGTCAGATTCCGGCGACTACTACCCAAGTTGGGTCTCCCAGCTGCGGTGGTGGTGGTGGTGACCTGAGGTCTGTGGATTCCGGCGAGAGTAGTAAGATGCCGGCCGTCAAGGATCGGAGGGGTTGTTACAAGAGAAAGTGAGTATTAGGGTTTTTTTTTTTCTTCTTTTCTTTTCTTTTCTTTATGATCATCATAGTAGAGCTGTAAAATCAATAAAATAAAATAATGGGAATTATTTCAAAACAGGGTTTATTCAAAATAAAAAAATTCATCCGGCTGTGTTTGTATGGTTGATTTTAAGAGAATATATATATATATATATCATTCACTAGTATTTATAATATTTTTTTCTTGTATTTTCTTTCTTCTTTTTCTTTCTTTCCTTTTTTTTTTTGGAAAAATATCATTTCAACACAGGTTTTTTTTTTTTTTTTTTTAAAAATTTTCATATTACCGAAAACATTTAAAGATTTTCATCAATCTGAAATTATTTTTTGAACATAAAATTGAAATTTTAATTCCCCTATTTGTTTTCCCTACAAATTCAATCAATTACTTGATCCAAACACTATTTTTCTGATAAAAAATCTTATGAAATAGTTTTTAAAAGAAACTATATACCTTTTTTTAGTATTATTTATGCATTTTAGTTGTGTCACAAGAATGCGAATATTATATACCTCATGAGCTTATAAGTAATAATTGAAATTTACTAGTCATGAAGATGAAAATGGAAATGGAAATTGAGAAAATAGTCATCTCATTAGGCTTCTTGTTTCTTGTGTAGCTTCACTTTCATAACATTATCACTATGGAATAAATCATAATTAGTGGGTTCCAATTCATTTGAAAAAGGTGAATTTGGATTTTTATGCTATCGCTGTGTATGTGAACAAATATATATATCGCTTATTCTTTGCTAAATGTACCATTATTTTTTTAGTGAATAAATCATAATTAGTGAATTCCAAATCTAAATAAATGTACTTTTTTATTTTTTTATAAAAAAATGTAAAAAAAAATAATGTAACTCAAATAAATAAATAAATATACTTTTGTAATGCACCCAAACACCCTCTTAGTTACAATAATTTTATTGCTTGCAGAAAGAGCACTTCAGAAACATGGATCACAGTCTCACCTACCATGGAGGATAGCTATGCATGGAGGAAATATGGACAAAAGCAGATCCTCAAGGCCAAATTTCCAAGGTCTATCTCTCAATAATTTTTTTTTTTTTTTTTTTTTGCAAATTCATAATTTTAAGAATTGAAACAATGCTCATAATTATATGTTTAATGTGTTTAATGTTTGCCAAATCTTCTGTCTTCAAAATTTTCATCTTTCTGTCCCTAATTATTCATTTGGAGTATCACCTGGACTTACTCTAAAAATATTGAATAATTTCTCATAAACTCTCGACTTAGAGTATTATGAGAATCTCAAAATAGATATCTCGAAATATAATTTCATCAAACAATATTAAAAAATATATAATTATAAGTTTAATATTTGCCTAAGATTCTCTATTCTTAAAATTTTATCCCTAAAACACTCTAGTGTGAGAGGATTTACATTCTTTGCAATAATTAGTACAATTATTTTGTAATAGTGGTTAGAGAGTGAATTAAAGTCTTAAACCACCAAATTGATTGTATTTTGTGAATAAAGTCACCCTTAAACCACGATTATAAGGTTATTGCATCAAAAAATATTACAGAGAATTTTAGTCAATAGTGTTGATCACAAAATATAGAAATCTCCAAACACGATCTTATGACCAAGAATGTATTCGGACAGTAAGATAGAAGTTTTTTGGTATTGCAGGTGCTACTTTAGGTGCACACACAAGCCTGATCAAGGTTGCCTAGCAACTAAGCAAGTGCAAAAAATCCAAGAGGACCCCAACATGTACCAAACCAAGTACTTTGGATTCCATACTTGCAGAGCTCTGGCTTCACAAAACAACATTATTATTGATTCTGATGATCCTGTGGAACCTTATCTACTTAGCTTTGGACCAAAGATTTCAAGTGGTACAGCTACTCAACAAGATCATCAGCATCTGATCTCAAGCCCACCTGTCCCTCCCATAAAAGAAGAACATTGCAAAGAGGAGGAGACTCAAAGTAATCTTTCCTGCGACTTGTCCACGCCGCCTGTGGACTCCTCCATTGTCTGGCCTGATCTAATGCCTTTGGAGTCATCTTCATCAACTGGTTCTCAAGGTTTGGACATGGACTTTTTGATTGATATTGAGCCTGATGATTTGGCCAATGGCTTTCATTTTGAGGAGTCTCAACTCATGTAGAGTTGTTATAAATTAATATGTGTTATGTATTTAGAAAAATATTTTGAAAAGTATTCAGAATTTGAATGGTGTAGATTTGATTTATTCTGAGTATAGTTTACACTGTACGTCAAATTTAAATCTATACTTTAAATTCAAATCTTGAACATTTTTTTAGATGTTTTTCCAAGTATATGTAGCGTTTGTGTAAATAAATTCTCTTGTTGTACCTTGTATGTCTCCGACTTTCTTAGAATGAAAATGTTTATAATAATTTGCTCTTAGGAGCTGCATGGGGCATTTTGATATTTCCTCATATTTTTGTTTTTTTCTCATATTTTTGTTTCTTTCATTTAAGCTGGGATTCTCTGTCCCATCAATGGCAGTTGTGATTAGTTTTTTTTTTTTTTTTTTTAAATGAAATATATGGTTTGTGAGTGAGTGAATGACACATAAATAAACATCTCTTTTTCTTTTTTTTCAAAGCATAGGATCTGTCCCATTTTGTGTTTGGTATGGGTTTAGAATCATGATTTCACCTCATATTCTAAGGCTTTGTCTGGTTATAACATGATTTCAAATCACATTTCAAAACATATTTGAAAAACATGATTGGTTACAGAGAGTTTTTCAAATTTAAATTTTGAAAAAGCAATTTTGGTGTATCCGGTCGTCTTTTCGAACATCCTTTTGGATGTCCGGCCAGCTGACCGGAACAATGATCTTTTTTTTTTTTTTTGGCAATTGCCATATGTTATTTGAAAAAAAAAAACTATATTTGTTTTTTATATTTTTTTAATATAGAAATTATTTTTTTAGACCAAAATGACAAATTATTTGGCTATTTATTTAAAATTAACAATAAAAACTTAAATAAAAATTAATTGGTCACAGTAATTTTTTTTTTAAAATAAAAATATATTTTTAAACAAAAAAATTTATTTTTTTGAATTGATTTTTAAAAAGAGTTTGGTTATGAGTTTTAAATAGAATTTCAATAGAGTTTTGAGTTGTGTATTTGATTATGAGTTATAAGTTTTTGAATTAAGTTTTGAAAACTCTTTTTAAAACTCATAACCAAACAATTTTTCACAAACTCAACACTCATTTCAAAAATTCAATACTCAATTCAAAACTCTTTTCAAAATTTATAACTAAACAAATTTTCTCTTTTCAAATCATAATTTCAAAACTCACAAATTCAAAATGCAATTCCACACTCAAATCATAATTCTAAACACAAACCAAAAGCTACCTAAATATTCGTCTTCGTTTGGTATTGGTTTTTTAGCTGACTTTTTTTGTGTTGGGACTTTTTTAACCTCGTTTAATTTGACTTTTTTGATTTTTTTTGACTTTTATGAGAGAAAAAATATAATGATTATAATTTAAATGTGACATTTTATCTTATTGACTTGTGTAGCAAATTTTATCTTTTTATGCTTTTGTTATGCTATTTATGTTCATCTTCTACTTCCTATTATTTGTGTCCCCCATTTAATATAAACAAAACATTTATAAAGAATTTTCATATATAATGGTTATTAAAATTTTGTGGTCCTCTAATTCAAATCAAAATATGCACTATTTTGTTTATAATCTTAAAAATATCACTGTCACATCATTTTGAATGTTTTTTTTGTATAAAAAATTTTATTTATATTTTATTTTTCTTTGATTATAAAAAAAATTAAGTTATATACAAAATTTTTAAGAATGATTTAATAATTAATGAGTGAATTAAAAATGAAAGACATGGATGTAGAGAATCTGTAAAGGACAATGGGTAACTTATCATCCACTTTGCTTCCACAAATTTTCACATATTCATCTGATCTAATGTGCGCGCGCGCGCGCGCGTGAGAGAGAGAGAGAGAGAGAGAGAGAGAGAGAGAGAGGGGGGGGGGGGGGTTTTGGATTTTCTGCACGAAAACTGTTTTTCCGTACAAAAGTTTCAGCTATACTGTTGCTTTACCTAACTCCTAAGGTAGATCCTCCATTGGTCATAAATGGTGTGTGCTAGTTTGGACAGATCATCTCCCATGGTTATTCACATTTGGTTAACAATTTAAGTTTGAGCAATGCTACATACCACTAATTTATCATTACTAACTTCACTATTAGTGAGGTGGCAATTAAAAAAAAACAAAAAAACACAAAAATCAAGACACAAAACACATGTGGCAGTGGATGGAACCCACTACCACATCATTAGAGCCACCACTAATTAGTGGTCTAGAGCATTTTTGTTTAAGTTTACTAAAAAATTATTCCTTTTTTTACTTTAACAGTTTCATCAAGTAAATATTAAATTTAAAATTTTATTTTTTTTCATTAAATTGAGTATTGTTATTTCTTTAATCAAATTACTATTTATAGCCATTGCCGAATGTCCTTCTGAATTACCATCTCAAATCAAAAATTTATAAAAAAATTACACTGACCGATCAATGCCTCAGTCGTTCGCCTCAAGGCAAAAAAAAAAAAAAAAAATTACACTAACCGGTCGATCGACCAAACATTTTCCTGGTCGACCGGTATTCTAATGAAACTCTAAAATCTTCCGTTAAAATATTTGATATCAAAGAAAAATTTTACTTAAATTTAATAAAAAAATTAATGTACCATTAAAGATACTCTAACATACATCAGAAAGAAACTCACAATTTAAATTTTACAGTTCACTTATAATGGTGTTAGGTGCAGATAAAATAAGTTATTTATAATTTATTTAGAATGTTTTAGATTATTTGATTTAACTTCTATTTATAATTTATTAAGTAGAAATAATTTAAATAAAGTTTAAAAAATTAATTATCTAAAAATTAACAAAAAAGATGTTTTACATTTTATTTTTTAATTATTAATTATTAATTTATAATAAATTATACCAAACAGATTTATAATAAAAAAATTGTAAATAAATTAAAAATTGACATATAATATATCATGTACCATATAATTGATCGTACATTTTATGAGTCCATACATGATAGATAACATGCATGATGCATGTCTTTCATCAATATCCAATTTCATCGCTCGTTGGTCTGACATGAGTAGTTTGTCGGCTAGTGGACACTTTTTTTGTTGAGTTGCCATCACATGCTCATATCCAATGTATCCTTCCCCTCAACCGAGAATCAAAACAACATAGTACTAATCCACTGATTTTTTTATTATTTATTTATTTTTAAAAGTCAAAATTAATTTTTTTATTTATAAAAATCTAATACATGTAACCAAACAACAATGTTTGGTAGCTTAAATTTTTATGATTTAAATAGTTTAAATGTCTTAAAACGACGTCAAACGATATTGTTTTAATACATTCGAGTCATTCGAATCACACAAATTCGAAATGTCAAACATTTTTCGTAACCAAAAGCATCAATAAATTAAGGGATATTTAGAAAGATATAAATAAGTATTTTTTTTTTTTACAAAAAAAATATACAAAAAATAAAAAATTGATATGACTCAAATAACATTTAGGGCATCCACATCAAAGTAGCTAAATTTTTAGACAAATTTTACCTAAAAAACTAATTTTCTATTTTAGTTAATCACATTGTCAAGTACATTCTCTAACAAATTTTTTAAATTTTTTCTATTATATTTAAATATTATTTATTTATTCTTCTAAAAGTCATATTTTTTTTCAAATGGGCATTTTTTTCAATTGTTATATATATTTTAAGCTGACAATAATCATATTTTTTCAAACAAAAAATGCAAAACTATTATAGTATTTATATAGAATTTGGCACAAGAATAATGTGGTAGTAACATATAAATAAATAAATAAAATTTATATTGATGAGTCTTTTTTAAAATAAAAACTTTGTATTTAATCACACATCATTTTGTATGAATTATATATTTTTATATTATTACTACTCTTTTTAAACCAGCAACTTTTAAATCTGTCCTTTTTTTTTAATTTTTTTTTTTTTTGAGGTTGTACTCAAAATATTTTAAAGTTGCTCCAATGTTACTGAAACTTGGAAATTTTGAGAGAGCTTTTATTAATATTTTATCATTTCGTACCAAGAACCGAGTCCACAATCGTTGTCTACATGTAACAATGGAGTTAGACTCAATTAAAGTCGACAATTGTGCTGTCGGGCCTGAGGAATGCAATTTATGTGAATTTCCTTATCAAAGCAACTAAGCAGTGGGTTTAGCACTTTTAATGTTGATGTTGTTATAGTGGTTGTTACGTCAAACATTTTTAAGACAAATTTAGGTATCTTAGCAAAGCTTTTTAATTTCAAATAAATTAAATCCGTTCATGTGCCGTCATTATACCCATAATTGGTAAGGATAGAATATTTATCACCGCACAGGTCAATATTGTATTAAGGTGCTCATAACCTCACACATCATCGTTATATATATTGATTTAAATAATCTTATTACTCATGTCTCTAATCATAATAAATATTTTTAATACATAAATATGATTACTAAAGCATTATTTAAAAGAATTTATGATTAGTTTTAAGGATTGTTTAGAAAATGTTAAATTAATATATATATATATATATATATTTTTTATTTATAAAAAAAATGTGAAATATGAGTTAGATTTGAAGTGAAATAATAGAGAAGTGATATGAATTAAATAAAATGATTGTGACCAAAATAAGATAACATGTGTTATTTTAACACATGCCAAACAAAACCTTAATAATCCCAAAATCACACTAGCACATGAAATTCACTCCTAACATATTCGTATCTTATTAAAACACTATGCTAATTTGTTTGTGGAACTCTTGAAATCTTAAGAATCTAGTGTTGCAATCATATTTTGTTAGAATCAACAACAGCTGTGATATGCAGCTCGAATTTCAGGGGCACTAATGTCCCGAAATTCTATTTCAGGTAAAAAAAAAAAAACAAAGTTACCAAAACAAGAAATTAGTGCCATTAGTGCCAGGCATTTTAGTGCCACAAAACATTTTCCAATCAACAATTGTGAAAAAGAATTTTATTGTAATTGAACTACATGTTTCGATTTTGAACTAGTCATATCGATTGTGACTCCACTCATGAATCAAATATGAGTTTATACATTTTGATAATTGATCCATTAATAAATATGTAATTTTCACTTCAACTATACACTAAAATATATCAATATCTCAAAAAAAAAAAAAAAAAAAAAACAATATATATATAAGTTCTATTTTTTAAAAATTATAATGGGGACTTTTTTTTTAAACAGAAAAAAAATATTTCGTGAAGGTATCATAGTATCTGTAAATTTTGATTTCAGAATAACCAATTGTCAGTCATATTTAATATAGTTTAAAGGAAAAGACTCACCACTAAAATAGGAGAAGAATACTTTAACTCTCAATATAAAATATAGAATCGCAATCAAAATACCGTTTAAAAAATTAGTCACCACTCACACCCCCAAAAATAAGCCTAACTCAATTATCATCTTTTTATCCCCCACCACTTCGGTGGCCGTAATGGGGACTTTAGGAATAACTTATGAGCTCCAGTTGTAGGGGCTAATGCCCACCTGCTATGATTTGTACTATGTACACATGCATAAAAAAGTGACAATTATGTATACTTTTGGACAGAATTGAGGTTATAAAAGTTATCTAATATCAATCTATTTTTTTTTTGAACTTTAGAAATAACTTATGAGCTCCAGTTGTAGGGGCTAAGCCTATAATGCCCACCTACCATTATTTGCACTATGTAGACATGCATAAAAAAGTGACAATTACATATACTTTTGGACAGTATTGAGGTTATAAAAGTTATCTAATACCAATCTATTTTATATGTTATTTTTTTTTTTTCATTTTAAAAATTGGGATTTACACTTGGATTTTATCAAGATGTATAATTTATAAAAACTCATTTTGATTTGGAAAACTTTAACCATTTAATTCATCAAATGATTTTGAAAAACATTTTTGCAACTTTCCCACCATCACCATGGGTGGTTTGGCAACCATATATATATATATATATATTTTGAGGGGGAGAAATGATCTCTAGAACGAGACTCACACATATTATATAATTACATAGTTGAATTTGCTCACACATGATTTAGTAATCTTTTTTATACCAATATAATTGGGATGAGTTCAATTATTATGATGCAGTTTCAGCATTTTTTTTTTATTTTTTTTACAATGTAATGATTTTTCTCATTATTAATAATATTGTGGGGGCCAAATATTGGGAGTCGTGAAGAGGTCGAATGGTTGGACTTGGGTCGAAACATATATATTTCATTCGACCCCATCCCGCAATGTAAATCCTGCCCTGTTCGGCCAGATAGCCAATTGAGTAAGGAACCAAGTGAGAAGCGGTTTGCTGCAAACGAGGCCGAATAAATAATTATACGGCAAATTGAAAGTGGGCCCAGTCCTGAGGCCCAAGAAAGAGAGTAATATAAATACAGGATTATCAGTCAGAGGAAGGTATGTAAGAACTAGTATGCTTAATTTAAAATACAAGTAATCCAAAGAGAGTAAAGACTGACTTGTCCGTCAAAGAGCTAATTCTGGCACCCTCGACCGGAGTGTTCATTTCTTTTTAGGTGTCTATTTGAGGATTACGAGCATCCCCCAAGATCTGAAGAGTATTTCCAAACCACTTCTCCACAATTGGCGCCATCTGTAGGAATACTCAAATACATCCATGGCGGGCGTAATGGAAGACCCTCCGATAGTCACTGATGAAACCACACAGAGAGACGACTTCACTCTAACAAACATGCTTGGACCGGAGACTATCGTCACCAGACGCACCTTGAACTTCGCCTCACCCTCGACTTTAGAGCATGAGACAATGCAAGCGATCATGGAACAAGCAAAGCAAAACGAACAGAGGTTAGAGAACATGATCGCTGAGAACGAACATCTCCATCAAGATTTGGCCTTGGAAGTGGCGAAGTACAAACAAGTTGTCCACCCAGAGCCGGAATGACCTTTGAGGACAGGTGGTCGACGACCTCGAGCCCGACAACAAGACACTGATAGCGACTCTGACTCATTATCCCCAAAGCCCAAGAAGAAGGGACGACCCGAAACCACCAGTTCCTCTAAAGAGAGTCCACGTATAAGGCATAAACGCAGAAGAAACAGTTCAAACGAAGAAGACCAACACGATCCCTTTGTACGACGGAATGCAAGGGCAGTGCTACCCAAGAAATTCAAAATACCGTCATTCACCTTGTACGATGGTAAATCAGACCCTACCGATCACATTCGCCATTACAAGCAAGTCATGACGCTGCATGCAGACGACAAGGCTCTCATGTGTAGAATTTCCGAGCAGTTTGGGACCACTAGCTGTCAGATGGTATAATAAACTGGAGCCAGCTTCGATCAAGAGCTTCCACCAACTCCAAAAATCCGTCAGGGCAAGGTTTATAACTAATAAGGTCCAGCCAAAGCAAGCCGATTCCCTCTAGGCAATGCAGATTCAACCGGGGGAAACCCTTCGTACATATTCGTCGCGGTATTGGGAATGTTTTAATCTGGTAGATGATGCTTGCAATGACTCCATGGCCATTACCGCCTTCAAGATAGGGCTGCATCCTGACAGTGCCCTCTGCAGCTCTTTGACCAGACGGCCCCCCAAAACAGTTTGGTCGTTGATGAAGAAAGTTGAAGAATATTATAAAGTGGAGGACAATGCCTTACGGGTAAAAGCCAGAAATGTGACCAACAAGACGGCTCCTACTGAAATTGCTCAGCCGTTAAATTCTGTACCACCTCAGAGCCCTGAACCATGACATCGGGCTAAACGAGATAAGATATGGGATTCTCGCCGATCAAGCAACCGATACTCCCACCGAGCAAATGAACAGCTACAAGTCAATAGCAGGCACACAAGGCGTACCGACAAGAAATATACGGAGTTGACAGAGCCGATTAGCGCGGTTATGTCCAAAGTCCAATACCTCATGTTCTTCAAATGGCCGTCCAAAATGGTAGGACCTCCTGACACGAGAAGACGGGATAGACGGTGCCAGTATCACAAGGACCACGGCCACGATACTGAGAGTTGTTATGCATTGAAGGATCACCTAGAAGAATTGGTACAAGATGGTAGGCTACAACGGTACGTCCGAAAAGGCAACTCAACCAAAGCAATAACCTTAAGACGGGATTCCCCTCCACGCGGTGTGATCTACATGATATACAGCCTACCAATGTCATCCGCAGTGCATACAATTCAGTCGAATCCCGACACTCAAAATCAACTCACTCCGATAAAACGGCCCCATGAAGCTGCAAGCATTACTTTTGATGATTCAGATTTGGCCGGAGTGACACTTTCCCATATTAATCCCTTAGTAATCGAGTTTCGCGTAAACCGATTCACCATTGAGCGCGTACTCATTGACCCAAGAAGCACATCGTAAGTTATGTATTACAAGACATTCACCAAACTAGGCCTCTCCGAATCGGACCTCTCTCCGGCTCCTTATCCACTATTCAGCTTTAACGCCAATCCAGAATATCCGTTGGGGAAAATCACACAACCCGTTCGAGCGAGCTCCCGAACAGTGGATGTGGAATTCTTGGTCGTCAAGCTGCCATCGCCGTATAATGTTATCATGGGGCAAACTTGGTTGCATTCTATGCAGGCCGTGCCAAGCACCTATCATCAGCTGCTATGCTTCCCGACAGAGCGCGACATTGAGCAGATCCGTGGCTCACAGAAGTCGGTACAAGTATGCTATCTCCTTGCCGGAAAGACGCCAAAAGAGTTGCAAGTGAATTCTATTGAGGTGCTGGATCAGGAAAGCCTCGACGATGTTGGACGGCTCCCAAGTGAAAAGGCCACGAAAGCCCTAGATCGAGTTGAAATTAACGGAAACCCAGACAGGTTCTTCATGGTCGGCGCCTCCCTGAATCAAGCCCACAGACAGCAGTTGATTTCCTTCCTGCTCAACAACCTTGATGTCTTTGCATGAACTCCGTATGAGATGCTGGGTATAGATTCGTCTGTTTCACAACACCGTTTGAATGTTGACCCTAAATGCAAGTCGATCATTCAGAAAAGTCGACGGTCAGCCGTGGAGCACACTGCCGTTGTTGTTGAAGAGGTTGACAGGTTGCTTGACGCCGGGGCAATCAGGGAAGTTACCTACTTTACGTGGCTTTCCAATACTGTGGTTGTGAAGAAGAAAAATGGGACTTGGCGAGTGTGCATTGATTTCACGGACCTAAACAAAGCCTGCCTCAAGGATTGTTTTCCCCTACCCAAAATTCACCAACTTGTAGATGCGATGGCACGCCATCAACGTATGAGCTTCCTCGATGTTTACAGAGGTTACCATCAAATCGCCATACATCTGGAGGACCAAGACAAAACTGGATTCCTCATCCCAAGAGGAACCTACTGCTATAAGGTTATGCCTTTTGGGCTGAAGAATGCAAGGGCGACTTACCAAAGACTGGTCACTGCCATATTTAAGGAGCAACTCGGTCAGACTATGGAAGTGTACATTAATGACATGGTGGTCAATTCCAAAGAAGAGCAAACCAATCTAGCCGATCTGGAAGAGACATTCGACATTTTACGCACATACAAAATGAAGCTGAACGCTTCCAAATGTGCGTTTGGGATCGGCTCTGGCAAATTCTTGGGTTACATTGTCAACCACCGAGGAATCGAAGCTAACCCAAGGCAAATCACAACAATCTTGGAACTCGGCTCATCTCATTCAGTGACAGAGGTTCAAAAGTTGATGGGGATGGCCGCCAGACTCAATAGGTTTATCAGTCGGTCCATAGATCGCTGCCGACAATTCTTTCATATACTACGGCAGGGCAAGACTTTCAAATGGTCCACTGAGTGCGAAGCGGCTTTCAACGGCCTTAAGACCTACCTTCGATCAATGCCACTCTTGACAAGACCTTCGGCAAGTGACCTGCTCATTTTGTATCTGGCAGTTTCCGACCGGACCGTCAGTGCCGTACTGATAAAGGAAGAGTTGGAGAAGCAGCGGCCAGTATACTATGCGAGCAAGGCAATGGTTGATACCGAAACACACTATCTTCCGCTGAAAAAACTCATCCTAGCCCCAGTCATGGCAGAAAGAAAACTAATGCATTACTTTCAGGGCCATAGCATCGGGGTGCTAACAGATTACCCCCTCTAATCAGTACTACGTAGTACAGAAGCATCGGGACGCGTCTCAAAGTGGGCTCTCGAACTCGGCCAGTACGACATTCAGTTTCTACCTAGAACCTCAATCAAGGGACAGGGGTTTGCTGATTTTGTTGCCCAATTCACTGGGGGTCTTGCCGACTTTAAGTTTGATGAAATTCAACCTAAGCCGAATTGGAGAATTTTTGTGGGGGACATTTGGCAGTTGTACTATGATGGATCATCCAATCAGCGGGGCAGTGGAGCCGGAGTAGTAATCATGGCTCCCGACGGCGCAATAATTGAGCAGACCATCAAACTCGGCTTTGAAGCGTCAAACAACGAAACTGAATACGAAGCCCTTCTAACCGGTTTGCGGAATGCACATCTTCTGGGTGCTCGGTGTCTACTAGTATTTTGCAATTCAAAATTGGTGATCAATCAGCTAAAAGAGGAGTACCCGGCAAGAAATGACCGTATGACGACTTACATGAAAACGGCTAACTCCTTGCTGACAAAATTTGACCATCATAAATTGAATCAGATAACACGTGATTAGAACACACACGCAGATGCCCTAGCTTGCCTAGCCTCGGCCATTAACTCAGAGATTAAATGGACCATCAAGGTGGGTTTCATTCCCGAGCCAAGCATTTGTCCTTCAGAGAAAATCCAGGTCAATGTCATAGAATCTGGACCGAGTTAGATGGATCTCATTGCTACATTCTTGTCTTTCGAACAGCTCCCAGAGGACAAGAAAGAAGCGCACAAGCTGCGAAACAAAGCCCTGCGTTACTACTTGGATCTGCAAGGAAAGCTTTATAAAAAATCCCTCTCTAGTTCATACCTAGAATGCGTTCATTCGGACAAAGTCGAAGAGCTTCTGACTGAAATACATGAAGGCAGTTGTGGAGCACATTTTGGCGGGCGCTCTTTGGCCCATCGAGCTATAACACAGGGGTATTATTGGTCGACAATGAGATCTGATGCCGAATGCTATGTGAAAAATTGTGATCAGTGCTAGAAGTGCTCCCTGTTAATCCATCTGCCTGCTGAAGAGTTAAGCTCTATTACCAATCCCTGGCCGTTCGCCCAGTGGGGACTTGATATCGTAGGACCATTACCAAGGGCCCCAGGGAACAAGCGACACTTGATCGTCGCGACAGATTACTTCACAAAATGGGTCGAAGCGGAGGCATTAACACACATTCGAGATGCTGATGTTAAGCGCTTTGTATGGAGAAATATCATAACACGATTCAACATTCCAAGAGCTCTTATCTCAGACAACGGCACCCAGTTTGATTGTGGCGTCTACCGAGAACTGTGCAGCAAGTGTGGTATTCGGCCTTACTTTTCCACGCCGGCTTACCCCCAAAGCAATGGTCAAGCCAAAGCCTCTAACAAATCTATCTTAGACGGCATCAAGAAGAGGCTGGAGAAAGCAAAAGTTAAATGGGTTGAAGAATTGCCGAGTGTATTGTGGGCTCATCGAACTACGCCGAGGCGATCTACTAGAGAAACGCCGTTTGCTTTATGCTTTGGAACCTAGGCGAACATACCCCTGGAGATCGGCCACCAACCATGAAATCGCAAGTTTTTGATATAGGCCGAAACGACATGATGTTAGCTTTGGATTTGATTCAGATCGAAGACCGAAGAGACTATGCCCTTGCGTCCATGGCACGATACCAGCAATAGCTTGCTAAGTCGTACAATCAACGCGTTCAGCTGCGCTGCTACACACTAGGAGAATTGGTCCTGAAGAAAGTATTTCTAGCTGCCAGGAAGCCGGCTGATGGAAAATTGGGTCCTAACTGGGATGGCCCTTATCAGGTCGATTCGATCGCAGAAATAGGGGCATATTGGCTCAAAGACATGTCCGGAAGGAGTCTGCCACGGCCTTAGAATTCAACGTACTTGCGTAAATTCTATCATTGAACCTGACTTGTGGGGAATGATATTAGTTTTGAATGGTTCACCATGTACACTCCACTTTTGTAATGCAAAGATCCCTGTTTACTTACTACGAAATCAGTTCAAAAGTGTTCCGATAAAGCCTCCGGATTCGGAGCGCCCTTCGTGGATATCACAATTGGCCAAACTAAGTCTCCGAACTCGGAGCCCTATTGGCGTATGACACATTTAGGCGGATAAAGCCTCCGGATTCGGAGCGCCCTTCGTGGATATTATGATTGGCCAAACTAAGTCTCTGAATTCGGAGCCCCATTGGCACATGACGCCTTTGGGCAGATAAAGCCTCCGAATTCGGAGCGCCCTTCATAGATATCATGATTGGCTAAACTAAGTCTCCAAATTCGGAGCTCCATCGGCGCATGACGCCTTTGGGACGATAAAGCCTTTGGATTCAGAGTGCCTTTCGTGGATATCACAATTGGCCAAACTAAGTCTCCGAATTCGGAGCCCTATCGGCGCATGACACTTTTGGGCGAATAAAGCCTCTAGATTCGGAGCGCCCTTCGTGGATATCACGATTAGCCAAATTAAGTCTCTGAATTCGGAGCCCTGTTGGTGCATGATGCCTTTAGGCGGATAAAACCTCCGGATTCGGAGCGCCTTTCGTGGATATCACGATTGGCCAAACTAAGTCTCCGAATTCAGAGCCCCATCGGCGCATGATGCCTTTGGGCCGATAAAACCTCCGGATTCAGAGCGCCCTTCGTGGATATCACGATTGGCCAAACTAAATCTCTGAATTCGGAGCCCCATCAGCGCATGACGCCTTTGGGCCGATAAAGCCTCCGGATTCGGAATGCCCTTCGTGGATATCACGATTGGCCAAACTAAGCCTCTAAATTCGGAGTCCATCGGCGCATGACGTCTTTGGGCCTATAAAGTCTCCTGGTTTGGAACCCCATCGGCGCATGACGCCTTTGGGCCGATAAGGCCTCCGGATTCAGAGTGTCCTTCGTGAATATCACGATTGGCCAAACTAAGTCTCCGAATTCGGAGCCCCATCGGCGCATGACGCCTTTGGGCGGATAAAGTCTCCAAATTCGAAGTGCCCTTCATGGATATCACGATTGGCCAAACTAAGTCTTCAAATTCGGAGCCCCATGGACGCATGACGCCTTTGGGTCGATAAAGCCTCCAGATTCGAAACGTCCTTCATGGATATCACGATTGGCCAAACTAAGTCTCCGAATTCAGAGCCCCATCGGTACATGAGGCCTTTAGGCTGATAAAGCCTTCGGATTCAGAGGGCCCTTCATGGATATTACGATTAGCCAAACTAAGTCTCCAAATTCGGAGCCCCATCGGCGCATTATGCCTTTGGGCAGATAAAGCCTCCAGATTCGGAGCGCCCTTCGTGGATATCCCGATTGGCCAAACTAAGTCTCTGAATTCGGAGCCCCATCGGCGCATGACGCCTTTTGGGTGGATAAAGCCTCTAGATCCGGAGCGCCCTTCGTGGATATCACGATTGACCAAACTAAGTCTCTGAATTCGGAGCCCTATCGGCGCATGACGCCTTTGGGCCGATAAAGCCTCCGGATTCGGAGTGCCCTTCGTGGATATCACGATTGGCCAAACTAACCCTTCGAATTCGGAGCCCCATTGGCACATGACGCTTTTGGGCCGATAAAGTCTCTGAATTCGAAACTCCATCGGCGCATGACGCCTTTGGGCCGATAAGGCCTCCGGATTCAGAACGCCTTTCATGGATATCACGATTAGCCAAACTAAGTTTCCGAATTCGGAGTCCCATCAGCGCATGACGCCTTTGGGCTGATAAAGTCTCCAAATTCGGAGCCCCATCGGCGCACGACGCATTTGAGCCAATAAAGCCTCCGGATTCGTAGCGCCCTTTGTGGATATCACGATTGGCCAGTCTCCGAATTTGGAGCCCCATCAGTGCAAGACCTTGGGCCAATAAAGCCTCCGGATTTGTAGCACCCTCCGTGGATATCACGATTGGCCGGTCTTTGGATTCGAAGCCCTATCGGCGCACGATCTTTGGGCCGATAAAACCTCCGGATTCGGAGCGCCCTTCGTGGATATCACGATTGGCCAGTCTCCGGATTCGGAGCCCCATCGACGCAGGACCTTTGCATCGATTAAGTCTCTGGATTTAGAGCGCCCTTCGTGGATATCACGATTAGTACGTGACACCATATAAACGTGAAATGGGGGAAGCCCTATAAATGAAGGTTGGGACATCAAACATTCAAAATAAAAAAGAAAAGACATGCCGTATAAACGCAGGCTAAAACATGTGAATGTTCAAAATAAATGTGTCCTTAGATCAGTCGATTGAAATGGAGTATACTAATACAATCAGAAGTATGCCAACACTTGAAAACACTTGAAATAGAAAATGTACTATTATTCAATTAGCTAAAAATTATATAAATTTTGCATTACAATGCCCACAATGTCTACTTTTATACGTCGTCTCCCTCATCATCACTCTTTTCGACTTCAAAGGTGGAAAAGGGAAAGTAATCACGTTGGTACAGCGGCAACGCCGAATCAACACCCTCTGCTCGGAGAGCCTCCGCGGCTTGAAGTGCCTTGATCCAACCATGCCTAAAGCCCCGGTTCTCGCATCGGCAGACCTCTTCTGCAAGTTCCTCTTTGGTTTTGTCGATCCCAACCTTCCGGGCCGCATAGAAGCCTTCTTCATAACCCATGGTCCTCGCATTTTCTACAGCAAACAAGCTTGCAGTATCTCGGTCGGCAATGGCGTGACTTAACAGCCGTTAGGTCACTCTCTCCTCTACGACCGGGTTAGATTGACCCGCCGTACGCAGCTCGGTGGCTTGAGCCTTCCTAACCTCCCTAAGCTCACGCTCGCCTTCTCCGCGCGAGCCTCCAAACTGTGGATTCGTTCATCATTTTTCTCTATTTCTCGTTGCGCGGCGTGCAGGCGCATGCCGACTTCATAAGCAGTGCACAACCCCTTCATCGTCCCATGGATGCCTTCTCGAAATACTTCAAAATCTTGTCGTCCAACTATCGACTATTGGACTTCCGGTGGAAAGATCTGTAGAGCAAACTTGACTGCTACACCTGGATTGTTAACGATGGAATCCGCCTCCGTCATTGGTTTATTCCCCACAAAAATCGCAAAACTCAACGGTCATGGCATCGCGTCGAGCTCGTTTCTCAGTCGCGGTCGTAGGGAGCTTCCCCGTTGCTATTTTTCTTTTTGGGGTGATTTGTTTCGACGACTTGGGGGCTGACGTTTTTCCCGTTCGTTGGACGTCCTTCCTCTCGTGCGTGTCGGCTCGCTGCTGCGATTCATTGCAGTGTCTAGCTCAGCCAATGTTCGTCATTCTCCTCTGCTGTTGAAGAACAGTCTGTTTGACATTCGCACTTATCTCAAGCTAGTTTAAATCGAGTCTGAATAAGAATAAGTGGAATCACTGGCGTGAACTCACCCCATTTATTCTTAATGTATGTAGCGCCCCTGAGGCGACGTCATTAATGCTAAATGCCAAAAGCCAAATGCCAATTGGATCATTCCATGAACTAGTCCTATTCGGCTTCTGACGCTCATGCACTGGCTGGGGCAAGGGCAGATTTATTAATCTGATTGGCCAAGTACCTAAACCCAATGCCGATCGATTTATGTCGCAGCCATTCCATGAACTAGTCCTATTCGGCTTCTGAAGCTCATGCACTGGTTAGGGCAAGGGCAGATTTATTAATCTGATCGGCCAAGTACCTAAACCCAATGCTGATCAATTTATGCTGCAGTCATTCCATGAACTAGTCCTATTCGGCTTTTGAAGCTCATGCAGTGGTTAGGGTAAGGGTAGATTTATTAATCTAATCGGCCAAGTACCTAAACCCAATGCCGATCGATTTATGCCACAGCCATTCCATGAACTAGTCCTATTCAGCTTCTGAAGCTCATGCACTAGCTGGGGTAAGGGAAGATTTATTAATCCGATCGGCCAAGTACCTAAACCCAATGCCGATCGATTTATGCCACAGCCATTCCATGAACTAGTCTTATTCGGCTTCCGAAGCTCATGCACTGGCTGAGGCAAGGGCAGATTTATGCCGCAGCCATTCCATGAATTATGATACTTGGTATTGAAAACAAAATGTAGCCATTTTATAATTGAAAGCAATACCATTCATCAATAACAAAATTTAGTACAAATAATAGCAAAGTAAAGAGGAAATTTTCATTAGTAAATTAGGCACAAATTGTAGCCATTTTACATACGAAAACTACTAAACAAAAAGCTACAAGTTCGCATGAAAATACCTAGCAAAAAACTATGACTGTAGCAATACATGAAAACTATTAAACGAAAAGCTGTAAAAATACATTCGAAATCCTAAAACAAAAACAAGTGTCGCCCAAATTAGTCCTTGGAGTCAGACTCCAGCAGCTTAACATCCACTTGCTCGTATGGAATCGGCATAGCCAATGTCACATCAGCAGCAGTAAGGGCTTTGAGCCAGCTGTGTTTGAATCCCCGATTTTCAAATTTGGGGACTTCTTCCACATAGTTGGCGAAAGTAGCACTTTTCCCGGCCTCGAATGCCTTGGAAGCCTTCGAGTCGACTGCTTCCTTCGCCTTCTCTATTTCTTCTAACCTAGCCTCTAGTTTGGAGATCGCCTCTTGGGCCAACTTGAGCGTGTCTTTGCTCGCGTCCGCCCTCTTCTCAGCGGCCGATCTCGGTTGATTCGCATTACACGCCCTCTCTATCTCGGCCTCGGTCCTGGCGCTTTCCATTTTCACCCTCGTTGCCTCGAAGTCGGCCCTGCTCTTTTGGCCCTCTCCTTCCACTTGTAAACGACCAAGTCGTTCGACGGCGTTGTGCTAACGACGACCTATCTCGGCTATTCTCCCGACCGTCTGCGAAACAGGAAATTAAAACCAAAATAATATTTGCATAAAAGGAAAAGACAAGGTCAAGGTATATACTAGGAGAGCCGATTGAGCGGCTAGTGCTATCGCTAGCAGATCCGGCTCCGCCCGGAAAATCGCCTTGTTAGCCGGCAACAAGACGGACGTTGCCATGCTAAGTGCGACGGCAGGGTCTTTAATTGCCGAAGCATCAGAGGAGATCGGCGTGTGCTTTATCTTCGGGTGAATGAAAAAAGGCATAATCAGATCCGATTCCTCTAAACGAGGCCGTTTGTCGGCACGATTTTCTTCTAAGCCGGCTTCGACCTCGGTAGGACACTTGTCTACCTTTTGTTCAGCCTCTCGATCGGCCTGAACAACCACCTCGGATTTAGCCGATCGGTTTTGGCCCGTTTCCTCAATAACGGGAAAAGAGGGTTGAGATTTGGCAACAGGCAAGGAGGGCTGAGATTCGGCGACAGGTGGCACCTCAGATTGAATGGCCTCAGCTCTTCGCCGCGCGGCCAACCTTTCCTCGTTCCTCTTTTTTGCAAGTTGTGTGAGGCTTAACCCAACCATGTCCTTGGGGAATGCGTCGGGAAGGTCCTCTAAACTGTTAAACACGTTGTCAAACAAAAGGTCCCCTGGACCCGAAGTGGACGGAGGGTCGGCTGAATTGAGGCCGGCTTGCTTAAAGGCCAATTTTAAAGCTTCGTCTACTTCCGCTTCGGACTGGTCTGATTAGGAAACCTCAGCTACTTCCGCCCGCTCCGAATCGGACCCCTCAAAACCAACTTGCCATAGGTTTTTGAAGTCGGTCAAGATAAGAGCGGTAAGAAACTCTTCACCTTTCGGAATATGGATGTTTTCTGCCACCGAGAAAGTCATATCTATCGGTTCGTAGCGAAGTAGAACTATTTCTGAAGACTCAGACGGCCAAAGTATTTGAGCGCGACTTTGATTTCTGAAAGAATGGCGTCGTCGGTTGAAGTCAAGACTTTCTTCAAATCGTTTCCTGCACAAGCAAAACCATGAGATGTCAAAAATGAAGCTTTATAAATACAACAAAAAAAATAAACACAAGCTATACGGCCACCTGGTTCGCCCCTCCGTCTAGGAATAGGATCAAGGCGATCCTCGCCTTCGCCGAATTCCTAATTGCCTCGGACAACAACCATAACGTCATCGACTCGCTTTCCAGAGCAAGAGAGCATAGTCACTAGTTAATGGTCCGTGTCCTTAGCCCTAAGGAAATAGCGTCTGTGCCGACCAAAAGACTTCGCCAAGGCGTAACAGTGCCGAATAGCAGGTATGCCGAGGTTAATCCTAAGGCGACGGTTTAGCTCTATAATCTACATTACGATTCTAAAAAAATTGACATTGGGTTGAGAGGGGATTAGACCCCAATGGCGAAGGACAGCCCTAAGGAATGGATGAAGCGGGAAACGGATTCCACCCTCCGCAATCGATAAGAGAGGGAAAACGATTGTGCTTTCATCGTCCTTCTCCATATCGAGAGTGCCGTCTGTTACAAGCGATAGACGGACATCATCAGGGATAGAAAAATGGCGTCGAAAGCCAAAAATTCGATCCACAGAAAGGAGGTCTTTCAGATGGTTTGCCATTTCGATCAGCCTATAAAAGTGTGCTAAACTAAAGGCAAACCAGAAAAAAGGACTCAAAGCAAAGAAAAAGCAGAGAGGAAGGAGACTCACAACAGATGGAGAAGACAATGGAGGACGAATGGAAGTTGCAGAAACAAGTCGGAAGACAGTTCAAAAACTTTAAGCGTCCAAAATGTGCGTATTCGAGAAGACGACAAGATTTTAAATCATAATAAATAGAGGCGTACAAAGGGGCAGGAAGTTGAAATGATAACTGAGAGGCGTATGCTCTAACATCCGCATTGAAATGAGGTTAGCTGCCGAATTTCTGCTCTGACCTGTCGAAGTTCAAAACCAAACACTCCAGCTAACTGTCGTAAGTGAAGTGCTTGGGGGACAATTGTGGGGGCCGAATATTGGGAGTCGTGAAAAGGCCGAATGGTTGGACTTGGGTCGAAACATATATATTTCATTCGACCCCGTCCCGCAATTTAAATCCTGCCCTATTCGGCCAGATAGCCGATTGAGTAAAGGGCCGAATGAGAAGCGGTTTGCTGCAAACGAAGCCGAATAAATGATTATACGGCAAATTGAAAGTGGGCCCAGTCTTGGGGCCCAAGAAAGAGAGTAATATAAATACAGGATCATCAGTCAGAGGAACGTATGTAAGAACTAGTATGCTTAACTTAAAATACAAGTAATCCAGAGAGAGCAAAGACTGACTTGTCCGTCGGAGTGCTAATTCTAGCACCCCCAACCGGAGTGTTTATTTCTTTTGAAGTGTCTATTTGAGGATTATGAGCGTCCCCCAGGATCTGAAGAGTATTTCCAAACCACTTCTCCGCAAATATTTATTTTTTGCAGTAAAAAAAATGGTTGCATGCTTAAATGATCATAATTCAAGTATGCAGCAAAACTTTATTATTAGTAATGCTACACTTATCAAAAAAATTATTATATTTATTTATTATATAACATGACATTTTTAATTTATTGAATCATGTAAAAATTATAAAATATGTAAATTTTACAATATAATTTAACGATTGTGAGTGCCTTGGATTAGGAGGATATATTTGAGACTAAGATTCCATTTAGGATACACATTTGGGCTAAAATAGCCACATTTGCCACGTCATTTGGAGGGATTTTGGGGAGAAATTGTGTAGATGAATTGTTTTTCAGTATAGTAATAAAATAATATGATTCTTCCATCCTAGTATAATTGCCTTATCTTATGTCATATCAAAGAAGAAAAATAATTTACAAACAAAAAATTTATACAAAAAATTGCACTAGATTAATTCAACATTGTAGTTTGAAATAAATGAATATAAATCTATCAAATAATTAATTTGTTTGATTTTGAAATTTTAAATATAGTTTTTAAGTTTTTTATTTTTCTTGTTTTGTTATTTTTAGTGAAATTTTTTCATATTTTAGAATTTTTTTTTATTTATTTGTTAGATGCACCTAATTTAAATACACTTAGAAATAAAATATTTGTAGAGAAATCTATAAAAATAAATAAATAATCACAAATATTTTACTTTTTAAATACATCTAAGTTCACTACAACAAATTACACTTTTGGCTACTAAATTTTTAGTCGCCAAAAGTCATTTTTTAGTCGCCAAAGATTTTTGCCGACTAAATTTTTTGGTTGCTAGCTTTGTTGTTGGATGATTATCGGAAAAGGTATTGGTGACTAATTTTTTTTTGGTTACCAAAAGTCACCAATTGGCGACTAAAAATTTAGTCACCCACAGTTTTCAATAAATGTGTTTTTTTGTTTTAGCAATTAAAATATTTAGTCACCAAAAACCGTTGGTTTCTTTTTGGCTACCAATTATTTAGTCACTAAAAATATGACACTTTTTTAGCCATCAATCTTTTAGTCGCTAAAATAATGGTGCTTCTTTTTAGCTACTAATTTTTTAGTCGCCAAAAATTTTTATTTATTTTTTGGCTACTAATTGTTTAGTCGCCAACAAGTTTTCTTTTTATTTTTTCACTATTAAATATTTAGTCACCAAAAACTCTATTTATTAATTTTTTAAAATGCACAAATTGAATATTTTTCATTAATTTCTAAATTATATGCATTTCATTATCAATGCAACCTGTAACCTATACATATACAGAATAATACATCTATCAATTATAATCTAAATCCATTTTCAATAATATCCATTTCATTATCAACTATCCAAAAACTTTAACTTGTAATATCATATTCCAAATATCATATAAATCCATACCAACCAAGTATAATCCATCTAAATTAAATATTACATACAAAAACACTGAATTTCCAAAACAGAGGATGGTACAAAAATAAATGTCTTCCATATACAGAACAAATGCTCTTCGTACAGAAAAATAAAATCTACAATAGCCTACGCAAAAGCAATCTGTTAAAAAAAAAATTAACCATTAAAACTTGTATATATATATACATATATATATATATATATATATATTGTTATAGAAAACTGGAACATGAACACATTCCTAAAATAAATTGCCCATGAAATCAGAACAAAAGCAGCCCCTCATTCCCAAAGTAATCTCTCCTATAACTAAAAACTTCAAAAGAAATAAATTGGCTTAACAAATATAAAGCCTCAAAAGATAAATATATATATATAGACATATATCAAAAAAAAATAGATCTCTCCAACTCAAAAACCTAGAGAGCAATGATAAACTAAGATAAAAAAAAGTGTTTAAACTAGAGCAGAGACGATGGCTTACTTTCAGATGAACCTTTCCAAGATTCTTTAGCTGAGGAATTCACTCCTCTAAATGAAGTTGTCGTCGCCGCAACGTCAAGCCCACCTCCAATAGAAGTGAACAAAACCGAAAAGCCAGTAGTGGAGGCTCCACAAGCTCCAATCCCCAGCCCAAGAAGATCAAGCGTGGTCAGCTTGTTCCCATAGAAAGATGGTAGAACTACCATCAAATTAGTCAAACCGGTGGTGGCTCCATCGGTGTGGAGCCCTAGCCCTAGCCCTAGCCCTAGCCTTAGCCTAGCCGCTATCAATGAGTTGCTCTCTAGCTTCACCACCACAAGCCTTACAATCAGATGTGCCGGCAAAGATCATAGGTGGTGTCGGCAATGGTGGTAAGGACATACAGAGCGGCTTGAGGGATTGAGATCAATGACCCACAGATGGGAAAAAGAGAATTCCTTCAGAGAAAAAAATTTAATTTAGGGCAAAAAAATGGGAAAAGAAGAATATATATATTGTGAGGCCCCTGAAAATTTTACTTTCTTAAAAATCCCTTACTTTTAAATCATTTCCTTGAAGTCCCTCAGTTTCTTAATTAATTGTAATTTTAACCCTAGGATCAAAATATATACGCCAATTGAAAACTCGCAAACCTTAATCGATTTCAATAACGTAGGAATCATTTTCTAATATTATAATACTGATTAATTGACTCCCTAAATATGGAATTACCACTTGAAAACCCTAGGTTTTTCTCATTTTTATCGCGTTTGTCAGTTGATCTTCTTTTTAGTCGAAACAAGAAATCCAAACTGAATTAGATTTTCTAATCCTAATTTAGTTTAATTCTACACTAAAATAAATGTTTCAATTCATAAATTAAACCCAAAGCCCTCACACTTTTATTAAATCACTTATTTACCCCAAACAAGTACTATTACATATATATATACACTTGTACCTTAAAACTTATTTTATACACTATATTTTACAATTTCCAACATTTGTACATAAGAAAAAAATAAATAAATTAATTCCCTCAAATCATCATCAAGCGGTTGGCCACCCTAGAGAAACCCTTTGTTGTATACTTTTTGGGACAAGAATGCTTGATTTCATGAAGAATTTTGACTAAATCCCCAAATCAATGAGATATGTTTGTACTAGTTTTCAATCTAATTATATCTTAACCAAACTAAGACTAAATCATGTTCAAAGTGATAATTAATCTTCTTAATCAACCTGCATTTCATTCCATTCTAACCAATTACAAATTCTTCCATCCAATTCCAACTAAGGGCTTTTTAGACTTTCCACCATAAATTTTTTCTATAAATAGGACCTCTCCCCTAGAATTTTTGCACATCAAACACACTCACACACTACACATTTTAGTTGAGGGAGAGAAAAAGAGAGGAAGAGACCTTTGGTGGTGGAGGAAAGGAAAAAGAGAAGAAATTGTGCAAACACTTCACTAGGCAATCAAGTAAGCCACAACACAACTCTCTCTTATTTTTCCTTTCAAATACATGTTCTTAGAAGTTTTAAACATTCATTTCAGATGTGTTTTGATGGCATTCTTGTGTTAAAAATGAAAGGAGTTGAGCCTTGATTCTACCCTTCTTGTATTTCTCTTAATAGGTATAAGGCTACATTTTTCCATATCAATCTCTCAAAATTTCCAAAGGCACACCTTCACCTCAAATTTTTGAGTTTAATATGTATTATTTAGCATGTTTTCATCACAAGATAAGTGGAAAATTTCTCCTAGTTGACCTCTTTTCTCACCAACTTTCTTATTTCAAGAATTGTGCCAGAGAAATCTATTTTGCAGCCAACTTTAAAAAATTCTATAAAAATGTAGAAAAATCTTCTAAACCTAAATGTTATGTCAACATCTTCCTTAAGGAGTTATTTTTCAAGGAAAATTGGTTTCATTGAAAAATAGTAAGCGATTCGTGAGAAAATCTGATTTTCGTAACGGTCAACAAATCTAGACAGAGTTGGAGTATTTTTGAAATAACTAATTATCTAAAAAAGATATTCCATTTCTGAAAATTTTTCTGAAAACTAGATAAAATTCTCTACAAATCATAGGAAGGCTGGATTTGGGAAAAATCTGAAATAGTACTTTTAGCCTTGATCTTTAAGTGACTCTGAATCTGGAAGTTCTGTTTACATTGATATTTTGTACTCTTGACTTTATGAATATAATTATTAGTATATGAAAATGTCTTAATATGATATTGCATGTATTATGGTTATGGTCCTTATCTTCTTCATTTGATAGTGCTCATGCTTATGTGGATATTACTACCTTGTTAAATTGTTCTAACTTTAATTTAAAACTTTTAATTCAACGGGAAACTTAATTGAGTTGGTATTAAGTTTTTGATCACTTGAATAATGAAGAGATGATAATGTGTTATGTATGGATTGATAGGATGTGTTCCCTAATTGAAGGAAAGTCTTGCGTAAGTGGTTGTATCGGAACCCTTGAATGGATTGGTTGTATTCGAACCCTAGGTGCTTATGATGGATAAGTTAGAGGAGGCTATAGGCAATGCCCTTATTTTACCGTCTCTTTTGAGATCCTCGGTTAGCGTTACATGGTATATTACCGTTGGTGGGCATCCGGGGTAAGGTCTGCAAAGCAGCAAAAAAAGGGACATATCGAATAATCCGAGTCCAATTCTTGCGGTTGGGAGGATCAAATCTCTTTGGGGCATTTCTAGAATACTAACCACTAACATTGTAGCTTTGCCATCTATTTGAATGTCATGTTCCTGTTCTCTATTATTGAAATTACTGTTGTTGACTTAAATATCATACTTCACTACTTGCTTGTTATAAATACGTTGGTGTATTGAATTAGGAAAAAGGGGCGGGGTGTGTGTGTGTTTACTAGGCATTTAAAGCTCATAGCGTTTCATGTCAGGTATTGAAGACCATTAGACCGATCGAAGGCAAAACTGAAGTATTTGAAGATGTATGACTATCCTATGAGATTTAGGAACTAGTTTTGTAAACACGATTATGAAATTGTAAGTGATTAATCGCTTGTATTTGAAGACATGATTTTGTAATTTTTATACATAACATTTGTAACCTATCCTTATACTTCGTCAACTCATATCAGCCTTGTGTTAATACCTTGTCAAGATCTATCAAAAAAATAGTTTTGCTATCTAAGGTTGTTGGACTTAGAAAGGAGGGTATTTTGACTCCTACGACCTTTTTGGGATCTTGCTTGGTTATTAGTCAAATGACTCATTAGTGGCGTTTCCTACTCTTTTAACCTTAGATAAATCCTGTATTTAGTTGTTAATATATTATTTGATGTTCCCGATTTTTGAGGCGTCACATATATGGTTATTGGTGACTAAAATATTTTTTAGTCGCTGAAAATATTTTATAAATCCCTCCAAAATTTGAAATGTCTCCCTCCAAATATTTTAGTTCTTTAGCGACTAAAATTTTTTGTAATCGCTGAAAATAAATTTTTGGCAACCAAACTTTTAGTTGCTAAAAATAAAAGTAATTTTTGCTTTTCATTTGGCTATTAAAATAATTTTAATAGCCAAAACTAACTATACAATAAGAAAAATATTTTATAGTCACTGAAAATAAGTTTTTGGCAACCAAACTTTTAATCGCCAAAAATAAAATGTAAATTTTTGTTTTTCATTCGACGACTAAATAATTTTATTAACCAAAACTAACTATACAGAGACTATATTTTTTTTTTAGCCACCAATTGTGGCATTTTTAGCTGCTTAATTTTTTTTAGTCGCCAATTGTGGCATTTTTAGCAACTAAATTTTTTTTTAGTCGCCAATAATCAATATACCCCGACTAAAAAAATTTAATACCTAAATATTGTACTTTTGCCAACTAACATAATTTTTTGATTGCCAATTTCACAACTTTTAGAGACTAAATTTTTTTTAGTTGCCAAATTTAATTGTCAAAAATACATTTTGTTACAGTGATTAAGTGTATCTTAAAAAATTATTAAAATATTTTAAAAAGTTCATTATTGATAAAAAAAAAATTCCCATTCAAATGGAGAGAAAGAGAGACTAGCATTGTGGGGTAGGGTTGAGCAAAGAATTCGTGAAATCTGTAATCCGATCCAATCCAGTCTAATCCAATAGGTTTGGATTGGTTTTTTGAATTTGTGGTTCGGTTCTGGATTGAAAAATTAAAAATTCGTAATTCACGGATTGGTTCCGGATTGAACCCCATGGTTCTGGATTGGAACTGATCCAGACCGTATATAAATAGTCTATATTTTTATTATACACCCTTTTGCATAGTATCTTCTTTTATTTTATATAAAACTTAAATCCAAACCTAAACTTACATAGTATCTTCTTTTATTACTTTTGTTTGCTAGTTTTTAGTGTTAATTTGTAATGGTCTAAATACTTATGATGGAACTAATTTTCTTATGGTTGTTTAAATTCTAGAACAGTTTGTCGCTATTATAAAAAGACATGTTGCTATTGTGAAACTAATATGGTGCTATATTTATATTTTTATGAAATTAAAGTGTTATATATATATATATATATATTTGTTATTTAATTATGTAAATTCATGGTCCTAAACCGATCCAATCCGTGTTTAAATGGATTGGTTCGGATTGGTTCCACGATTTAAACGGATTGATTGATTCTAATTTTTCAAGATCCGTAGATAACGGATTGGTCCTGATTTTACTCCAATCCAGTCCAATCCGAACCATGCACACACCTAGGCCCAAATGAGATTGTCAATTTGACTTTCAAATCATGTTGTAACGTTAAATAGACTCCATAGGTTTCCCACATGAATGAAACCACATTCATAACATAGGCCAGCCAAAGACAAATTTTAGACATCACTAGAGCTAAGAATTTGTACTTTGCTCCGAAACATTTTTTTCTAGTTCATGACCAATAAATCTTTGGAAAAATTGTAAATTAGTGGTGATTTCATCAAATATTAATAAAATTAGAGGTTTAATTATTAAAATTGGTAAAATTTTAAGAGTAAGTATGGTTTGAATTGGTTCGATTTGGATAAAATTAAAACCAATTCATTATCTATGGTTCTATAAAAATTGGAACCAAATCAAACTATTTAAATCATAGAATCAATCCGAACCAAACCATTTAAATAAGGTTTTGCCCGATTTAGAACCACGGTTTCACATAATCTGTTTACAACAAAAATCACATAACATTTAAAAAAAATTCAACCTATTATAAATTTTTAAAATAATAATAACATGTCCACCAACAAAAACATAACATTAAGCAAATATTATTCAACATTAATCTATTATTTTTATTACTACGTTAATCTGAAACGTTATGAATTAGGATTTAGTTTTATATATAAGAGGGTAAGATTGTATATATCGGGGTGTATCATGTATGATATGTATATGGTTTAAGTTACATACAGTTCGATTCAGTTATAATCCCAAACTGGAAACTTAAATCCAGCATCAATCTGCAAAGACCGATTCTCCAATTTTTTTAACCCAGAACCAAATCACAGATTCAAAAAACCAAACCAAACACTACAACAAAAACGTACTTTAGTGGCACTACACTAGTGGCATATTTTTAGAAAATGCCACAAAAAATGATATTTAGTGGCACGTTTTTGAAAAATGCCACAAAACAACAAACATAAAAGGCTCTAGTGACATTTCAATGAACAAGTGTCACAAAACTACAACAAAAACATACTTTAGTGACACTATACTAGTGGCATATTTTTAGAAAATGCCACAAAAATGATATTTAGTGGCACGTTTTTGAAAAATGCCACAAAACGACAAACATAAAAGGCTCTAGTGACATTTCAATGAACAAGTGTCACAACACTACAACAAAAACATATTTTAGTGACACCATACTAGTGGCATGTTCTTAAAAAATGTCACAAAAAGAATATTTGGTGGCATTTTTTAGAAAAATGTCATAGTGCCACGAACATACAAGGCTCTAATAGCATTTCAATTAAAAAAAAGTGTCATTTCACTACAAAAAAAATGTCACTACAACAAATTTACACTTTAGTGACACTATACTAATAGCATATTTTTAGAAAATGCCACAAAAATAAAAATTGGCATTACATATTTTAGAAAAATGTCACAGAACCACAAAACATATAAGGCTCTAGTGGTATTTCAATAAAGAAATGTCACATCAATTTTATGACATTTTATAAAATAATGACACAAAAAATTATGTTCGTGACATTTACCAACAGATGCCACTAAACTTTAGTTGCAATGGCATTTTTTAAAAAATGTTAGGACACTAGGTAGGTGCAAATTACTTTTTATGGCACTTAGGTGAAAAGTGTCATGAACAAATATTTTATAACATTTGAGAAATGCCACTAAGCCAAAAACTTTCCAAGCTTATAATGACATTTTTGAAAAAATAAAAAATGCCAATATATTTTCTAAAATTTTAAAATGCAGTAAATGATTAAAAATAAATAAATTAAACTCAATATACATTACAGGAAAAAACATATTCGGTGACTAAATTTTCAGACCAAAAAAATTTGGTAGCTTTCAGCGACCAAAACAGCATTAGTTGCCAAAAGTAAAATTTTTTGGCAACTAAACAATTTTAGTAGCCAAAAGTCTACAATTGACGACTAAAGTTAAGTTTGGTTGCTGATTATATGAGTTTTAGCGACTAAAAAATTTTTAGTAGCCCAAAGTAAAGCTTTTTGTCGACTAAAAAAATTTAGTACCCAAAAGTCTACAATTGGCGACTAAAAATAAGTTTGGTCGCCGATTATATGGGTTTTACCGACTAAAAAAATTTTAGTAGCCAAAAGTAAAGCTTTTTGGTGTCAAAAAAATTTTTTGTAGCCAAAAGTCTACAATTGACGACTAAAAAATAAGTTTAGTAGCCAAAAGTAGTCACTTTTAGCACGGGAGAACTAAAATCCTAAGGCGGGAATAAAATTTTTTGGTGACCAAAATTTTGGTAGCTGAAAGTGCATCTTCGGCGACCAAATCCGATTTTGGTCGACAAAAATTAAGCTTTTTAGTAACTAAAAAATAATTAGTAGTCAAAAGTATAGAATTGGCGACTAAAAAATATTTTTAGTTGCCAAAAGTGGTCTTTTTTTATTTTGGTAGTAAATAATTTATTTTACATAAATTATATTCAATAAAATAATTATGTTTATACATATTAATATAGATGTATGTACTATATAAATAATATATGTTGCATATATAATCATGTGGTGCTATAGAGGTGTAGCAGGAAGAGTGTGGTGTATAAGGTTTATGGTGCGGGAGGTTGGCGGTTCGAGTCTCCGCAGGAGCGGATCAAATTGTTCTACAACGAATTATCGGCACAAATGGCACTTGATAGCGTCACAAATAGTGCCTACCATGACGTTAAAGTGTCACTGAAATGTTTTAGTTTTGATGGTGTAATGACACTTATAAGTGTCACTAATTCTTTTTTTAATGACACTTGATAGTGCCACAAATAATATCTACCATGACATTAAAATGTCATTGAAAGTTTTTAGTCATGATGGTGCAGTGACACTTGCAAGTATCTACCGTGGCACCGATAGAAGTGGCACTTGTTCAAAATGCCACAAGACCAAAAAATGTCATTAGAAGAATAGTTTTGTGGCACTTTCAAATGTCACTAAACTAAGAAAATATTGTAGTGAAACCTGCCAGATTAAACTAGGTCGGTTCGGTTTGCAGATTTTTTGATCTCTTAACTCTGCCCTATAAAATTTGTCACTGATTTAAAATTACTTTTAAAAAATATACTAATTTGTAATTTTTCCTAAAACTTTTATGGGATTTTTGGTAAGATTCTCAATTTTCTTTTAACAGAAGATTAGTCTAAAAATTCCTTTATCAAGAGCAAATGCCAAAATATGATGCAAGTACTCCATAGTAAAATTTCACTGGTCTCGTCTCCTACTACTTCACGCTATCATTTGTCGTTGTCCACCACTGCGGACTTCCACCTTCGGTGGCCATCTTTGATCATCGGAAATAATTTTTCAGCAATAGTTTTCCCGATGGCTCTCCAACAACGATTTTCTAAAGATCTTTTACATTTTCTTCTAATGACTCCTCATTTTTAGCCACCTAATATGTTCATAACCAGAAACTCTACCCATCCTCACACTACTATCACTACCATTACTACCATCACAATACTACGTATCATTCAACAAATCACAAAAAATCTATTCGAATTGCGAAGACAAGAAACTCTATCCAAAGACAATAAAATTTTACTATTAAAAAAATGGTGAACTATCAATAGGTCCTGATAGTTGGACTTAATTCTCATTAAGTCCTATGGAAAATAAATCTTAGTAAAATTGTCACTAAAAATAATTTTTTTTGTGATAATTTTTTACATACGTCACTAAAAATTGGCAATTAGTGACTTCTTTTTGTCATAATTTTTATAAATTGTTGCTAAAACTTACAATTAGTGACTTTTTTTATGACAAATTTTTTTCATAAGACATCACTACAACATTTTCTTAGTTTAGTGACATTTGAAAGTGCCACAAAACTATTATTCTAAGGACATTTTTTGGTCTTGTGGCGTTTTGAACAAGTGCCACTTCTATCGGTGCCACGGTAGATTCGAGTGCCATGGTAGACACTTGCAAGTGCCACTGCACCATCATGGTTAAAAACTTTCAATGACATTTTAATGTCATGGTAGATATTATTTGTGGCACTATGAAGCGCCATTAAAAAAAGAGTTGGTGACACTTATAAGTGTCATTACACCATCAAGACTAAAAACTTTCAGTGACACTTTAATGTCATGATAGGCACTATTCGTGACGCTATCAAGTGCCATTCGTAACGATAATTCGTTGTAGAACAATTTGATCTACTCTTGCAGAGACTCGAACCGCCAACCTTCCGCACCATAAACTTTATACACCACTCTTCCCACTACACCTCTATAGCACCATATGATTATATATGCAACATATATTATTTATATAGTACATACATCTATATTAATATAAAAGTATATGTATAAACATAATTATTTTATTGAACATAATTTATGTAAAATAAACTATTTACTAGTAAAATAAAAAAAAAGACCACTTTTGGCAATTAAAAATATTTTTTGGTCGCCAATTCTATACTTTTGGCTACTAATTATTTTTTAGTTGCTAAAAAACTTAATTTTTGCCGACCAAAATCGGATTTGGTCACCGAATATGCACTTTCAGCTACCAAAATTTTGGTCGCCAAAAAATTTAATTCCTGCCTTAGGATTTTAGTTCTCCCGCGCTAAAAATAACTATTTTTGGTAACTAAACTTATTTTTTAGTTGCCAATTCTATACTTTTGGCTACTAATTTTTTTTGCTCAGAAAATTTAGTCACCGAATATGCTTTTTCCTCTAGTGTATATTGAGTTTAATTTATTTATTTTTAATCATTTACTGCATTGTAAAAATTTTAAAAATATATTGGCATTTTTCATTTTTTCAAAAATGCCATTATAAGCTTGGAAAGTTTTTGACTTAGTAACATTTCTCAAAATGCTATAAAATATTTGTTTATGAAACTTTTTACCTAAGTGCCATAAAAAGTAATTTGCATCTACCTAGTGTCCTGACATTTTTTAAAAAATGCCATTGCTACTAAAGTTTAGTGGCATCTGTTAGTAAATGTCACGAATATAATTTTTTGTATCATTATTTTATAAAATGTCATAAAATTGATGTAACATTTCTTTATTGAAATGCCACTAGTGCCTTATATGTTTATGGCTTTGTGGCATTTATCTAAATGTGTCACCAAATATTATTTTTGTGGCATTTTCTAAAAACATGTCACTAGTATAGTGTCACTAAAGTGTGTTTTTGTTATAGTTTTGTGACACTTGTTCATTGAAATGTCACTAGAGCCTTTTATGTTTATCGTTTTGTGGCATTTTTAAAAAACGTGCCACTAAATATCATTTTTGTGGCATTTTCTAAAAATATGCCACTAGTGTAGTGCCACTAAAGTATGTTTTTATAGTAGTTTTGTGACACTTGTTCATTGAAATGTCACTAGAACCTTTTATGTTTGTCGTTTTGTGGCATTTTTCAAAAACATGCCGCTAAATATCATTTTTGTGTCATTTTTTAAAAATATGCCACTAATGTAATGCTACTAAAGTATATTTTTGTTGTAGTGCATATTAGACAATAAGTCCACTTATTAGGATTTACACGTAAGTACCCTTTAAAAAAATTACTAGGACATTTAAATAATTTGGTTGTTTCGTAACCTTCAATTTGACATTTTTAAACCTCAAAATTGAAATTATAGTCCATCAATTTTGAGTTTTTAACCCATTAATTTTGAAATTTCTATATGAAAAAATAGTGATATTTCACTATTTACAGAGTAAAATTTCACTGTCTGCAACATCAAACATAATAAAATTCTTACAGTAAACCACATAGAAGTCATCTTTTTAAGTCAACTTTGAAATAAGCACAATACCAAAAGTGGAGAGATTGAGGGAAGAATAGATAAAGAGCATATATTTAGGGGGTGTTTGTTTTAGCTTTTCGGAGCCAACTTATGACTTTTAGCTTTGAAAAAATTATTTTGGACTGTCTGGTTAAATTTATTTCAAACAGTTTCTGATTCTAACAGCTTATTTTAACTCAAAAAAGCTGATTCTAAGAAGCTGCTCATCCTTACTTCTGATTATCAGCTTCTGCTGTGGACATGTTAATTTATGATTACACTCTTAAATTTTTTTATTTTTTATTTTTTTAAAAATAGAAAAAGACTCAAATGGACTATAGATTATTATTATTATTTTTTATGAGAAATGTAGACAAACAAAAAATAAAAATTAATTGAAAAAGCTATTTCACAGCTTATTTAACAAACACTACTCAGCAACTTAAATCTATAATCCAACAGTTACACCAAACAGATTAACAACTTCTGATTAAAGTCATAATCTATAATCTGTTAAGTTATAATCTATAAGCTGTTTTAACAGTTACATCAAACGGGGCCTTAATGTCGCCAGTTTTAGATTTGAGATTGTCGATGGAAAATATAAAATGGTAGATATGGTGATCACTGCCAGAGAGAGAGAGAGAGAATATTCAAAAATTTTGAGAGAGAGAACAGATATAACCAAATAGATGGTGGATGAGGTGCTAGATCACCACAGTGGACGATAGTGGAGTCGGTGATACATGGACAAGGAAGAATGAGGAGAACCCAAAGAATCTAAATTAGAGAGGCGATAGAGATTGTATAGTTAAGGAAGGTTTAGGACAAAAAGAGAAAAGTTAGGGATCATAAAATTTTTTTCATGAAAATGATCATGAAAGAGTTATGATCCTTGGATTACCTTGATCAATGTGTGGTACTTTATTATAAGTGTAATCCAAGAGTCACAAAACTTTCATGATTATTTTTATGAAAAATTTTTCATAATACCTAATATTACTGGGATAAAAATGTCTATTGTAAATTTCACTCCCCAAAAAAATTGTATTAAGTCAAGAATTCTTCGCATTAAAATATTTTGAGTTGGACTTCTCACATGATGCGATTTATGTTAGGTATTTTTGGCAAAAAATACAATAAAATAAAATCTTTTATAAATTATCAAATGATTAAAATTGTTAAATGATAATTTTTTTAATAGACGATCAGACTCATTAAATTTTGGACAAATTATGCCATTAATTCTTATAACTTGTTTTTGGTGTTAATTTGATCTGTATAGTTCCGATTGTATCAATTTTACACATTGTCTTAATTTTATCTAATTGATAATATATATGTTAAAATTTAAATAGAAATCCGAGCGGGGATAGAGGGGGATAGCCCATTGAAAAAAAAATTGACCATTTTAAATTGGAAGTCAATATTTCAATCACTTTGTATTTTGATGTTTATTGATAATTTTTTTTTCCTCATAAAAAAAACGTTTTAATCACTTTTAGGAGAATAAATTGACAATTAAGCCTTTGTTCTCAGCCGAAATTTTGAAAGGACATTATGAATTGATTAAATTGACACAATATAAAAATTTTGACTAAATTAGCCAATAAAAACAAAATAGACTAATTTAGTCAATAAGATAAAATCTTACATCTAAATCATAATCATTTTATTTTTTCTCTCATAACCATCAAATTAACTACCAAAAAAAATCAAAATTTATCCTAAACACAATTTTTTAAATCAAAATAAAATAAATATGATGCAACTTATGTTAGGTATTTTTGGCACCAAAAAAATAAATAAAATCATCTTTTATAAAATATCAAATGATAAAAATCGTTAAATGATAATTTTCTCTTTTTTTTTTTTTTTATCAGCAAAGGAATAGACTATCTTTATATTCAGACTCATTAAATTTTGGACAAATTATGCCATTAATTCTTATAACTTTTTTATGGTGTTAATTTGATCTATATAGTTTCGATTATATTAATTTTCACATTGTCTTAATTTTATCTAATTGATAATATATATGTTAAATTTTAAATAGAAATACAAGCGGGGATAGCGGGGGATAGCCCATTAAAAAATAAATTGACATTTTAAATTGAAAGTCAATATTTCAATCACTTTGTACTTTGATGTTTATCAATAGTTTTTTTTTTCTGATAAAAAAACATTTCAATCACTTTTAGGAGAATAAATGGACAATTAAGCCTTTGTTCTCAGCCGAAATTTTGAAAGGACATTATGAATTGATTAAATTGACACAATATAAAAATTTTGGTCAAATTAGTCAATAAAAACAAATTAGACTAATTTAGTCAATAAGATAAAATGTTACATTTAAATTATAATCATTTTATTTTTTCTCTCATAACCATCAAATTAACTACCAAAAAAAGTCAAAATTTATCCTAAACACAATTTTTTAAATCAAACTAAAATAAAAATTAAAAAAAAAAATCAAACTAAATTAATTTATCCCAAACAAAACTGCAAACACTGAATTGACAACCAAATTACAAAAAGTAGGTGTGTAATATAATTTCCCTTTTTGATCCCAAAAAAAAAAAATTGCCACCTAATAGCACCGTTTAATGTGTAGAGTTTGTCTAATACATCATCCTTGTAAAAAATTATATTGATCAAATATCGATAATCATCTGATCAGCTTATATTTGTTTCAACAACAATTATAATTTTAAAAATGAATCTCAGACACAAATGTAAGGTGATCAAGTGGTTATCAATGTTCGATTAACGTGAAATGATTTTCTTGACAAATTTTATATAATAAAGGGTTTAAATCATCCGAGATGAGTCTAGAGTCGGGCCCACTGCTACCCAACAGTACTGTCCAGTCCAGAAAGGAGTGGATGAAGCAATCCGATTGATTCTGAGAGGTGGAATATGCTTTACTAGTTTGCTAATACTTAGCTGGAAAGAGCTGGCTGAAAGTGGTGGTTTGTTATATCCCATTGGTTCAGAGACACCTTCCACCATTTTCTTTAAGTACTCAACCACCATGAACAACCTACCTACCTACCTTGCACTATAATTCATATATTTATGTTTATATATATATGCTAAACGTATAAGGTTTTTATATAAAAATAAAAATAAAAATAAAAATAAAAATAAAAATAAAAAATCATACATTTTAATATGATAATACCATTATTGCAATTATAAACATGATTTTTTTCTAAATATAAATGAGACGTACAAATTAAGGCAAAAAATCTTAAAATATCATCTTAACTATAATGCATCAAAACAAATGAATATAATAATCTAAACACAAAATCTTGTGCGCTGCCTAAGACAAAGCAACCATACATGAGTCCAATCATTTTCAAAATAACAAGCTTTCATTGACAATCTATATTTTACAAAATTCCTAAAACACAAGTAAGAATGAATTGATCAAAACAAGTAAAATACTCCTCACATATGGGAGTTAAATGTTACAGTCAAGAAATTGCTCAAATTCCCCATATTTTCTTTTCTCTCTCTTGTTATGGATTGTTCTATCCGCAGTTAACTAATGTGCATTCACTTGAGAAGCAATATAACTGCATAGAATTAAAACACAAAAAAACATATTATATGTGATAGATTCATCGCATACTTTAAATAAATCTAAACCAGACAGTTCTCTTTCGGCGTACTTTTCTATGTTTTAATTCTATGTCGGGCAGCTATCATGCAATCAGTTCTTCTTCTCTCCAGGAGCTGGCTCCCACTTATCTTCCATGGAAGAGAAAATGACATCTATACTATTATTACTGCTACTACCTGAATTAAACATGGCATCAGCCAAATCCACCACCGGAAACTGATTTTCACCGTACCTAGTTGTCGACGACGATGGACCCGCACCGCCACTGCTTGTCCCAGCACCAGCACCAGCACCACCACCACTTCTCAAACCGAAGTCCCTGAACAAATGCACACGTGGGTCGGCGGAGAAGCTGCTAGTGCCTTCGCCGGAGCTTCGATTGATGTCCATCGAGAGCCATGTGGCGAGAGGGGCCGAGGCGGGCGGTGGGGGCGGAGAGTGGGTGGTGGTGGTGGGTTGTTGTTGAGGGAGGAGTTCTGGGGAAATGGGAGGGATAGAGGGTGCGGTGGAAGACATGTGGCAAGTGTGATTAGCACAGTAGATGACTTCGAAGGTGTAGGCGTCGTTGTCGAGTCGCTGGACTTGTTTTCTGGCCGGGCAGTTGTAGAGCTTTTGGTGGGTGCATCTGTAGTAACTCCTGATCGCCGGCCACCGCCGCACAACAGAAGAAGATGATTCTAGGATCAGTTTCATTTCATCTCATAAGAGTTCATATGAATTCTACAGGTAATGCTTTACAAACTATAGAAATTTTTAATAGAATAACGTGTTTGTTTGTGGTTCGTTGATTTCAAGTTAAAACACACATTATTCTAGTTTGTAATTATAAATATGCCACTATCACATTGTTCTCGATGATGTTTATGTATAAAAATTCTATCCATAAATTATTTTCTGAATTCTAATATTAATGATTGTCTACCCATGAAATTTGTCAACTAAGTTATAAAATTTTTGTAACGCAGATGTTTAGACATACAATTTCTCAATAATGACAGTCATAGGACTTGTCAATTAGATGTCTTAAAATTTAATCTATAGTGGTGAGCCAAATGTGTTGTCAAAAATGAGAGAACTAAAATCTTGAGTAAAATTTGATTTGAAGTTTGGCAAAGTTATTTTGTCACAATTAATAAAATTAATTCATGATCACAAAATATTTTTTGATAAGTAGATCCAATGACGAAAATTTAATATGAGAGTTAATTGTGTCAAAATAGTATGTAAACTATACATTAATAGCAAAAAAAAAATAATATTTTCACTTTGCAACAAGCCAAAAAATATTTTTGTTGCAAAATTATATAACTTTTATCATTGGAATTGCTATATTAGAGAAGGACGGGGAAGCAGTTTGTCTCCTGTCCATCTAAAAGGACCATTAAGTACTCAATGTGGGCTTGTTATAGAGTCTATTTTAATAATCAATTCAGAAATTTTTAGGTTTTTAACATAAATTATGAGCCCAGCACAAGTTTATTTTGATAATTTAAATTATTCATTTTTTATTTATTTATTTGTGTGTAAATATTATCTTTGAAATATCAATCCTATAAGCATAGTCATATAATTTAATTGTAATTTAAAAAAAAAAATGAATAATCCATTTTTTTAAACACAAAGACAATGAATTAATGACTATGTTTATCGAATCATTATATTTTTTAAAAAATGGTTTACACACGAGTACTTAAAAGATGAACAGTTCATATTAGAGCGCATGCTCATGAGTCCAAAACCGGATGGTCCAATTCTCTGTAATATTAGAGACAAATAACTTCTAATTATAATCATCAAGTCAATCTAAAAATTTTTATAGGTATCCTACACACAAAATTAAGAAAATTGAATGAAATAAATCATTAATAAAGGCACTATAGAGAGTCCATATCAAACGATCGGAAATAATCTTAATTCATTAGGCAAAAACTTTTAACCAAGTTTCTTCAGCCATACCATCGAATAAAATTGTCTTAATTCATTAGGAAACAACTTTTAACCAACTTTCTTTGGACATACCATCTAATAAAATTGTGTTGCATTCACCGAACCAACCCTTAATTTACTAGGTGTAATTCATAGACCTTCAATCAGTTAAATTTTAGTTCTAAAAGTCTTCTGCTTTCTTCTTTTTATCAGCGAAAAGAAAAATTTATTAAAAAGCAGCGAGAAAGTACATGCTTGATCATAGTATGCCCAGATCCAAAAGTCTTCATTGTTGCATATAAAAATATCATGTATATTTTATTTTTGTTAATTTTTCCATGAAAGATATATACAAGCGAATGGACTGGACATCTCGTGGAGCTCACCACAGGTCCTAATTTAATGATCTTAATAGTTTATGTTTATAAGATCCTTCATGTATTTTCATTTGTAAAAAAATTAAGTCAATCTAATATTCGTATCATATTCAATTTATTACATTTATCACAAAAAAAATAATAATTTATTTTTAAAAACACATTTGTTATCTATATATGATAAATTCAAAAGGCCAACAACTATTAAATCGACCTAATGTTTTTGTGAATGATATACATAAAAAAAAAAAAAAAAAAAAAAACACTAATAAAATAAACAATTTTAATCATGGTAACATGACCTGAGACCCAAACAATATCCTCTAGTCTAGACTTGCAAAAAGAGAATTACCCACTAATTACACTATACACTTATATAATATATATTAGTGAGGCACTAATTCTGATTTAAGAAGACGAGAATGACACTTGGGGCTGAGCATGGCTGGTATTTGAATTGACATGGTCAATTCAAAGCTTTCATGGCTGATAAAAAATAGTATTTAGGGGTCACTTTTGATGATTGAAGTTTTCAATTCAACGTCGACCCATAATGGGTAAACACATGAAAAATGAAGACGAAGAACAGTGAAGTAGAAGAAGTCAAGGGTATTTGAGACAATTAAACGTAATTACTAGGTTACCTGGGGTATTTTGACCCGAGAATCTCCTTTTGACCGTACTTTCGCCAGGTGTAACCATCCTCTGGTGGTATCTCTGTGTTCCCCATCCTAGGCGCTGGCATCAACACCCTTCTTTTGTTCCCGTCATCCTTCCTTCATTTTTTGTATTCCAATTCCCAAAACAAAACAAAACAAAACTAGCCGTTAGCAGTTACCACAATATATATGTTCATGGTGTTGGAAAATATATAAATAAATAGAAAATGTCTCGTACCTCAAATTTTATGACTCAAAAATGGCTCAAATGGCCAAAACGACGTCGTTTTGGCCATTTCTATGTTGTTCTGTACTCAAAACGACGTCGTTTTGACCATTTGAGCCACTTTTAAGCCACAAAATTTGAGCTACGTAGCATTGTCGTAAATAAATAAAGTTATGAATACATTTCCTAGTATCAATTAGTATACCAATTAATATACCAACATATGTTATAATATTATTATTTTAAAATTATGACCCCACCTATTATATAAATTATTAATAATCAAAACTTTTAAAATTATATTATATCATATGTTAGTATACTAATTGGTATATAGCATTTTTCCTATTCATTCTCTAATAACATACGACAATCACATTTATATACCATAAGGTTTTGTTAATAAGTGAACGTCTTTTAATTTATAAGAAAATGAAAAATAAAAGAATAAAATATAAGCAAATGGCAGAAAAAATGAATTAGGAGATGCTTATTAATAAATTCCAAACACTTTTTTTTTTTTTTTTTTTTTTTTTTGTGGGGGTGGGGGGGAATTATGGGTAGTTCCTATATTTTAGCCATTGTATTATTTTAGTCCCTATATTTTCAATTGGCTAACTTTTTACCCTTACATTTAGATTTTGGATTAATTTGATTAGGTTTTTTGACAGAAAATTATCACTAAATTAGTTGAGGTTAACACACTGAATTTAATCAAGTTTACAATTTTGTTCGTACAAGCATGACACATGTCACTCATTTGGGAATTTTTCATTAAAAAAGTACTAACAATTGTAATCAATTAAACCAAATTAAGACAAAATCATAAATTCATAATCAAAATTAAACAAATTGAAATTATAGCAATTAAATTGACACAAAGAACAAAGTATAAGGACTACCATTATAATTTGTCCCTTTTTATTGCATTCCCAGTATTAACATAACATTTGTCTTTATTTATCATCACATATGTTATCATTAATAGAGTTGCACTTGCACCATGAGTTCTTTTTTTTTCCCAACTCAATGCGCGAGATTTTTATAGGTGTAGAATTGGAGTTAAAATTCAGTATTTTGAGGCTATGATATCATCATTGACATATGATATCAACAATTAATAATTAAAATACATATGGATGGTGAACTCTATTTTGAAGATATAACAACCTTCTTCGTAATAATTTAGTAATTGTTGGATTACATGATATAACATGCATTTCATTGAAAAAAAAAATTGGTAGAATTGAGATTCTTTCTTGTAATCTTATTTTGTTCTGGAAACAAAACACGAGAATTGACGCAAGCGGTGAGACAATATGATGATAAAAATCGGTAATACGTAGCATTTTTCAATACTAGTATGCACAAAGCAAGAGGGGGTTTGGGGGTAGTAATTTTAGTGTTTCACAGACATTTCTCCTTGATTTCTATCATTCTATGTACAAGTTTACCCAACGAAGTCACAAAAGGAACTTCATATAGAAAACTGTTGTACATTTAGTAAAAATAAAATGATTTATACCAATATCAGAACAATGTGAAATTATATAGTTGGGTTAATAAGAAATAAAAAGTGTTCAATTCATTTAATTATAATTTTTATTCAATAAGGACAGCTTATAATCAACCCAAAATAGTAAATAAAAATAATAATAATAATAAATGACAACTTTTAAAATAAAGGATTGCTTAATTACCAGGTAACCACAGTGGGACCAATGTTGCATGTAATCCACCCTTAGAACAACCGTTTCTTCTATTTTCAGTCATTCTTTTTTTTCTTTTCCCCTCTCACATAAAAAAATTAACTATTCCTCAATTCTTATTGGTGCATGGGCTGTTGGCCTCCACGTTTATTCATCTTAGTGGCCGATCCAATTCGAATGATATAATATATATTTATATATATATATATGTTTTCTTTTTTGATATCTATTTTGGTGAATGAATAAAGGTTGGGACCCCCTTTGGGGGTCACCCCCTTTACCCCCCCTTTGCCACGTGGCAAGAGGTGATTGGAGGAGCAGGAAAAAAAAGAAAAAGAAAAAGAAAAGATGACCAATGAGAGAGAGAGAGGGTCCAAAGGGGGTCCTAAAAAGGGGGGATGAATCATTGTTGTTTGGTGAATATTAGTGAAAAGGGAACTGATTGAGACCCCCTCCAATCACTACCCCTACTACCCCACACACATGTGGCGGGTGGTGATTGAAGGAGAAGGAAAAAAAGAAAAAGAAAAAAGAAAAATTGACCAATCAAGAAGAGAGGAGGTGAAAGGAGGTGCCTCATTGAGGGGGTCCAACTCATTTTTCTAATGAAAAAAATACCAAACTTTCTAGGAAAAGAGGTGGTAGTGTTTTGTAGTTTTTTTTGGTTTTGCTTTTTTAATAATTTGTTTGTTCATACTTTGTTGTAAGAGATTTCACACTCAACTGTTTTAACAACATAACAAACAAAACAAAAAACAAAAACATGAATTTTCAAAACTTCGAAGCTTCTCACCTCCTTCTTTGTCTTTGCCACGAAGTACCCCTGCTGGAATCTGACACATCCATCGCCTGAACCTCCCCTCCACCACCACTACCGCCGCCGCCACCCAATTCTCCTCCTGAAACATCCACTCCACCACCCATCTCCGGCGACCCACCATGCACCTCGTACTGGGCTTGAAGTAAGTCCATTGCTTGTGGGTAAGGTAGCCACTCTTGCATTCCTCCACCACCACTACCACCACCACCAATCCCCGCCATTTGCGACTCGTGAATTAGGCCGCCACCACCACCACTGCCATACGATGTTGAACTCGAACCTTGACCGCTCAAGCGGTCTCTGGCAGCACTGAAAATCCTCACAATATCATCACAGGACTTTAAGACCATGTTTGGTTGGTTGGCTATGTTTGGCAGGTTTAATTCAAGGTCTCTAGCCAACTTGCACCCATGGAAGATTAAAGAATTGATCTCATCCATGGCTTAATTTGCGGTTAATTAAAACTTTCTTTTTCCGGGTTTTTTTAGGGTTTTGTCTTAGCTCTCAACAACCTATATATATGTGTGTATGTATATATGTGAAGAAATTTAAATAGGTGGAAAGGTGCTTTTAGTGGGTTTCTTCTAGGTTAGTGCCAAAAACAAAATAATAATAATAAAAAAAATAAATAAAGAAAATTATTCAAAGTATTTAGTATATCTCAAACACGGTACAAGGAAGAAGCTAGGAATATGTGACTTAGTCATAGTCTTCTTTACCAATATTCTCTTTATTTTCCTTGAAGTCTACAAGAAGACCTGGCCCTTTTGAAACTCAACTTTTGGACTAGGAAGATTTTTCTTATGTTTGAAAATAGATATGACTGTTTATGTTATTGTTTGTGAGAATTTTCTTCTTCTAATCTTTGTTCTAGTGAATGAGGCTGCTATACTACAAGAAAGCATTTATTAGTTTGATCGGATCTTGTTTTCGATTGGGAGATTTGAACCCGCCGTTTACACTACAGTATTTAAGGTTTTATTTATCAAATATTTTTGTCTTAAAAAAAAAAAAAAAAATTGGTACAAAAAACGCTAGACACTAATTCATGTGTTTTGAAAATCGCCACTAAAAAATTATCTCAAAAAGTTAGAAAAAGGACCATTAATAATAAAATTTTGAAAATATTGTTAAAGAAAGCATATGGAGAAAATAATTGTGCCATAAGTTTTGTTCTTTTAGACGAAAGTTTGGATCTTAAAATAATAGTAATTCATTATTAATATTTAATTTTATCGTTAAAGATAAAATAATGACACTTTTAATAATTAAGATATTTGGTACTTAAAAATTAATTTTGTCCTTAAATTTTTATCTCTAAAACCTTAATTTGTTGTATCAATCCAAGCAATGAATGTTGTTTCACTTTGGCATTTTTTTTATTTCGTTTGGGGACTTGGCTACTTTTGTTGACTTTTTGACTATTTTATGAGATGAAAAAAAAGTTATGTTTTGGATGATTTATAGATTTTTTTGTTTTTTTTTTTTTTTTTTTTTGGTTGATACAACGGTAAGGTGTGTAGTTGAATAGATGGTTGTGAAAGAAAAATAATAATTAATTGATGTGTAAAATGTGACATTTTGTCTTACTAACTATTTTAGCCTTTTTTGCCCCTATATATTTATAAGAGGGCAGTACGTTGTCTCTAGTCCAAAAAGTGAACTGGACCGTATTGTTCACGTTTGTGGGACCTATTATAAGTCTCGTTTCAATAATTCAAATGGCTTACTTCTTAGGCCATGATTTGTAGATTATCCATGAAAAAAAATCACACCGATCTAATTACTGTAACCACGTTAATTTATTACATTTATTTTTCAAAAAATGAATGGTCTAGTTTTCAAATAATATTTAGCCTTTTTTTTTTTTAACAAATAAATGCCACAAACTAACATAGTTACGATTATTGAATCAATCTAATTTTTTTCGTGGATAATTTAAATATTGTGGTCTAAAAAATGAATAGTTCAGATTATCAAGACGAGACTCATTCACTTGATTGGGCTCAACTATAAGTATCAACACAGTTGGGATTGATTTTTTGAACTATAATGCAATTCAGTCAGGTCTTCTCTATGTATTATTTTCAATATCAATAAAATTTTTATTTTGTTAATAAAAAAAAGTTAAAATGACAATTTCTTCTCAATTACGGAACTCTTTTGTTGTATTATTAACTTCTCCCTATTGTGAGGATCTTTCTTAAAATGATTAGTTTTTTTTTTTTTTTTTCCTATTATGAAACTCTTTTTTGAACTAGGTATTGAATTTTGATAATTTGTTAGACTATGAACGCAATTTAAATTTCTTCGTATTGTAAATATCGCCAATTGATTGACATAAAATAAATAAATAAAAATAAAGAGGAAATCTCGGTTCTGTTCCCACTAATCCCCACCCTCTTTTTTTTTCTCTTTTCTTTTTTATTATATAGAAAGTCACTAATCCATACTTGAATCGGAAAGAAATCATTTTTAATTAGTATTATATTTATTGTTATAAAAAAACAATATGAAATGGTTTTGGGGTTGAACCCTTGACCACTGCCTACCAACCAATTGGTTCGGACATGGCCAAGCACAGGGTAGATTCGGTGGGACCCACCTATGACGTGTAGAGCGGGGTACTGTTTTGTCAAATTATAGGAAGATTGAGGTCTTGGTGTGTATGATACTTGCTGATGTCACTGCTCTCATTTGTTTAACTTGTAGAGTGTGAAATGAGAAGTTAAATTCAAGGTTCATTTTAAAATAGGGATTTTGTATTTTTTTGGCTAAAAAAATTAATACAACGGTGACATTATGTAATTATTACCAACATTGAATGAGATGAATAAATCTTACTATGCAGCTGTAATTACCAAATGGGTTTGGTTTTTTTGAAGTTGAGATCTCAATGTAAGAAAATGTTTGGACTTGATAGATTCATTTTAAAATTAATTTCGATAATTCAAATTATTTACTTTTTTAAATTCATTGAGTAGAATATTCATACAAAAAATTAAGATAATTAGGTGTCGATATCTATATATTTGAATAATATTTTGTTTTCAAAAAATAAATGACAAATATAATTTCAAAAATAACCGTTCATTTTTTATAATATTAATTTGATTCAAATATATAGCTACTAATGTCCTATCATCTTATTTTTTGCATGAATATTCTATTCAATAAATCCTAAAAACTGAACGGTTTAGATCATCAAAACGGAACATGTGATGGACTCCATAAATCTCTCAAGTTCTCTCATGTTGAGATTCTAACACAAGAGAGACCCAACTCTTACCAAATTCAATACATTCGAAGGGAGCCAACTCTTACCAAATTCAATACATTCAGGAACTATCATATTTTTTATAGTAGCATTCGCTTATCATATTTTGTGTTTGAAAAGTGATTTACAAATAGAATTTATGTACATAAAGCGCATTGAGAATGATGTGAAAGCATTTTGTAATTAGCCTATTTTGTGAAATAGGTTAAAAACTAATTTTTTGGCTTTTTTAAAAAAAATATACAAAAAATTAGAGAGGTGATGTGACTTGAAAAAAATTAAAAAGTTGACTTTTAACCAACTTCTCCAATAGGTAGATATAGTGCTTTATATAAAAATGAAAAAAAAAAAAAAAATTTATACAATGTCATGTTGGAGCGTCTCTAACCATGTGTCAAATATTTCATCAAATTTAAATATGATGAAATGTGCTTACTTTTTATGTTCTAACGTTGACATCAAAACCATATCAAATGAAGGGAAAACCAAAATTTTCATCAAATTGAGGGAGACTTCATCGTTCATCAAATTACTGTAGATTGTAGATAGTCGTTGGGAATTGTACACAGGACGATCGGTTGATTGTCCTCCCAGACAACCACTTAGTCAACCGGGCTTGCAAAGTTGCCCATTTCAAGATTTTGTCAATTTACACAAGCCAGACAACCGCTCAGACATCCTTCCGAACATCCACTCGGTCAACTAGTTGTTTGATGAAATTGAAAAATCAGCATTAGAATGTATGTGTTGGCTTTTTGGCTTTTCGAAGGGTATTTTTGTAAATGCGAGCGTGCCAGCAAGGATCAATCAGTCCTTACAGAAATTATAATTGTCAACTAATTATCAGACAATTGTGTTTTAGTTCTTTCAGCCTCAATAAAGAGGACTTTTCCTGGTGGCTTAACTTAAGAGAAATTAAGAGAAATAACAGTTAATATGAAGAACAATGGAAGTATTTCATTAAAATGAACACTTAAAATGATTCAAACTCAGCCTCGAAGAGGTTTACAGTGACGATCTACTTGAAACTACTCCTATGAATCGAAGTGCAGAACAGGTATTTAAAGTGTAAGAAAGGTAAAGACTGGAAATGTAAAAACTGGAAAAGAAAATATGTAAAGTAAGACTGGTTTGTATGATCTGAGTCTGGGGTTTTTTTTTGGGACCTCCTTGCTATTTATACTCCTCAAGGATGACCATCGAACTGCAATTTAAACCGTCAAACTGCCCCTCCATGATCGCTGATCATGCTGCCTTAGAAGTAGTTCCACTACGCCATCACTTGCAGTTGGGCTTCCCTCTTGTATTTGAATTTGAATATGAGTAATTGTTGAAGCCACGTCATCTTGTATCTCTTTACTGATCCAATGCTACTCAAATCACGTGAGAACCAATTTTCGCTGCCACGTGTGCGATCAGGATCGAAGACTTGAGTAATCTTCCTATATTACCCTTACTCTGCCACGTGTCAAACTGTGATTGGCTTTTACAAAATATGTAGCCAACATTACCCCCCGCACTAATATACGCAATACTTGGTGATATTAGTGGATCACAGTTTTCTTCCCGCGCTTTCAGAACGTGCATGGAATCCATTTTCTGGAAACACAACCGTCATCTATTTGGTGTTCATTTGCATTAACTCTCTTTCAATTTGTCGAACATCCCAATACCTTAGCATTCGAACGGACTATGGCTAAATCAACTTCTCTTTCTATTGATCAAGCATATGAAGAGCCATTGAGTAATGTTGCTTCCCCTTGAAAGAATCTCTACGCATTCGTTAGCCACCTCTATCTGCCTTCCTATATTCAAGTTATGGGAGTCTTTGCAAATTACCAACCTTCGGACTACGAACACATTACTCTTAATCCTTCGATTCAACAAGTTGCAGACATAAATACAATAAGTTTTTCCTCTAACTCCCCCTTGTACCTCGAACCAACTGTTCTTAAACCTTTGGTTTGGCAAGTTGCAAATATGGACTTGGGAAACTCTTCTTCACAAACCTCTGCATGTGATGAAACTACAACTTCTTTATCTTCTGGGGTTTCCGGCTGGACAAGCTGGTCAACACTTGAGACTTATGATCTGAGGGAACGAATCAACCATCATTTTGTTGAGTTCACTAACCTTTTAGAGTTTCCTTCCTATGCTCGAAGTCCAGTGGTCTACCCTTACGTGCCCATTGACCTTCGATGTAATTTGGAGGAGAATCTGCTTGTGGCTTGGTACACATCCTCTATGCCCACAATGACAGTGCTTGTTGCCCGACGCCCAGAAGAGACACAAGGGTACAACCCATCATTCTTAGCCAAGAAGGCGAAGATTTGTTTTTCTGACTGGCTTGATTACATTAATGCCTTTGTTCCTTCTGCTCCCATGCCATCTCCCATAATAGAAACATCCACACCTTCTTCTCCATCTTCTGAAAGAGAAGCATCTATTTCATCTTCTGAAGCAGAACCATCTACCCCTTCTTCTCCACCAACTCTTTCTTGGACAGAGAAACTGAGGCTTGCCCTTCCTATGGATAAGGTCTTCCCACCTTACAAACCTCCATTTTCCCCTACTCCAGCTGAGCGGAAACAAGCTCAACTTCTGCTTGCAGCTTTCTCTCACTTGCCCTTCAATGTTCTTGAGGACGACGTCCCTCTCAAGAACCTTCGATGGGCTTGTGATATTCTGACTAGGGGCCATGTCCTTAATCCCCTTGCCCAAGCAGAACTTCATATGTTCCTGGACCAACTTCCGGTGCTCCTCTACTGGCATCAAAATTCTATGGTCACTACACAATCTTTGGATCAACTTTCGTCTCTTCGAATTCATGCCCAGTACGAAGTAGAGAACTTCATTGAAGAATTCGATGATTTCAAGAATAAAGATTCTGCGTATTGGGATGATTTGGTCATAGATGAACTGGAACAAAGATTGAGGGAGGAGGCTTTCGAAATAAAGGCTGAAAAGTTCTACTATGAAGTGAGAGCACACCAACTTATGCAGCCAACATTAGAAGAAATAGAAGATATAATAAAGAAAGAACAAAAATTCATTGATCATTGTTGGACCAAATTTCATGATCTTGTTATTCATTATATTCCTTATTTTTATGAGCTTGAGTTTGTACCCAGATAGGGTTACTTGATGTAATTGCCTTGGCTTGAATACAAACAAAGTTCTTCTGTATTTGACATTGTTTTGACTCTGTTTCCTTTTGCCTTTAAAAGCCAATTCAGAGCCTCGAATTGAACAATCTCATCCTTCGAATCTGGACTCAATCGTCTTTAATGAAAACACTAAAAAGGAACCAACATGTCTTTTTCCAATTTATGGAGTAAAGTTGACAATTTTATCTGATATCATCTAGAATTAGTGCTTCGAATTCAACAACCTTACCCTTCAAGACTAACTATAACCAATATATGGTCATAGTTAATATAGCCAATCAATTTTAAATTGACCACTTTTGCTTCGAAGAGCAATCTATGCTGTTTTAATTCAATAGACAATCTCCTTTTATAAAAACCAACGATTGGTTTTGATGTTTCAAATAGTAATTCTCATCCTTAAAGAATCCTAAATTTTGCTCCAAAGTCGTTACTCAAACGGGTCTCTAAACCCTTTGAAGTAGACCAATACTCGAGCATTCTAGCATCTTTAGGCATGTAGCATGCTTCGAAGCCGGTTTCTCTGTTTCGAAGCCGTTGTCCTTTGGTTTTTGGCGCCAAAATTTGGCTTCGAAGCCAAATATTTTACTTCGAAGTTGACTTTAGTATTTGGGCTATGTTTTTTCCCTCCAAAAGTATCAACATTGAAGGAAACTCTTCGTATTCGTACTTTTAGTACTTAACGACTTACGCAATATATTTTTCAGGCACAAAGCTTTTAAAAACCCCTTTGTTTCGTGTTCTGAAATCACTTGCTCTTTTAATACACAAACCCTACCGATCTTCTGTTAACCCTCTCTTCCTTACTACTCGCTATTAATGGATCCTTCCTCACTGAAAGTGCCCGCTGGCGATCGTCTCAGCCCTACCATGGCTTTGAAGAAATGTATTGATGAAGAAATTACCAAGCTCACGACTGGTGGACCAAGCAACATAGAAGGCGTCTCTTCGTTCCTCACCACAGCCGCCAACAAGAGTATGTCCTAAAACCCATCTTTCGGGAAGCTCCTGACCAACTTCCAGCTTTATACCCTCGTTTGGAGGATCACCTTCTTCTATATGAAGGAGGGCTTGACTGGAGCAACTGGAGAATGACCCGGCCTCATTGCTACTGGTTGACATTGAGAACCGAATTAGAGGAATGGTATGACAGGGTTGTACCTGCGAGAGAAAATGACTTATAAGAGCTCTACATCCTCGACGTTCTTCGCCTTTCCAGGTTCATTATTCCTAAGGACCCCTTTTTTATTCTAGCTGTTTTATGTTTTTGGAATATGGCTTTTAATTTTTTCCAATTTCGGTGTGGCATGATAGCTCCCACCGTTCTCGATATTTGCCATCTTTTAGGGCTTTCCCCCCATGGCTCTCCTTTTACTCCCAACTACCCGAACCTCCCTGTCAAATTTTCCCTTCTAGCCTTAAACTCTTCTTATAGTGACTTCGTAAAGGCTGAAAATAAAAAGGAAGGCCCTGTGAAGAACAGAGAACTCTTTTCCTTTATTTTATACTGGTTATGCAAATTTCTTTTTTGCACCTCGTCTCAGAGGATTATGCCTGAGTTCGCTTCCCTCGCGAAGGCACTTGTCTTGAAAAAACATATAGTTCTTGCTCCTTACCTGTTAGGCCATATATACAGAGCTTGCTCTCAATTTTGTGAAAGACCACTTGATGTTAACCAAGGAGGGCCCCTCTGGGTGCTCCAGTTCTGGCTTTTCGCCTATTTTACTGATCTTTATTCTAAATGCCTAAAATTTCTTGTCTAGGATCCTAGCATTTATGGGGAGAAGTATGCTAGGATTGCCTTTTATCCTGCTTCCTTTGTTTATTACTTTACCTTCTTTTACCAACTTCCTATTTCTCCATCTGCCTCCTTCTTTTGTCCCTTCGAAGCCAATAAAGGACCAACCTGGCTGCAAACTTTTCTGGTTGATAAAGAGTGCTCCATCTCACCTCATAAAGCTATATGGGCCTCCATACTGCTACCAAGGAAATTGTTCATTGGCACTTTGAACCCTCGAGCCTATAAATGTATATCTGAGGTGTATTGCCCTTCCCAGTTTGCCAGACAATTTGGGCTCACTCAAGGGATTCCTGTTCCATTTTGCAGTCTCTCGAATGTCCATCTTACTGCTAGAGATTTGAGAATATCCAAATCCAAGCTAGAGACGGCAATACTTAAACTGCTGAAGGAATTGAATGAGTTCCAATTTGTCCCTTTTCTTCCATCTGGCTTTGTTTTGCAAAGATTCCAGAACTAGTGGATAGCCAATATGGAAGTGCGCTTATCTGTGCACCCTCATGACTTGCTAATAGGGTTGGGAGTGCCTTCAAAGGCTAAGTCAGCAACAGTTGGGAACATTCCTCCTCTTTCTGAAGCTGTCACAATTACTCTTGCAGCTTCATCCCCTCCAGCTAGAGTTACTAGAGCTGCTTCGAAGAAGAATCTTTTGTTTGTTTCCCTTACACTTATGTTCTTTGGTGCAGGGTCACCGCAAGAAGAATCCCCCAAGAGAGCTGAAACTTTAGCTTTTCTCAAAAAGAAACAACAACAAAAACAGAAAAGGAAGCTAGTCCTCCCTCCTGAGGAATCTGAATCTCTGGAAGAAGAGGTTGAGCAAGAGCAAGAAATGCCCTTGCAGAGAACAAAGAGACAAAAGGTGGTTGTCTCCCCTTCTGATACAATCGAACATCTTTCCCTCGAAACAACCACTACAATAATGGGGAAAGAACTGACCTCTGAAGAATCTGAACCTCAAATTGAAGAGAGGGAGATCGAAAAGGAACCAGTAGCATCACTGCCAAGAAGGAAGAGAAAGAAGGTGACTGTTCCTGCTACTGACTTGGTTGAAGACCCCATTCATGAAGCAGCTGCCAAGGCAGTAGAGCAGGAACATTCCAAGGCAATAATTGTTTTTGAGAGGGCCGAGAAGAGACGGCAACAACAATTTTCTAGAGATGAAGCTGCTGCTGCTGATGCACTTTAAAGGGAAACTGCAAGAAGGCAACAAACTGCCGAACATTACTCCCTTCGCAGCTCTCCCATCAGTGCTAATACCTCTGGAACAAGTAATTTCTTTCACACTTTCGCTATTTTTTTTTTTCCTTTTTCAACTTTTGATACTGAATTTTGACAGTCCTTTGTATTTCTTCCTTTTGCAGCAACACCTACTGCATTTCTCTTTCCAGTAAGGCCCCCTCGGTTTTAGTTGAAGTTGACTAGATGCAGGATGTAAGGACTACTCAAATTATCCTCCCACTTCCAAGGTCTACACTTCCTGTACTTTCCCTGAGGCCAAGCATTCCTGTATCTCTCCTTCTTAGCTTAAAGCCATACCTCTCTTTCCTGACATTCGATCTACCTCAGTCCACTTCTTCTTCGAGCCTTGCTCTTCCTCCGTCCTTCACAGAAACTCCAACTGCTACTCCATCTCTGATGGCAGTTGATCCCCTTACAGAGGGTGCTGGTAGTCTTCCAACCCATAGTTCATCACCTTTGCCTACTTCCAGCCCCTCTTCTCTTGATTCATTGGTGGCTAAGACCATAAAAGCTGCCAAAGATGCTCCCTTCATTTCTCCTATCCCCATACAGTCTTCTGTGTCTTTCACCACAACACTTTCTGCACCCCTCATGTCTATGGATGAGGTTGATGTTTTTGAGGCCAGATTAGCTAGTCTTTTTGACATACCTTCTACCTCTCCAACATCCAGTGTTGAAGCTGAGCCATTAGTTTTGGCTAACTCCTTGTTGGAAATTCTTGAGAGCTCTTCTTCTTCCAGCTACAAGCCTTCTGTGCCTTCAATAGACCTGGACACATGCTTGGAACTACTGATTTCCTTTTCGAGGATTCCTTTCGAGGCTCTACAGAGGTCTATAATCAAAAATGGGTTCCTCCAGTGCTGTAAACTTGCTGAACAGTCAGGCATAGATGTTTCAAGTCATTTGTCTCAGGCAGCAGCTACTGTCGATTTTTACATCAACATTTGTCAAGCTGCCAAGGTTGAGACTGAGAAATTGGCTGGCGACCAGAGTTTTGTTTCCCAAGTACATGCTGAAGTATCAAAGCTTAAGGAACAACACTCATCGGCCTCCCACTTTCGAGTCCGATTCTTTGGAGAGGAAAGCCCAATCGAAGAGAAGTTAGGCTGCGATAACCAGGCCTTGGTTCGAACTGACACTAAATTGCAAATCACCAACCAAGAACTAGCCGATCGAAAGGGAGAGATGGCTGCAGCTATTCAATTATTTCCATCACTTAACAATAGGAATCTACTGTACAAAAATAATTAAGACATTGTAATGATTTCTGGGCCAATTTGTGGCACAATGTACTTAATTCTTTATAAAAGAACAAATTTTGTCTATCATTTAAACAGTCTTGTGTTTTTGTATTTAATATTTATTTTATTCCTTGTGTTTCCCAAATAGTCGGAAAATAAGGCTTCAAATATCTGCCATTAATCTTTTTGAGATGTACATACCCATTCAAATTTCTCAAATGGTATGCTCCAAAAGGCAGAACTCTATGAATTTGATATGGTCCTTCCCAGTTAGGTGACCATTTGCCAAACTTATGGCTTTTAATTCCTATTGGGAGTATTGTTTTCCATACCAAATCATCTTCATCAAAGCCAATATGTTTGACTTTCTTGTTATAATTCTTGGCTGCTTTCTTCTTTTGGAAAAGAATACTATTTAATGCTAAAATTATGGCTTCGTCTATGCCTTCTAACTCTAAGCACATACTTTGATGGTATTGCTCAGGATCTAACTGATGTTGGCATCTTACCCTCAAAGTTTAACATTAATTTCCACGGGTAAAACTGCATCATGCCCATATACTAAGGCATAAGGAGTGACTCATGTGCTTGATCTTGGGGAAGTTCTGTAAGCCCATAAAACATCCAACAAAAGGTTATGTCAATCCCTGGGGTTATCCTCCATAACCTTTTGTATTCCTTTTTTCAAGGACTTGTTAGATGATCCAGCTTGACCATTGGCTTGTGCATAATAAAGTGTGGAATTAACAAGGCTAATTCCAAACTCTGCCACAAAAGACCTCACCATTTTTCCATGGAACACAGTCCTATTATCCACAGTTATTGTTTGTGGGATGCCAAATCTATGGATCAAATCTTTAATGAACCCAATGACCTATGCCTGATCTACAGCCTTGTATGGCTTAGCTTCTACCCACTTAGGCCCCGTTTAGGGACTTACTTTTTTAGCCAATTAGCCAAAAAGTTACTAAATTAGCCAAAAAGCCAACAACTCATACCAAAAAGTCAAACATTCTCTTTTCTCTCTTTTTTTTTCTTTTTTAATTAGCCAAAATTAAAAAAAAAATATACATTTTTTTTTTTTTTTTGTTGATTTTTTTTTTTAAAAATTTAAAAAAAAACTTTTGTTCCATTCCTGCCTTAGTAAAGTAATCAGTGGCCACTAAAATGAAACAATGATGCTTCGAAGAAGGTGGGTGTATTTTTCCCATCATATCCATGGCCCACCCTATGAATGGCCAGGGCTTACTACTGCATGAAGATCAGTTATAGGCACATGCCTTACTGTGCCATGCTTTTGGCATGCCTGGCAACTCTTTGCATATTCTATGCAGTCTTTAAGGATAGTTGGCCAATAGTAGGAATGCCTTCGAAGCAACCATCTCATCTTTACACCAGGCTGATGAGTACCACAGATGCCTTCATGAACCTCAACTATAGTTGTTAATGCTTCTTTTGGGCCTAAACATTCCAGCAATAAACCATCTCCCCCCCTTTTGTAGAGAGCATTGCCATATATCATATATTGCATAGACTGTAATTTGATTTTCCTGCTAGCCTTCGAAGATGGACCAGCTAAGTATTGTATTATTGGATGCCTCCAATCTTGTTCTTGTAAGTCATTATGATTGACTTCCAAGACCACATTCCTTTTATTCAAAGGTTGTATTAATCTTTGATATGTTGTTTGGCTTATGTCCCTTTGGGTATTATCCCTTCTCTTGAAGTTCGAAACTTTCTGAGCTACATCATTAGCTCTATTGTTCAAGAATCTTGGAACATGAGTTACATTTACTATTTGGAACTGAGAAAGCAGATGTAATGCAACAACATAGTATGGCAAAATACTTATGCTTTGACACTTGAAAATCCCTTTTACTTGGTTAACCATCAATTGAGAGTCTCCAAATATGTCAACTGCATGTACTTGTAATCCAATAAGAATTTCTAGTCCCACTATTAAGGCTTCATATTCAGCCTGGTTATTGGAATAGGTGGCTTCATCCACTCTGAAACCATGTGTAGTTTCTACCCCTTGTAAAGATTTAATCACAACACCAATTCCAATTAAGCCATTGGCTTTCGATCTATCGAACCACATCTGCCATGGCTCAACACTAGCCATACCAAGTTCCATTATCTCTTGGCTCTCTGTTTGAGATGGATGGTCTGCTAGAAAATTGGCTAAAATCTACCCTTTTACTGCCCTTTGGGGGACATACTCTAGATGAAATTCTGATAAGGCTAGTATCCACTTGCCAATTCTCCCCCTCAACATAGGTCTAGATAACATGTATTTAACCAAATCTGTGATTGCAATTACCAAGACAGTTGTAGGTAAAAGATAATATCTTAATTTCATTGCAGCAAAATACAAAGCAAGACACCGCTTTTCAACAGTTGAATATTTACATTCACAAGAACTTAAAAACCTACTAAGGTAATAAATAGCTTGCTCCTTGCCTTCTTCATTGTCTTGGGCCAAAAAAGCTCCCAATGAATCTTCTGCTGCAGCTATGTACAACTTCAAGGGCTTGTTCCCCTTTGGTGGCATCAGTATTGGAGGGTTAGCCAAGTAGGCTTTAATACCTTCGAAAGCAATTTGATGCTTTGCTGTCCACACAAATTCCTCTTCATCTTTCAGCCTTAACAAGGAAGAAAATACTTTAGTTTTCCCTGCAGTGTTAGAAATGAACCTTTGAAGAAAGTTAACTTGCCCAAGGAACCTTTGTAATTCTTTCTTACTTGATGGAGGCCTAGCTTCAATGATGGCTTTAGCTTTATTCTGATCAATCTGTATTCCTTTCTTGTGCACTACATAACCCAAGAAGTTTCCAGATGATACACCAAAAGCACACTTAAGAGGATTAAGTTTCAACTTGAACTTCCTCATTCTTTCAAAAGCTGCTTCTAAGTGAAACAGATGCTCCTCTACGGACTGGGATTTCACTACAATGTCATCAATATAACACTCTAGATACCCTCCAATGAGATCATGAAAGATAGTGTTCATAACCCTCTGATATGTAGCCCCAGCATTCTTCAAACCAAATGGCATTTTAACCCATTCGAAGGTGTCAATATTCCCAGGACATCTGAATGCTGTCTTGTGGATATCCTCATCTGCAATGCAGATTTGGTTATAACCAGAGCGCCCATCCATCATTGATAAAATTTGATGCCCTACTGAACTGTCTACTAGCAGATCCACTATAGGCATAGGGTACTCATCTTTGGGAGTTGCTAGATTTAAGTTTCTGAAATCGATGTATACCCTCATTTTGCCATTCTTCTTAACTACAGGCACAATATTAGATAGCCATTCAACATACCTGGTTGTCGTAATAAAGCCTGCCTTGAGTAGTCTAAGAATCTCTTCCTTGACCTTCTGAATTACTTCTGGACTCATTCTTCTTGGTTTCTGCTTGTATGGCTTGAAATTAGGCTTCATAGGGAGCCTATGTTCAACTAATGACCTATCCAATCCTGGTAGTTCATTATAGGACCATGCAAAGCAATCTTTATATTTCTTTAGAACAACCAACAACTGGTCTCTGTCCAGAATATTCAAGCAAGCACTTATATAGGTGGGCTGTTGTATAGAACATTTCCCTAAATTTACTTCTTCTAAGGGGTCTTGTATCTGAGAACTTATTAAAGCTTCTTCCTTGGTTTCTTTGACCTTCGAAGCAACCTTCTTACTTTGTTCTGCTCCCAGGTTCTTTAGTTCAACATCTTTGCCCTCCTCTTCATAGACAAAATATGTCCATAAGGCATCCTCCTCCTGTATCTCTTGGACTTTTGTCTAAATGTCCAATGCACAGTATTTCCCAAGGGTCAAAATTCTAACCTGCCGCTGCTCCTGTTTACAGCCAATTATCATGACTTCTCTTTCTTGCTCATGTACTTTCTAGACTATAGCTTTCACATCCAATGTTGAGAATTTAATCAGAGCCAAGGACTTGGCTTCTTGTTCTTCATGTCTTTGCCTACAACCAGGCATCATTGTTATCTTTAACGACAATCTCTTCATCAGCACTCTCTTGGACTAAGTGCTTCAGGTGTGTCACTTCCTCATCAGCCGTCACTTCAGCTGAACCATCAGCTTTCCTTAGTATACTGAGTGGTGTCACTCCCTCAATATACAGCTTGGCCTCTGCAAAGTCTGCACAAGCTATGAAGGGTTGAGGATCTGCATCTATTTTCTCTGTTTCTCCATTGCCTAAGGCCATCATGATTTTCTGATGCAAAGAGGAAGGCACACATTTGTTAGTGTGGATCCAATCTCTCCCAAGTAAAGCATTGTATATAGCATTATTGTCGATTACGAAGAATGCTGTCATGCAGTCCCTGGTTCCCACACTCAAGTTAATGGGTAAAATCCCCTGAGCCATCTGTTTGTCACCAGCAAAACCAGCAATGGTTGTGCTAGTTGGGATCAACCTGGGATTCTTTTTTCCTAATTTATTCAAAGAGGATTCCGGTAGTAAGTTCACTGCTGCTTCATTATTTATCAGGACTCGGTTTAATTGAATTCCATCGAAGAAAGCCGTGATGTACAAAGGCTTAACATGTTGTGTCATAGAATTCGAGGGATATTCAAAAGGATATGAGAGGTTAATGCTCACCTCTTCTCCACTCTCGTAGTCAGTTTCCATTGGGGTAGCCATGCTGGAGTTATCCTGTACCATACTCACTTGCGAATCTTCACTAGAGACTGGAATTGGATCAACTCCTTGATCATCTTGGTTCCCATCTCCAGCTTCGAACTCATGAGGTAGTATATGTACCATGTTGATTGATACTGGAGGAAATGAGCCAAACTGGATGGCTGGTTGTGCCTGTTTCCTCTCTTGACTACCTTGATCAGTTACCTCAGAAGCGTCCTCCATGCTGCTTTCTGGCACTTCACTGCTAACAGGTTCCTTCGAATGGTTTTCCTCGACTGGTTTTTCAACCAAAAACGTTTGCTCAGCCATGAAGGCTTCGAACATTTCTTCTTCCACCATTTCTTTCTTTTGGCCTATGCCAATCTCTTCTTCTGTCTCGCTACCACTCTCCATCAGAGCCTTCTCCAGCCCTGCTAAACTAGCCTTCTCTCTGGCTTTCAGTTCAGAATGAACCTTGGCCAACTGCTCTCTACTGCAAACCACTTTGTTCTGTAGAATTGGCCTTGGAGCATGGGCTGACTCTAGATTTTTCTTTCCTTCTGTCTTGACCGGTGAAGAACTCTCTTCACTTTCTTTCAGATCTTGCAGATACTGGGTGTACCTGCGTTGAATCTTTCTCCTTTGTGATCTTAAAATGACTGGGACCATATCTGGTTCCTTTGTCTTTGGGTGTTTAAGCAATACCCAATTGTTCGGAGCCACCAAAGGAGGCTTGACCATCCTGCTTGGGATTCCAACATCTCTCCTGGCAGGAACTTCCCTAGGTTTGTTTTGCATTACAAACCAGTCTGGAACTCCAGGTACCCAAGAGCTTACTGACTCAGATGTTGAACTGCCTTTTTCTACCTTCGAAACCATTTTCGAAGCTAGCTATAGAGGTAAGTGCTTGGCTCTGGCCTCCTGTTTCGAGCCTAATTCAGGCCTTTGATGAAGGTGGCCACTTTCAGTTCTGCGTGATGTTGGTCTAAAAGGCCAATCTCTGGTTTTGGTCCCATAACCTAAACTCCTCTCTAATCTTCTTTCAGAATGACTGCTCTCCATTCTGTAGTAGTTAGGTGGCCTAGACTCATACAAGGGCCTCTTGCCTTTAGCATGCATTCTGTCCACTGCAGGCTCAACCGCTAATGACCGTTGCCTATCGCTAGCCAGATATGGCCTTTTGTTGTAAGCATTGGTTGATTTAGGCCATCTCTGAACATCCCTGTAGTATTGTTTCCCATCAATTGGAAGCCCCTTCAACCATTTATAACTCAGTCTGCACCTGGGACACATCCTCTGCATTACAGCTGCTTCCAAGGAATCATCATCCAGTGCCTCTTCATCAGAGTGTTCCCTCTGGTGTGAGAAACATTGTCCAATAACTTGTGGGTTTCTAGTGTCCTTCTTGATGGTTGTCTGGTTAGCAATATGCATCTGCACATTGACTTCTTCCAATTCTGTCAAGGACAAGTTCTGGAAGTCTGACGTAATGACATTGGCTGTCGCCTCTCCAACTTCTGGAAATTGATTACTGTCGATCCCCATGGCCTTTTCTGTTTTGGCTGGGAACTTCAAACTTCCTTTCCGAATTTGTTCTTGGATCCTGTCTCGAAAAACAATGCAGTTCTTAGTCAAGTGAGACCAAGAGTTATGTCATTTACAATATACTTTTCCCTTAAGTTCATCTGGAGAAGGCAATTTTACTCCTTTAGGTAACTTAAGGAAGTTGGCCGCAAGCAAATGATCAAAGATGTTATCTGCTTTTGTTAAATCGAAAGAGTATTTTCTGTGAAAGTCTTTCTTTTTAAACTGCTGGTCAATTGTTGTATCCTTATGAATTAATGCTTCACAGATTACAGGTTCTTTGCCCACAATCTCTGCTGCATCGATCTTATAATTTGGATCTCTATAATATGTCTTATACGAGGCATTATTTCGATCTTGTTCTTCCTCTAGTAATGCTTCATATCGAGACACCTTATAGGTTAGTTCGACCAAATCCCTAAATTCAGTTGAGTCAAACTTCTTTCGAAGCCTGAACTCTAAACCGTTTTGAGCTAATCTTACAAATTCTGGCTCTGGTAGGATGACTCTACACTTATTTCGAGCCCTTTTAAATCTAGCAATAAACTGAGTAGCCTTCTCTTCAGGCCTTTGACTCAATCTAGCCAAGTCTGCCATAGAAACCTCTGGCTCCGATTGGAAGAATTGGGCATGAAATGCTTCTTCCATTTGTTACCAATTTTGAATAGAGCCAGGTGTAAGGTTGATGTAGCATACAAACGCTCCCCTAGTTAAAGAATTTGGGAATAATCTTAGTTTCATATAGTCATGATTAGTAAATTCACCGCATTGAGCAGCAAACCTAGCAATATGCTCTATTGTTGATTGATTCCTAGTTCCATAGAAGAGGGTAAAATCTGGTATCCTGAACCCTCTCGGGTATTCATGTACCCTATCTACCCATTCTAGGTATGGTTTTCTGTATACAGGAGTCTAGACCCCCCGAGCCATTGGTCCACACATCTCCCTAACAATATCAGCAATTTGGTCCCTAGGGACCATATTTTGTGCCTGCTGAACCACTACTGGAGGGACAAACACAGGATTTTGTGGACAAACTTGTGTTTGCGGTCATCTTGGTCCATAAGGAGGTACATTTGGGACTGGTTGCCCCTGTGGTGCAGGTTGCTATTGGGGATGTGGGTAACCCCTTTGAGTCTGTCCTGCGAAAGGTGCAGGAACAGCCGTTGTGTCCCTTCCATTTGCAAGCCAACCTTCCAACCCCCCAGGTATAAATTCGAATAAGGGATTATTATACCCTCTAGTGCCAAGTATGGCTTCGAACATGGGATTTGTAACCATTCTTACGCCAGTTTCTTGTACTTGGCCAGATCCACCAACTTGTGTGGTTTCATTGTTGAGTACTGAGGCATTTTGGCCTGCTATAGGCCTCGAAATGGGTTCATACCAAGACTGAGGTGATGGTCTTTCATAGTTCTAGTTACTAGTTTGACCATTAGAATGTCCATTAACTTGCATAGGCTGTTTGTCTCTAGCCAATCTTTGTTGAGGGACATTTAAGAATTTCTTTGTGTGTCTTGTGTTTGTTGGTTGGTGGTTATTCATTCGATCCAAAAAGGATGTTGCCCACCTTTCCAATGTGTTCATCAATTGTTGTCCCATAGCATCTACTAGGCCATCCCATGGATTGGTTAGCTGAGTAGATGGAACAGTGGATGGTCTAATTCCTTGGTTTCATCCAATATTATGAACATATGGTTCTTGTTCCGAAGTACTAGTCTGTTTGACCATAGGTTCTGATAACATAGGAGTTTCCACAGGATGTGTTACCACATTATCCTCTGGATTAGGTATTTCTACCTCTCCTTCTACGCCTTCTTCCAAGCGTTCATTTTCTCATTGTCGTCTTCGTCTAGCCATTTTAACAAGTCCCACTGGGCGTGCCAAAAATATATGTTGGCTTTTTGGCTTTTCGAAGGGTATTTTTGTAAATGCGAGCGTGCCAGCAAGGATCAATCAGTCCTTACAGAAATTATAATTGCCAACCAATTATCAGACAATTGTGTTTTAGTTCTTTCAGCCTCAATAAAGAGGACTTTTACTGGTGGCTTGACTTAGGAGAAATTAAGAGAAATAACAGTTAATATGAAGAACAATGGAAGTATTTCATTAAAATGAACACTTACAATGATTCAAACTCAGCCTCGAAGAGGTTTACAGTGACGATCTACTTGAAACTACTCCTATGAATCGAAGTGCAGAACAGGTATTTAAAGTGCAAGAAAGGTAAAGATTGGAAATGTAAAAACTGGAAAAGAAAATATGTAAAGTAAGACTGGTTTGTATGATCTGAGTCTGGGGGTTTTTTTTGGGGACCTCCTTGCTATTTATACTCCTTAAGGATGACCATCGAACTGCACTTTAAACCGTCAAACTGCCCCTCCATGATCGCTGATCATGCTGCCTTAGAAGTAGTTCCACTACGCCATCACTTGCAATTGGGCTTCCCTCCTGTATTTGAATTTGAATATGAGTAATTGTTGAAGCCACGTCATCTTGTATCTCTTTACTGATCCAGTGCTACTCAAATCACGTGAGAACCAATTTTCGCTGCCACGTGTGCGATCAGGATCGAAGATTTGAGTAATCTTCTTATATTACCCTTACTCTGCCACGTGTCAAACTGTGATTGGCTTTTACAAAATATGTAGCCAACAGTATGGTATCAGATGAAACTTTTACTTAAATATTTACTCAAATTTGACAAAAAATTTGAGTAAGCATTGGAGATGCTCTTATATAGTTTGTTTGTTTAATATAACATTTGCGATTTATTAAATAGTGATATTGGGCTAAGATGACAAAAAGTCGGGTAAATTACACTTTGCACCATTGCACTTTATACCAAATCTAACTTTGATCTCTACACATGAAATCATGAGAATCAATCCCCTATACTTTTGGACAAATCTCACTTTGGTTCCCGATAAGTGTCAATATACTCATGTTACTACATTATTTAAATATTTAACAAAATTCAGTAATGTGACAAAAATATAACTACGAAATGAGGATAAGAGAGAAAAATCATCTATATTTTTTTAACCAATACTCACTTTGTCTTACATGATAAGCCAGTGAGAGTTATATATATTCGTATGTTGAAAATTGGGACGAAAATATAAGAAAATAGAGCTTTTGAAATAAAAAAAGACAATAGAGAAATCGAAGAGAAAGGAAGATGAATAGATAAAAGATTGTTTTACAGTGAAAAATAGAGTTTCATAATTCTAATTTATACAAAACCCTAATCTTCTTAATTAGTCACAATCTACGTTTTGTTTTAATTTGATAGAGTCATAATTTGATGTAAATTTTGAGGCAAAGTATATATTGGTGAAAAATGAAAATTATTTTTCTCTCTTACCTTCAACATGTAGTCATATTTTTGTCACGTGATAGGATTTTATTAAAGATTTAAACAATGGAAGAATAGAATGTAGACATTAACACTTGTATAAGGATCAAAGTGAGATTTGATCAAAAGTGTAAGAGATTGACTGTCCCAAAGCTAGATCTATCTGAATGGGTTTGAATTGTGTTTCTTGGCTGTTTAATTGCAGGAACTTATCTTTTAAAATTTGGGTAGAGTCCTCTTCAAAGTCAAAATCTCTTCCTTTCATTGAACCCACGTTTTTTGTTACCTCTCTATGGCAGATTTGGAAAAATAGAAATCTTTAGATTTTTGAAAATGTTGATTTGCCTTGACAGCATAGTCTTTACCTTATACATAGATATGCTACTGATATTAAAGATGCTTTTAATATGTCTATTGTCAACGTTTTGGATAATGAGCTAATTAGTTGGTCTCTTCCTTCTCCAGGTAAATTAAAGATGACCACGGATGGTAGCTCGAAAGGAGATTCAGGTGATGGTGGCTTTGGGGGTCTAATCTGTGATGAGAGAGGCATTTGGCTTTGTGGTTATTTCGGGAAGCTCACAAATTGTACCTGCATTGAAGCAGAGATTTGGGCTCTATACAGGGGTTTGACAATAGCTTTCAAGAAAGGCTATAAGGATCTTAACATCGAGACAGATTCCCAATATGCTATTGATATGCTAAAAGGAAACATTGAGGTTTTTTTCCCCTCTGAGAAGTTTAGTGGAGGATTCCAAGTTTCTCATTCGAAAATGTGGCTTTTCGATTCAACATGTTTAAGAAGGAGGGCGATATGAGTGCTAATGGTCTTGCTAAAATGGGGACAAATCAAAATGAAATGCTGGTTGTGATGGATGATCCTCCTAAAGAAATCCGAGGTCAATTAGTTGCGGATATGGTTGGTCATAGTTATCTCAGACATCGTTCTGGGAACTCTTAGCTTTTCTTTTTTGTTTGTTTATTTTGTCTGTTTGTTTTGATTTCCATTTCCGATGTACTCAAAAAAAAAAAAAACAATAAAAGATTGACTGTCATGATTTCATTTATCGAGACTAAAGTGACATTTAACCAAAAATGTCAGATTGACTATCATGATTTCATATATAAGGATCAAAATAAGATTTGAAATATAATGCAGAAGTGCAAAGTATAATTTCTCCAAAAAGTATCTGTCCAGGGTAACCAAAGTCTCTTTTGGGTTACAAATAACATTTTACCTTAAAAATCTATGTTTGTGCATACGATCAAAATAGTAGCTAGATTGAGGTTTATGACCTTTAAAATCTGAAATAAATAAATAAATAAAATAAAATTAAGGGCAATTATAAAGACGTCAGGTAAATCTTATTTATCAAAAGTTTTGTTTTAATTTTTAGTGATAAATATATTATTGTAATTTTTTTATTTTTAAATACAATTCAACTACTTATATTTCTCACATCATAATTTAGGGATTGTTTAGAATGATTTAAATAAAATACATTTTTTTAATTTTTTATGAAAAAATATGTAAAAAAATAGAAAGGTGATATGAGGGGATGCCAAACAAACTCTTAATAAACTAAAAACTCATAAACAAAATTCAAAATATTTAAATTATTTATTATTTTGATAAATTTATGTATCATTACTAATACTTTGGGATTCTAAATGCACTTTTTGACTTTTTATGAAATATGGGTTTGGTTTGAAGTTGTTAGGTTTTTATTTTTGGCAATCCCGTTTGACAAAACTCCTTTCAGTTGTACTTATTTTTGCACTTTTTATTTCAGTGAGGCTATGAGTTTTTAGATGCGAATCCAACCCGAATTGTGTCGTGCAAAGAAGTTTGTGATGTTAATATTTTCAAGATTGCCACTTCGCTGATTATAACAGGAATCGAGTTACCCGGTCAGCTCACGGGGATCCAGGGGGCAGCGCCCCTTGGCGGGTTAGAGGCAGCGCCCAAGCGGGGTCAAAGGGTAGCACCCCCGAAGCAAAATGCAAAATTGCATTCGAAGTTGCATGTCCGCCCTTGCTCACTTGAGCGAAGGAGTTCTCGCTCAAGCGAAGGCTGCGTCTGGCAAAAAACCTGAGAATGATGATTTTACGCTCGAGTGCAGGATGTTTGACTCGAGTGAAGTCGCTTATGGAAAACACGCGTTTTTGGTTCCTCGCTCGAGCGAGAGAGTCTTCGCTCGAGTGAGCTTTGCAGTCCCAGATTTCTATAAATATGTGTTTCTGTAAGATTTTAGGATTACTTCTTCAGATCTTCTTTTTGAATATTAAGGTTTATATTAATTGAGTATTCAACTCATGGGTTAAGAAGAATACATCAAAGGTTTGTTTGTTTATTCTATACAAAAGAGAGAGTTGTTCTTCAGTGGATTATGAAGAATTTGAGCCTGAAGCTTTAGTGGGTTCTGGATTGGCTCATCGTTAAGACAATTCTGAGGTGAAGACGAGGCTGGAAGAGGCACATAGAGGTTGATTCAATTCGGGCGTGAATTCACTAAGTAATTGAGAATATACATGTGTAATTCCTTTATATCTTCTTAGTGGATTGTTTTGTGGCTGTTGCCCGTGGTTTTTTATCACAATTGGAGGTGCTCCAATTGTGATTTTTTCACGTTAAAATCGTTGTGTTAATTTGTCTTGATTGTTTGATTGGGATTGTTTTATTACTTTAAATTGATACATAATCACAAATCAACATCTAGGGGATTTCTAGATTTTTCAGAAGTGATGTGTTAGAGAGGTGACGTGACTTAAATAAGATGATGTGACTTAAATAAGATAGTAATTTTTTAACTTTTTGACTTTTTTAGTATATGCCAAACAATACAAACTCAAAATGCATCTAAAAAGTGTTTAAAAAAATTCATTATCAAAATGAGTGGTAAACACAAATACAAAAGCTAAACACAAAATAAGACACAGTTGTCTCAAAAATGATACTATTTTTTATATATTTTTACGTCTCATTCTATATCTAAGCTTTGTATTGCTAGCATTGCTGCGTAATTATACCAAAATGTTTAAGTCAATGAAACATTTATACCCAAGTTGATCTCTGATCAGAAAACAGAATTTGAATTTAAGCTTAGAGTTGCAATCAACAAATATGTTATTAGGATTGGGTTGTTGGTACATATTGATTGCACCAGTATACAAAATGAGACTTAATCTAACCTCCTGTCCCATCCCATTTAACCTTAGAGTTGCAATCAACAAATATGTTATTTTTAGGATTGGGTTGTTGTAGGTTGTTTTTATGTCCCATTCTTTATTAAACTCTGTATTGCTGGCATTGGCGCGTAATTGTACCAAAAGTTTAAGTCAATGAAACATTTATACCCAAGTTGATCAGAAAACAGAATTTGAATTTTAGCTTAGGCTTTTTTTGGGAAGCAACCCATTTAGTTAAAAAGTTAAAAAATCATTAAAAAAATTAAAAAATTAACAACACATACTAAAAAGTTCAAAAAAAAAAATTTCTCTTTACTTTTTGTATATCTTTTTGTAAAAAGTCAAAAAATAATTCCAAACATATTAATTTTTTTTAGCTCATATTTTAGCCAAATAATCAAAAACTTACTAAATTAGTCTGTTCCCAAACGAGCGTTGCTATCAACAAATATGTTATTAGGATTGGGTTGTTGGTATCAACACTGCTACATACCCCCAGTGGGGGTCGACCCCCAATGGGTGTATGAGGCATTTTTGTGTTGGTATATATTAATTCTCGTTTGACAACATCACCTTTTAGTTTAAAATTCAAAAAATCACTAAAATAATTTAAAAGTTAAAGATTCCATTATTTATCTATTTTTTATATATCTTTTTGTAAAAAAATTAAAAAATTATCCCAAATATATTAATTTTTTTAATATTATATTTTAATCAAAAAATTATTAAAGTAATATGTTCCCAAACGATCCTGTCCCATCCCATTTAAGCTTAGAGATGCAATCAACAAATATGTTATTTTTACTGGGATTGGGTTGTTGGAAATTATTTTAGTTTTTAACTATTTTAATAATTTAAAATAGTTGTGTTTGAGAATAGGGTGGATTTTTATTTTATTTTTTTTATAATTAGATGTAATGTTTGTGAGATAAAAAGTAAAATAATTATAGATTTGATTTAACATTTTGTATTATTGATTATTTTAACATATTTTATCATTTAGTGCTATTTTATCTCAAAAAGCCCCCAAAAAAAATGACAATATGATTAAAAAGCCAAAAAGTTATTATAAATTTTCATATTACCTTCTTTATTTTTTATATATCTTTTTATAAAAAGTCAAAAATTAATTAGAATAGTTAATTTTCAAATGAACCCTTAATATAGCTCCCATCCCATCCCATCCCAAATTTAGCTACTTATGAAACAAGGAAAACTCTATTTACAATGAAAAATCGTAAAGAAAATTATCATAAAAGGTAAAATGCGATTGATATTTAATTTGTATATAGAATAAAATTGATAAGCATTGATATTTTAAATTAAAAGTTTAATTGAAAATTAAAAATATATGATATTAGACCTAACTACAAAGAAATGACCTCTAAAACTAGGGCTCAAGAGCAGGAGTCCGGATCCTCTCCAGCCTTCCTCCGGTCAACGGCTACGATTTGGCCACGTCACCCCTAAAAAAATCTAAGGCTCAGATTAGCTAAAAAAAAAAAAAGAGATTGAATTTCAAGAAGCTTTGCAATGGACAGTTCGTGTGTTCACAAGTGCTTTGACTCTTCTTTCCCTTTCACATTCATGGCAGATTTGGGTCTTCAGTTTTTTCAAACCCTTCGGCAACCCTTACGCACCACCGCACCCGCCGGACTCCTCTCCCCCACCTCCACCCTTACTAGCTTCAGTCGATCCAACACCACCCTCTCCCATTCTTCTTCTAGATCTAAATTTTTTCAGAGCAAAATTCATGTACAAATCAATAACTCTCCAAAAACAATATAAAAAAAGAAATCAAAAAATCGAAGAAAAGAAAGAAATTGAACCAGAACTAAAGTGTTGAATTTGGATGACTTTATGTGGCTTGAATTTTAGAGAGAAAAAGTGGGTTTGGTTCAAATTTGTGGCTTGATGATTTTAACATTTGATGATCTTAAAAGCTGTTAAATTTTAACACCCAACTGTTTCTTTGAATCTGGGATTTTAACTTTTAAACAAATTCAGATTTTTTAAATCATGATTTTTATCCATGATTCAAAGAAAAGATTTGCAGATTTTTTAAATCATGATTTTTTAAATCTCTGAAACTTTGGTGGTAAATTTGCATATTTCAGATCAGCCACAGTTGGGAAGAGACGAGGGAGGGAGGGAGGGAGGGAGGGAGGGAGAGAGAAGAGTGATTGGTCGTTGGTAGCGTGGATCGGTTGTTGTTGTCGACCGTTGGGAACAGAGAGACAAAGAAAAGAGGAGAAGAAAGAGAGAGAGCGCAAGTAATGTAGCACAAAAAAAAATTTTAAGCGAATCTGAGCCTTAGATTTTGTTAGGGGTGACGTGGTCAAATCCTGACCGTTGATCGGAGAGAGGGCCGGAGAGGAAGGCTGGAGAGGATCCGGACTCCAAGAGCAGAGGCCTTACTAATAAATCACAATTAACAGCCGAATGGCTTTCACCCTTTGTCCCATCATCAGTCAAGATGTTATAATTATATATCATGGTGGTGGTGATTGTTCTGCTTCAAATTGCCTGCCCGACAATGCTACGTAGCTCAAATTTTGTGGCTCAAAAGTGGCTCAAATGGTCAAAACGACGTCGTTTTGAGTACAAAACAACATAAAAATGGCCAAAACGACGTCGTTTTTGCCATTTGAGCCACTTTTGAGCCACAAAATTTGAGCTACGAGACATTTTCCTTGTCCTTAATAGCACCTGTCATCTCAGGTTGTTTTAGAAAGTGTCAAATAAATTGATTTTTTTTTTTTTTTGGTTTTAAAAAAAAAAAAGAGTATTGCTACAAGTACTTATCTTAATTTGTTGAATTCCTTATTTGTTTGAACTCTTATTCTAAACCTTAAATTTTAATAAGACTTTTTGAATACTTCACTTCATACCAATTTTATCTCTATTCATAACATTGTTACACCTAAGTGCACATCCACCTAATTTTGCTCTCTCCCTCTCTTTCTTTTTCTTCTTCTTCTTCCAGATCTAGTATGTCTTTTTCTGTCTCTCACTTTTCCGACAACCAAGGCCCAACTTTACAATGGTAGTTGCCCAGCTTACCGTCTCACTACAAGAAAAGCACCATTGGCGACTAAAAAATCACCTTTAGTCGCTGAAAGTGTAGGTTTTGGCGATTAAAAAAGCCATCAGTAGCCAAAAGTAATGATTTTTGGCGACTAAAAAAATTTAGTAGCCAAAAGTATAGGTTTTGGCGACTAAAAATCTGTTTGGTTGCCGATATATGGCTTTTACCGATTAAAAAAATTTTAGTAGCCAAAAGTAAGGCTTTTTGGCGACTAAAAAAAATTTAGTAGCCAAAAGTGAGGCATTGGACGACTAAAAAGTTGTTTGGTCGCCAAAAGTGAGACTTTTACTGACTAAAAAAATTTTAGTAGCCAAAAGTGAGGCATTGGGCGACTAAAAAGCTGTTTGGTCGCCAAAGGTGAGGTTTTTACCGATTAAAAAAATTTTAGTAGCCAAAAGTGAGGATTTTTGGCGACTAAAAAGAAGTTTAGCTGCCAAAAGTGATAATTTTAGCGCGGGAATTAATTTTTTTAACGACTAAAAAATAATTAGTAACCAAAAGTATAGAATTGGTGACTAAAATTATGTTTAGTTGCCAAAAGTGGTCTCTTTTTTTCTATTAAATAATTTATTTTTACATAAATTATGTTCAATAAAAAATAATTATCTTTATATATATACTTTTATATTAATACGGGTCTATGTACTATATAAATAATATATGTTGCATATATAATCACATGGTGTTATAGAGGTGTAGTGGAAAGAGTGTATTGTATAGGGTTTATGGTATGGGAGGTTGGTGATTCGAATTTCCACAAGAGCATATGAGAAGCTAGTGAGTGTATGTCACGACCCAAACCCGGCCCTATGGGTTTAGCATCAGAATCGCCAAGAATCCGAGATTACCAAGGCCCACAACAATAATACAGTTAAAAGCAGTATGTACTGGCGGAAGCCAATACAGTAAATAACTAGTGTCCAGTGAGCTGTGAAAATCTATATGCCAAAAACATTTTTATGCATTCATACAGTTCAAAACAGTACAATCCATATACGGTCTATACAATCATATACAAACAGTCGGTACGGGAACCTAATCCCTCGATAACAGTACAGTGAAACGGTAGACAGTCTATACAAAAGTACAAAACAGTAAGGAGGCCGATAGGGGACACAAAAACACCCCAAGCCAAAGCATGGCAACTCGGAACCTCGCAGTGAGGCACATAGGCTGGCTTGACAAAACTGGGGACCAATTCCACGCTCCTAGCTCGATGCAGGGGCGAGAACCTACATATATATATAAACAAAGTGAGCTAAAGCCCTGAATAACATACAACAGAAAGAGGTTATGAATGAATGTCCTACAAGAATGAAATCTCATTAAACAAGATTTCACCAATCACCATATGTGGTACGTCCATTAGCCTATAAACAATAGGTCCAAAGGACCGGTCTTAATGCACTAACAAGAATGATGGCCATCAATAAGAATGAGATGGTTCCACAAGGAACCGACAGAGCTCAGAATAAAGAATAGCCAATGCTAAGGATGCCACAATACAGCCTGTATCACAGACATACATTCATTCAGTAAACAATATCAGTTCAATAAACAGTTAAGTTCAGTATTCAAAAGATAACCATTTTGAACATATCTTTACACAATTGTTACTCACAGAGTTCTGGGCTAATAGCAGCTAGAGCGCGTCCCCGAGAGCCAACCATAAACAGTTAACAAATAGAACACACACTAAGTTTCACAGTTGGAAGGATGTTAATTAAAATCCCTAAATTCCTCGGTGTGGTTCTATGTCTACATCCTCATTAAGATGCCTTAAACTAGGCCTAAGAATGCCTAGGATGGGATGAGGATGCAAAGATGTGCACAGAATTCAATTTCAGAATTTTCAGTGAAATAGAGCCTCCGCCGAAGCTTGAGTTTCGCCGAGCGGACAAGCAAACAAATGTCCCCGCCGAAGGCCAACTTCCCGCCGAAATGCCGATGCACAAGCAAGATGCTTTGGATCGTGATTTATCCGCCGGCGCGAATTCCTCCGCTCGAGCGGACTCCAACGCAGGTCAAAGAAAATATCGAGCTTGTTTTCCCGCCGAAGGCACTTCCCCCGCTCAAGCGGACGACCAAAATCTGGAAAATCCAGATTCGATCTCCAAGCTCCAAACCAAGTTTTGATGCTCCAAATTCGATCCTCTTGGGCCCATTTTCTGGAAAACTCTATCAAACACATAGAATAACACGTTTTAAAGCTCAATTTAAGAAATCAAGGCCCAAGGGTGTTTCAATTAAACCCAATTTTAAACCAATTTCATGAATAAATTTCAAAACATGACATGCATGATCTTTAAATAATTTCAAGCTTCCAAACTAGCTCAAATGAGCTCCAATCTTTCAAAACAAAGTGAAAGAATGGACTATAATACAAACATGAGCTTGCATGTACAATTTAACATGAAATCAACTCCAAAATACACCAAAATGGCCATGCATGCATGAATTCCAGCATGAATCAACCTATTTGCACTCAAACATGGCTTAATTCTACAATGGAGCCTAGAACATGCAGGAATGGAGTTCAAAGACAACAAAAGAAGATGAAGTCACTTACCTAAGTCTCAATTACAAGGTTTAAAAGCTTAATTTGCAACTACCCTTCAATTTCTTCAAGTATACAAGCCAATTTCCTAGTTGATTTCACAATTCCCTCATTTCTCCCTCTCTAGTCGGTTCTCACTTCATGAAATGGCTGATAGAAATGTTTTGGTTGCATGTAATAAGGCTCAACATATAATAAACAAAGGCCCCACTTTGATGGCAATTCCGTAAATAAGGCAACTCTTTGATTTAACTTATTTTAATCTAATTTAATCATTCCTAATCAATTCCCAAATAAATATATCATAAAATCAGGAATATTCTACTGAGTCCAAAACACTAAACGGTTCCTAATTCGGCTGCCGATAAGGCCTTCAATTAACAGTTTAAACACATACACTCAAACAGATAATCAATCAATCAAACAGATGCAATGTGCAATACAATAAATAAACTTATCCAATTCCAGTTTCGATTTCAATCAGTTCATTCAGTACTTCAGTTAATTCAATTATCAGTCATTATCAGTTCGGTTTAGCAGTAATCAATAATTCAGCAGTTTATCGATAATCAGTATGAGGGTTGTTACAGTGTACTTTTTCACAAATGAGCTTTTGGCGACTAAAAGGTTTGGTCGCTGATTCCTTAAGTATTGGCAACTAAAACATTGATTGGTAAATGTATAATTTAAAAAATATAATTGATTATTGGCGACCAAAGTTTTAGTCACGAAAGACTTGCTTTTTGTCGACTAAAAGTTTTTTAGTCGTCAATACCTTTTCCGACCGTCTTTCGGCGATCAAACCGGTGACTAAAAATTTTAGTCGGGGAAACTAAAAAATCGACTTTTGGCGACTAAAAATTAATTTTTGGCGACTAAAAATTTAGTCGCCAAATGTGTTTTTTCTTGTAGTATCTTCACCCCTCCTACCACCACCGTAGACGGTGGAGCTGCTATTACTCTTGCTGCCTCTAGACTACCCTCATTGACTTTTCTTTGACTCGTCAGAAATCTCTTAGTCGAGATCAGTGACTAATAGAAATCTCTTCATCTCATCAGAAATTATGTTCGGTTGAACAATGCCAAAAATAAAGATTTTGTTCGGAACCCATATACCGAATCAAATGTTTCTGTTCAATATTATGTTACCGAAAAAAACCTTAATAGTCAGCAATCTAGTATCGAACAAACTCAAACAAAATAGCAACTATCGAAAACGACCAAGAATCATTAATGCAATGTAGATAAACTTACCAATACAATGTCAATCTCGTTAGAGTTATTGTCATCGTCTTCCATTACTCTGTAAGTATCAACAAATGGTGAAAACAACCACATATGTAGATAGAAATTTGATTGTAGAAATTCGGAGTTTGTAATAGAATTGTTTGAAATATTAACCGATTTGGACCAGACTATGATGGTAATGAAGATGAATACATTTAGGGTTTAGGATGATGATGAAGTGGAATATGTTTAGGGTTTAGATTGGTGAGGAATACATTTTAGATGGGAATGAAGATGGGTGTACAATATTATAGTGTTATTTTAATTGTCTTCATAAGTGGATGTTCCATTAAAAGTTGTTATTTAATGTAATTTTCCTTCAAAGTATAATTATAATAAAATAATATAAAAAGTAAAAATTGACGTGTCTAAAGAAATTAAGTAGGTGCTAATAACATCACTCTAAAAAAATATACAAAAAAATAAAGAAATAATATAACCTTAATAAATCAAAAAAAAAAACTAGTGTATAAGCTACTTTGCCAAAGGCCCGTTAATCCTCTCTCTCTCTCTCTCTCTCTCTCTCTCTCTCTCAAAACTAATTCCGAATAAAAGTAGTGTCATGTTCATATATGAAATAATTATGGAACTTTTTAAGTTTTGGGGTGACTTAAAAAAAAAATATGAAATGTAATTTTTAACCATTAATTTATCCCTGTAATTTGAATTCATGATTTCGTATCGTATGCTTTGACCTATTAATTTATCCCTCTTAATTTTTCATTTTTAAATTTATTAAAAATCAATAAAAAAAATTTATAATTATAATTATTAATATTTATAATGATTAGATAATACTATTCCATGTAGGTGGCGGTGTATATTAAGGGCTTGTTTGATTCATGGGATTAGGGGGGGACTATTTACTGTGCGGATTGTAATCCGCACAGTAAAGCTAATCCGATGTTTGTTTTTTTTTTAGTCCGCCGGACTCCATGTCCGGCCGGACTCCCAATCCCTCATATGGGGGATAAAATAATTCGGGGGGGGGGTGTGGGATAGAATTGGTGGGATTGTTTACTGTTTGGATTAGAGGGGTGAGATGACCATTTTGCCCTCATTTGTTGTGGCACATTTAATTCAATTTTAAATTTAATTATGTATTATATTTAATAAAAAAAATTAATTTAAATGTCTCAATTTAAAAATAAAATAATTTTATTTAACTTTTTATTGATGTTTTATTTATTTAATTTTTTGAAATAATTTTTTATGGATATTTTATTGATGTTTTATTTTAAAATTTTGTTTATGTTTTATTTAATTTCATTATTTAAATGTAATAGATGTTTTATTTAATTTCATTTTTTGATTATTATTTTTTTAAACAAATTTATTTAAAATCTTAATTAAAAAAATAATATATATTTTTATTGATATTTTATTTATTTATTTTATAAAAATAAATTTATTTAATTGTGTAAAAAATAAAATAAAATAATTTTTATTTAATCTAGCTAAAAATAATTAAAATATTAAAGATATGTTTAATATTGCTATTACTTAGTAAACTATTAAAAAGGGTAAAATAGTCATTTGTTCATTTATCCTATCCAGTCCGTCCAACCAAACGTTGGATTCACTAAAAATAGTCCGGGGGATTCACAGTCCGGACATCTAATCCCATGAAAAAACAAACACAGGATACATATCCAATCCGACCAAATAGTCCGGGGGATTCACAGTCCCAGGACTCCAATCCGATGGATTCTAATCCCCCCTTTTCCAGTCCGCCCAATCAAACACACCCTAAGTGGCTACGTATTAAAAACTAGAGGGCGGCACTCATTCTATGAACAAAAATTCAGTAATAATTATATCACATTATTATAATCACGTAATATCACTAATCAATAATTTATTAAAAAAATTATAATTTAGTGTAAATTTAGAAAAAAAAATTACATATCATTGGTAAATTTTATAAATATTAATAATTAAAATTCTAAACTTTTTTATGTATCTATAAAAAAAAAAAAATTCAAAAGACCACTGAATTATAATTCCCTTAATTTATTCTATGATTTATTTTATTATATAAAGTTAACACCTAAATTGATGTGAACACTTTCTATCAGTTTTTTTTTTTTTCAAATTGTGGATGTTTGATTTTTGACCACACAATCAAATGGGAAACTCAGCTGGAGAGTATTGACAGAATAAATTAAGCCCAACAACCTGCACAAGAAGATGAGAATTCGACAATGGTTTGTCTGCCCGAGGGCATTTCGACGATTAAGTCAGTAATCAATATCTCTCAAAGATAGCAAATTGTACTTAAACTCACAAGAAAGAACTTACCTCAGACGCATATTTTTACAACCAACAGTGACCTGATCTCATTAGAAGCGTCACTTCAATGGACTCAAGCTCAATGCTCATTCTGGACCTTCATCTAGATAAAGATAAACTTTTCTTGAGCCTTATCTTTATCTAGACTGAGATCCTTCTCTATTCTAGGACTTTGTCCCTTATTCTTTTATCTCAGATTCCGGTGTTTCCGCAGATAACCTCAGCCTAGCCGAGATCACCTCGGCACATGACCAAGCCACGTGGCACCTCGGCTGACACTTTGGCGTCACTTTAGCCACATGCTGTCATTCACAAAATACATCTTCACAATTGTCCCCAAGATTCTGTTACCTCGACAACCTAAGGTAATGGAACCTACATCTTTTTCCCATATAGCATGTCGGCTAAAATTACATTTCTTCTTCACAATCAAGATTATTTCGTCGGCTTCAAGTACTCATGACGCAAATGTCCACTTTACCAAGGGGCAAGAACCAAGAATCGAGTTCTTTAAGCATCCCAGCCGAGGTCATTCCTCTAGCCAAAGTTATTGCCTCATTACTTCAAAAATTTCAAGAGTTCTAAGTGCACATGAGCTGTCACGCATGGTTTGCTTCAACTGTTTCTTCCACATGTCCCATAGCTATTGGTTCATACCTGACACACATTATCAAGTCACGTCGTTTGTCGCCTTTTCTAATTTTCAACAAAACTCCCTCTTCTCTCTCTTCGTCTTTTCATTTCTCATTCTCTTGTTTCTCAGATTTTCTCTCTCTATAGTTCGCCATTCTCAAGCTTTTTCAAGCTCTGTGACTATTCCATTCACCTCCTCCGGCGCCTTTTTCAAAATCTGCTTCCGATCACTCCTATTGTCTGACTCTGGCAATCTTCATCTCGGCGTCTATTTCTTCGCCTTCAATCGGTAAGTTTGTAATTTCTTTATTTCTTTTGTCAATTTTTCACTGTTCTTGAGCATTCATTTGTTATGAATCTACTTGTATGTTCCTTGCTACTCGAAATTCTATATTCTTCGATTCTGATTGCCACATTTAGATTTTGCAAATCAGTTCTCATTCTTAAATCTGTTTACATGTACTGGTCGTTTGTTCTATAATATCTCATGCTTTTGGATTTTCACTGTATTGTATCTGTAATTACTCCTGTGTTGAGATTGAATCTGTATCCATACTTGTGCTCTATTTTTCTTTCCTATAAACAAATTCTTGCTCTTGAATTGGTTTTGTGCATCGTGGAGTTTTGTCACTGTGTTTCTAGAAATGTCTGGCACTGTTCTTGCCATATTTTATGCTTCTCTCTAATTCTGAATCATGTTCCTTTCTGTTTTGTTGCTTGTTTTCAGAGTCTTGTCCTTTGATTCTTGTTTCTGTAGTTCTAGGTTTTGGATTTTCTTTAGAACCCTCACACTTAGGAGAAATTGAAACAAGTTTCCTATTAGATCTTTAGAATCCTTGCCCCAGTGCCTTTAGGATTTAGTTGAGGTCCTTAACCCTTTGCCAAGCCATTTTATCAAAACTCTGTTTCCCGAACCCACTTTAGCTGAGATAATGGGCATGTTCAGGTGGAGAGTTGACACCCCTTCCAAACTAGCGTACTTTAGACAAGAGTTTTCTAGTCCAGCCAACGTTCAACTCCAGTTGGCTGGAAAGGATAACTCTATCATGCCTGGGAAAGACTACATGTCCTTTCTCATAGTCTCCATACTTGAGGGCAGAGTCAAGTTCCCCCTAGATAGCCTTCTTAATGAGGTCCTCCATTATTATAAACTGAACCCTATGCAATTAACTGTAAAATCTTTAAAAATTCACTAAATACTAAAAATAAAAAAAAATTATATAAAAATTCAGTGTATTTATTGATTTTTTTAAAAAAAATTTACAAATATTTTACTTTTTAGTATATCTAGGTTAGGTAAATCTACAAAGTAAAAAAAAAACGCTTAAAATATTTAAAAAATTTCCTAAAAATAAAAAAACATAAAAAATAAAAAAAAATTCAATTTTCAGAAAATTGAAACCAAACAAGGTGAATTAGTTTTTTTATATCGATTTTTTGACTTTTTAACTAAAATAATCTATGGCCAAAACATCTCGAAACAATTCTATTGAATTCAAAAAATTGAAATCAAACAAAGTGAATTAGTTTTTTAATAGTGACTTTTTAACTTTTTAACTATCATATAACCAAAACACCTCCAAACAACTCTTTTGTTGAGATTGAATGGAGTCTAAAATCTACAACGATTAACTATGTATTTCCATTAGAAAATATATGATAAATAAATTTAATTAGTAATTGAAATTAATAACTTCTCACCAAAATATGAATTATTTATTATAGTATTTTTCATTCAGCTAGATTACAGTTTTATAACCAATTTTAATTTACTTAGAAATTCTGGGGGTTGTTTGAGTGTCCTAAATAAGTGCATTTTTTATCTTTTTTGGTCAAAAAATTGAGGCAAAAAATATAGATGTTTAGGTTAACTTTTTGACTTTTTATGAAAAAATGTATATTAAAAAATTATATAAATAAGTGTGTAGGAGAAGATAGTGAAGTAGGCCGTACGGGTTGGCAGTATAATCGACTGGGTGAGTAGATGGAAAAAGATTGTCTTCTTTTCGAGCTTTGATTGGACGGTGTTGTTCAGCCCGTGGGGGTCTACCATGGGTCTTGTTTTGCTAATCGGAAATGTTCAATGTGTAGAACTCGTTGAGTACTATATACTTATAAAAAATCACGTTGATTGGATGCCAATAGCTATCTGATCGTATTAGTTTTTTTTGCCAACTGTTAACTCTAACACCTTTCAATTTGAAATTTGATAAAATTAGCGGTAATCTTGAGGGAAAAGTAAAACTTATTGGTTATTTTTTCTTAGTAATTTTACAACTATGAAAAAAAAATAATGTTTAAATGAAACTTTGTTGCAATTATTTCATTTTGTTTTGGTATTATAAGTTAAATTTTTTATTTTATTTTTTGTAAACTAGATTTTACCATAGGGAGAGGATTTTGAGCGAAAGAATGTCGTTGAAGCCCATGAGACCTACCAGAAATATTATTTTAGTAATTTGAATCGTTCATTTTGTAAAATTTTGTATTTGGATTATCAAAAAAAATAAAATAATATTCATAGCCATATAATTTCATTATACTTGTTTCTTGAAAATAAATTGTTCATCTTTTGGTTTTTTTTTTTTTTTTTTTTTTTTTTTTTTACTAAACTATAAAATAACAAGATTTTTTTTTTTTTTTTGAGTTATTGTATTACTTTTTTCTTTTTTTTCTTAATCTATATAAACAACATTTTATATATAATTTTAATAATTTATTTTTACTAATATATTAAACAAAAGTTTGAATTGTTTTTTTTTTTTTCCAGAAATGTCCACAAAATATAATATCTGCTATAAACTATTTCAATTCTGTACCACAAATAACTACTACAATTGTCAAATATCTTTATAAATTACACACGTGGTCACCTTTTTTTTTTTTTTTTTTATGAGTTTTTAGTTTAAGATCCTTGATATTAGGATTTTATAACATGAACAATATATAACATTTTCATAATAGTTAAGATCCTTTAACATTTTCACAGAGAAAGAAATTTTCAACTCTTCACATAAAAATTTCTTTTTTACAAAGAAATTTTAACTTTTCACAAAGAAAATTTTATCTCGAATTTTATATTGAAATTGAATGTGTACTGTGGATTTAAAATTATTGAAGCGTAAATTATATTTACAATAGATGTAGACCATTATTATTATTTTTGAATAATTTTTTAAATAAAATTTTTAAATTTATAACATTAACTCAAATTTCTTTGAAGTCGGCGGTGAAATCATAAGTCCCTGTGGAAAGACTTTTTTGGCATGCATTGAACTTTCAAACTGTCACATTCACAATGAAAAATCATGCCAACATGACTTTCAAAACACTTGTATTTTTTTCCATGTGAATTGAATTCACACAATTTGCTAATTGTCTCTCTAATGCCGGCATTAGCAAATTAATATTGTAGGCCAGTCTAATTAATCAAGTTCCCGACATGGTGAAGAAAATCAAGTTTGGTTAACTTTTCAGAATCTGTTATAGAAAAAAAATTTAAAAATTAATTTGGTGCAAAAGTTATAAATAAAAAAAAAATGAAACATTATTTTCATACGATTTTCTCCTTTTGAGGAAGAAATTTTTTTTAAAAAAATTAAAAGATTTTTTTTATGTTTATTTGTATCAAACTCAATCAAACATGTTAAACTTTCATTTTATCTAAAGAATCATTTATCAGTTTTTGTATGTCACCGTTGTTGAACGATAGCAGGAATCATCACAAGAATTATTAATACATCCTAAGCATAATTTTAAGGGAAACTTATCGTTCAGTGTACGTTTAGAAAAATAATTGCGAGATTGATAAAGTTTACAATTGATATGTAATGAATTTTATAGAAATTCACTGGTGTGTAATTTTCATAATTTTAAATTGCCCAAATTGGCACAAGATCCACAAAGAAAAGGGCAACTGATATTTGGGACATAAGACTCACATTTGGACAACTGACTCTGTTTGGTTTAGTTTTTAGAAAATGTATAAAATTTTCAAGAACTAATTTGGCGAAAAAAACATTGTTCATTTCCTTGTAAAAAATTGTGTTGATAAATTTCTCTATTTATAGTTTTGTTTTATTTATTTTTTAAGTAAGAACATGAACAATACATAATATATATGAAACAAATTATCAATTTTTACATTTAGAAAATGTATCTGAAAATTTTTCAAGAACTAATTTGGTGAAAAAACATTGTTCATTTCCTAGTAAAAAATTATGTTGATAACTTTCTCTATTTATTGTTTTGGTTGATTTAATCAAATTTCTGTTGTTTAAAAAAAATTATTGTTTTGTTTTATTTATTTATTGAGTAAGACAATGAGCAATACATAATATATATGAAATAAATTATCAATTTTTGCATTTAGATTGATAAGGTGGCCAACAAAGCTATCCCAATTGGCTCATTTCTTAAGTTAAAATTAAGTAATTTATCAGTAGAGAAATTTCTCTGTTCTGGAGTTGGTGGTGTAGGCTTCAATGACACCGAAAGTCTCTGTGGCATTGTAGGACATAAACATTCCGTTTGGATTGAGGGGTTTGGTGAGACAAGAAAAGATATGGAGGGAATGAGATTTCTCATCACTTATTAGGATGATTAATGAGATAAGTAATGGTAAAAAATTGAAGAAAAATGGTAAAAAAGAAACTAGTTTCTCACTAAAAGTGGTGAAATTTGGTGAGAAACCAAAATTACTCTTTTAATCATAGTCCATTTGAATAAGAAGGTGAAAAACCACATTCATTTCTTTTCTTTTCTTATCTAGATGTGAAACTCTCTAATCATTTCTTCTCTTTTCTTATCTTTCAATCCAAATGAAATGCAAAAGTATAGCGATCCCGGTTTCTAACTCAACCTTTATGGTGTATTGGACTCGGGTCTTGTGGTTTGATATTGTTGTTTATGTCTTTTCCTCCTCTTATTCTTTAAATTTGAGTTTTGGAATGTCTTAGGCGTGTTTAGAACAGGTTGGTAGTGAGTGGGTGCAAGTGGTTGTTGCCCAAAATTTTGGTCTTCCACTCGAGCGGGTCTTCTTGCGCTCGAGCGAGGTTTGCTATCACTCAGTATTTTGTGTGTCTGCAAAACAATACTGCAGAAGTGTCTTTCACGCTCGAGCGGAGTTGCTTACGCTCGAGCGGGTCTGAGCTCGAGCAGACCTTCTTGCGCTCAAGCGGCTGTCTGAAGTTTGAAAATGCTGGAAGTGTGTATATAACGCTCGAGCGGGTTTATTTGCGCTCAAGCGGGTGTTACCTTGCTCTTGTATCTTGACGCTCGAGCGGCCTTTCTTGCGCTCGAGCAGGTCTAATTTTTGTGTCTTACGCTCGAGCGGACTGAGCGTATATCAGATCACGAAAATGACATTTTAAATCATTTTTTCTGTCATTTCTCTCTCTAAACCTTTCCAAAACCCTAAGTTAAGAGTTTCTCTCTCTCAAATACTCTCTCTCTCGAATACTCTCTCTCTCGCTCTACATTTTGACCTAGATCTAATGATCTCCTCACCCTCCTTCATTTGATAAAAAGCTTGGGCTCTTCAAGATCTCCATTTTCATCCGAGTGGAAGTTGATTTCGGCATCTTTGGGGTTCATCTCTTGCTTGGCTCATCTCTTCTTCTTGAGGTAGGGATATACTACTCTTCTATATGGGTTTTAACATAAATATTGGTCATTTCGTATAAATGGTGGGATTTGGGAGTTTAGGGTGAAGTTAGGGTTTGAGATGGAATTTATAAAAGAGGGGTTTCCTATTTTTTTCGGAGTTCCATGTGTACGTGTGGTCTCAAAAATGATGTTATTGTGTATAATGGGTGAGATTTGGCCTTGGGTGCAATATTTGAGAAAATGGGTAGATTGCCCTAATTTGCATTATGTAAATTATTTGTGTAATTGATGATATCAATGTAGAAATATGAAATTGGTTTGGAAAATACGAAATTGGGAAAAATTGTGATTAAATGGTGTAGTTGGATTGATAAATCACTCACCTATGGAAAAGTTGATAATTTATCTGTTCGATAAATTTACTTATCTGTTTAGAAATAACTGTTTTGGGTTATTGGTGGAGGATAGCCATGATTGTTGTAGAAATTGCTTGATGATTAGGTAAATTGAAACTAATCAATTGGATTATATCATTGAATATGACGGTTGGATATCAACATTGTATATGTCATTGAATTGGTCATTGTATATGACGACGTGTTTAAATACATTGTATATATATCTTTGTTTGGGAGGAGATAGGAGATACACTCCATTGTTTTTGGAGGAAATAGGAGATGAACTCCATTGATAATTAAATTGGCTGGAGTATCCAGGGTGAAAGTCCCGAAATCTTATATATATGTATTTTGGGTACCGGTTCTCTCGGACGTAATTCCGTAAAATGACAAGATATTGAAGTGTTTGAATGATGTTTGTGATTGTAGTATTGATGATATGAGTTGTAGTCTCATTTTGAACTATCTGGATATTAATAAATCATGGCAATATGTTGTTTTGGATAAATGAAAAGGAAATGGATCGGAATATGGATATAAATACGGGTTGGTCATAGAAAGAATGCAAATTGGTTTATTAGTGTTAAACATTTATCGAATGCTAATATTTTAATTAATTCTCATGTGTTGTTTAGCATATCTCTACTGGGCATTGGCTCACCCTACTTAGGACACTATTTTCAGGTACAGGAGACATGCCACCTCCAAGGACATAGCTTGGATGGTTTAAGGGCTGAAGGCTTCTTTTTGTTACTATATCTTTTGTGTTAAATATAAATTCAAGCCAAGGGCTTTATATGTAAAAGAGTTAGGACTCTTCTTTTGTTATAACCAAATGATTACTTGGAAAACTGTAAGTTCGTAGGGAATTCATTTTATTGCTAACATATAATACTTTTGTAATTCAAACTCTCATAAATGAAAATATGTTATTTCTCCTTTGTTTATGGGTTGTATGAGTGGTTGGTTTATGTATTATTTTGAGGGCGTTACAAAAAGTGCAACTGTAGGCTAAGTTTAGATGATAGGAATGGTGAGGAGAAATGAGAATGTGATTTCTAATTATTATAATTTCAACATAAATGATTGGAATTAGAAAATAATTTCCAATCATCTATATTACATTTCCAAACTAGGTAGGAATTCAATTTCCTACTTTCTCATAAGAATCTTACATTTCTAGAAGAAAGTTAACGATTTAAAAGTAGAAAATAATAATTAAATCTACAATATTTAGATTTTATTTATTTATTATTGAGAAATCCTAATGAACAAAACACTTGGATAACATTGACACAAAAATTTTGTTATTAATAATGAAATTTTCATTTTCTTTATAAATTTTTGTCACCCAAACATAACGTTAGGCCTATTTCAATCATAATATTGAATTAACAAAATATCCAAATAATAGAGGATATTTATATATATATATATATATATATTATTGGCGAGAATAAAATTCGACATTTAAAATCTCAAGTACATGCATTTGTTGTGTAATAGAGTACTAATATGGAGTTGTTTGGTGTAACTTATTTGATTTGTTTATAGTTTTTTTAATTTTTTTTATTTTAGGTGTTTGTGGTAGTTACTGTTTAGTACAATTTATCCTTATAGCTCATTTGATAAAAATAATTTAAGGGTGTGTTAAGAAATATATGAATTTTGAGTAGAGATTTGAAAAGAAAAAAAATAAATAAAGTTATGCGAAATGTAAAGAGAAATAGCTTAAGGTTAGATTTCACATATATTTCCTTTCCTTTTTCTTTTTTCTTTCTAAATTTTTACTCAAATTTATGATCAAAATACAATCTTAATAAGTTTAAAAAACTAATTATTTATATTTTTAACTTTTATTTTCTAATTATCAACTATAATAAAATTTACCATACAATCCATCGAATCAAGAAGAGTTCATAGCATTCATGTATCTATCATGTTCATCACTAAGAGAAATACAATCCATCGAATCAAAAAGAGTTCATAGCATTCATGTATCTATCATGTTCATCACTAAGAGAAATAACAGTAGTGACACCTTCGAGAATGAGACTGACTTTGCTCGGAGGCAAAGTATGTTGACCATTGAGACCGCAGCAATTTCGGGCGTAACTTTAACAATTTATAGTAGTCACTCTTCATTTGTGGACCAAAACTCTAGTAGACTTGCTACATTCATCAACTCTCCAGAAGAAGGGGAAAGAAAAGGCTAAGCACATGTCGAAAAGTATTTTGAAAATAAAAGGGAAATTTAACTAAAACTTATCCATTAGGCCCTTATTTTGGTAAAAATGATAACTCAATTTCTTTTTGTTTCATAAATCTCCTAAGGAAAAAAACACATAATTGAGTAAGAACAAAGTAAAATATCTTCTTCTTTTTTTTCTTAAACAATATTAGCAGAGTAACATACTATTGTGAACCAAAGTAACATCTAAACAAAATAATATGTCATTGTTACTATTTACATCAATTTCGATAGTAATAATATTTTTTTTTTTTAAGAATTTCATAGTCAACGTAAATCTTATTTGATAGATTTTGATGAGAGAATTCTAAAAATACTAATTTTATTAAAAACAGATATCTACATCAAAAGTTATATTATTTTAAAATTTAATATTTTGATAATTATAATATGTGTTGGATTTTTCAAGAAAAACTTTTTTACTTGTTCTTAATGCAATAAAATTTTATTATGAGAGGGTTTTGATCAAATCTCTCAAAATAAAATGCAGAGCATAAATTTAAACTTTATATGACGTGAAATAAAAAATTTATATATTTAAAAAAATATATATATATATATATTTCAAAAGTAAAATGTGTGGTATAGATTCTAATTCAGTATGGTGTGAGCTAAAAGGAATTATGTACAAGATTATTATGTCTCTAAAAGTGCATTTATTAGTTACATTTTTTAAATTTTGTTGCCAAAAATTCTTTATTGGACTTTTAGGGGCAAATTACAAATACAACTCCTAAGATTTGTTTAAAATACGATTTTTTTCCATGTGGTTCTAGTTATTACATCCCGCCTTTTGAAGCTTCTAATTTCATAACAAATGACTCTTTTTGTTGACAAATTATCAAATCAATTAACAGTTTTTAATGATTTTTTCAATTAATAATTTAAGTAATTCTATCATTGTTAAGAAAGCCGTTAGAAATTTTATTTTTTCATTTAATTCTGTTAAATAAAAAATTCTGATAATGGGATATTTGAAATTGTCTAAACCACATTAGGCAATTCATATTTTAAGCAAATTTCAAGAGATGTATTTATAATTTGCCTGACTTTTGGGAAAGACTTTTTAGTAACGATTTTTATGACGACAGCAATTAGTCTCCTAATATTTTTTGTGACAAAATTTTACTTTTAGAGACAAAAATTAATCCCTAAAAAAACCTTATATGTAGTAGTGTTAATGTGAATCCACTACATACTATCTTTATATTTAGTGGGAAGAAAACCGTTTATATATATATATGAGAAATTTACAACATGTACCCTAAAAAAAACACGTAGTAAGAAGTTATGATTTTTTGTGACAAAAATTATGAATGTTTATGATTAAAAAAAAAAGTGTTATGTCAATTCATGATAAAATTATAAATAGTAAATCTATTATAATGAAGTTGGGACATTTTGTAATCAGAAAAATTATTACATTTTATTATTTATGTTACGAAATTTTGTAAAATTTTATTTAAAAAAATACTGTATATTTCTTTTTAGAGTTGCATAACATTACTCTTTTCAGATTTTTACTAACTCGAGAAATGTATGCTACTCTTTTGGTGTGGTCTCTTTGGCTGGCACAAAATTGGCACTTTAAGGTAGGGAGGGAACAAGAGTCCTTCCTCGCAAGTTAGATTTGTCAATGGCAGGGCTTGACTTATACTTTTCTCTCCCTTCTAGATATGCGGTCGTTAAAGGGCACAAAAGACAACATTATTAGCAAAGAATTTGAATGAGTTTATAAGCTATAACAAGAGATTAGTATCAATTAAACAAGTCATACTACGCTCCAAGTTGAGCTCAATGATAAATTTAGGAAGTACTTACCAATTAGTCCTATTAACTAGACTTATTTATCTACAGGTCCTAACTAATAAATTTAACACTATAAAAATAAGATAGTGATAATTTATTCATAAAACAAAGAGACTGATAAATTTATCACTATAAATTTATTCATAAAAATAAAAAACTGATAAATTTATCTTTATCACTTAATAAATTTATCAATAGGACTTAATGGGTAATAAGTTTCCAAAGTAAGACATATTGGATAATAAGTCTCCAAAATAGAACTTATTAGTAGTTTACCCTAAATTTAGGGCAATACAAGTCTTCATTGTGTAGAGGATTTGGATGCCTTTCAATTGCCTATAATTAAAGAATGATGTTGAATGATTGTGGAACCAATTTTAGGAATTGTGATGGGTTGGACGAATTTGGGTTTATGATGTCCTGTTTGCCATCAAGCACGAAAATTTTGAGAGAAAATGAATTAGGCCTGGTTCGAGATAATTAAAAAAAATTAAAAAGTTAAAAAATTATTAAAAAAATTAAAAAGTTATTACTATTTATCAAAAAAAATTAACAAATTAATTTTACACAAAATTAATTTTCAAACAACTCTGACATCCCACAGGCGCAGCTGAGTTTTTGGAAAAATTGCACTGATTTAGGTGCACAAATAACACTGTGTTGTTCGGCCCGTGGGGGCCATCACGTGTCCCGTTTTAATAATCTAAACCATTCAATGTATAGAACTCATCGAATACTATATGCCTGTAAAAAATCATGTTAGTTAGATATCGATAACTATATAATCAAATTAGTTAAAATTTATAAAATAGATGGTGTTATAGTTAACGGTTGAAAAAAACTAATCCGATCAGATAGATATCCTTATTTTTTATGTTCTGTGATTTTTTTTTTCTTTTTTTTCTTTTCTAAAATATTCTTTAATAATAATTTATTACAAATTTGAAGGACTAATATGTAAAATAGGTTATAAACCCGTTACATTGTTACTTTTCTTCACCACTTCATTAATTATAGTTGTTGTGTCAAATTTACAATCAAAACATTTTTAATTTCAATTTTTTTAATAACTAAACATTTTATTATCAAAAAATAAATATAACAATAAAACTCAATATATGTAATAGTAGGATTAAGATTCTCTGTAATGGATGTCTCTATAATGATTTTGTCCTGATAATTTAACGGCCTATATTTAAAGTTAAAGCAAAAGTATGTTGTTTTTCAGTGTGATTTTAGGTCAAGTTTGGGAATACTCTAAAAAGTTAAAAAGTCAAAAAATTACTTAAAAAGTTAAAAAGTTATCACTATTTACCAAAATTCAATAATTACGACTGCACAACTCTCAATTCTAATTTTCCCTTACAAACTAATTTTTACAATTTTTTATTACACATTTTTTCATAAAAGTCAAAAACTTAACCCAAACATTCATATTTTCAACCTCAACTTTTTAGTCTAAAAAGACAAAAAATACACTTATTTAAGACACTCCAAACAACTATCATTATTCAGTTTTAACATGTCTTGCTGTGATAAAAATCGCAACAAGGTTATTGCAAAGAAAAAACCATGACAGATAAATCAGACTCGGAATCGGATTAGCGTAAGTACACACAAACTGAATTGTGGGCCTACAAAATCTACCCAATAACACTTGAGAGAATGGGCCTTAATAGTGTGTTAGACCAAAGGGTATTGGTGAATGGGCTAGTTGGGCTGTTAGCTAAGGCCCATGGTTACGTTGTGTAATTGGGCTTCCACAAAGTGAACTGCTTTCAAATTGGGATGGATGTCATGTGATCTTGGGCTTGGCCCGTAGAAATTCCCTTGTGAATTGACAATATTCGCTTACCCCTTGTAGGATTATTACACAAAAGGAAATAAGTGACAATTTAATTACACTTAAATCAATTAAAATTTCAAAATTCGTTTAAGGACATAATATTATAAATTTATTTGCAAAAAAGTCCAAATTCCCATTTTGAAAAATAAAAAAAAGGCTCTTATAGTGAATGTTTGTTTGCCTATCAAGGTAAACCCATTTGCTCATATATTGACAGACCAATTGATAGGGAATAAAACAATACTCTTTCTCTATTATGTTAAGCGGTACTTAAGGCCAATCCTATTTATTAGACTTATTTATTTATAAGTTTTATTTTATTTTTCTTCTATAAATATCTTTAAAATGTCCTTTCCTCATCTTTTTCATCCCCATTATTCATTGCCTTGACTGCACCTTCTCCTGCCAGAGACCAGCTCCAGTCATCGTCTCCAACCACCATCAATCACCTCTAGCAATTTTTTTTTTTTTTTGTAGTAATTTTTGACAATTTTTCTATCATTTTTTAAGAAAAATTAACATCCATCTCCACCATGTCACTCTCCCATACATCCTCAGATTTGGTGGTAACAAGAGAAATAAAAAAATAAGTATTATAAGTATTTAACTGTAATAAATTTAATACTATATCAATATTTATTAAACCAGTTAATCATTTACTCTCTTTGACCATCACTCACACTTACATACATATACTATCCCTTCCCAAGAAACACATTCACACACTTACCTATAAAAAAAGAGTAAGACTGATAAATTTATTACTGTAATAAATTTATCCAGATTTATCACTAATAACATATCAGTGATAAATTTATTACTGTATCAATATTTATCAAACTAGTTAATCACCAACTCTCTTTCATTATTACAATTACACTTACGTACATGCACACTCCCTTATTTATTCATTCAAAAAAACACATTCATACACTTACATATAGAAAACTGGCACAAATTCCTTCAAATATTAATTTAATGCAATTGACAAAGAGAATAAGAAAGAGAGGTATGATCTGAAGCATCTTTGTATCTTTCATCATTATCATCATCATCTTAGAAAACCAAAACAAAACCAAAAAATAATTGCCAAAAATTAAATCCAAACAAAACCAAATTAAAAATCAAAAACATCTCTAACAAAGAAGAATTTTCAGATTCCAACGTGATTGTCGAAGTTTTTCCAGAAGATCTTTGATGATATAGTATAAATTGGCAATAGTGGAATGTAGATCGAAAAAGACAAAGCATAGTTGGAGAGGATAAAGTACAGATTGATGACGGTGGTGGCAGATCGGCGACGGTGGTGGTAGATCAGCAACCATAGTGTGTAGATTAGAGATAGTAGATTGTAGATCGACAATAGTGAAAGCGGTTAGTGAGCAGTTACAGTGGCAGTCAATGGTGGATGAGGTTAAGGATGAGCCTGCTAAAAACCCATAGTGGTGTTAGGAGGTTGAGGGTGAGCCTACTGAAAACCCGAATATATTATATTTGTTGTATGGATTGTAAGTAAAGGTTACGGGGGAACTTATTGAAAACCTAGATATATATATTGCTCTCTTTTTGATTGTTTATAAGTTATTTCTAGTTATTTCATTTAAGTTGTCACTGTTTGTTTTGTTTGCTACCTTGGGACTATATAAATGTCAAACCCAATCAATACAATTATTAAGATTTCCAGCAGGCTTGGTTTATGTTTTCTATTTCCAAAACCGCTTCTTCCAACATTTATGGTGGATCTGTTTTGGACCCAATTTTGAGATCACTACGAGAGAAATACCCACTTCACTTGAACCTTGGTGGAATCAATTTGGATTACAATTTGATGCCTTACCTGAACCTCTTAAACAATCTTTCTATATTTATCGAAAAGAGGTTAATCTCCCTTATCCAGAATTTCTATATTTCACTATTGATTTCAAATTTCCTTGGATCATGGCTTAACAATACACTCTTTCTATAGTCATCAATACCATTTTCCTTGCCCACCAGATTGCATCAAAATGGTGGAAAAATTATAAGATTCCATCATAACAATACCCTGATGACTTACTCTCGTTCTACAAAAATTCCAAGAAAAAGTCTGCTGTAAATCTTGCCCTTTCTGTCATGTCTTCCAGTCCCAATTCGAATAAATCATTTGATTATAATGCTTTTAAAACTGAATTAAAACATAAACTTAAGGAAAAATATCCTTCAATTTCCAAATCTGAATTCGAACATAAATATAAAATAGCCATTAAGATGAAAATAATTCTTATGGCTGATGTAGAATCCCTTTCTAATTCTGAAGATGATATTGTATTGGAAACACTTCCTCCAATTCTCACTAAGGCTAGGCTACCGATAGTTTCGTCTCAAAAAATATCTTCTTCAATCAATTCAATAACATCATCATCAGGATCCCAACTCAACACCTTGACGATGACTTCTCAAGCACCTGTCAAGGCGTGGATCTCAACAATTTGTAAATCATGTGACCTCTGCAATTTCACCAGCTCCATAGTACAATAATTTTAAAGAAGACAAGCCAGCTCATAAAGTGGATTCTCCACCGACAAAACAATTTAATAATACTTAAGTCAGCTCATAAAGTGGATTCTCCACCGATAAAGCAATCTCATAATGCCTTCAAGGACAATAATTCTCTACAAGGACAAAAGCGAAAATAGATTCCTGGACTCTAAACAATTTCAAATCCGAGTCTCTCATTCTATAAAAGCTAGCTATTCTTCTAAAGAAGGGACGCTTTCACAATATCAAAGACTATTATATAATATTAAATATAGAGTGAACAAATTTGAGTGTGTCAGTTTGAGGGTGCTTAGAGTGTAAACATACTTAGTGAATGTTGTGTCCAATCTGCTTCCATGATTGTGACCCATTGTAAGTTTTCTTTTATTTTTTATTCTGGTTTTTCATTTCAATATAAGTATTGTTTATTATGCTTTTAATTTCTTATTTGCGTCTTGAAATTAATGATAGTATTCTATATATTGCTGACTTACAAGAAGAATTAGCTAATCTATAATTACTCTTATCTATTGCATCTGGTCAATCAATTATTGTCAATGCATTGCTACAATTAAAAAGAAAATTAAAGATAAACAAACTAATTTAAAAGAACTTAGAAAACAAGTACAATCTTTAATCTGTATCTAATCTATCACTAAGATTTTAATACCTTAAGTCTTCTTTTGGTATTAGAGCTAAGTTGGTTTAGAGTTGATTTTATTTCTTTTCTTATAACCAGTGTGGCACCCAAGTCACAGAAGTCTGTAAGTTGTTAGGTTGTTAGGCAAAAAGTTGTTGTTGACCATTATTTGAGCTTAAGCAGAATCACCTATTGACAGCTACAATTATCATGATAAGAATATTTAAATCATTCTCTAATTTGATTTCTGGTGAAGGTTCTTCTACGAAACCAGTTATTATAAATCAAAGTGACTTAGAAATTGAGAAGATTGAAAAGCGTCTCAAAAATTGGAAGTTACTTATCAAAGATATTGACTGCTTATATGATAAAAAATTTGAACTTAAACAAACCTACAAAATCAAAACAATTGAACAAATTTTACCTGTCACCCAAGACAATCAAAATTTTCAATTATTAGATCGTGACACAATTCTTAAATTCCAAAAAAAAAATTCAACTTTTTACATCTTAGTCTTGTCCAGTTTGGTGTCAAACCCATGACACTCCTATTGTAACATCCCGAAATAATTACTATAAACCATCTACAATATTAATTACGTAATAACATGCGATGAAATAGTTATCTTCCATTAATTCCAATTACTTGTACAAAAGGGTAACATATGCAGATATACATTCACAAGTCTAACCCTTAATCTATAGCATATGTTACAACAAGAGATAAGTTATGAAAGTAAAACAGATAATAACTACCCTAAAAGCTTACAACTTTCTAAGACAGTTCTTGGTTACAACAAAAGTGAAATTCAAGTCCAATACAGTTAAAGGCCCTTGGCCTGTACAAAACATATACAAAAAATCAACAAAATGAAACTCTTGCTCTAAGTCCTCCCAAGCTATTGCCTTGGCGAAGATATATCATCAGCACCTTAAATGTTTTCCCACATAGGGTGAGCCAAAACCCAATAAAAATAATCCAACATAGTATATGAATTTTAACAAAGATATAAGGTGGATGCATATGTAATGCTTGTGCCAAAACATTTTATATCTCTTTCCAAAACTATACAATGCCATGTTAATATCATAATTCATTAATCATTTCCTTCTTAGTAGAAAATAGGGTTGTGAATCACATTCTGGGAATCTCAAAACCAATACAACCTTTCACGAAAATTTCATCTATGGGATGCCGTGAAATCGACACCCATGTAAACGTAGTCTATACAAACACTACTATTGCCATTTTACGAATATTTCATCTGTGGGATCGGTACCCATGTATACACGCAATTTTTAGTACTTTCACCATGGACACTCAGGCCAACTTATTTCAATAAGACAATACATGTTTCCCAACTTCATCCATTTTTCTCAAAACGATAAACATTTTCAATGTATAAGTGCGAGATAATGCTCAATGCAAATAAATGAGAAAATAGTTTCAATTTCCCTAATTCTCATGCAATTTCTACAATAATCATGGTTATTGTTACAGGGTCAATTTTTGAATTAAAATTTTCAACCTGTAATGGCACTAAGTTGCAGCACTTAGTCTCAACCAATTATCAATACACACTCACACAATGAGTTATAACAAGTAAGAGAGAAAGCAACACGAAATTACAGGAAATTCCCAACCTTTATTATTGCACCAACAATACAAAGGAATGCCTATGGAAACTCTTACAATACTTTATTATTTTCGAGTTCCATGGCCATGCCTTATATAGGCTTACAATCAGTTACAAAGATATAACCAGCAATATAAGGAAAGCATGCCAAGTGGCATGGCAATTGACACTTCCAACTACCTAGGGACTTAGGAACAAATCTAGAACTAACTGCTAATAACTGCTCCTGTCTTCCAGCCTTGGTTCCTGAATTCCAGGCTTGTCTTGTCTCTGCTCCAACACAAGTAACTGTTGTCAACAGACATGCATAACTATTGATAATCGCCATGTTGTCTGCCTTATCAGGCCAGCCACGAATTTGGTTGTCTTGGCCACTAGACCAAGTCTTGCCCACTGATTGTCTTCAACCCCATAATATACTGCAGCCCACATTCAGGTCATATCAATGCCTTGCATCTGTGCAAATGCTACCCATACTTTGGCCAAGGGTTGTGTGTTGCTACTTCAGCACTTTGTCATCTTTTCACTTTGCTATCTTGGCATGCCACCATCATGCCATGGCCTTGGTTGGACATGGGCGCAAGATGTTGCAAATGCCAACCATGCAGCCTTCAAGTAGAAGGTGCTAACAAACCACCCCCACCAAAAGAAGCCAACGTCCTTATTGGTAGGGTGCTTAAGTACTCTTCGACTTGTTTTTCGAATTGCCACAATGTTACATCTTTTTCCTAACTTGCATCAAATTCTGGGGAACCCTTCCACTTCACTAAGTAATGGGTCCTTCAATTCTTTTTGCTTTGACCCTCAGTCTTGTGATCAATAATCCATTCTACCTCTCTATCAAACTGATTTCTGATCACCGGAGGTGCTCTTCGAGCCTGTTTCCTTGTCAAGTTTGTTTGATCCTCATAAAAGGTTTCAAAAAACTAACTTGGAAAGTTAGGTGGATTTTCAATTGATCAGGTGACACTAGCCTGTATGCAACATTGCCTACGTGTTTTAAGATTTCAAAGGGGCCATCATATTTCGGAATTAAGCCACGGTGCACTGTCTTACTGCTTATTTTTTTTCCAAATTTGAGGAGTAAGCTTCAGTAGCACTTTGTCTCCCATTTTGAACTCTAAGGGTCTCCTCTCATTGTTAGCATACTTCTTCATTCTTTTGCTTACTTTAGCCAAATTATCTTGTGCTTCTTCCAGCAACTCTTGTTTGGTCCTTACAAAGCGGTATGCTGTTGGACATCTACTACCAAAGCCTATTTTAACCACTTCGTAAGGAGTTAGGGGCTGTTACCCCGTGGCCAATTCAAACGGACTCATCCCGGTTGCAGATAATCTATGCAAATTATAGCAAAATTGCGCTATCCAACAATTCGACCCAATTCTTTTGACTTGCGATTACATAATATTGGAGATACTCCTCAAGCAATCCATTCATCCTCTCAGTTTGGCCATTCGTCTGAGGGTGATTTGCTGTAGAGAACTTTAATTTTGAACCCAACAAATTAAAGAGCACAGTCCAAAACCTTCCCGTAAACTGGATATCCCTGTCACTGATTATGTCTTTAGGCAAGCCAAAGTATTTTACAACATACTTATAAAATAAATTAGCAGCAATGTTAGCAGGACAAGCATGAAAAGCAGGGATAAAGATAGCATACTTAGAGAAACGATAAACAATTACCATAATGGAACGCAACCCATTAATTTAAGGAAATACAGAGATGAAATCCATGGACACTGAAACCCAAGGCTTCTAAGGAACCGGCAATGGTTGCAACAACCTAGCCGCCTTCTTTCTTTTTGTCTTTTCTAATTGGCACACCATGCAAGTTTTGGCATAAGCCTCCACATCGTCTTCCATTTTCGGCCAAACATATGAACGAGACAAGAGTGCCATCATGCGTTGTTACCCCGGATGACCAACCCACTGCGAATCATATGTTTCTCTAAGAAGTTCCAATCTCAGTCCCCCAACACTAAAGACATATAGCCTGTCTCATCTGTCATGGAGATGACCATCTTCAAGCCAATGCCGACGAGCAATACCATTATTTACTTGCTGCACCAACCGTTGATACTCTAAGTCAATTGCAGCACTGTTCCTGATCCTTTCCAACAATTGTGATTCTATGTTAGAAATAACAGCCACATATTCAACTATCTCCTTCCAACTTAAGGCATCAGCGACTAGATTGTGTCGTCCAGGCTTGTGTCGCTACTCAAAGTCATATTCTTCAAGGAATTCCTGCCAACGGGCCTGCCTTGGAGACAACTTTTTCTGAGTTTTGAAGAATGTATTGGCCACATTGTCAGTAACAACCAAAAATCTAGATCCCAACAGATAAACCCTCAAGGTGAGAAGGCAATGTACCACCGCCGTCATCTCTTTCTCATGGGCCAAATAATTCTTCTCAGTAACATTTAATTTTCTGCTTTCGAAGGCCATAGGGTGTCCCTTTTGCACTAATACTCCTCCGAGCGCTTTGTCCGAGGCATCCGTGTGTAGTTCGAAAGGAAACTCAAAATTAGGCAGTCGCAAGACCGGTTCACTTGCCACCGCACCTTTCAACTTGTCAAAGGCCTCTTGACAATTAACGAACCAATGCCATTTCTGATCTTTCTTTAGCAAATCTGTAAGGGGCGCAGCCTTCTTTAAATATCCCTCGATAAACTTCCTATAGTAATTTGCCAAACCCAAGAAAGATTGTACCTCCGCAACATTGGTAGGTGGAGACCATTCCATAATAGCCTGCACCTTCTTTCCATCCATTTTGACATGGCCTTGGCCAATAATATGCCCAAAAAACTTAATTTCTTTTTGAGCAAACTCGTATGTCTCCTTCTTTACTTAGAGTTTGTTTTCTCGTAGTAGGGAAAATACCTTTCTGAGATTGGTCAAATGATCTTGTAATGTTTCACTATAAATAACAATGTCATCCAAGTAAATAACTACAAACCGATCAACATAATTATTAAAAATATCATTCATTAAATTACAGAATGTCGAAAGAGCATTAGTAAAGCCAAAAGGCATAACTAAAAATTCAAAAGAACCATATCTGGTTACACAAGTGGTTTTTGCCTCGTCTCCTTTCGCAACCCAAACTTGCCAATACCTTAAATGAAGGTCTAACTTTGTGAATAAAGTGGCCTTGCTAAGACGGTCGAATAGATCAACTACCAAAGGGACAGGGTACTTATTTCTGATAGTCACCTTATTCAGGGCCCAATAATCCACATACATCTGCAACGATCCATCTTTTTTCTTTTGGAACAACACTGGGGCACCGTATGGGGCTTTGGGGGGCTGGACTAAACCGGCTTCCAATAACTCTGACAGTTGCTTCCTTAATTCAGCAAGTTCCAACGATGACATTCGGTAGGGTGCCTTGGCAGGAGCCTTCACACCAGACACTAATTCAATTTTGTGATCAATGGCACGCCCAGGAGGGAGAGATTTAGGCAACTCTGGAGGCATTACATCAATGAACTCTGCTAAGACATTAGCCACTGCATCTGATACTTCCATAATAAGGTTAGGCTTCATTTCAATCAATGCTACAAAGAATGTTTCCTCGTCTTTCTTTAGTCCGTTAAACATTTGCACAGCCGACAACATCTCATCCTTCTTCTTTGCCCCATTTTTCTTGTCTAGTCAAGTAGAGCCCGACACAAAACAAGGTTAATTCACATCTGAAATCAACAACCCACCCAAGTATGGCATCAATGCCACTTTTGCAGCCACAAAGAAATTGTTCCCAAGAATAACATCAAAGTCATCTAATAGGACTGCCATCAAATTTAGTTGTCCAGTCTATTCACCCACTATTACCTTCACATCCCGAGCCATCCCATGCACCGATTGGGCTACAGAATTCACGGTCTTGATTCTACTTGGATTCTGAACAATCTTCAATTTTAGGGACTGCACTACCCTTTCAGACACAAAGTTACGGGTGGCTCCAGTGTCCACCATTGCAAACACTTCAATACCATCCATTACCACATTTATGTACATTAAACCGGATAAGGAGGTCCTCTATGCACAAATTACATTCAGTAATTGCAAGGGGTTGACTCAAGTAGGGCCATCTGAATCAGATCTTGCCTTATCATCTTCAACGACCATAACGTTAAGTTTCTCACGCTTGGGACAATCCTTCGCTCTATAGGGTCCATCATAGATGAAGCACCCTTTGTTAAATTTCTCACAATTGTTCTGAGAAGATTCCCCTTTTTGCTTGTACTTGGAACCATCTTTACCCTTTTGAAACAAGACTTTTTCTCTCCCGTCTTCTCTTTCCCTTTCTTCTTGGATTTGCTAGTTTCAGACATGGGTTCCTTGCTTAACTTGTAGTCAAGCAACCCATCTGCTACAGCTATGGCAGAGGGCAAATCCTTGACACCGAGTCTCCGAAGTTCCAACTAGGCCCAATTCTACAACCTAGACATAAAGTTGAAAAGTTTATCTTCCTCAAACGTGTTCTTGATGTCAAGCATCAATGAACTGAATTCATTCACATATTCCCTCATTGATTCAAAATGCTTCAACCGTTTCAAGACGTCTCTTGTAACCCAAGATGTGTTGCAAGGAAGGAATTGTTCTTTCATTTCCTTTTCAAGAGTCTCTCATATTGAGATCTCTGGTCGAGCACCATCCCCGACACGTGTATGCCACCAAAGTTTAGCATCACCGGTAAGGTACATGCTTGTGATGGTAACATTCTCTCCTTCTTGCACATGAATAGCCTTAAAATACTGCTCCATGTCCCACAGAAAATTCTCAAGTTCCTTGGCACTCCGATTACCATCGAAAGCTTTAGGGTCTGGAACTTTGATTTTCGAAGAAGTCTCACCAAAATTCGTATGCCCACAGACAGCCTTCTTGACAAAGGTTAGTTCGTCCATAACTTCCTGTAACTTGTCCTTCCAAGAATCTGAAATGATAAGCATATCCATCAACACATCCTTGAACTGATCTACTATCGAGGTCTCAAGGGCAAGAAACCTTGAGGGCCACAGCATCCAATTGATTCGTTAGCGAGCAGTTCTCATCAGTAGGTTCAACCACGAGATTTTCCAACCGCGTTACTCTTTTCTTCGAGGCATCCATGCCAGAAACCACTAAAGCACAATCAGGCTTTAATACCAATTGTTACAGGGTCAATTTTTGAATTAAAATTTTCAGCCTGTAATGGCACTAAGTTGCAGCACTTAGTCTTAGCCAATTATCAATACACACTCACATAATGAGTAATAACAAGTAAGAGAGAAAGCAACACGAAATTATAGGAAATTCTTAACCTTTATTATTGCACCAACAATACAAAGGAATGCCGATGGAAACTCTTACAATACTTCATTATTTTCGAGTTCCATGGCTATGCCTTATATAGGCTTACAATCAGTTACAAAGATATAACCAGTAATACAAGGAAAACATGCCAAGTGGCATGGCAATTGACACCCCCAACTGCCTAAGGACTTAGGAACAAATCTGGAACTAACTGCTAATAACTGCTCCTGTCTTCTAGCCTTGGTTCCTGAATTCCAAGCTTGCCTTGTCTCTGTTCCAACACAAGTAACTACTGTCAACAGACATGCATAACTGTTGATAATCGCCATGTTGTCTGCCATATCAAGCCAGCCACGAATTTGGTTGTCTTGGCCACCAGACCAAGTCTTGCCCACTTATTGTCTTCACCCCCCAAGTATGCTGCAGCCCACATTCAGGTCATATCAATGCCTTGCATCTGTGCAAATGCTACCCATACTTTGGCCAAGGGTTGTGTGCTGCTGCTTTAGCACTTTGTTATCTTTTCACCTTGCTATCTTGGCATGCCACCATCATATCGTGGCCTTGGTTAGACATGGGTGCAAGGTGTTGCCAATGCCAACCATGCAGCCTTCAAGTAGAAGGTGCTAACAGTTATCCTCCACCAATAACCCAAAACTGATATTTCTAAACAAATAAACAAATTTTAATAAAGATAAACTTTTTACACTTTCAAAATATGAGTAATAATATATATCTAACTCCACCATCCTCATCAACATCAATCCCATTTCATCTTTGCAACGTCAATTTCATTATTTTTATAAAATCAACTTTTGAGGCATTTAGGGCAAAGCCCTTTTTTCTTTCCAAAATCGCTCACAAGTATCAAAATCAACAATTTTAGTCCAAATCAACTTTATTTTCATCATCACAATCATTTCCAAGAATCCATTTAAAAAATCCCTCTTTTAATTTTTAACCCAAAACCCTAGGTTTGTTTCAAAAATTCCCATAATCACTAGATTGTTTAGAAATAGCAAATAACTAAGTTAAAACTCATAGAAGGTGCAAAGAATCACTACCTCAAGTTTAGAAGATAAGAGAAAGAGTGATGGAACTTTAACAATGCCTAAAACCCAACTTTGTTCGGATCAAGAGGAAGCCCACGACATACTCTACATTTTTAACGAAGGGACAAGAGTGAAGAACTCGACGGATCTAGGTGTATTTATAGAGAGAAATAGAGTTTTAGAGAGAGGAGGGTGTAGAACTAGGGTTTTTAAAAAGTTTAGAGAGAGAGACAGAGACAGAGATGAAAAAGTGATTAAAAAGTGACCTTACGAGCACAGATCGCTTGAACGCAAGAAGTATAGCTCAAACGTCACGACACAAAAATGTGAGACCGCTCACGCGCATGAACTTTCACTTGAGTGAAGAATACGAACTCCCATAAGTTTTACAGATAGAAGACCACCGCTCGAGCTTAACAATTACTGCTCGGGCCAACGCTACTCGAACGCAAGAAAGACCGCTCAAGCAAAAAAGCCAAGTCCTAGTATCTCTGTAAACCTGCAAAAATACTGGAAGTTCACAAAGACCACTCGAGCGCAAAAAATGCTGCTCGAGCGAAGAAGTAGAATTCTGGACAGCAATAGTTTGAAAAACAAGCTACCAACCTGTTCCAAATGCCACCAACACATCCCAATAGCCAAACCCAAAGAAAAGTAAGGGGAAACAAGACATGAACAACTGTATAAGACAATAAAACCTGGATCCAAAACATCAAATGTGTCGGGTTTAAACCAAAAACACTATATTTACATCTTAACAAATCTGTAATATGTACCCTTCAAGATATGAGACACCGTGATTATGATGATTCATTACTACGTGTTATTAAATCTAGTCTTGCACATGGACCAATTTACTTTGAATGTTTTCCAAATTTCAAAGTCTCTTTAATTGATCCTACTATCCTCAAAACTCTTACTCTTAATATCCAAACCAAACATTATAAGATGGATTCTCCTTTTTTTAATATTATGGTCTGTTACCGTGTTTATCTTAAAGCAATGACTACTTCATGTCTTGGATTCAAATATATAGCTCCAAATCCCAAACAATCAACCATTTTATTCCATGCTCATCAAGAAAATTCTGAGATTGTGGTTCTTCAAGTCATCACTTGGCAAGAAGTTCTACAAGCCAATGCAAAAGATAATGATGATGCATGGGTTATTCCCAATGTTGTCCCAACCCTCACCTCTCAACCTAAAACAAATCCAAATTCTATACTCCAGAATCTAGATAGATCCGTTGTTATTCGTTTCTAACAATCCAGATCTGTTCCTATTCAATCTCATACATCCTCATAACCTTCTTCTACAAGATATCATACTTCGGCTCAAACCCCTCAATATCTTGCTCGTTATTCAATAGACTTACCATTACATTCAACCCGAAGACAACCAAATCAAGTCCCACAAACGAATTATGCTGATTTTAGTCATTTTCAAGATATTGACTTCGACATAGATTCCCTATCAATTAATATTGACCAAAATGATTTCACAATTAATCATGACTTACTTTCCCAAGAATACAATGCTCCCTATAATTCTGAAAATAAAATTTATTTTAAGAAAAACATAACATTGAACAATAACAACTTATTCAATCTGAGTATTTTCTCACTCTACATAATTACAACACCATATACCTTTTTCCGTTAGTATTTTAACCAATATTGTCCTCAATATCAAATAATGGTTCCCTAAAACCTTTTATCAACACATTTCAATGTCATATGAAAAAATTGGCTTGTTCTTAGTGGTGAGCCTGTTCAATCTGTACATTCTCCAAGAAAAACTAGCACTCTTCAAGTTGTTGGTTTCTCTTTTTATGCTAAACCATACAACCGACCACCTATGGAGGGAACCAAATCCTTCAAAACAACTCCATCTACAAGTTTTGACATAGAACAAGTCTATGAACAATTAAACTGTACAAATATACAACAATTGGTGAACAACAACTCGGATTGAAGAACAAGTTGACAAACTCATGTTGTTCTCTTTTCGATTGTTTATAAGTTATTTCTAGTTATTCCATTTAAGTTATCACTGTTTGTTTTGTTTGCTACCTTGGGACTACATAAATTATTTTAAAAAGGGAAGGATTTGTTATCAAAAATTCATTATAATATTCATGCTTGTCATTTACCGTTTTGAGTTTAGAGCTTCATAATGTCATATAAATGTAGTAGTTAACTAATTAATACTTATTAATGTTTTTATAATAATAGGTTGACTGCCACCAGGTGCAAGCTTTTTCAAGACAACCTTTAGCTTCTTTGTAGATTCAAGGAAGTAAATACAAACTAGTTTTGTTATAGGGAGTGGATTATTAGGATGGTTTTATTTTGAAATTTTACAGTTCTCTTTGAAAGGATCAACTTAGCACATGTAGAAATATATATACATATATATATATTATTTGGAAAAAAATTTGTTGACAGAACTACTGATATGTGTAGTTAGATCTTCTAAAGTTCAAATATTAATTTGTTTGATTTAAACTATTCTTATTTAATGTATTTGTTTGATTGTAGTTATTCTTGTCTACTGAATTTGTTTGATTGAAATTCTAGTAAATAAAATTTATAGGAAAAGAATTGAATTCTATAAATAATCACAATTCAAAAGAACTGAAATAAAATTTATTCTTGTCTACTGATTTTATATTAATAATCACAATTCAATTGAATTCTATCTCATTTTATAGTAAACTATTTTTTTTTTTTTTACCCGTACATTCTGTCTGCGAGGTCGTCTAGGTCTGCTACTGAGAGTTGGTCGTAAAAGTCATCCCCATCTTCCATGGGTGGTTCATCGTACCATTCTTGATCATTTTCTCCCATCACCGGTGATTCATGAGAGACGCCATGCTGATAGTTAGGGTACTGACTTTCATCGACAAATGTCTCTTTGCTGAAGGGATATCCTAGGATGGCTAAATTACAATGTATCTTCTGATGTCTATCTTCACAGACTAGATGTCCGTAGTTTCCATTATATGCTAATAGAGAGTTGTTAGCAAATTTTCTCCATTTATTGAGCTGGTCTTTGAGTGGAAATCTTCTGCACGGTCAGGGTCTCTTATTGAGAAGTCCTAGATATCCTGAGAATGTAGAGGTTCCTCTGAGGTACATTTTGTGTTTAGCTGGATTGCACCATATTCCCTTCCACTCTGGTAGTCTGCTATCTATCAATGCTTCTACATACGGATGATGTTCTTCCATTACGCATAATACTGCATGAGCAAGCTTATGTTCAAAGTTATCTGTCTGATCTGGATCTGAGAAAATTAGTCTGGAGACAAAGCCGTAATCTAACAATTTTGGGGCTGTTAGATAACGTGTTTCGCCTCTAATCTCTATCTCCAATGGCTCAAATGTAGCTAGATTTATCTGGCAAAGGCAAATGCTGAAGTCTAGGTTGCACTGACATCTACCAAAATGTTCGGACCTCTTTTTGTATTTTTCTTCTTCTAAGCAGGGCTGCTCTTTATCTTCATAGGTATAGGTCCATTGATAAGCTAGGCCAAGGCAATCAATTCTTGCTATGGAGACATCCTGAAGAAATTGCTGAATAATGACTAGCTCACTATTTCTGCTATCTTCGGCTAAGGTGTAAATATAGGGTTTTAGGTCTTCTATTGCTTGGCTTTTCTCACAAAAAGATCGAATGATAAAATGCCTGAAGAAATACATTCTAACACTCAATTGGTCAAATTCCTCACTGGTGAGTCGTTTGATTTCTGGGTTTGGTAAGTAGGTAGGTGTTTTTTCTGGAGCTAATTTTTTAAGCTGGTGAGTTAGGGTTCGAACGGTTGCTCTCAATTGTTTTTCTTCGTCTCGGAGCTAGTCTAGCTCTTCACTGACTTTTTTGCCTTTATTCATAATTTTCTTGAAATTTTTTAAAAGGCCTTCACAATGTCTGCACATCTGGAGAGGATTTTGAGAATCTATCTGAGGGTTAGAACTACTACTGCCTGTACTACTGTTTCCAATTATCTGGCTAACTGGAACTCCACTAGTAGCAAGAACGGTTGACCTCATCTTGCTTAATGTGTCCAGGTAATCTTTCACTATATGGCTAATAAAATAACTGGTTCCTATTTGTCTTCGGGCATAGGTACTGGCTGACTCAAAATCATAAAATTCTTTAAACTGGGGTATAAGAAAATTTTTAACTAAGGGTTCTACTTCTATCCAGTCATGGTAAATACCAGGCTTGGTTCCTTTAGCTACTACATAGAAAGAAAAACTTTTAGACAAGGGTTTGTTTTGGATTTTTGAAAAAAATGTACTGAGAGAGTTTAGGGCTGAAAGACGTTTAGCTGGGTGGTTCTGACTGTTCCAAAGGTTATCTAAAAGACACCGTTGAACTGGGTCTAACTCAATCCCTGTTAAAGGTCTGAACTTGGTTCTGCCTTCATGAATGGGAAGAGAAAATCCCCCAAAGTTCATGGTTTTGCTGTTCTCTATTATCTGCACAAAAATTAAACTGGTTATCTTCTTTTTCTAAATAAATTTTTTTGCTTAACCAATCTGTTAACCTATTATCACTTCCTTTAATATGCTCAAATTCTACTTTATATCCTTGTCCTACTATACAATCTAAAAATTTTGCCCATCTTCTAGTACTTAATTTACGCTCGTTAAGTTTGTTATGAAATCTAACTATGGCTTCACAATCTGTTCTGATTGTAAAAGGTTTGTGCAAAAATAATCTAAATTTATTTATTGCATATGCTACTCCTAATATTTCGAAATCTAGGCTGGTCATGGTCGTGTCTTTTTCTTTGAATTTTCCAGAACTATATCTACAAATGCATTCTTTATTTTTGCTATCATACTTACTAGGTTTAGCTAATAATATTGTTCCCCATCCTAATTGACTTGCGTCTGTTTCTACGACTATGTATTCTGATTCTAAGGGAAGTTGTAGGTCTGGTAGATTTTTACAAATGTCTTTTATTTTTCTAACTAGAGCTATATCTTACTGATTGAAATATTTCTGTCTTGTGGGTGTGGTCTTACTAGAAAGGAGTCCTATTATTTTACTAAGGTTAGGAATATACATTCGTGCATAATTTAAAATTCCTAAAAAAGATTGAAGTTGTTTTGTATCTTCTAATTTATCTAGATAGTCTAAAATTTTCTTGACTATATGAGGTTGTAACCTAATTTTTCCATCGCCTAGCTCCATTCCTAAGAATTCTATATAAGGTTTATTTAATACCATCTTTTTCTTGCTAATTATTATTCCATTATTTATGAATTCCTCTAATGTTATATACAAATGATCTATGTGACTATTTTTATCTGGACTGAATACTAATATGTCATCTATATATACTAGTATAAAACTATATTTATTAAATATACTATCCATTTTACGCTGAAATATGGAAGGTGCATTTTTTAATCCAAAAGGCATAACTAGCCTCTTATAATGTCCTTGAGGGCAACAGAAGGCTGTCCATGGTATACTTTCCTTTTCCATTTTTATCTGCCAAAATCCTAACTTACAATCAAATTTGCTAAATATCTTTGCTGTCTGTATTCTATTTATGAGTTGGTCTTTATCTGGTATATTATATTTATTATCTTCTGTATTACCATTTAATCTTTTATAATTTATAACCATTCTAACTTTTTCTCTTTTTATCTCTGCATGATTTCTAACCATAAATGCTGCGCTCCTATGCGGACTATTACTAGGTCTAATTACTCCTAAATCTAGTAATTCCTTAATCTGTGTTATAAACTCTTCTATATCTGCTGGCGTATGGTCTATTTGTGCTGATATAATCCTATCATCTTTATTTTTTATATCTAAACTAGCTAAAACTTTATTTCTTTCCCAATATTTCATGGGTTGTTCTCCTAAAATTCCTGTTGTTTCAGCTAATGTTATTTTCTCATCTAAATCATTTTCTGTTCTTCTATATACTGGTTTTTGTCTTTAATTTCCCTATTTTAGCAAAAATTAATTCTAAGTTAACTATTTGTTGAAAATCTTCTAGGTTCCAATAGTCTCTTTTTTCTTCAAAATCAAACTCTTCTAACTCATACTTTTCTATATCTAAATTTTCTAAAGAAGTTTTTGCTGTCTCATTAGGTATGTACGTTTGGGCTAGCTCGGGAAAAATATTTCTACTAGGGAATAAAAAACTAACGGGAACGGAATCTACTCCTATGGTACCACCACGCGTCGTACGCAACTCTGATGAATGTGCTATAGTGCTAAGGGCATATACGGTGGGTGTATGTACAGTTTGTTTGAAGAAACTAATGTTGTGTTGGCTGATAAACATGCCGCCTTGTAAACTAAGTATGAAATTAAGTCCTAAGATGAAAGGATGATTCTGCCAGGTATTTCCAATCCAAACTTGAGGTAAAGGGAACCATTCTATATGCTGATCTTAAGAACCTAGATGATGAAAACTAATCTGTGTGCCATTAATGCAATGTGTATAGGTTTGTTTAGTGCCATCGGCTATGCTGACTAAAGCTGGGGTTGTTAAAGCTATGCTCCATCCGGGTGGAACTATGTGTTGTTCAATGTATGATTTACTGGCTCTTGTATCTATCATGGCATCTATACTAAGGGTTTTTTCTACAAATTTAATTACACAAGAAATTTCAACTAAATTTGACTTGGGTATAACAGGATAATTAAATGGTAAATATGTATTATATGATTTTACTTGAGAGTATTGGCTAAGGGGTTGAGAATTAACTAAGTTGACTATTTCTAAAGAATTCATATGTTCTTCAATTAGCTTATCTTTTAAAGGGTATTTATTGTGAAATTCTTCTAGCTGCTGTTTAAGCTGTCTATTTTCTAATTCTAAACATTCTATGTCAAAACTAGTCTTAGTTTCTATCTCTCGTATTTGTAATTTGAGTTCTCTTACTTGTATTTCTAATTCTCTAATTGTTAAAAGTAATTCTCTACTTTCTATACTATGGTCCTCTCTATTATTTTTTGATGTTATCTTATGTGTCATGTTTAAATTTTCAAGACAGACTATACAATAGGTTATACTACATAATAAACATTGAGCTCTCTTATCTTTAGCTGGAAACCAATTGCAATAACTGCATCTAGTGGTATCAAATCCTAGTCCTATTTAAAAATTATGCTGACATTCAGTATCTGCATTACATTCCATCATAAAGAAACTATCATGAGAACGAGTTGTTCCTATTTCTTGATTGAGTTGTCCTAAAAGATTATCTATATCTGTATCACTTTCTGAATCACTGTCTGAACTTATGGCTTCTATTTAATATTCATAATCACTGACTATACTATATACTTCTGAATCATCACTATTTATGATAACGATATCTTCTTCTAAGTCTTCTATAATATGTAGTCTTTCTATCTGTTTGTTAGTGTTGGGCTTTTGTCTTTTTGGGCAAGTTTTTGCAAAATGATTGGGTTCTCCACATATAAAACAATTACATTTTTTACTGTTGGGTTTTCTAACATATCTCTGTTTTCTTTTATCTTTTTCTTCATTGGGCAATTGCTTATACTTTATCCTATTAAAAGTTCTGCTTTTTCTAATGAATTTCTGTTTCTTCCATGGTTTTCTATATTTTTTCTTCCAATATTTTTATTTTTTATATTTTTCATATTTTTTGTATTTCTTCCTATTATATTTATCTTCACATTGCTGAGGGGTATATATTATGCTACTACAAAAACCATAATTTTGTTTTTTCAAATCTTTTTGTATTTTAACCTCTACAGATTTTTCTCTAAGTCTATGGAAGGTAAAAACTATCCTAGGTCCTATTCCTAAGGTTCATTTTATTTTTACTTCTCCTGAGGCTATTTGGGCTGGTAAGTTTGCATAATAAATTGACCATTTATGTTCTATTTCTCTTCCTAGTTCTCCTGGTAATTTTCTAAAATATTTATTTCCTATTTCTTCATTAAAACTTTTTCCAGTTCTGGCTGCTATGGCTAAATATTCTTTGCTAAAGGATACAATATATTTCCAACTTCCTAATGTTATCTGATCTAATTCAGTTAATGCTATGCTTTGAGTGTAAGTATTTCGTCTAGAAGGGTCATATCCTATAAGTATTTCTTTTATAAAACTAGTGAAATTCCATGGGTTATCTCCTAGTTCTTTAAGCTGTCTAATTATCTCCTCATATTTTCCTTTAAATGTTAAGTATATATTAAAAGCCGAATCTCCTAAAAGTGTCTCCATATATTCCCACATATCTGTTGATTCAAAGGGATTACTCATCCATGCCTTTATTGCATCTTTTTCCCATCTTTCTATTACTTCTTGCCATATCTGAGGGTCGAATCTAGCTAGGTCTAAAAAGGTTCCTTGGTTATTAGCTGGCTGTAATTGTATACTCATATCTGGTTGTTTACGCTTTTCATGAAATCTATAACTTTTATTCGGGTCTGCTTTACTTTGTTCTAAACTAGCTAATGGTCTTCTTCCTCCTACTGCATAATGCATTGGTTCTACGGGATCTTCTACAGCTGGTTGTTGGTTACTAGTTCCGGAGCTCTCTATATTCATGTAAATAGTATCTTCTAAATTGGATTGTTTTGGTGTTCTAAATATTTTGCTAGGATGTATTCTATCTTTTATGATATCATCTACATATTCAGTATGAAATTATTGGTCTAAAAATGATACTGTTTCATCATGGGTATCTCCTCTAGTTAAGTATTCATAATATTTAGCATCTAATATTTTATTCATATCAGTTAGGGTAAAATTTTCTAAGTCTATCTCATCAATATTATATATTTTATTTTGTGATATTGTCTTTTCTTCTGTCATTACATAAAGCTGATTTATTTCACTACGATTATCTTGATTTTCTTCCCTATCTATGCTACTGAATTCGTCATCTTCCGATTTTTCTGGTGCTACATAAGTATATTGAGTAAATCTTACCGCATAATTTCCATCTGCTGCTTGATATAATAAATTGTCTTGAGGGGCTAATCTTTTTTGTCCTAAAAATTCTCCTAATTTCCAATCTAACGCTGCATTATCTTCAGAATTAAAAATATTTTTAGCTGGTAATGCCTTTATTCCTTTTGCACCTAATAACTTGACTATCTGATCATTCGTGAGTCTATAGTGAGTATTACTTTATGAGATTGCTAAGCCTAAAAATCCTATGCAGACTAATAAATTCTTTTTTCCCTTTTTCATTTTATATCATCTACTCTTTATTCCTATTTTTATCTTTTTATGAAAAGTCGAGGTGGGTAGTAAGAAATCTGGTGTAAAATAAACTATTCCTCCTTTTGAATTCATATCTAATTCATAGCTGCCTAAAAGACTTTGTCCTACATCATTAAACGTATCATCATAAAGACATACAAAAACTTTAGTTCCTAAATTCTCTCTAGTTAAAGCTTTAACTCCTACTACAACTAATCCTAAGTGGGTCATTTTAAGGTGTTCATTTACTGCATATTTATAGCTTTCTCTGTCTATTAAATTTAGCTCTATTTTTTCATCTTCTTGTGTTACACTAATCATTTGTTCACCATAGTGTTTAAATAGATATTGTTTTTTATGAGTCTTGCCTAGCCTATATACATATTTAGCTAGAATTAATTCTAGTTTTTCTTTCTTGAATTTTTCTATTTGTTGTTCTACATCTATAAATTCTTCCATTTTAATATCTTCATCTTCATTACGCTTTTTGCTACTACTTTCTTTTATTAGTTGTTTAAACATTTTTATTTTCTGTAAGTTCTACAAACGGATTTCTTTGGTAATTTAAGCTTTTCAAAATATCTAGCTATGTCTTCTTCGTTTACCTGAGATTGAGGTTTATTTGTTTGTCCTTCTACACCTTTACCTTTTTGAAGTATTATTCTTTCTAAAGAAGTTAGACGATTTTTTAAGCTGTGTAGCTGTTCTGATAAATATTCAAAATTTTCACAAAATCTAATTAGAAATAAAATTTCTATATTATTTTCTCTCACTGATATTTTATCTGAATGATTTATACCCTGATAGCTACTAATTCCTTCTGGGTTATTATGAAAATCTTCTGCCTGTTTTAAAATAGTCTGGTAATCTCTATTAGTTTTTTTTATCACTACTCATAAACTAAGATCTTATTAGTTGTTCTAAAATTTCTAATTTCTGTTTTAAATTATCTTGAATTTGGTTGATTTGTTCTATTTGTTTAGCTATTTGATTTATCTGGCTATGAGTTTGTTCAATTAATTTTCTAAATTCTAACTCTATTTGTTTTGAGCTGCTAGTATTTATGGCTGAGATTAAAGTTTCTATTTCTAGTTTAGTGGGAAATTTTTCTAAATTTAAATCTGTTCTTTTTTGTAAAATTGAACTACACTGGTCTTGAATATAGTCTAATTTTTTATCTTGATCTTTAATTATGCTACGATTATTACGGAGATGTTCTATAGATGAAATAAAAAGATTACTAATTCTATCTATGTCCTTTTTAATATTTTTTGCAAAATTAATCTGATAATCTATGATACTATTTAACTGAGGATTATTTTCACTATGAAGCTGATGTGTAAAAGTATCTTCAAAATTACAACGAAATTTATTTTTATTTATACTAAAGCAATGATTATGGCTGCTGAGTTATAAATCTAGATATTCTACTTTTTTTATACACAAAATTAAGTCGTACTTTAAAATTATTAAAAGCTATTATAACATGAAATTTATAACTAAAATGTCTAAAAGTAAAAACTACTCTATTACCATAAGCAAAATGCATAAACTAACTTAAACTGTCCTAAAACCGAACACGATACCAATTTTTTTTTTTTGGAGAATGAGTTAGTGGTCTACCACTATTTTGAAATTGGGCTGAGAATTATCTAATTAATTCTACAGTTATGCTAATAGATTTTCAAGCTGTTGTATGGCTAGTTTTAAGGCTTATTGTTTTACAGTTAGCTGTTTATTTATCTGAGAAATTTTTAAACTGTAATTTTCTAAAGATCTGCCGGAAGCTAATGATAAAAAAAACTGATCTCTAGATATTTGATCTTCTAATTCTTGTATAAGTTCAGTACCATTTTTGATTTTAATCCTAAGTTTTTCTTCTAAGGGCATAAAGTTTTGATTTTTTAAATTTCTTTTATAGACAATATTTCCTTAATATTTTTATTTTGGTTGCTCTCCTTTTATTCTAAAATTATTTTCTTTGGCAAAAACTATTTTTAGGCAATGTTTATTTTCATTACATGTACTCCCACCTTGAAGTTAAGCCTCGTTCAACATAGTATATTTTTATTTTCTAATTTTTTACCTTTCCCTTTCTGCCTACAATTTGCCCTCCAACGCCTAACCACGGCTCACACGGGCTCTTCAGCTAAGGTCACTTAGTAACAAAATAAAAATTAGCAGATACTACGAAGGGGCAAAGCATGTAATATTAATGAGCAAACAAGCATTCCATAAACTTAGTTTTTCCAAAAAGAAAATAAATTTTTAGAATAGAAGAGTTATCATTTTGAAATATTTAAGGAAAAAGAGAAATTACTCACACTTCATATTAATAAGAAATATACTTACAAAGATTATACTCTGAAATTCTGAAAGACTTAGTACACTTAGAGGGTTTTTGAGAAGGGTTGGAAATTTTACAACGCAAAGTGAAAGGGTATTTTTTATTTTGCTTCATCCGTTGGCAAGCATGCCAAGTTATACAACTCAAAAAATAAAATAAAACAAAGTTTCAAATCTTTGCCTACGTCTAAATTATCCTAAGGAGTCAAAATCTAGGCTATCCTATTTCTTAGGCTTTTTGAAAATTGAAAAAGGACAAAACTATATATGTATGCAAACTTTTGACTCATATTACTATTATAGATAAATTTTATCAATAAAATATTAGGATAATGATATTGGGTACTATTTTTGGGCCCATCACATATCTTTCAGTCCTCATTTTTTGACAAAATTTTGACATTATAATTTATTACAAGACACGTATAAAGATCTTCGCAGCTTTTCTTTAATAAAGCAGGATAAGAGATATCTACTTTATGTAGTGAGTGAAGGAAAATCTTTATTACTGACAAACTCAAATAATTATAAACACAAAATATTTACAAAATCATTTTTGTCTTTTCTTGACGTGCATTTTCTGATATTTGAAGAGAAGCTTTATCTTCTACTGATTTTGTCTTCTTCTGTTGGGGCGCCAATTATTGATGCTGACCCATGGAGTGATGCTTCTAGGCGGGTTCTTGGAGGATTTACACAATTTAAAGAGTCAAGATCGTGGAACTAATAGAATATATTTAAAATATTGTAGAAGTCTTGTAATGGACACTCTATTTTTTTTTTTTTAATAAAATTTTATTATCACAATTTTTAATAAAAGAACTGAAATAGTATATATCACGATTTTTATATTAAAAAAAAAAAAATGAGATCTTTTATATACTTATTAATGTTAACTGCTATAACTAAAAGCGAGATTGTAACTTTAAAAATAGTCATGCTTTTTTCTGAAAAAATGAGATTGTAACTTTAAAACAATCAATTTTTTTTTTCTTCATAAAAGGTTCGATTGTAACTTTAAAACAATTATGTTTTCTTCTTAAAAGTAAGATCTTTTACATTTCAATCTCAATTTTTTAAATTTTTTTTTATTGCGGTTAAAAACTGTGATGAAAATGTTAGATAAACAATCATATTCATACTCACATACATCACATCTTTTTAATTAAAAAAAACTGAGATTGAAAACTTAAGATCACGATAAAAAATCATGATCTTTTGCCGCTATTGTAATAGCGAGAAAGAGAGATGAGAGAGCAATACTGTAATAATGCTTAACGATCATACAAGAGAAATTAAAAATATTTCACTTTTATTAGAAGTGTAATTAAAAAAATTAAAACGATATTTTAATCATAATCAATTTAATTGAGTGAGATAATATTTATTTGTAATCTCACCTTCCAAATAAGGATTGTTATATATCTTTTTTTTTTATTTTAATCATAGTTTCTAAATATGTGTGATTATATATATTTTTTCAATTTTATTTTTATATCAATATAATAAAATAGAAAGATTTTCAAAAACGTCACTTTTTTATAATTGGTTAGAACGGTGCAGATCTTCCCACACAGGAAACAAATGGTTGAGATCATTTCGCTCTCCTTCTTTCTCCCGCCCATCACACACACACAAATTCGTCTCCCTCTCCCTCTCTCTTCACGTATAGAAACGATTTCCACTTCTCTTCGTTTCTCTCTCTCACCCACTCTCTCTCTCTCTCTCTCTCACACACACACGCACACACATATCATACCTTCTCTTCCCTGTTGTCTGACGAATTCGGGCTCACCATTGTTGTGCTTCAGACGAATCTGATTTTGTAAGGTATGAATCTTTAATTTTTTCTCTCTACGATCTGAAGTTCGAATTTGACTCTGAAATACGTACTTTCCATTGATTTAACACTGAAACATCTACTTTCTCATGGATCTAGGGCATTTTCTCATGGAATTAGGTTTATTTGATTTAACACTAGTAGTTTCTCATGGATTTAGGGCATTTTCTCATAGAATTGTTTAACACTGAAACGCCAACTTTCTCATGGAATTAGGGTTTGTTTGATTTCAAAATCCATATTTCATGGAAACAAACATTTTGGGGAAAAAAATATTTCATCTTTGATTTTTTTGTTCCCCTTTTTTGAAAACCTACTAGTTAAAATTTCATTTTAATTTGTTTTCCAAATAGCATTCTGGGAAAAAATCTTTTTTGTTGTTTTTATATTTTCCCCTATAAACCCACTACTTAAATTGGAAATTTTTTTGTAGTTCATTTAATTTGGAAAATGTTTTGGAATCTCATGCAAAGGCCAAGCACAGTGCTAGAAAATAAATGGATTTAAAGAGACAGCTTCTGAGTTCTGATTGGAAAATCTATGCTTAGTCTATTAGGTAATTTTTATAGCACTAAACTTTACTGACTAGTATCTTTTTATATTGTGAGTGTTAATGTCAATTTGGTATAAATATAAAATAGTGGAAAGGTTCTTTCTTTGAAGAATGGTTAATAAGATTTTGACTGGATACTTCTCTTACTCTTTCCTAAACCAAAACATACATGATTCAATCATAAGTTTGTGTGTGTAGGCTAGACCTTAGTACACAGGGGGATAGAATAAAGGACAATTAATTTAATTGGTCCCTCGGCTTGGCCAGCTTAAAAATTTACAGTACCTGTAAGTCTAATTTTATGTGTCTGTTTAAATGCTGCCTTGGATTTTTTCAGTTTGTCTGGATATTATTAATTCCTTATTCTGAAATAAGAGTAAGATTTTTTTATAATTAATGCTTGCTATCGGGAAATGTTTCCCTAGTAAATGATCTTCTCATCATTTCTGCAAAAAATGACTTTTCCTTAGAATCTTACAGGATATTTTGAGCACCAGTTTCATGGAACTGAAGAGCTTTGTCATGCCTAGTATTTAGTTATTATAGTGTGATGCATGACTGTTGAAAGTGTCACCACAAATATGGATGTGAATATATGCTTTTTGGAAAATGCTATACAAATAACTTTTTTTTCTCAAGACATGTCTTTGAATTTTTGCTCCTGGTGCAGAAGTTGGAGCATAGGTAGAAATTACATCTCAAATTAAATCTTTTAACCAATTACATGTTACACCTTAAATTGATTCTCTTAACTTTGAAATTAGAAAAAATCCCAATATATGTATCTATTAAATAAAACCTCTTAATGAGACTCTAAGGCAATGTTTGGTTCACTATAATAAAGTGCAAAATCCTTTACACTTTTCATATTTGGTTGACTAAAAGAATAACCATAATAAAGTGCAATGGGAATCATCATTAACCATTATAAGGAAATGATCATTCCATAGGGAAGTGTAAGGAATAACTATTTCATTTCATCTTATTCCAATGAATCAAATAAAGCATAAATGAGATTGAAGTATTTTAAATATGACATGTTTATGATCATGTGTTTCAAATATAATTAGTGTTCTGATAAATGATTTGAGTGATTTTAATAAATGTGTGAATTGGGTTTCCTTTTTTTAACATGCAAAATAGTGTTTTGTGATCTTTTATTTTTATTTGGATGCTAAAAATTAGAATTATAGTGAAAGAGAAATATCCCATTGCACTTAAATTATGTGACAATTAAGTAATCAAATAGCCATTGTACAACCCATTGCTATTTTAAACTCAATCTATTGTATAACACTATTAAATGAGTGATTTCTTCACTACAGGTCTGTGTGTTTTAACCTCTTCAACAATCTTGGAGTTCATATTAATTCAAATGATGGACAACATCCATATTTTTGGTTATGCATGTTCAGTTTATATTTTATAAATCGAGACTTAATTTCTTACGTATCATTTATAATTTTTCTCATAATCAAATGCTTTTGGATTATTTTTTATAGGTGGATGATATGTTTGAGGAAACAGTAATATTAGATCTTTATACTCATTTTTTTTATTTAAGCTACATTTCATAATATAATTTTTCTTTTACATTTCAAATGCGTTTTCTATACATACACAGGTTCAGTTTCTTCAAAACAAAAATGCCGGTGTTGTGATCCACAATGAACGGGACTTTAATGTCCTCTGTGTTCGTGAGGTAAGCCTACTAATCAAATTTATTTGTTTATCATATTTTTACAATATTTGTAAAGTTTTTGCTTATTTTTCAAAAGGCAAAGCCAAAGGCAAATGATTTTTTGTAAGGTTTTTGAAAGTTTGAAAGGTTTTTGAAGCTAGATTTAGTTGATTTTTGAGTATTTGACTTTTTAGAGTCAAAATGGACCTGTGTTGTGCTTTTATATGTTGTGTTACATGGACTCGTCGGTTTAGGTAGAGTACCCATATCGACACGACAAGACATGTGTACGAGTGTGAGATATGTGTCAGATTCGGCATGGTTTTTTCGGACACGGTTGACATGAGAGAAGAAAGAAGGGTTGTTGAGAGAAACTTAGGCTCTGTTTGGTACAGCTCTGGAACTGACGTTCCAGAGCTTATTTTGCATATGATGTTTGTTTTGGTTTTCAAATCATAATTCGACATTCTCTTTTGAAAACGAGGTCGAAAGTGAAAAAATTTGGATTAACCGGTCGTCCCACCGGACATCCGGTATCCTACCGGATGTCCCACCGGTTGTTCGGCCGGTTGACCGAAACAGTGCATTTTTTTTTTTTTTGCAATTGACATATGTTAATTTTTATATATTCGAAAAAAAAATATTTTTCAAATTTTTAAATTTTTTTTTATGTGCTTTAATAGAATTTTGAGTTGTATGTTTGGTTATGAGTTGTAAGTTTTTGTATCAAATATCATATATCACATCAAAATTTCCCCACTCAATTTAAAACTCTTTTCAAAACTCTTTCACCAAACAAATTTTCCATACTCAAATCATAATTTCAAAATTCACAAACTCAAAATACAATTCCTGCACTCAAATCATATTTAGAAAACTTTTCCAAACGAAACCTTGCATTGGACCAATGGTAGCAGGAGGTCGTAAGCCTTTGTAGTTGGATTAAAGGCCGCAAGCCTCTCCTTTGTCATCACAAGCCTTTCGCTGGAGGTCGCAAGTCTCGCTAGAGAACTGACAAAGATGAGAAAGGGAACTGAGATAGATATGAGAGAGATATGAGAATGAGATTTCATAATTCTTTTTTTATCTCTAGTAAGAGAAGTTATTCAATTCCAAATCTGAGAGGCAGATTGTATCAAAGCTCACAATTATCATCGGAGAACTGACAGATATGAGATGAGGATGAGGCTTCATAATTCTTTTTCTTTTTTTAATCTCTAGTAAGAGAAGTTATTCGATTCCAAATCTGAGAGAAAGATTGTACATCATAGAGATATGTTCCTGCTCTTCACATGGCTCGAGATAGTTGGACAGTGTGCATAATTATGATAAGAGGAGATGGATATACACATAATATATGTGTGTGTGTGTCGTGTTAGAGACTACAAAATTTTTACTAAATGTCTCATATAATTGTGAGATTCATATGGAATCCACATGATGTGGGTCTCACATTGATGCGAGACATTTGGTAGAAAATTTGGTAAAATTTTTGGGATGTCTAGCATTTTTCTATATATATATATATATGAGTATTGTTATTCATATTTAAAAATTAGATATACTTTTTATATATATCAAAAAGATGATTAGTTAATAATTAAATATTTTTTAATTATCAATAAATTATTTTCTTGACATATCACAAATAGATTTAATTTTTTTATTTTTTTATTAAATCTTTTATTTCTTATTTCTATGATATTCTCGACCTTCAAAACATGATAATGTGAATACAAAATAAAATATTTATTAAAAAATTGTATTCATGCATTTAATTATATTAAAAAAATTATGTGGTAATATCATTATTATAAATAAGTGCATTTTCAATATATATATATTTTTTTATTTTGAAGTGCAGGGGACTCTTATCATGGAATAATAAGGATAAAAAATATGTTAATTCTAAAAAATTTATTATTAAATTTAATATATATATTTTTAATTTAATTATTTTTTCAATATATTTTTTTACACATTCTCAATATTAACAAGTGCTATGAGAACCTTTATTAATATTTGTCTGATAAAAGTATGCTTGAATTTTTTATTTATAGCATTACTAATCTATTAAGTATTTTTATTACATTTTAATTTTTAATTTTATATTGTGAATTTTTATTTTTATTTTTATTTTTATTTTTATTTTTATTTTTATTTATTTATTTATTTTTTACAATAGAATTGAATTGAAATAAAGAAAAAAAAAATAAAGATTTTATTTTAAAATGATAGTCTTATTAGGTCTACACGGGACTCAAGATAATTAGAAAGTATGTACAATTATGGTAGATGGGTATACAGGTAATGGCCTTGGTTGGCAAAGCTTTTTTTTTTTTTTAACATTTTGGGTTAAAATTTATAAAAAGATAAAATAGGTTAAAATAATTAATAAAATAAAATTTCGCATCAAATGCATAATTATTTTATTTTCTCTCATAATCATCACATCTAATTATAAAAAAATTAACCATCTTTCCAAACACAAATATTTTAGCCTAGTAAAATAGTCAAAAACATCACATCTAATATTTCTTTTTCTCTCTATTTTTTACATATTTTTTGATAAAAAATTAAAAGTTATTTCAAACATATAATTTTTTTATCTTATATTTTAACTAAAAAATTTAAAAATTATTAAAATAATATATTCTCAAGCCAATATTACTTTTCACTATTTTAAAAAAAATACTTTGGTAATGAGAGTAAATAAAAATAATATGCAAATAATAAATTTATTCATAATACATGACATTACCTATTAAGCATAAATGTATAATTAATTTTGGTCTCTTATGCTTATTCTTTATTTTTCTAAATGGTAATTGTGTATAATTTTTTTAAGAAAGAAAAATTATTTTTATCATATTCTCTTATGCTTATTCTTTAGTTTTTCTATGTTTTCTATATTCGACATATGAATTTTTTCTCCATATCTAATTTGAATTAATACAAATTTTATTAATTATTTTAATATTATCCTATTTATTACAATTATTTTAATATTATCCTATTTATTACAATTTTCACTTAAAAAATTCATTATGGTTGAGGAGCTAGTCTAATGTAGGGGTATTGTCTAGTCTAGGGGTATTGTCTAGCCTATATCAAATAGCTTGGCAATTCAAATTGAAAAAGCAAATTAGTAATTATTATAATTAATGAGTAATGTTATATAATAATAATAATAATAATAATAATAATAATAATAATAATGTAGTTTGTTGTGGACTTTTGTTTTTAAAATGAAACACCATTAAAAATGAATTTATTTACAATACTAAAAGTATTGTTATATATGAATAAATTTTTTTATAATTTTTTTTAGATGATAAATTTTTTTTTTTAATAATTTAATAGAGAAATAACAATCACTTCACCCAATGATTTTGTAAAGATATTGCATGATAGAAATAGACATCATACCATACCATGCATCCTAAATTATTTATTTGTAGTAATTATATTATTTAGGGCTTGTTTGTAAACATGTTATTTTAATAATTCTTTAACTTTTTACAAAAATATATACACCTTTTTGAATGTCTATAATAATAAAATTGAGTAAACAAATTGGGAAATTAATACAAAAGTTAATTGCTATTTCTAAATTGGAGATAATCAATTTAACTAATACATATGTACTGGACTACCAAAAAACAAAAATAAAAATAAAAATACATATATACTGGAAAATTATAATTATCTACTGTAACTTGATATGATATTCTCTTTATATTTGTAAATTATTTTCATTGATTAATAAAAAATATTGAGTTAATCAGGTTTATAAATTTAATTTTATATAAGTTATTTTTACATAATAATGTAAGTAAAACTTGTGCACCCACCATTTTAAATTGTTGGGAAAATTACAAAAAATAAAATAAAATAATTTCAGATTTTAAGCTTTTTAACAAAATAAATCCTGACTTTTAAATTTTGTCAATTTAAATCATAATCTTTTGATCTATTTTCAATATAAACCATTAGATTACTTCTGTTAAGTAAAATCGAATAAAAAATAATATTTTAATCATTAAATTCAATGTAGGTATATATGAAATACTTAAAATATATACAAATTTTCGTTATAGCGTTTATGGCTTAGACTCAGTCAATTGTATGTTTTGGATCCGAGTCTTGTTGTCTTTTATAGTTATCCATGCTTTATTTCCCCTTATATCTCTTTGGGTTGCTTTTGGGTTGTGTTGATTGCGTTTGGAACAGGTTGGTAGTTTGTGTTTTTAAACTTTTGTTGCTCAGATTTTTATTCCTTCGCTCGAGCGATATTCATGAAAATCCAGTAGTTTTGCAGGTCTGCAAAACTACTGGGAGTTTGTATTCTTCGCTCAAGCGAAGCTTTTTGTGCTCGAGCGACGACCTCTGTTTGCACAACTACTAGGAGCGTGTATTCCGTGCTCGAGCGAAGCTTCTTGTGCTCGAGTGGAACAACTTATTGTGTTTGGTCGCTCAAGCAACAACTCTTGCGCTTAAGCGAACTATGCGTATATCAATTCGTAAACAGGTCATTTTACATCACTTTTTCATCTCTCTATCTCTAGAACATTTCAAAACCCTAAGTTGAGATCTTTTCTCTCTAAAACTTACATTTTCTCTACAAATACACTAAGATCTAGTGATTTCTTTACCTTACTCCTTTTGTTAAAAAGGTAAAACTCACCTAGAGTTTCGTTTTCTTTTGAATAGAGTTGGGTTTCGACTTCATCCAAGTTTCATCCGTGTTTATTTCGTCTTTTAATTTTGAGGTAGGGATTCTCTACATTCTTTTATGATTTTTATCTAAGCTATTTGTCTTATAAAACCATCATATGATTTTGGAGGATTTTGGACAAACTTAGAGTTTTGGTTTAAAATCAAAAGAACGGTTTTTTAAATGGATGTATTAAAATGGTTGTGAGAGTGGAAATAAGGTTAAGTTGTGATAAAATTATTGATTTAGATACTTAGGATATGTTTTGGAAGAAAATGGGGGTTTTGCCCTAATTATCTCAAATGTTTATTTTGTATAAATAAATAGAATTAGTGTTAGAAATGTAAAATTGGATTCATATTGATGAGAATGGTAGAGTTGGATATATATTATCACTCACCTCTTGAGGCTTGGAAAGTTTACCTTTATGGAATATAAATTATATGTTTAGAAATATCTGTTTTAGGCTATTAATGGAAGATAGCTATGATTGTTGTAAAATTACATGTGAATTAGGAGAATTGAAACTATTTTCTCATTAATTTACATTAAACATTGTTTCACACTTATACATTAACGATGTTTTTTGTTTTGAGAAAAATGGTGAATCTGGGAAATATGAATTGAAATGTTGAACTAAGTTAGCCTGAGTGGCCATGGTGAAAGTCTAAAAAACCATGCGTATACATGGGAGCCAATCACGCGGATGAAATTTCTGTGAAGTAGCAATAGTAGTGCTTGTATAGCTTACGTTTACATGAGTCTCAGTTTACAATTTCCTCCAAACGAAATTTCTAGGAAAGGTTGTATTGTTTTTGAAATTTCCAGAGTGTGATTCACTGTCCTATTTTTTTTATTGAAATGGAAATGATTTATGAATCAAGATATTAACTTGGCATTATATAGTTTTGACAATAGATATAACAAATGTTTTGGCATAAGCATTGCATATGCATTTACCTTATAACTTTGTTAAGATTCATATATTATGTTAGGTTATTTATATTGGGTTTTGGCTTACGCTATATAGGAAAAACATTTCATGTGCTAATGATATGTCTCCGCCAAGGCAGTAGCTTGGGAGGATTTGAAACAATAGCCTGTTTTTGTTGTATTCATTTTGTATAGCTAAGGGCTTTAAATGTATTAGACCTAAAGTCCACTTTTGTTGTAACCAAGAATTATCTTGGAAAGTTGTAAGCCTTTAGGACATTTCTTTTCTGTTTAACTTCCATTCTTTTTCTTTGTTCAAAACATATGCTATAGATTCAGGGCCAGACATTATGAATGTATACTGCATATGTTTCTTTTTTGTAAACTCAAATGGATTTAATGAAAGATAATTACTTTATTGTTGTTGTCATTTTATTGTTATTGTGGATGAGTTTTTGAAATTTTTGGGGTGTTTCAACTTAGTATCAGAGCGTATTGGGTTTGAATACTTTGGGTATGTGGGAATATGTGGGAAGTAGTTATTACCACAATGGGTTTGTCTCGCTTGACAGAGATATTTATATACATAGTATGCTTTTGTGATAATATGCTTATGCGATTAGATAGGTATGGGATTTAGCTCCTAAGATAACGATTGGATTTACGGCTTTCTAGAAGTCCTATTAGAAAAACACTTGATCATTGCTATTTCTAATTGGAACTCTAGCAATGTCGCAGGACGGTCATTTTCTAGAAAAGAAATTCGTATGTGTTTATGTGATTATGTGTTTATATGAAGTGAATTACTGTTGTCCATCGCATTAGGATGCGAATGAGTTAGCTTCGGCACATTTGTAAATGTGCTAATATCTTTTGTTACTTTCATTAGGATGTCAGGATATGGACGTGGTGGTGGTAGGCGTGGTAGGCCTAGAAGGCATGAGGTGCCTTTACCGGATGAAATTCCGACAAAAGAAGAAAGGGTTGGTTAGGCCAATGTGGCCGAACCAGTTGGTTAACAGGCTATGGGCACTTTGTCCCGTGAGATGGCCAGAGCTTTACGAGAATCCATGGATATTCTCATAACTGAGAATCAAGTCTAGACCCAAATTGCTAAAGCAGGGCTATTCTTCTTAAAGAGGGAGTTCTTCCGGTCTAATTCAGACGAGTTTTTGGGTGATTCGAAGGAGCTACTTAAGGCGGATAAGTGGCTAGAACAAATGGTGAAGATGTTTGAGATGCTAGGCATCAAAGACAATGGTTTGAGAGTGACCTTGGCATCCTTCCAGCTGAAGAGGGATGTGGGTCAATGGTGAAAGTATACGCGGGGGCACATTGGAGAACTTAGAAGGCCTTTGTCAATGCCTTCCAAGACAAGTTTTTGCCTCTCACTACTAAGGAAAAGTTGAGAGACCAGTTTCTGAAGCTCAAGCAACTTAGTTTGCCAGTAGCCGAGTTCAAGGCAGCTTTCACAAGCCTCTCTAGATTTGCACCAGAACTCATGGCAACAAAAGAATGGCGTTGTATTGAGTTCGAGAAGAGGTTGAGGACTGGGCTCCTTTTTAAAGTAGTTGGGTCCATGATTAGGGACTACGGACGCCTTGTGGAGGCGACGGCTCATCTTGAGACCGTAGTTCAAGCTGATGAGAACAGATGAGAGGGTTCAAGAGAAGTTAGGAGGTTTAAGGAGAGAGTCAGGATAGTAAGAGGCAGAGAGGTCCTGTTCCATAATAGTCCCAGGCTGCACAGTCTAGGTCCACCTTTCCTAGGCTGAGTTTGGGTTTAGGGAGAGGTAATTCGGGAGGTTTCTCTTGTTACAAATGTGGCCAGCTGAGTCACAAATCTCCAGCTTGCCCACAGAGAGGAGGAGAACAGCAATCTGCACTGCATGCGGCTCGTTCTCAGAGCTAGAGTTAGGGGAGAGGTCAGCCACCCACTTGTTATCAGTGTAGGCAGTCAGGGCACATGAAGAGGTTTTGCCTTTAGTTAGGTAGCACACCTAGTGCGTCTGGTTTGAAGCAAACATAGAGCTACCAATCTGTACAGTTAGTTCAAGCCTCGAGGGCCAATCAAGAGCCTCTTCGGCTCAGTCAGTACATTAGACATATGCTCTGAGAGGTGAGAAAATGGAGCAGAGACCTATAGGGCGTGTATATGCTGTTACTACGACAAATTTAGTGCCAACGTCTTTAGTTATAAGAGGTACTTTCTTGTTATGCAATTCTATTACTAATGTGTTAATTGATACGGGTGCATCCTATTCATTCATCTCGTCTTCATTCACGTCTCCACTAAGTGTAGAGTCACCTATTGGTGGTGAGATTGTCTTGGAACAGGGGTGTTGGGGTTGTGATATAGAGATTGTCGGACGCCGACTTCCTTTTTGCATTTGTATTAATTGATATGTCGAGTTTTGATGCTATATTGGGTATGGCCTGGTTGTCATTGTATCGGGCTGTCATAGATTGTTATCGTTAGAGGGTTACTGTATGTACTTTGAGTGGTAATTGTTTTTATTTCATAGGGGACAGAGCTGATAGAGTTTTATCACCAATGTACGATCCGCGTTGTCAGAGTGAGCTTAGTTGTCTCCTTGCAAACTCTTGGGTAGTGAGTGTGACAAAATCCAAGTTGATTTGTCAAGAGTAGTTTGTGAATACCCGGACGTTTTTCCTGAGGATCTTACTAGTTTGCCACCCCATCAAGAGATTGAGTTCTCTATTGATTTAGTGCCTAGCATGGTACCAATCCCTATGACACTGTATAGATTTGCACCCGCTGAGTTGAGTGAGTTAAAGATCCAACTCTAAGAATTTCTAAATAAAAGCTTCATTCGCCCTAGTACTTCGCCTTGGGGAGCACCGACTCTTTTTGCTAAGAAAAATGATAGTGCCTTGCGGCTTTGCATTGATTACCAGAAGTTGAACCGGATAACTGTTAAGAACAAGTACCCAATGCCTCGCATGGATAATTTGTTTGACCAATTGAAAGGTTTTTGTTATTTTTTCTAAGATAGACTTGAGATCGGGTTATCACTAGTTGAGGGTAATGGAGAAAGATATCCAGAAAACGGCATTGTGTACATGGTATGGCCATTATGAGTTCCTAGTAATGCCTTTTGGGTTAACTAATGCACCAGCTGTGTTTATGGATTTGACGAACCGAATCTTCTGTGAGTTCTTAGACTACTTTGTAGTCGTCTTTGTTAATGACATCTTGATTTACTCACCCTCCGAAGAGGAACATAAGGAACACCTGTGAGTTGTACTTAAGTTGCTTAGAGCCCACAAACTGTATGCTAAATTTGGGAAGTGTGAATTTTGGTTAAAGGAAGTTCAGTTCCTAGGCCATGTGGTATCCAGGGAAAGGGTAACTGTCGATTCATCCAAGATCGAAGCAGTATGAGATTGGAAACAACCTAAAAATGCTTTTGAGATCCGCAGTTTGTTGGGGTCAGCCAGGTATTACCGTCGGTTTGTGAAAGATTTCTCTAGATTAGCCTCACCATTGACCAGGCTGACGAGGAAAGGAATCAAATTTGTGTAGAGTGAGACTTGTGAGAAGTCATTTCAAGAGCTTAAGGTTAGACTTACCACTGCTCTAGTGTTAATTATTCCAAAGGGGTTTGGGTTATTTAGTGTATTGTGATGTTTCACGAGAAGGTTTGGGTTGTGTTTTGATGCAAGGGGGAAAGATAGTAGCCTATGACTCATGTCAGTTGAAAACACATGAGAGGAACTATCCTACCCACAATTTAGAATTGGCAGCTATGATCTTTGCCTTGAAGATTTGGAGGCATTACCTTTATGGTGAGAAGTTTGAGGTGTTTTCTGATCACAAGAGTCTGAAGTACCTGTTTTTACAAAAAGATCTAAATTTGAGGCAGATAAGGTGGATAAAGTTTATGGAAGACTATGAATGCAAGTTGCACTATCATCGGGAAAAGGCCAATGTAGTAGCTGATACCTTGAGTAGGAAATCTATTAGCAGTGTAGCTTGTATTGCCATCCGGGAATAGGAGATGTTGGGTGCTATTGGTGAGTTTGACTTGCATCTTAGTGAGTTTGTTAAGTTTCAGTAGTTGTATAACCTACGCTTGTAAGCCGAGTTATAGAAGCATAGAGGGGTAATCTTGAGGTAAAATCCCTCCAAGAGAAAATCTCTAGTGGAAAGGTAGGCAAGGGCTTGAACGTGTGTTCTGACTCAAGTGTTAGATACCTTAATCGTCTTTTCGTGCCGGAGTCTTACCAAGAGGAAGTACTCTGAGAGTTTCACAATTCACGCCTTGTAGTGCTCCCAAGAGGCACAAAGATGTATCACGACCTTAGTTGTCAGTTTTGTTGGAAGATGATGAAAAAGGATGTAGCCATGTTTGTGTCGAAATGCCTTGTCAACAAGTGAAGTCCGAGCATCATAGGCCAGCGGGTTTGTTACAACCCTTGCCTATAGCCAAGTAGAAGAGGGAGCATGTCACGATGGATTTTGTTATGGGTCTTTCGAGGACTCAACGGGGTAATGACGCTGCTTGGGTGGTAGTTAACCGATTGACCAAGTCAACATACTTTGTACCTATGCGCACGAATAACTCGGTAGAGTTTCTAGCTGACCTTTACATTAAGGACATTATTCGACTTCATGGGGTCCCTATGACTATCGTTTCAGATAGAGATCCGCGTTTTACGGTTCAGTTATAGCAAAGCCCACAGAATGCCTTGGGCACTAGGTTGACTTTTAGCACTGCCTATCATCCCCAGAGTGACGGGCAGCTTGAGCGTACTATTCAGATCCTTGAGGACATGCTTCGAAGTTGTGTCCTTGACTTTAAGGGGTCATGAGAGAGGCGCTTGCCCTTAGTGAAGTTTGCCTATAATAACAGCTTCCAGTCGAGTATTGCTATGGCACTATTTAAGGCCTTGTATGGTCGACCGTGTAGGTCTCCTGTGTGTTGGGCTGAGGTGGGTGATACACCTATGTTGGGTTCAGAATTGGTTCGGAAAACGATTGAGGAAATTGCACTTATCCGTAAAAGGTAGGTTACAGCTCAGAATCGTCAGAAGAGTTATGCCGACCGTAGGAGAAGACCGTTATCCTTTGAGGTAGGAGATCACGTCTTCTTGAAAATATCACCTAGACAGGGTTTGATGAGGTTTAAGAAGAGCAGGAAGTTATCCCTTAGGTTTATTGGACCTTTTGAGATCCTAGAACAGATTTGGGAGGTAGCTTATCGTTTGACATTGCCGCCACAACTTTCAAGGATACATGATGTATTTCATATATGTATGATTCGGAAGTATGAGCCAAATCCATCACACGTGTTGGATTGGACTGAGTTAGAGGTTGACGAGGATGCCTCGTAAGAGGAGAGACCGATAAGAGTCTTAGATATTCGAGACCAAGTCTTGCGAGGCAAAACGATTTCTTTGGTAAAAGTGTTGTGGCTAGGGGTGGGCAACGGTTTATCCAATCCGCACAACCCGCCCAAACCGACCCTATCTGCACAAATCTGACCCTACCCGCACACATAAATAGGGCAGGTGCGGGTCTATTTTTCCACCTAAAATCGGGTTCGGGTCAGACCCGACCCTATCTGCACAGATCCATATCCGTCCGCCAATTATGTTTAAAATTAAAAATAAAAAAAAATTCTCCACTTCCAGTTTTTTTTTTTGTTTTGAACAGAAGCCACTCCCAGATTGATCCAAAAAAATCCTCTTTGGTCCTCCTCTTTCTCTCTCTACCCAGCTCTTTCTCTCTCTCTCTCTCTCTCTCTCATCTCGCCATTGTCTTTCTTTCTCTCTCTCATCTCACCTAACTCTCTCTTCTCTCTTCCACATCTCTGTCACCACCACCATCTCTCACCTCCTTACTCGCAGTCTCTTTTTTCTCCTCCCCATCGCTATTTCTCTCATTTCGTCGTGACACCATCCTCTCTCACAAATTAGCCCTTGCTCCCTATTGTTTCTTGCAGCCGTTGTCTCTCGATGCCATCCCCTCATTTTCTCCTTGTCACCGTCGCCAATCGCAAACCAGATCTGGAGATTTCTAGATTTGGAAAATGTTGAAACTGCACAAAAAAACAAAAAAAAAATGTTTCATTACACAAGGAATGAGTCCCAGATCTGAAATCCCCTATCGTTATTTATTTATGCTTTGCTGATCTGATTGTGGGTTTGCTGATCTTATTTATGTTTTACTTTATTTTATTTTTATTTTTATTTTGCCCAAAAACATATCTTAGAAAGTGGGGAAGGCCCCAAAGCCAAGAATAAAATTTTCAAAAAATAAAAATTTAAATTTAATTTACAAATCGCCCGCATCCTGTCCGTACAACCGCACGACCCACCTGTGCAATCTACAACCCCTATTGCGGATGGACGTGGTTCCATTTTTTCCTAACCCCCACCCAATCGGGCGGGGCCAACCCGCCATCCGAACCACGTATAACCGATCCGTGAACATCCCTAGTTATGGCGATACCACGGGGTTGAGGAGGCCCCTTGGGAGCATAATGTGGAAGTCTGTGAGAAATATTTGGACCTATTCATTGATATTTGAGCATGTATTGGAAACTTTGTTATGTTAATATAATATAAACATTGTATATGTTTGGAAAATATGAATTATATATTCTGTATTGGAAATTTGTTTATTGTGTTGATGGGAGAAGATGACCGGTGGATGGGTCGTGGTGATGAATTTAAATTAATATGATGGTTGTAATTGATTTAAACTTGGTTTTAAAGTTTGGCTTAAATTTCAGGGACGAAATTGTTTAAAGGGGGAGGTTATAGCGTTTTTGGCTTAGACCCGGTCTATTGTATGTTTTGGATCCGAGTCTCATTGTCTTTTATAGTTATCCATGTCGTGTTTCCCCTTATATCTCTTTGAGTTTGGCTTTTGGGTTGTGTTGATTGCGTTTGGAACAGGTGGGCAGCTTGTATTTTTCAAACTTTTCTTGCCAGATTTTTGTTCCTTCGCTTGAGCGAAATTTTTTGCGCTCGAACGGTCTTTGTGAACATCTAATATTTTTGTAGGTCTGCAAAACTACTGGGAGTTTGTATTCTTCGCTCGAGCGAAACTTCTTGTGCTCGTGCGACGACCTCTATCTGCAAAACTACTGAGAGTGTATGTTCTGCATTCGAGCGAAGCTTCTTGCGCTCAAGCAGAACAACTTATTGTGTCTGGTCGCTTAAGCGACAACTCTTGCACTCGAGCGAACTGTGCATATATCAGTTCGTAAACAGACCATTTTACATCACTTTTTCATCTCTCTCTCTCTTTAGAACATTTCAAAGCTCTAAGTTGAGACACTTTCTCTCTAAAACTCACATTCTCTCTACAAATATACCAAGATCTAGTGATTTCTTCAACCTACTCCCTCTGTTAAAAAGATAAAGCTCACCTAGAGCTGAGTTTTCATCCGAATAAAGTTGGGTTTCGACTTCATCCAAGTTTCATCCGTGTTTATCTCGTCTTCTAGTTTTGAGGTAGGGATTCTTTACACTCTTTTATGATTTTTAACTTAGCTTTTTGTCTTATAAAACCATCTTATGATTTTGGAGGCTTTTGGACAAACTTAGAATTTTGGTTTAAAATCAAAAGAGTTTTTAAATGGATGTATTGAAAATGGTTGGGGAAGTAGAAATAAGGTTAAGTTGTGATAAAATTATTGATTTAGATACTCAGAATATGTTTTGGAAGAAAATTGGGTTTTTGCCCTAATTGTCTCAAATGTTTATTTTTTATAAATAAATGGAATTGTTGTTAGAAATGTGAAATTGGATTGGTATTGATGAGGACAGTGGAGTTAGATATGTATTATCACTCACCTCTTAAGACTTGGAAAGTTTACCTTTATGGAATATAAACTATATGTTTAGAAATATATATTTTGGGCTATCGGTGGAAGATAACTATGATTGTTATAGAAATTGCATGTGAATTAAGAGAATTGAAACTATTTTCTCGTTAATTTGCATTAAACATTGTTTCACACTTATACATTGAAGATGTTTGTTGTTTTGAGAAAAAGGGTGAATCTAGGAAATATGAATTGAAATGTTGAACTAAGTTGGCCTGAATGTCCAGGGTAAAATCCTGAAAACCACGCGTACACATGGGTGCCAATCCCGCGGACGAAATTTCCTTAAAATGGCAATAGTAGTGCTTGTATAGCCTACTTTTACATGTGTCTCGGTTTACGGTTTCCTCCGGACGAAATTTTTGGGAAATGTTGTATTGTTTTTTAAATTCCCAGAGTGTGATTCACTGTCCTATTTTTTTTATTGAAATGGAAATGATTTATGAATCAAGATATTAACTTGGTATTGCATAATTTTGAAAATAGATATAATAAATGTTTTGGCGCGAGCATTGCATATGCATTTACCTTATAGCTTTGTTAAGATTCATATATTGTGTTGGGCTATTTTTATTAGGTTTTGGCTCACCCTATATGGGAAAAATATTTCAAGTGCTGATGATATGCCTCTGCCAAGTGTCACGACCCGCCAACTTGACCGGACCAAATTGTCCAATAGGAGGAAATCTCAAGGAAAATAGACTATTGAAATGGCTTGGAAGCTCCTGGAAGACTTGAGAAAGTATAAATACCATAAAGGATGCTAGAGGGTTTTGGAACTCTCTAGAATGACTACAAGAAGAGAGGCTACAGGAGAATTGCCTAGAAGACTCTAGAACAATATAGAGCATTGTACATAACACTAGAAGCTTGTACATAAGTCTTGTATATTCTAGAGTAGGCTCTTTGAGAGGATAAAGGAAGGATCTAGAATCCTCTGTGTCCTTGTAGGTCTAGAATAATCTAAGGTGTAGTGGGAGGAAGTGTCTAGAACACTCTCCACCCTAGTAGTTCTAGAATGTTCATTTGTAGCCTATAAAAGGGGGAGGGCCTCATGTGGCCAAACCACCCAAAATCACCCAAGTTACCAAGTGTAATCACAAGCATTCAAGCAATACAAAGCTAAGCATTCCCCAAGAGCTTTCTAAGTTTCTCTAAGACTCTCTTGTGTGTGTATTCTCCTAGCTCCCTTCCACAAAAGGCTTACTTAGGTGCAAGCAAGGCGTGCTATAAACATCTAAGGCCGCACGGTTGGCTTGGAAAAACTGAGGGTTGGTTCATAAAATCCAAGGCCGTGACAGTTGGTATCAGAGCCAAAGTTGCGAAGGCGTCGTGACTAAGGAAGGAAGGGCACTATGTCGGAAGTAACTCACACAGAGGAGAACCGCAAAAGGGAGATTGCTGTTAATTTGGGCAAATGGGCCAAAGAGGCTAAGGATTCTAAGGTTCCAAGAAGCAGAGAAGCTGGAGGCAAGCCAACACTAGGCAAAGATTGGAGGAAGGATATGAAGCCCAGGCATGACTGCTTCTTGTGCAATGAGCTACATTGGGCAAAGGATTGTCCTAAGAGGAGGAGTCTCATTGCAATGCTGGAAGAACTAGAAAGGGAAGAACAAGCATGCATGGGATCTCTACAGCAACTTGATGCCACCGCATCAAAGCCTACTACATTAACCCTAGGGGATGAGGGTTCAATGTACATGGATGACAAGGTCGATGGAGAGGCAACCTAAGTCATGGTGGACATCGGAGCGTCGCACAACTTCATCAATGCGGAAGAGGCCAAGTGGGTTGGTCTGAACCTTGACGGGGGTCAAGGATTGATGAATGTGGAAAACAGCAAGGTAAAGCCCGAAGATGGCATGGCTCAAGGGGTTGAGCTGCACCTTGGTGAGGGGCGCGAAAAAGTCAATGACTGTGGCGTGATGCTGGAGATCGAGTTATCGCGAGACTCAAGGAGAAAGCTTGCGACTTCGAGGAAGGAGACGGGACGAGGGCGTCGTGAGCATAGGTGGGGGAGAATGTCACGACCCGCCAACTTAACCGGACGAAATTGTCCAACAGGAGGAAATCTCAAGGAAAATAGACTATTGAAATGGCTTGGAAGCTCCTGGAAGACTTGAGAAAGTATAAATACCATAAAGGATGCTAGAGGGTTTTGGAACTCTCTAGAATGACTACAAGAAGAGAGGCTACAGGAGAATTGCCTAGAAGACTCTAGAACAATATAGAGCATTGTAGAGAATTGTACATAACACTAGAAGCTTGTACATAAGTCTTGTATATTCTAGAGTAGGCTCTTTGAGAGGACGAGGGAAGGATCTAGAATCCTCTCTGTCCTTGTAGGTCTAGAATAATCTAAGGTGTAGTGGGAGGAAGTGTCTAGAACACTCTCCACCCTAGTAGTTTTAGAATGTTCATTTGTAGCCTATAAAAGGGGGAGGGCCTCATTTGGCCAAACCACTCAAAATCACCCAAGTTACCAAGTGTAATCACAAGCATTCAAGCAATACAAAGCTAAGCATTCCCCAAGAGCTCTCTAAGTTTCTCTAAGACTCTCTTGTGTGTGTATTCTCCTAGCTCCCTTCCACAAAAGGCTTACTTAGGTGCAAGCAAGGCGTGCCATAAGCATCTAAGGCCGCACGATTGGCTTGGAAAGACTGAGGGTTGGTTTAGAAAATCCAAGGCCGTGACACAAGGCAGTAGCTGGGGAAGATTTGGAGCAAGAGCTTCTTTTTGGTGTATTCATTTTATATAGCCAAGGGCTTTAAATATATTGGACCTAAAGTCCACTTTTGTTGTAACTAAGAATTATCTTAGAAAGTTGTAAGAATTTAGGGCATTTCTTATTTGTTTAACTTCCATTCTTTTTTTTGTTTGTTCGAAACATATGTTATAGATTCAAGGACAGGCATTATAAATGTATATCGCATATATTTCTTTTTTGTAAACTCAAATGGATTTAATAGAAGATAATTACTTTATCGTTGTTGTCATTTATTGTTATTGTGGATGAGTTATTGAAATTTTCAGGGTGTTACATTCATGATTTAATAACTAAACTACCTATTTTTCTATCGATTTTACTTAACAAAAATATGCAATCCATTACAAAGAAAACGATTAAAAAATGATTAGTATTGAAAATGAATAAATTATAAAATATATAAATATCTGTTAGATGAAGATTAATTATTATTTTATAATTATTTGTTAAATAGGAAGATGTTATTTACTTGGTAAAAAAATTACTACGACAAATATTGTTCAAATTGCCTAGAGAAATTCTTAAGTATTAAAATTAAAATTACAAAATGTATTGCAAATACATTTCAAGAAAAAAGTTAAAAACAATAAAGAAAGATTTATGTTCCATGAAATCCATTACAAAGAAAACGATTAGTTAAACAAAATTTTGTTAGTTTGTCGTTAATCTCACTCAGTAGTTACTAACACCGATTTGTGTCCTCTTTTATGTTAATTACACTTACAAGTCTAATTTCTCACACTAGTTACTAACATCGATTTCTATCATCCTTTATGTTAATTGCACTTACAAGTCTAATTTTTCACACTAGTTACTAATACCGATTTGTGTCCTCATTTATGTTAATTGCACTTATAACACAATAACTCATTGTGTACTCAATTTTCTCTCTTTTTTGAAGTCTAATATCTCTCACAAGTTATTGTTAACGAGAGCCTATTTGTTTTGAGAGATGAGAGGACTTTTGGATAATATCCTCATTAGCAATGCACACATTAACAATCCTACTCAACTTTACTCTAAAAACAATCTATGTGTATTCTCTTTTTGTTAATCACAAGTATAACATAATAATCATATGTGTAGCTTACTTTCCACAAACTTGCCAAATTAATTACCTAAATTATTTATTTGAATATCATGGCCTATTGGAAGTCTAATCTCTCTCACTAACTATAGAGTCTGTTTGTTTTGGGTTATAGAAGATAGGATTGGATTATGATTGATGTGAGGTTCACTAATAGTTTGTTTATTTGCAAAATGGGGAAGGTGATTCACAATACCTTGGAACTACGATAGGCCTTCATGGATGGGATTAGCAATCCCCCTATGGGACATGGTATTAGAAGAACAATTCCTTGGGAGTAGAGGGGGATTTACTGTTTTGCCCTCTATTATCTTACCTAATTTAGTTACTCTACTTGATTAGTATAGTCTTTTCTCTATCATTTTTTTAAAATTATTCTACCATTTTTTACTCCACCATTCTTTATATCAAAATAATATAATAACATGATAATTTTTAATATAAAAATATAATAGTATAATAATATTTATATCAAAAAAAATATTTTTAAAAAATAAAATAGTACCAAAAAAATATATATTTATGAAATATAATTTTAATATTTATAAAATATATTTTTAATATTAAATTATGTAATGCATTTATTAGTTGGTATAAGCCAAAATTTGATATATATATTTTTAAAAATGTCAAAATTTCTTTTTTAGAAATTTGAATAGGAAAATAAAGTATAAAATATTAATAAATTTGTTTTTATTTATAAAATTATAAAAATAATTTCCATTTTAATCATAAATTTTGTTACTCATTTTTTTCATTTTTAGTGCATTTTTAAAAAAAATTGTTAGGCATTACCTTATTCATTTAGTAATTGACAAATCAACATAGATTATACATGAATGTCATTTATACATACTAATGCCATTGTCATCAGCATGGCAAACAATAAGAAGAAATAGTCATCTCCATTTGATGCTCAAATCTGCTACAAACTAACTGTTTGTACTAATACATAATATGTGGAAATGGTCATCTCTACAATACTTTGCCGCCAAGTGCCTCCATCTTCTTATGGAAGCTTTTTGTCTACAAATTACCTACTTTAAAACAGATTTTTGGAGCTGAAAACTTTCTGATACATGTTTCTCCCTTTCTTTTATTACACCTCTACTTTCCACATTTCCGAGGAGTTAAAGCTTCAAACTCCATTTTAGAGAAGGATTTTAAAGCTCTCTCAACTACCTGCAAAAAATTTAAAGGTACATAAAAAAAATCAAGCAAAAACATGTTTTAATTATCTCTTTCTCTTATTTATTTCTTTTCCCTCAAGTTTAACAACACCAAGGAAGTATTGTTACTTTTATTTCACATAACAATCATATATTTTTCATATAATAATAATAAGGGCTCTATTTGTTTGAATTTTTGGAAATTTGTTTTTATTTTTCAGCTAATTTCACCGAAAATTAACACTAAAAATTATTTCAGAAATTAGATTCTAAAAATTACAGTAAATAGAGTTTTTACAAAGAACTAGAATCACATAATAATCATAAATATTGTCGCCTAATTTTTTGTACATACATATGCTCCCACAGGTATAAATAATGTCATCCTCGAAATCTACTGGCAAGGGAAAGCAGAAGGGAAAAGGAAAAACTGATGTACTACATCCAGCGAAACCTCAAGGAATTGAGTTTGATGATCAACCATTGTGGAATCATGTAAAGGTTCTTAGTATACCATTAGATGAGGATGGAAATAGATGTTGGTCCTGTAACTATTGCAATAAGAAAGTAACAGGCTCATATTCAAAAGTCAATGCTTATTTGTTAAAGCTTCCTAACTGTGGAGTGGAAGCCTGCAAAGCTACAAAGGATGATGGTTTTGAAACACTCAAAAAGAAGCATGAAGTGGCAGAAAAAAGAAGAGCTCAACAATAATTGGATGGAAGAAAAAGAGCAGATTATGTGTCTTTACCTAAAGGATCGGACTTGCTTCAAAACAAAAACAAAAAAAGAAAGAGTTCAATTTTAGGACATTTGGCAACTGCATTTAACGTGGTAGAAAGAGACATTGCTGATAAACAAGTTGCTCATATGTTCTAGGCCTCTGCTCTGTCATTCAATTTAGCAAGGTGACCTTATTTTAGAAAATATTCACAAACCTTGGCAAACATCAAACTATTTGGTTATTCTCCCCCAACATATGATAGGTTGCGGACAATATTGCTTGCACAAGAAAAGGCACATGTGAATAGAAAGCTTCAACCCATAAAAGATTCATGGAAAAAAAAAAAATTATCCATATGTTCTAATGGATGGTCAGATAGACAAAAGAGATCACTCATAAACATAATGGCATCATCTATTGGTGGAGCAATGTTTGTGAAAGCAATTGATACAAGTGGAAATATAAAAGATGCAGATTATGTTGCGAACATATTTCTATAAGTGATTGAAGAAATTGGGAAGCAAAATATTGTTCGAATTGTTACAAATAATGGATCTGTTGGAAATGGTTATAAAATTCTGGGTAAAACCATAATTTTTTTTCTAAGTTTGGTCTATTATTTAGGTGGGACCCGTGCGTTAATTTTCGCGGGTCAAAGTGGTAACGCATTTTATGCCGCGTTGTAATTCACGTGATATATTTGGTTGCTTAAAACCATTATCGAGTAAATGGGAAATTGAAATTAAAGTATGCTCCATGGAAATGGAGTTTTTGTGGAAAATCCTTAAATGATTAAATAAGACTTGTCCCATATTGATTTGGTGGGAAGTTTTGAATGAGTTTATAAGGCATGGGATTGGAACTTGGGGTATACCCCAAGGGGTACCCAAGTGTTTTAGAGAGGGAGGTTATGGGCAAAATGGACTAGACCCATTAGACCCAAAAATCACCACACACGCGTGCTGCTGCCTCCGTCCGGTCGGTTGGGCTTGGGCGCGGGTGTGTGGTTGGGTTGGGCTTGTTCGGCCCAATACCTATCTTTTTGGTCCAAAAATATTTGAATTTAATTTTATTTTTTTGGTAAAATAAAATCGAGAATTCAAATTAAACTGGAAATAAACTAGTCCGATTTTTTACTGTACACCCAAACAAGTCCCTTCCGTTTTTTAATCCAACAGATTTAAATATGTTTAAATTCAAAACCGAACAGGTTTCAACCTGTCCAAACAGTGCCTACCTGTTTAAATTGAACAGGTTTTGCACCTGTTTAATTCAAAACTAACAGCCACAATTTTGCCTATAAATAGACTAGCCCCTCATTTGGATTTCTACTCCAATTTTCGTACTCCATCTTCTGCTATAAATCTCTGCATTTTGCTGCATTTAATTTATAAAAGAAAGAGTGTAAGCACTTAGTGTGTTTGTTAGGCAAACAATTTGTAGTGCTACTATTGTTTGTAGTTGATAATTTCATCTTGGGAGATAGACGTCCACATTCTGAAAGCACCGTGGAGAGGACGAATCTGTCTTAAGGATACCGTGTCAAACACTGGACTTGATCAGAATAATATTCAAGAATTAATCAAGTAAGTTATTTAATTTATTTTCGGAGTTATTATTGTTTATTTAAAATCAGTTTTTAATTTTGTTTTTGTAACAAAATAAAATTTGTTTTTATTTATTTATTTATTATTTCAAGTTTGATTTTTGTAATCAAACAAATTCTCTCATTTCCTTTATTTCTTTATATTTTGATTGTTGTTTAGTACACAACAGTATTTAATCTATTTAAATACAGTGAAGATTGTCCAACAGGATCTAATTTTAAGGCTGCTAGGTTGACAATTGAAAATAAGTATCCTCACATTTTCTGGACACCATGTGTAGTGCATGGTCTGAATTTGGCATTAAAGAGTATGTGTGAACAACCCCAAAATTCATCTCAACATTCTGAATGTAAATGGATAGCCAACTTGGTCACTGATGTTCATAATATAAGAAATTTCATAGTGAATCATAGCTTTCCAAATGCCATTTTCAAAAGTTACTCAAATTTGGAATTACTAAGGGTTGTAGAAACAAGGTTTGCATCACACATTGTCATGGTTAAACGTTTGAATGAAGTGAAGCCAACATTAGAGAAAATGGTGATGGATATAGGATGAAAGATTTACAAAGGAGATGGAAAGAATCCAGTGGATACTAAAGCTCGTGAGGTGAAGCAACTCATAGTAAATGATGTTTGGTGGGATGACTTGGATTACCTTTTGAGTTTTACAGAGCCTGTTGTTGACATGCTAAGGGATGCAGACACTGATGTTGCAACGCCCCAAAATAAATACAATAAACCCTCTATGACGATAAGTAAATAACAATATAAATCAGACTATAATATCCTTCCATTGCACAAGACTCAGTTGTATAAAATAGAAGTATAAAATAGAAGTTAAACAGATAATTGAAATATTCTGAAGACTATAACTTTCCAAGATTGTACTTGGTTACATTAAAATGGATTTAAATCCAATACAGATAAAGCCCTAGACTTGTACAAAATAATATCAACAAGTAAACAAAATAAAGCTCTTGCTCCAATCCTCCCAAACTACTGCCTTGGCGGAGGCATCTCATCAACACCTGAAAATGGTTTTCCCATATAAGGTGAGCCACAACCCAGCAAAAATAATCAGACACAATATATGAATCTTAACAAAGATATAAGAGTGGAATGCATATGCAATTCTTATGACCAAAACATCTTACATTTCTTTCCCAAAAACCATGCCATGCTCAGTTTATATCACAATTTTCAAATCATGTCCATTACAATAGAAAATAAGCGGGAAATCTCAAATCAGTACAACCTTTCACGGATATTTCGTTCGTGGGAAACTGTCAAATAGCACCCATGTAAACGTAATCTATACAAGTATTATTATTGCCATTTTACGGATATTTCATCTACGAGAATCGATACCCATGTATATGTGCGTTTTTCGAAACTTTCACCCTGGACACACAAGCCGACTTGATTTTATGATACACATCTCTTTCCTACATTCACTCTCTTTTCTCAAAATCATATACTTTTTCAATGTATTAAATAAGAAACAATGTTCAATGCACATGGATAAGAAATTAGTTTTAATTCACCTAATTCTCATGAAATTTTTACAACACTAACAGCTATCCTCCACTGATAGTCCAAAACAGATATAGCTAATAAATAGAAAATTTCAATAACAATATATATTATTATCATTTCCAAGATGTAAGCGATATAACATATTCAACTCCACCATCATCATCAATATCACATCATCATCAATATCCTTTATCACCATCATCAAGATGTGAATGATATTACAAAACCAACACCATCCTTCAATATTTTTCTAACACAAGTCAAATCCATGGTTTTAGAGCAAAACCTCGTTTTCTTTCAAAATAATTTTTGAATAGAAAAAGACATCATTTCAATTACATAAAACCCAACATCATTTCCATTATCTTTACTAGATCAACATTTGAGATTTCTAGGGCAAAATCCTCTTTCTTTTTTTTTACAAATCATTTCCAAAGATAAAAACCCATCACTTCATTATATATTAACAATAAACACCTTTTTATAAGTATTTCCAACAAACCATTTGTAAACCCCTCTTTTTGATTTCTAACCAAAACCCTAGATTTACCCAAAATCTCTAAAAATCACAATATTGTTTTAGAAATATCAAATAACTAAGTTAAAAATCATAAGAGGGTACGGAGAATCCCTACCTCAAACTTAGAAAAGGAAGAAGGAAGAAAAATCCAAAAGTTGACGGTGATGAAACAACGATTTGCTCCGATCAAAACAAAACCCTCAATAAGCTCTACACTTAATCTCAAAGGAGCAAGGTGAGGAGATACTTTTAAGTGAGTAAATCTAAAGATCTTTGAGCAAAAAAGTGAGTTTAGAGAGAGAGAATAGTGACTCACGGTTTAGAGAGGAGAAAGAGAAGATAAAGTAAAGAAAATGGTAAGTGAGGGCCCTATTTATAGTGCTAGGTTAAAGTGAAATAAAGTCCCAAGGTCAACCCAAAAGAACAAGTCAAAATCCCCAAGAAGTAGGGCCCAAAACCGAACTAAAATCAGGAAACAACTCACAAGAGTCGACCCGTGTGTCGGTAGTGTCAACCCTTCAGGAAGAATTGACAAAAATTGACGATACTGGTAGCAAACAAGGTGTTGACCCTTGGACCAGAGGTGTTGACACTAAATTTCAGCAACTAAACCCAGATTTTGTAGTAGACAAGGGTCGACCCTTCCCAGACTAGTGTCAACCCTTCCCAGACTAATGTCAACCCTTGAGGCCAACAACAAAAGACAAGTGTCGACACCACCAAGGCTGGTGTCATCCCTAAATTTTAGTAGCTATTTCAAGAACATAGTAGTAAGATGGTGTCGACACCTTTAAAGCTGGTGTTGACCCTAGGAGTAGATCAAGACAAAGAAAAGGAGGCAGTGTCGACACCAACAAGGATGGTATCAACCCCTAAAGCCAAAACCAAACATAAAGAAAAAGGAACGACCATCACGGATATGGTTTCCCAGATTCAAAAGTAATAAATGGATCGGGTCTAAATCAGGATCGTTATATATGCTTCTATGTTACATTCTATATATGATATGTGGGACACCATGATAGAAAATGTGAAAGCAATTATATTTGAGCTTGAAGACAAAGATCATATCACAGGATAATCAGATTTCTTTGACACCATTCATGGAATTTTAGAAGCTAAATGGACCAAAAGCAACACACCTCTGCATTGCATAGTTCATTCCTTGGTCCATAAGTATTATCATGAGTCTTGGCTTCAAGGTGGAAGTAATGGCATTCGACGATTAGCACTGCATGAAGATGAAGAAATGTCTACTAACCGGAGCAAGTGTTTTGAGCAACTGTTTCAAAAAAATACAACTCATCTGCAAAATGTTTATGTTGAATATGGTGCTTATTCAAGTGGATCTAGCTATTTCAATCAACCACATGTTATTGAAGCAAGAATGTATAAGGAGCCAATTTCTTGGTGGGCTAATCATAGTGCTTCAACACCATTGTTGCAAGGATTAGCATTTAAGTTGCTATTACAACCAGCTTCTTCATCATGTTGTGAGAGAAATTGGAGCACCTATGGTCATATTCATAGCATCAAAAGAAATAGGTTGGCAAGTAGCAAAGCTAAAGATATGGTCTTTGTACATTGCAACATAAGGATGTTATCAAGAAAGAAAAAAGAGTACAAAGAAGGGCCTTCAAAGTATTGGGATTTATGTAAGTTTTCTAATTCATTAATCTTGTTTTCTTTCTTCTACAACACTTTTTCTTTTCTTGGATTAGTTATTGACTTTTGCATGATTATAGGTGGAGATAGGTTTGACATTGATAGATCTCCAATTGAGTTTATAGAACTTTCCATCAATGAACCTGAGTTGGAGCTTGTGACTTTTGATGATGTAATAGAGGAGGTTCAGCCTGATGATGTTGATCATGATGCTTAAGACTTAGATGCTTAACTTTTGGACTTGTTTGATTTGATCTTTTGCCTTTTCATATATTGATGTTTATGTAAAGACTATAATATTTTTTTTTTAATTTTTAATTTTTTTTTTTTTGACATTTTGTAGTGTGGTGGAGATGATCAGTCAACTATGAATAAGAATAGTTGACTTGACATACAAAACTTATCATTTTTGTAAATCTAAATGTAATCATCTCAATCAACTTGAAGGTAGTTTTTTTTTTATCATAATGTTTATATTTGTGACATCATTCACAATTTAAATTTACAATATGCTACAATTATAATGATATAGAATATTATAGGTGTGGTCAAAGTTATACACATTTTAAACTTGATCAAGTAAGCATCCATATAATTTTCTTGTCTTTTTTTTGTTTTGCTTAATTTATATTTTATACACAATGTTTTTTTTTTCTTGCCTAAACTGATGGTGATAAGGAATTATGCAGCTAAAATAGTGAAAAAAAGCATGTGAATTGTGGGAGATTGGAAGCACTAATCAATCAGGTATGTGCCTAGGTCCTACATTCATTTCATAGTAAATTACTTTTTTCTTCTTCTATGTATTTTTTTAGACTTTAACTATCTAGGTATTGATCATCATGATGCATAGATTATGTAGGTAGTTAGTATAATAAAAAAATTCTATTAATATTTTATGTGTTGTGTCTCCGTATCCGTATCTATTTTTTTGACACTTTTTAGCTGAGTCTCTATACCCTTATTTTTACGAATAGGTGAATCTGACACCTAGACACATACTCGTAATCGACACCCGCATCCAGGGCCGGCCCTGGGCATGGGCCAACCAGGCCATGGCCTAGGGTCCTCAAAATAGACTCAAAAAAGGGGGCCCCTTTATTATGGTTTAGTGTAATATATTAGGTATGTTTTAAGTTCAAAAAAAATTAAAGAAGGCTCAAACTAACTTAAAATAAATTGACCCATCAAAAAATTGAAAGGCTCATTTAAAAAAATTAACATTGTTGTCCATTGAAAATAGATCCAAAAAAAGGGTCCCCTTCTATTATAGTTTATTATAATATATTAGGTATGTTTTAAATCTAAAAAAAAAATTAAGGAGGGCCCAAACTAACTTAAAATAAATTGACTCATTAAAAAATTGAAAGGCCCATTTAAAATAATTAGCACTGTTATCAATTGAAATTGATTTTGCAAAAAAACTAGATTATGCAAGTATGATTTATTTATTTGCTTCTAAAAATGCAAGAAAAGTGAGGATCAAACAACACTTATTAGTTGTTGTACTGTAATACTAAGTATTTTTTGTGATTTTGACACAAATCTTTTGTCTTTTACTTTCATTTTTTTTTTTTCATTCAATGAAAAAAAGATGTGAAGGGCCCCAAAAATTTATTAATTGATTATCGGCTTTAGGCCTCGAAAATCTCAGGGCCGGGCCTGCCTACACCCGAGTCCGTGTGACATTGTTTTTCTTCTCTTTATCTATTATTTTCTGTATACCATGGGTTTGATCTTGGCTCTTCTAGATGCTTATTTTTGTTGCCATTTTCGACCATTCTGTTTCCTGTGCAGTGGTGCAAGGCCTTTTGGTGTTTCACTGCTTGTTGCTAACTTTCATGACAAGGGTCCACAACTATATAAGGTTGTCATTTGGATCCTCATTTGGTATTGACCTTAATTGTGTTGGAGTTGCCTAGCTAATTCATTCATTTCCATTTGTTGTTGAATTACCTTCTTTATTATGACATTTGGATGGATAACCTACCCAACCTTTGAAGATTTTGGGATATTTATTGTTCTAGCTAGATTATTTTTTAATGTGGGTTGGGATATCTCTAATCAAAGGCTAACCCAACTCTCTCAGATTGAAAATTGCTATTGTCCATGAATCATTAGTTGAATTTGCCATCCCTCAAAGACTGTTCTTTTAATTATATATGTGTGGATCCATTTCATCCATAAAGAGTCCTTAAAGCCTATAAATGCCTCACCATTGTAGCTTTGTTCCATTTCTTCTTTATATCCTAAATTTTTTGTAAATGTTTAAGTTATTTTATTTTATTTTATTTATGTCTATTGATTTTCTATTTGGCTGGACAGAAAATTAGGAAAATGCAAAAGAAACAAGAAGAATTTATAATTTATAATTTATAATTTTTGGTTTTTAGTTTTTTTCTTTTTGTTTTTGGTTGGCTGATATTTAAGTGTTTCTTTAGTTCTTTAATTTTTGTTTGGTTACTTAGAATTTGTTGAGGTAAGTACAAACAAATGCCCCTTTTAATTTTGTTCTGTTGAAGAGTATTTATTTTCTAGGACCTAATAACAAAGATTCATTGTTCAGGTTAGAAATTGTTTGGAGAGATGAACATAATGGTCAAAGAAGACATAACATTCAAGAATTTTAAGTTCTCCTTCTTTCTTTTTCTTTTTCTTTTTTTCTTTTTTTTTTTTTTTTGGTGTATGGATTGGCACTAGGATGCTCGGATCAAAACCCTACTAATCTCTAGGGATTAAGTTTTTTATTTTTTTTAATGAGATTTTTATTATATAATCACAGTAAAAAGCTTTTTATTCCTTAACTTTCATTGTATATATTTTTCTAATATTCGACTTTCATTTATGAAATATATGAGGTTATTAGTTATTCATATTTGGTCAATGTTGTGATTCAAAGAAAATTTTTGTACAAATAATATTGATTATATTTTAAATATTAGTTATGTTCAGATTTTAATAATAATTTATATGTTGTGATTGACAGTTACATTTTGTGGTTGATTTTTTTTTTTTTTTTTTTATCACAAGCACTAACTGTGATGAAAAATATATATATAACTTTGATCTTATCTCATTATTAATCATGGATTATTTAAATTCAATCTCAGGTTTTATTAGTTATTGATTACACTTAAAATCCATGATCTAAATATTTATTATCATAGTTAAAACACGTGATAGAATTATCTTTTAATGACGGTCAAAAAGTGTGATAAAAAATGACATTTGACAATCACACTCTCAAATATCACACTTTGACAAAATAAAAAATCCGTGATTAAATAACATACATCACACTTAAAATTCGTGGTCTATTTATGATTTTGTAGTAGTGAAGAGTAAAAAGATTTGAAAAAAATATTAGAGAAAGAAGAGAAGAGAATGTATTTAATGAGGGTAATATGAATAATTGTGGAGTTATTAGTACATTTAAAAAGTCAACTAGACTTAATAATAATTAAATCCACTTTATAAGATTGACTCGTAAAAAACCCTTATATTAATACTCTTAAATGCACCCAAAAAAATTAGGTTAGACATCATAATTATCATTTTTTAAAAATCTTATAGCGATTTTGGCTTTAGAACCGACCCATTTGATATTCTAGACTCGAGTTTCATGGTTCTGTATTGTTGTTCTTGTCTTATTCCTCTTTTTCCCTTTGAGTTTGGCTATTGGGTTGTATTAGTTGTGTTTGGAATAGGTTGGTAGCTTAGTTTTCAAACTTTTGCTGCCTAGAATTTTACTCCTCTGCTCGAGCGGAATTTGTGAACTCTCAATACTTTTGCAGGCCTACAAAATTGTTGAGAGAGTGTATTCTACACTCGAGCGGTGTTTCTTACGCCCGAGCGGTCGTGTACTCGAGCGGCCTTATTGCGCTTGAGTGACGGTCTTCTATCTGTAAAACTATTGAAATTGTGTATTCTACGCTCGAGCGTCGCTTCTTGCGCTTGAGCGGTAATCATTTTGGTGTCTGGACACTCGAGCATCACTTCTTGCGCTTGAGTGAACTGTGCGTATATCAGTCCGTAAAAATCACTTTTTACATCACTTTTTCATATCACTCTCTCTCTAAACATTCCAAACCCTATTTTCTCTCACTCTCTCTATAAAACTCACCTATTTCCTTCAAATAGACCTAGATCCATCGATCTTTTCACCCGTGTCTTTGTTAAAAAGATAGAGCTTGGCGAGGGTTTCGTTCTAACCGGAGCAAAGTTTTTGGCGCCTTTGGGTTTCTCTCACTCTCTCACTCATGCTCTAGCTTGAGATAAGGATACTTTTCACACTTTTTATGAGTTTTACCTTAATTATTTATTGTTTTTAAACTATATCGCGGATTTGGAAGGTTTAGAACAAATCTAGGGTTTTGAATAGGAAAAAAAAAATCAAAAAGAGGGTTTTTCGAATAGTCTCTTGGGAATGGTTTTGATGTTGAAAATAATGAGGAATTGGGTGGAAATGGTTGATTTCAAACACTTGGGTTGATTTTGAAAAAAGTAAGAATTTTGTCCTAAATGTCTCAAACATTTATTTTGTATAAATAAATGAAATTGATGTTGGAACAACGAAATTGGATTGGTATTGATAATGATGGTAGAGTTGGATATGTAATATTATTCACCTCTTGAGATTTGGAAAGTTTACCTTTATGGAATATAAATTATCTGTTTAAAAATATCTGTTTTGGGCTATTGGTGGTGGATAGCTATGTTGTAGAATTTGCATGTGAATTAGGAAAATTGAAACTATTTTCTCATTCATTTGCATTGAACATTATTTCACACTTATACATTGAAATGTCATCGTTTTGAGAAAAAAAAAAAAGGGTGAATTCGGAAAAACATGAATTGTGTTGTTGAACTAAGTTAGCCTGAGTGTCTTGGGTGAAAGTCCTGAAAACCGTGCGTATACATAGGTGCCGATCCTGCGGACGAAATTTTCGTAAAATGGCAATAGTAGTGCTTGTATAGCTTACGTTTATATGGGTCCTAGTTTACGGTTTCCTTCGGACGAAATTTCAGAAAAATGTTGTATTGTTTTGAAATTCTCAAAGTGTGAATTACCACCTTATGTTCTATAGAAATGGAAATGAATTGTGAATCAAAATATTAACTTGGCATTGCATAGTTTTGAAAAGGGATATAAATATGTTTTGGCAAGAATATGGCATATGCATTCTCCTTATAGTTTTGTTAAGATTCATACATTGTGTTGGATTATTTCTACTGGGTTTTAGCTCACCTATGTGGGAAAAACATTTCAGGTGCTGATGATATGCCTTCGCTAAGATAGTAGCTTGGGAGGATTTTGAGCAAAAACTTTTTTTCGTTGTATTCATTTTTGTATAGCCAAGGGCTTTAAATGTATTGGACCTAAAGTCCACTTTTGTTGTAACCAAGAATTATCTTGGAAAGTTGTAAGCCTTGAAGGCATTTCTTATCTATTAACTTCCATTCTTTTCTTATATTTGTAACATGTGCTATAGATTCATGGCTAGGCATATTGAATGTACACTGCATATGTTTCTCTTTTGTAAATCACGTTGGATTCAATGGAAGGTAATTATGTTAGTATTGTTGTCGTTTATTAATATTGTAGATGGATTATGGTAATTATTTTGGGGTATTACAAGAATAACAAACCTAAGAAGAACAAGGAAAATGAGAAAGGGAAAAGTTATTGCCACAGATGTCATAAGTTCAAAGTTACATTGGTAGATCTTTAATCTCTATGTCTTGTCTCCATACGTTTCATCCATTGTGTAAGTCATTTGTTAGAGTGTTATGGCATCATTAAATCCATCGTAACTCTTATCAACATGGTTTGATATATTGACCAGTTTAGGAAGTTGGTTATTTTAGTATGTTATTTTAGTTTTTAACTATTTTAGTAGGCTAAAATAGTTTTGTTTAGGAAGAAGGCTAAATTTTTTTTAGTTGGATGTGATATCTATGAGAGAAAAAATGACTATTAAGGACAACATAGAGTGTATTCTACCCATTTAAAAATTTCATATTTAAAAATATAAAATACTCTTCACACACAATCATCCTTATAGGGTTTTAACATATCAATATTTTATTTCTTCATTATTTTTACCATTAACATACACTCATAATATCATTAATTATTAATTAGCTCACTTCATTCTCTTCTCCATTATACTGATCATTTTTCAAACTCAAAACATTATTGCCTTTGAAGATTTAGGGTTTAAAAATATTGAAATCAATTAGTTTTGAAGATTTGCACACCGTGGATGACACTGAGATGGTTGGTTACGACATAAATATTGAAAACGTTGATTTGAATATTAAAAATGTTAGTTTATGACTTTGCTTTTTGGTTTTTTATTTATCTCATTCGTATGTTGAGAAGACAAGTTTGTTCATTGTGTTCAGATAACCAGAGTTGAACTTTTACACAATGTTCGATTATTTATATTTAAACAACATAATTTTATTCAAATTATTAAGATTGATCAAATACTAAATGTTCATACATAAAAAAATGAATATTTTGAGTTAGTTCGGTTAAAATAAGTTAAACTTTTATTCGTTGTTAAGATATAATTTTTTGAATATATCAAGTTTGTTTAACTCTGTATTCTTAAACATGACTAATTTGATGAATTTGTTAATTTTTTTTACAAAATTCTATACCTACCCCATGTAGCAATGTTGAAATTGATTGTGAGAATGAAATTTGTGAATTAATGGTGAGAATGATAATCTGAAATGACGACGAAAGACGAGAGACAAGAGACGAGAGTTCAGCAACAACAATGAAGATCAACACCGACAAAGATGGAGGCCGAATGAAAAGTTCGTTCAACTTGTGTTTAGCTTTCAAAGTTCGTTCGAGTTTTGTTCGTTAAGTAAACATGCCAAGTTTAAACATATTTAAAAACTTGTTAAAGTTTTTAAACTAGACTTGAATAGTCAATTGCTTGTTTAGCTCAGCTCAATAAACTGAAAAAACTATATAAAAAATATCAAATTACTCCAACTTGGTTTGACAAAACCTTGTTTAAGATTGGCTTGGAAAATTTAAGAACCAAATTTATTTTTTTTGAAATTAGTTAAAATTTTCAAACCAAACTTGAACAGTAGGCCTCATTTATTAACGTTTTCATTTATTGTTTTCTATTTTTGCTTTCATTTTTTTTGAAAACTAAAAACGAAAACTTGTTTACTATATGATTTTTGTTTTCGAAAAAATGAAATTGATTTCAAAGTTTTTCAAAATTTTTCAAAGCACCAAAAAGTAGTTTTCACCTGTTTTTAAAACATGTTTTCATTTTCTCTTCTCATTCACTACCTTTGGCCACTACCCACTACTACCACTGTCAGCTACCGATTACCCCCTCATTACCTGTGGGTAGTGAGTTCCAGCCAACCTTCGACGACTCTTCGGTCGGTAGGCGGTCACCCTTTGGTCACATTGTGGCATCCTTTCGGCCACCTCGTATCCTCCGATGACATCTGACCACTACTTTCGACTACCCATCACTACCGGTCACTACATTCGTCCACCTTCCATCTCCGGCTAAAAAATCTGGCAACTCACCAAATAGATTTCTCTAATTTTATTTTTGTTTGTTTTAAAAATATTTTTATACACTGAAGAAGTTTTCTATTTTTTGTAAACTAAAACGTTAACAAACAAAGTTTATGGGGTTGTTTGGGATGATCTAAATAAGTGTATTTTTTGACTTTTTACGAAAAAATGTGAAATATGGGTTGGGTTTGAAGTGATGTGGTAGAGAGATGATATGATTTAAATAAGATAATGTGACTTAAATAAGATAGTGACTTTTTGACTTTTTTGAATTGTGCCAAACTAGGCCTAAGTATTTACAATTTTTAAAAATAAAAAATAAAAATTAAACAAACTTTTTGTAAATATAAACGTTATTAAATTGCTAATAATGATACATTTATCGAATTTAAAATCATCCGAATCGCTCGAATTTGTTCATACTAATTGTCTGATTGATCATCTAGCAGATGTCAGTTGACTTGTTGGTTGACAAGATTGATAGTCACAGCCCATGGTTAACAGAGTCCGGATCGTCTGCCGTGCTTTCCTGCGGTGGCTCCTGCGGCGGTCCAAAACGACGTCGTTTTGGACCCCTTTTTTTTTTTTTCTCTCTCTCTTTGCAATTAAGCCTCTCTTTCACTTCCTCTCCTCTGATCTGCTCCAATGGTCTCAGATTTGTTCTGATCTGTGATATGTATACATACACTTGTGCTCAACAAAATCAAGTGGGTTTGATTCATGAAGTATTTTTTTTGAAACATACACTTGATTTGAAAAACTTGATTTGAAAAAAAATAAGTGGGTTTGATTCATGAAGTGTTTTTTTTGAAACATACACTTGATTTGAAACACTTGATTTGAAAAAAAAATCAAGCGTTTTTCTTGGCAAAGATCATCTGTGTTTTTTTTTTGAAACATACAAATCATTCATGAATTTTTTTTTTTGGATATATACATGTGCTCAACAACTTGATTCTTCCTCTGTTACAACTTGTTTTCAAATCAAGTGTATGTATACATATATGTGTGTGTATGTGTGTGAGAGAGAGAGATATATATATATATATATATATGGATAACAGAGGAAGAGCTAGTTGTAGATAATTTTGCAATTTTTGTTAATGGTGCTGAGTTAAATCCATTCTATGGCCATCCATCTTCATCTCTGTGTGTTTGGGTGAGAGATGAAAGAGAAGAAAAAGGGGACATTGTTTTGGACCATTTTTTTTTTTTTTCTGCTTCTTCTTCTTTTGCTGTTAAACCTCTCTTTCACTTCATCTTCCTCTGATCTGCTCCAATGGTCTCAGATCCGTTCCGATCTGCATCGCCTTGAACAGATTGGCAAAGATCCTTTGCCGAAAAAAAAAAGCAAGTGGGTTTGATTTGTGATCTGTGTGTTTTTTTTTGGAACATACAAGTCATTCATGAATTTTTTTTTTTTTTGGATATATACATATATTTGAAAATAAAGTGGGTTTGAAAACTTCAAGATCAGATTTATGAAGTTTAGATTCATATACAATTTCAAACTCATATCAATATTTGAAAACAATTTCATATATATATATATATATATGTATATGTACACATATATGTGTGTGTGTGTGTGTCACGACCCCAACCTGCCCCTAGTAGGCTGGGTGCCGAGATGGCCAGTAATCCGTAATTACCAAAGGCCGGCTTACAAAATTTCACACACATCAGAGTAATCATAGGGGCTCACATATGCGGAAGCGAATAAACTAAATACAAATGGTCCTTGAGAGTCAGGCATAGATCAAATGTAAATGCATACATAGTAATCGCACCTCGGCAGATAACAAAACAAATACAAGTTACATCCTCGATCAAAAGGCTTCTCGGTGACATATACAAATACAATGATTCGAGCAAAGAAGCATGATTTTCAAGAATCAGCCAAGTAACACATATGCCGAGGTAATCACAAAACACCGATGCAAGCAAGTCAAGTCGGCATAACAAAAATCCCAAAACAAGTGTATAAATACTTCTAGGCGTGCCGCCGTCTGCTTCATCACCTACATATATATAGAGAGGGTGAGCTTGGAAACTCGATGAATGGTACTAGAAATAAAGGTTTGCATGAATAATAGCGAGTGCCTTAAAACAAAGCATATCAAAACCATTCAAACAATAGCCGAGGTTCCCGCCAAGCGAAGAATATCAAGTCGTACTGCAACAAGAGATGAACCGTATTCATCTCAAATCCTACCGCATAAAGCAATACAAAGATTAAACAAGTAGTAGCCGAGGTTCCTTCCAAAACAAGACAAATCAACTTGTATGGAATCAACTCATGAACCGTATTCATCCAACAAGTCTTAGAAGTGAAAACATGTGCCGAGATAGCACAAGTAGTAGCCGAGGTAATCTTCAAGACAAAACATATCAAGCTTATATGACTTAGGCCCGTAGCCCTTTTTCACCGGTTTGTGACTTAGGCGTAGCCCTTTTTCACCAAGTGGTGCTACAAAAGTTTAAAGTCCTCTAGCACAAGGGACTTGTGTTACTTAGGCCCGTAGTCTGCTTTAACATTTATCTTAGCAAGATAGGACCGTATCCTTTTAACAAGATGTATTTGCGAAAGTTTAGAGTCCTCCAAAGACAAGGACTTTCCAAAGAAAGGACCGTATCCTTTTTAACAAGATGTCTTGAAAGTTTAGAGTCCTCCGGTGCAAGGGACTTTCCAAAGAAAGGACTATCCTTTTAACAAGATGGTATCGCGAAAGTTTAGAGTCCTCCATTCAAGGGACTTTCCAAAGAAACCAAACAAAGCTCAACTCATTACAAGGACATCATCAAGACGAAGTTCATACTTACCTTTCCTCTAGTCTTTGCTAAAGTTTAGAGTCCTCCAAAGAGGGACTTTCAAGAATACCATCAAAACAAGCCCATATACAAAACATCAAAATAGGCTAATCATTCATGCTTAGCAATTACTTTTACCAAAGCGAAACAAGCAAGATTTATCAAAAGCTTTATAACATAGCTTTATTAAAAGCACCACTCACCTCGGTCTTCGTGTAGGCTCAAGCAAAGATCAAAGTACTACAATCACATAGCAAAACATACTCTCAAAACGAGCTTCACATACATGCAAGGAATCAAAACATTATTTCCCATCACAGAAGTGCACTGGTACCATCCAGTCTAGCCGAGGTCCTACACCTCCCCGCCGAGGTGTGGACTCGAAGCCAAAACAAGGCAAAGTTAGGAAAACTGAGTTTCCTTTCAAAGGGCACGAAGAACAAGATCATGCATCTTTGAAATCCAACTCACATATACGAAATCTGGGGTTTTCAAGCTAAGAGTTCAAAAACGTGGACTAGGGTACTCATTCGAGAAAATTATGCAAGAACAAACACAAAACATGATTCTTGTTCCAAACTTTCGGATCAAAACAAGGTTCTCCTTTAAGAACACAAGAACAACATTTTTCTCTTTCAAAACCAAGTTCAAATCAATGCATGACATGCAAAACAGATCCAATCATGCAATGCATCTAGATGATCAATAAGAACAATCGATGTAGAACAAGAATCTAACCTCAAACCGAAATCCAACGGTTCGATCTTCCACGATCAAGCTCGAGCTCAACTCTCACACTAAAATTCTAACTCCAAGTTCTAGAGCTTCTCTCTAAACAAGACAAAGATTTGAGACCAAATCATAATCAAAAGTTACACAATGATGTATTATAGGCACTTGTCATAGCCTTATTTCACGGACACGTGGCATCACCGGATTGGTGCGTTAGAAAGGTGACTGCTAGACAAGACAAGTCTCGACAAAGCGTACACAACACGCTTGGCGGCTAAGCACGCAGCTAGAATGACCTCGGCCAAAGACAAGACTTCGCAACAGTCAACAAAGACAAAGGTTAGGGAGGACGACACTTGACTAAGCTGTGCCACACCTTGGCTGGGTGTACCACATCTCTACTAGGCCATACCGCCAAGGACAAAGATTACAAGCACAAAACATCACAGCCTCGGCGATACACACTCGCCCAAAAGGTAACATCTCGGCAAACATGCCGGGTGAAGATGGAGGTCGGTGAGGTTCCAAATCGCTCAAAACGCATAAAGGCTCAAAGGCAAACTATCTTTGGTGACCTGCCACGCTCCAAACAAAACACGAATTCCAGCAACTTACAATAAAACAAAGCAAAACAAGGCAAGTATCAAGATTACAAACTTGACAATTCAAGGTCATACAAAATACATGCAAGCAAGACTGATTCAAAGTGAGGGTTGTTACAGTGTGTGTGTGTATGTGTGTGTGAGAGAGAGAGAGAGAGATGGATAACAGAGGAAGAGCTAGGTGTAGATAATTTTGCAATTTTTGTTAATGGTGCTGAGTTGAATCCATTCTATGGCCATCCATCTTCGTCTGTGTGTTTGAGTGAGAGATGAAAGGGAAGAAAGAGGCTTAACAGCAAAGAGAGAGAGAGAAAAAAAAAAAAAAAAAAAGAGGTCCAAATTGACGTTATTTTGGACCGCCGCAGGAGCCACTGCAGGAAAGCACAACAGACGATCCGGACTCATGGTTAACAAAGGTGAAACTGGTCATCTGAACAATCGTACAACTTACATAATTTAGATGATTTAGACCATCTCCAATTCAGAAATCAGTGAAAAAGTGCGACTTAAATTCAGAAATCAGTCCTGGTTGAGAGAAATCAGTAGGAGTTAATGAAATTAAAAAAAAATACTAGAAGGGATACTGAAATTCAGAACTTGGGCCAATATCAATCCCACATACACCAAAATTGATTTTAAATATAATTTAGAGCAGTGTAAAACTGCTAGTAGTTGACAGACATTTTCCTCAATACAATTTTATCCATGTTTCCCTTTTACAACTTCAGTTACAAGATTAAACATGAAGATTTACCTAGTTGAACCTGTTTATGTTTTAAAATATTAAACATGAAGTTTGATTCAAACATGAAGTTCATGCTCTTGACCAAGTAAAACTTGAACAAATTCAACATAAAATGAAACAAATACAACTTACACAGTTGAAATATAGTTCAAATATAGAGCATACATAGAATGAAAGAACGAGAAAAAAAAATAAAAATCGGGCCGGTTGACCAACCGGTCGCCCCGTGCCTATACCGCTGTGATGTTGCCCTTTGGATGCTGCCCTGCCTTCTTGTTCTGGTCTTGCCTTTCCTGATTCAAGTGTTTTCCTTGGTCAGTGTGTGGAATCACATTTATAGTACATTCAATATGCAGAGTTTGGGATTATATTTTGGATTGCAGCCGAATTTGAAGATAGTGGGTGGAGGAATACAGTGACTATGGTGTTAGAGGCAATCTGTGGACAGAGAAGCAATAGTATTCATTGAAGGTTGTTCATATTTTGATGGCAGGTTTGGCCAAGTTTTTTTGAGCTGATATAGAGCCTCCATTCTTGAGGTAGGTGGTGAGGATATTACAACTCAACTACCATAAGCCGTATGAAAAATGAGGCATGGTAGATGGCACGCATTCAATGAATGGTAGGCAGTGTCTATAAATTGAATGGTAGGTGTCATTCATAGGTGGTGTCTGTAAATTGAATGGTGGATTCACATGGTCGATATAAAAATCATACTTTGGCAATTACATTCAGGTGATTTGATCCACATAAATGGTGGTAAAATCCACATAAATGGTGGCAAGCCTTCCTCCATTGATTTTAAAAATGTTGAAAAATATGAATCCAGGAAATGAGGGTACCAAAGCAATTTCCATTTTGGAACAGACCTTTCAAAAATATGGTACACTTCAATTTCAGAACAATAAATTTTTCATAAGCACTAAATTTTTGTTATTCCATTAGCTTTCTTATTTAGAGAATAAAGATAGGGAAAAGGAATTCAGATGTAAGAAGATATTTGTTAAGAAAAGAGTTAAAGAAGGCCATGGCATATCACTAGCTTGTATCTAGAATATAACAAGGGGTAATTACAATTCAGTGGTGTCCTAAAAAATTATTTACAAATACATGAAAAAGTTTAGAATTTTAATTATTTATTTGACAAATTTATCATTGATGTGTAATTTTTTTTTCTGCATTTACACTGAATAATAATTTCCCCATATAGCAATATCTCAACACATTCCCACTCCACTAAACTAAACAAGCCTTTGTCCCAATTGGTTCTGTTTCCTGTAGTTGGTTTTATTTGCAGTCATATCTTCAGTTTAGTTTAAGATAGTCATGTCCTTTCTTATCACCTGAACTCAAGTTCTCCTAAGCCTTCCTCCATTGATTTCACCATTTTTGTGTGAAGGCACCACACCAATCTATCTGAACTAATGTGACTTTGATTCAAAGTTAAATAATGTGCAAGTGACCTGTTTGGTTTGGTTGTCATCTGTGCCAATTTTTGCACTCCACATGACTTGTTACTCTTGGGATTCAATTCGAGGAGAGAACATGATTTCAGTGTAAATTATGAGTAATTTAAGATCAATATATTATTATGAAGATACATAATTGATCAATATCTTCTTTTACTGATGAAGATAAATAAATTTGTGTACAACAATGCAGTAATTTAAGAATTGACATTGAATGAAGAATACATATATGAGACATTATTAATAAACTATGATTATGCAGATGAACATCAGTAAACGATGACATTATGATTATGCAAGTCAATATGAATAATTGAAGACATTATAATTATGCACATTTCCATCAGTAATTTAATATGTTATTATTAACGTACCAGTTAAGTCATGGTTATGAAATGTGTATAAATGGACGTGGTATTATCATTTGTGTGACATCAACACAGAATTTAGGAAAATCATTTTTATTTTACTTAGTTCATACACTGCACAATGCTGAATATTAAAGATTGAATATGAGAACAGGACATCATCACATAACTTGTGAATTACTTAGTTCATATACTGCATCAAAATAAAGATTACAAACAACAGAACCTTCCATTCCAAAAGTATAAACCAAAATTACATGTATTGATGTGGTTAATTTAGTGCTCACCACGAAGATACCACATATGTTCTACTAAATTATTATAGAGGGCATGATACGCATCCTTATCTCTAATACCTAAATGACGAGACAGAAATGATTGGAAGTCATTGGTAGGAGTAGAGGAAAGTTGCACTGGTGTGTTGGTTGATGCAATATCATAATTGAAATCAAGGTGCTTCTCCCTCTCATCTTCGACAATCATATTATGTAATATGATGCAAGTCTTCATTATGTTGCCAAGCATTTTTGAATCCCAATAATGTACAGCACCACGTATAATTGCGAAATGAGATTGAAGAACTCCGAATGCCCGCTCTACATCTTTCCTGGCAGCCTCTTGCATCATTGCAAAATGTTGTCTCTTTGTTCTTTGGGGAGAAGAAATTGTTTGAACCAATGTTGCCCATTGAGGGTATATACCATCAGCAAGGTAATAACCCATATCGTAACTATGTCCATTAATTGTAAAATGGACAGGGGGAGCTTTACCTTGCGCAAGATCAGAAAATAAAGGCGATCGATCCAACATATTCAAGTCATTGTGTGAGCCAGGCATTCCAAAAAATGCATGCCAAATCCATAAGTCATAAGATGCTACTGCTTCAAGAATAATGGTTGGCTTTTTTTGATGACCTACATATTGACCTTGCCATGCCTTTGGACAATTTTTCCACTTCCAATGCATGCAATCTAAACTTCCCAACATGCCAGGAAACCCTCGAACCTCCCCAATAGCAAGTAATCTGTCAATGTCAGTTGGCGTAGGGGATCTCAGATATTCTTCTTCGAATATTTCAATCACAGAATTACAAAATTGTTGCAAACTTTGAATTGCGGTGCGTTCCCCAATACGAATGTAATCATCAACTGCATCTGCTGCGACACCATATGATAATATTCTCATCGCTGCAGTCATTTTTTGTAGGGGAGATAATCCAAGTACATAAGCTGCATCTTGTTTTTGCACAAAATATGAATTGTGTGCTTGAATTGCATTCAAAATGCGTAGATATAAAGGACGACGCATTCGAAAATGTCTCCGAAATATTGTAGGTGAATACACTGGATTTGTAACAAAATAATCTGTAAATAATCTGTCATGACCTTGCCTTCTATCTCTGTATATATATTTATGACCTACAACAGAACCACCTATCTTCTTTGACCTATCATTTGACTTAAGAATCTGAAGCATACTACTATTATTCTGCTCATAAGCTCTTAAAAGTGTGACGATATATTCATCATCAGATTCATCAGAGGAAGAGGAAGAAGAGGAGGATGTAAATGAAGTAACTATCATGGATTTCAAGGTATTCATGGTGCTCTGTTTTCTTTAAGTTATGATCGTATTTGTCTGGTGTATGGATACTAGGTTAATATGAGAGCACAATCCATTTGGCAAATATATATGTAATGGAGGGAAAAAAAAAATGGGAAAAACAATTCGGGAATGAAATAGAGGGAAAAAAAAAAAAAAAAAATTTGGTGACCGGTCGACCGGCCGGTCGCCCCCTTCCCGGTTCAGACAACTGCGATGCAAACAGTTCAAAAGGGTCAAATAAAAAATATAGTATTTTGCACATACAGGTCGACCAACCAGTCGACCCACCGGTTGACCAACCGGTCGCCCCACTAAATTTGATGCAAATTTGATGCACCGTTGGAGTGGGTGATTTGAGATTTGGTGAAATGAGTTATTTTTAACTCAGATTTGATGAAAAATCAGATACACCGTTGGAGATGCTCTTAGGCGAGCTCAAATTCAATGTCAAATTATTATTATTATTATTATTATTATTATTTTTTTTATCAACGTGGGATTCTTTATCAACCGTAGGTGGAAATTCCCAAAGACCAGTTTAGATCTATACTCTGCGAAGTACAGAATCAAACCTCTCTTCCCGGCTCCTTCCGTTCCATTTCTGCCCCTGCATCGCACATTCGCACTGTCATCACACCCCCCTACACTCGACAGATCGAACAATAACGCTCTCTCTCTCTCTCTCTCTTTCTCTCTCATCGGAGCTCCAGAGATTCTGAGTGGCTCTTCGAAGAAGATGTTGAAATTCTTGAAGGGCGTTGTTGCCGGATCTGGTTCGGGACCCAATAACCTACCCTACAACATCGGAGAGCCTTACTCCTCTGCTTGGGGCTCTTGGACTCACTGTCGCGGCACCTCCAAGGTACAATTCTCTCTATATCGTTCTCGTTTTTGGTGTCTTCACCTCTCATACTCGCGTGGCTAGGGTTGATCTCTTTCAACTTCGTAGAATCAATGGACTTCAAGTTCTTTTCGCGCTTTAATTCTGTGAAACGGTGTCTATTCTCGAGTTTAATCGTCAATTTTAGATCAGATTAGTATGCTGTTTTAATTATAGCTACGTTGATGTTGATTAGTGGAATTCGTCTCGAATCTGTATTCTAATTGAAAGATATAAATTATGGAATTTTAACTCTCTCTTTTTTCTTTTTTTAATTTCTTTTTGTTTGTTGATGAGCTGTGAGATCTAGTCATGATTGCAAAAGGTACAAGCGATAGTGTCAAAGATTTTAGCTTGTTGTTTAGATTTGGACTTCATGATTCATGCATATAGCTGACAAACAAAGTTTGTTTGCAAAGATTTAAAATGTGTCACATATTCTTTTTGAATTTGCTAATTTGGAGGATTCATGCTGTCTGAGTTTTTCATTTTTTATTTTTAGAATCTCTCTCTTTCCAAAACTTTTTTCGTGCAAATTTGATAATTTGGAGCATTGTGATCGCCTCTAGATTTGCTATTTGGTATATTTGTTTTTCACTCCTTGACTTCCTCAAAGATGCATTTTGCCCCATGGTGCTTTTTATAAGAAAACAGATTCTATCTACTTGTTACTTTTACGTTATTAGTTGGATTTTGCTTGCTACGGAGAGAGTCTGCGGCATAGTTCCTTCTGTCTTTCAACCTATTCTGTGAAAGTTTAGCCTTCTCACGTTTCTGTCTCTATCTCCAGCCCTCTATGCTCTTCTTACTATTTCCAATTTTATTGCATATGAATATACATAATCTAACATAGTAGAGAAGCTTGTTTTATGGCGGCAAATTATGATCAGGGAGCAATTTTTACATTTTGAGTTTATAATGGTCATGGTTTTTCCAAACTTTTTCTCTTTAGTTCACTGGAATGGAATGAGATGGAATGCAATGGTGTTCTGTAGTCTATCCTATGGAATGATCATTTCGTTACAATGGGTAATGATGATACTATGTGCAATGTATTTATCACTATTTTTGTAGTCAACCAAACATAGTAATGAACATTTTGATAGAATAATCATTTCATTTCACGCTATTCCGGTGAACCAAATACTACCCAAGTTGAATGGTGAATGACTAACCTTGATACATGACGTTATCTTTTACTTGTTTTGTAAACAACAAAATTTTAAATAAACGTAGAAGATTAGGTGGGAGCATTCCTACCAAACATTCATGCTCATATTAGCATTGAAACACACATTTCTTAACTTTCCTTGGGCTAGCATTTTGCATATCGACCAGTTGCTTTAGTGAATTGTCCCTCTACGACACATATGATTGTTGTTGTTTTTTTTTTGGCATAAGAGCTTAAGCTAAAAATTCGTCATCTATATGGGGTGTCAAAGAAGAATCCTCCGATTTTTGATGCAACATTATTATTAGGTTTTCTTGAAATGCCAAGGAAACAATATTATTATTAGGGTTGTGCAAAATACCTCCAAATTCTCTAAAATTCCATCTATCTGCATCAATCCGCACCGCTCTATCTGCTAAATGCAGATTAAATTTTAAAATTTATAATCCGCTTTTCAAACTGCTCTGCTCTGCTATAGTTAATACATATATATTTTTTAACTTCTAATGAAATTTCAAAGTAAAAATGAGTATGAGAGATATTTAAGATGTGAAAATTGTTACAAATTAGTAGTTATATATATGAAACATATTATGTAAAATTAATTTACGTTATATATATAAAAAATATTATGTAAATTAGTGTTATATATTATATAAATATTTGCTAATTGGTTAGAATATTCTTCAATCCGTCAAAAATCACCCAAACCGCAATTTGTTAATCCTTCAATCTGCTATTCGGTTTACAATTTTACTTTCAAATTGCTCGAACTGCACCGCGCACACCTCTTGAAATGCCATGGACATAACAATTATTTTCATTTGGGAGCTGTACACGGGTCGGCTCGGCTCGGCTTGGGTTAAGCCTAAATCCACTGCCAAACAAAACACATTCGGGTTGGCAATGTTACCAACCAATGTCGACCAGATAACATCTCGAAACCGCTTGTTCAAGTGTACGGTTCGGGTTGGAGGGGCTATGAAGCATGGGCACGGCAAAATCAACGCTGTGGCAATGTAGAACATGGGGACATGCCGGGGACACGTATGGGACACGCCATCTGCTGTGTCCCTTTAATTTAATTGTTGTATTGTAGGGGACATGCGGGGCCAGATTTGGACACGACATGAGACATAGCGAGGAGAGAGAGACAAAGGAGAGAGAGTGTGAAGGAAGAGAGTGAAGAGACAAACCTGTCGCGCGATCGAAGACATCCAGTTGATCTATCGAGCATCCAGTCATCGACGATTTGTATCCCTTCGACTTCACGACTTCCACCGTAAGCATCTCTCTCTCTCTCTCTCTCTCGCTCGCCTTCTCTCTCGCTCGTGTCTTGTCTCTCTCTCTCTCTCTTGCTCGCTTCTCTATCTCTCTCGCCGACTCTGTTCCTCTCGCCTTCTTTCTTATCTTATATATATATATATGTATTAGTATATATAACTTATAAGATAATGTTAATAAGATAATATTATTTTATAAATATATATATCATATTGTATACTATTTATACATATTAATAAAAAAACACGTGTATATAAAATAAAATGAAAAATTATCAGAAACACATTATTTAAAAAAAATATAATAAATAAATAAAATAATTAACGTCTATTAAAATAAAAATATTTATATAAAAAAAAAAATTTGCCGTGTCCTCTATCGTGTTTGTGTCCCAATTTTTTTAAAATTGCCGTGTTCCGTGTCCGTGTCCGTATCCATATCCATGTCCGTGTTTCATAGTGGACGGGTAACAAAATAAATTAGTCTTACAAAATGTTTACAAAACCCCATACTCAGATTTTATCTAAAGTTCATGCAAGTCATGAGCCGTGAGTCCCAACCATAGGAAGTTTTCGTCTTCATGAGAGGGTTTTCAAATCTTCAAGTTTAAATCAAAGGGGTGAGTGAAACCACCAAAAAATTTAGGAATCTGTTAGAGTTTCAAAGAGAGAGATTTATCATGAGACAGAGGGAGAAGAGAGACTGACACCATGATAGAAATAGCAACAGATTAACAGATATTGAGACTGAAAGACGAGAAGGTGAGAGAAAGAAAAGGGTTCACAGAGCGAGACGAAAGTGAGATTGAGAGAGACAAAAGTGAAAGTGAGTGAGAGATGAAGTGTGTGAGAGAGAGAGAGAGAGAGAGAGAGAAACCAAAAGGGTTAGAGAGAGAGAAACAAAAGGGTTAGAGAGAGAGACTGTAACAAGGAACAGGTGGAGAAAAGTTAATGCATAGTTTCTAATAAGTTTGTAACTATCAATGCAATAAATGATGAGATGTTGGGAAGAGCTAAAGCCTAGAGATCATCTTTTCAATCTTGGAAATCAAGTATAATTTATCAAAGCTAGTAGAAATCTATAAATTTATAATAATATATAATAACATTTATATATTGGTTGGGTCCATTTGAACGGTTTATTACATACAAAATCTGAAACTCGAAATTTAAGTGTGAAACTGGCCCGGTACCGACCAGGTAACTGGTGAAACCGTTTGTATGTGAGTCGGGTCGGTCTGGTTGGTTTGGTTTTAGCGAGTGATTTGGTTATTTGTACAGCCCTAGCTGCCATCCTATATGATTGCACACATGATGACAAATTTAGAAGAGCCTTATTTGTATACATAAGCTGTAGGGACAACAATGGGGAAGGTATGAGTTAGGGCCCTCATCTTGACCCTGCCATGCCAGCAAAAAGTCTACCTTATCCACATATCTGAGGTAGGTCTCTACATTTCTCCCATCCCTAGCCCCGAATATACTTCCAGGAACTATTCCTACATTGCCTTGCGAAGATCAATATTTGCCTTTCTCTTCGTCCATTTTTTAAGAACCTTCTTGGCAACCAAATGAAAAGCGGTGATGATGAAAAAAAAGAAAGAAAAGGAAAAAGCAAGAGAAAAAACAAAGAAACAATAACACGACAACTAGAAATAATTGGAAGAATTAGACTTACTTTGGACCATATCTTGATGTACAGTTTTTGAAACTTCAAAAAGAAAAATAGAAGGAAAACCTAATTCCTAAAAGGAGACAACAAGGGATTATGGTTTGCCAACATCTTGGTGATGACAAGTTGGGCGAAGCTCATGAGAGATGATTGGCACATAATGCATTGAAACTTTGATGTAATCAAAGCTGAGAATAGAGAGGCAGAGGGGAGGAGGGGACACGTGAGATGCACGCAAATGTTTTGGAAAACACTAAGGGTATTATGTATAAGTGGATATGCAAGGCATTTAAAAAGGCACTTAGGGCATTTAAATAGAGTTACATGTAAGCGGCCAAGGTGGGGTCATAACCCTGTCTCCAACTGGAATGCAAATTGTGTGTTTCACCCCAAACCGTCCCTACCCCATTGAATTCCTTCCCAAATCTATCCCAATAAGGGCAAGGTGGTGTGGGTCACCCAATTGATCGTGTTCATTGTCATCCCTAATGAACTGTTTCATTCCCAAATTGATAACATAAGCAATGTTTTGACAAAATGGTCAAATATGTCCCTGAATCCCCCAAAGGGATCTATTTGCATTCTTTTGACATAATAGTTGTCCAATGGGATTCTTAAAAAAAGAGACGTAAAATGCACTATATATTTTCTGATATAGGCTACCTGGCCCTTGGAAAGGAAAACTCTCTCTTTGAACCAAGAAGAGGGACTCAATGATACCGATGGTGGAATTTCTGTCATTAATGGTTTTGACCAACAGTCCATGTTGTTAACCTTATATAGTTTGAATTCTTATACTTTAGGCTTGTAATGACACTGTATAGTCTTGTTCTTTCTTCTCCATTCTGTACTTTCTATGGAAGTTAATTGAATTTTGGTTATTGGTTTGTTTTTCAGGATGACGGGTCTCCAGTGTCAATATTTTCTCTTTCAGGAAATAATGCCAATGACGGACATTTAGCTGCTGGTCGTAATGGTGTCAAGCGTCTTCGTACGGTAAGCTATCAATGACAAATTGAAAGTGTTGGTTACCCATTAATAGTTCTTCTTTTAGCATTTTTACTTTCCAACTGTTCAATTAGATTTGGTCTTGATATTTAGAACTTTTTTTGCCATCATTTCTGTCATTTGCTGAAGATTTTCATTGCATATTGGAATATTGTATTTGGACTAATTCTTTGATACTTTGGGATGTTGATATCAAACTTGATTTCAAAAAAAGGGGAAAAAACTCTAAGTTCATAGCATTGGATGGCTATTCTGTTCAGGGTAAATTATACCAACTTTCCCTGAGGTTTGTTGCCGTTACATTAGTATCCCTAAGCTTTTGGAAATTGCATTCTCCTTTCTGAGGTTGAGTCACATTGACAGATTTTGCTGAAGTTAGCAAATACAAATTTCAAAATACAAATTTTGACCCTAATGTGCGACTCAACACTACTCTCAAGTTCACTACACCTCTCACAACACTCATTAAACACCTAACAAGCATATCTAAAGCACTCACACAACCGAGAGACCCAAACCTCTCCTCCACCACCATGCCGCTGCCACCTCCTATATATATATATGTACTAGTAAAGAAAAGGCCCGTGGAAGCACGGGTCCAAGGTTCAAATGATGTAATTTTATTGAGAAATGTAAATTAATTAGATTATTTAAGGTAATATTTGATAACTTCATTTAATATTTAAATTTGAATGTATTGATTGAAAATCAATTAAGTATGTTTGATAACCACAAATACTATTTAAGAGGTTTTGAAAATGTGGGTTAAAAAAGAAATTTAAGTGATGAAAAATTTATTTAATTCTAATTAAATTTATAAATACTTATACATTAGTATCACTATTATAACCTCACTATCATTACCATCCACAATTTTTACCATCGTTGTCATATCATAACCACCACCATCATTCCACTTCCACAATAACCACCATTATTATACCACATCCACCACCCAATTTTCATCACCACTACATTACCCCTTCATCATCACCATCATCACCACAACCACTATCTCTTTATCTACATCACCATTGTCATTGGCGCTATAGTCACTATTGTTGTCTACATCACCACTACCACCAACTCACTATCACAATATAAATTGAAAAATATAATTTTAAAATAATAAAATTTAAATTTAATGTTACGTATATCAAACAATTTGTTTTACTTCAATACTTAGATTTTTATTAAACAACTTTTTAGCTTTAAAAAATTAGCATTCATTAATTTACAATTTTCAGTTTTATCAAACAACACCTAAGTTCGGTGGTGTTTGATAATTTAATTCAATACTTAAAACTAAATATATTAAGTAAAAATCAAATAAGTCCGTTTAATAATCACAAATTGTATCACTCAAAAATTTAAGTCACTCTTAAAATGTAAACTAAAATTTAATAAAATTTTAAGTGATAAGAAATTTACTTAGGCTCCGTTTGGTAAGCATCTCAAAATATAGTTTCACCCATTGATTTAAGTGTGTTGTTTGTTTGGAGCTTTCAAATCATCGTTCTACGCTCATTTCTCAAAACTCAATTCAAAACATAATCATTACTTTTCAAAACTCATAACCAAACACATAATTCAAAATTCTTTTCAAAACTCAATTCAAATCAATATTTTAATTTTTTAAATATTTTAAATATTTAAATATTTTAAAATTATTTTAATTTTGTTAAGATTTTAAATATTTTAATATTTAAAATGTTACGATTTTTTTAATTTTTTAATTTTTTAAATATTTTTAAATATTTTAATTTCAAAATATTATGATTTTAATTTTTTTAAATTTAAAATATTTTATAAAAATAAATTCAAACTCTATTTTATAAAAATATTTTTAAATATTTTAATTTTTTTGTTATGTATTTGGTTACGATTTAAGTATAAAGTTGTGAAAGTAGTATGGAGTTTCGAGTTATGTATTTGGTTATGATTTTTAAAAATAATTTCTTAATTGAGTTTTGTTTTATGTGTTTGGTTACGATTTGAGTGTAGAAGTGTTTTTAAATTTAAAATATTAACATTTTAAATTATTTAAATTTTTGAATATTTAAATTATTTAAATTTTACGATTTAAAATTTTTGAATATTTATTTTAATTTTTACTTATTAAATTTTTTAGATTATTTAAATTATTTAAATATTTATGATTTATATTTTTTGAATATTTATTTTGAAAAAAAATTATTTCCTTTGTAGTATTTTCAATTAAAAATTTGATTAATGTTATTTTCTGTTAATAATAATTTTTGTTAATTGAATTTTAAAAAGAGTTTGGTTATGAGTGTTGATCAGAATTTTCAATAGTGTGAAAGTAATATGTTTTGCTATGAGTTATAATAATTTGAATTAAGTTTTGAAAACTCTTTTGAAAACTCATAACTAAACAAATTTTCTTACTTCACATGTCAAATCAAACTTTCAAAACTCAATTCAAAACTCAATTCAACACTCTATTCAAAAATCATAACCAAACAAATTTTCTACACTCAAATCATAATTCCACAACTCACAAACTCAAAATACAACTCATACTCTCAAATCATATTTACAAAATTCTACCAAATGCAACCTTAATTTCTTCATTGGTTCAAGTCGCAAAAACAGCCTCTCCGTTTGCGGGGGTAAGGCTGCGTACATCAATCCTTCCTCAGATCTCGCTTAAGCAGGAGTTTCATGCACTGGATACGTCCTAAGAAGTTTACTTAATTACGGTTGAATTTATAGATATTTATACATAAGTATTAACATACACTATTGTAATCTCACAACTTACCCAAAAAAAAAAAAAAAATGATAAATTGGACAAATTACAAAATAACAGCAGCATGGTGTCATCTTGCAAATTCATTGAAGGACTAATAAGACAAAAAAGCGAAGGGCAAACAAGTGGAGGGTATATTCAGTAGAAATTGGCCAAAAAGCAACCCATACTAAATGTGAAGTGGCTCTTATTAGTATAGATATAATATGTGTAATAATATATATACAGACACTGAATCAAAAATCCAGTCAATCAACTCACCAGCAGGGATGAACAAAGAGAGAGAGGCTTGGTGGATTAGCGACGATGATATAGAAGACAATGCTCTGTTTTCATAATTTTCTGAAGTATGTTAGAAGTTTAAATACTTGTAAAGGTTATTAAAATTAATATAAGTCCAGTAAAGGATCTAGTTAATAAGTATTAACTCTATATTTCAAGCTGCATAGAAAAATATGTGGTTCTATGCAATTTAGGCCATTGGCCTCTTGCCAAAATACTATCATATTTAGGAATTAGGCATTAAGGTCTAGTCTTGCAGTTCTTAATCTTAAGGTTGAGGATGCTACGTAATCTGCTGCCATTTGACAATTGACCATGAAAATATGAACACAAAAATCAATATCAGATGCGCAATGTATGCGTACATACCACCTTTTGGTTGAGTTTCCTCCCATTAAGCTAACTTCATTAGTATTGAGGTTAGTTTTTCCATAGGATTAGAAGTTCTATTGAGTTTGATCATCATCAATGTTTTATTTATTTATTTTTTTCCCAGCTAAAGTTGCATTAGCTACATGACTGCTGGCAGAAGAAACTGTTTGTAATATGTGCCACTCTTCAGTTATGGGGATTTGGAGCCAACAGTTGGTCTTTGAGTTTTAGATTTACCCTAAACTTGTTTTAAAATTTATTGTTACTTCTATAATATAGTTTTATATGGCAGTTCAGTCTTTCTGTCTACTAAAATTTAATGATTCCTCATCTACTACGGTACTAATATGAAACTCCATTCTCCTTTCAGGTCAGGCATCCAAATATTTTATCATTCCTTCACAGTACGGAGGCTGAATCTTTTGATGGTTCTACTACAAAGGTTACTATCTATATTGTCACTGAGCCTGTCATGCCACTGTCAGAAAAGATCAAGGAATTAGGATTAGAAGGTACACAAAGGTAAATAACCTATTCTTCTAGAAGATATATATATATATATTTTAATATTTTCTTATTAGAAATTTGTGGTGCTTTATTACACTAACTAGCAATAGTGTCCACTCTTTTTCCCCTTTTTTCGTGGTTTCGTAACATAATTAATTGTAGCTCATGTACACAACATAATTTTCTTGTGGACACTTAAATCAGAAATATTACATAAATAGTGCTGTAGATTTAGAATAATTTTACTAAAAGTGAGCATTCCTCTTGAAGGGTGTATTTTAATTATTATTTTTTTTCAATTCCAGATTCCATTGCTCTTTTATTTGGTGAAGTTTATTTGCCTCTTCTACATCAATGTCTTGCATTTTGAACATCTCTCATACATGAGTACATAGATTTGGTTCACTCTGAATTGTTTTCGCTTCTTTTGACGGCAGGGATGAGTATTATGCGTGGGGATTGCACCGTATAGCTAAAGCTGTGAGCTTCTTAAATAATGATTGTAAACTTGTAAGTGTTTCTATTGAAGTTCACAATTCTTGTTATGCATTAAGTGAAGTGTTTTAAATCAGGTTACACAATTGAATAAAACTTTGATATTTGTTCCAGTTGTTAACAAATTGCTCTCAATTTATTCAATGTCTATTAGTTAGAGGAAATAACAATACTCTGATTAATTTTGTGGATTTGGGCTTTGGGCATTGGGGTATGCCCTCTCCTGTCTTCTTGTACTATATTGGTTGATACTTCCTCCATCCTTTATTGTTTGTCTATCTTTCCATTTTTGGATGTTCCAAAATGCTTGTCCATTTTGAAAAGTCAAAACATTGAACTTTATATTTTTCAAAAACTATCCTTTATAAATGACTATAAATATATTTAATAGTGGGAATGAAGGTAAAGGGGTGATTTGGGAAACCAATGTCTTTTGATTTGAATTTGAATGCATTAATTACATGTCCCCTTAAAAAGTTGGAACTCCCAAAAGGGACAAACATTGTGTGACAAGAGGGAGTATATCCCAGTGCTAGTTTTAGTTTCTGATTTCATGATTGGGGAGCCACTGACCAATGCCCCAGGGAAAAATATCTTCTTTTTTAAATTTAAAAAAAACTGTTTATAATATATTATTTTGTAATGTTTTTCTTTAGATTTTCTAATTTTAAATCATTCAATTTAACAAACAATTCTAGCTGTTGAAAAGAGATTACATTGTACATTGTTGTCCTGTAAACCCAAAGATTTTCGGACAGCCAATCAAACAATGCCACCTCATTTAAACTGCAGGCTACATCAACACTTCATCCTACTCACATGCAACTGTCCTCATGTGGTCATTTCTCGCCCTTCCCTTTCTCCCAATGGATCTTGACTCTGCCGTTTAAACTAATGATGTCGCCACCACCTAAGCTTTCACTACTAGTGGAACTGGCGACGGGGTTGAATTAGCTGTCATGGTTTCCACGCCAGTTGATGAATCTGAAATTGGTGCATGAGTGAAGGGTGGAGCAGAACTGTTGACCTTGGATTTGTCTTCCATGATTTGGTCCTTGATCTTGGCGAGGAGGGTGATGGCAAAACTAAAGGAGGCAACAATGCCTTCCGCGACCATGATGCGAGGTATCTGTCGTAGAAGGTCTCAATGTCCATGTTGGACTCAAACAACTACTATAGAATCACCCTTGAAACTTCACCCTGGAGACGATCTAGCTCTCTGTTATTGTAGAGATCAGCGTCATTATGGTGAAATCTCTTGGATCCCTGTCTGAATTAATGGGGGAGAAGGGGGAGGGAATTGGTGGCTGTTTATGGTCAGTAAGGGGAGAGGGAATGGAAGGCAGAGAGATCCTTGGGAAGAGAAGAATGGGGGATGCTATGGTGTATCCTTGTGGGTAAAATTTTCTGAAGTCTACAATTTGCTGAAGTGGTGTCACTTGACGGGCTTGCCCATAAACCCATGATTTCACGGGACAGCGGTAAAGAATTTAATCTCTTTTAAAAATGGCATCAGTCCTTGCAATTTCAGTAGGGGCCATTTCATGTGCAATGGTTAGAGTGTGACTGACGTTGTCAAGAATGTGTGATAGCCACATTGTATGAATCATGCCAAAGTTTAGTTTGTACCCATCCCATCCTTTCAACACCCCTTAATTACAGGGACTATTGTTAGGGTAATGGGACCACAAGCTTGTGGTATTGAAATGCAAGTTAACAGATCGTGGTTCAAGACCCATGAAGTATCTTTTTGGATGGTAAAAATATTGTAATGTGTTGATTTTACAGTCAAAGAACAGTAATGAAAGAGAGTCGAGAGAGAGGGAGAGAGAGGGAGTAAACGGCTGCAACTTCTATTATATTTCAAAAATTAGGACTCTGTTTGGTAGAGCTCTGAAATCCTAGTTACACCCTTTGGTTTGAGTGTGGTGTTTGATGAGAACTTTCAAAATTTGATTTCACATCCACTGTTGAAAACACGTCTACCCCGGTCATCTTCCCGGACGTCCGACTGGTTGACCGGAACAGTATTCGTGTTTTTTTTTGTTTGTTTGTTGAGCACCTGTTATTTTTATATTTTAAATAAAAAATATTTTTAGAATTTTTTTATAAATTTTTTTGTGAGCTTTAAATATAATTTTGAGTTGTATGTTTGGTTATGAGTTGTAAGTTTTTGAATAAAAAATCATATATTGCATCAAAAATTTCAAACTCAATTCAAAACTCTTTTCAAAACTTTTTTCAAAACTCAAAACCAAACAAATTTTTCACACTTAAATCGTAATTCCAAAACTTACAAACTTAAAATACAACTCCATTCTCAAGTCATAATTATAAAATTGTACCAAACGCTATCTAGGTTTTTCCCTTTGTGTACACATGTATTTATAATAGAAGACACTAACACTAATTGCAAAAATACCCTTAGAAGCCAATATCTTAACACTTAACACTCCCCTCAAGTTGGTGCAAATATATACCTCATACCCAACTTGCAACAAATAGGATGAAAGATCTTATTTCCAAGACCTTTAGGAAATACATCAACCCATTGATCTTCAGACTTCACAAAATGCATACATATCAAACCCCTCTCAATATGCTTGGTCCTATCATGCTTAACAGAATTGTGAGCAATACTGATGGCAACTTTGTTGTCACAGTATAGAGTCATGGGTTCACCACATACAATTCCTATATCGTCCAACAAGGACTAAAGCCACATAAGCTTACATGTACCATGCGCCATAGCTTGATATTCTGCCTCTGCACTAGACCTGGATACCACTACCTGCCTCTTACTATGCCAAGTGATTAAATTTCCCCCTACAAAAGTGCAGTAACCAGATGTAGACCTTCTGTCATCTACAGAACCTGTCTAATCTGCATCTGTATATGCTTCCAATTTCAAGTGATCATGATTAGAAAACAAAATTCCTTTTCTAGGAGCTGATTTAAGGTACCTGCAAATGCGTTGCACAACTTCCAAATGTGTTGCACGAAGGTCATGCATAAACTGACTCACTATCTCAATTGCATAGGCAATATCCGGACGAGTGTGAGATAGGTATATAAGCCATCCCACAAGTCTTTGGTACCTTTCTTTCTCCACCGAGTTTCCAACACCATGGCAAAGATGATGATTAACCTCAATTAATGAATCAGCCAGTTTATAGCCTAACATGCATGCCTGTTTCTTTAAGCAGATCTAGAATATACTTCTTTTGAGAAATAAAGATGCCTTTGTCAGACCTGGCAATTTCAATCCCAAGAAAGTACCTCAACGGGCCAAGATCTTTGATCTCAAATTCTTTGGCCAACTGCATCTTTAGATGTGTCACATCCTCCTCATCATTCCTTGTCCCAACTATATTATCCACATATACAATAAGCACAGTTACCTTATTTATATTATGTTTGACAAACATAGTATGATCTGCATTACTTTGCTTATACCCAATCTCAACATTGCTTTCAGAAATTTGTCAAACCATGCTTGAGGAGACTATTTCAGACCATATAAAGCTTTCTCCAACATGTAGACTTTTCCAGTTGTAGATTGGGAAGAGAATCCTGGTGGCACATCCATATAAATCTTCTTCTCCAAATCCTCATGGAGAAATGCATTTTTCACAAAAAGGCCACCCCAAGTTTGCTGCACATGAAAGAATGGCCCAAATGGAGTTCATCTTTGCTATAGGAGCAAAGATTTCTTGATAATCAATTCCATATGTCTGGGTAATTTCCTTGGTCACTAATATTGCTTTGTACCGTTCAATTGTCCCATCCGCTTTCTGCTTAATGGTGAACACCTGTTTACACCTCACTGTTTTTTTCCCATTTGGAAGAGAAACCAACTCCCAAGTATTATTCTTGCTCAGGGCTTGCATCTCTTCTACCATAGCTCCTTTCCACTTAGGATCATTAACAACCTCTTTCCAACTTTGTGCGATACATACAGAAGACAAAGACGAAACACAAGCATGATACACAGGAGACAATGAATCATAGGACACAAATTTAGAAATAGGGTGTTCAGTACAAGCTCTAACCCCTTTTCTAAAAGCAATAGGAAGTCCCAAATCATCAACAACAGGACTGTTAATTACTGGGGAAGAAATAGAATGAGGTTCATAGAATCAGTGAAAAAAATATCTTGAACCAGCATGGGAGATGATGATTGACTTAGTGGCACAAGGGATGGTTGCTCTTTTTGATGCTGTGAATAAATCTTAAGATCAACCCTGTCCAAACAGCCTCTAATGTTAGGCTCACCATAAAAAATGCTCTCAGGCTCCCCCTCACCACAAATAACAGCCCGCTGACTAGGACTGAAAAAGAACAACTTATGCTGGCATGACATCACCTCATCTGCAATCTCATCCATAACACTCTCCTCCTAAGGAGATGGCGGAGGAGAAGTGAAAAAAGACTCAGATTCATTTAAGGTGACATCCATACTAACACACACTTTACGAGTGTGAGGATCATAGCATATATAACATTTTTGAGTAGCAGAATAGCCAATAAAGGCACAATGCATAGCTCTGGGATCAAGCTTCCCATGACTATGAGGTTGCAGATGAACAAAAACAGACAACCAAAAGCCCAAGGAGGAAGAGAAGAAGTGGGATAGGCAACAGGAAGCAATGCAAAAGGAATTTGGAATTGAAGGACACTAGAAAGCATACGGTTAATAAGGTAAGCAATGGTAAGAACATTATCATCCAAAAAAGACTTAGGGACATTCATAGTAAATAAGAGAGAGCGAGCAACTTCAAGGAGATGGCCATTCTTTTGTTTAGCAACTCCATTCTGCTGAGGAGTGCCAACATAACTAGTTTGATAAAGAATGCCATGCTTCTCAAGATATGTCCGAAAATCACCATCAACATACTTAGTCCCATTATCACTTCGAAGAATTTTAATAGTAACATTAAAGAGATTGGTCACCATTTTATTAAAAAGACAAAAAAAAAAAAAAAAAAAATCTCACTTTTAGTTCGAAGTAGGTAAACCCAAGTCACATGGGAATAATAATGAATAAAAATGACAAACCAAAGATACTCAGAAGTAGACACCACAGGGGAAGGCCCCACACGGCAGTATGAACAAGTATAAAATGAAAAGTACTTTTATTAACTGAAGGATAACAAGTATGTTTATACTTAGCAAGTTCACAAGCATCGCAAACAAAATTATTCGTAGAACAATCACGAAATAATGAAGGAAAAAGCCTTTCTAGAATACTAACGGAAGGGTGACCCAAATGATGATGCCATTAATGAAGGAGATGAAGAGAGAAGCTAGTAGTGCACCGAAGAGCATGAGTGGAGGACAACGGTAATGCGGTAGGGACAACATCCAGAAAGTACAGTCCACCATGTGTTCTACCACTGCCAATTGTTTTTCTCGTAGCCAGTTCCTAAAAGACACAATGAGTAAGAAAAAATGTCATTGAGCAATTTAGAGAAGTACGACTACTAACAGAAAGTAGGTTGGTAGAAAAATTAGGAACATAAAGCGCAGATGAAAGAGAAAGTAAAGATGAGCAATAAACAAAACCCTTGTCAGATACAAAAGATAAAGTGCCATCAACTACTCTAACTTTATCCCCCTCAGAACAAGGAGAATAACAATAGAAAAGACTAGAGGCATCTATCACGTGGTTAGTAGCACTAGAATCAATAATTCAAGAAAGGGACTAAGAAGTACTAAGAGCACTAGCAGGAATACCTGTGTGGGCAAAATTAGAAGATGCAGAAGTTGAAAGAACTATGGTAGATGGAGAATCAAGACGAGCTATCAAATGCTTGAGAGTGTGTAACTCATCCTGGGAAACAGTACTAGGCTTAGAAGACTTAGAAGAGGTACTAGGAGCAATCTCAGACACATGCACTTGGGGACGCACGGCACCACCACGACCACGTCCCGAGTAGGACGACCATTCAATTTCCAACAATGCTCTCGATCATGCCTGTCTTTCCCACAATAATCACACTTCAACTGTGCCTGATCAACTTGTGTACTAGTGTTGCCAAACTAAATCGGACTAGGCTTAGTGTCCCGAGTGGTAGGAGCAGTAACCAACGCAACACGATCCAAAATACAGGAATGGACCATAGCACTATGAGCCGACTCTCCTCTTGTTGAACAAGAGCATAAGCTTTGCGTAAGGTAGGAAAAGAACGACCCAACACTTAAACGCAAATATGATCACACGCTAGATTCAGGCTAGCAAGGAAATCATACACACGCTCTCCATAACAAAGTAGCATCCTTGGAACAAACAGACTGAAAACTCCGATAATAATCAAATTCCTGCCACAAACCATTGTAGCATCCTTGGAACAAACAGTCTGAAAACTTTGATAATAATCAAGTTCCTACCACAAACCACTGAGCTCAGTGTAGTACACAGTAAGTGACCTGTCCTTCTGGTCCAGGCCCGAATCTTTTTTCTCAACTCATATGCCTGGGCATCATTACCCTGCTGTGAGTACATTTGTTCCACAGCGGTCCAAATCTTATGAGTTGTATCCAAGAGAAGAAAAGTTCAACTAATGGTGGGTTGCATAGAGTTAATCAGCCAAGTCATAACCAAAGTGTTCTCAGAAATCCATTGAGTACGCAAAGCACCATCAGCAGGTTGGGGGCAGGCGGCAATAGTAAGACTACAAGAGGGTGGCCAAATCAAGTAATTTGAGCCATCCAGTTTCACGGGACTGATTTGAAGAGAGGGACTATTAGATAGATTCATAACACGAGCCGTCCCATGCTCCTCATTGGCCTTAGGATCTTTATTCTCAATTTCAGCCATGGAAACTCAAAATGACACCACAGAGCTAACACGACTACCCACGGAAGCAGTAATCAGAGATAAGCAAGGCCAAAAAACAAACACAGGACCAGAAGTTACATTTAGAGCAAAAAACAGTGCAGGGTCAAAGGGAATACTGCCTAAACCAAACCAGAAAGTGCTGAACTGGACTGAAACTGATAGAAACCCCATAAATCCAGCAAAACAAGGACACCAAGAGCCTCCAAAGGGCCAGTCTGCCTGCAAGGGTTAGGGGGGAAGGCGAAGAAACCAGCTTGAAGCGGCACAATCAAGGATTTCCAAAATAATCACCCATTATTCCGGGAAAAAAAGAAAAAAATGAAAAAACCAATCAAGAAGGGACAAAAAATTAAAAGAAAATTATAGGATGGTTACCCATCACCAGTCGTTCATGATGGTATTTTTTTTATTTTTTATTTTTGAATCTGTTACGAAGAAAAACTGAAAAACGAAGGGAAAAAAAGAAAAAGGAGGGGAACAAAAAAAAATCTTCAAGGAGGAAGATAGTGCTCTGATACTAAGTTGATTTTACAGTCAAAGAACAAGAATGAAAGAGAGAGTCAGAGAGAGAGGGAGAGAAAGTAAACGGCTGCAACTTCTATTATATTTCAAAACTTAGGCTTTTCCCTATGTGTACGCATGTATTTATAATAGAAGACACTAATACTAATTACATAACTACCCTTAGACTCCAATAACTTAACACTTAACATAATGTGTGTTCTTAACAATTCCTAATATATATCACAAAATTGGGCCTTCCCTAGGGTAAAGGGCAGGCTTGTTAGTGATAAGTTATTATTGTTTTTCTTATGGCCTAGCTGTGGCACATCTTATTCTAAGAAGTATAGATACGTTGACATGAAAAGGACATGCTGACACAACAGAAAATAAATATATATTTTGATATATAAGGAGGGAAAAATATCAACAATTTATTTAGTTTTTACATTACAAATACATTTATATTCTATTATGTCAAATTACTAAGAAATCATTTTCACATTCTATTTATTGGAAAAGTGTGAACAAAAAACTCTAATATCTATATAAAAAGATAACTATTTATGAACAAATCGGTTGATTTCAGCTTTAGAGTTCTGGCTAGGAGAAATTAATAGGTATAACTCCATTGGGTTCAATCCCCAATGGAGTTGGTTTTATAGGGGTCTACTGGTTCAATGGTTAAAACTTAGCCTACTAACCTTGAGGTTGTGGGTTTGAACTTGAGGGCTGCCACTTTGTGAAATTATGTCAAACGTTAGGTCTGTACCCAATTTTCTCCTCCCAAACCTCCATCAAATGGGACTAAACTGGGTGTAGTTTTTTTTACTCCCAAATTATTTTCTACAAATTTGCCATATGTTTCATGTGTATCTAAGCGATAGACACATGTAGCCACGAAGTGTACTTAAAAAAAATTTAAAATAATAGAACTTATTTAGATGTGTGTTTGAAATGTGTTGGGGAATGTCCACAATATGTATCTTATGCTGTTAGTATGCGAATTGTTTAGGGTAAAACTGCTTTTTGAAATTGTGACCATTGTCAAGAATTGGTAACACATTTAGCTGATGCACTAAAATTTGCTTTTGTTCATGCCATGAAATTTCTCGCATCTATTCTTAACTCACTTTTCTCTCTACATATTGTGATTTGTGATTGAATTGGGTTCTGCAGGTCCATAGTAATGTTTGCTTGGCCAGTGTTGTTGTCACTCAAACTTTAGACTGGAAGCTGCATGCTTTTGATGTTTTATCTGAGTTTGATGGAAATAATGAAGCTTCCACGGGACCAATGCTGGTACTGTATGTTTTCTGGATGTGCGTCATTTGGTTGCAATGTCCTTTTACCTTCCAATGTCAATGCATGTTTTTCATTTTATTGAATTCTGTGCCCAAGCAACATTTGTAATTGATACAAATTATAGAAGTTGCTTAAGATATGGAAAGTTATCAATTAATCGAGCATTAGAGAAAACTGTAGTGTGCCCATCAAAATATAAAAAATAAACGGGGAGAACAATATGGAACAGAAAGCAAATTTTCAGGTCATTGGTTAAATCCTACTACCTGCTGGTTGAAACATGCCCACAATTAACATTTTGTTCAATTTTTTTTCTCATTTATATATTTTTTTGTTTAAAAAAAAAAATCTTGTAGGCTGCTTATGCTAAATTCGTTCTAGATTTTCACTGATTGTTAATGTTTCACTAAACCCTTCTGTAATAACATTTTAGCATATTTTTTGTAATGTATATACAGCTTACTCCACAGTAGTTTCTTTCATAGTTTGATTGATTAGGATTTGCATTTACTGTATTTTTTGTGATTGAAAATTTTGTCTGGGTCACCTCTGCAATAATTAGCCAGAGATAGTTTAGTTGCTCACACATTAATATTTTCTCATACAGCAATATGAATGGCTTGTTGGTGCACAATACAAACCAATGGAGATGTTGAAGTCTGACTGGGCAACAATCAGAAAATCTCCACCTTGGGCCATTGACTCTTGGGGTTTGGGTAAGTTTAAAATTGCCCCCTTCGTAGGTATTGTATAGTACTTTATCAATTTGACCATAAAATGGATTGTAAGTGATCTCTTCATAATGTGGGAGTGCCAGCAGGCATTATTATTTTTTCGGGTTCTAGCTAGTAGGATAAATGGTCATGAATGTCTATGTATCCATGAGAATGCATTTTATCTGCGCATTTTACTTTCCATGTACTTCCTTGAATTGTTATATCTGCTTAATACTGAAGTACATTTAAGATTACTTCGGAGCCTTGTGTATACTGGATTCATTTGCTTGTATGGAAAAGTTAAACGGGAGGTTTTAACATGTAAGATAACATTCACAAACTTTATCGGACAGTCAGTAGTCATTTCATGCATTATGCTTTACTGCTGCTTTTCATAAGAATTCAATTCGAGCACTCTGTGAATAGCCATTAGGATTGACTGCTATTTTAAGGAGCCAGAATCTAATGGTAATGAAACATTTTACGTGGAGAGCAACCAATCTTATTTACTATCTTGAGTTTCTCTGCCTTTGTCAACTCTTGGGTATTCGTATTTCACCTCATTTTGTTGCTTAATCTTTGGTATAATCTATATAGGTTCTTGTTCACAATCTAATTTTTCTGTTATATGTTAGGTTGTCTTATTTATGAGCTTTTTTCGGGAATGAAGTTGAGCAAAACAGAGGAGCTGCGTAACACTGCTAGTATACCCAAGGTATTGATCTGTCCAAATGTTTACTTCCTTATTCAGTTTCATTTCCATTTACCCCTGTAATTTAGTATCATTGTTCAGCAAATAAGCGCGTCTGCTGTTTGAGTGTGCATGTGTGTTTGATTCTGTGGCTAACAAACTTGTTTTTGCCTTTTTCTTTAGAATTTCCAGTCATTTGAAAGATTCACCTCCATTTGCATCTGTCTATTTTCTTGTCTCACAGTCTCTACTTCCAGATTATCAGCGGCTTTTGAGTTCCATGCCTTCTCGCAGGTTGAACTCATCAAAGCTTGTAGAAAACAGTGGTGAGTTCTCCTACTTCTTACTATTGAAGTAAATGTATGAAAAATATCTAGTCCTAGGAATTCGATTAACTTTTCACTTTTTAAAAGAAGGGTTGCCTTCATTTGATGGCCTATCATAGCAGTTTTTTTTTGTTTTCGTGAGTGTGTCCCTGCTATAACATCACAATTAGTTTTTTTTTTTTTTTTTTCTTTTGGCAAGGGTTTGTGGGGAGAGATAGTGGTGGGACAAGAGGGAGTCAAGAACCTTATCTTACTGTTTTAACTGAAAAATTCATAACCAATCAACTCTATGCTCGTCAACTGGAGCATTTCGTATTTTTCCTTGTTTTGGCCAGAGTGTGTAGTATTTGACAATTGATTGTCATTTCAGGGAGGAAAGTGAACTTGATAAAATGTTTTTCTTTTCGTGTTTTCTTCCATTTGTTATGCTTAACTTTTTTCGATATTATCTCTTCTCTCCCATAAGTTTTCCCGTGTTTTTACTAAAAGAAGCAAACTATGTATTGGCAGAATATTTCCAAAACAAGTTGGTGGATACCATACATTTTATGGAAATTTTAAATTTGAAGGACAGTGTTGAGAAGGATACTTTCTTCCGCAAGCTCCCAAATCTAGCAGAGCAGCTTCCTCGACCAATTGTGCTGAAAAAGGTATCTTTTGGATTTCTAAAATGACAGGGCCAACTTCAGTTCATCGTCAGGGGTTTGCAGTGCAAAGTCATTATTTGTTGTCTTGTCTATACAGTTAGTTCCTTTATTAGCTTCTGCGCTAGAATTTGGTTCAGCTGCTGCGCCTGCTTTGACTGCACTTTTGAAAATGGGTTCTTGGCTTTCACCAGAAGAATTTAATGCTAAGGTCATACTCTTTCAGTACCTTAGGTGCCTTTTCTTTTAATTATGTTTAGGCTTTTAATTAATTCCCACAGTTGGGTTTCTCTTTGAATTTATTGATTGTTTCTTGTAATTACCATTTTCTCTATAATTTAATCTATGTGGAATGCAACATCTTTCTTTTTAGTTGATCTGTGTAAAATGCTTTTCATTTATTATTAGGTATTACCAACAATTGTTAAATTATTCGCTTCCAATGACCGGGCTATTCGAGTCGGTCTCCTGCAGCATATTGATCAATATGGGGAATCACTATCAGCACAAATTGTTGATGAGCAAGTATGTAGTCAAGATTAAACGATTATACTGTCTTCTTCTTCTTCCTTAAAAAATAAAAAAAATATGGCTCTGTTTGGTTATGTTTTCAAAAGTTGATTCTGCACTGAGTTTTCAATATGGTGTTTGGAACGTGTTTTGGAAACACGTTTCCAAAACTCTGCGGAAAAGTCTGTACCAGCTGCGCTTTTCAAATTTTTTTTTTTTGCAAATTTTGCCTAGCCGGTCGTCCGGTCGGTTGACTGGAATAGTGATTTTTTTTTTTTTTTTTCAATTGGTATGTTAATTTTTATATAATCGAAAAAAACATTTTCTGAAATTTTTAAAATTTTTTAGGTGCTTTAAAATAATTTTGAGTTGTATGTTTAGTTATGAGTTGTAAATTTTTGTATCAAATATCAAATGTCACATCAACAATTTCCCACTCAAATCAAAACTCTTTTCAAAACTCTTTACGAAACAAATTTTCTATACTCAAATCATAATTCCAAACCCTACAAACTCAAAATACAACTTATACTCTCAAATCATAATTACAAAACACTACCAAACGCAACCTATATATTTCTCTTTTGGACAACTTCTGATGAACTTTTCTATGTTTCCATTATAGAGTTTGACATTCACCATACTCTTTACTAGGTTTATTCTCATGTTGCTACTGGGTTCAATGACACGTCTGCTTTTCTGCGGGAATTGACACTTAAATCCATGCTTGTTCTTGCTCCTAAGGTGCGTGTATCTTGTTCTTTTGGTAGCAGTAGTGAGGCTCCTTTTCATGGTATTTTGCAAAATATGTAATGATTGAACAATCTTCTATACTATCAATTGATGTATACGGCTAGTAGAACATAATACTGGTTAGTGGTGTAGAAGTCTAGGCTTTCTTACACATTCTGTATCTGAAGTCATATTTAAATTTCCCACTCAATTGTCATTGCTAATATCGATAGTCATAGGAAACTATTGGTGTATTGGTTCTTCCTCAATTATGGTATGATTTTGTTTCCTTGCTTATTTCGTTATGGAATACAATCCTGTGTGAGTGAAGGCTAGTACACATGCTGATTAAAAGATATCCAAAGATATTCTTATATGCTCAGAGAGGGCTCTCACTCTAGGACTCTTATATGACTTTTCCTTCACACTGTCATTTTTCTGAAATGTTTTGGATGTCTTTTCTGAGGTATTGCTTTTCAATTGTCTGGTAGAACTTCTGCAACCATGATCTTTTCAGGTACTAGTTTGTGTGCTCAAGTTAAGCTGTCTTCCCTGAATATGTTCAAATAATACAGTGTAGACTGTGTGTGTGTTGAAGCTTGTGCTAATTCGCCGACTGTTTGATGTGTTCATGTGAGGTGTAAATTTTCATTAATGATCTATTCTATGAGGGAGATTGATGGATGATGTTGAATGTTACAAAAAGCTTACATATTCACTTACAGTTGTGACCACTGTTGTTCTTGTTTTTGCTACCACTTCCACTGTATCGGAAGTATCTTTTTAAAGTTCCAAGTTAGATTTAACCCTTGATCTGTTTTAAAACACTATTGTTACAAAACTACATGCATGTTGGGGCCTTTCTGATCTTAAATCAATTCACTGTGCCAATGCAAAAAGATGGGGGATTCACTTCTGGAACTTCCAATGGTAATTTTGAATCAGAGCTCTACAACTTTCAGTGAAAAAGCTTGAAATCCATGAGTAAAAAGGTGAAAAAAGTAAGCTGTATTTAATTTAGGACCAACATTTTATGCGAAGTAGAAGAATGATTGGTAGTGGAACTAAATTTTGTAAAGACAGTAGGAAAAAACAAGACCAAATTATTAAGGACTAACGTTTTATGCAAACAAAGTCTGACCTTAACTCCTCATTTTTTACATATCATGAGGCTAACGTAGTTCTGGGTTCAGCAGAAATTCCTGAGAAATGAGGGGGCAAAGTCGGACACAAACTAAATAAGAACCATAAAATTGAAACATACTAAGAAAATAATGGCAACTAAAGTTTGCACAAAACTGTTGAAGACTGTTCCTATGATAAAACTACAGTTCAACCCCATAAGCAATTCATACCAAAAAGCACTCCTGGATTTGATTGCATCTGTAGTTTGTACAGTGTTGTTTTTACCTCTAAATTTTATAGGGCAAACTTCACTTTACCCCCCTATAGTTTACTCCATGTGCGGTTTGCCCCCCATCATTTGGAAATAAGCACATAACCCCTTGTGGATTTGTGGACTAAAGTGCACCTTAGACATTCCGTTCAAGTTATTAGCAAGTGTGGAACACAGATTCAACCCCAAGTGGTTGTCCTGGTGGCTTGGGGCCTGGGGGTGTGCTGCCTCCATTGTCTCTAGTTCAAAACCTTCTAGGTGCAAACAATTTCTTGAGGCTAGTCTGTACGAGGCTTTGCCCCGGCTTTAATTGGAGCCTCCACTAGTGCACAGCGGGATTGGTTTTCTGAATTAATCGGTCCATTGGGTCAGATACCAAGTTAACAAAAAAAAAAAAAAAAAAAGTATGAAACACATTTTTGGACAAACTTCATGGGGTAAACAGCGTGAAGAGTAAATCACAAGGGGGTACAGTGCATTTTGAGTCCCAAAAAATGACAAAAATGTTCGTGGTTTACACAATGAGGTTACTTATATACAAGGATGTTTAGTCTTTTCTCCCAAGCCATTAACAATACAGACAATTTACTTTAGTCCACAAACTACGTTGGGTTGTGTGCTTATTTCCAAATGTTAGGGGAGTAAAACACACATGGATTAAATCACATGGAGTAAAAGTAAAATTTTCTCAATTTTATATGCTGTACTGATTTTCCTCTGGTCATTCGCATTCATGCATTGGTTTTCTACGGAGAGTGTGAGGTTATAGAGGCATCATCCTTAGAGCTAAAGCAGTTGGGATGCAAGCAAGTAAAAATTGGAAGTTTAAGAAGTTAACTGTTAGGCCAGTTATGCTTTATGTTGAATTCAAGGTAGTGCAGAACATGTTCTTAAATAACACTAGTGAAAATGAGATTGATGAGATGGACTTATGTTACACAGGAAAGTAAACAAATGCTGTGCAATGTTTTATGATGTAGTGGAGGATATGGGCATGGTCCGTAGTTGCCAATATGAGAAATGGAAGTTGGAAACAAATAGAAATTTGAAATGTTGTCCAAAACTATTACGGGAAATGGGAAAAGATATGTCATAGAATATTGAATACGATCTCTACCTTAAAAATAGCAATATAAAGTACTAGAATACTTTCACGATCAATTTAAATAATACACAATATCTATAGAAACTTGTTGGAACAATTATATATGAAATTATAATGAGAAGCTTGTTTCCTGATATTTTTTACAGCATTTTTTCGACAGTTTTTGACAAGTTTCCTTTAATTGTGATAGGATTCCTATGAGGTTTCCCATTTGATTCTTAATCGTTTCCTGCTTCCCATTTCCCATATATTTTTTTGGATGCCTTTCCCATTTCCGTTTCCCATTGTTTCCCATTTTTGCTTCCTATTTTGGTAACTATGGTATGACTCTTCTTAGAGCCAAATTATGATATATTCTTCCAAGTTACGATATGAGGCTTTGCTGAATTGATCTTCGCTTTAATGACATTGTGGGTGTTTGGGAAGTGGGTTTTTTTGTAGGTTTTTTTAGTTGTTGGATATAATTGGAGAAAATTTTGTGTGTTTGGAAAAATAGTTGGGTTTTTTTGTGGTTAGATGTGATGTTGTGAGAGAAAAAGTGAAATGATTATGGGATTTGATGTGATATTTTGTTTGAATTTGTTTTTTTTGGTTTTGTAACCAATTTGTCTTTTAGTGAAAAAAAAACCCAAAGAAATCCTTCCCAAACACCCCCATTCACAGGTTTGTTTCATTGTGACCAATGAAAATTCTTCCCTTTTAGTATTTCATCTTGAAATAATTAGTTATTTTATTGTTTCATATCTTGTAAGCAATTCTTTATTATTATTTTAAAGTCCATCTTCCATCTTCTTCATCTACTGGTTATCATATTCCTTGGATTGTGTTATTCTGCTATATCTAATGATGATTTGTGGTTGCTAAGTTCTTTTTTTGCTAATTTTTTTTTTCGTCCCTGACTTGTAATTGCAGCTGTCTCAACACACTATCTCAGGATCTCTATTGAAGTATCTTTCTAAGTTACAGGTATTATTACATCATCATTTGTTGATTGGAAGACATTTAAAATTTGTTTTTAATTTACACTTGCAAGCTTTCTTTTTCCAAGTGATATTACATCTTTTAGTGTTAACACAACTCGCTTGATGATGCAGTTATGATTTCTTTGCTTTACTTTTTAATTCATCATGCTTTGTGGTTTTGTCTTTTTCACACTTGTAAGTTGTGCAGGTTGATGAAGAACCAGCTATTAGAACAAATACCACTATACTGCTTGGGAATATTGCCAGCTACTTGAATGATGGGGTTAGTATTAGCCAGTTTGTATTCTTTTTCACTATAGGGTAACCTGACAGTGTAATTTAGTTTGAGAAGCTAAATCATTGGTTATGTGGTGCTCAATGTTTTGTGTATGTTAGTTGCATTTAAAATCTAAAGGTCCTATGATAAACATTAATAGTAATCAATGGATCTGAAACTACATTGTAGACACGGAAAAGAGTTTTGATAAATGCATTCACAGTTCGTGCTTTGCGTGATACATTCTCTCCTGCCCGAGGAGCTGGTAAGAACTGTGCAACCTGTTTCCTTTGATTACTTTTTGACCTCTCTCTCTCTCTCTCGTTTAACAATATTTACATTGTGGCAGGTGTTATGGCTTTGTGTGCCACCAGTTCTTATTATGATGTCACCGAGATAGCAACTAGGATTCTGCCAAATATTGTTGTACTTACCATCGATCCTGACAGGTCATCGTTAATTTTCATTATTTAGTTTGGTATTTTTATAAAAGGGCCACTGGTCCAGTGGTTAAAACTCAACCTACTAACCTTGAGGCTATGGGTTCGAACCTGAGTGCAGCCACTTTGTATAAATTATGTCAAATGTAAGGTCTGAACCAGCCTCCCCCTCCCAGACCCTCATCAAATAGGAACTAAACTGGTTGTAATTTTTTATTTTATTTTCACTTTATTCTTCAATTATAATTTATTATTTTTTTTGATTTTTATTATTATTATTATTATTATCTTTTCAATATCTTGTATGTTTAGATGATTTATCATTTTCGATTCTTTTTCCCCTATGTTTTGATTCACCAAAGAAAAACCTCTATGATCCCGATCTTACACATCATGTTTATTGAAGTAACAATAAGTTCCCCTACCCTATTTTATAGTCACCTACCCTACATTACCTGCCCTTCATATTTTTAAGTGATTATATCAGATGTTTGGTTCAGTTTGTGAAGTATAGAAAAAACACTAATAATCTTATAAATATAAACATTTAGCATAGGCTTATAAATAAATAAGTAAATAACATTTTTTATGGTCGTAAAACTGCTCATTATATTTGGAACAGTTATTATCTTATGCATTCCACTTCTGTAACTTTGTGTTAGGAAAAGAGCTTTGGTTATACATGTTTGTATAGTTGTTCACTAATATACGGAAGCACACGATCTCTTTTAAATTAACTAAGAAACAATATGTAGTTAAGATGAGTGCTACTAAAATGAGGATGCTAAGGTGGATGTGTGCAAAGACCAAGGTTGTTAAAATCGGGATCCTAATTAGGATCGGTGAGAGGGTCTGGTGGATCGGATCGTAGGATCGGATCGAGGATCGTAAGATCCTACTTTCTATTAAAAAAAAGATAAAAATTAAAATTAAAATGATACATATTAAAAATAAAGTGAAAAATCATAAAATCTACGATCCTATTTGCGATTCTACCTACGATCCCATACGATCCTACATGATCTTACTTGCGATCCTGTTGTAACATCGATCCTACAACGATCTGGATCGTTTTGGCAAAGTTGGATCGTAGGATCGTACGATCCTACGATCTGGATCGCGATTTTAACAACCATGGCCAAGACTAGAAAAGACATAATTAGGAATGAGTATATCCGTGAATAGGTAGGAGTATCACTGATAGAAGATAAGTTGAGAGAGAATAGATTGAGATGATTTGGTCATATACAAGGTTTTAAAAAGCGGCCGCAACCGTTACGTAACGCCGTTACGTAACGATTTTGGCGGTTACCGCCATCCGTTATGGCCGCTTTTACAGTGTGATTGAGATTCACAGGTATGTCAGCCATAGCGGCTGCCATAGTGGTCGTAACGGTGCCATAACGGTTACGTACGCATGTAACGGTTCCAAACTATTTCTTTCGAAAAAAAACTAAAAATGGGAGAAAAGAGATAGAAAGAAGAGGGAAGATAAAAAGAGAAAATGGAGGAGCAAGAGATAGAGAGAGGGAAGATGAAAAACATGTTATTGATTTGTTGAAACTGTAAGACTTATGTTATTCTATTCAGCTGCTATCACTAAACCATTTTGTTTGTGTGTGTCTATCTATATATTGTTTGAAAATAATAATAATAATAAGTATAGTCATTACCTATTTGGCTTGGTTAAAATATATATGTATTTATATATATATTTAGGCTCTTATTTATTCTCTTACTTTTATCATTGTTTATCTTATATATAATAGTTAGTGATTGATTTTTTATATAATATAAAGTCATTAATTATTAAAATAAAATGTAAAAAACTCAGTTTATAGTGATTTAAAAATATGAAATATATTAGATCATACTTAAAAATTTACAAAAATTTATCAATATTTATTTTTAACTCAATAAATATGATCATGGAAAAAAAAATATGCGTATCGCTAAGTTTTTTTCAAATTGTGCGAAAAATAAAAAATTCACGGTTTCGGTTACCGCAACCGTTACACTATGGCTTTTACACCCCGTAACCGCAACCGCGTCACCGCCACCGTTACGACGACTGCAACCGCTTTTCAGAACCTTGGTCATATACAACGGAGATCAACAGAGACAGTAGTGAAGAGATGTGATACGGTGATGATAGATGGAAGTGTTAGGGGAAGGGGGCAAGCCTAGATTGATGTGGGCAAGTGTAGTAAATGGAGATATGAGCTTCTTTAATTTGACTAACTAAATGGCCGTTGATAGAGTAGAGTGGAGAAGAAGGATTCATGTAGCCGATCCCATTTGATAGGATTTAAGGTTTGGTTTGGTTTGGTAACATAAGTTAAAGCTTTTTAGGTGGTCCCACTGCTGTATGCTAACGTGTATGGTAGAGGAAAAAAAATACAAAAAATCTCTATAGACCAGATTGTCAATTTTGAGGCTTAAGCAAACTTGATTTAGGTTGCTTTTTCAGTTGGGGTTCCTCCACTTGTCATCTGTATAATTCTGTTTTGTGAAACTCTTCAATTTATATCAGTTTCCCTAACCACTGTAGCATTGTTTGGCTACCATATACTTCATGTCCATTGGATTTTATCTGTTTCTTCTTACAATTGCAAAAAGAAAAAGGAATTTTAGAAATTTAATTAATGTTTCTAGTTCCTCTGTTGTTCATTTATTACAATTTTTAAAGATCTAGGTGGAAAAATATTTGTTAGTACTGTAGATGCCTATGTATTGCCTCATTGTCTTACCTTGCTAGACTGCTGACCATAGGCCTGAGGGAAATACTGGTAGCCTGGCACCAAACTTAGTTGTGCCCTTGGATGCTTAGGTTGTCAAGTTGAGAGCACCTAGGCAGTTGCTTGTGCATGTTCTTTTACTGCATAAATTCCTAGTCTGTTAGTTGGATATTGGATGGGCTCGTAGTGTTGTTCCCCACAGATAGGAAGTCCTCAAGAGTCTGACGCATGAGTACTTTGACGAATATGTCGTACCAGTACCTGATACTAATACTTTGCATTGTACTTCTGCATATGTACCGTACACATACCTGTTTTTTTTGTACCCCCAGAGGTACCTAGTATATTCCTGAGCCGTATCTCAACCGGAATAATATTTTCTTGTATAAACAAGTGAAGTAAGTTTCATTCTATGAAACATGGATACTTTAAATAGGGTGACGTATCTATATCAGATACCGATACTCCTTGGATACTTGCAGATACGTATCAGATACTTATTAAAAGTATCGGGTACGTCTTAATTATTTTTTCATTAATTTTGGAGTATCGGATATTTAATTTTGAAGTATCGGATACTCCAAGTCATGTTTAATTGTTTTATGAAATTAGAATTGTAATATTTCTAGCATTGTAATATAATATAATATAATTGCAAGTATAATATAAGAATATTTTTTTAAAACTTTGTTAAGTTCAATAAGAAGAGCATAGTGAGTTAAATAATAGAATTTATCAAATTGATGTATTCTAATTATTTCATGCATGTCCCTTATAACTACATAGAAAGTAAGAATTAACAAGAGAATATAACAATGGTAAAATTAAATATCAATAAATAAATAAGCAAGTAAACTTGAATACAATATTTTTCACTAGTGTCAAAGGAAAAAGCATAGGGACGAGTTGTGAATTGTTCTATTATTGTAATATAAATATATTAAACTTGATATTGAAATGAAATATTTGCAAGACCTATTAAAAATTTAAAAAGTAAACAAACTACGAGCTTAAATTAATACAAAATTTTTAAAGGTTAGTATTTTGCATTATAAAATTACATTGTGGTTTATCAATGTTTTTTAGCTTATGTGTAACTCACTATTAATAATGTTTAACAATATATTTTTTACAAACGTATCCTAGCCGTACTGGTATCGTATTTTTTTAGGTTTTGTCGTATCGTCGTATCCGTATTGTGTCGTATCCGTATCTCGTATCCGTATCTATGCTTCCTAGGTTTCATTGGAATTTTCTTTCTTTCTTTCTTTTTATTTTTTATTTATTTTTTATTTATTTAATTTAATGGTTAGCATGATTTTAAAATTAAGCTTTGGTTTGTAAGTTATTTAATATAATGACAATTAATTTTGATTTATACCTTACTTTTGGCATTAAATGTGAATTGTGAATTGGATCTTGAGCAACTAAACCATTTAACTAATTTTTGCACTACTCTAAATTAAAAATAAATATATTTTACAAATGTACCTAGTTGTACCCCTACCCCTACTTTTAGATTTTACCATATCGCCTACACGTACACGTAACCAGTACATATGCTTCATAGTTGAGTAAATCTTTTATGTCAAACAACACATGCAATTGAAAGCTAGTAGATAATTTGGTCTTACATTTTATCAAGCTATCTACATTCATTATTAGCCATCTTATGGACTAGAAATTGGGTGTCATTAAAGAGAAAGATGGAATTTCCTTTTTGTTCCCCTGTGCTGCCTGCCTATTGAATTTTGTTAGCTGTTGCATCCTTGTTCTTTGTTTTGTTTTCTACAGTCATAAATGGGTTTAAATTGAAATACAAAAGCCTGTCCTCTTTTTTGGAGCTATACAAGATTTTGACTTTTCTCCTTTTTGGGACAGTGATGTTCGATCAAAGGCATTTCAAGCAGTTGACCAATTTTTGCAAATAGTGAGGCAGTACCATGAGAAGGTCTGTTACTGGATTCTTCTTGTTTTTAATTTCAGTGCGCCATCTTGCTTTTTTATTCTTCGGGAGAATATTTGCTTTGAGATGTTTAGATGCTATAGAGCATTGTGCAACACAAAAAAGAGCCAAAGTGTTACCTTGTGTTTATTAAGAAGATAACCAATTCAGCATTGTGTTTTCTTCATATATATTATCTGATTGTTTGGACAACTGCTTTTCCTGGAATTCTTATTTTTTTTATTTTTTAAGACTTCTGTTTTCAAGGAAACATTTGAATGTTGATTTCTGAATTTTGAATACTGTTTTCAACAAAATTGAAAACTATGGGTGGTCTCGAACTTTTCAAAAAACAAAAACACCGGAAATGAAATTGATGCCAAACAGACCCATTTGCTCCGACAGCTTTTTTCTCAGCCCTACTTGCAAGAATATTGCTACACTTAAATGTTGCATAACCTACCCCTACCTTTCCCGTCCATTGCGGGTATCGAAGGTGAGTGTCTTCTGTAGGGATTTAAAACCTTCCTCAGCATACAGCTCTTATTTTCATTATAAAAAAATCAGGTTGGTTGTGGAACCAGGTAATTGAATGAAGTTATCTTCTGCTTATCCATTTAATATATTTTCTTGATAAATTCTTGGTCATATATCAAATATATAGAGATTCACATTTGAACTGAAAATGTGAAAAAACTGTCACTTAATAGTTATTTGTATTAATGTGAACTTGAAGTAATAATTTTATTGGAAAGCAAATAAATAATGTCAACTAACTGTAAATTTTGGAGAATAGGTTGGCTATGGTGGTGGTGATTGATTCCTGCTTTGTCCTCAGAGTCTTATATCTATGTTGTCCTTTTTTTAGACAAATACAGGGGATACAACTGGGGCTTCAAGTGGAGGAATCTCATCAATACCAGGAAATGCAAGTTTACTTGGGTAAGTTAATTGCTTTGTGACTGATCTGTGGCAGTTCTAGACTTTCTTGATTTTTGATTCCACTGCATGAATCATAGTTCTCCACTTGTAAAGCTGTAATATTAAAACATTTATCTTCTGGAAGAATGTTTGCCACACTTGTTTGTCAAAAAAAATTTGCTTCCGACACTCGTGTGATAATTGCAATGCAGATGGGCCATGAGTTCCTTGACTATAAAAGGCAAACCTTCTGAACAAACACCACTTGCTTCATCAAATTCTAATGCGCCTCTTACTTCTGCAGTCTCCAATGCCAGCTCGGGTATGTTTTCCTCATTGTTGTTAAAGGTTTGCTTCCTTGTGGGATCCACTTTTCCAATCACGTCCTCCTCATGGCAAGGGGCTGTTTTATGGATTTGACATAATTGATATGATCATTATTGAGTCTCAATGGTTATCGAAATCATGATAAAATGGTTATTAAATGAGGGAACACCATTATTTGTTTATTGTCCAATGTCCACTACTAATTAGAAAAGCAAGAAATATGACCATATAATTACTTTAAAAAAAAAATATGACCATATAATAAGATTCACCCTATTAGTTGTATTTTCTTTTGGCCTCGTGATCTTTTTTTTTCCCTTCAACCACAGTCATTTGGCTGGGACATGTCAATCTTGGTTTCAAGTTTTACAGTTTTGAAGCTGTATGAATGACCTTTTGTTTTTGTTTTTTGTTTTTTTGTTATATATATATATATTTCTGTTGATGATGATACTACCAAAATATGCTTTCCCAAGAGGGTTTACATTTCCTGAAGTTTCTTGAAAATTTACTACATATCATTCCTCTATTCAAGCAAAAAAGAGAAGAAATATCTCGAGTAGAATTGGAGCATTAATATAAACATGGAAGTGCTCAAGGCAACTATGTTACACGGACTCTTCAAAATAAATGAAATACCCATGTCAGACAGCCGACACTTGGACAAGGGTATGGGATATGTGTCGACTACTTTTCAACGGGCACTTCTTATATAATTGTATATAACACTATTATTATATGTGTATATTGTTGTGTAATTGCTATAAATGTCTTTTTGACACTGTAAGTTACATATAGCACTATTTTATCTCACATACTTTATTAAAAATATAAAAATATGACATTTTTTTTTGCCGAGTCCACGCATCCTTAAATTTATAGTTTGATGAGTCCGACCTCTAGATACATACCCGCACCCGACACCCGTACCCAAGTCCATGTAACATAGCAAGGCAATCATCACTTTATTACAGATGAAATGTGTGACCATGGCAATGAAGACATTAAAGTTACTACAGAATATTGAAAAAGTTTGATTTGAATAACTATGCATATTATGAAAATATGAAAATCTGATCCACAAGTTATTCAGGATGGAACTTCAAAAAGAATTTCAGAAAGATTTATTATATGCTGGACACTAGTACTATATTGGATCTTTGTTGAGGGAATAAAGAGGAAAAGGAAAACTAAATTACTTCTTGTGCCTAATTATTTTTCAATGGGTAGCCAAATTAATAAATATATTTCCTGAGAAATGGCTTCTCATTTTCTCAACCCAATCAAACAAAAGAAGCATCTCTCATTTTCTTTTTTCTTTACCCATAACAAATACAATAACCAAATGGTGTGTACTTCTTATCTATTTTAATATATTATATTTTGTTGTTGCGAATCAAACAGAGTGTAAGGGATACCTTTGGAATTATGGACATGTACTGGATGAGTTTGCAGCTCATCTATTTAATTAAAAATATAAGGGCGTACATGAAAATTTGACTGCCAGACGACAGTTCAATAATCAAAGAAAGGTTGTCATAGACTCTGCTTGATCAGAATGGAAAGTCAGCGCCAAGCATATTAAACTGTTTTTTAGCCTGGTTTCTGGCCATATATTAATGCTTTCAAATTTTTGGATGATGCAGTAGTTTTATGCGTGTTTGCATACATTGGTTTGATGAGTTTATCTTTTTGGTAATTTCTTGTGACAACTTCAGTGATGGATAGTCCTAGTGCAATGTCAGTCCGTGTAAGTTCCAGTGAGAATATAGCTGATGTACCTGCTCCCGTGTCCCCAACATCAACTGATGGTTGGGGAGACCTTGAAAATGGACTTGATGAAGGGCAGGAAAATGACAAAGACGGGTGGGATGATATTGAGCCACTTGAGGAGCCAAAGCCATCTCCAGCTCTTGCAAACATTCAAGCAGCTCAAAAGCGACCTGTCTCACAACCAAAACCGCAAGGTAATAACAGCCAATGGGCTTACCTTTAATCTGACAAGTGACAGTTAGTTCATGCTTGAGTACTTCAACCATATGGCCACACTGGAGTTCCTAACCAAAAAATGTATTAGAATTAAGACACAAGCACAAACATGTTTACAAGTAGATCATCAGTTTGCTGAATTTAGATTTTGAGCAAGTATAGATTATTTTTTTTGTTTGTTTATCTAACATGAGATTTTCTGTTTGCTTAGTTACAAGTTTACGACCCAAAAACACAGTTAAGGCTGCCAAAGATGAAGATGACGACTTGTGGGGTTCAATAGCTGCCCCTCCTCCAAGATCGAGCACAAATTCTTTGAATATGAAATCAAGCGGAACAGCTAATGATGACGACCCGTGGGCTGCCATCGCTGCTCCTGCACCTACCACAAGGGCCAAGCCATTGTCAGCTGGGAGAGGACGAGGCGCTAAACCTGTTGCCTCAAAATTGGGTGCTCAAAGGATAAACCGGACATCCTCAACCGGGATGTAAAATACTCCAGGGAAAGAAACAGGAGAAAGAAAGGGAGCCAAAAAAAAAAAAAAACAGATTAAGATTTGAGTTTTGTACATTTTTTCACTTCTTGAGGTCCAGTGTTCATATCAAATATGATACTGAAATTGTTAGGTCATCGTGAGTTGTATTTGTACTAGTATTATCTTTAACATATCAACTTTTGATTTGTATTATTATTCTTTTTCATCAAACATTATTTTTCCCTCCAAAATGTGCTTTCCTCCAACATAACAAATTAAAGTTTGATTTGTAATTTTTTTTTTTTATTATTTTCAAGAATATATTATTTTTTCAATAAACGTTTCTTTCCCTCCAAAATGTTATGCTACTTAAACGTGTGCTTTCTTTAAGGTGATTTGATTGAAGCAGGCAGAAAGAAGTTAAAACAGATACTATTCGAGGAGAATAGATGATACTTTTGATACCACACCACACGCACTATGTATTTTGTGATATATGTTAAATATTTTTATGCATATTATGTGATATTCTAGTAACATTTTGGTAATTTGTAATTCAAAAATAAAATTATGTATTTTTGTGATATTATTACAAATTTTTGAACCATAAAAGGCATGTAATGTTATTACAAAAATATATAATATTATATAAAATGTATAATTTTATTTTTTTGAATCATAAATTATCATAATTTAATTAAAAGTTAAATAGCGTTTGTTGCAAAATGTGTAACATGCATAAAAAAAAAGTACATATATAACACAACCTTATAATAGGTGAGTACCAAACATCCTTACTTGTTAATGCCCCACATGGGTACTAATGTGGCATAAGTAATACGTCTCACCATATTAGTATTACTAATATCAAGCCATGTGATTATAATATAGTTCAAAAAAAAAAAAGCCATGTGATTCCCTCTTCACTCAAAGATTAGGAATAATATAATAAGTCTCACCATATTACTAATATCAAGCCATGTGATTATCTCTAGTTCAAAAAAAAAAACCATGTGATTATCTCTCTCCCTTCCTTCACTCAAAGATTAGGAATAATATAACCAAATTAAATTAAATCAAACCAAACCAAATTAAATTTTAAGTCTCATCAAATTGAATCAGCTACATGAATCATTCTTTTTCATTGGACTCTATCAACAACCATTTGATTAGTTAAATTAAGGAGATTCATATATCTATTTACTACACTATTGGTATTACTTTTACGAATTTACGAATATATTCATTCTTAATTCTATATTTTCTAGTCTTGTTGCACATCCGCATTAGTATTCTCATCTCAGCAATATTCATTTTATCTGCATGATATTTTTAGTTGTCCAACATTATGCCCATTCAACATCGCGATATAATAATCGTTTCTATTATTGTATGATATTATTTATCTCTACTAATTTCAACTGCAATTTCATAATATTTAATTCTCTCTAAATTGATCATGCAATGAATTGTGCACAAACCAAACTCATACGTTGTCGCTGCTCGAACATCTGACATTTCCCTCACCACACCCTAAGGTGTGACTATAAAACCATTGGGCCAAACTGAGCGTCGTGTTTTTGATTTGTAGAAACTCATATTTGCTTGCTTTTGGAAAAATTCTTTTTCATTTTTTCTGAAAAATTATCTATTTAAAAAAAAAAATTAAAAGGTTGCTTTAATATGTTTCAAAATTGATTTTGCGTTAAAAAATTTTTTTAAAATAATTTTAAACTTTTCAAAAAAAAAAAAAAAAAAACTCAAACCCAGATTTGAATGATCTCACTTGAGTTTTCTCAGCCTTTCCACAATAAGAAAGACCCTGACTATTTGCAAGTCCCAAGTTCTTAAAAAAAGAGTCCAGATTTGTAAAAATGACCATCTAAATGTCACTGTGAGGTTGGTTTATCCTGCGATTAATTTAGACTCATTTTAATAATTTAAATCTTTTATATTATGTAATTAATTGAAAAATTATTTACATAAAAAATTTAATTGATTTAACGTTAGTTGTCAAAATTATTTATATGTCTTAAGAATAAACTGTTCGTTTATTTTATATAATTACTTATGTCTAATAAAACTAACTTTTTACATAACATTCTTTTTAACATATTATATAAAATAAACTATTCAAATTATTGAAATGAGGATCCACCAATGCACCAATTCCACTAATGAAATTGAGATGTTCAACTACAGCAAATCCCAACTCTCAGAAAAGGTTCATAAATTCCAATATTAAATGACGGAGTCAAAAAGAAATTAATTGCCATAATTACAACAACCAATACATCTGAGGGGGGTTTTTTCTGGGAATTGCTCGAATGAAGAGATCTTAAAGTCATAAATTACAATTAAGTCACTGTATTATTACCCAAAATAATGGTTTTTTTTTTTTTGAGAATTTAATTTTTTTTGATAGTATAATTATTGTACTTTAAAAAAATTAATTTTTTAAAATTATTCTTTGATAGTATATTTTTTAAAAAATATCAGTGTCATAATTGTACTTTTTATATTTTTAATAAATTTAAAAAAAGAATAAAATGGGAAATATATATTATTTTTATACTTAATTTATTTTAAAAGAGACTAATATGTTGAGACAATAAAATATAAAATATGAAATAATAGATTAATATTTTGAGACTGAGGGTGTAAATTACAAGCAATCGTATGTAACAGTGAATTCCGCAATCACTCTCGTCTTTTTCCCCACTCTGCAACTGCATTGTTCTCTTCATTCCCTCACCTACAGTTGAGACTAACACAAAGAGAGAGAGAGAGAGAGAGAGAGAGAGAGAGATGCGATACAGGGGGTGTGGTTATTGTGATCTGGTTTATAATGGGTACATTGTAGTGGTGGTGATTGTGAGCTGGTTGATGATAGAGGTGAGAGGTTCGATCCATGAGTACAAAAACGAAGCATTCATTCCTCGCTTCAATTCATTCTTCTTTCATGGCGGCAATGAGGGACTCTACGCTTCTAAGGTCCATGACATTTCCATTTCCATTTCCAATTCCACTTCCACTTCCGAAGATAAACCCCTCACTGGCAAGTCTTTCATCAGGTATAAACAAAACCCAACGTTCTAAAATCACACATTTTATTCAGACGAGATCGCTTCATTTTTTTTTTTTTTTTTGCCTTTTTTTTTGTATTTGTATAATGTTTTCTTTATGTAAAATAATCAACAATGCTTCTCATGGTTTGTGTTGTTATAATTGGAATTGACATTTGAAGAATTTCTTATATGATAGATGCATTATATGCGTATATGTAGTGGGAATGCTCATTTCTTTGGAATTTCAATTTTTTTTTTTAATTTTATTATTATTATTATTATTATTATTTTTACTGTTCATCTGAGCATATAACCGTTGACAGAGCGGAATCACATGTATAATATATGTGGAATTGGTCTGAAAATGGTTTGTTGTTTGGAATAGAATGATATGAAGTCTTTAAGGGCCTATGTGGTCATTGGAAGTGATATTCATTGTTGCATCAACTATAATGACTGAATTCATGAATGATTGAACAAAGGTTAAATCATGAATAAAATCAATTTGGCTTTACTATGGGAGATAAGCATGGAAGCTATTCTTGTCTCTTCTTTTTTTTTTTTTTTGGTTGTTGTTGTTGTTGTTTGGGGGGGGGGGGGGGGGGGGGGGGGGTGTTGGTGGTGTAATAAAAGCATTTCATAGAGGGGAAAATCAAGTGGTTACACTTCTTTGGTAAAATGTGCCCTTAGTGTCTTTGAAAAACAGAAAAAGAAATACAAGTAGGAATAGTAGAAAAGATAACTAGGCCCTCTTCATGGTTGAAACCTCTGTTTGCGAGGAGCTCGGCACATTTGTTTCCTTCCTGGTACATGTGCTTAATAGTTGCTACCCTAAGCCAGTCTAGGCGGTACCTGTAGTCCTGAGTCAGGCTGTTTAAGTGGTGGCCTTCCGTGATCTTTCATGTAACAAGTTGAGTTATCAACAGGGCATCAGTATCAATTTCAATATTGGTTAAATCCATGTCCATATGTAGAGTGAAAGTGGTATTTGTCACATCAACTATGATTGAATTGATGAGTGATCTTAGAAAAAAATGAACTCATGAAGGCTTGAATTGAATTGATGAGTGGTATTTGTCGGATCAACTATGATTGAATTGATGAGTGATTGTCAATGTAAATCACTTGAATGAGTGCTTTCATCAAAATCCGAATGCTTCTGAGTTTGTGTTTCCAAGAACCTATCGTTGCAATACCTTTGACACTACTGGTTTTCTTGTTTGTGATCGTTGTGTTTCTAAAATTCAAACAAGACCTAATTTCTTAAATGAATTATGCTTAAGATGGGGGCTTTACCCAAATGTTTCAACGTGGACCTACTAAGAGGTCGTTAAAACAATTCACATACTATTTCTCTTTCGCATAAACATATCGTTATAACATCATTGGATGTGGTCTTTGTTGAGTCTGAACTTCCTAGTTGCTTTCTTTATTTGAGTGATCTAATTGTTGTTTGTGAATAATGAGTAGCTGATATAGCTAGCTTTTTTTTTTTTTTTGGTTTTCTGAAATCTATGGTTGTGTTTCATTAAGAATGCATGTTCAAGACCTGTATCTGGCTCACAGATGTGATTAGAAATCTAAAACTGCTTATCTCTGCATTTGATTCTAGGTGATTCCATTTAGTATAGATTAAAAAATTGTCAGCTAAAAGAGTTTGTTTGCCAATAATGAGTATGGTTTACCTGAAATGAGGATCTGTAAGCATGATGAGAATAGTTTGAAATAGTTATCTCTCCCATGCTATGTGATTTCAGGTTTGAGTCAATAGTTTTTCGAAGAACGAAAGAGGCCACCAGTAAACAGAATGAGATGCAGCAAAAGACAGGATTGGTTGAAGCTATAATAGTTCAGGTCAAAGACAGGGATAAAATTGGAGGTTTTTTCTTACAATCTGATGCGATATGCTGCACTCCTCCTCTTGCCAATGATGGATTGTGCAACGTTGGAGAGGTTATTATCCGCCAAGACCCAGATAACCCTGGGTGGCCAAAACGGATCCAAACCTTTTTTGAAGGGAAAAATGAAGAGGCTGAAATGGTTATACAGACTGTTGAGATCAATAGTACTGGCATGTTCTACCTATACTTTATGTTTTGTGATCCAGAACTCAAGGGCACATTAATCAGTGGAAGAACTGTTTGGAGAAACCTAGAAGGTTACCTACCCGGGAAAATGGCGCCTCTGATGACATTTTTTGGTTTCATGTCTCTAGCTTACCTTGTTCTTGGTCTCATATGGTTTCTTCGCTTCGTACAATATTGGAAGGATATTATACAATTGCATTACCACATCACAGCCGTAATTGGTCTGGGAATGTGTGAAATGGCTCTCTGGTATTTTGAATATGCAAATTTCAATGCCACTGGAAGCAGACCAATGGGAATAACCATATGGGCAGTTACCTTCAGTGCTGTCAAGAAGACTGTCTCTCGTCTTCTTCTTTTGGTGGTTTCAATGGGTTATGGTATTGTTCGGCCCACCCTTGGTCGTATAACCTTGAAAGTACTTCTTCTTGGGGCGGTATACTTTGTGGCTTCAGAAGCCCTTGAGCTTGTTGAACATTTGGGTAATATCAATGACTTTTCTGGAAAAGCGAGGGTTTTTCTGGTGTTACCTGTTGCTCTGTTGGATGCCTGTTTTATTCTTTGGATCTTTTCATCATTATCTAAGACATTGGAGAAGCTTCAGGTAGTGATACTGTTTATTTCCAATGTTTTCCAAGTTGTTGCAGAGTCCACTTTGCAACTGTTAAATGACTAATGCACTGCTTGAGCTATTAAAATCTGTCAGTTATGCACATGACCTCATCCATCATACATGGTGTGTCAGTCTCATGCCTATAACTGATATTCATTATCTAAACTTGACAACATTTTATCCATTTTAAACTGTACTAAGTAGTGTCATGCAACATGTATTGGTGCGAATAGGCCTGATCTAGAATTTCACTGACGCTCAAATTGTCACAAATGAATTGTGTCCATAAAAATAAAAAAATAAAAAATAAAAAATTATATATATATATTAAAAAATAACTATGCTGAGACACAATAGGTATGTTTGACAAAGAATTGCTTAGGCCCTGTTTGGCAAGAGGCTTTTTGACTTTTTTGGGGGCTAAAATCCACAAAAAGACAAAATAGGCTAAAATAGCCAATAAGACAAAATGCCACATCAAACCCATAATCATTTCACTTTTTCTCTCGCAAGCATCACATCCAACTACAAAAAAAATCCAATCATCTTTCCAAACACAAAAATTAAAATTTTAACCTACTAAAATAGCTAAAAACTAAAATAGCCAACTTCCCAAACATGACCTTAGTATGACATTGTATTGAGTGGTAGAAAACACTAAACTAATAAGAAAAGTAAACATAGAAATTCAACAGGAAATTGTTTTGTTACATTTTTCATAGAGCTGAAAACAACTCCTATTTATTGATTGTTGCAATCTTGACAGGTCATGTAAGTAGGTTAGTTGAATAATTGAAACAAAAATTTCCAATGCTTACAGAGATTATAGCGCTTCAATTTCTATCACTTATGGACATTTTCATGATGCAAATACATCATGTTTTATAATTTGTTTTGATAAGTGGTGTATATGTAATTATATATGTTAGTATGGTGTGGTAGATTAATGCAATAGTACATAAAATGAGTGTTTTATCTTGTTGATACATCAAGTTGTACATCATACACATCCTTTAGAGAGTGATAGTTTATTGTTTTTTGATGATAAATTACTTCTGTGTATCGTTCCTATTAGCGGGTACAAAATAATATTCCCAATATTGAGTTGTATCCTAGCCTCTAGATTCCATTAACCATGCTTATGCCATTAGCTTCTTTATGAAAATTTTTCACTATTTTGGGTCGATTTCTTGAACATGATTTTGTCTGTGTAACAACACATTTGGTCATATTGCTGATATTGAGTTGTATTGTATGTGAAATCTGGGTACAGTGAGGGGGACACCCATCGCCAAAACCATGCTTACAGCTTACCAAACACTTGCTATTAGCTTTTCTCTGCCACTTCTCAATTGAGGGTCACATATCTTTTTAAATCATTGGCCATGATGTTTTTCTTACAGTTAATAATCCTTCTGTTAGAAGGGCGGTTCTGTTTTGGAGGTTACTGTATTTTCTTCTAATGGATACACAGCTGTGATTGTTTTCTTAAATATTGCTTTCTGCTAGATGGGAAAGATTGTGGCTTTTGTATTTAGAATGGGTGATCCTTTAGGTTGCATCTGGCATGACTATATCTCATACTTTTGCTGTATTTGAATGCAAAATTTGAAGTGGTATTTTCCTTCTTTGTGTCTACTTTAACCACACAGATACGGAGAAGCATGGCCAAACTTGAGCTCTACCGAAAGTTCACCAATTGTCTGGCAGTATCAGTACTGCTTTCTGTTGCTTGGATTGGCTATGAGGTAGTTTTCTGTTTCTTACAATTTTCCATTCCTACTGCTTGGAATTCTTTGGATCAACTGACAATATTTTAATGAAACAGTATCACAATGGCAGTGTAACCCCAAAATAAATTCCCTTTAGTACACATGCCATGCCTCTCTGTTTTGAGAAGTTTTCACTTTGTACAATCCCAAAGCTGTGTTTGGATCACGGATTTAGGTAAAGATTTGGAAATGAAAAGGAAAAGACGAGGAAAATGGAGAATTTTTTTTTTTTCTTTCCAATCCCTACCCAAATCCATGATGCAAACCCAACCCAAGCTTGTTCACAAGTTAGTATCCACAGCTTTGGATGGTTTGGCACGCTTCATATTTCATTTTTCCACAGCTCTTTGAAAACGTCACTTGCACAACTTACTATATCTACAACCCTGATTTTTTTTTTTTCCTTTTTGAATGTAACATCATTGAAAGTTTACATCTGTCATAAAGCTTCTCTTTTATGTTGTTTCAGTTGTATTTTAATGCAACTGACCCATTGAGCGAATTGTGGAGAAGAGCCTGGATTATCCCAGCTTTTTGGACTTTGCTGGCATTTTTACTATTGGTGTTGATATGTGTTCTCTGGGCTCCTTCGCATAACCCAATGAGGTACTCTCTGGAACCTTGCTTATATTGTTTTTTTTCAGTCTTCTATTTCTCGCTCTTGTTTCATGAACATTTCTTCTACTGTAACCCTGCGGAGATTGAGAGTTGTGTACATTACGTGGTGGGTATAGATGATGACTGAAGCTGTTTTTTCAGAGGAACTTCTAAATTTGCCGCAAATATGTGTTCTAGTTCCCAGCATAGAAAATCTGACAAATTGCGACTCATCATTTCCCCTCATTGACTTGGACCAATTTGTTTTGTTCATATCTCAATCACTTACACTTCCTTCATTATACCTTAATATTTAATGGTGGTGCACTACAGGGTGTTTGGTATTATTGTGTTAACAACCTAAGTAGGCTTTTGATGAGGTTTGATACGCGTAATCTGGTGAAGATCCCAAGATTAGTGAGGGAGTGCTGCTAAATGTATTTTGTGGCATTCTTGTTGAAATTTGTAGAAAATCGAGATTGCAGGACTTTGAAAGCATTCCAACTTTCACCAGCAAGCTGACCTATACAATTGTTATACTCTTTTAACTGTATTATACCATAATTTGTTTTTCTTTTTTTTTTTCTCTGCATTTTATTATTATGCTACAATGTTAGCATGACTGTATTAAGTGCTTGTCAATCATGCGAAGAAAAGCACAATTATTGTTGTTGCATTGATTATAGTACTTGATTTGATGTGAGCGAGTCTGTGCAGATACGCTTACTCGGAAGGCGATGACCTTGAGGAGGAAGGTATCACGCTGACTGGCAGTGGAATAAAAGTGGCTGGAGATCTATCAACCAAGGTGGAAAGAAAGGAAAGGATGGTGTCAATTGCAACAGATCATGTGTTTGGGCTCGGAGAAGATCTTGAGGAGGACAAGAGAGAATAATGATGGCCCCTTTCTTGTATTTGATTGAGTCATTAATTCATAGCTTTGCATGAGGATCCAGGGCTTTGTTTGTTTAGAGTTTCACTTATACCCTTTTGTGCTTAATGTGAAAAAAAAAATAATAATAACAAGAAAAAAATGCAATAAAATGCCTCTATTTGGCCTCTTTTTTGCGATTTTTTTTTTCTGTAGATTATCTTAACATAAGCTTGGGAGTTTCTCGGTTTCTGCATTGTGTGGGTGGTGTGGGTGAGAAGTAGAACGGGACACAATGCTCTAATATTGACGTGGGATCAACAAAAAGGTGGGATTTACCCTCTTATTAAAGGATTGTGTCTAATTCTCTAATCATATTGTCTTCGTAACAATCGCATGATCAACACTCTGACAGGCGTCCAGTCATTTGGAGTTTAGCTGGCTTGGTAGCTTTTACTCTTTTGGAAGTTTGACTTATTTTAGTTTTGGTGAATTGGTTTTAAAATTATGTAATTGAATTTGTTTTTTGAAAAAAGAAATCTAAAAATGACATAATTAAGTCAATTTTTGTAATTTTTTTCAAAATTGACACAATTTTTTTTTTTTTTTTAAAGATTTGTCTAGTCAAAATAGACTTAAATTTTTTGTTTACTCAAAATTAAAAAATATATATATAAATAAATAAATAAACTCACTTTTTAATTCTAGGCAAAAAAATGCATTGGTAGTTAGTGGAGTCAAGTTCAAGAAAAACAATTCTCCCATCCTGCCTGAGTAACAGTCTGATTGTTTCAAAGAACAAAAAAATAGGTAAATTACATTCATCTCTTTTAAAATTTGGAAAATATATGATGTGTTATCATTTTGACATAATTATACTAACCTCTTTTTAAGTAAGGTTAAACGGACCGAAACTAAATCAAATGGTGTAGAAACATTTAAATAAACAACATAAAATATTTATTTTCATATAAAAGAGATAACAATATCATTTTTTTTATTCATATAACTAACAAATTATTGAAAAGAAAAGAAGACCGAGGGTTATTTGAATTAAAATATTAAAGAAGCTCAATATAATTATGTTAAAACTATCGAGATTAGTGTATTTTTCTTAAATGTGAATAGAGGTTGGTATAATTTACTTTTTATATTTATTTTTTTATTAGCACATTTATAATTGTGTTGTTATTAAGTAATGATAAGTCTAATCAAAATTTTGTGAGTACCTAAATCATCACCATATATATATATATATACTATTAAAAATAAATTTAAGGATAGCGATATTTTTGAACTAAGAACTTTAAGTGTCTAAATATGATACACCTAAAACAAGTATTACTCTTCAACCATATTTCAAAAAAATAAAAATAAAAATAATTTTGAAAAGTCACTTCTTGGGATCTTTTGAGGTTAATTCAATTTTCATGCAAGTATTTCCTTTTGTACATTGAAATATTTCTTTATCCAATGGAATGGAATGATATTTTTTATCTTTTGTCAAAAAAAAAAAAAAAAGTAAGTAAAGGTTGGCTTACTTATATATTGGAGGCATTTTAATTTAAGGAGATTAATCAACGAGTCCCATATTTTGAACTTGTGATCCGTATAATTTCATATTTTTTCTTGTGATCCATTTAGTCTTTTTGAATGTGTAATGAATCATTTATCCGTCACATTGGAATGTTACATTTGTGAAATTATATTGGAGTGTTATGTTTGGAAAAAGTACACTAATGAGTCTTTTAGTGTGTTAGTGTTACATTTGAGTATTACGTTTGAAAAAAATACGCTAAGGAATTTATTAGTATGCTACATTGGAGTGGTATGTTGGAAGATTTTTTTAGTGTAGTGTATTATGTAGGAGGAGTTTTTCAGTGTGTTGCGTTGAATGAGTGTTGCGTTTGAGAAAAGTATGCCAAAGAGTCTTTTAGTGTAGTGTATTACGTTAGAGTGTTACGTTTGAGGAATTTTTCAGTGTGTTAAATTATTAGAGTGTTATGTTTGGAAAAAGTATATTAATGAATCTTTTAGTGTGTTACATTGGAGAAGTGTTATGTTTTTTAAAAGCACCCTAAGGAATTTTTATGTTACTTTGTTACATTAGAGTAATAGAAATGTAATCCAAAAATTGGATCCAACTTTCCTAAGATGGCGTCCCCCAATGAGGAAGGGTAGAAACGTTCACCAAATCATACCAAAATTTAAAATGGGATCTCATGGTAAAGTTGTTAAAACAAATAGGATCTACCAGTGTATTAGAAAATCTATAGGACTATTTAGAGTAATTGATTCCCATATAAAATTTTCTGATCATTTTCCCTTTAATTTAAACTCTTTTTTTTTTTTAATTTTTTTTTATTACTGAACGTTTGGCTAATTTTGAACTCAATTTGTTAGTTCTATGTTTATTTGGTACTCTCTCTTTCTCTCTCTCATGCAAAAACATCATAGTACTAAACCCAAAACCGAGACCCTTCGGAAAGGTTGTCCTTACCACTAGAGGTAAACCTAAATTTTATTTATGAGTTCAAGTTGTTAACTTAAACGTGTTTTTATTTATTATATAGATTGAGGAGTGCCATTGGCACAGGTCATGCACTAGTGTTAGTATATTGATCAAATAATTAATAAATACATTAGAGGTGAAGGATATAGTTCTTTTATATTTTATAAATTCAAAAAATCTAAGAAAATAGAGTGAGGACTTTGGAGCTCAAAGAGTTTTTATTGTTTTGCAATTGTATATAGTCTAGATAGGTAATACATAAAAGGCCAAAAACAGTAAAACAGTAAAATGTTATTCTAAATATAAGTAAAATTTTACTCTAAAAATAAGTAATATGTGATTCTGAAATTTAATAAAATTTTGCTTTGTAATGACGCCAAAAAGGCATAATGACGCTCTATCCTTGAGGATGGACCTAGAGGAGGGCAAGAGGGGGCGATCGCCCCTTACGATTTAAAACACCTCCATTCTTATAGTAGTATTAATTATAATTATTTTTAAATTATAGAGATTCACCCCCTCTTAAGTATTTTTTATTTTTTATTTTTAAATTTAAGTGATTACTCCTCTAGATCTATAAAACATTGGATCAAAGAATAAAAGTAAAAAAATTAGATAAAATATAATAAAATTAATAATTTCTTATAACTACCATTGATAACAAACCTTATTTCTAAATAATAAAATAAGGAGTTATTTGATCATGTTCATTGAGGAAGACATTATATAAAATTTTAAAGTTGATTTTATCATAAATGCTTTAATAACCTGAAAGAGTATAAGCACAACTCAAGATACCTCAATTTAGTAAATAGATTGTTTTTATAATTGCTTTCTTTTTCAATTTGAATAAAAAAAAATACTTACTTGTATATGTTTTAATCTTATTTTTTTCTTTATATATTTATGTAGAAATTTGATATTGCAATCCATACTTTTATTTAAATTTTTTATTAATATGTATGTCCATCCCTGTCTGTCCTAGCCACACGTCCACACGTAATCTATTGGACCACAAAAAAGATTTTAACCAAGGATAAAATCCTCAAATCTTTTATAAAGGTAAGAAAATGGAATAAATAGAAAACTTTGACTTCAATCTTTCAAGAAACTCTCATCTTTGTCTTCCAAGAAGACACATGCCTTTTTTGGACCTTCCAGTAAACCCTTCCTAATAATCACTCTCTTTCATAAACCTCATCTTTGACTTCCAGTAAACCCTTCCTAATAATCACTCTCTTTCATAAACCTCATCCTTGTCTTTCATGAAACCTGTGAGGGGAGATTTGCATTGGACTGTACGGCCGAGCAATGATGACGGCAGACTTGACGGTGTTTGGCGCCGAGCTAACTCTCACGACGGCGCGGTCAGCAAACTGACCTGCGCGGTCGAAGAAATCGACCGGACAGGCGGCAACTGGCATTGCCGGGCTGCGACGTGCCCGAGGAGAACGGAACTCAAGGCTGCAGATGATGGTGCCGAGCTAGATGGTGCCCGGGATAGGCTTGGAACGCGGTTAGCGCCGGTATGCGCTTAACCGGGCACAAGAGAAAGACTGTGTTTGTATGACCGAGATGAAAGGTTGAGCGGTTGGTGGCCGGCATGCCTCGCGACCGGTTGATCGACGTAAATCGACCAGGAGTAGCTCGGCCGATGTGGTCAAATCAGATGATCCCAAGGGACAGTTCGGTGTAATGTAGCCCGGTTGAGTGCGCGTAATGGATCTCCCCCGCCTAGTGCTAGGCTGGTCGTGGTACCTCGGTCAAGGGTGCCACCTGGGCCAATGGTGTGGAGGAGAGGACATCTGCTCCACGAACGCCTCAATACCGTTAGGCAGTTCTGTGTGTACTGGTGGAAGGACAAAACCTTTACACGTGTAAGGTGGTGAGAGGCGAGCACTGCCACCTGTCCGGGGAAGGACAGCAGAGGTAGTGCGCGCACAATCTCGGAGCTGCGTGGCCAGCCTAGATATAGAGAGGGAGGGCGAACGTTACTGGTATGGAATTCATTCTCACGAGCTCCCTTTCTCTCTTCTCATTGTCTTCTTCCTCAGTGAACTGACTTGATCGTCGAAGGGTCTTTCCGGCACACCACCGCCGGGCAGCTCACCCTTTTTGTGTTGCAGAGACAGACGCCGTTGACGGAAGCTTGACGTTCAAGGCGTACGGAGAGCAAAGGATATTTCACCCCCGTACAATTGGCGCCGTCTGTGGGAATAGTTTGATATTCAACCCTTGTTCTGTAAGCTTCTTCGACCATTTCCATGGCCAACAACGACGAAGTTCCGCTGTCCGTCGTCGATGGTGTCACCCCAGAGTATGTGCGAAGGAGAGAAGGCCCCCCTAATGTTCCAACCATGGCGGGATTGGAAGCTACTTCGCGAGGAGCGCGCGACAAGCGTGGAAGGAGTTCGGATCGTTCACAGAGTCCTGAGGGCCGCCGGCGTCGGGGGGAGTCCCGTGAGGAGCGCTTGGAGCACAAACTCAAGGACCAAGAAACCCTAATTCGTAGGATGGCGGCGGAGATGGAGCTTTTGAAGCGCCAAGTGAGGGAGAAGGATGTTGCTGGAGAGGGCAACCTCAGTGAGCGCACCCCCTCCCCTCGTTCTAGTAGTCGCCGCCAGAGGAGGACTCATTCAATCTCCATCACCAGGAACTATGGGGTTGGAGACTCAGACCAGCGAGAGGGCAGATCCACCACTCGCGACAGCACCTATCGTCCATCGCGCCCGTCATCAACGTCGCGATACTCAGCCTCCTCTGCTCCGGGATCTCGAGGACGTCTTTGGAGGAGAGAGCGCCGGGAGGTTCAGAGGTGCGGCGCTCAGAGATTGAGTGCCCCGATTCGTTGCGATGAAGAGGTAATGATCTGCACCGAAGCATAGCTCGACAAAGAATGGACAAAGAGCTGGCGAGACTTACAGCCACGCCGTTATCCCCAGAGATTGAGAGCACCCCACTCCCTGCCGGATTCCACCAGCCAAAATTCACTCTGTACGACAGGAAGACGGATCCGTACATGCATGTGAGTCATTACCGGCAAGTAATGGCTGGCCACCGTCGGAACGATGCCTTGATGTGCCTCATATTCCCAGCAAGCTTGGGAGAGCTGGGCCTGAAGTGGTTCGAAAGGCTCCCGGAGGGGAGTATCGAGGGGTGGCAACAACTAGCGGAAGCCTTCGTCACCAGATTCAAAACAAACACTCGGACGCCGAAGGAGGTAGACCATCTTCTGGGCGTCAAGATGGAGTCTGGGAGTTCACTGAAGGCATACAATGCGAAGTACTGGGAAACTTACAACGAAATTCTCGACTGCCCTACCAATCTGGCGATCACTCAATACAAGAGGGGTCTCCCAGTCGGACATAGGCTGCGAGATTCGCTCACGATGCATCAGCCAACCACCATGGAATCTCTGATGCAGCGGATCAACGAACACATTCGTGTGGAAGAAGATGTCGTCTCTATGACCGAGAAGGTTAATCCGGTCGGGTGATGTAAGGGTAGCTGGGAAAGTTCATTCGGTCGGGCAGGAGGAAAACCGCCCTAATGACCGACCAAAAGATCAGCGTCGAGGGACCGGCCAGAATGACAAAAACAGAGGCCGCAGAAATGACCGGGCTGATGCACCCCGCGACGCAGCAGAGGATGCCAAGAGAAAATTGAAGGCGCGGACAGGGATTACCACGGTCTTCAAAATTCCCATCTACCGCATTTTGAGCGAGATCCGCGGGGAGCCTTTTGTCCGTTGGCCGGCCAAGCTGGGAAGCGCGCAGCGGGGCTTCAATCCAAAGTATCGCTGCACCTTTCATGAAGAACGGGGGCACCGGACAGAGGATTGCTTGCCGCTCAAACAGCATTTGGAGGAGTTGGTGGCCGCAGGGCATCTTGACCAATATATTGATGGGGGAGTCAAGGCCGCGCCATGCATCGAGCCAAACGGAATGGCCGCCCTAGAGGCGCCCCCACAGGGCGTGATCAACGTCATTCACGGCATCATTGAACCAGCAAGGGTCTGCGAGCTGAGAGGGATGATCAAGAAGGCCGAGCACATGAGGGAAGTGCTCTCGGTCCAGCCCGCAGTAAAGAGAGGAAAAACCGAGGAGAAAGACGTCCTTTCGTTCTCTACCAAAGACCTGGAACGGGTGCAGATGCCGCACAATGACGCTTTGGTGGTGACCCTTCGCGTCAAAGATTTCGATATCAAGAGAATACTGATCGACCAGGGGAGTTCGGTCGAGATAATGTACTATGACGCGTTCAAACAAATGAAGTTGGAGGACAAGGATTTGGCTCCTGCAACATCTCCTTTAGTCGGCTTCAACTCGCAGCCAGAATGGCCGATTGGAAAAATTATCTTGCCGGTCAAGGCGGGGTCGGTTGTGAAGCAGGTAGAGTTCTGGGTGCTCAAAGTTCCATCGACTTACAATTTGATTCTGGGCAGAGGTTGGCTGCACGCTATGCAAGCAGTTGCTTCAACTTTCCATCAAGTCATGCGCTTTCCAGCGCCCAACGGGCAAATAGAGGAAGTCTGGGGAGACCAGGTAATGGCCAAACAATGCTTCGTTGCGGTAAATGGCAGCCGAGCGGCCAAAGGGTTTGTTCAGATGATCGAGGGGCCCGAGGGAAAGGAAGTCCTTGAAGACGTGGGCAGAAAGGCCGAGGAAAAGTCAGTCGAAGACTTGGTGGAAGTTCGCATCGACGAAAAGGATCCGACTAAGTTCTTCCTCCTGGGATCGTCTTTGTCCAGCGCCGAACGATCGGATTATGTCAATTTCTTGGTTGCCAACGTGGAGGCTTTCGCATGGATGCCTTACGATATGCTTGGCATCGACCCAAGTCTCATCTGCCACCAATTGAATGTCTTCCCCAATGCGCGCCCAGTCATACAAAGGACGCGCCGTTCAGCCTTGCACTATGCTGAAGTGGTAGCAGAAGAAGTGAAGAACTTGTTGGAAGCCGGTGCGATTGAGGAAGTGCAGTACCCTCGGTGGATATCTAACACGGTGGTGGTTCCTAAGAAGAACGGCAAGTGGCAAGTCTGCGTGGATTACAAGACTGTCAACCGCGCATGCCCAAAGGATAGCTTTCCTCTCCCTCGAATTGACCAGCTGGTGGACTTAACCGCTGGCCATCAGAGGTTTAGCTTCTTGGATGCATATCGCGGTTATCATCAAATAGCCATGTACAAGCCGGACAGGGAGATCACGTCCTTCACCACCCCCAGAGGCTTATATTGCTACAAGGTCATGCCGTTCGGATTGAAGAACGCCGAGGCAACCTTTCAGCGGATGGTGACAAAAATGTTCGCTCCTCTCTTGGGCCAAACTATGGAAGCCTATATCGACGATATGGTGGTGAAGAGCGGGAAGAAGTCTCAGCACCTCGCCGACCTAGCAAAAATGTTTGCCATACTCAAGCGTCACAAGCTTCGCCTGAACGCCTCTAAGTGTGCCTTTGGAGTTGGCACTGGGAAATTCTTAGGTTTTCTGGTCACAAACCGGGGAATTGAGGCCGACCCATCGCAAATAAAGGCAGTACAAGAGTTGGAACGCCCTAACTCCACGAAGGACGTGCAACATCTTGCCGGGATGGCAGCCGCGCTGAACAGATTTATCAGCCGGTCTTCGGATCGTTGCAGGCCCTTCTTCAAAACTTTGAAGTCCAAGTTCTTTTGGGATGAGGAGTGCGACCGTGCTCTGGCGGACTTGAAAGCTTATCTCTCTTCAGCACCTATTCTGGTTACACCTCAGCCTGGCGAGGAGTTATATCTCTACTTGGCGGTCTCTCAACATGCGGTGAGCGCTGTTCTAGTCCGCGCTGAGGGCGTTCAGCATTTGCCCATTTTCTACGTAAGCAAGACTTTGCTCCCGGCCGAAACAAGGTATCTTCCCTTGGAAAAATTGGCGTTGGCTCTCATGATGGCATCAAGAAAGCTGGCACACTACTTTCATGCCCATACAATAGTGGTGTTAACCGAGTTCCCGCTTAAGGTGCTCTTCGAAAAGGCGGACTTTACTGGGAGAATTCTGAAATGGGCCGCAGAATTAGGCCAGTACGACATTAAGTTCCAACCACGCACCGCAATCAAGGCCCAAGCCCTTGCAGATTTTGTGGCGGAATTTGCCCCAGGTACACATCCAGTCTGTCCGGTTGATTTGGTTGGTGCGGACTTAGCACAACCCATGGTTTTGGCAACGCGAGCAGGGGAAGAGCATAGCTTGCCTGAAATAGCAACGGATGACGACTCATTGAAAGAAGAACCTAGCAATGATGTGGAAAGAGACCAGATTGAGCCTACCAGAGACTTGGAATTGAGAAGCTCCCAAAATCCTTCTGATTGCTGGAAGCTGTTTCTTGGCGAGATATGGAAGTTGTTCGTTGATGGGGCATCCAATAGGCATGGGGCTAGACTGGGAATCGTATTAACTTCGCCAGATGGGCTAGTTATTGAGCAAGCAATTACGCTCGGCTTCCCAGCATCCAACAACGAGGCGGAATATGAAGCCCTCTGGTCCGAAGCGCTACCGAGAATGAAGGTGACAGCCCTTATGGTGTTCAGTGACTCAAAGTTGGTGGTCAATCAAGTCTCAGGGGAGTATGAGGCCAAAGATGAAAGAATGGCCAAGTATCAGGCGCTAGTGCGAGCGGAAGTCAAGAAGTTCGATGCCATCAGAGTTGAACAGATCAAGCGCGAAGGAAACAGCACGGCCGATGAGTTGGCCGGCCTTGCTTCCACTCAGACAACCTTTCCCAATCCCTTGATGATTGAATTTTTACCTCGGTCAAGCATTGAGGAAGTAGAAGCAACCGAGGTACTCTGCACCGACTTGGGACCTTCTTGGATGGACCCCATCATCGCCTTTTTGAAAGATCGAATTCTACCAGAAGAAAAGAAGGCGGCCCACAAGATCCGGGCAAAGTCAGAGCGGTTTTGGCTCTCACCTTCCGGGGCCTTGTACAAAAAATCTTTTACCGGGCCGTATTTGAAGTGTGTCCACCCCTCTAAGGTGGAAGCTTTCCTCTTCGAGATCCATGAAGGCATCTGCGGCAGCCATACTGGGGGAAGATCTCTAGCCTACCGAGCAATCTCGCAGGGTTATTGGTGGCCATGCATGCAAGCGGACGCTCAAAAATATGTTCGCCGATGTGAAAAGTGTCAAAAATTTGCTCACCAGATTCACCAGCCAGCAAGGGAGTTACTCTCGCTCACGAGTCCTTGGCCGTTCGCACTCTGGGGATTGGATATTGTTGGGCCTCTTCCAGTTGCACCGGGCAATCGCAAGTTTTTCATCGCAGCCACCGATTATTTCACCAAGTGGGTGGAGGCTGAGCCACTGGCCACCATTAAGGAGAAGGACGTTAAGAAATTTGTCTAGCAAAATGTGATCACTCGCTTCGGTATACCCAGGGCGCTCATCTCAGATAATGGCACTCAATTCGACGGGAAACTCTTCCGCGGATTTTGCGAAGAGTTGAAGATTGAATTCTACAATTCAACGCCGGCTTATCCTCAGTCTAATGGCCAAGCAGAAGCCTCAAACAAGACCATTTTGGACGGGTTGAAGAAGCGGCTCGAGAAGGCGAAGGGAAAGTGGGTTAAAGAGCTTCCTAGTGTGCTATGGGCATACCGCACTACACCATGACGATCGACCGGCCACTAGAGATTGGCATGCCAACCATCCGCTCAGAAAACTTCCAGCCAGATCCGAACAACGAAGTCGTGGCACTAGAGTTGGACCTTGCTGAGGAAAGACGAGAGCGCGCATTGATCCATATAGCGGCCTATCAGCAGGAACTCTCTAAAAAATACAACAAGGCAGTGCATCCCAGGCTATTCAAGATTGGGGATTGGGTCCTAAGGAAGGTGCTTGGCAACACAGTGGTCCCTGGCGAAGGCAAACTCGGTGCAAATTGGGAAGGACCATACAAGGTGGTTGGTCTTGCAGGCAAGGGGGCATACCATCTGGAAGATTTAGATGGCAAGGCCGTCCCCAGACCGTGGAACGCAGCAAACCTTAAGGTCTTTTACTTTTAAGATGTAATTTGCTTTTGTTTAGCTTTCTTAGACCTTTGGCCGTTTGGCACTACATGTAAGAGAATAGCATTGCCTTTACAATGTTTATGTAATGAAAGCTAGCTATATTGTTGCTGTATTACATTGTTGTTTTTTGTATTACATCTTTATATGGCACTGCACGGTCGCAAGGCATGCCAGGGGCAAGAACCGACATGAAGAGAACCGGACTATTTTCCTCGGAATGGGAGCAGACCGCACGATGACCGAGCTGGTTTTGCTCGCCCAGTGGGAATGTTGGCGGCATGACCAACCGGATTGAAACATTGGTGAATTGCCCAATGTAGAGCCGAGCTGATTTTGCTCGGCCCATCGATCATATTGGTGAATTGCCTAATATGGGAAATGAGCTGATCTTGATCGGAGGAATTAGCAATGTTGGTGTCTTGTCCAGCAATTGTAAGGCCGAGCTGAATTTGCTCGGCCGAAAGGAAATATTGGCAAATTGAACAAACTTCGAAAAGGCGAGCTAGTTTTTGCTCGGCCAACTAATTATTGCCAACCGAGCAAGGCCGAGCGGATTTTGCTCGGCCAAATACAAAATGTCATCTTCTTGGCAATGCAAGGGATTGCAAGGTTACTGGAAGGCTTATCGTTTGCGCGGTTTAGCCGACCTGCCAGTTCCGCTAAATTTGAAACAAGAAATTCAAATATATAGAAGCCGAACCAGAACAGCAGATGAACAAGCAAAAAGTTCACATTCCATTAATAGAACAAATTCAGTACAATAAGGGGGGCATAGCCCGGTTACATTGCAAAAAAGAAAGAAAACAAAAACAAAGCAACAAATTGGAAAAGGAAATCTTCAATCAAGATCAAGGGTTTGTTCGGCTTCCCCAACGGCCACCTCGGCGTTTGGGCAGTTTCCTCGGCTCTCCAAGATCGGCGTCGAGCAAAGGCGACATCCTCCCGATCAATTGTTCCATCTTCGGCGTTGGGGGATGCGTCCGATAGAGTTTGCTCGGTCGGAGTCTCGTTCTGCTCGGTCTCCTTCTGTGCGGCAGCTTCTTCCTCAGCCTCCTTCCTTGCCTCCGCAATGAGCCGGTTCTGGGTTGTGTTAGCGTAGGCCTGCATGTAGTCCGGGATGTGGGCGGCAGGAAGGTTGTTAAACATGTCAGAATCGCGGCCAAGGCCAACTTTCTCCACGGCGGCTTTCCAGCCGCACTGGAAAAAGATGTCCTTGGTGGCCCGGACTTGACGTTCATATGTTTTCTCCCCCTGAGCGTAACCGGTCCTGCATCGCAGATCGCCCACGGCCTTGTCCTTCTCGGCCTTGTGAGCGTCAGCGGTTATGAGTTCGGCCAAATACCGCGCTTTGGCTTTCTTCGCGGCCTTGGTTTTCTCTTCCTCAGCCCGGCCGAGCTTCTGGCGCATTTCATCTTGCTCGGCTTTCATGACCTCTTGCTCGGCCCTGAGCCTCTCTATCTCGGCTTTATGGGTCTTGTTCTCCGTGATAGCATCGCGCAGATTTTGGCGCAGCTTGATCATACGATCATGGGCGAGGTAATTCTTTTGCGCGGCCTGCAAGCAAACGAAAGATCGTTAGTGCTCTGAAGCCGTGCAAGAAACCGAACAAGAACTTCAAGCAAAGAGTGCTCTACTTACCAGCACTATGGACTCTGCTGCTGAGCGAAGGACCTTGAGGTCGGTTAGCTCGTCATGCTTTTTCATGTCCTCGGGCAGGGCCAAACCCTTGGTCAAATTGAAACCAAGTGTGTGATCCCTGTCCTCTTGGACCGAGTCTCCAGCGGAAACCGCCGGTACCTGCATACCGAATCGGCGCCCAGACCGGGGGGGGCGGCAGGGCCCTTGCCCTTGGATTTACGAGCGAGAGATTGCTCGGTCTGGTCGCCGAGCTTGGTAGAGGCAACTTCGGTGGAGTCTTCGTCCACAAGGCTTTGCCCGGCCTTCTCCTTCCTTTGTCTTTTCTTTGGCCGGCCAGCCTGTTGTTCGCTGGCCAGGGCGAGCACTGCTCCCTCTGCTTGTCCGGCGGGGGCGGAGGAAGTTCCCCCGGCTGCCTCTGGAGGCGGGGCCTCGCCTTCTTCTCCGGTGATCATAGACTTGATCGCTCGGATTTTCGCCATCTCCTGCTCGGCGGTGAGAGGGACGAGTCTGATCGGTGGCAAGTTGGGATCTGGTTCAGGGGATGGCGCACGCAGGAAGTCGGTTACTCTGCTTTTGCGCGGCGCCTGGTAGTTGTAGGTTTGCTCGAAACCGAGAAGTTTTGACGCCAACCTTTCCTCTTCGAATGGTAACCTGACTTCGGATGGCCTCTGGGTCGGCCCGATGGTAGTCCGCTGCCAAGTGTTTATCTGCAATAAGAAGACGAGTGTTAGACCGACAAAAGATGGCAAAAGGAATACAGTAAGAATATAGTACGGTCGGTAGGTTACTTATTTCGGCCGAAATCCTTCCTTATATACCAGCCCGGTATGGGCGCCTCTGTGTCCTCATAATTACCGGACACCCAGAGGAAGTCGTCGTCATTGGCTTCTTTATCTGGGTTGCCTTCGATGAGTTTTGCTCGGCCCTTCTTGACCTTGAGGTACCAGCAAAACCCACCTTTATTTTTACTAAGGCTGTATTGGTGAAAAATTTCTGCGAGGCCGAGATTGAGACCGAGCATTCGGTTCAGCTCGGCGACGCCATTTATTATCTTGTACGTGTTGGTGGAAACTTGGCTCGGGCAAAGCCTTGTCTGCCTCAAAAATTCGCAGAGCAAGGGTTGCACCGGGAAGCGGACTCCTCCCTCTACTATGGAAACGACCGTGAAGGGGCACCGGTCTAAGTCCCCCCACGGCGTATCTCCCTTCTTAGCGAGCTCTAAGACTACGTCGTCTGGGATTTTGTAGTCTTTGCGGAACTCAGCCATCGCGCCGGGCGTGCTGACCATAAATCGGTATTTTCCCATCTACGTCGATCTTATTTACTCTGTATCTCGGTCAAAATTGTTGTGTGGTTGCTCGGGCTTTGAGCTCCACCAGTGGTGATTCTGAAGGGCTGGGTCGGTCCTATTTGTTCTGCATATTGAAAAATAAGTCCAAGGGTTAGCACAGCATACATTGCGCGGCCTCTATTGGAAATAGCTCAGAAAGGTTCCAGGTGTTCGGCCGGCTTTCTACCTACCTCGGCCCATCAGGATGGCTGATTTAGCCTTCTTTTTTGGTGCTGGTTTTTACTCGATCTAGAGTTTTTTATCGGTTTGGCTCTAATGGAGTTTTAGCTCAGTTAAGCCCGGATCAAGTTATGGGCTTATGATTTCAGGCCTTTAGCCCGGTTAAACCTATCTGCCGATCTAAGGTGTATGTAGCCCGGTTGGGGTTTAACGGTTGGTCTTGTTCAGCCTTCTCGGTTAAGATTTCATACAAAGGATTCATGTTCTAGCTCGGTTCACTCTACACACCTACCTAATGTGATATTCAGCCCGGCCGCAGCCTCTGCGAGAGGCCGCAAACAGTTTTTTGCCCGGCTACAACCCTAATTATGGATCTAAAAGAGTTTTTTGCTCGGTTTTACCCAGAATTCATCTGGTTCATCCAGTTCTTCCTAGGTTCGTGGTTCATTCACTCAACCTAAGGTAAAACAGGGGCACGGAGAGCCCCCCCTCTCTACCATTCCGATTTTCCTAGGGTTTCCAAGATCAAGTTGTCCTAAACTAAGGAAAAAGAAGAAAGAACGAAGAACAATGGTACAAAAATGAAGAATATGCTCGAAGAATTCGAAAATGGAAACTGGAAACACAGTGAGGGGATAGAGAGACTTACCAAAGACTAACGTGAACCTTGGGAGCTCGAGCACAGCGTCAGAAATGGCAAGAACGAGCAAGTGAGGAAGCAACAGGGAGGGACGCAGAAGCTCTTGGAGGCTAGGGTTTGGAACTCTAGAAGAAGATAGAGAGAGTGAAGTGTGAAGGGCTAAAACCTTTCGAATAGGGTTTATTGATGGGGGGAAACCCCAAACGGCGCAGCCGTTTGAAATCTAACAGCGTGCAGAGACAGTGGATGCACTGCGACCGATGAAGCGGCGACACGTGGCATGAGAACGCAGCAAGACGGGATCTGCATTTACGACCTTTGATGGGACTGCAGAGATAATGACCGGCCAATTGGGGTAGCTCGGCGACTGAAGTGTTTCCTAATTGAGATAGCTCGGCGACTGGAGTGTCCCTAATTGAGATTGCTCGGCGCAGAAGTGTAACCAATTCAACCACGACTCGGCGGCAGACATAGCCTTGTTCAAGCTCGGCCTGGCGGGGGTGCGATTCAATCGCAGCTCGGACACATTGGTAAACCCAATCACGATAGCTCGGATGGGTTTAAGGGGCAATTGTGAGGGGAGATTTGCATTGGAATGTACGGCCGAGCAATGATGACGGCAGACTTGACGGTGTTTGGCGCCGAGCTAACTCCCACGACGGCGCGGTCAGCAAACTGACTTGCGCGGTCGAAGAAATCGACCGGACAGGCGGCAACTGGCGTTGCCAGGCTGCGACGTGCCCGAGGAGAACGGAACTCAAGGCTGCAGATGATGGAGCCGAGCTAGATGGTGCCCGGGATAGGCTTGGAACGTGGTTAGCGCCGGTATGCGCTTAACCGGGCACAAGAGAAAGACTGTGTTCGTATGACCGAGATGAAAGGTTGAGCGGTTGGTGGCCGGCATGCCTCGCAACCGGTTGATCGACGTAAATCGACCAGGAGTAGCTCGGCCGATGTGGTCAAATCAGATGATCCCAAGGGACAGTTCGGTGTAATGTAGCCCGGTTGAGTGCGCGTAATGGATCTCCCCCGCCTAGTGCTAGGCCGGTCGTGGTACCTCGGTCAAGGGTGCCACCTGGGCCAATGGTGTGGAGGAGAGGACATCTGCTCCACGAACGCCTCAATACCGTTAGGCAGTTCTGTGTGTACTGGTGGAAGGACAAAACCTTTACACGTGTAAGGTGGTGAGAGGCGAAACCTGTCCGGGAAGGACAGAGAGGTAGTCTTGCGACAATCTCGAGTGCGTGGCCAGCCTAGATATAGAGAGGGAGGGCGAACATTACTGGTATGGAATTCATTCTCACGAGCTCCCTTTCTCTCTTCTCATTGTCTTCTTCCTCAGTGAACTGACTTGATCGTCGGAGGGTCTTTCTGGCACACCACCGCCGGGCAGCTCACCCTTTTTGTGTTGCAGAGACAGACGCCGTTGACGGAAGCTTGACGTTCAAGGCGTACGGAGAGCAAAGGATATTTCACCCCCGTACAAAACCCTTCCTAATAATCACTCTCTTTCGTAAACCACACCATGTTAGAGCACCGTATTTATGTTGAGTTTGACATACTGGTGGACCAAAAAATACAATCTTTATTGATAACACTCTATTATACAAAACACTTGTACACAATCACACACTAATATACTTCATTTATCCACTCACATATATATTCAAGCATTCACACTTTGGCTTGGTTTGGGAACAAGCTATTTTAGTAACTTTTTGGCTTTTTACGAAAAGGTATGCAGAAAAGTAGAGAGGTGATGTGATGTGTTTTAGTTGACTTTTTGGCTTTTTGGCTATTTTAGCCACTTCCCAAACATAGCTTTTGTGTCTTTGAATTCACTTTGGACTCACTCTTCTTTCACTCAATTGTCCAATTGTCCAATTACCTAGTACATGCACTCATCTCATATTTATACTAGTTGAAAATTTTTCTAGAATACACTCATCCTTTCTCTACACTCTAGAACAATCTAGATTACTCTAGTACATATTAGAGCTTTCTATTATTCTCTAAAATATTCTAGAACTTTCCGGAACTTTTCAGATTTCTCTAGTTTTCTCCAAACTTCTTTAATGTTCCGGAACCTTCTAGGATATTCTAGAATGTTCTGGATTTCTCTAGGTCTTTCCAGAATCTTCTAAGTCTTTCCATAATCTTTTAGATTTTTTCAGAGTATTCTAGATTCATGTGGAAACTTCTAGAATATTCTAGAGAGTGAGGAGAGTTAGTGACGACTCTCAACACTCCCCCTCAGCACTAACTCTCATTTCTAGATTATGTAACGATGTCACATTATTTTAGAAACTCTTCCTTAGTATATCTGCACCCTGGTCCTCTGCCACAATAAACTTTATCTCCATCTCTTACAATATTGACTTCTCTTTTTTGAAGTGATTTATTCTTCCATGGAACACTAGGTCCTTGGCTGAATATACAATCTCGATCCTTGGGCTTAAGTACCGAATGCCAAGTTTGACTCTGTCTTAATGCAATACCTTCCTCTTTCATCATCTTCCTCCAATCGTTAAATTATGTTGTTTCCTGAAATGTTATTGGCTCATTTATATCATCCATCTTAGCAAAGGTTACATCAACATACCTTGGATTAGGTTGGCATTGCCTTGCAGGTATTGGATGTTACAACTTTATCACTTCTTCAACTACTTCTTCTTCTGTTTGCTTCCCCAACTTCTCTAGTAGGTGAGCTTCTGGATCTTCAAATGTTGAAGACTGAGACTCAATTGCAAGAATCGACTCATCTATGATAGAGTGTGCATCCATTTCCTTGGTAACTATATTGCACTGCTCATGTACGCTTTTATTGAAGTCTATCTCTTCTTCTGAATCTGCTTCAGTAACCATGAACATTGTAGGAGATGCTTCAAAATCCCATTCTTCTTCAAATTCTGGCTTTTCTTCTAAGTAACCTGGTTATACGATCTCGACCATTGCACATGAAGCTTGGAAATCCCATTCTTCTTCACTCTCATCTTAGTAACCATTAGATGTTACCATATTACCTTCAATTGGTCTTCTTCTTAACCGACAATCTTTTGCATAGTGGCCAATCTTGCCACATTTGAAGCACTCTATGTTGCGTCATCCAAATCTAGTAGCTCTTTGATCATTTTCATCATGTCGAACTTTCCTTCGTTGATAACTTCGATCATTTTGTGATTGTTCATCTTCTTCTTTCTTTGATTTTTTATATTTTCGCCACTTCAGTCCATCTCTTCTCTTGTTACTGAATAACGCATTTTCTTCACTTTCATTCTTCAGTGTGACTCCAGCCATTTGTTTTGCTAGAGTCTCTTGATTCGATAATAGACTTTTGAGCTCGACTAATGATGGCTGAGTGGACCATCCTCTAATAGCAGCCATAATCCCATTATACTCGGTTCTTAAACCTCGAGTAATAATACGCCTCATTCTTGACTCGCTAATTTTTGACTTGGGATTAAGTTGTGAAATTTCATTGCAAAGCGTTTTTACCTTGAGAAAATATTGGCTAATATTCATTAATCTTTGTATCACCATTCCAAACTTGTTCTCTAAATACTGAAGCCGTGCATTGTTTGTCTTCAAAAATAACGCCGCAAATGTGTCTCATACTGCTTTCAGAGTAGTAGCCTCTCAAACATACTCCAATAGTTCTTTCTAAATAGTTGTCCTTGACACGAACATCGTTTTTCCAGCCTTAATCTGTCACTTTTGCAAGGCCTCTACATTTCTTCTCCAGGTGATGCAGTTTCCTTGTCGTCAATAATCTCCCATAGATCCTATCCTTGAAGATATGCCTCGGTGCATATTCGCCAATAATCATAATTATAATAACTTAACTTCTTCATACCACCGATGAAGTTTCCAAAATCTTCCATAACAACTGTGCTCGTTGACTTCAACAATCGCTTGTATCAATCTCAATCGCTCTTCGTGTCGATCCCCAAATGACCAAGCTCTGATACCAAATTGTTGAGTTTGACACACTGGTGAACCCAAAAATACAACATTTATTGATAACACTCTAGTATACAAAACACTTGTACACAATCACACACGAATATACTTCACTTATCCACTCACATATACATTCAAGCACTCACACTTTATGTCTTCCTCATGCAAAACCTTGAGACACCTCACACTAGATAGTGCTTGACCACTCTCTTTGGACTCACTCTCCTTTCACTCAATTGTCCAATTACCTAGTACATGCACTCATCTCATATTTATACTAGTTGAAGAACTTTCTAGAATACACTCATCCTTTTCCTACACTATAGAATAATCTAGATTACTCTAGTATATATTAGAACTTTCTATTCTTCTCTAAAATATTTTAGAACCTTCCGAAACTTTTCAGATTTCTCTAGTTTTCTCCAAACTTCTTTAATGTTTCGGAACCTTCTAGGATATTCTAGAATCTTCCAGATTTCTCTAGGTCTTTCTAGAATCTTCTAGATCTTTTCGGAGTATTCTAGATTCATGTGGAAACTTCTAGAATATTCTAGAGAAAAGATTCTAGAGAGTGAGGAGAGTTAATGATGACTCTCAACAATTCAAATGCCTCAGATTAGCAAAGGTAATGAAAAAAAGTTGGAACTATCCAAGATAATTTTTTCAATTATATTTGCTGATGGTTTCCTTGGAATGTAGCTTTTCTACTTTCCATTCTCCAAACTAAAAGGTGAAGTTGAATTTCTTCGATTCCATCTTCACTTACTACTTGGTGTGTACAATATTTGGGTAAACATAGTTTTCATTTGTTGTTTTTTCTGGGGCCATCAAGACTATTCATTTACAAATAGGATTTATTTTGAAAAGTGTTATTGAGTTCTTGTATGTGGGTTCAACTGGGTTCTTTTTGTATCGCATCACCCATGCGAACACTAAATTACTCGACCATTAAATTGTCATGAGAATGTGTTTCTTGGCTACCCGTGTCATGTTTACAACAAGAACTGTTAAACTCAACGATGATATGGGGTTTCTGATGGTGTTTCTTGATATGGCAATACACATGCCGATTATAATGGCTGATAAAGTGCAATAGGATTGTGTAGATGTCTTCGCCTTGTTGGGTATACCTCCTTATTGGAGTATGAGACATAATTGGTTTATTAAAATAATTTAATTTGGTTTGGTGTTAGTTATAATATATCTTTAATATATTATTCCTAACTTTTAGAGGCCCATTGGATATTTATAATCAGTTTGGTAGCAACTAGGGTTTTGATAAAAAGCCCAAGAGTTCACAATATATATTGGTATTGTTTTGTTTTTTTTTTCGGGGAGAAGAAAAAGCAGTCGTTTTTGCTTTGTATAACAGCAGTAACTTTTTTTTGATCAATTGTTAGTGAGATAGTGCTTGGGGGATAATAAAATTTGGTGGAATTCAGTTCTTGACTTCAACTGCATTCGTGTGCGTATTCGGCTAGTTTGGTGAAGTTTATTTGGGTGTTCTGCAACTCTGTTTTGAAGACTTTTGTTTCATCTATTTAGTGAGATCTTTCCTCTTGATTATTCGTGATTATTTGGAATTCATCTAAGGGTGGTTTTGTAAGACCATTCGTGTCTCGTTTGTAATCGTTTGGAAACTATTTGGTTGATAGTGAATCGGATTTCGATGCCGTGGACGTACCTTACATTGAGGGAACCATGTAAAAATTCTTGTATTTCTATTGATTTAATTTTTTTGCATTTATTTTTAATCTCATTGATTGATTTACTTGTGGAAAATTATCTATTTTCTCTAACAACTGGTATCAGAGCTTACGGGTTATTTGGATTTATTTATTCGTGTAAATCAATGGAGGGAAATGTGGGTCGTATGTCTAGCTTCAATGGAAGCAATTGGGTAACTTAGAAAACTAAAATGGAGGGCCTATTATTTTGTAAAGATTTGTATGGACCCATTAAGGGTGATATTGGCAAACTCAATGATATAGAAGATGATGAATGGAAAAGGCTTAATCAAAAAGCCGTTGTCAATGAATTGATGACAGTGTGTTTCATCATATTGCTACTGAAACTTCGACACATGATTTATGAAAAAAATTAGAAGGTCTTTATAATAGAAAATTACCACAAACAAAACTTTTTTGTTTTGTAAGTTGGTCAATTTAAAATATAAAGATGGCAGCCCTATTCCGGAACATTTGAATGAAATAAAGAGTATTGTTAACCAACTTGCTTCTATGAAAATTATTTTTGATGATAAGTTGCAGGCTTTGATGTTACTTAGTTCTTTGCTTGAAAGTTGGGAGACGTTGGTTGTGACAGTCAGTAATTTGGCGCCCGATGGAGTTGTCACAATGAGCCAAGTCACTAGTAGCTTGTTGAATGAAGAAACTAGAAGAAAATTAGCGGATTTCTCTCATTTAGAAGCATTTGTTGTGAGAGGTCAAAGCATAATAAGGGGGAGGAGTAAGACTCCTCATGGTCATGATCAAAGCCATGACAAATCAAGAGATGGTTCTTTTTCAAAAAAAGACATTGAGTGCCATGAGAAAGGGCACATGAAGCGGGAATGCCGAAAGCTCAAGAACAAGGAGAAAATGCATGACAAAAGTGTGGATAAGAAGCAAGAAGACACTACGGCGGTTACTGCCGATGATCTCATGGTCGTTTGTGAAGATGATTGTATTAATTTTGTGGGCCAAGAGAGCAATTAGGTGATTGATTCCGGTGCTTCTTTTCATATGATTTCTTGAGTTGATTTCTTCACTACCTACACCAAAGGAGATTATGGTTGTGTTCGAATAGGTAATGAAGGTTTGTCTAAGATTATTGGCATGGGTGATGTTTGATTGGAAATAAATTTGGATTGTAAGTTGTTGCTTAAAGATGTGAGGCATGTTCCCGACATTCGCCTCAATTTGATCTCTACTGAGAAGCTAGATGATGAAGGCTTCAACAACAAATTTGGTGATGGAATATGGAAGCTCACAAAGGGTTCTTTGGTGGTGGCTAAGTGCAAGAAAACTCATACACTTTATTCGATGCAAGGAAAAATTTGTGAAGGTATTGTCAATGCATTTGAAGATGATACTTCTACCGAATTGTGGCACAAGCGACTTGGGCACATGAGTGAAAAAGGGCTATAAGTTTTGTTCAAGAAAGAGCTTATACCTGGTTTGAAAGGTACACATCTTAAAACTTGTGTTCATTGTTTGGCGAGTAAACAACATAGAGTTTCTTTTCATAAAAATGTTGCTTCTAGAAAAGAAAATGTTTTGGAGTTGATTCATTTTGATGTTTGTGGTCCTTTAAAAGTTAGAACACATAGTAGTGGACTTTATTTTGTTATTTTCATTGATGATTATTCAAGAAAAGTTTGGGCTTTTATACTAAAAACTAAAGATCAAGTTCTAGATGTATTTAAGCATTTTCAGGCCATGGTTGAAAGAGAAATATGGCAGAAATTGAAGTGCATCCGATCAAACAATGGTGGTGAATACATTAGGCCATTTGATGAGTATTGTCGCAATCAAGGTATTCGGCACCAAAAGACAGTTAAGAAGACTCCTCAACAAAATGGCGTTACCGAGAGGATGAACTGCACCATTATGGAAAGAATAAGGTGTCTGCTTTCACATGCTAAATTGCTAAGATCCTTTCGGGGTGAGGCAATGAGGACAGCAGTTAACGTGTCAATTTGTGTCCTTCCTATCCTTTGAATGGTGATGTTCCTGATAGAGTTTGGACCGGTAAAGATGTGTCTTATGAGCACTTGAGAGTGTTTAGTTGCCGAGCTTTTGTTCACATTCCAAAAGATGAGATGTCCAAGCGTGATAGCAAGTCAAGACAATGCATTTTTCTTGGCTATGGGCGTGATGAATTTGGTTATAGATTATGGAATCCAGTCTACAAGAAAGTTATTTGAAACCGTTATGTTGTGTTTCTTGAAGACCAAACAATTGAAGACTTTGGCAAAGGTGATCAACCAGAGCCAAAAACTAGTGATCTTATTGACATGGATCAATCTCCTTCATCTTCAGTTGATAATGAAAATAGGGGAGATGTGCAGCCACCTCTTGAAGATGTAGATGATGATGCTACTCCAAATGAACTTGAGCTGGAAATTGAGGAAGAGCATCCAAATCAAGAACCTCTATCATAACTTGCGTTGAGGATATTTACAAGGGACCGTCAACCTTCAAGAAAGTATCCTCCCAATGAATTTGTATTGCTATCCAATCAAGGGGAGCCCGAGAGCTACCAAGAAGCAATTGAGCGTGCAAAGAAAGATGATTGAAAAAAAGCCATGGAAGAGGAGATAAATTCCTTACTTGAAAATCACACTTATGATTTAGTGAAGTTGCCTAAGAGGAGGAAAATTTTGAAAAATAAATGGGTTTTCAAATTGAAGAATGATGGCAAGAATCTAAGGTACAAGGCACGTCTTGTTGTGAAAGGCTTTAGACAAAAGAAAGGTATTGACTTTGATGAGATTTTCTTACCGATTGTGAAAATGTGTTCTATTCGGGTTGTACTTGGTATGGCCGTAAGTATGAACCTTGAAATTGAGCAACTTGATGTGAAGACCGCATTTCTTCTTAGTGACCTTGAAGAAGAAATGTACGTGGAGCAACCGGAAGGTTTTGTAGAGAAAGGGAAAAAAAATTTGTTTGCAAATTGAAGAAAAATTTGTATGACCTCAAGTAAGTCCCGCAGCAATGGTACAAAAAAATTGACTCTTTCATGATGAATAATGGTTTTTCTAAAACCACTTTGGACCATTGTGTGTTTGTGAAATTTTTTCCAGATGGTAATTTTATTATTCTTTTGCTTTATGTTGATGACGTGTTAATTGTGGGTCAAGATTACACTATGATTAACAGGTTGAAATTAAAGTTGAACAAGTCTTTTGCTATGAAAGATTTGGGGCCAACAAAGCAAATACTTGGTATGAAAATTGTCCGTGATCGCAAAAAGGGGCTAATTTGGTTGTCTCAAGAGAGCTACATTGAAAAAGTTCTTGAGAGGTTCAACATGGATAAAAGAAAGTCGGTTGATTGTTTACTTGCGAGTCACTTTAAGCTTAGTTTGAATCAATGTCCTACAAGTGAGAAAGACAAGGAAGAGATGCAAAAAATCCCTTATGCTTCAGTAGTTGGTTCTTTGATGTATGCCATGGTTTGTACAAGGCTGGATATTGCTCACGCCGTTGGTGTGGTGAGTCATTTTCTCTCTAATTCGAGTAAAGAACATTTGGGCAACGGTGAAGTGGATTCTAAGATATCTTTGAGGGACTTCGAAGGTGTGTTTGTGTTTTGGGGATGGTAAGTCGATGCTTGATCGGTTCACGGATTCTGACATAGCCGGTGATGTTGATTCTAGAAAATCTACTTCGGGGTATGTGAGGACATTTGTAGAGGGAGCTGTGGCATGGCAATCTAAATTACAAAAATGTGTTTTTCTCTCAACTACCGAAGCTGAATTTATTGCCATTACAAAAGCTTGTAAAGAAGAGTTATGGTTAAAGAAATTTTTGCAAGAGTTGGGTTTGAAGCAAGAAAGGTATGTGTTTTATTGTGATAGTCAAAGTGCTATTCGTTTGAGTAAAATTCTACTTTTCATTCAAGATCAAAACATATTGATGTGAGATACCATTGGATTCGTGATGTGTTAGATTTGAAATTGTTACAACTCAAAAAGGTTCACATAGATAATAATATTTCAAATATGTTGACTAAGACTTTGTTGAGGGACAAACATTTGAAGTGTCGAACTTTAGCGGGTATGGTTAATGTCTCCACCTAAGTCGGTAGGGAGAGAATTGTTGGGTATACCTCCTTATAGGAGTGTGGGACCCAATTGGTTTATTAAAATAATTTAATTTGGTTTGGTGTTAGTCATAATATATTTTTAATATATTATACCTAATTTTTGGTGACCCAATGGATATTTTATAATCAGTTTGGTAGCAACTAGGGTTTTGATAAAAAGCCTAAGAGTTCACAATATATATTGGTATTGTTTTTTTTTTTTTTTTCGGGGAAAAGAAAAAGCAACCGTTTTTGCTTTGTGTAGCAACAACAACTTTTTTTTGATCAATTGTTGGTGAGATAGTGCTTGGGGGTTAATCAAATTTGGCGGAATTCAATTCTTGACTTCGGCTGCTGTTCGTGTCCATATCCGGCTAGTTTGGTGAAGTTTATTTGGGTGTTCCACAACTCTATTTTGAAGACTTTTGTTTCATCTATTTGGTGAGATCTTTCCTCTTAATTATTTGTGATTATTTGGAATTCATCTAAGGGTGGTTTTGTGAGACCATTCATGTCTTCTTTGTAATCGTTTGGAAATTTTTTGATTGATAGTGGAATCAGATTTTGATCTCGTGGACGTACCTCACATTGAGGGAACTACATAAAAATTCTTGTGTTTCTATTGATTTAATTTTTCCGCATTTGTTTTTATTTCCATTGGTTGATTTACTTGTGGGAAATCATTTATTTTCCCTAACATGCCTTTTTCTTAATCTTGTGGAAAAACTATTCAGAACATCACTGGAAAAGGTATGCTAAAGGTGGTGGAGGCAGAGGCGGTGACCACCATGAAAGCCATCCACCAGTTCTCCACTTGGCAACGTTCATGAAAGCGAGGGCCATGACATCAGTGACTAAGGAAAAAAAAAAAAAAACATTGATGAATGAATACATACGAATTGGAAGTTCAAAAATCAAAGGTTTAAATCTACATTGCAACTGGGAAACTTTGATGAATATGCACCTCCGACGTATAAGTAAATGCTTGACAAATCTAGAAATAGTTGTATCCTATGGTCATTAATCTCTTTGGTTGCACCATCAGATCTCTATTGGATTATCAACAAAAACACAAACAAAGCAACAAATATTTGAAATAAATAATAGCTAAATTTTATAAGGAAAAAAACTTTTTAATTGTATATTAAAAAATAGATATAGTTTACCTAGTTAGCTTTTGAAGCAATGGACTGACATAAAAAATCTCATTGCCCTCCTTGATGAAGAAATCATCGATGTGCTTTGAAAAATAATCCTTTAAGCTCGTGTAAGGACCTTCATGGACAAGTTTCAAAAACACATCATCAACAATAAAATATCTCAATCCTACGAAGACTGGATTATCGAGCTCGTTCAACTTGTTGCAATATTTAAATGTTTCTATTTTGTAGTATCTTCTCAAAGTGTTGTAGGGATATGAATTGGTAACCCCTCCGTATTGCATGGTTGCTCGAGTAAAATCTTTTGACTTCATCTTTTCAGAAGCTTCAACAGTGAAATCAATTTTTTTTCTCCAAATCTAAACAATTAAATGTCAATGTCAATCCTAGTAAGTTACAAATAAAAAATAAAGTAAAATAAATTCAATAACAAAAGTTTTGTATTTTACATTTTCTTCTGCACCTTTTTATATGAATAGAACAAATTGTTGTAAAAAATAAACAAATAAAAAAAGGTAGATTTTAAGTTCACTTATTTATCGACTATAAAAAATAAAAAATAACTAATAATAAAGTTAGGTATAGCATACCTAGTTCCCCGTCTCCACCCCTTTAGACAAAACCAAAAAACATCATAAATATCAATAAACAATGATTATCAATCTACTGAATTATGTATACCACACATGTTTTCATTGGTCCAAGTTTATAAGAGAAAAATCATATTAATTTTGTAATTTACCAGTTAGTCCAAAGCTCTCCTTAATCTCCCAGTTTACCTATAGCGATCCCGGGTTTTACCCCTTGTGTACAGTGATCCGGACTTGTTTCCGTAAATGTTAGTAGTTGCTTATATCTTGTTTGCATCCTTTCGTACTTTGTATTTGAGTTATAGGATGTGTTGGGCAAGTTTGTTACAGGTTGGTTGAACTTAGAAACCAAAAGTAGTTGTCCAGATTTTTGTCTTCACGCTCAACCAGAGCTTTTTACGCCCAAGCGGGCCCTTTGTTGTTGCTTCTCTGCTCGAGCGGGTGTTTTGATGCTCGAGCGTGATTTTCCATCTCCCAGTATTTCCTCTGCAGTATTGGACACTCAAGCGGGCGTTTTGACGCTCGAGCGTAAGTTTGTGTGTGACGCTCGAGCGGGGAGTTTTACGCTCGAGCGGTGACCGGGTGCAGCAAAAGTTCTTAGAGTGTGTATCCGCCACTCGAGCGGGAGTTTTGACGCTCGAGCGGGAGTCTGTGAGTGACGCTCAAGTAGAGTTTTCCACGCTCGAGCGGGGCGATTTTTATAACAACTTCGGGATTCCATTTTTGAATCACTTTTTCACATCTCTTCTCTCTCTTACTTTTTCAAAAGACACCATTGGAGAGCTTCTCTCTCTAAACCCTTCCCTTCTCTCTAGGTATTGATCTAGTAGGAGTTGTTTCCTCACCTTTGGCCTTTATAAAAGTTGTGTTGATCGTCAAGTGCTACGTTTTGATCCGAGCATGTTGAGTTTTGGAGCACTTTGAGTTTCGTCATCTTCTTCCTTTGAGCTCCGAATTTGAGGTAGGGATATCCTACTCCTTCTCATGAGCTTTGTCTTTGAATTTTAGCATTTTGATGAGTTGGGGATTGTTGGGTAATTTTGAGAAAGTTTGGGCCTTTGTGTAATTTTACAAAAGTTGGGGTTTTGCTTATATAAACTTATATGCATGTTTGGCATAAAGAAATGAGATCAATATTGGATTATTAGTGAAAATGGAACCTTAGGATTGTGATGTTAATTATGGGAAATGCCCTAATTACATTGATAAATTAATTGGTATAATTAATTTGAAGAAAAGAGGAATTGAATTGAGAATGTTGGAATTGGATGTGTATGGGATTAAAGGGTGTAGTTAGATTCATTCATCACTCACCTAGTTGAAATGTTGATTATATATCCATTTGGTGCATTTATTTTCGGTATAGAAATAACTGCTTTGGGCTATCGGTGGAGGATAGTCTTGATTGTTGTAGACAATGCATGATGATTAGGCAAACTACAACTAATCGATTGAGTATGCTATCAAATATAGCGACTGGAATAATACATTAACTTTATGTATTGATTGATTGTATATGATCTATGTTTATATACATGTGTTGTGTGGAAGGAGATAGGGGATGTACTCCACGGTTTAGGGGAAGATAGGGGATGGACCTCTAAACCGGATTTTGTGTGACATTGATACAGCACTACAATGTGCATCAAATGTTGATTATGGAAGTGTTCGAATTGATTTGATATAGCACTAAAATGTATATCGTTATCAATTGTAAAGTATAGAAGTGATTCTATGTTATGTTGATACAGCACCGAAATGTGTATTTTTCGTAAAGTGTGGAAATGATTTATGTGTTATTGATACAGCATTAAAATGTGTATCCATCATGAATTTCGAAAGTGTTTTAAAGATGAGTCTTAACCTCATTAAGTTATTTAGCTAGGTGTTGAGCCTTGTTTTCAAACTCAAAGTTGAAAAGAAATGGGAAATGAAGTATAACATGGACTTAATGTCATGAAACCAGAATGTGATATATGTGGATGTATCTATGTTGACCATCTATCAACTGCTAATCTTTTAGTCATTGTTCATAGCTGGTTTAATGTATTGCTACTGGGCTGTAGCTCACCCTTTATGGGACATCATTTTCAGGTACATGTAGCATGCCACCTCCAAGGACATAGCTTGGGAGACTAGAGGCAGACAGACTTTTGTCGTTTTGTTATCTTTTGGATGTATTACATGTAAATTCAAGCCAAGGGCTTAATGTGTATTTAAGTTAGTACTCTAGTTTTTGTAACCAAGTGTTAACTTGGAAAGCTGTAAGCCCTTAGGGCATTTACTTTTGTTGTTAACATGTAATACTCATTGTAATGAACTACTCTGATGAATAGAAGAATATTTATCTTTTATATCAATGCATGTCTAAATTGATGGGTTTTAATGTTATTTTTTTGAGGGCGTTACATTACCGTAGCTGGCCAGGGTGGTTATATAAAGTACCATCTATATATATATATATATATAATGGGGTTAAATGGTATATATCTACACATTGATTCTAGTTGTTGACCGACTATATACAAGAAAAATACAAACACAAATCATTTCTCACCAAATACAATAGATAGATATTGATACAAAACATTAATAATATTTGATTCTCACTACAAACACTATTACATATATGCTATTTAAAATGAGGGCATTCACTTTATATAGTTTTCTACATCCTTAATGAATAAGTAGAATCAAACTTTTATCTCATATTTATGCTATTTAAAATGAGGGGACTTCCCTTTATATACTCTTCCATCTCCAAAATGGATGATTAGGATCAACCTGATCCACAAGTTATCATTAGCCTTGTAGAATATTCTAAGACTCTTTTACCCTTATATTATATTGTAGAATTTTCTAAACTATTCTAGTACATAGTAGACTTTTCTATACTTCATTAGAATACTCTAAACTTTTCTGATTATTCTAGATTTCTACCATGGTTTATTAAGTTCCAAATTATTCTAAAACCATCTAAATTTCTTTAGAACTTTTTAGAAGTTTCTAAATTCACCTAACATTATAGAATAATATGAAAAATTCTAGAGTCTGTGTTGAATCCCAATGCCTTTAACAAGATAGTGGTAACCAACATGCCAATAGATAAAACTAAAAAGCCTAACAAATATCTAATCTATCATTTCTCCAAATTACTATTAGTGCATGATACATTGGAATTTGAATAATTTTTTTTATAGACATCCATGATGTAAATTCCCAAATTCATTATTGGAATGAGTCAAGTATATATTGTCATTTTCATATATTTCGTTATGTACAAGTCATCTTCTAATTTTTTCACTTTTATTCAAATATTTCATTTTTTTAAAATTAAATATTAAAGATATTTTTATTTTTACATTTAATTTATTTATATTTTAATAGTAATTATATTAAATTTTCAATTTAACATGAGATTTTATATTATGAAAGATTTATATTTAACTTAAACTTTATATATCTATATATATAATTAGGTTAATTACATAAAAAAAACTCCAGGGTTTCACGCCTTTTTCAATTTAAATCCCAAATTTTTAATGTCGACAAATTAAACCCTATCATTCCACCAATGTTTCAATCTGGGCCCTCCCGATCCATCTCCGTCTCTACATTGCAACGGGGAACTTTAATGCATATGCACCTCCGACGTACAAGTAGATGCTTAACAAATCTAGAAATAGCTGTATCCCATGGTTATTAATCTCTTTGGTTGCACCATCAGTTCTCTATTGGATTATCAACAAAAACACAAACAAAGCAATAAATATTTAAAATAAATAATAGCTAAATTTTATAAGGAAAAAATGCTTTTCCTTCTAACTATATATTAAGAAATAGATATAGTTTACCTAGTTAGCTTTTGAAGCAATGGACTGACATAAAAAATCTCATTGCCCTCCTTGATGAAAATATCATCGATGTGTTTTGAAAAATAATCCTTTAAGCTCGTGTAAGGACCTTCATGGACAAGTTTCAAAAACTCATCATCAACAGTAAAATATCTCAATCCCACGAAGATTGGATTACCGAGCTCGTTCAACTTGTTGCAATATTTAACTGTTTCCATAAAATGTTGCAGGGATATGAATTGGTAATCCCTCCGTATTGCATGGTTGCTCAAGTAAAGTCTTATGGCTTCAGCTTTTCAGAAGCTTCAACTGTAAAATCAATTATTTTTCTCCAAATCTAAACAATTAAATGTCAATGTCAATCCCAATAAGTTTCAAATAAAAAATAAAGTAAAACAAATTCAATAACAAAAGTTTAGTATTTTACATTTTCTTCTGCACGTTTTTTATCTGAATAGAACAATTTGCTATAAATTTTTTTTTTTTTTTTTTTAAAAAGGGGTAGATTTCAAGTTCACTTATTTATCAACTTTAAAAAAAAAAAAAAAAAAAAAGAAAAAAAAAAAGAAGAAGAAGTTAGGTATAGCATACCTAGTTCCCCGTCTCCACCCCTTTAGAGGAAAATAACAAAAAGGTCATAAATATCTACAAACAATGATTATCAATCCATTGAATCATGTATACTACACATGTTTTCATTGGTCCAAGTTTATAAAAACAAAAACTTGTTAATTTTGTAATTTAGCTAGTTAGTCCAAAGCTTTCTTTAATGGAAAAATTACTCATAAATCCCATATTAGGAAATGTTACTCTATCTAGTCCTGAGTGTTTTTTTTTTGTAAACCATTTAGTCCTTTTTATATTTTGTATGATATCTTTGTTTGTTATATTTTATATTTGGTATGATATCTTTGTTTGTTATATTTTATAAACATCAATATATTGTATCCCATATTGGTGTATGATGATGTTTGATGAGGTTGAAAATGTAGTTGATGTTTGATGATGTTCACAATGTTGGTGATGTTGATGATGTATGATGATGTAGTTGATGTTTGATGATGTTTTATGATGTTGGTGATGCTTGATGAGGTTGAAGATGTAGTTGATGTTTGATAATGTTGATGATGTTTTATGATGTTGGTGTTGTTGATGATGTTTGATAATGTAGTTGATGTTTGATGATGTTGATGATGTTTTATGATGTTGGTGATGTTTGATGATATAGTTGATGTTTGATGATGTAGTTGATGTTTGATCAATGTTGATGATGTTTTATGATGTTGGTGATGTTGATGATGTTTGATGATGTAGTTGATGTTTGATGATGTTGTTGGTGTTTTTAATGTTGTTAATGTTCGGAAATGAGGGAAATCTAAAAAAGGCCTACAGTGAGCTTTTAACATTCAAGTAGGACTTATTAGTTCACAAAATAAAAGGCAGGACCAAATGGTTTAACATATTAAAATTTGGGATTTATTGGTGTTTTGCCCTTCTTTAATCCCCAAGTTTATCCTAGTTGCCCATGATGGTTATATAAAGTACCATATATGTATATATATAATGGGTTAAATGGTATATATTTAAACATATATTCTAGTTGGTGACTCACCGTATATAAGAAAAACAAAAACACAAATTATTTCTCACCTAACACGATAGATAAATATTAATTCGAAACATTAATAATATTCGACTCTCATTACAAACACTATTATATCTATGCTATTTAAAATGAGGGTATTCCCTTTATATAGTTTCCATATACTTAATGAATTAATCAAACTTTTATCTCATATTTATGCTATTTAAAATGAGGGGTCTTCCCTCTATATAGTCTTCCATCTCCTTAATGGATGATTAGGATCAACTTGATCCAAGAGTTATCATTAGCCTTGTAGAATATTCCAGGATTCTTTTACCCTTATATTATATTGTAGAATTTTCTAAACTATTCTAGTACGTAGTAGACTTTTCTATATTTTATTAGAATACTCTAAAACCATTCTGATTCTTCTAGATTTCTACCATGGTTTATTAAGTTCCAAATTATTCTAAAACCATCTAAATTTCTTTAGAACTTTTTAGAAGCTTCAAAATTCTCCTAACACTATAGAATGATATGAAAAATTCTAAAGAATCTGTGTTGAATCCCAATGTCTTTAGCAAGATAGTGGTAACCAACCTGCCACAATAAATAAAACTAAAAACCCAAACAAATATCAACTCTATCATTTGTCCATATTACTATCAGTGCCTGATACATTGGAATTTGAATTATTTTTTTTATAGACAAATATGATGTAAATTCCCAAATTCATTATTGGACTGACTCAAGTATATATTGCCATTTTCATATATTTTGTTATGCGATCGTCTAATTTTTTCACTTTTATTCATGTATTTAACTTTTTAGAAAATTAAATATTAAAGATATTTTTTATTTTACATTTACTTTATTTATATTTTAATAGTAATTATATTAAATCTTCAATTTGACAAGAGATTCTATATTATGAAAGATTTATATTTAATTTAAACTTTATACACCTATATATACAATTAGGTTAATTACATAAAAAAAAAAAACTCTAGGGTTTCACGTCTTTTTCAATTTATATTTCAGATTTTTAATTTCGACAAATTAAACCCCATCATTCCACCTGTGTTTCAATCTCCACCCCCCCTCCGGTCCATCTCCGTCTCTAACTTGCAACGGGGAAACTTTGATGGATATGCACCTCCGACGTACAAGTACATGCTTGACAAATCTAGAAATAGTTGTATCCCATGGTCATTGATCTCTTTGGTTGCACCATCAGTTCTCTATTGGATTATCAACAACAACACAAACAAAGCAATAAACATTTAAAATGAATAATGGCTACATTTTATATGGAAAAAAAAACTTTTCCTTTTAATTGTATATTAAAATATAGATATAGTTTACCTGGTTAGCTTTTGAAACAATGGACTGATATAAAAAATCTCTTTGCCCTCCCTGATGAAAATATCATTGATGTGCTTTGAAAAATAATCTTTTAAGCTCATGTAAGGACCTTCATGGACAAGTTTTAAAAACTCATCATCAACAGTAAAATATCTCAATCCCACAATGAGTGGATTACCAAGTTCGTTGCAACATTTGAAAAATAATCTTTTAAGCTCATGTAAGGACCTTCATGGACAAGTTTGAAAAACTCATCATCAACAGTAAAATATCTCAATCCCACGATGAGTGGATTACCAAGTTCGTTCAACTTGTTGCAATATTTAACTGTTTCCATCTTGTAGTATATTCTCAAAATGCTGCAGGGATATGAATTGGTAACCCCTCGAATTGCATGGTTGCTCGAGTAAAGTCTTCTAGCTTTAGCTTTTCAGAAGCTCCAACGGTAAAATCAATTGTTGTTCTCCAAATCTAAACAATTAAATGTCAATGTCAATCCCAATAAGTTACAAATAAAAAGTAAAGCAAAGTAAAATAAATTCAATAACAAAAGTTAAATATTTTACATTTTTTTCTACACCTTTTTTATCATAATAGAACAAATTGCTATATAAAAAATAATAAAAAAAAGAAGTAGATTTTATGTTCACTTTTTTATTGACTTCAAAAAATAAAAAATAAGTAATAATAAAGTTAGGTATAGCATACCTAGTTTCCCATCTCCACCCTTTTAGAGGGAAGCAAAAAAAACGTCATAAATATCCACAACAATGATTATCAATCCATTGAATTGTGTACACTACACATGTTTTCATAGGGCAAAGTTTATAAGAGAAAATCCAATTAATTTTGTAATTTAGCCAATTAGTCCAAAGCTCTCCTTAATCTCCCAATTTGTCCTAGTTGCCCATGATGGTTATATAAAGTACCATATATATAATGGGGTTAAATGGTATATATCTACATATCTATTCTAGTTGGTGACTGGCCATATAAAAGAAAATCACAAACACAAATCATTTCTCGCCAAACACAATAGATAGATATTAATATAAAACATTAATAATATTTAACTCCCATTAAAAACACTATTACATCTATGCTATTTACAATGAGAGTATTCCCTTTATATTGTTTCCACATCCTTAATGAATTAGTAGGATCAAACTTTTATCTCATATTTATGCTATTTAAAATGAGGGGTCTTCCCTTTATATAGTCTTCCATCTCCTTAATGGATAATTATGATCAACTTGATCCAAGATTTATCATTAACCTGGTAGAATATTCTAGGAAAAAATTCTCTTACCCTTATATTATATTGTAGAAATTTCTAAACTATTCTATTACATAGTAGATTTTTCTATATTTTATTAGAATACTATAGAACCTTTCTGATTCTTCTAGATTTCTACCATGGTTTATTAACTTCCAAATTATTCTAAAACCACCTAAATTTCTTTAGAACTTTTTAGAAGCATCAAAATTCTCCAAACGTTATAGAATGCTATGATAAATTCTAAAAAGTCCGTGTTGAATCCCAATGCCTTTAACAAGATAATGGTAACCAACCTGCCACAATAGATAAAACTAAAAACCCTAACAAATATCCAATCTATCATTTCTCCAAATTACTATTAGTGTACGATGCATTGGAATTTGAATTATTTTTTTTATAGACATATATGATGTAAATTCCCAAATTCTTTATTGGAATGAGTCAAGTATATATTGCCATTTTCATATATTTCGTTATGTGCAAGTCATCTTCTAATTTTTTCACTTTTACTCAAGTATTTTATTTTTTAAAAAATTAAATATTCAAGATATTTTTTATTTTTACATTTACTTTATTTATATTTTAATAGTAATTATATTAAATTTTCAATTTAACATGAGATCCTATATTATGAAAGATTTATATTTAATTTAAACTTTATACACCTATATGTTTAATTACGTTAATTACATAAAAAAAAAAAACTCTGGATTTCACACCTTTTTCAATTTAAAGCCCCAAATTTTTAATTTCAACAAATTAAACCCCATCATTCCACCTGCATTTCAATCTCCCACCTCCACCCACCCCCCCGGATCAGTCTCCGTCTCTACATTGCAATAGGAAAACTTTGATGGATATGCACCTCCGACGTACAAGTAGATGCTTGACAAATCTAGAAATAGTTGTATTCCATTGTCATTGATCTCTTTGGTTGCACCATCAATTCTCTATTGGATTATCAATAACAACACAAACAAAGCAATAAATATTTAAAATAAAAACAGCTAAGTTTTATATGGAAAAAAAACTTTTCCTTTTAATTGTATATTAAAAAATAGATATAGTTTACCTAGTTAGCTTTTGAAGCAATGAACTAACATAAAAAATCTCATTGCCCTCCTTGATGAAGAAAATCATCGATGTGCTTTGAAAAATAATCTTTTAAGCTTGTGTAAAGACATTCATGGACAAGTTTCAAAAACTCATCATCAACAGCATAATATCTCAATCCCATGAAGAGTGGATTACCGAGCTCGTTCAACTTGTTGCAATATTTAATTGTTTCCATCTTGTAGTATCTTCTCAAAATGATGCAGCGATATGAATTGGTAACTCCTCCATATTGCATGGTTACTCGAATACAGTCTTCTGGCTTTAGCTTTTCAGAAGCCTCAAAGGTAAAGTCAATTGTTTTTCTCCAAATCTAAACAATTAAATGTCAATGTCAATCCCAATAAGTTATAAATAAAAAATAATGTAAAATAATTTCAATAACAAAAGTTTAGTATTTTACATTTTCTTCTGCACCTTTTTTATCTGAATAGAACAATTTCCTATATAAAAAAAAAGGTAGATTTTAAGTTCACTTATTTATCAACTTTAAAAAATAAAAAATAATTAATAATAAAATTAGGTGTAGCATACCTAGTTTCCCGTCTCCACTCCTTTAGAGGAAAACAAAAAAAGGTCATAAATATCCACAAACAATGATTATCAATCCATTGAATTATGTATACTACACATGTTTTCATTGGTTCAAATTTATAAGAGAAAAATCTTATTTATTTTGTAATTTAGCCAGTTAATCCAAAGATCTCCTTAATCCCCCGGTATATATATACATATCTATTCTAGTTGGTGACTGACCATATAAAAGAAAAACACAAACACAAATCATTTCTCGCCAAACACAATAGATAGATATTAATACAAAACATTAATAATATTTGACTCTCATTACAAACACTATTACATCTATGCTATTTAAAATGAGGGTATTTCCTTTATGTAGTTTTCCACATCCTTAATGAATTAGTAGAATCAAACTTTTATCTCGTATTTATGCTATTTAAAATAGAGGTCTTCCCCTTATATAGTCTTCCATCTCCTTAATGGATGATTAAGATCAACTTGATCCAAGACTTATCATTAGTCTTGTAGAATATTCTAGGATTCTCTTACCCTTATATTATATTGTAGGATTTTCTAAACAATTCTAGCACATAGTAAACTTTTCTATATTTTATTAGAATACTCTAGAACTTTTCTAATTCTTCTAGATTTCTACCATGGTTTATTAGGTTCCAAATTATTCTTAAACCAACTAAATTTTTTAGAACTTTTTAGAAGTTTCTAAATTCTTCTAACGTTATAGAATGATATGAAAAATTCTAAGGTCTTCCCCTTATATAGTCTTCCATCTCCTTAATGGATGATTAAGATCAACTTGATCCAAAATTGATCATTAGTCTTGTAGAATATTCTAGGATTCTCTTACCCTTATATTATATTGTAGAATTTTCTAAACAATTCTAGTATATAGTAGACTTTTCTATGTTTTATTAGAATACTTTAGAACTTTTCTGATTCTTCTAGATTTCTACCATGGTTTATTAAGTTCCAAATTATTCTTAAACCAACTAAATTTCTTTAGAACTTTTTAGAAGTTTCTAAATTCTTCTAACGTTATAGAATGATATGAAAAATTATAAAAAGTCTCTCTTGAATCCCAATGTCTTTAACAAGATAGTGGCAACCAACCTGCCACAATAGATAAAACTAAAAACCTTAACAAATATCTGCTATATCATTTCTCCAAATTACTATTAGTGTATTGGACATTGGAATTTGAATTAATTTTTTATAGACATAAATGATGTAAATTCCCAAATTCATTTTTGGAATGAGTGAAGTATATATTGTCATTTTCATATATTTCATTATGTGCAAGTCATCTTCTAATTTTTTCACTTTTATTCAAGTATTTAATTTTTTAAAAATTAAATATTAAAGATATTTTTCATTTTTACATTTACTTTATTTCTATTTTAATAGTAATTATATTAAATTTTCAATTTAACATGAGATTCTATATTATGAAAGATTTATATTTAATTTAAACTTTATATATCTATATATATAATTACGTTAATTACATAAAAAAAATTCTAGGTTTTCACACTTTTTTCAATTTAGACCCCAGATTTTTAATTTCAACAAATTTATTTCCATCATTCTACCTGTGTTTCAATCTAGGCCCCTCCCCGGTCCATCTCCCTCTCTACATTGCAACGGGGAAACTTTGATTGATATGCACTTCTAACATACAAGTAGATGCTTGACAAATCTAGAAATAGTTGTATCCCATGGTCATTGATCTCTTTGGTTGCACCATCAATTCTATATTGGATTATCAACAAAAACACAAACAAAGCAATAAATATTTAAAATAACTAACAGCTAAATTTTATATGGAAAAAAGCTTTTCCTTTTAATTGTATATTAAAAAATAGATATAGTTTACATAGTTAGCTTTTGAAGCAATGGACTGACATAAAAAATCTCGTTGCCCTCCTTGAAGAAATCATCGATGTGCTTTGAAAAATAATCCTTTAAGCTCGTGTAAGGACCTTTATGGACAAGTTTCAAAAACTCATCATCAACAGTAAAATATCTCAATCCTACGAAGAGTGGATTACCGAGCTTATTCAACTTGTTGCAATATTTAACTGTTTCCATCTTGTAGTATCTTCTCAAAATGCTGCAGGAAAATGAATTTGTAACCCCTCCATATTGCATGGTTGCTCAAATAAAATCTTTTGGCTTCAGCTTTTTAGAAGCTTCGACTATAAAATCAATTGTTTTTCTCCAAATCTAAACAATTAAATGTTAATGTCAATCCCAATAAGTTACAAATAAAAAATAAAGGAAAATAAATTCAATAACAAAATTTAAGTATTTTACATTTTCTTCTGCATCTTTTTTATCTGAATAGAACAATTTGCTATAAATTTTTTTTTTTAAAAAAAGGTAGATTTTAAGATCGCTTATTTATCAACATTAAAAAAATTAAAAATAACTAATAATAAAGTTAGGTGTAGCATACCTAGTTCCCTATCTCCACCCCTTTCGAGGAGGGGGGGAACGTCATAAATGTCCACAAATAGTAATTATCAATCCATTGACTTATGTATACTACACATGTTTTCATTAGTCCAAATTTATAAGAAAAAAAACCTATTAATTTTGTAATTTAGTCAGTTAGTCCAAAGCTCTCCTTAATCCCCCAATTTATCCTAGCTGCCCATGATAGTTATATAAAGTGCCATATATATATATATAATGGGATTAAATGGGATATGTCTACACATCTATTCTAGTTGGTGATTGACCACATACAAGAAAAACACAAACACAAACACAAATCATTTCTCACCAAACACAATAGATAGATATTAATACAAAACATTAATAATATTCGACTCTCATTACAAACACTATTACATCCATTCTATTTAAAATGAGGGTATTTTCTTTATATAGTTTTCCACATCCTTAATGAATTAGGAGGATCAAACTTTCATATCATATTTATGCTATTTAAAATGAGGCGTATTCCGTTTATATAGTCTTCCATCTCCTTAATGGATGATTAGGACCCACTTGATCCAAGAGTTATTATTAGCCTTGTAGAATATTCTATGATTCTTTTACCCTTATATAGTAATGACACAAATTTTTTTTTTAAATAGTCAGTGCATAATTTAATTGAGGAAATTTTTGAATTTGATTGCTGTATAAATTCTGTGCGAAAACAGTTCGATTTTGCATTTTTTAAAATTAGTTTCCAATCTCAGAAAATTATGAAATTTTTATATGTTGTTCTCATATAAGTCTAGCACGTTGGATAAAATTTTCAGAATTAAATGATGAATATTTATTTTATCAAAATTCATGGACTGATTGGTGTTCAGTTTAATTTATAACAGAATTTGAAATTGAGTTTTGGGTATTCGGATCAGGATTTGAGATAAATTTGTTAGGTCTATTTTGGTATATAATTGGACTATGTTTGACTTAGGGGTGAGTCCCATGATTTAGATTTAATTTAATTTGAGTTTGTTTATGGACTCATGTTTAACTGTTTGGTCCTTTTTAATTATGTGATTGGTAGTAATCACCTTGGGAGTTGTTATTATTCATTATATAAGGGTTATAATAAATATTTTATAGTTGATTTTATGGTGTGTACCATATGGCAAAAAATTATATATTTTATAAAGAATGAAAATGTGTATATTTCGGAGTGAGCAAAATATTATATTTTGTGGTGTACAAAAATGTTATATTTTGTCGTGAGAAAAATTAAATCATTTTATAATTTATATTATAAAATTTTGAGGTATTATTACAAAAATTATATTTTTCTTTTGGGGAAACCAATTTTGGAGAAACGAACCCACTTGGGTTGTCCCTACCCCACGCCCCTTGGTTTTCTTTTTATTTTTCCTTTTGCTGAACACTATCAGCATGTCTCTCTCCCTCCTTCTCTCTCTCTCTCTCTCTCTCTCTCTCTCTCTCTCTCTCTCTCTCTTTTCTTCATTTTTGCTCAAGCTTCATATAGCGACCCCGGTTTTTTCCCATTTAATTATTGTATCCGGACTTATGTTCCGTGGATTCCGTTGTCTTATTATTGTTGTGTTGTCCTTTGATTCCTTATTTTGGGTTATAGGATGTTTTGGGCAGGTTGATTGCAAGTTGGTTAGGTTTAGAAACCAAGAGTTAATGTTCAGTTTTTGGCTTGGTCGCTCAAGCGAGCTTATCTTCGCTCGAGCGAGGCTTTTGTTTTTTGGTCCGTCGCTCGAGCGAGCATTTCTTGGCTCGAGCGAGGATTGCGTCGATAGACACGAGAGCGATGTTAGTGGCTCGGCGAGCTTCTCTTCGCTCGGCGAGCGAAGTTAGTTCTTCGCTCGATAGGGCCTTTCTTGGCTCGGCGAGGATTTTTCACTGGTCGCTCGGCGACAGTCTTCGCCGAGCGAGCCTATTTTGTTTAAATACGCGGCGTGTTTGAATCGATTTTTCCCTTTCGCCGGTTTGAAAACCCTAGGTTACGAAGTTTTCTCTCCCAACCCATCTTCTCTTCTTGGTTTGATCTAGTTAGGGTGTGTTTTTACCCTAGTTGCTTTACAAATAAGATAGAGGAGAGTGAGGGCTTTCATTTAATCGGAGCAATTATTGATTTGGAGCATTTTGAAGTTTTGGGCATCATCTACATCTCGTTCTTTTTGGATTCTTTCTTCGAGGTAGGGAATATTCCTACTCCATTTATAATGCGTTTAATCCTAAGTGTTGGTATTTTGGTATGTAGGGGTAGTTTGGGTAATTTTGGGAGAAACCCTAGGTTTTGTCATAGATTAATTTGTATAATTAATTTAAAGGGAAATTGTGTTATTGGCTAAATTCATGAGATTGGGGAATTTAGTAATTTAATGATGTATTGGGTTGGTTTAAATACTTACCTTTGAGAATGTTGGAATTATAATTGTTGTGTATTTGTTTCTTGCTTAGAAATAATTGTTTTGGGCTATCGGTGGAGGATAGCCATTGATTGTTGTAGACCTTGCATGCGGCTTAGGTATAACTGAAATTGAGTCATTTATTTAACAGTTGAATTAGTACAGAACATTCGTGTATTGATCATGTGTTGTATATGTCAAGTATTGATTATGTTGCATACGCATTTGGTTTTGGAGGAGATAGGGGATGAACTCCACGGTTTAGGGGAAGATAGGGGATGGACCTCTAAACCGGATTTGTTGGGAGGAGATAGGGGATGGACTCCAGTAGCATCATTCATATGTGTGCTTATTGATAATAGCAATATTGCTATTTGTTGTTGATATGATACATCATTGTAATGTGTATCGGTTGGAAGTATGGAAGTGTTGTGGTTTGAGCTTTAGTCTCATTTATTTTTGTAATATCTGGATTACTATTATAGTTGGCCAGGTTCTGAGCCATAATGATAAAATGGGAAAGTTGAATAAATATTGGAAAGTGAAATGTGTCATAGACAATAGGTCATAGATAATGTAGACATTCGTGTCATGAAATGGGAAATTGATTATCTTGTGTTAACCATGTATCGAATGCTAATGCTTTAGTTAATCCTTATGCTTGGTTTAGTATTTCTCTATTGAATGTGGCTCACCCTATATGGGAACTTCATTTTTCAGGATCAGGTGGTTCATTACCTCCAAAGACTTAGCTTGTGAGGATTTGGACTTGAAGACTGTCTTTATTTGCTTTATTTGAACTATGTAAACATGCAAGCCTAGGGCTTTAATTGTTTGAGTTAGAACTCATGGATTTGTGTCCAAGTGTTGGCCTGGCAAGATGTAAGCCCGTAGGGCACTTATTATGATATTTTATTTTGTAATACTCTGATGATTGGTATAATATATTGTTTTCTTTTAAATAATGCATGTCATGTTTTATATTTAATGGGTTAAATTTTGAGGGCGTTACAACTTGGTATCAGAGCGTACCAGGTTTGAATACTTTGGGTACGTGGGAAGTGATTAGTATCACAATGGGTTCGTCTCGTTTGATAGAGACTTAGTGTAATTTTGCATGCTTATATGATAACACGTTTATGTGATTATGTGGGTATGGAATATAGTTTCTAGGATATTGATTGGACCCTTGAGTTTCTGAAAGTCTTGTTGGAAAGGCACTTGATCAATGTTGTTTCCAACCGGAACTTTAGTGACGCCTCGGGACTGTCATTATCCAGGAATGAAATTCGTAGGTGCTTATGTGATTATGTGCTTACGTGGAATGATTTATTGTTGTCCAATGTATTAGGACGCGAGTGTCATAGTTTTGGCATATTATCTAGGGTGCTAACGTCTTTGTTTCCTTTATTAGGATGTCAGGACGAGGACGAGGTCGTGGTAGGCGTGGTAGGCAGGCTAGGCAAGAAGTGCCTATACCGGAGGAAATTCCGGCAGTTCAGGAGGGTGTTGGCCAGGCCAATGTGGCCGAACAGTGGGGACAAGAGTTATGGGCGCTTTGGCCCAAGAGATAGCGAGAGCTTTTAGGAGTCAATGGGCATTCTTAGGGCTCAGAATCGTGCTCAGTCGTTGTGGCGGAATCTGAGGACCTTCTTTTCTGAAGAGAGAGTTCTTTCAGTCTCACCTGGACGAATTTTTAGGTGATCCTAGCGAACCGCTTAAGGCGCATTTAATGGCTCGAGCATAACGAAAACGTTTGAGATGCTTGGCATCGAAGACGAGATTGAAGGTGACCTTGGCATCTTTCCACCGAAAGGGATCTTGGTCGATGGTGGAAATTCACCAAGGGTCGATTGGAGGTACTTGGAAGGCTTTTGTTGATGCGTTTGAGAAGTACTGTCTTCACTGCTCAGAGAAGTTGAGAGATCGATTCTGCCATCTTGAGCGAAAGCTTTATCGATAGTCGAGTTTGAGGCTACATTCACTGATTGTCGAGTTTGCACTGAGTTGGTGGCGGCGGAGGAACGCCGTTGCATTGAGTTTGAGAGGAAGTTGAGGCGTGGCCTCATCCGAGAGTTGTCGGATCTATGATTAGGATTTTGGGCGATTGGTTGATCTGACCCATACCGAGATTATGATGCAGAAGAGGAAAGGCGAAAGGCTCCAAGAGGAGTCGGGATGGCCAGTGATGGCGAGGCGAGAGGTTTCACTCCTCGGCGATCTCGAATAGTTTTTCTAGATCCACTTTTCCAAAGGTCTTGAGTGCTAGTTCCGGGAAAGCGGTCGGGAGACATTACTGTTTCAAGTGTGGCGGTGGGTCACAAGTCTCGGTTGTCCTCGAGAGGAGGAGTTCGAGCGGCATCTTCTTGGCTCGATCTCGAGCGAGTCGAGTAGAGGTCACCACTATCGTGTTATCGGTCGCGAGCGGTCGGGGCACATAGGCGATTTTGCCGCTTGGGTAGCACATCTGGTGCACTGGTTGAAGCGAGAGTGCTTTTCGGTCGATTCGAGCCTCGAGGCCAATCGAGGGCTTCTTCGTCCCGATGTACAGCGATCTTATGCTCGAGGGTGAGCAAGTGGATCGAGAGGTCGTCTGGGCGCGTGTATCTTTATTACAGCAGGATCTTGTACCGCCCCATCTGTGAGAGGTACCTTCTTGTTTTGCAATTCGGTTGCTAAGCGTTTTGATCGTCTGGTGCATCTCATTCTTTTGTGTCTGCATTTGCATCCATTTTGGAGTTGGAGTTAGCTCGGTTAGCATCTCCTATTTGTGTAGTGTCACCTCTCGGGGTGAGTTGATTTTGAAACAAGGTGTTAGGGGTTGTGATATAGAGGTCGATGATCATAGAATCCCTTTTCTTTTGTGGTTATGCCCATGAAGGGCTTTGATGTTATTTTGGGTATGGGTGGTTATCATCATACCGGCGATTATTGATTGCTACCGTCGAGGGTCACTTGTTGTACCGTGAGCGGAGTGTTTTCGTTTTCGGGGATCGGGTTGGTAGTGTTTTGCCAGAGTATGATCATGAGGACGGAGTGAGCTTAGTGGTCTACTTGCTAGTCTTTCAATTAGTGAGGGTGATGAGACCCGATTGTATTGCCGAGGTAGTTTGTGAGTATTCGGACGTTTTCCCGAGGATCTTATTAGTTTGCCACCTCAGCGAGAGATTGAGTTCTCCATTGATTTAGTGCCCGGCACGGCGCCGATCTCTATGGCACCTTACCGTTTTGCCCCAGCCGAGTTAGTTGAATTGAAGGTTCAACTCCAGGAGTTGTTAGATAAGGGCTATATCCGTCCTAGTGTTTCGCCGTGGGGAGCGCCAGCCCTTTTTGTTAAAAAGAAAGGTGGTGCTTTGAGACTTTGTATAGATTACCGGAAGTTGAATCGGGTTACGGTTAAGAATAAGTATCCTATGCCTCGTATAGATGACTTGTTTGACCAGTTGAAGGGTTCCCGTTGTTTCTCTAAGATAGATTTGAGATCGGGTTATCATCAGTTGAGAGTCAGGAAGGAGGATATTCCTAAGACGGCATTCCGTACGCGGTATGGTCATTATGAGTTTCTGGTGATGCCGTTTGAGCTCACCAATGCACCAGCAGTGTTTATGGATTTGATGAACCGGATCTTCCGGGAATTTTTGGATCGTTTTGTAGTCGTCTTTATGGACGACATTTTGATTTATTCACCTTCAGAGGAGGAGCACGAGACACACTTGAGAGTGGTGCTTGAGTTACTTAGAGCCCATAAGCTTTATGCTAAGTTCGGGAAGTGTGAGTTCTGGCTAGAAGAGGTGAAGTTCTTAGGCCACGTAGTTTCTGGGGAAGGGGTGTCTGTTGATACATCCAAGGCGGCGAGGCAAGATTGGGCACAGCCTAAGAGTGTGTTTGAGATCCGCAGTTTTCTGGGATTAGTTGGGTATTACCGTCGGTTTGTGAAAGATTTCTCCAGGTTAGCTTCACCGTTGACTAGATTGACTCGGAAGGGAGTCAAATTTGTATGGAGTGAGACTTGTGAAAAGTCGTTTCAGGAGTTGAAGGTTAGATTGACCACCGCTCCGGTCTTGATTATTCCGGAGAGAGGGTTGGGTTATGCAGTTTACTGTGACGCCTCACGAGAGGGTCTGGGTTGTGTGTTGATGCAAGAGGGGAAAGTGGTTGCCTATGGCTCACGACAGTTGAAAATTCATGAGAAGAATTACCCTACGCACGATTTAGAATTAGCAGCCGTGATTTTTGCCTTGAAGATTTGGAGGCATTATCTTTATGGTGAGAAGTTCGAGGTATTCTCGGATCATAAGAGTCTGAAGTATCTGTTTACACAGAAAGACCTGAATTTGAGACAGAGGAGGTGGATGGAGTTCATTGAGGATTATGACTTCGAGTTGCACTATCATCCGGGGAAGGCCAATGTTGTGGCCGATGCCCTTAGTAGAAAATCTGTTGGTGACTTAGCTAGTATAGCCATCCGGGAATGGGAGATGTTGGGTGTAGTTGGGGAGTTTGATTTGCATCTGGGTGAATCCGTAGAGGCTGCGGCCTTGTTTTCTGTTGTTGCACAGCCTACACTTGTGACTCGAGTGTTAGAGGCTCAGAGGGGTGATCTTGAGGTAGAATCTCTCCGAGAAAAGATTTCCATTGGGAAGGTTGAGAAGGGTTTGACGGTGTATCCCGACCTGAGTGTGAGATACCGAGACCGTCTGTTTGTGCCGGAGTCTTGTCGAGAGGAGGTACTCCGAGAGTTTCATCATTCGCGCCTTGCAGTGCATCCGGGAGGTACTAAGATGTATCAGGATTTGGGCCGCCAGTTTTGGTGGCGGGGTATAAAGAGAGATGTGGCAGCTTTCGTATCTAGGTGCCTTACTTGTCAGCAAGTGAAGGCCGAGCATCAGAGGCCAGCGGGTTTGTTGCAACCCTTGCCTATTGTCGAGTGGAAGTGGGAGCATGTCACTATGGACTTCGTTGTGGGTCTTCCGAGGACTCAGCGGAGTAGTGATGCTATTTGGGTGGTTGTAGACCGGTTGACGAAGTCAGCGCACTTCATTCCTATGCGTGTTAGAGATTCGGTAGATCATCTTGCCGACTTATATATCCGGGACATAGTGAGGTTGCACGGGGTCCCAGTGACGATCGTCTCAGATAGAGATCCTCGTTTTACTGCCAGGTTGTGGCAGAGTTTGCAGAGTGCTTTAGGCACTAAGTTGACTTTTAGCACGGCTTATCATCCTCAGACTGACGGGCAGTCCGAGCGTACTATTCAGATCCTTGAGGATATGCTTCGGGGTTGTGTTCTCGACTTTAGTGGGTCGTGGGAGAGGCACTTGTCATTAGTGGAGTTTGCCTACAACAACAGCTTTCAGTCTAGTATCGGTATGGCACCGTTTGAGGCTTTGTATGGCCGACCGTGTAGATCTCCTGTTTGTTGGGCCGAGGTGGGTGATGCACCTTTGTTGGGTCCGGAATTGGTGAGGGAAACGACGGGGAAAGTTGAGCTTATCCGTAGGAGGCTTGTTACAGCCCAAAGTCGTCAGAAATCTTATGTTGACCGTAGAAGGAGACCTTTGGTGTTTGAGGTGGGTGATCATGTCTTTCTGAAGATATCACCCAAACGAGGTTTGATGAGGTTTGGGAAGAGCGGGAAGTTGTCCCCTCGGTTTATTGGGCCTTTTGAGATTCTTGAGAGGATTGGCGAGGCTGCTTATCGTTTAGCTTTGCCACCGCAGTTATCCGGAGTTCATGACGTGTTTCATGTGAGTATGCTTCGGAAGTATGAGCCAGATCCGTCACATGTGTTGGATTGGACTGATTTAGTTGTTGATGAGGATGTCTCGTACGAGGAGAGACCGATTCAAGTTTTGGATAGGCGGGATCAAGTTTTGCGTGGCAAGACCATCCCTTTGGTGAAAGTTCTGTGGAAGCATCACGGAGTGGAGGAAGCCACTTGGGAACGTGAGTTGGAAGTCCGTGAGAAATATCCGGAATTGTTTATTGACTTGTAATCTTGTATTTAGATTATATAATATTGAGGAACTTGAGAATTTTATATATATCTTAAGTTGGAAAACATTGAGAATGTTTTGATTTAATGTTAACATTTTGAAACTTGCTTCATAATGGGAGTAGAATATAACATTATATGTTGAATATGTTGTTTAGATCATGGAATTGAATATGATATGGAAATTGTTAACATTGAAAGGGATAATGCATAATATTGATGCATGTTAAAATATATGTCGATTTATACATACTGTGAGATGCCTCTTGATAAGAGATGAAGTGACCGGTTTTGGGTCAAGTTGTTGTTTATTATTGTGTTTATATCATTGGGAATTGAGAAAAACTGTTTTTACAAAATTATGCTTAATTTCGGGGACGAAATTCTTTTAAGGGGGGGAGGTTATAGCGACCCCGGTCTTTTCCCATTTAATTATTGTATCCGGACTTATGTTCCGTGGATTCCGTTGTCTTATTATTGTTGTGTTGTCCTTTGATTCCTTATTTTGGGTTATAGGATGTTTTGGGCAGGTTGATTGCAAGTTGGTTGGGTTTAGAAACCAAGAGTTGATGTTCAGTTTTTGGCTTGGTCGCTCGAGCGAGCTTATCTTCGCCGGAGCAAGGCTTTTGTTTTTTGGTCCGTCGCTCGAGCGAGCATTTCTTGGCTCGGCGAGATTGCGTCGATGCTAGACACGAGCGATGTTAGGCGCTCGGCGAGCTTCTCTTCGCTCGAGCGAATCATAGTTCTTCTCTCGATTGGGCCTTTCTTGGCACGAGCGAGGATTTTCAGGTCGCTCGGCGACGAGTCTTCGCCGAGCGAGCCTATTTTGTTTAAATCTGGCGGCGTGTTTGAATCGATTTTCAGCCCTGAGAAAACCCTAGGTCTCGAGTTTTCTCTCTCCCAACCCATCTTCTCTTCTTGGTTTGATCTAGTTAGGGTGTGTTTTTACCCTAGTTGCTTTACAAATAAGATAGAGGAGAGTGAGGGCTTTCATTTAATCGGAGCAATTATTGATTTGGAGCATTCTGAAGTTTTGGGCATCATCTTCATCTCCTTCTTTTGGATTCTTTCTTCGAGGTAGGGAATTCCTACTCCATTTATACGTTTTAATCCTAAGTGTTGGTATTTTGGTATGTGGGGGTAGTTTGGGTAATTTTGGGAGAAACCCTAGGTTTTGTCATAGATTAATTTGTATAATTAATTTAAAGGGAAATTGTGTTATTGGCTAAATTCATGAGATTGGGGAATTTAGTAATTTAATGATGTATTGGGTTGGTTTAAATACTTACCTTTGAGAATGTTGGAATTATAATTGTTGTGTATTTGTTTCTTGCTTAGAAATAATTGTTTTGGGCTATCGGTGGAGGATAGCCATTGATTGTTGTAGACCTTGCATGCGGCTTAGGTATAACTGAAATTGAGTCATTTATTTGACAGTTGAATTAGTACAGAACATTCGTGTATTGATCATGTGTTGTATATGTCAAGTATTGATTATGTTGCATACGCATTTGGTTTTGGAGGAGATAGGGGATGAACTCCACGGTTTAGGGGAAGATAGGGGATGGACCTCTAAACCGGATTTGTTGGGAGGAGATAGGGGATGGACTCCAGTAGCATCATTCATATGTGTGCTTATTGATAATAGCAATATTGCTATTTGTTGTTGATATGATACATCATTGTAATGTGTATCGGTTGGAAGTATGGAAGTGTTGTGGTTTGAGCTTTAGTCTCATTTATTTTTGTAATATCTGGATTACTATTATAGTTGGCCAGGTTCTGAGCCATAATGATAAAATGGGAAAGTTGAATAAATATTGGAAAGTGAAATGTGTCATAGACAATAGGTCATAGATAATGTAGACATTCGTGTCATGAAATGGGAAATTGATTATCTTGTGTTAACCATGTATCGAATGCTAATGCTTTAGTTAATCCTTATGCTTGGTTTAGTATTTCTCTATTGGGCTGTGGCTCACCCTATATGGGAACTTCATTTTTCAGGATCAGGTGGTTCATTACCTCCAAAGACTTAGCTTGTGAGGATTTGGACTTGAAGACTGTCTTTATTTGCTTTATTTGAACTATGTAAACATGCAAGCCTAGGGCTTTAATTGTTTGAGTTAGAACTCATGGATTTGTGTCCAAGTGTTGGCCTGGCAAGATGTAAGCCCGTAGGGCACTTATTATGATATTTTATTTTGTAATACTCTGATGATTGGTATAATATATTTTTTTCTTTTAAATAATGCATGTCATGTTTTATATTTAATGGGTTAAATTTTGAGGGCGTTACACTTCAAGCTTAAAATGGGAGTCTTTAGAGTGAGATTTTGCAAAAGTGTTGTAAATGAAAGTTGGAGAGCTCGTCGTGATCTTCGCAATGGTGATCTCGGATTCATGATCGGACAATGTTCACTTTTTCAGATTTTCTTTTCTTCATATTTGAGCTAGGGACTTTCTTCATATTTTTACATTAAAGCTATGTTAGAATTATTTTGAGAAAATATATTATTATAAGAGGTATTGCATATATATATATATTTTTAGATTTTTGTTTGGTAATTTTTGGAAGAAAAATTATGTTGAAATGTTAAAAATGTTAGTATTTTGAGATTGATTTGGAAAAATCATTTTGTGTTGATAGTTTTGCAAAGAAATCCGAAAATAAAATTTAATAGTTGTATGGATTGTCTCTACATCATATTATGATTAGATGATTTATTTTGATTTGGAATTTATCATTGATTTGGAATTTATTTTAATAGTAATTATATTAAATTTTCAATTTAACATGAGATTCTATATTATGAAAGATTTATATTTAATTTAAACTTTAGGGCCATTTATATACAAGTCCCATTTTGTGAACTTATAATCCACTAAGTCCTAGATAAAATTATTTGCTCCTTCAAGTCCCATTAATTTTTAATAGACCAATTTACCCTTCCAACAAACTTACATCATTTTCCTCCTTCCATGTGAGATAATCATCATAGTATCTTTACCCATATTTGCAACCGACCCTCTATTTCGGCCACCCCTACAACCCTGGTCTTCAAGAACTAGGAACAACCAGAACACTGAGCAATGAGATAGCAAATTGCGATTATGCGAAGGGTCATGAAATGAAATCGAGATGATTCAAGTCGAATCTTGATTGAAATCATGTTGCAAAGTTGACGTTAGTGCGAAACAGTAGCGCGAAGCGAAACAGGTGGTGCAAAGATAACTTGTGTTTGTGATGGGCTTGCATGGGTTGCGATGATCAAATTGCAACATTCAACAGACCTTGGAAAGAACAATTGAATTGAGATCGCAACTCAAGAGTAACATTGCTCCCAAATCTGGTATTCGAATCAAGTTTTCGACCTCACCCAAGACCTTCGCAACTCAAGAGTCACACTACTTCCAGATTTGGTATTCGAATCTCACCCAAGACCTTCGAATCAAGTTTAGATCTCATCTAGGGTTTCATATTCATGTTCACAACTAGGGCTTTAGGTTGAAGTTGATTTGATGTAACAAAATCGATTTTCCCTCAGATCTAAGTTTGCGAAGTTCAATTTCTCCTTAGATTTGAACTCACGAAATTCGATTTTGGTTTTAGATCTGCATTCACGATGCTCGATTTCAAGTTCTAATCAACAATTATGGTTCGAAATGTGCAAAATCTCAACTCCAAGACTCATGATGAAGTTCGAATCAACTCAATCATAGTCATTTTTTGAAATTGAGAACCTTCTCAGTTTATAATATTCTCAATTTTAATCATAAAAAAAATTGAGAAATTTCTCAAAATTGATAATTATAAATTTCTTAGTTTTGATAATAGTCTCATTTCATACTAGAAAAAAATTAAGAAATTTCTTAGTTTTGATAATTATAAATTGAGAACATTATCAGTTTTGAAATTGAGAACATTCTCAGTTTTAAGATTAAAGGACAAAACATCTTCTTACCTCTAAATGGGACTTATGGTTCAAAAACTTTTTGATAGGACCTAAGCTACCACCAAATATGTAGATAGGACTTTTAGGTAATTAATCCTAAACTTTATATACCTATATATATAATTAGGTTAATTACATAAAAATAAACTCCAGGGTTTCATACCTTTTTCAATTTAAACCCCAGATTTTTAATTTCGACAAATTAAACCCCATAATTCCACATGTGTTTCAATTTGGGCCCCCCCCCCCCAGGGTCCATCTCCATCTCTATTCATTAACGGAAGATAAGGGCTACTCCAACAGAGCCCCAATCTTCACGATTTATGGCAAAATACACCCCTCATTATGATTAGGGCATCATCCAATCACCCACCTGGTGCGATTCATCTGAGGTGATTCAACTCGCGATTAAGCACACTTATAGAAGGAATGAACGATGTTCATGGTTCGTTGTGCAAAAAGCTTTGGAATTTGTGCAATAAATGGTTATTTTTGTCTATTTATTGCTTCTTCTTTTTTTTTGTCTCTATTGTTGTTGTCAATGAATGGTTGGTTTTTTTTTATATATATATTTATTGATTTATGACCTTTTTGTCTCCATTTTTAGTGCACAATTGTTGTTATTCCATCAAAAGAGGTGAGAGGAGATACAGATAAACAAAGAGAAAGACAAAAATAAGTGAAGGTAATAGCTGGGGTGGGAATAATTAGGGTGAGTTGAATCGTTGCAGTTGTCGGGTATGAGCAAAGATCAAAACTTCATAGACTCGTGCTAATCCTGCTAGGAGATTCTTGAGTTGTCCAAATTACAAAGTAACTTTATACTTTTTTATGTTTTTGATATGTGATGGGTAAAATTGTTGTTTGTTTATGTTTGCTTGCATTTATAGAAAAATGAGGCTTGTGGTTTCTTTTCTTGGTACAATCCACTTACATGTCCTCGTGGTAGACAAGTTTTACTGAAGTTAGTGGATAAGGTTGCAACCCTAGAAGAATTTGTGAATGAAGTTGCATGATTGAAGGATGTAGTTCAACATTATCATGCACAACAGAAGTGACTTGTCATTGCTTTGATTGTTACATTGCTTCTAAATGGACTGTTTTTACTCCAAAATAACTGAAGGAAAACATGTGTTTAGGCTTGTTGTGCAAGAATATGTGTTTAGGCTTGCTATGTAATTAAGAATATGTGTTTTGGCTGCTACATTGCTTCTAGAATATGTGTTTTGTATTTGTAATGCTTTTGTTCAACAATGGCAATGTCAATTGTTTTTGCACTAAAATGGTGAAATGGTAATGGTTGTGTTTTTAATTGTAATGTGTTTTCAATGTGTTTGGTTTGCTTCACTCAGATGGTAGTTTCATTTCTTCCTTTAATTTTCAACCATTGATATATTTGCAGAAGGATATAAATGAATATTTTGTTAGAGATATGTTGAAATTAAATTACCATTGATGAAAAAAAAGATATGTTACAACTTATTTATTTCTTTGTACAATTCAAATAAAATTGAAGAATAACAATTTGTCAAATATAATACTATCAAGCATAACAACCATTCAAGCATAAGCATAACAACCATTAGCAAAATCTAATTTGCTTGTTGTCCTCTTGAACTCATCCCCTTCATAACAATCATTCAAGCATAAGAACCATTCAAGCATAACAACTTACAACATAATTGAAGCATAACAATCATTGAACCTTTCATTCAACTAAACAGGCACTGTTCAAGCTTTCATACATCAGAAATGGTAGCATAACCCATAAATCCAACAAAACTTTCATAACCCATAAACATATTGTTCAAGCTTTCCTCCAGTCATATTTTTCAAACTTTCATAGCCCATAAACCTAACAAAAACTAACATATGTATACCATAATTGTTCCAAAAATGGTGATTAAGGTAACATAAACCATGAAGATTGTGAAAACCCAAAAAATTCCAAAAGTGTTCAAAACCACTTGGTAACACTATACTAGCTGCTCATTGCTTGCTTCCTTCTTATGGTTGTTGTTATCTTCCTTGGATTTTCATCAGTTGCTATTTCTCTAACACCATTTGTTACTATTGATACTGTCATCTTTCTTGGGTGCCGATCAATTGATTCTCCAATACCACTTGCTGCTGCTACTATTCTCTTTCTTAATTGGCCACCATCAGTTTGTGCTTGGTTGTTGTCCTCTTCCCCTAGTAATGCAGCTGTCTTAAACCCCATGACTGTCTATAAAAGAAGTTTTGTTCTTAGTAACATGTGTAATTTGTTAGTAACTAAAGGTTTCTTTAATTAAAGTTGATGAAATACTTACACTATTATTAGATTTCCCAGAAGCTCCACTTTTCTTTCCTTTCACAAGACCCTTGCAAGTCCTTTGATTGTGACCATAACAACCACATTTAGAGCATTTCAAGGTAGACTACCACCTCTGCAACTTGTATGGATTCTTAGATTTATCTAGGTCTCTAACTCTTTGTCTTTAAGGCCTACTAGTTGGTCTTTTAAACTTGGGGGGTAGAAAAGGGTCACATCCTGTTTTAGGCCACATCTTTGGACCATTCAATGGATTAATCAATGGCTCGTAAGTACTCAAAAAAGTTTTCTTCTTGAAACATGCATGAACATAATCTTCAATCCTTTCTTTCTAAAAAATATAGCAACCACACCATGAGGACAATGGATTCTAGTCAAGTCCCACGTAAAGCATGTGCATGTTCTGTTCTTTAAGTTTGCTACATATCCATCCCCTCCATATCTCACTTCAAACTTAGTGCCTCCTGACCATGTAAGTATTCATACTCTGGACTTCAGCTTCCTCTTTTCAACTTTATATTGTATCTTTTCACAAATGGGGCCTTTGTACTGCAACATTTTGTCCCTACATTGATGTATCCTTACCATTAAAGCCCTCCTAATCATCTCCATCATGATAAGAATGTGTTTGTCCCTAGCTTCTAGCACCCATCAGTTAAAGCATTTAGAGATGTTGTTCAAAGCCTATTGGATTTGGTTTTTGGACTAAACCCATGCCTAGACCATTGGATTGGGTTCACTCTCATCATCCAGTCATATGCCTTGCTATCTACCCCCTACAACTTAGTCATGTGCTTCTCCCATTCAACCCTTGTGTATGCTTTTGCTACCTTCCAAACACAATCCTTCAACTCTTTCCCTTTAAACAACTTCTTAAAGTTTGCATACAAATGTCTAAAACAAAATCTGTGATTGGCTTTAGGGCGTACCAATCTCAAGCTTGGAACAAGTCCCTGTAACCAAAAAAAAAAAGAAGACAAATAGTTAAATGGCCATGCTAAGCAAAATAACAGAATGATAAGATTATTTGAAAACAATAGGAATACATAAAAATAGTTACCTTCCGTTAATTAGTCATAAAATGTCCATCCATGTTCTTCAATTGGGCGGCCAATATCTTTAAGCAAATTTTACAAATGCCAAGTCCAGCTCTCCTTACACTCTGCCTCAGCTACAACATAAGCAATTGGATGTATCTGATTATTTCCATCCAGTAGTAAATAACTGGCATTGGCAAGGTCCTTTTAAAAATCAAGCATCCAACCCAATTAATGGTCTCACACCAGATAGAAGCCCTGTCTTAATTCCACCAAGTCGTACATATATTCTCTAAAACCTAGGTTTAACTTCCAATTGAGGCCTCCACACATTTATGTCAACACTAGTACCTTCATTGGTTCTTCTCAACTCAGTAGCATAATCCCATAGCCTAATATATTGTTCATTATTGGTTCCTCAATCTTGTGAATTGCTCTTGTTTTAGCTCTATAAGTATTCATTATTGACACACTTATAACAAAATCATCTTTGATAGTTTCCTTGAACTCATTCAATTTCCATGTTGGAGTGGTCCTAAATTTTTTCACATACTTCTTTGCTAACCAAGAACTAGTAATTTGTCTATTCTTGTAAGTTCTAGAGCATGAGTGTTTAGATTGATATGTTTTTATCTACAAAGTGTTCTCTCCAGTCATCTTGGATGCATACAGTTTACATTCACACCCATCACTATAGTTTTGAACCTTCTATTTTTCATTTGTAGTAAACTTCACATCATAACCCCCCCCCCCTTTTACTGCATATTCCTTGAAAGCTTCTTTGAACTCATTTGCATTACTAAACAATAGTCCTAGTTTAAATTCAATGTCATGTATATCAATCTCAGGCCTAAATTAAGGGTACTTAGGCCTCTTCTTGTTATTCTCATCATCAGAGCATGTAAAAGTAACAAGTTCTTCTTCAAATGAATCTCTATCATTCACTTCACACTCATGATAATCTTTATGCACTTAGTCATTCACATCTCTCTCAACATTACTATCAAACATAATGTCATCAAAATCAGGATCATCATCATCACTATTATCCAAGAAATCACTATCTAATGGGTCATCATTGCCATCAGTATTACTATTTAAGTCCTCTTCACACTAATCATTGTTATCATTTCCATCATTTCCCACATCCATGATATGCACCAGTAAAGAATAACACAGGATGAGCAATATCTACATTATGTGGCATATGATGCTCAATAAACAACTCTAAGGTATTTGTATTTCCCAAAGAAGAAAGCATTTCCATAATATCATGATCATTAGCTAACACTCTTAACCCTAAGACCAAATCTTTCTTAGGAATCCTATAGAAAAAAAGTGCTTGTAATTAAAAACACCTAACTCCTTTAACATGTAACTGATCTCTCGGACAAAAAATTTATTATCAACATCAACTGTATCAAATACATCCACATTCCTTCAAACATGACCCTTTCAACATTGTCAATAAAGTAGCATCTGTGATGTATAATAACTTTAATAAAAGTTCCATTACTGCATCCACAAATAAACAAAACAATAACTATGGGTCCACTTTCAAAACAAAGCATATTAAAAATAAAAATAAAAAACCCTCTGAAAGCAACTTGGCCTCATATCTCCATCTATGGAGACAAAATATGACAGAAAGGCAAACACATAAAGTGATAAAAAAATAATGGAGACCATAGGACCAGAAAGTGTTCAGTGATACAAAGGCATACATACATTTGGAGACAAAAACAATGTCATAAAGCAATAAAAAAACAAGTATTCCTTGATAGCAACAAGTGTGCACTGACTATAGCGACCCCGGTCTTTTCCCATTTGAGTATTGTATCCGGACTTATGTTCCGTGGATTCCGTTGCCATATTATTGTCGTTGTTTTCCTTGATTCCTTATTCTTTGGTTATAAGATGTTTTGGGCAGGTTGATTACAGGTTGGTTGAGTCTAGAAACCAATTCTTGATGTTCAGTTTTTAGCTTGGTCGCTCGAGCGAGCTTCTCTTCGCTCGAGCGAGGTCCTTCTTCTTGGTTCGTCGCTCGAGCGAACCTTTCTTGGCTCGAGCGAGGGTTGCGTCCAGTGGTAGACCTGAGGGCAGTGTTTGTTGGCTCGAGCGAGCTTTTCTTCGCACGAGCGAGATGGTTAGTCTTTGGCTCGAGCGAGCTTCTTCTCGCTCGGCGAGTCTGTTCTGTGCAGTCGCTCGGCGACCGAGTCTTCGCTTCGGCGAGCACATCCCGATATTTAAACGCAGCAGCAGTTTTAAAACGTCCTTTTTCACAATTTTTGATCCAGAAACCCTAGTTCCGAGTTTCTTCTCTCTCAACTCATCTTTTCCTTGGGTTTGATCTATCTAGAGGGCGTTTCTAACCTAGTTCCTTCATTAAAAAGGTAGAGGAGAGTGAGGGCTTTCATTTAATCGGAGCAATTGTTGATTTGGAGCACTTGGGGGTTTTGAGCATCATCTTCGTCTCCTTCCGTTGGATTCTTCGCTTTAAGGTAGGGATTTCCTACTCCTTGTATACGTTTTAATCCTAAGTGTTGGTGTTTTGGTATGTGGGGGGGTAGTTTGGTAATTTTGGGAGAAACCTTAGGGTGTTGTCATAGATCAATTCATGTAATTAATTTAGAAAGGGGAATTGCGTATTGGTTAAATTCATGAGATTTGGGAAATTGAGATTGGTTGATGTAATTGTATATTTAATCACTCATCTGTGGAGTTGATATTATATATAGATTGTGATGTTTATTTCTTGCTTAGAAATAACTGTTTTGGGCTATCGGTGGAGGATAGCCATTGATTGTTGTAGACCTTGCATGCGGCTTAGGTATAACTGGAATTGAGTCAATTGTTTGTTGTTGAGTTAATCTGAACTTTTGTGTATTAATTATGTGTTGTATATGGCAATTGTGTGTTTCATTGCATATGCATTGGTTTGGAGGAGATAGGGGATGAACTCCACGGTTTAGGGGAAGATAGGGGATGGACCTCTAAACCGGACTTGTTGGGAGTAGATAGGGGATGGACTCCAGTAGCATCACGCTTATGTGTACTTATTGATTAATAGATATATTTCTATTTATGGTTGATATGATACATCACTAAAATGTGTATCAGTTGGAAAGTATGGAAGTGAATTGATTATGATTGATAAAATACCAACTCGTGTATTTGTTATGAATAGGTCTAACTTGAATTGTTATTCCTGTGGAATTGGAAGTGTTGTTAATAAAAGATGAAACCCCTGTTGAGTTATTTGGCCAGGTTCTGAGTCATAAGTGGAAAGTAAAGTGTGCCATAGACCTTATGTCATAGGCAGAATAGACATTCGTATCATGTAAATTGTAACTGATTATAGTATGTGTTAACCATGTATCAGATACTAATGCTTTAGTTATTTCTTATGCTTGGTTTAGTATTTTTCTACTGGGCTGTGGCTCACCCTATATGGGAACTTCATTTTCAGGTTCAGGCGGTTCATTACCTCCAAGGACTTAGCTTGTGAGGACGTGGACTTGAAGATTTGCTTATTATGTTTTATTTGTTTTATTTGAACTATGTAAACTTTCAAGCCTAGGGCTTTATTTGTTTTGAGTTAGAACTCATGAATTTGTGTCCAAGTGTTGGCTTGGCAAGATGTAAGCCCGTAGGGCATTTATTTTGATGTTTTACTTCATAATACTCTGATGGATGGACTTAAATTATTGTTTTAATATAATGATGCATGTTTATATTATTTATTATGGGTTTATTTTTTTTGAGGGCGTTACACTGACAATGGAGACAAAAAGAAAGTCATAAATCAATAATAAATAAATAAATAACCATTCATTAACAACAACAACAATGGAGACAAAAAAAAAAAAAAGAAGAAGAAGAAGCAATAAATCGACTAAAACAACCAAAAAACTACCCACCACTTACTTCTATCTCAGATTCCAAAGATTTTTTAAAATAAACCATGAACTTCGTTCCTTTTTTCTCTGTGTGTGTTCAATCGCTGGTTGAATCACCTCAGATGAATCGCACCAGGTGGGTGACTAGATGATGCCCTAATCGCAATGAGGGTGTATTTTGCCCTAAATCATGAAGATTGGGGCTTTGTTGGAGCATTTTGGTGCCAAAACCATCTTCCGTTAACTAATAAAGACGGAGATGGACATGAGGGTTAGATTGAAATACAACTGGAATGATGAGATTTAATTTGTCGAAATTGAAAACTTGGGGTTTAAATTGAAAGAGGTGCAAAACCCTAGGGGTTTTTTTTTTATGTAATTAACAATATGTGTGAACAATTTAAAAATGATATTAAAGAAAAAATCAATACTTTATATGGGAGCGGGGTTATTACTACATTCTTATTGTGCCTTCAAAGGGTGCCATTTCAATATTTTTTTTTATTGATTTGTTTTTCAAGCCTTCACTATTCCCACAAGCCAACATTTTTTCCGCCATCATCAAACCCACAACCAGCATCAATCCCAATAGCAAAACATTCTCCACCATTCGAGTTCGTCGAGTCACCTTCGACTTCTCTTTATTGCTATCATATAAAATTATTATATATGTTTATTTGAGTGATATTTTTTAAGCACAATAAAGTTAAGATTATCAAAATATACATAAATAATTAAAATCACTCTTTAATTTTAATTTTTTCTTCCAATTTAATCATTATAATATTAAAGCAAGTATTACTTTCCCTATCTAAAAAAAAGGTAAGTATTACTTTATTATGTTATAATTTAGTACCAAAAAAATATCATATATATATATATATATATTTTTATATTTATTTAAAATACACATTTATAGTTTAGAAGAGTGAAAACTACACTCATATTTTGCAATATATTACAAATAGTTTAGGATAAATTACAATAAATCTCCTTAAACTATGACTCATTTGCACTTTGCCCTTGAACTTCAAAATTAAACAATTAACTTCCTGGAAATATTATCTTATTATTGCTAACCCTTTTTGTTAGAATTCTATTAGAAATTTACAAAAAAATAAATCATCTATAAACCACAAGGTACATTTATTTGTAAAATGCAAATGAAATCACTAGATAAAGATATTATTATCTTAAAATTTTAATAAATGTATTATGTGTTTTACATATGATCTAATTTTCTATAAATTTCTAACAGAATCCTAACAAAAATATTATTTGTAATAAAATAATACTTTAAAGGGGTTAACAATTAAGTTTTAAAATAAAATATAAATAGATCACAATTTAAGAAAATTTATATAATTTATCCAATAATTTAATTAAATTTATAAACTATTATTTAAAAAATAAAAATTAACTCAGACCAATTGCTAATCTATATACTATTATAATTGCAAAACATTGTCATCTTATTAATGCTCAAAGTTGCAATTCTTTTTTTCTCTTTTTTTGATTTTGTTTAATTTTTGTTAATATGCTTCACAATATGGTTGGTCTACAAATTAATTTTATATTCTTAAAATAAAATTTTAAATTTAGATGCTTCCTTAAGTTATGTTTATAGCGACTCGAGTTAAAACCCGACCCTTTTATATTCTTTGATCGAAATCTGGTACTCATTATTATTGTTTAGACTTCTTGATGCATTGTTGTTAATTGGAATTAGTTGTTAGGAGTTGTTGGTTGTGTTTTGGACTGGTGGGGAGTTAGTTTTTCAAAAGAATTTTTGCATGTTTCTCTTCAAGTACGCTCGAACGGTCTTTCCTTCGCTCGAGTGATCTTTGGTTTCTTTTAGTATATGTATTTATAGTCTGAACTTCTGGGAGTGGGTGTTCTTTGCTCGAGCCATGGGCTGGTCACTCGAGCAATATTCCATGTCTAACATTTGAGTGGTCTTTCTTTTGCTCGAGCGCTATCTTTGTAGGTCGGAACTACTAAGAGGGAGTCATTGTGCGCTCGAGCCATGACTTGGTCGCTCGAGCAGTTCATGTCTAACACTCAAGCAGTATTTTTCTTCTAGCTCGAGCGGTCTGTGCGTATATCAGTACGAGAAAAAGATCTTTTTCTTCACTTTTTGATCTCTCTCTCTCTAAAAACTAACTTTACCAAATTTCGTCACTCTCTATCTCTCTCTAGTTCTTGTCTAAACACCCCTATACACTCAAATCCGTTGGTCTCGCTGCCTTAGTGCTTTAAATTGGGAAAAAATGTAGAGCTCGTACAAGTGAAATAATTTGGGGCTCCATCACACTTCGAGTCTTATTCTTCTCTCCTTTTAATCTTGAAGTAAAGATTTCTTCAACCTCTTTGTATGATTCTTAGCCTAGTTATGTGTTCCTTGAAAAGTGTAGTAATTTGGGAGTTGTGGGTTTGATTTAGGGTTTGATTTGGGTTTGGTTTTTGGAGTATAAAAGAGGAGTTTTCAAATGAGTTCATGAGAAATGTTGTAGAAATGGTTATATTGATAAGTTGGGTTGAAATCCTGAAAATCTATCCTTTAAATGTGTTTTTGAAAAGAATAGATGTTTTATTGGAAATCATTGGTTTTTGAACTAAGAATAAAGGGAAAGATGTTGAGTTTTTAAAATGATAAAATGAATATATCTGTTAATGATAAGAGTGGAGTTAAATGTGTATTATCACTCCTATATTGAGATTATTAAATTATACCAGTTGTTCGGAGATTTATTTTTTGTATAAAAATATATGTTTTGGACTATCGGTAAAAGATAGCTTTGATTGTTGTAGAAATTGCATGAGAATTAGGTTAATTGAAACTAATTACTCAAACATCTTGCATTGAATATTGTTTCATATTTATACATTGAAAATGTATCGTTTTAAGAAAAAACGGTGAATATCTTAGTGAATTTGGTTAGGGGATATAGTTGTAATATTATCTATGTTAGCTTGTGTGTCCTTAGTAAAAGTCCAGAAACCCACACGGTTAGGTGCCGATCTTTCTAGTTAGTACTGGTAAAATTGCTTTGGTAGTGCTTGTATAACCTACTAGCAGATACATACTTAGAGATTCCCAATATTTTGTATCCACTGCCCTATTTTCTGATTTAAAAAGTATTGTTTTACAAATTAAATTATAATTATGGCATTGCATTGTTTTAAATGAGAAAAGTGAACTCTTGGTAAATAGCATACATATGCATTACCATATGACTTTGTTAAACATTATACAGAGTGTTAAGGCATTCTCTACTAGATTTTAGCTCATCCTATGTCGAAACCAACTTTCAGGTGTTGATGGTATGCCTCCACTAATGACTTAATTTGGGAGGATCTTGGAGCTAAAGGTTCATTTGTCTTTCTTTTATTGTAAATATTTTTGTACAAGCATTGGGCTTTTTATTTGTTTTGGGTTTGATCCACTTTTGTTGTAATCAAGTATCATCTTGGACATATGTAGCTATTGAGGCATGAACTTATCTAAATTTGCTTCCATTTTTTGTATATCACCATGTGTCACAGGCTATAGATTCGAAATCTAAGGTTTATGAATGTATAACGCATGTAATATCTTTTGTAATGTTATCAAGTGAAATTAATGAAAGAATGAAATCTTATTAGTTTCTACATAACTAGCATATTTTATGGGATTATCTGTTGTTGTTATTTGGGGCATTACAATGTTACCATAATTGGAATACGATAAATATTAATTTATTAATTTATGCATCTTTTATTAGATTTTAAATTAAAATTCTTCTTTAAATTATGTTATTATAATTAGAATGAGATCAATATTCGCATGTATCTATTAATGTATCATAATATTATTGGTCTAAACATAATATGTTATTACATACACGTGTTCAAATTATTAATCGCTATTAAAAGTTTATATTTTTATTTTTTGTCATTTTTTATTTTAAATTTTATAAAAAATTTTATATCCTTCTAAATTACAAGGACTTGAACAATAAATTTTTTTAATAGAAATTTTTTTTGAAACAAAAGACAAAAACATTAAGAAAATGAATGACCTTTTTAGCAATTGCCAAACATGGTGGAGTCTATTAATTAAATAATTTATTTATTTTTAATCTCAATTGTCAGTTAAACAAATTAAAATAAAAAAATAAATCTTGTTTGCTTAAATAGTTAAGAAGTGATTTTTACTAAAATTAAATAGAAATAAATATTATTTTTCTATTAAAAATGATGGTTGGTGAAACTTATTTTTTTATATAATAAAAAAATATAGGAGTCACACGTGATAATTTTGTTCCAGTAATGCTACAAACCTACATTTCACCCACAATGATAGGGCAAGGGAGTTGGGACCTATGTTATTTAGTGTATATCAAATCAAGAGTTGACACATATGATACCATATTATTGTGGGTATAATTGTTAATGTTTTTGGTGGATCTCAAATATTTTTTTTATTGTTCATCTAGATTTAGGGGTGATCGTAGATCAGGTTGGGTTGGATGGCATCCCATCTGCTATCCGTTCAAAATTAAGCGGATTGAAAAAAATCAATCCGCATTCGTCCACCGGTTTGGCGGATGCAAATTGAGCAGGCCATGCAGGTTGGCAAATAGATACAATGGATTTAGTGGTTTGGACTTTACAAATTTTGGATATTTTTTTGAATTATAATTCATAATTTTTATAATCTCCAATAACTAGTAATCTCAAAAAATATATATTATTTGTCTATAATAGACCATGGCACCACACATGTATATTTTTAAAGTATTATTTTTCATGTTTACAAAAATATATATTTTATTATTTCTACTCTATGTTGTTACTTGTTAGCAATTTTTTTTTTTTTTTTAAAAAAAACAACTTTATTTACGAGCAGATTAGGTTCATGCCAATGCAGGATGGTCAATTTTCCATCCGAACCATATCCATAAATTTTAAAATATTTCATTCGCATTCGTCCATCAAAAGACACGTATCCACCCAAAATCAATCGGGTTGAATCGGTTTGGTCAAGTTAGACGGATCCATAATCACCCCTATCTAGATGTTTTTTAGCACTTGCGAAACATGGTGAATCCTATTAATATTTTTTTTTAATTTCAGTTGTCAATTAAACAAATTAAAATAAAAAATAAAATTTTTTTGCTCAAATTGTCAAAAAGTGATTTTTGCTAAAACAAATAGAAATAAATGTTATTTTTCTATTAAAAGTAATGGTTCGTAAAATTTCTTTTTTTATTAAAAGAAATGAGGATTATATATGATAATTTATTAGTCATCAAGAATTATTTTCAGATCAAATGAAAATATCATTCAAAATCTTCTTCTTACCTTTTTTTTTTTTTTTTTGTTATCCAGATACTTTTATTCTGTGAGAAATTTAATTTAATTATATTTAAATATTTTATTTTAATTTTTAAATTATAAAGAATTTCTAAAAAATCATATTTAAATTATTTTATGTCATTATAAAATATAATTTTTTTAATATCAACTTATTTGATAATTCTTTTCTAAAATGTGTATTTTTTAAACATAATAAAAAAAGATTCTATTGAAAAAACTTAAACATAATTTCTTTTGCTTTTGCTTTTGTTCATTAATATTACATTTTTAATTAATCTTATTTATTATTAAAAAAATAAATTAACAAATAATTTTATATATTTATATATACAATTTTATTTCGATTGCTTAGGTTATTTGGTATTTCTATTTAAGTCCACTCGAATTTATTCAAATTTTGAAATTTTACATAGGTCCTCACCGAATTAAGAATTGTGTTGCTCAATCTTTAAAAGATTTCAGACTTGACTCAAGTTGCTTGACTTGAAATCACCCAAATTTACAACTCTAGCAAGGAGATTGAAAATTACATAATTGAAAGTGTAACAAATTAAAAATTAATATATAAATTGTAATAAAATTATGAAACTTCAATTATAGGAATACCAATATTTTTTTTATTTTCATAATTTACATATAAAAATATAACTATTTATATTATTTTATATAAAAATATTTTATTAATTTTTTCACATCTCCAACATGGCATGATTTTCACTAGTAAAATTATAAAATTGCCAGTCGGAGTCACATGCTTACGTACACCAAAGTCTATTTTGGAAAGTAACTTAAAACTAACTTTTCGGTTTTTTTTGTTTTTTTGTTTGTTTTTTTTTTTTTTTTAAAAAAAAGATAAAAACTTGACTTTTAACTCAATTATCAAAACATTGCTTCACTTCAACTGCCCCCAGCCAAGGATCTCTCTCTCTCTCTCTCTCTCTCTCTCTAGTGTGTATAATTCCAATTTCCAAACCTCTGTTGTTGTTATCGTATTTAACATTTTGAAGAGTATATACAAACAGAGACAGGGGTTCGATTAACAAACGACACACAAGGTAAGGTTCTCGAGAAAATCTAGCAGAAACCCAATCCACAATCTTAATCTCATATGGGTAGTCTTGATTTTGAAATTTGATTCATGGGTATTTGTTATTTGTGTATGATCAGGTGAAAGAACAACATGGGTCATCACCATCATCATCATCATCATCATGAAAGGATTAGCCCATATGATGATCCATTCATGGCTTGCTGTACTGCCCTTGTAACCTGGTATCCTTCACCATGAGAGGGATTGGGAGGTGCATATCTGTGACTTGTTACCCACTCATGCATTGCTTTTGGATGGGATGATGAACATACACACCACCATCACCACCACCACCACCATGGCCATTTCTCTTGATCCTCATTTCATTTCTCACATTATTCAATCTCTGAACATTTTATTCAACTCTTGTTTTCATATTTGGAGATTTATTTATTTATTTATTTTTTTAATTTATGGAATTTTAAGGTTGCAATGTATGGTGTTATTGTTCTGTACATTGGGATAACGTGGATCTTAGTAAAAACTAATCACTAACTACTTGACTCGAATTTGGGAGCAAGAGTATTTTTAGTATTTCATAGTTCTATTTTAGCACTATGTGTTTTACAATTGAAGTCTGCATTTTTATATTGTATTTTATAACTCTTTTAGGTTATAATGAAATCACAACAGTTGTAAACGTAATATGTTTTTATAGCTGAATAATGTAAATTTTTATGTTTTTTTATGTGCTTAATTTAGATTCTTGTTCTTATTCGTGTTTATGTTTCATGTCACACTTATCATGATTAAGTGTATCAATTTCTAAGACTATTGATCATCTGGTCTACTGAACAGAGAAAAGAACAGAAACCATTTGCTGCCATAATTGACAAAGTTCCAAAGTGTTTTTAATGTTTTCAGAAACTTGAAAATGCAAATTTTATTTTAGTGGTTATGCGCTTTAGTGAATGAGAATTTTGTTTTAGACAGCTACACACATGTTATGACTTAAATGAGAGTTTTGTAGATACAGTATTTGATGTTTTATCTTTACATTTTGCACATGAAATTCTAATTCTTCAGGTCTCTCCATATTTGTGATCTTTGTTTTTATGAGCATCTGATTCAATGTCGGATTTATGTTTTTGTTCTAGCAGTGCTTGAGAAATTGTGTTTTTGTTTGAATAGTGTTTGATCACCTAGTTAATTTGTTCAAAATGTTTGAGAAGATTGAAGGGAAAATTTTATTTGTTTTGACAAAACAAAATGAGAAAGATTACAGACACTATTTTCTGCAACATATTCTACCGCCTACTCACAATAGCGTCCATAGAACTCAAACAAAATTAAAGTAATGCAGCTTTGCCACGATGTTCGTGAGGTTACCCAATATCTATCACTGTGATGATATTTTCTGGGAGCAAAAGCTTAAAAATGAAAAATGAAGTTCATCTCTGTGAGATCTACAATAGTGTACCTAGGGTGTCTTTAGAATATACCAAAGTAGTACAGCTATCCCTCTTCTGATATAGCAACGCAACTTCAATCAATATAGAAAAGACAACATTTCTTTCTTTATTTCTTGTTGTTTGTCAATGCAGAACGATTTGCCATTTAATAGAAAATTTCTCAAATTCATGTAGTATAGGCTTTTCTTTCAATTACTAGTTTCGGACTAGAAACTGAGGATCTGATAAAATGTGAGTTTGACGAGTTGAGTTCTAGTAATTCATGAAAGAGATTATCAGATTCTCATAATTCAATTAGATACAAGATCTAGAAATCTCTTTTTCATGGTTGTGGAAAAGTTTTTTATTTTGAATTCTTTCATTTTAAGGTATTGGTTGGATGTACAGTAGCAAGTACTATAGTAGTACATAGTCTTTCTTACCACTACATATTTGTGTACATTACTTGTTCTTGAATAGCTGATCAATAAATATAAATTACTTGCACTTGAATAAAAAGATATTCACAACACTACATTCATGTGAAGCAAGAACATTTCTAGGATTTATTTAAGCAAACACCAATCAGATAATAGGAAGAAAAAAAAAATTCAAGGACAAAATTAATTGAAACTACTAGCTAACTTTGTGTGAGGTAGTGACTAATGATCAACACAAAAGAAATTGTCAGCTGAGGAAAATCTATCTAATGACAAATTGTGTATTTGAAAGTCTATGATGAACTCAATTCAGTATCCGGCTTCACCTAGTCAAGAAGATCTTCTCCGATGATGTTCTAATCCTTTCGACAATGTTCCTTTTTTAGCTTCTTTTTATGCCATCAGTTGACATCTCATCTTCTTTACGTCCGATTGTTTGAGAGGCTTTAACATGAACATTTGAGCTCCTTCCTCTAAGCACCTGTTCATGTAGGGGATGTGTTAAAAAATAAACATGACAACAGACAAAGAGAAATGGAAAAGGTTTTGAGAAAACATAAATCGTTATCAAAATTACTTGTTAATTCGTGTTGGGATGTTCTCGGATGACATTATAACAACTGGAACTTCCTTCATAACATTCGATTCCTGCATCACGAAAACCATTTACTTTCAGCATAATTCACTAAATATTAATCTTTAAGCTTTATTGTAAAATTGAGATTTAATTCCTAAGTATATTTTATTACCTTAACTTTCTTTAGTAGGTCATAACCAGTCATTCCTGGCATACAATAATCTGTAATTATCAAATTCACCTTCAAAGCCTGGAAAAAAAATTACAGAGTAAATCTCAGAGGGAAGCTTATAGAAAATCATTGTAACATCAAATCCAAACCGAGGATCTCTAACTGTAAAACCCACAACGCAGTTTGAAACAATTTGTTAACTACATATTGTTTTAGGGTGTATATACATTAATCTTGGATTTCTTGCAATAACATGTTAAAATCAGTACACCGATTGTTGAAAAGGTCCCTTACACTGGTCTCCAAGCTGTTGTTTTGATTGTCTCCCAATCCCAAATACTCCAAAGCTCTCAACCCATTTTCTGCAGTAGTCACTGCAGCAATTCAATTCAGAGATTAGTTAGCTGCTATATTTAATCAAGACATCAATGTTGAGCAATTGATCAGTAATCTAAGGTTTCGTTTGCCACCTCTTATAAGCTCATTTTGCTTTAAAAAAGCTTTAGGTTGGAATTAATGATTTCTCAACGGAAAGGCCAAAAAAAAAAACCTTGTAGAAAAGCAAAAATAAATAAATAAATAATAATTAAGAATATATCAAATAAACTAGCTTTTGTTAGGGCTGGACACCTTTTTAGCCAAATAGTAATACTCATAAAAAGGAGTAAGGGCCATTTTGTGTTTTTGTTCTGTTTTATTTTTTCTTTTTCTGAAAAACACATTAAAAAAAATTGTGTGCTGAACTGTTTCCAAAAACTGCTTCTGAAAATAGTTTCTAAAAATAACCCACTTCTAGGAAACATCAAAATATTTGTTTTCAAATTTTTTAAAATTATCTTAGCACGAAAATGAAAAAAAGGGTATTTTCAAACTTTTTTTATTGTTTTTTATTTTAAAAGAGAAAAAAAAAAAACACAGCCCTAATTAAAAGACCTTGTTGGGCTGATGATGCAATACATGCATAATGCTTGGCCAAATCAAAAATATTTGTTTGAACGGACTGGATAAGATCCGCCGATAATATGAACAGCTAATTTTAAATAAATAGTCTAACTAAATGATGGATTAATAAATTTATTAGATATGATGTCGAATTTCACACCAAAACTCCAAGAAACAAACGACCCCAAAGCCATTAATAATGTTGCTATAGCTAATAATGCCTAGTGAATGGAAATGGTGGTAAAACAAAACAGGACCATTTAAAATCAGCCAAAGCCCCAATTAATTAATTAGACTGTGAATGGAGAGAGAGAGAGAGAGAGAGTATATACCTTTGCAAGAGGAGTTCTTGAGCAGCTTTTCAACAAGTTTGCGATCAATGAGATTGTCATCTACTGCTAGCACATGGGGTTCATTCCCATTTTCCATCAAAGAAGAAGAAGAAAAAGCATCCATATCCCACCAAACACCCACCCAGAAAAATTACTACACTATAACCACAACTTCCAAAGACAAAGCAATAATGTGAATTTATAAGGGTAGGGATGTATATATATAATCAAAAGATACAGAATCAAAAGGGTGGTCACAGATTTTTCGTGATATTTTGGGTTCTCTGTCGATTCAATGCAGTCCCGACATATCCATATCCTCTCTCTCTCTCTCTCTCTAGAATCTCCTTCTCTCTCTCTCTCTCTCTCTCTCTCTCTCTCTCTCTATATGCATTGTATCAGTATTCAGTATTATCAGCATCAGCCCACTGCTCTCAACAGATCTCCCTCCAGCTCATTCCCTCTCTTGTTTCTTTCCTTTCTCTTCCTATTATTTATTTTTTGACCCCTATTATTATTTATGAGAAAATATTTTTGATACCCGCAACTTTTTCAGATATTAGCGATTTGGCCCCTATAAGGAGAATTTTATGATAAAATGGTCATGCAAAAATTTATGACTAGTCTAGGAACATATAAATCGGTCATAGAACTTGATAGAATTGAACAGAAAGTGGGTGTTTGGAAAATTATTATTTTAGTAGTTTATTTTAGTTTTTGACTATTTTAAGAAATTAAAATTTTTGTATTTGAGAAAATGATTGAATTTTTTTGTAGTTGATTGTGATGTTTATGAGAGAAAAAATAAAATAATTATAAGTTTAATGTAACATTTTATCTTATTAGTTATGTTAGCCTATTTTCTCTTTTTGTAAATTTTAATCAAAAAAAACATTAAAATCTAACTTGCCAAACACTCCCCAAATGTATGCTGATGGATTAAAAATTTTAGAAGTAGATCTCACCTACCAATAAAATTATAAAATTTTAGTCATTCATATATATTTTTTGTGTTTGTAGAATTTCCTTTCAATTCAAAATAAAATAAAATAATGTGTCTCTAATGTTGCGTTTTGGATTATGAATTTAAATAGTAGAAAATCTTGTTTTCAAATCTCTAATCAAATTAATGAGTCAAATACAATCTAAATAATCATTTAATTTTGGATTCTACCATTAAAATTTCTAACAATTGTTGTTCATATTTTGAGATATATTTACTAGAAGCATTTAATATGATGAATAAAGGTGTACTAGGTGCTGCTAATTCAATTCAAACTTCAAAAACAACAATTAAAGAGTATATGATATTCATTGAATGCAGTTCTATATTTTTTTTCTTCATAATTGTGAAATAAAATGTTTTCTATTTGAAAAAAGATTTAATCGCATTATGCAAGAAAAAAAGAATCAAGATTATAAAAAAAATTATAAATAGATCTTACCTACCAACAAATTTGATAAAATTTTAGCCATTCATATATAATTTTTGTGTTCGTAGAATTTCCTTTCAACTCAAAATAAAATAAAATAAAATAATGTGTCTCTAATGATGTGTTTTTGAATTATGAATTTAAATAGAAATTTTTTTGTTTTCAAATCCCTAATCAAATTCATGAGTCAAATACAACCTATAGCCATCCAAAATAATCATTTAATTTTGGATTCTCCCATTAAAATTTCTAACAATTATTGTTCATATTTTGAGATATATTTACTAGAAGCATTTAATATGATGAATAAAAGTGTACTAGGTGCTCCTAATTCAATTCAAATTTCAAAACAACAATTAAAGAGTGCATGATATTCATTGAATGCAGTTCTATATTTTTTTTTCTTCACAATTGTGAAATAAAATGTTTTCTATATGAAAAAAGATTTAATCACATTATGCAAGAAAAAAAAATCAAGATTATAAAAAAAATTATAAATAGATCTTACATACCAACAAATTTTATAAAATTCTAGCCATTCGTATATATTTTTTGTGTTCGTAGAATTTCCTTTCCTTTCAACTCAAAATAAAATAAATAATGTGTCTCTAATGATGTTTTTTTGAATTATGAATTTAAATAGAAATTTTTTGTTTTCAAATCCCTAATCAAATTCATGAGTCAAATACAACTTAAATAACCATCCAAAATAATCATTTAATTTTGGATTCTCCCATTAAAATTTCTAGCAATTATTGTTCATATTTTGAGATATATTTACTAGAAGCATTTAATATGATGAATAAAAGTGTACTAGGTGCTCCTAATTCAATTCTATTTCAAAACAACAATTAAAGAGTGCATGATATTCATTGAATGCAGTTCTATATTTTTTTTCTTCACAATTGTGAAATAAAATGTTTTCTATATGAAAAAAGATTTAATCACATTATGCAAGAAAAAAAAAATCAAGATTATAAAAAAAAAAATTATAAATAGATCTTACATACCAACAAATTTTATAAAATTCTAGCCATTCGTAGAATTTCCTTTCAACTCAAAATTAAATAAAATAATGTGTCTCTAATGATGTTTTTTTGAATTATGAATTTAAATAGAAATTTTTTGTTTTCAAATCCCTAATCAAATTCATGAGTCAAATATAACTTAAATAACCATCCAAAATAATCATTTAATTTTGGATTCTCCCATTAAAATTTCTAGCAATTATTGTTCATATTTTGAGATATATTTACTAGAAGCATTTAATATGATGAATAACAGTGTACTAGGTGCTCCTAATTCAATTCTAATTTCAAAACAACAATTAAAGAGTGCATGATATTCATTGAATGCAGTTCTATATTTTTTTTTTCTTCACAATTGTGAAATAAAATGTTTTCTATATGAAAAAAGATTTAATCGCATTATGCAAGAAAAAAAAAATCAAGATTATAAAAAAAATTATAAATAGATCTTACATACCAACAAATTTTATAAAATTCTAGCCATTCGTATATATTTTTTGTGTTCGTAGAATTTCCTTTCCTTTCAACTCAAAATAAAATAAATAATGTGTCTCTAATGATGTTTTTTTGAATTATGAATTTAAATAGAATTTTTTTTTTTGTTTTCAAATCCCTAATCAAATTCATGAGTCAAATACAACCTAAATAACCATCCAAAATAATCATTTAATTTTGGATTCTCCCATTAAAATTTCTAACAATTATTGTTCATATTTTGAGATATATTTACTAGAAGCATTTAATATGATGAATAAAAGTGTACTAGGTGGTCGTAATTCAATTCAAATTTCAAAAACAACAATAAAAGAGTGTATGATATTCATTGAATGCAGTTCTATATTTTTTTTCTTCATAATTGTGAAATAAAATGTTTTCTATTTGAAAAAAGATTTAATCACATTATGCAAGAAAAAAAAAATCAAGATTATAAAAAAAATTATAAATAGATCTTACCCATCAACAAATTTTATAAAATTTTACCCATTCATATATATTTTTTGTGTTCATAGAATTTCCTTTCAACTCAAAATTAAATAAAATAATGTATCTTTGGATTATGAATTTGAATAGAAAATTTTTGTTTTCAAATTCCTAATAAATTCATAAGTCAAATACAACCTAAATAACCATCCAAAATGATCATTTAATTTTGGATTCTCCCATTAAAATTTCTAACAATTATTGTTCATATTTTGAGATATATTTACTAGAAGCATATGATGAATAAAAGTGTACTTGGTGTTCCTAATTTAAATTTCAAAAGCAACAATTAAAGAGTGTATGATATTCATTGAATGCAGTTCTACACTTTTTTTTCTTCATAATTGTAAAATAATGGTGATGCTACACGTACCAATTGGTATATCAATTAGTGTGCCAACATATGCTATAATATTGTCATTTCAAAACTATAACACACCCCACTCATTATACAAATTACAAAAACCCAAAACTTTTAAAGTTATGTCACATCATCCGTTAGTATATTAATTAGTATACTAATTAGTACATATAACATTATTCATGAACTAAATTGTTTTCTATTTAAAAAAGAATTAATCCCATTACGCAAGAAAAAAAAATCAAGATTACAATGAAATGATATTAGGAAGTCCATCAAGTTTGTCGGCTGTTTTTTATTGAATTCTCATTTTGGGCAGAAGTTTTTTGATTTTCTAAATCTTTTTCCTTGTTTATTGTGAGTATGATATTTACAAATATATTGTTAACAACCTCCATAGAGATTTCTTTTAGTTTTTATATTACAGTTTTATTACAAACACAAAAATAAAAACAAAAAATAGAATACATATTAATAAATAAAATTTTATAAAACTTATCAATGGGACCCACTTTTAAAAGATGATGTCCATCTTTATGCATTTTGTATCCGATCGGTATGTATTTTTAGACTAACTTTATATTAATTTAATTATTATTGATTAGAAGCTTTGATCTCAGTTGGAGATCAACAATTTGAATATTTGCACTTGTGTGGATGTTCTCTTTGTAGTCATTTGGAGTTTATCTCATTTGCTTTAAAATTTTATTTCTAATAATAATATCTTGTATTTGATTTTTATTGTGATTGTGATTGATTCATTGAACTTTGTTGTATGATATGATACATTGTAAATGCTACTATCAAAGTGGGCAAGTTTAGCTCTTTAATTCATTTTGTCATCACATGTAATTGTGCTGTTTCAATCAAAGAATTTGTTTAGATCTTTTCCAAATTAATAGAGTGTGCCTCATTAAAAAATCTCTAACCAAATATTTCAATATCAGCTAAAGTTAAAACATGTCATTAAAATTAGGAAAATTTAGATGGGTCAAATAAATATGACTCATAATTCAATCCCTCTTCATAAGCATACCAAACTAAACAACTAAAGTCTTGATCTTTATATAATGCAAAGCTAGGGATACCACAAAGCAATATCAATGTAAAATTGATTTGGGACTTAGAAAGATAATAATATACTGATTTTGGTAATGATAATATACTATGGTTTATTCTCTCAATTGGTCCCAAAAAAAAAATTTTTTTTTTTTTTTTGGGATATATGATCAGTCAAATCTTTGCACGTAACAATAGTGATACCAATCTTTTAGAGTTAATTGGGTTATTTCAGTTCGTTAAAACTTAAATTATATCATATGAAAAGTTACGAGTTTGAATGTCAAGTGGTGAATCAATGATTAAAAGTTTTATTATCTATTTCCATTGAAGTGACTTTAGGGATTGAGTATATGTGGGACAATTGATTAATTAAATATTCCTGAAGATTAATTGGAAACTATAGAACACTCTTATGAGAAAAAGAAAAAAATGATAATTTTCTAGGTTATTTTTTATAAAACAGTGGATTTATTTGGTGAGACCATATCATTGTTATTTGTTTGTAGATCATGATGGATGATGTGGTAGCAAATGCCTAGAAGATCTTCGAATCCATATTGGGGCAGACTAACAATATCTTTCAAAGCAAAAAAAACAAATATTTTCTCTATGCAAAAAAATAAAAATAAAAATAAAAATAAAATAAAAAATCTTGTATAATTTATTTGGGTATCAAAGATCTGGATTATTTTAAAGAATCAATTCACATATATCTCAACCATGTTTGAACCCCCAAAAAAAAAGAAAATTTCACATGTTTGACTATCGTTTATAAATTTAAAAAAAAAATTTAATTAAATTAAATAAATAAAAATACAAACACACTCTATTATAATTGAAGTTTCTTGTTTTTTTAGATGAAATAATAAAGTAATTATTTGATGCTTTTGAGGAGTCACGTAAAATAAATCAAAAAAAGAATCGACATAATATTTATGAAATTGAGTTTACAGTTCGACTGTGGGTTCACAAATTATTGACTCAACTAAATTGGTTCAATTTTAGGTTTAGTATAACTGAGAACAAACTCTATATATTATATAAACTTTTATATATGACGACATACATGGCCTCATATAATTTGTTGTTTTTATTTATTATGGTGAACTTTGTCACACTTAAAATCATATGATATAAAAATATATAAACGTTAAAAAATTATAAACTATTTTTAATTTTTTTTATATAATTAGGGCTTGTTTGATAACACGGGCCTATTTGGTAACGTTTACGTTTTCAGTTTATATTTACAAAAATTTTATAAACTAATTTTTGTTTATTTATAGAAAAACATAAACTACAAATGTGTTTAGTTTAGACAAAATGTTTAAAAAAAAATTAAAAATATAAAAAAGAGTAAGAAATGACAAGTGATGGCGGGTGGTGGATGGCGACGAGTGGTGGTGGCGGAAGACGATAGTGGAAAATGATGGCGGGTGGTGATGGCGGAAGACGGTGGTGGAAAATGGTGGCAGGTGGTGGGTGATGGTAGCAAAAGACGGTGGTGGAAAGTAGTGGCAAGTGGCAGGTGGTGGCGGCGGAAGACTGTGGTGAAAAGTGGTGATGGTGGGTGGTGGGTAGCGGGTGGGTGGTGGTGGCAGGTGGATGGGTAACGGTGACGGGTGGTAGCGAGTGAGTGGTGGTGGTGGTGGTGGGTGGTGAGTGGTGGTGGCAGATGGGCGATGGATGACGGGTGGTGGCGGGTGGTGGCGAGTGGGTGGTGGTGGCGGGTAGGTGGTGAGTGGGTGGGTAACGGTGACAGGTGATGGGTGGTAGCGAGCGGGTGGGGGTGGTGGTGGTGGTGGTGGTGGTGGCGGATGGTGGGTGGTGGTGGTGGTGGTGGTGGTGGTGGGTGGTCGCGAATGGGTGGTGGTGGCGGGTAGGTGGCGAGTAGTGGGTGGTAGCGAGTGGGTGGTGGTGGCAAGTGGGTGGTGGGTGATGGTGATGGGTGGTAGGTGGTGGTGGTGGCAGGTGGGTGGTGGTAGCAGGTGATGGATTGTGGTAGCAGGTGGGTGGTGAGTGATGGTAACGGGCGGTGGATGGTAGTGGCGGGTGGCTGGTGGTGGTGGTGGCGGTGGGCGGTGGGCGGTGGGTGGTGGGTGGTGGTGGTGGTGGAAGACGGTGGTGAAAAATGGTAGTGGGTGATGGCTAGTGTTGGGTGGTAAAAAAAAAAAAAACTCAAAACTCAAAACGTAAACTCACTTTTTAGCCAAATTTATAAACTGAGACCATTGATTTATAAATCAAAAATTTACTAAACAAGTTTTTATTTGAGTTTTTTAAATTTTTATAAATATAAACTGAAAACGTAAGTGTTACCAAATGGCACATGTTTTCAATTTATATTTAAAAAAAATTTATAAACTAATTTTTGTTTATTTTTAGAAAAACATAAACTACAAACGCGTTTGGTTTGGACAAAATGTTTGAAAATTTTAAAAAATATAAACTAAAAGAATGAGAAATTGCGGGTGGTGGCGTGGCGGGTGGTGACGAGTGGTGGCGGATGGTGGCAGTGGAAGACGATGGTGGCAAGTGGGTGGCGACGGAAGACGGTAGTAGTAGGTGGTAGCGAGTGGTGGTGATGGAAGATGATGATGGCGGGTGGCAGGTGATGGGTAATAACGGCAGGTGGTGGGTGGTGGCGGCAAAAGACAGTGATGGAGGGTGGTGGTGGAAGACGGTGGTGGAAAGTGGTGGCAGGTGGTGGTGGCGGGTGGTGGCTAGTGGTGGCGGCGGAAGACGGTGGTGGAAAGTGGTGGCAAGTGGCGGGTGGCGGCGGCGAAAGACGGTAGTAGAAAGTGGTGGCAGGTAGTGACGGCGGAAGATGGTGGTGGAAAGTGATGGCGGGTGGTAGTGGCAAAAGATGGTGGTGGCTGGTGATGGCAGCGGAAGACGGTGGTGGAAAGTGGTGGCAGGTAACAGGTGGCGGCGGCGAAAGACGGTGGTGGAAAGTGGTGGTAGGTGGCAGGTGGGGGCAGCGAAAGAAAGTAGTGGAAAGTGGTTGTGAGTGGTAGTGGCGGAAGATGGTGGTAGCGGGTGGTGGCGAGTGGTGGCGGCAGAAGACGGTGGTGGAGGGTGGTGGTGGCGGAAGACGGTGGTGGAAAATGGTAGCGAGTGGTGAGTGGTCCAAAAAAAAAAAAACTAAAAACTGAAAAAGTAACTCATTTTTTGAGTTTACAAATTTTGACTAAATTTATAAACTGAGACCACTGGTTTATAAATTAAAATGTTTACCAAACAAGTTTTTATGACAATTTTTAAAATTTTTGTAAATATAAACTAAAAACGCAAGTATTACCAAACACCACCGTAATATTTATAAAATTTAAAATGAAAGTGAACTTGTAATTCTAATTCCAACCGACTCGAGTTACTCGGACTATATTATTTACCATCAAGAGCAATGTCAATTCAGTGCAAATTAAAATTAAAATTAAAATTTTCATATTTAAAAGATAACCTTTTGAAATTTTCCATCAATCTAAGATTATTTTTTGAACTTCACAGTAAAATGTTATTTATTTATTTATTTTTATATAGTTGCGCATCACTACTCACGTTAGCATCGTTTGACAAAATTATCGATGTCTTATTTTCTATTTATAAAAACACAAAAAATAAGTTTTTGTTTTTATTATATTTATTTATTTTAGTATAAAACAAAAACTTATTTGATTTATAAAAATATTTGGTGAATTAGTGGAGGTGGTGACTAATAGTGAAGGGTGGACAAATGTTGTGGCTGGTGGTGGAATGGTTGGAGGTGGCCTCCGGAGGTGGCCAGAGGTCACGAGCAGTAACGATCGGATGGTAGTCGTAGCTCATTCGAGTTTGCAGTCAGCCTACAATGCCGAAAGTGGTGGGGCAAGAAGAGCGAATTTTATTTGAAAACAAACACTTTTTTGGTTTATAAGAACTTTGAAATTAATTTCACTTTTTTTTTTTTTTTTTTGATTTGTTTAAACAGAAACAATATACCAAATAAATTTTTATTTTGAATTTCCAAACAAATTTACGAAAAAAAAAAAAAAGAAGAGAAAAATGGAAACAATACGAACTTACTACCTGCTCAAGCTCATGTTTCGTGACATCTTTAAATGATATATTCTCCTTTCAACATACACAACACAAAGAAACTTCCCTGTTCATTCAATTATGTAAAAGCCTTCCTCAAAAAAAAAAAAAATGCTCATTTCCCCAAACAGAGAAACATATTGTTCTTCACTGCAATAAACCATCTGATCGGTATAAGAAACATTAAAATTGAATGCAGTAACATCCAAAACTCATATGATCTTAAACATGGAAAATATTTTTGACTGAAAATTAAGAGGTTCTCTCTGTATAATATTGTCTTTCATCAGGGAACAGTGTTTTCTTTTCTCCAGTATGGCATTGTCTAACATGGCAGGGCTTGCAAATGAGACATAAACCTATGAACAGCAGCAGCCACATTTTGCAGATGAAGAAAACAGATTTAGGGAAAACTACCTATTTCAGTCACGTTCGAGACCATACATAATAATCTTCTTTATTTGATGCTTGCTTTAGGAATGGAAGATGTGCACGACCCAGCAGATGTCATGAATGGGATTCCCTTGAACGTTGCCACACCCTTGTCATCGGTGAACAGATGCTGCACCCATGAAAAAAGACAATGTTTATACACGAAAATTGAGACAAGTAAAAAATGCAGATGACCCAAAGCCCAACAACTACAAGATGAATTATTCTCAACCGAGCATTCAATTAATGGTCAAAAATCTTTAGTAAAGATGATTGTAATTCGTCATAAGTGGGCGGTCAAAATTTTAGGCCACCAGCAATTTTGCCAACTAACAAAACAGTACAATGGCTAAAAGCATCAGAGTATTAACAGTGGAAGTAAACGCCTACAAATGATTTAAGAATTAAATCCACAATTCAGGAACAAGTTGGTACATACCGGTGTAATCTTCTCCAACTGTTTCTTTTTTGGGTTTAAAACATCTTCCGGCTTTCCCTCATGCCTGGATGGAAAATATTCATAGTACATTAATAACCCAATCTTAACAGCAAACCATGTTTCTATGGACTAAAATTTTAATCATCTACTACTACAATAAGAAAAAAAGCAATAATAAGACGCATAGGTTTAGGTATACAAAATTGTTCTTAATATCAAATACACATTCATCTTTCTGGTCACAGTTTGTCCAACTTTCCTTTTTCTCAATACAGCACACTTGCTGCTTCAATGTGACCAATAAATTATAACAAGCACTGGACACATCTAATGCAAATTAACTACTGCCAAATAGTATAGCCAACCAACACCATAATAGTGAAATTTAACGAAGGGTAGATCACATAGAAAACCCTCATGCATGACTAGTTTTATTTTTATTTTTTTTCAGCCACACTGAACTAAGAAACTTGACAACCCTTCAGTATTCATCCACGTAATTTATCCTTCAATGAATGGTTCCCAAGAAAAGATGCTCAGATCTGGTCACCAATTATTCTGCCTAGAGCACTTTTCAAACAATCAGATCTTCCAACATGAAAAAACAAATTCACATCAAGCACAACGTTTGCTAGTGATGCTAAATATAAAAAGCAGCAGTATTTCATTAGTACCTAGAAAGTTAACCACCTATTATGCCCTTTGTAGGTGTAGTTTTTAGTACATACCCCGAAAATGAAACGCATTCACCAACTTTGGCACCCTCTGGAGCAATCAGAGGCTCCACAACAGAATGATCTTCACTAGAAGCACATAACACCTGAAGAAAAATAAAAACCACAAAAAATGCACACAATTTAACCAACTCTCTGCAGAGTTTACAGGTATGATAACTTCAGTACAAATACTTGGCTGAAAAGTAATTTAAAGTGACAATTGGCTGAGAAAAGGTGAAAACCAAATGTTCAAATATGTTTCATGTAATCAAGGTTGTTAAAATCGGGATCCTACATAAGATCGGTGAGAGGGTTGTGAGAATATATTGTGTAACTTACGACTATTATGTAAATATGGAATTAGGTTGCTACGTAATTATGGAATGCTATGTAAATATGGAATTAGGTTTGTATTTCCTATTCTAGATTAGGGTTAGGATTCCTATAAATATTGGTTGTAATCTTTGTATTATTTACGAGTTGAATATACAGAAAACTTACATGGTATCAGAGCCAAAAACCCTGGAAATTGTTACTCTCTCTCAGTCTTGAGTTGTGGGTGATCTTCTCCCCCAATCGGTGCTTCAGTCAAAGTCGAAGTCGTGCCTCGTCTTCGCTGGTTGAAGTCGAGTGGTCTGGCCTTGTCTTCCTAGGTCAATCAACTCTGGTTCATGATCATCGGCAGCTTCTCTCTCTCTCTCTGGAATCACGATCGTGGTTCGGTTGACCTCTCTCTCTCTGGTTCGACTCTGGTCGATCGACTTCTGCCTCTACTCTTCGCGAGTCCTACTTCGCGAGTCCTAGCACTGTCGTTGTCACGTCATCATCGTCGTGTGTCTCCCTCGCGTATTCGCCGACCAATTTGCTTCACCGACCATAGTATCTCTCCCTCTCAGTTGCTTCGCGATTGATTCGCGTTGGTATCTCTAATTACTGGTTGTCTATATTGATAACAATAGTGTTCTGCTTATTACTCTTTTACCCCAAGGTTCTCCGGAAATTATAATCTAATCCCAAAATTTCTTGGTTCTTTAGTTTCATCATGTCAGAGGATAAAATTCAGGCTATAAGTTGCTAGCTCACTGATGCCAACTATGGCTATTGGTCCACCGTTATGAAGAATTTTCTTATGGGTCGAAAAAAATAGAGTTATGTGTTTGGGTCTATACCGCGTCCTTCGGATCCAAAACAGGACAATTTATCTGGTTGCTAGTGTCACATGAGACTGTAACAATGCCCAAATTCTGATTTGGTTTCATAATTCTGTGGAAGATCGCATTAGAACGATGTTCTCCAAATATCCTACAGCCAAAGAGGTGTGGAAGTACTTATTTGGCGTCTATCAGCAGTCCAACTTCGCCAAACGGTATGAGTTGGAGTCCGCTATTCAGAATGCTCGTCAGCGGGACAAATCTATTCAGGATTTTTATGTTGAGATGACGGGACTCTGAGATCAGCTTGCTCTTATGGAACCTCCTCGTCTTATAACCCTCGATGCTTATGTGCAGTTCAAGGAGAAGGGTCGTTTGGTGCAATTCTTGACGACTCTCTCTCCTCAGTACGAGGCTATCCGTGATGGCATCCTTCACTGTTCTCCCCTCCCTTTTGTGGATGCTATTGTTTGTGAGCTTCTTTCTGAAGAAACTTGTCTCAAGACGGCCAATTATACCGTGTCTCCTTCAGTCTTCTTAGCACAGCCACCCCTATTGGCGACTCCATCTGCTTCTCAACCTTGGTCTTTTGCCAAGCCCAAAAAGAGGCCCTTGGCATCAGATGAGTGCACTTTCTGCCATCAAAAGGGTCATTGGAAGTACAATTGTCCCAAAAAGAGCCGTTAGTCTGCTCAGCCGTCTCAACCACAGTTCCGAGGTCCTGCTCCAAGTACTTTTCGCCCTTCTGCTGCTTATACTACATCTGCTCCGGCTTCTGATCCTGACTTGACTTCCTTAAGTGCCCAGATTGCCCAGCTTCAGCATCTCTGGTCCATCTCTCAGTCATCTTCCTCTGCCTCTGCTCTTACCTCTCTTCATTCAAGTTTGCTTGGGTCTTCTTCAGGTATTCCTTCATCTGTCTGGCTTTTTGATTCTGGTGCCTCTCATCATATGACTCCTCACCTTTCCTTACTTCAAAACTGTATCCCCCCTTTCGTTCTTATTACTATTAATACTGCTAATGAGTTTGGTATGTCTGTCCTATCTATTGGGTCTGTTTTACCCTCTGCCCTGTCTACTATTACTATTCCCTCTGTTATTTACGTTCCGCAACTGTCTATTAGCTTGCTTTCTATCAGTCAATTTGATGCTTCTAGTTTTGATGTTATCTTTTCTTCTTCTGTCTGTTGTGTGCAGGATCGGGTGTCCAAGAAGCAGATTGGGACCGACCGTAGAGTTTGAGATCTCTATATGGTGGAAAGCCTACATCTTTCTCTGTCTACCTCCCCCGTTGCACTTTCATCTTTTCAGTTAGATTCTCAGTCGAGTTAATTTTATTTATGGCATTCTCGTTTAGGTCATTTGTCTGTTAACCGCTTGCAGTCTTTAGCCCAGTCAGGATTGTTAGGTAAAGTTTCTCCTAGTCAAATTAATGAGTGTCAAGAATGTAAACTTGCTAAAATGACGGCTTTACCTTTTAATAACAGTACTTCTATTTCTGCTTCCCCTTTTTCTCTTGTCCATACTGATGTCTGGGGCCCTTCTCCTATTTTCACTAAAGGGGGTTCTGCATACTATGTGTTATTTGTTGATGATTGTACCCGCTATACCTGGATTTATCTTATGGCTCATAAATCTGACTTCTACCAGATATATTGTATCTTTCAGTCTATGATCACTACACAGTTTGGAGCCACAATTAAAATACTCCGGTTTGACTTGGGTGGGGAATACTTTAAAACTGAATTTTGTGAGTATATGGCCAAATTGGGCACTATTTACCAAACCTCCTGTACTGATACCCCTGCCCAAAATGGTTGTGCCGAGCGTAAACACCGTCATCTCTTTGAGACAAGTCGATCTCTCCTTTTCTCTGCCTCTGTTCCGGCACCATTTTGGGGTGAGGCAGTTCTTACCGCTGCTTTCCTCCTTAATCGCATGCTGACTCCCCTACTCTCCAATCAATCCCCTTATAAGGCTTTGTATTCCCAACCTAGCAATTATTCCCTCTTGCGTGTCTTTGGGTCTGCTTGTTTTGCCCTCCTTTCCCCGTAAAGATCGGGCCAAACTCAGTGCCCGGTCTGTCTTGTGTGTCTTTTTGGGCTACAGTCTTACTCAGAAAGGCTACTGCTGTTACAACCCTGTCTCTTGTTGCCTCTACGTCTCCCGTCGTGTTGCCTTTCTCGAATGTCCGTCTTACTTTCAGCTTCCCCCTCTCACTGCTTCCGTTTCCAAAGAGTATTTGGTTAACATTGACCCATTTCCTTCTGAGGTCCCATCAAATGAGTATATCGCCACTGTTCCTCCTGAGGCCATTCCTACTTCTCCGTCTACGTCACCTATGGCTACTTCTTCTCCTTCGGCTGCTTCTTCCCCTCCGTTATTAGTCTATTCTCGTCGCAAGGCTCCCCCACCACCAGTTGTCTCTACTCCTGTTGCTACTCCTTCTGCTTCTGACGACTCTGATCCTGCTGCACACCGCTATCCTCCTCGTGAGCGTCGTCCTCCAAACAGGTTGGGTTGGTCTAATACATGTTTTTCTACTTCCTATTGTACTTTTCTTATGAATTGGATCGAGAATCGTGAGATTCTACTTTTTATTAAAAATAAGGTAAAAATACAAATCAGGATGATACATATTAAAAATAAGGAGAAAAATCATAAATCTAGTGATTCTACTTATGACCCTATTGCAATCCTATATGATCCTACACGATCCCATGCAATCCTACTTGCAATCCTACATAATATTGATCCTACAACAATTTGGGTCATTTTGACAATTTAGGATTGTAGGATCATATGATATTACGATCCGGATCGCGATTTTGATAACCATACATGTAATATGTAGATGAACTCTAGAAATAAAACATGTGACTATCCACCGAACTTCCTACGCCACATAACTACTTTTTAGGCCTATATGGCCATCTTTTGAAGTTTTATGCTATAAAGGACTGAACAGTGGGCAAGAAGAATGTCACTTCACTGGTTTATCTATAATAACATCTCAACCACGGTTTAATATTAGCCCCAAGTACACAACACAAGTCAGAGCTTAATCCTTTACCACTAAAAGCACCAACCAGATTAGATTAAACTTGGGGCAAAAAATTACCAATCCTTCTGACATTACATCTCTTAGCTTTCCAGGTTTTACATTAGTGATTAGCACCACACAGCGGTTCTGCAAGATACATGCAAACAGCCAAAAAAACCATTAGAATGTAATCACCAGAAAATGACTGTAGTTCAAAAGCTTGGCAACTTACAAATATATTAATGAAATTCAACCGAAAAAAAAAAAAAAAAATGAAAAATTAAGTTTCACTAGCTCAAGCAGTATTCATACTGTCAACTCATCAGGACTGCAATACTTTGCCAGACCACTGACCACCTGCCGCAATTTAGCGTCTCCAGTATCTATCTCTTCAACCAGCAAACTGCTCATTCCATTGAAAGAAACAAAAGAGTATGATCAATTTAGTCAATCCAAATCCTGTTGGCTGGAAAACTGGAGCTGGTGTTTATTAGAAAAATGAAGAAGGAAGAAAAAGAGAAGAAAATAATAAAAAAACCCATCGGAGATGACAAAAGAAAGAAAAATATCAATTCTTATACCTGTCGGCTGATGAATGTTTCCATGCTTTGCGAATGAGGCCAACCTGTATTTTCAGCAAGCTAACACTAATGTCTTTATCTTTCTCATCTGCTACTTTTTCAGGCAATTTCTTCTTCTCTATCACAACTTGACCATCTCCTTTGATCTTTTTTGAGGAACAAGGCAGCAGTGTCAATATATGATAATTATCAAAGTGAGATATAATGAAAGCAACGACATTACTTGAGCTACAAATGTGAACCACAATATTAAACTTCGAACCTAACAGCAACAAAATAACTGACTACCTTTAATTGATTAACCGAAAGTTCCCAGTAATGGCGTTATCCAAAAACTTTTAAATATAGTTGCCACAGCCTACATGCTTATGTTCCATTAAGTAGGCAAGTAGTGGAAGTTTACAATTCCTATGACAGTTATTTTTATAAGAAAAAAGAAGAAAAAGAAATCATTGCTATAAATTTGAAATTCTAAATATTTCTTTCATCTGGGGTATTTGTTGCATCGAATTATTTAATTAACATACATGAATTATGGTGTGTATTATTATTATTAGTATTATTAGTATGATGTATATTATTTTTGAGACTTTGACAAGAGGAAAAGGTGCTCTGAGGTAGATAAGGCAGGCTGGGTAGATTTATTTGGTTACCATTCAAAAGTACTAAAATTACCATATAACCTCTGTGGCCTAAAAAATGGGGACTTAAACCTTCCAAGTAGCAAATTTGGAATTCTTAGCAGCCTAAAAAATGCATCAAGTTAAATGTACTACACCAGAAAAACTCAGCAACAGTATTTTGAAAACTTGAAATATCTAATGCCACACCAAAGCAACAATTAGTGGCAAGAAATGGGGGTTCCTAAAAAAATAGGGGAAGAGAACAGAGAGAGCATGTCGGTATTTTAATTAGAAACAGCAAGAAAGAAAAAAACCATTAGAAGTTAGTAAAGGACAATACCGCATTAGCATTTTTGTTTGAACTCGAGCCTTTTTCTACACTATTTGCATCTTTCTTGTCTTGCACAGCCTTCTTTGCATTTGAATCTGTTTCCACCTTCTCAACATTTTTTGAAGCCTGCATATAATTCATATATTTAAAATGTTTTAGGTGTGACTGAATAATAACAACTCCACGAAAAATAGGAATTAAAAATTGCAGATTAAAAAATTTCTAGGAACTGATTCAGCTAAACCAGTCCTCGGGCATGAACAGATACAAAAACATTCCGATGTGATATATAGACTTGCTCTGGCAGTAGCAAAGCACAGTTACAGTTTTCTAATTATAAGAAAATAGCTCATAGATATGTGCCAGCATTTTTACACACTCCATATAAACACAAGACTACATTCACATCATGCGCTTCAATTTACTACACACCAACCTTCACGCATCCACAGCTTCAATTAGCAAAAGCATTAACAATTTGCAAACTATGCATTAGGAATGATATTATTAAGCTTCGATTGGAGTTCAAAGCAAGACTTGAAAGTTGAAATAACAAAGACAACAAACTAACTACCATACAGGTCTGGCCCTACTTCTAACAAAAAATGGTATTAATGTAAAGATTTATTACTCACCGGAGGCTCAAATGTGTCCTTCTCTATCAAAATCTGCTCAAATGTTTTCCCAAAGTCCTCCTTGTTCTGCACAAATGAATTACAAAAGGTTTAATACTATCAAGCAACAAATTTGTACAAAAGGAATAATATCAGCAACCTTGACAACTTCAAAGATCAAAGAACTTGTCAATTCAATAAAGGACCAGGATTTCTGATGGAACTCCCCCATCAGGAACACTGCTCCACTAACAATTCTAGATAACTAATTCACAAATGCTAGTTCATTCAAGAGGTATCTGCCTCAACATTGTCCCAAACTTGGCTTAAAAATTTAAGGAAATGAGTTCAGCCTAAAAATCAAGGCCGCTCAATAATCACAAAATGTAAGCAAATGTGTAGGTTTTTCAGAAATTGGTTCCAGTATTTTAGCTTAATGCATCCTTCAGACTTACTGACAACAAAACCAAACCAAACCAAACTAAACCAAACCTTGTGTCCCAATCAAGTAGAGTCAGCTATATGAACCTTTTACACCAGTCTATTCTGTCGAGACTAATGCTCACTTTAAATTAAATAAACGCATATCGTTTTTTACTACCACACACCATGTCAAATTCAAGTCTTTCCCTCCCTCTACCATTTCAATTTATGGTGATTATATCACTCTACCTTACCGTTACACCTATAAGTCTTCATGCCGGATTTAATTTAAGCTTAATTGGAACCATTCATAAGGTACCTAATGGGATATTATGATTGAAAAAGGGGGTCAACCATTCAAACTTAGAAAAAGGAGAGATTTATGCCAATAATCTAGGACGTATATAGTTTTATAAATTGGGAAGGATTCCATGTTTACGAAGATTGGAATCTAGTCAACAGATGTCTCCAATTCCATTGATGTCTAAGGGGACCAACTTGTTATGCAAGTAGTTATTATGTCTGTTTGTATCTTAGGATAACGATTGCAAACTAAATAAAAATATGCCAACAGAAAACTACCACTAAAACCAATAAGTTTAAAAGAAGAAAACTCAAAAACAAAAACAAAAAAAATACACAATGAGCAGCTACCTGGATATAATCCATCCATCTCATCAAATGTGGCAAACTCTTCCGATCTGAATCTGAAAGACCTTTCTGGCAACAACAGGGCACCCAAAATTTGTTATAATGTAAAATTTATTATGAAGGCATCTAAACAAAAATAAATGGCTGCGTTTGGTAGAGTATTAGAATTATGATTTGAGAATAGAGTTGTATTTTGAGTTTGTGAATTTTGGAATTATGATTTGAGTGTGGAAAATTTGTTTGATTGTGAGTTTTGAAAAGAGTTTTGAATTGAGCTTGAATTGAGTGATATGACGTATAATATTTGATTCAAAAATTTACAACTCATAACCAAACGCATAACCCAAAATTCTATTCAAATCTCATAAAAAAAATTTAAAAATTCCCAAAATATTTTTTATTTAAAATATAAAAATAGCAAGTCCCAAAAAAAAAAAAAAAAAACCCGAACACTGCTCCGGTCAACCGCCCGGACGTCTGGGGACGTCCGGGAGGATGACTGGGTAGACGTGTTTTGAAAAGTGGGTGTAGAAAACAAACACCATACTGAAACCAAAGGGTGGAATCACACTTTGAAAGTCTAACCAAACACAGCCAATGTCTTTTTCCTATTTATGTCCCTCAGCCTTTAGACCATCTCCAACGGTATAGCAAATCTGATATCAAATTTGAATTTTGATGAAAATGGTACTATTTTGGGCTCCAACGGTTCATCAAACTTGACACCAAAATGAGATTTCACCAAAATTTTCATCAGATGGGCGACGAAGAAATGAATTCATCAAAACACTGTTCCTGACCGTTGGAAAGGAGGAGCCGGTTGACCAACCGGTTGCCCGGCCGGTTGACCAACCGATCAACCAGTGAAAGGTTCAAACAGTTCAAGTTCAAAAAAAAAAAAAAAAAAATTGCCTAACTGATTACTGCCGGCGACCACCCGGTCGTCCCGGAAAAAGTTCAAAAAATTCAAAAAAAAAAAAAAAAAAAAAATTTTTGGCCTAACCGGTCAACCGGCCGGTCGACCATCCGGTTGTCCCGGGACACATTTGGTGAAAGATGAACCGTTGGAGCATCTGTTAAAAAATTTGGTGAAATGAGTCATTTTTGACTCAAATTTGGTGAAAAATTTGAGTCACCGTTGGAGATGCTCTTAAAAGGTTTCATTGTTCATTCACTAAGGCATCCCTTTTTTTCAACTTAGAAGTATAAAAGAAAGAAAAGGCACATATCTTTGTACAAAATTTGATTTTGAGCAAAGCAGAAGAAATGTAGAGCTGAATGACAATATAACATTCACCGGTCCCCTAACTGATGTATCCCAAAGATTTCCAATAAGCCATGAGAAGTAAACATGCAACGATACATAAGTTTGATGCAAGTGATAATAAATCTACTGAGGGATGGAATGCATACCACATAGGAATAAAGTGCTGAGAAGACAATAATATCAGCTTCAGAGGGTGTCAGCCCCTCCCCCACAAGAACAGACATTGAAGCCAAGCATCCATTTAACTCGTTGAGAGCCTTTAAAAAAGCCTCAGAATCTACTGAAAAATTCTCTGCAAACTCTATCCATTTCATAACCTACAATAGAAATTTGAGTTTTACCTTCAATACAAAATACCCATAATTTCTTCTGAATATTTTTGTTTAATTGATGTGCTAATTATCACAAATTTACAACCTGTGATAAAAGGGTTTAGACTCAAAATATCACCAATGACAAACCAACTCAACCTTACCTCACCATTGCTTTCAAGAGTGGTCAAAATGCTTGCACACAAGCTCTTGATATCCTTCTGCAAAATGTCACCCTGGAAATTTTTCTGCACAAACCAATTTCACAACTTAACAACCACATGCACGTCACAATTTCAACAAAATATGAACAAAATGGCTTATTCAGCTTCTAAAATTCACTTGGCACTGAAAATCTTCACAATTCAGCCGAATTATTAACTCAAAACAATTGGCCACCTCGATTTTAATGTCGTTATGATATTCAGATAAGTTAATAAGCACCGAAATGTGAAATATATCCCACTTTGCCCATTCAGATTCAAGTTGTTACATGCATTTCACATTCACATTCACATTCACATTAACATTACATCTTCAAACTAAGCACGAATAAATTTGCTTATACAGCTTCTAAAATTCACCTGCCACTGAAAATTTTCACAATTTAGCTCAATTATTAACTTCAAACAATTTCCCACTTTGATTTCACCCCATTATGATATTCAGATAAGTTGATAAACACCGAAATGTGAAATCTATCCCACTTTGCCCATTCAAATTCGATCTATTACATGCATTTCTCGAACCACAACTACTAAATTGCAATCTAAGCTAAACTATTGAGGAGTGTTTTGAGAGCTTACAGACTCCAAATTGAGGCGTTTACAGAGAGCCGAGACGATGAGTTGATTTCTACTGGGGACGACGCTTTGGGTGGAAATCGCCATTTGCGAATTCACTTTCTTTCTCTGTGCGTCTTCGTCTCGATTTTGCTCGCACTGTTGAGGTGTACTGAGATGAAGTTCATAGGGTTTTCTTCATGGATGTTTTTGTATTTTGAAATAGGCTTCGTGTGGGCCTTGAAAGACCCACAGCTTTGGCCCAAAACCTAGTGAGTTCAAGATTCTGATTGCTTCGGCCCAAAATTTTTCTGTCCCAATTAGGGCTGCTCATGGATCGAGTTGGGTTAGGTGGTCTTTCATTATCTATCCGTCCAAATTTAGGTGGATTGAAAAAAATAATCCCCATCTACCTGCTTAGTTAGCAGAAGTGAATTGAGCCGACCATGCAAGTTGATGAGTGAATGCGAATTGATTTGGCGATTTAGATTTTATTATTTTATGGTTTTTTTTAACAACAATGCTAGAGATCTCAAAACTTTTATCAATTTGATAAATAGCTAAAAGTTTTGAGATCTCTATCATTTTTCTATTTTAAAACTATTTTAGAGTAATTTTTAATATTTCGAGCCTTATTTGAGTTCAAAATTTTTTACTCTTCATTTTTATATTTAAAATAAAGGCCAAACTTTCATATTTCATAAATAGCTAATATCTATCTATATCTATACTTACTATATATTAAGCAAAAGGAGGTTTTTAACCCCCAAGGCTTGTGGGAGCTCTAATATCTCAATCCTAATTTTCTAATTTTTTAATTTTTTAAAAAAAAAACTCAGCATTTATTAATTTCTCCCAATCCCCATGCATTTTGGAAGATTTGGTCAAAACCTCTTCTTAATTAAACTTTAATGCATTAAAGACCAACATAAACAAAATTCCTTAAAAATTTCAACACATCTATCTATCTATATTATATTATCTATATCTATATCTATCTATCTATATCTATACTATATATTAAGCAATAGGAGGTTTTTAACCCCCCAAGGCCTGTGAGAGTTTTAATATTCCAATTTGAATTTTTTAAATTTTTTATTTAAAAAAAAAACTCAGCATTTATTGATTTGGTCAAAATCTTCTTATCAGTTTTTATTAACTTTTTTCAATATACATGTATTTCTACATGCCTGCATTTATTGATACAATCCCCTGATCAGCATTTAAAATCCCGTCATACAAATAATTATAGATACAATCCGTGTATAGTTACTGCAGTACCCTTTTCAACTTCTCTCATACATTATAGTTAGTGATAAAATTGTTAAATTATTTTTATAAAAAATCTTTAAAAACATAATTTATATATTAAAAAAAATCTAAAATAAATATAAATATCTATAATTATCTCGTGCATAGCACGGGTGACAGGCTAGTTATTACTAAATAAAATATCTTTTCTTAAACATCCAAAGCATAAAAATATAACATCATTTCTTAAGGAGAGTTGGCGAATCGGGTTGGGTCAGGGGCCTCTCATCTGACATCTGTTCGAACATAGGTGAGTGTCGAAAATCTTTATTCGCATCAATCTGCTCATACTATTGAAATCGCTTAAAAGAGAGTGAATTGGATTGGGTTAGTCGATTTTGACGAATCGGTCGGATCTGTGAACATCCTTTTTCCCTACAAACCAAAACTATCTATACTATTATCTATTTATCTATCCATCTATACTATTAGAAAGTTAGGTATGGACATATTCATATGGTGTATTATTGAATCCCAAGAGCGATGAAATACAAAATTGAAGATTAAGGAGAGGTTTAAAATAATTAGTTAAACTGCAAAATAAATATGATTTTGTCAATCACTTGTCATAGCCATGAGATAAAATATACAATCAAAAAAAAAAAATGATTATATGAGGACTAACAATTCTCGACATGTTAATTCCATATAATCCAATCCATCTAAACAATATTTGAGGAAGTCTTATGACCAAGACTAACTCCTTAAATTGATATATATTTTATTAAATTATACTTCTTTTATTATTTACGAAGACTATAGATTGTTTTCGGAATTGATCTTTTTAACGACTTTGGATATTTTAACCAAAAAAAATGCAAATAAATAGAGAAAATAATTTTTTTTGTAGTGACTTTTGAGTTTTTTGCTAAAATGTGATGTCGCTAAAATAAGCCTAAAATTAAGGCACTATTTAGCATTCCTTACAAATGTGCACTTTTTTTTATCGTTTTATCTTTTTAGGATCACATTACCTCTTTACTTTTTTGCATATCTTTTCGTTTAAAGTCAAAAAGTATACTTATTTAGATTTAGTGGACTATTTTACTTTCTACTTTTGAGTAAATTACACTCACTTCTGGAAAATCAAAAAATCCCCGAGATATTTATTTGTAATTATGTATCAATTTTAACCAGCAAATAACAATCCTAATCAAATAATCAAAGACAAATCAACACAACGATTTAACGTAGAAAAATCACAATTGAAGCGTCTCCAATTGTAATAAATAAATTAAAAAAACCATGAGCAAAAGCCACAAAACAATTCACTAAGAAGACGAAAATGAATTACACAAGTGTACCCTCAATTACCTAGTAAATCCACGCCCGAATCGGAATTGTCTTGCCCAACGTTGAATCTACAACGCCGATGTCAAATCCACGACGATGAGCCACCCGAAATCTACCAAAGCTTGAGCCCCAAATTCCACGGAATTCACTGAAGAACAAATCTCTCTTTTGTGAATAAAACAAAATAAACAAACCCTTTGATATAATCCACTCAATTCATGATATAAATTCTCAGAGATATCAAAGAAAACAAGTAAAGAACCTCTTGATAAAAATCCTAATACCCAAAAAGAAGATCTGGAAGTCGTACCCTAGAAATTGAATTAATCGCAGATTTATAGAAAAACATAATCGCGATCTTCGTCAGAGCGCAGGAATGGCCGCTCGAGCGGATTGACTAAAATGCGTATTTCAGAATAAGGATCTACGCTCGAGCGCAAAAAAGGCCGCTCGAGCGTAAAAATATAACTCCTAGTACTTTTTGCAGGCGAGTGAAACTTCTGAAAGGGTTGCATTTTTGCTCGAGCGCAAAATCAATTGCTCGAGCAGGTCAAACAATTTCGACTACAATTTTGCTTTTAGCTCGATCCCCGACATAGTCAGCGAAATGGCAAACATGAAAGCATTAACATCACAAACTCCTCTACAAGGCACAATTCAGGTTGGATTCGCATCTAAATACTCATAACCTCACTGAAATAAAAGAACGAATAAAATTATAACTGAAAGGAGTTTTGTCAAACGGGATTATCAATAACAAAAACCTAACAATCCCCCATTTTGGTAATGCCATGACAAAACACATCTAACAAATAAAATCCTAATCATCCTAACCCATTACAACCAACAAAAACAAACTACTTTCTCAAGGTCATGATCTGCAAAACAGCTATTAGTACCACAAGAGTATATGAAAAAGCAATAGACATATGACAAGATTATCTTGAAGCATGAGATGGAAATATGAATAGATGTAAATTAGAGATTTTAAGAATATGTAGCATGAATCGATGAAAATTCTAAGAAACATGCAAACACGCCCAAAAACCATTTTGACTCAAACTTCTCCCCCGTTTTGTCATGAATTGTCAAAGGAAGCTCAATCAACGAAAACAAGAGCATAAACCGCACAAGTAGGGACAAGATGATGTAAAAATTAATAACCTGTGAGAAGTAAGCAATAAATAAGCACTGGATAGTAACATACAAACCAACTAATGCCAATCACCCTTACCAAACCAATCAATGTAGGATGACCCAAACTCTCCTTCACTAAAAACAACCACAAACACTGAAATCAATGAACAAGAAAAAGACAAAAAATAATTTAGTGGAGCAAGTAAGGAATTTCAGATTTATACTTTAAAACATACAAGATTGTCCAAGAAACACAGTTACTTGAAAACACAATGTGCACAACCTCTAGAAGATTCCTTATAAACGAAAGTGATGCATTCTGTGAAAAACATAGATCTCATGATAAACGTGTGTGTGTGACTCTTGGAGTTCGACAAAGACTAGATTCAAATCTTAGTAGTGATCTAAAAGTTGGATTTCTGGGTAAGAGAGTCTAAACACAACTAAAGAAAGTTAAACCACTAGGAATCAAGGGTATTTGTTGAGTAAAAACAGAGGCTTTTTCTCAATCAATGAATCTTGTTTTCTTTTTTTCTTTTTTTCTGGTTTTTTTTTTTTTTTTTTTAAGTTTCTTTCTTTCTTTTGCACACTCATTGGCAACTTTCACGCTCAAGAGTATGGAAACTAAACCAAAGAAGCATAGATACAACAAGGATAGCCTAGTTGGTGACTCTGAGTAGCCTTTTCCTCATGCCTTGATTGCAAAGAACTGAGGGGAAAGCTGTGGAGATGTAAAAAGATGGAAGGTGGTTAAGAGACTCAACATCACCCATGATATGCTAGTATAGGCCAATTCCTCTACAAAAGCAAAAGACACAATGCTAGAAATATATAAAGAAAACTGATCACTAAGGCTGAAGATTCCGATGTTTGCTAATCCAAGAGTGTGTACAGAATGAGACATACTAATCAAAGAACACACACTCCAAAATGAGTAATGACCACAGAAATCACACACATATTAACATGTAATGGATATTCTCATCAATTCCAATATGCAACAAGAACTTCTCAAAATTTTTAAACTTGAAAGAAAATCTTTTTGGATTTTTTTTTCTTTTTAAAACAAAGCAAGACAGAAAATGAACAAGCACACATTAAAAGACCCAAAAAGAAAAAACAAACAAAAACCCAAAAGAAAACAAAAACAAAAACAAAAACGAAAATGAAAACGAAAACAAAAACGAATAAATAAATTAACACAAATCAAGTTTTTTCACCCAAATCGCTTTAGTATGAACAAAATTGTGAGAATTGCGATTCTTGGATTGTGTCTTGACATTATGGTTCATTTCCCCTTCAATGGAAACCCGTCTCAACTTGGTTTTCAACTTCCTATTCCTAGGTCTTGGCAAACATAACCTCTGTTCATGTTTGGTCTCAAGCAAATAAAAATAACGAGGTCTAATATAACTGTAACAACCCCATCACGTACAATGATTAGTACTTGATTAATTAAGAGAATTTGAGATTTAATTGTCGAATATTATAATTTATTTGGGATTTATGAGAATTGTGGAATCTGACTCGTATATGATTTTATTGAAGGTTTATTTTGGAATTAGAAATTAAGGGTTCAAATGGCTTAAGTAAGTGAAGTTAAGAAGTCGAATCAATTTAATGTTAATTATGGACCCATTTGGGGTTTAATTAAATATTCGATTCAGTTTAGTAAAATCGAGATTCGATTAATTAGGTCCTAATTGGAATTGATTAAGTCATGAGGATTGAGAATTGTGGTTTATAAATTAAATTTAATTATAATGTGTCCAATTTGAATATGTAATTTATTGATGAAAATTGGAGTCTGATCATAAATTGAAGACCTAAATGATTTGGGAAATCAAAATTAGTAATGATAATAAATTCAATTTAATATTTGAAGCCTTTTGGGAGTTTGACTAGAAATCTGATTCGGATTGATAAAATTTAAATATATTTTATTAGACTCTAATGGAAATCAAATAGATTAATTAAAGTATGAGAGATTTATGAATTGTCATAATTAATGTAATTATGTGTTGATTAAGAATTATTAAGATTAAGTGACGCTTAATTAATTTATCCTTAGACATAAATTGAATTATGGGCTAGATTAGTACTGGGGGTGTATTAAGAAATCTGTGCATGTGCGTGCATGTGTGCACGTGTCATGTTCTTGGGCTAAGAGTGAAATTTGTGTGTGAGTGATGTATAACCTGTGCAGCTCAAAGACAAAAGGGAGTAAAGAGAGCATGGGTTCATATTACATGGATTTATATTATAAAGCCAAGTGTCCCACTAAGGAAATAAATAAAAGGATAAAATAAAAGATGAAGATTGAAGTCAAGGAAGCCTTATTCTGCTGGAGCAAATTAGAGAAAGAAGCAGAGAGTGCTCGGCTGAGAGAAGTAGAAGAAAAAAAAAGAGGAAGGGAGAAAAGTTTGTGGATCATCAAATCTCAAACTAAAAGTTATGAGAAAATTCATCATGAGGTAAGGAATTCCATCCTTTTTGGTGTTGTTTAATTAATTTAGACAAAACTTGATTCAAGATGTATTTTGAGGGAATTAAAATTAAAACTTTGTGGATCAATTATAAATTGTTAAAATTTGGGTTTGCATGTAAAATCAAGTTAGGTTGAAGTATATGAATTGTGATTCCGTAAATTTGTTAAATTTGTGTTCAATTTCACATAAATAGAAGAAAATGAGCAAGAGGATGAGGAAATGGGATTAGGTTCAAATTTATGGAAGTTGAATTGGGAATTAATTATGTTGAGTTTGATTTATGTAGTCTTACATAAGTTTGAGACAAATCTCTACATGCATGAACAAATCCCTCAATTTTGATACTCTCATTGTACATGCAAGAAAGATTTTTATGAATTGACTTCATGTTTTTGATGAAACAACAACTAAGTTTTGGAAAATTATGAGTTTATGGAAAATAAATTAGAAAGTAATTATTAAGAAATTGATGTTGAGATTAAATAATTGAGTTTGATTTTCTTCATCCTCCACATATTTGAAGTTTTCCATTACATGCATGGTAAGTTTTCAAGATTTTAGAATTGAATTCATATTTTAAAGGTTATGAACTTGAGATTAAATTATGATATAAATTAAGAAGTCAAATTATAAATTGAGCTTGATGATGTAAAATTGGCTGGATTTGGTAAGTGTCTTATACATGCATCTTGGATTTTGAGGAATTTAAGGTAAACAATTTTATGTTTTGAAGAGAAGAAGGAATAAATTTTATAAGAAAAATCAAGTTTATGGAAAATTAAGCATTGGGTTAATTTTGAATGTAGAAAAAATTAATTAGTTTTAATCTTAATGTCATACATGCAAATATTTTCCTAAGGGTCATATAACTTCAATTTCATGTACATTAAAAGGAATTAGTAAAATGGTGTCAAAATTGAAGTAGGTTCAAAATTTTAGAAGTTAATTTGAAAATAACCATTTTGGGTTTAGATTTATTTGTCTTATATGAAATTGAGATTCAATCACACATGGATCATGAATTTGCAAGAGTTTTGAGAGTTTAATTCATAATTTAAAAATTTGTGGGTTTGATGGGAAGAAAATGAGTTAAAATTAAATTTGGGCAATTGGAACATGATTTTGGTTGAATGTTTTCTAATTGGAAGTGTTTACTAAATCATACAATGCTTTCCATTTTTGAGTACTAAAAATACATGTTTTGAGGCTTTGAATATCAAATTTGAACTTCATTTGCAATTCTGAAATTTTCATAATTTACGTTGTCCGCTCGAGCGAGGAAAGTCTCGCTCGAGCGTGAAAATCGACCTCCCAGTAGTTTTTCAAATTTTACAGTCCGCTCGAGCGAAGACCCATTTTCAGTACACTTTGGAAAGTTACATTTAGTTCATATTTTTATTTTCATCTCTTTCCAATGCATTCTAGACATGATTTATGACTCAATAAAGAATAATAAGCTACTAATCAACATAAATTAGTTAGTTAATGAATGAATCATTGATCTAGTGGTAATTGTTTAAGAAGCCGAGTAAAGGATCAATCTATTTGGAAAAGAAGGACTTAGTGATGAAAGAATATGTGAAATAAGAATTCGGTTTATTTAAATGAGAAAGAATAAACGTAGTAGAACTTCGGACTATAAAGACTAGAAAGGACAAGTTTAATCAAGGGAGTAATGTGGTATTTCAATGTGTATATGTTATGTGCTTGTGTAGGTCACGCGCCATTGTCTGCCTGATTTTCCCGATGTGTCCAGTCTGTCTGATTTGCTTCTGCAGCCCACTGTGAGTAATAACTTAGTAAATATATGTTCAACAGTACTTATTTTCTGCGTGACAAAATGAGATCTGTTTTCTGAAATGATATGTTAAGTACAATGAATGATTGTTCAATTTCTAACATGTATTCGTGACATCCTTAGTACCATGTGAGATTTACAACCGTGACCCGGTAGCGGAGGTTCCTTTGTGGAACTAGGTTATTTGTAACCTTACACTTATGCGTCCTGTTTGTGCCTTGCTGTTGCGTCTGGGAGGCCCGCCATGGGGCTTAGTCTGTCGATTACAGATCCGGAGGTTCCTTCGCGGGAACTAGGTTATTCATAACCTTACGCATTGCGCGTCCTGTTTAGTTATGCTAATGGATGTATCACGTAAATGTAACGATGACTTATGATTTCTGTCGGTATATGATCTGATCACGTATGAGTTTGATAAAACTGAATTATGATTTCGATGTGATCAAGTATGCTTTTGATATAATAAGAATTGATTTCTGAAATCTGTACGAACTCATTCAGTGAAACCCCTTTACTCTGTTATTATTCACTGGGCTTTAGCTTACTGTATTATTTATGTATGTAGGTGATCAGGCACATGACCAGGCTAGAGGTTTCTATCTAGAATCTGTTTTGTCAGCCCACCTATGTGCCTCCCGTGGAGGTTCCGGATGTGATAAGTGTTGTCATTACGTAATTCGAAGTTTAAGTTATGTTTTCTTAATTGGTTTTTCAAGTCATGTGTTTTGAAAAGGGACTAAGTCCCTTCCTGCCTAATCTGTATATATTATAACTTAAAAATGATATGTATATATGTATATAAAAAGTTTAAAATTTTTCTGTCTCATATAAGTTTGCACAGCTCAATGGACGTTGTATATTCTTATTTGCTTCCGCTAGCCCCTAATATTATGTTAATCTGTCTCAGAGGCTTTCGGTAATCCCAAGATTACTGGCCGGTCACGATGCTAAACCTATAGGAGCGGGTTTGTGTCGTGACAATAACCCTTAACCTCATTACCACCAATGAAGTGTCTCCTAACCCACGAGATGTTGGAATTTTTTCTATCTCTATGAGACACTCTCTCATGCAACTCATAACAATAAGGGCGAATATGACCATACATACCACAATGATGACAAATAAAAATAGGGTGTACCTTCTCTTCTTTAGCCTTACCAACTCTAGGAAGATTGAGAAGTCCATCTTCATGTTGAATTTTTGTTCTCATTTTTCTTGAGTTCTTGTATCATGAGATGTAGATGCACTTCATTTTTTCTCTTTGTTACCACAAAAGCCAATGCTATTCTTGTCACAGCACATTTGTTGAGATCCAATGATATTGTCCAAAGTCTTTGATCCTTCGTTCCAAAGTCTAATGGTACCCATAGCACACTTGAGCTCTTTCTCTTTCTTGATGACTAGCTCTTCCAAGGCAACTTGAGATGTAACGCCCCAACTTCCAGGCCGTTAATAAATGAACTCAACCTCAAATTTAAAATTCTAACTAATTAATAACCTTAAAAATATAAAGATGTCTCCAAAATAATTACACAAAAGTCTCCAAAATACAACTTATACAAATCTCTAAAAACAATATATAGTGGTGAGCCCAAAAATCTTTAACTCAATAATCCTTTAAATTCTTCAAATCCAACCACCACTAAATTTGCTCCACACCTGAAAAATAAATTTATTCGGGAGGTATACAATTCAACTAGAGTAACAAAGATCGGAGAATGAATAATTTCACAGGGATTCAATAATTACACAAACAATTCAATTCAAGATACTAAGCAATTTACCAAATTACACAAACAAGTCGACTCGATATATGATAATTTATCCAAGACCAAATACCCGATCTTACTTAGTACATCACCAGTGACTGCCTCACCCCCCTCACCCAAGCACAACCACTTATCTGGGATATTGGTACAGAACATATTGGCAAAGTCCACTCGATCCATGTATGAAGCATTTCCACGTCATTTAGCTAAACAAATCAACATTTCCAACACAGAATAACTACACAGAGTTCATCAAATGACTAGATTAATCAAACGAATCAACAACAAATAATTCCACAAAATTTATCAAATTATCAAAATCATCAAGAGGAGTACAAATTGAAGATGATTGAAATAACACTATTTGCAAAGAGATTTAAAGGAGCATATTGTATACTACCCGAATTACCTCACATCAATCTCCTCCGTCGCCAACACTCTAATTTCGATATTTCTCCATGGATCTCCAAAAATAACTCTGATCTTACTTTGATAAAATCTATAACTCTCATCTGCTATATCACCAAGGCAAAACAGAATTTTCAGATTCAAAACCACTTAAAGATTGAAATTAAAAGGACCATTTCAAATATTTGCCGAGCCCGGCCTTCTTATGGTTCGTAGAGAATTTTATCTAGTTTTCATAACATTTTTCAGAAATGGAATAGTTTTTCCATATTTTTAGTTTTTTTAGAAATACTTCAGCTCTGTCCAGATTTGTCGACTGCTACAAAAATTGGATTTTCTCACAAACTGCTCACTCTTTTTCAATGAAATCAATTTTCCTTGAAAACTAACTCCTTAAGGAAGATTTTGACATAACATTTAGGTTCATAAGATTTTTCTCGAATTTTCGAAAGTTGTCTGTAAAACAGATTTCTCTAGCACAATTCTTGAAATAAGAAAGTTTGTGAGAAAAGAGGTTAACTAGGGGAAATTTTCCACTTCTCTTGTGCTAAAAAAATGCTAAATAATATGTATTAAACTCAGAAATTTGAGATAAAGGTGTGCCTTTGGAAATTTTGAGAGATTGATATGGAAAAAAGTAGCCTTATACCAATTAAGAGAAATACAATAAGGGTAGAATCAAGACTCAACTCCTTTCATTTTTAACACAAGAATACCATCAAAACATATCTGAAATGAATATTTAAAACTTCTAAGAGCGTGTATTTGAAAAGAAAAGAAATACGAGAGTGTTGTGTTGTGGCTTACTTAAGGTTTGGTTGAATTGCAAGCAAACTTCCTCTTTCTCTCCTATCTTCCACCAAGCTCACTCTCTTCCCCCTCTCCCTCTCAGCTGAATGAAGTATTTATGTGTGTGTTCTTCTATGTAAAATGCTAAGGGACGAGTTGTCTTTATAGGAAAATTGGTGCAAAAGGTCCAAAATATCCATTGGTTGGAATTGGATTGGATAGTTTGAATTTAGTTTGAATTCAATGGAATAGTGGAGGATTAGAGGCCTTAATTAGGTTCCTAAACATGATCTAGTTAGGGTTTTCCTCCTAATCAAACCAGTATCGTGGCATACATACATATATATATATATATATAAGTTTGTACCAAGTCAAAGATATTTTCCTTAAATCATGCAAAATTGTCTCGAAGTACATTCATAGTATCTATAGAGGTTATGGCTGGCCATAAATAGTGATTTAAGGGACTTATTTTATTTTTATTTTTTTGGGTATAAATGTTGGAAATTGTAAAATATAATGTTTAAAAAAGGTTTTAGGGTACAAGTGTATATATAAATATATAATGGTAATTGTTTGGGGTCAAAATGTGATTTAATAAAAATGTGAGGGCTTGGGCTCAATTAAAATATCTATTTCAAGTGTAGAGTTAATAAATTAGTGTTAGGAAAAATAATTCGGTTTGTATTATCTTGCTTTGAATTTAAAAGTAAATAACCGAACAAAAATTGTGAGAAATGGAAGTTTAGGTTCAGAGAGATTAATCTAAAATTTGAGAGTTAAATAATTAATATTAGAGTGTTAGAAATGGTTTCTGAGCTTCTAGGGTCGATTAGGGTTTGTATGGGTTCGTCTATGATGCTTTTTCAGTTCTAGGGTTTAATTCTGCAAATAAACAAGAAAGTAAGGGTTTTTATTATAATAACTCAAAATTTAGGGACCTAATAGGATTTACTAAAGTTACAGGTCTCACATGAGACATCTCGAGGGTTTCAATCTTTTCTTCATATGTTGCATAGATTTGTTGTAGCTCATTCCTCTCTGTCTCACAAGTCTAGAGTTTTGCACAAAGAGCTTGTCGATCACTAGAAATTTTGGTGGCGTCATTCCTAGCCTCGAAAATCTCCTTCTTTAATTTGACATTCTTATTTTCATAGGCTTTCAGTTTGATAGTGAGTTTGTCATTCAATTTAGATAAGTTAAGAGATTCCTTATACAACTTTTCATATGTTTGCTGAAACTCTTCATCATCACTTCCCGAGGATTCATCATCAGTGACGTTCTCAACCGGCCTCTTCGGATACTATATTTGTTCTTCAATTTCGGAAGCCGCCATGAAAGCAAGGAATTGTTCATGCCCCGCGTCGCCTTGTGCTTCGTTATCACTTTCATCTTTATCAGTCTCTGATTCATCATCCCAAGTGATACTGAAGGCTTTCTTATTCCTCAAACGATTAGGGCATTCTTGAGCAAAGTGGCCAAATCCTTGGCATTCATAGCATTGGACTTTTTTAGAGTTCCCTTTTATCTTTCATTTCTCCTTCTTGGTTATAGAATTAATTTTGAGTTTATCTTTACCTTTGGATTTATGAGTTGATTCCAAAATATTAGGATTTTTTTTCAAAAAAAACTTTTTAAATTGTTTTACAAAAGCATCCGTAATCTTTGAATCTATCTCACAATTCTCATCAGAATCCTTTCCAATTCTATGAGCACTACTAAAGGCAATATCATTTTTTTGCTTCTGTTTGAAATTTATATGTCCCTCATAAGTTTGGAGATTTCCAACCAAATGATCCAGCTTGAGATTGTCAATATCTTGAACCTCCTTAATAGCCGTAACTTTTGGTTGGAACCGATCGGGCAAGGACCTCAAAATTGTTTCCACAATCTTGGATTCTGATTTTTTTTCACCTAAATTGAAGTTGGAATTTACAATGTCACTCAACTTTGTATAAAATTCATCAAATGTCTCACTATTTTTCATTGAAAGATTTTCGAAACTAGACGTGAGCCTTTGAACTTTTGAGCGTTTAACAGAAGGAGTGCCCTCATGAATAGTTTGTAAGATATCCTAAGCCTTTTTTGCGACTTCATAATTGCAAATACGACTAAACTCTTCTGGTGTGACAGCGCAAAAGAGAGAATTAATAGCTTTACTATTCCAACTACTATTTTGGTAATCAGTTGTGTCCCACTTATCAATTGGTTGAGGGAAAGTTACTCCATCAATGGTAATCGTCGATTCGGTCCACCCATACATGACAGATTGCCAAACTTTTACATCAATCGATTTTAAAAATGATCTCATCCGAGCTTTCCTAAAAGAATAATTAGATCCGTCAAGTAAGGGTGGTCGAACCTTAGAATGTCCCTCACAAATTGATTCCATTATCACAAATCAAACACGATCTCACTCCAATAGTTTAAAAGAATAAAAAATAGAATTGAAAAATCTAAAAATCCCCAAGACGTTTATTTGTGATTATGTATCAATTTTAACCAGTAAATAACAATCTCAATCAAACAATCAAAGACAAATCAACACAACGATTTAACGTGAAAAAATCACAATTGGAGCACCTCCAATTGTGATTAAAAAAAATCACGGGCAAAAACCACAAAACAATCTACTAAGAAGACGAAAATGAATTACACAAGTGTATCCTCAATTACTTAGCAAATCCACGCCCGAATTGAACCGACCCCTAGATTTCTCTTCCACCACCGTCTTCACCTCGAAATTGTCTTACCTAACGTTGAATCCACAACGTCGATTTCAAATCCATGACAATGAGCCACCCCGGAATCCACTAAAGCTTCAGGCCTAAATTCCACAAAATCCACCGAAGAACAAATCTCTCTTTTGTAAATAGAACAAAATGAACAAACCCTTTGATATAATCCACTCAATTCATGATATAAGCTCTCATAGATATTAAAGGAAACTAGTAAAGAAGCTCCAAATGAAAATCCTAATACCCAAAAAGAAGATTGGAAGTCGTACCATAGAAACTGAATTAATCGCAAATTTATAGAAAACAGAATCGCAATCTCTGCTTGAGCGTAGAAATGGTTGCTCGAGTAGACTGACTAAAACGCGTGTTTCAAAATAAGAATCTACGCTCAAGCGCAGAAAAGGCCGCTCGAGCGTAAAAATACAACTCCTAATACTTTTGCAGGTAAGTGAAACTTCTTGAAGGATTGAATCTTCATCCAAACGCAAAATCGGCCACTGGAGCTGTCAAACAACTTCGACTACAATTTTGCTTTCAGCTCGATCCCCGACATAGTCAGCGAAGTGGCAAACATGAAAGCATTAATATCACAAACTCCTCTGCAAGGCACAGTTCAGGTTAGATTCGGATCTAAATACTCATAGCCTCACTAAAATAAAAGAACGAATAAAATTACAACTGAAAGAAGTTTTGTCAAACGGGATTGACAATAACAAAAACCTAACAGATTCTATTGACAATGCCCCATCTCCTATTATATCACCTCCAATTGTACCACTAATGAGGTGGCAAACAATGCCAACCAATCAATTTTCTTCAAACTCTTCTCCCTCATTTTAAAATTATTTTCCACCTGGTATAATTGGGGGTGAGAAAATAGGGGATGTAACAAAACGCACGATGATATACTAATTTTGCACTAATGATTATGCACGTTGATATGGTGATGACGTGAAATAAAATAATATTTTTTTACAGATGACGTAGATTTTTTTTAATAGTAATCACAATAATAATATTCACAATTAAAACATAAAACATAAAACATTGATTTTTTGGATAATTACTTTAAGATTTTGTTTTTTCATGCCCAGATTATTTGGTCTACTATGAATATTTTTCAAGCCTTTCACCGAGTAGATAGAAAGTGTAATCTTTCACTCTAGATGTAATAACCCCAATCCACAATTAGCCACTAATCGGTAATTAAGGATGTTAATGAGAGGATTAAAATAAATTATAGTTTATTATGTAATTTGCATGATATTTGGCCTTCTATCTGTTATTTATAGAATATCTGTTTGGAATTCCACTTTAATATGTAAATTGAAAACCTTATTGACATCCAAAATCGAAATTGACTACACCGTTATGTTATTTGGAATTTTTAGAACCATATGGCAAGTTTTATTAAAAAAATTGATTCAGAACGATTAATTAAGTCATGTTTGGTTAGCCTAATATTCTAATTAATGTGTTTTAGCACCATAAATATATATATGAGCCTTAACTCATTTTTGAGCTCAATTCTTTGCTCCTCTTAGTGCAAAAATCTGAGGTTTTCTTTTAGAGAGAGAGTGTGTGCAATTCTAGAGAGAGAGATGAAGGAATTGTAGGAGAATTGAAGACCTTGGCTTAGGTTCATCAAAACTAAGCTAGAGCTAGATTAATTCAAGACTATAGATATGAATTCAACCCCTAAATTATGAATCTAAGTTATCAACATGAAGATTATGTGTTTAAGGATGTGTATTGAGCTTAGAAGGAAGATTTGAGTGGCAATTCATGCATGCATGTACATTTTCTTACAAATTAAGCAGGATTTCTATGAATCCTCTCTTGCATGTTTGAAATTCATCTTTATTTGGGGAAATCATCAAGTTTCAAGTTGTTTTGTGGTGTTTGATCATGTTTTGGGAAGCTCAAGACCAAGAAAACCCATGCATGTTGTGTTCATGAACATTCATCGTGTTTTAAGTTGAAATTGTGAGTTTTTAACAAACCCTTGGGCCATCATTTTATGTAATGATCCTAAATTCTTCATGTTTTACAAGTTTACTATGTTATCTCTAGTTTTGAGGCCCGAGGGAAGTGTTTTGGATGGTTGAATTCGAGTTTTGAACTTGGGAGGTCAATCTGGATTTTCTATAAATTTGACCCACGCTTGAGCGGGAACTTTCACGCTCAGACGTGAACCCTGAATTCATGCACCACACTCAAGCATGGGTCGAGCGCTCGTCGAGCGTGAAAACCTTGCATCCAGTACTTTTTAGAGTTCTGATCCGCTCGGCGGAAAAGTCACGCCGAGCGAGCTTCATTGTCTCAGATGTCCGCCGAAAGGGAAACCCACGCTCGACCGTAGACCTCATTTTCAAAAAATTTGACTAAGTGTTCCAACTTATGTTTTGGCATCCTTATTGCATCTTAGGCATTCCTAAGACCTAATTAAGCTTTGATAATGAGGTTATGGATTAGAAACACACTAAGGAACGAATGTACTAAGTCAAGGATTTGCAAATGTGTGTGTGTTTAAGCATTGTGATAAAAAAGAACAAGAACCAATGTAATGAAAGCTAAGCCGTGTTGGCTACATGAATGTGTAATGATAAGACGTGCTTGTGTTATGTATTTTGTGGTTGTAGGTCAAGACTCGAGGATTGATTGACCGCTTACTAGAACCACTATGAGTAACGTCATTGTAAAGATACGCTCATATGAATTACGTTCCAAATGAAATATGATAAGTTCTGATTTCTGAAATGATATATGTTTTTGTGAACGAATATTCCATGTTTGAAATCTATTATGGCATCCATAGATAGTCCCAAGTCATGGGGGACGGCATGAAAATGCGGGTCCATGACATACATGTGATTACGAGATCTCGTTAGCCACTTCATTTTGGTGATATGTGTTTAATCGGTATCTGAAACCGATAACTCTAGTCGGAAGACGTTCTGTGATGTGTTCTATGAGATGTACCATTATTATGTTCTGATATGAGGATGTTTATGCTATGATCTGTTTTCCGTTTATGATATGTTTGGATTTCGTTCACTAACCCCTTTACCTTAATGTTATTCACTGGACTTTAGCTCACTGTTTGTATATATATATGTATAGGTGAGCATTCTGGAGTTCGAGTCTGAAGGCTTTTGTCTAGATCTGTGCTCCGTTGTCAGCCAACCATTGTGCCTCACGTGGAGGTTCCCGAAGCGTCCTATGTTTAAGTTCTGTGGTTTCTGTTTATATAAGACTTGATTTGATGTCGTTGGTTGTACTTACAATACTGTAATATATGTGGGTATAATGTATGGTTGACTACCGGTTATGTATATAAAGTTTTAAATATTCTGTTTCATATAAGTCAGCACAGCTCATTGGACAACTATATTTATGTATTTGCTTCCGCTAGCCCCTTAATTTTGTTAATCTGTTCAGAGGCCTTCGGTAATCCAAGGATTACTAGCCGGTTACGATGCTAAACCTATAGGGGCGGGTTTGGGTTGTGACACTAGGTAACTATTACTTTGCTTGTATCACTATTCTCAGACCTCTAGAAAATTAAACAACAATAGACAAAGTATATATGGAAATAGAAAACTTTTATTGAATACTTGAAAAAACTATAGAGATTATAAGAAAAATAAGGAGAACACTCTTGCTCACTTATAAGACTCTACTTCTACAAGACGCGGCCACACCCTTTTATAGGCCAAGAGTGGACTTCAACTTCAAATATACAATGCATATAAATTAAAAGATAAGGTTCTTGTAGCAAGATAAGAAATCTTTTACATTCTGATTTATTAAAACTAACAACTTAGGTGTGGTATCTCCACCACTTTGGTTTTATTCAGCATATGAGTCCCTTGTCTTTATTCACCATATGATTCACTTTGTTGTGTCCACTTAGGTGTATTCGTCATGTGAGTGTTTTTTTTTTTTGGCTTCTTTTTTCTTGACTTCTTCTGTCATATGAGACTTTCTTGGCTTTGTACTCCATGTGACTATTTTGAAGGATTCGTGTTTTTTTTTTTTTTTTTTGGGCTTGATTTGTGATGTAAACTTTTGCCTATTTTTTAGAAATGCAGAGATCCATGTCTTGCATTGATTCATAGTAAATTTGGGCTTTTCTCTTGATTTTGCAAAATTTCCAAACAACAGTAGAGATGTCTAGTACTTCAATTATCTCTTCTTGAAGCATATTGAGTATTTCCTTTACTTTGTCTTCTCCTAACTTAGATGGTTCAATAAAAGTTTTTTCGCTTCTTACCACCACAACTATCTTCCCATCACAGAAAATTGTTAGTTCTGAATGTTGGAGAAGAGTTTCCAATGTATTATGGAAAAACATGAGCCTATCAATTTTGTTGATGGTAGGATCATATCCCTTCCATGATCTTTTGTTTTTACTATGATAGAAAAGATTTTGACTAGTTATTGAGTATAGATACCAGATCTAATATAGTTGATAAAACTAAGTTTTAGTTCTTTTAGCCAGAGTGGATACAATGTGTGCCATAATAAATATCGGGGTTTTCTCCCATAATTGTAATAGCATATTTAACTATTGCTAAAAATTTGTTTAAGAGCTAAAAATCTTCTCTATCAATTTCTACAAAATCAACAATTTCAAATTCAATCCAGTGCATATTAATTTTATCCATGGATAACTTAGGACTTGGCCAACCATAATCCCAGTTTAAGGATTCTACGAAGTATGGCATATGAAGTATTTCCTCATGTTCATCTTATTTTTTGGTAATTTGTTTAATTTTTTCAACCAACTCTTTTGGTAAAAGAAATGTTTCTATTTCTTTTAAAACAAAAATTCTTTTTGCTCTTGCTTCCATCATTTTTTCATCACTGCAGATGATGTTAAGTTCATTTTTTAGAAACCCAACATAATTAGTAAAAATACTGATAATTCTATGCACATCTTTTCGTTTATTGTTGTATAGAGCATACCAAAATTCTTTGAAAAGCTTGCTACTTTCTGGTGCTAGTCCAAGATTCTAAAACGGTTTTTCGATTATAGCAGGGAGTTCTGCTATATATATATAGATATCTTCAAGTTCGGTGAGTTCAGAGATTACTTCACCATTTAGCTTATTTGATGATTATCCTTTTAAGAATTCCTTTGAATTTTTTGATTTAAAATTCGGATTTCTTCTTTTTGTTGTCGTGGTTTCAGCCGTACGCGCTTTGTTAGCTGAAGTATTTTTTGAATCATTCCACCAACAGTTTTCAGCTTTATGGCCTAGTTTGTTACAGTTCCAACAAAATAACATGGGTCTTTTCCTTTGTCAGCTGAAATTGTGATTTCATACACCATAAAACTCATAAAACTTAATTCCCTAATTAGAGAATCTGCAATGGAATTTTTCTTAGAATAAATATATTTAACATCAAAGCTAAAATGATAAAACCACTACTGCCAACTGTGTAATCTGATTTGACTTACATCCCTTAAATCTTTTTTCAAAAAAACTTTAAAACACTTATTATCTGTTTTGATAATGAAATGTTTAGAGACTAAGAAAATATATAAAAATAAAAAATTTATACCATTTTTTATACCAAGAAATTCTTTTTCATTTATGTGGTATCTTGTTTCAGCATCTTTGAAACTACCATTCAAATATCCACATATACATTCTTTAGATTTATTAGGAGATATTGATTTTAATATTGCTTTCCAATTATTCTCAGAGGCATCTACTTCTAAGATTAATTTATCTCCTTGATTAGGTGGACTCAACTTAGAAGATTTTTTACTATCTTCTATAGTTATGTTTTTAGTATTTTTTTTTTTAAAAAAAAATTCCAACTCCAATTTCCTTTTATAAGCTTTTTGCTTAATGGGTTTACTAATTCATATAAGTTTAGAATAAACTTTTTGGCATAGTTAATTATTCTCAAAAATCATTGAAATTGTTGACATCTCCTATCTCTTTAGAAAACTTTGTGACTTTTTCAGAAATATGATTTTGAAGCACAATTTTTTTGTTGTCATCAATTACTAATCCCAAATATTTTATGGAATTCTTTTTCCCATTCAATTTTCTTTTTAGATAGTACTAATCCATGATCTATGAATTCTTGAGCTATTATTTTGAGATGATTTCGATGTTCCTCTTTAGTTTTAGATAAAACTAAAATATCATCTACATATACCATACAATATTCTCCATATTTTCAACAAATATTATTCATTCTTCTTTGAAAGAGAGGTAGAGCTTGTTTTAAGTCAAATAGTAAAATCAACCATTCATAGTATCCTTGCGGAGCACTAAAATTAGTTAGAGGAATAGAATTTTCTTTCATTTAAATTTGCCAATAACTACATTTTAAATCAAATTTAGAAAGAAAAAAAAAGGGCTAATTGAATTTTCTTAATTAAAACGTTTTTGTTAGGCAATTTATAACCATCTTTTATAGTCTTTTTATTTAAAACTCTATAATCTATTACCATATGAGCTTTACCTCTTAATTTTTTTGCATGATTCATTACCATAAATGGAGGGCTAGAATGAGAACTTTTATTTGGTCATATTTGAAAAATCTAGAAACCCTCTAGATGTTGATTTGTGATTATGTAACAATTTTAAACAGAATATAACAATCCCAATCAAACAATCAAGAGAAAGAGACACAATGATTTTTACGTGGAAAAACCACAATTGGACACCTCCAACTGTGATAAAAAAACCACGGGCAACTGCCACAAGACAATCCACTAAGAAGAATTAAAAGAATTACACAGGTATACTCTCAATTATCTAGCAAATCCACAATGCCTAATTGAACCAACCTCTATGTGCCTCTTCCAACCCCATCTTCACCACGAAATTGTCTTTCTGATGAGTCACTCCGGATTCCACCAAAGCTTCAGGCTCGAATTCTTCAGAATCCACAGCTGAAGAACAACTCTCTTTTGTGTATAACAAACAAATCTTTGATGTACTCTCTTTAAACCATGAGTTGAATACTCAATAAAACATCAAAGAAAATAACAAAATATCCCCAGATATAAACCTTTAAGAACCAAAAAGAAGATCTGGAGGACTTCAATAAATATCACTTAGTTTTGGGAGAAAACCAAGTATTTATAGAGAACCAAAAGTAATCCTAGATTGGGAAGAAAACAAACTCCTTGAGAAATCCGGATTCTGAGGCTCGCTCGAGCAAAGCTTTGCTGGCTCGAGCGAGGAGTGTATTTTTCATGATTTCTACTAGTGCCTTAGCTCGAGCTACGGATCCTTGGCTCGAGCGAGGAATACACTCTTTCAGATTTTTGTATGGACGCAATCCTTGGCTCGAGCGAGTATTCCTTAGATCGAGCGAGCAAACCTTCGCTCGAGCGACCAATGGCAGACATGCAATTTTGAATGCAATTTTGCATTTTGCTTCGGCCGCGAGCTAACCGGGTAACTCGACCCCCGTAATAATCAGCGAAGTGGCAATCTTGAAAGCATTAACATCACAAACTTCTCTGCATGGCTCGATTCGGGTTTGGATTTGCATCTAATAAACTCATAGCCTCACTGAAATAAAAATGCGAATAAAATTACAACTCAAAAGAGTTTTGTCAAACAGGGTTGCCAACAATAAAAACCTAACAGTATTAACCCTTGTTTTAATAAGTCAATAATTTATTTTTCAAATTCCTTAATCATTTCAAGACCATGTCTAATGGGTTTTTACATTAACTACATAATTTGGATTTGTCTAATTTTAGTGGGTTGTCACTAACATTATTTTCTAACATTTTCTGAATATTATCTAAACTCGGTATCTTTTCCTTATTTTCCTTATTTGCCTTGATAGTGATTTGTGATATTAGTGATCCATTGTTCATCTTCTTCTTCACTATTACTTTTATATTCACTATCAGTTATAGTGTTATTTTCACTGCTAATTTCATCTTCAAATAGTTATTGCTAAGTTTTTTGCTTGATTGTCATCAATTGTTTTAAGCTCACCATGCTGGACTGTGTAAAGAGGTTCAATTTGTGTAAATAAATTTGGTTTTGTAATTTTACTAGGGTTAAAACCAAATTTATATTTTTGAGATGCATATTTAACAATGGGATTTCACGCATTTTAAGAGCAATATAGGATTGATCTTGAAGAAAATGTCTATTTTGTTTTTGTTTTAAAAATACATTGCCAACTAAAAAATCTCCATCTAAAAATGGAAATTGAATTATTCTGTCCATTATAAATTCTTTTTGATTAAGAATAACATGGAACGTGATAACTTTCATATTCCATAGATATCGATTGACCGTTTGCCAATTTTAATACCATTGAATTTTCAATTAAAACTCATTTGTCTGGAGGTAATATTCTAGGTTTTGCCAAACTATATGAAGCACTAATGTCAACTAATGCATAAATAGTATAAGAATGATAGCCCAAAAATTTAAACAGTAATTCAACATATGAATTTGTAGAGTTAACTTCAACAGTTTTTTTCAAAAATTTCATGAGATTTTTTACTCAAATCTTCACTTATTTTTTGGATTATTTCTTCTACTCCTTTTTGGAGTTTTTCTTCGAATAATCCTCGTTACTTTAATTTCACATTTAAAGTGATGGAGATATTTTTGAAAGAAACCATTTTTAGGTTTTGGTGTTCTTTGATTGATATCTTTCATGAAGATTTATTGGTAATAGGAATACTTATTGTTTTGTATCTTATTATTTCTTCATCTAAACTTTCTTGTACACTAGATTCTTCAATGATAGCATTATCTTTGTTTTTTGTTCTTTCTAAGCTACTTGTATAATTAGCTCTCGTAAAAAGAATTGATTTACGTCTAGGTCCATCTAGATAAACAACACATTTGTTTTCTCAAATTGTTCAATTTTTGATTTTTTTTTTTTATTTGAAGTTTCTCTAAGAACCCATTTCTTAGGCCATGATAATTGTTTTACATTAACCTTTTTGGATTAAAATTTTCAAGTGTGAGCACTCATTTTTTCAAATAGCTCTACTTCAGGTATAAGTTCACTAAGAGGATTAACTGTATTAACTACTCTATACATAAGCCTAATACTCGATTAAGATTAGGATCTTCCAAAGCCAAAAAATAATTTGGTTTGAAAGTGAACCAAATTGGTCCATTATACAAATTACTTTAAATTCCTCCGATTAAGGAATTTTCAAAGCTATGCCATCTATTATCCACGACATATGTTTGATAGAAAACTTTGCGAAACATAAACTAAAAGCCGTTAAGGATTCAATTTTATACATGAAAACTATATGAATTTCTACTATACAAAATAAGTGTACACATAGCTTGATCCATGATAGTATGAAAAACTCTTTTAAGAAAGAGAAACCTTGAATAGAAAACCCTTGATCTTCAGGTTCTTTATTTATCTAAGATCTCCAAACCACTTCTCTCTCTCTCTTTAGGCGATGAGAGCCTTCTTGTGATGACAACTTGAGTTTTGTGTTAGAGAGTGTGGTTGGGGACCTTACACTACTTATACTAGTAATCTTCCCATCAAAGAATCCATTCATTCAATGAACCTCATTAGATAGATTCATGTATCTTCTACATTCATAATAGATACATAATGCATCTCTAAGATTCATTCATAATGAATCTATCACATTCAATGTATTGACACTATCTCCATTAGTCTTCTATACATTATGTATATAAAGGTGCATTCATCAATAATTAGTCACCATCTGATTGATGCTTAATGAGATGAATCTAGTATAACCATGTATAAGCCACATTAAGCCATATTAGGAAAAATTCTTACAATCTCCCACTTGCCTTGCATGATTATATTACGTCACTAGATTATCATAATATGGCCAATGTTCTCCCACTAGAAGATTACACCATCATCATTAGATTTTGTTCAATGAAATTATAAGCACCAAATCATTATAGTTAGTGATTTACACATTGATCAAGATTGTATAATGATTATAGTGTTAATATTTTCCATCAACATGAATAAGTAAATCTTAAATCACAGAGATGACATTAGCAACATAATAGTGATTAATGTTAATTCATCTATAATGGTCCCATTGTTTATACATTCTTCTAAATTGTGCACAAGTATGAAGAATGAAAACAATAAACATAATCATTACTAACATAAGATGATTATAACATAACATTTATCATGAACATAATACACTCATTTCAAGTCTAAATATGATAAACTGTCTACTAAGCTCATGCACGCAACATGTTCTTGAAAGAGCTTAGGTGTGAGACCTTTAGTTAAAGGATCTGCCAACATGAGTGTAGTGCTAATATGAGAGATGAAAATAGTCTGATTCAGAACCCTTTCTTTAATAACTAGATACTTGATATCAATATACTTTGATCCTCCTAAAGTTTTTTTATTATTGGAGAACCGAACAGCAGCATCATTATCACAGTAAATTTGTAAGGGCCTCGAAATTGAATCAACAAGTTGTAATCCAAATATGAAATTCTTTAGCCATACTGCATGACATGTGGCTTCATAACATGCTATAAACTCTGCTTCTATAATGGAAGAGGTTGTCAGAAACTGGTTATGACTCTTCCATGAAATAGGTCCATTAGCAAGCTTAAAAATATATCCAAAAGTGGACTTTCGAGTGTCTTTACATCCAACATAATCATCATTTGAATAACCAATTACTTCAAGGTTGTCTATTCTTTGATAAGTAAGCATGTAATCCTTAGTGCCTTGTAAATATCGCAACATTTTCTTAACTACTTTCCAATGATCAAGTTCGGGATTGCTTTGGTACCGACTAAGCATACCAACTACAAATGTTATGTCAGGACGTGTACAAACTTGAACATACATAATGCTTCCAACTGCAGAGGCATAAGGAATTTCTTTCATTTGTTCCATCTTTAAATTATTTATGGGACACTAAAATTCACTAAATTTATCACCCTTAACTATAAGGGCAACACTACTTGAACAGTTTTGCCTGTTGAACCTTTTAAGAACCTTTTCGATATAAGCTCCTTGGGACAATCCTAAAATACCACGAGACCTATCTCGGTGAATTTCTATCCCAATGACAAAAAATGCTTCACCAAGATCTTTCATGTTAAAATTTCTCGTAAGGAATTGCTTTGTCTCATGTATCATTTCCAAATTATTGCTAGCAAGCAATATATCATCAACATACAAAATTATAATGCAGATATTGCTTCCACTGATTTTAAGGTAGCCACATTGATCAACCACATTATTCTTAAAATCAAATTTGGTGAGAACTTTATGAAATTTAAGATACCATTGTCGAGATACCTACTTTAGGCCATATATGGACTTCTTAAGCCTACAAATCATATTTTCCTTGCTTTCATCCTGAAAACCTTCAGGTTAGTCCATGTAGACCATTTCATGTAAGTCACCATTTAAAAAGGCTGTTTTAACGTCCATTTGATGTAACTCTAAATCATAATGAGCTACTAAAGCCATGACTATTCTCAAGGAATCCTTATTAGAAACAGGAGAATAAGTTTCCTTATAGTCCATCCCTTCTATTTGAGTATATCCTTTAGTAACTAATATGGCCTTGTATCTTCCGATATTGCTTTTAGGATCACGCTTGGTTTTAAAAACCCATTTGCATCCAACAGTTTTGGCTCCCTTAGGCAATTCTACAAGATTCTTATTAGAAACAGGAGAATAAATTTCCTTCTAGTCCATCCCTTCTATTTGAGTATATCCTTTAGTAACTACTATGGCCTTGTATCTTTTGATATTGCTTTTAGGATCACACTTGGTTTTAAAAACCCATTTGCATCCAACAGTTTTGGCTCCCTTGGTCTTTCACGGATTTTAACTCATCTTTCATGACATTTAACCATTAAGTTGCATTTCCATTATTCATGGCTTGGGCATAAGAAACAAGATCATTCTCTAAGCCTATATCACACTCAATTAGGTAAGCCTCATAGTCATTTGATATAGCTAGTTTCTTTTCTCTTTGTGATCTGCGTAAAAGTTATTCTACAACTAGGACAACTTCTTTTTTAATGTGAGAAATCTCTTGAGTACCAACATTATCCACAATAGGTTCAGGTACTTCATTTTCTTAGATAATCATGGAAGGCATAAAAGCACGATTTTTCTTCAAAGAAACTTTTTTGAGATTCATACTCCTACTAATGTCTTCATCCTTTAAGAACATAGCATTTCTAGTTTCAACAATTCTTGTGCTATGAATGGGACAATAGAATCTAAAATCCTTTGATCTCTCAGGATATCCAAAGAAATAACAACTTATAGTTCTAGGATCTAATTTCTTTATTTATGGGTTGAAATTTTTTTCTTTAGCAGGACAACCCCATACATGTAAATAATTCAAATTAGGTTTCCTACCAACCCACAACTCATAAGGAGTTACAGGCACAGCCTTACTAGGAATCCTATTAAGAACATTTACAGCTGTTTTTAAAGTTTCATCCCACAAGTAATCTAGCAAAGAAGAGTTACTCATCATGCTTCTCATCATATCTTAAAGAGTACGGTTTCGTCGTTCAACTACACCATTTTGCTTAGGTGTACCAGGCAATATGTAGTTAGCAACAATACCATTCTCAGCTAAAAATAAAGCAAAAACACTTGGATTTTGACTCGGCTCAGTGAATCTACCATAATATTCACTGCCTCTATCAGGTCTTACACTTTTAATCTATCTGCCAAGTTGATTTTCAACTTTAACTTTATAGAGTTTGAACATATCCAGTACTTCTAATTTTTCACGAATAAGATACACATAAGTATACCTAGAAAAGTCATCAATAAAAGTAATAAAATATTTCTGTCTAGAAATAGTTAGAACAATAAAGGGACAACATATATCAGTATGAATTGTGTTTAATAATTCAGTAGTCCTAGTAGCACTCTTTTTCTTTGTCTTTGTGTATTTTCCTTTAATGTAATTCACACAAGTACTAAACCAAACCAAACCAAACCAAGCCTTAAGTCCCATCAAATGGGGTCAGCTACATGAATCCTTATTTTCTATGCGGCCCTATCAAAGGCTATTTCGTTAGTCAAATTAAATAGATCCATATCTCTATTTACAACGTTAGCCAACGTTAATTTAGGCCTACCCCATTCCCTAACACTTCCATCTACTGTTACAGCATCTTATCTCTTCACTACTGCCTCTGTTGGTCTCTGTTGAATATGACCAAACTATCTCAATTGAGTCTCTCTCAACTTATCTTCTATCGGTGCTACTCTTACCCATTCTCGAATACACTCATTTCTAATTTTGTCTTGTCTAGTCTTGTCACACATCCACCTTAACATTCACATCTCAAATGTTGTTTCTTGGTTGCCTAACACTCTGTCTCATACAACATCGCTGGTCTAATAGCCGTTTTATAGAACTTACCTTTTAGTCTAGTGGGTATTCGTTTATCGCACAGTACCCCAGACATACTTCTCTACTTACACCATCTTGCCTTAATCCTATGGGCCACATCTGCATCAATTCCCCCCCGCTGTTGTGATAATCAACCCTAAATAATGAAAATGTTCACTCTTAGGCAGTTCTTGATTCTCAATCTTCACTTCTCCTCTATTTTCATTGTTACTATTACTAAATTTACACTCCATGTACTATGTCTTAATTCTGCTTATCCGGAATCCTTTAAATTCAAGAGCTTTTCTCCAAATCTCCAATTTTGTGTTAACTCATTCTCTAGTCTTATCCACTAACACGATATCGTCTGCAAAAAGCATACACTATGGCACGTCATCCTGAATATTTCTCGTCAACTCATCCATAACTAAAGCAAAAAGATAAGGACTTAAGGTAGATCCTTGGTATAACCCTACAATGATAGGAAATTCATTTGTCTTTCCAGCAGGCGATCTAATAGTGGTCATCACCCCTTCGTACATGTCCCTAATCACATCAATGTAATCTTTTGTCACCCATTTCTTCTTTAACACCCACCATATTATATCTCAGGGCACTCTATCATATGCTTTTTCAAGGTCGATAAACACCAAATTGTAGACACCCCATTTTTGACCACTCTTAAAACTTGGACGCGACTGATGGTTTACATGGTGGAGAAAGGTGTACAGGGGAAAGGTTCAGTTTCTTCGGCAAGAAGAGAGTCAAATCTCAACTTCATACCCCTTTTTGGACCAAAACAATCTTGATAAAAAGATTTTAGACCTTAAAACCCTCTCTTTCAAAACGTTTTTGAAATAAAGTTTTTACGATGTTCCGAGGCTCACATTTTGTCAAATGTTGCGTTTTTCGGGAAACTGAGCAAGGACAAAGTGGAAATGAATGAAAGAGAGATGAAATCTTTGAAAAATATTTCAAAACACCTTGTCTAGGGGTTTGAAGTTGAAGAAAAGAGGAGAAGAGAGAGGAAAACTAGTTTGGGAGAAGTTCGGCATGAATCCGAGTAGGACCGAAATTGCGCGGTTTCACCGAAACGAGCATAACTCTTTGCACATGAGGAATTTTGATACAAGGTTGGCGCCATTGGAAAGCTAACTTCTGGGGCTTCAATGTGGCTACATGGAAGACCAAAAAATCAGATGGCTGACCACTTAGGTGGTCAAAAGTGGTTCGGCATGAATCCGGGAAGGAGAGAAAAAGTCGAGCGGTCCTCGCTAAATCGGGCTTATTCATTTGCATACTTGGATTTAAGATATGAGGCCACCACCGTTGGAAAGTTTACTTCTGGGGCTTCATTTTGCACTCAAGAATCTCCTAAAGCCAAATCCAGGTGGGGGAGATATGGTTGGTTGAAGTAGGGCATCAATCCGGTTGGACCGAATCTGCGTGGCTTTACCAAAACAGGCATAACTTTTTGCACAGGATGAATTTTAATGCAAGGTTTGCACCATTGGAAAGCTAACTTCTGGGGCTTCATCCTAAGGGGTGGCCGACCACCTTGACCCTTTTGATCTGGTCGGCCAGCTACCCTCTGTTTTGTCTCTCTGAGTGTGTTCTAGCTGTGCTAGCTAGAAGCCATTTGCAGCATCCTCCATACACGTGTATGGAGGATCTTCAAATTTTTTTTTAGCTTTCAAGAGAAGCTTTAGACCTCTTTGTCTATATAGGAGGGCCTCTCCCTCCTTTGTGTTGGTTCAGAAAATTGCTAGGGCTAAACAATATATCTCTCTCTTTTGAGCTCTAAATTGCTTGGTTCTTGGCCCCTTTGCACCACCTCTCATAGCATAACACTTCCATCATCAACCTAAGGTCCTTGGAGGGTATTTTCAAAGGTTCAAGGTTGGGTTTTTGGGTCCAAAGACTACTGGTCTTCATGGGTAATCATTTTTTCCCTTTTTGAGCATTATTTTGATCTATCTTTTAGCTATACTTGCAAGCATTTTTGAGCATTTTCATAAACTGAAAAAAGCATTTTTTTGAGCTTCTCTTCAAGTTTGTTCAAGGTCATTTTTCTGTTTGGGGTCACCTTCCCCCTTGCATGCTTCATTTCCTCATGTTTTGAGCCATGTATTAGAGCATTTTTGATGGCCTTGGTTTGGCCTTTTAGCCACTGAAATCTAGTGGATTTTTAGTGGCTAATATGTGTTTTTGAGCCCTAAAATCAGAGAGGGGTGACCCTCTCACCCCTTGTTCTCTTTACTAGCTTTGTTGGCCTTCTAAAGGGGCCCCTATTTGTATGTTTCAAAGCCATATTTCAGGCCCTATTTGGTGAGTTTTAAGGTCTGCATTAGCTCTGTCCAGAGCCCATTTTGCCATATAAAGTGTCTATTATGCATGTGTAGAACAATCCTATCCAAGGCCTTTCAAAGGAGCTTTCACTTTCATGCTTCCTAGACTGATTTCAGGGCCTTTTTGGTGGGTTTTAGGACCCTCATAACCTCTTTCTAGAGGTAGTTTTGCCATTTTGTGTGTCCGTCATATATGTGTAGAACAACCCCTTGCATGGCCTCTCAAAGAAGCACCTCATTCTAACATGTGTTGAATATTTTAGCATGGCATACTTCTGTTTTTGGCTGGTTTGATGAGCCCTCATGTGCTTCACATACTTGTAGTGTAAATCATGGTTCACTAGCTTATTTTGCATGCTTTGTTGACCCTTGATTTTAGCTTTTTTTGGCCTTGCCTTAAACTGATTTTGTGCATATTTTGGACTGCCCTAGCTCTGTTTTGGGTCTCATGGTCGAATGATGTTTGTTTTGCATGCTTGTAGTTCAATATCCATGCTTAACTTTGAGTTTTGAGGCTCATTACATGCATATACTGAGGTGTGTTCATGTTTTGGGCCCGTTATACATTATATTTCAGAGCTTGTTTGAATGCCATATTTTCATGTTTTATACTCTTTAAATGCGTTTGAGAGTCGGGCTTGTATGCCTCATTTACCGACCATTGAATGAGCTCCATTTCTTTGCATTCCAAGCCATCATTTTAGGCCATTTCCCCACTATTTCAGACCTGCCTAGGGTCTGTTTGGGGTTGATTTTGCCATTCGTGCATTGCTTTGTGTACCTCTAGTGTTACCCGCTTCACTAGTTTCGGTACCCGAGCCACCTAGCATACATTGTGTGACATATTTGTATGTTTCGGGACCATCTTTTATGCCATTTCAGAGCTATATCATGTCCCATTCTATGCCATGTTTCATCATCTGCCATGCTTAGTTAGAGTTGCATGTTATGCCTTAGGATCGGTCCTTTGCATCCGTGCATGTTTGCATGTGTTTCGATTGTCTCATTTCCATCATATGGCCACTGATGTGAGTGTGGCTGAGGTCCACTCATATTAGTGTAAGTCCATCTTGCATTTGTATATGCCATTTAGTTCATGTGCGCATGATAGTCTTCGTAAGTGCATTGTGTATGTCATGTTATGTCACATGCATTGTGTATGCCACTTTAGCCCATAGCATTGTGTATGCTAGGTTGCATGTTAGTTGCATTGTGTATGCCATCTCATCGCTTTGTGTTTGGAGTAGGGTTAGTCCAAACACGGGAAACGAGGGACATTTCGTACTCCAAGTGACGAAACGTGTCTCAATTCCTAGTCGCCAACACTCCGAATTATCCATGATGGAGTTTAGGCCTTGTTATGCTTATATGTGCATTCATTTCACATTAAGTTGTGCAACTCGACTCCTCGGCCATCATGCATCGAGATGCGTGATTGGTGGTACGAGGATCGAGGTCTACACTCTCTAGAGCTTGTGCAATGACGGGGAGAGTGGTCATGCACACATGTGTTGAAAATACTTTGCCATGCCCCTTTCTTGCTCTCTGTTGCAGCAAATCAGAATCTAGCAGCAAAAACTAGTCAGCAGCCTTCGGAAGTTTTATACAGTGTTCTAGGACCAATTGCAAAACAGAGGCAAATCGGGGCATCGCAAGGAATTTCCCGACAAAGCGACCCAAGCACGCATGCATCTTTCATCATTCGGAACAAGAGCTGAGGCAGTCCATTTTATAGCTTGCATGCTAGTTTATTCGCTTTCCTAGTTAATTTGTTAATTAATTAGGGTTTTATAATATTTAATTAGCTAGAGTAGTTAATTATTTATTCAGACTATATTATTTATTCGAACCCTCCGAGCGAGGGCAATTGTGTAATAAGTGTGCGTGTGTGTGATGTATGTCTTCCAACCCCATGTCTTTCTCCCTTTTATTTACCAGCTTATGATGGTTAGTTTAGGGCATGTTTCAATTAGCATACTTATGTTCGCATGTTTGCATTCATTCATCTGTCTTGCATGCACCGAGCTCGACGCATCATACTAACTGCATTGTATTTCAATTTCAAGTTGAATACATGTTATCTATTGCATTTCATATGCCATGTTTAGAATAGCCGAGCCTATCTTAGTTGTATTTTGCATGTGTTGCATTAGCCATCTTAACATGAACTAGGATCATGCATTGAGTACTAACTAGTTTCTGTTTTGGCTTGGAGTACTCTGTGAGTGTTTATGCTTTAGCATCCTTCCATGCGTGTGAGTGACTACCATGATAGCATGCTCACCATGAGGCTATGTGTTTATGTAATATAACTGCCTGAATGCCTGTGGGTGAAGGTTGGGTTATTTGAATTAGAACAATTCACCGATTGAGAGTTTTAAGCCCATTTGAGAGTGGCAAAATCATGTTTTCTTAAGCCCACCTGAGGGCGGCAAATCCACCTCTTAGCCTACTTGCAAGTAACACCTTCAAACCGTTTTTCAAAACAAACATGAGATGTTTTGTTCCAATTCAGGCGACCCAGTCTATGCTTATATGTTGTGCGCATCACATAGTAATTCTAGGTTAATAAACCGGAATAAGAGCACATAATGTTTTCAAAACTTGATATCATGATTAGTAGAGGCCGATCTTTGATCGAGCGAGCGGGGGTGCTCACGAAGTGACCTTCCCCAATCATACCCAAGTTCCCGAGCCGAGGCAACTTTGGTGATGATGGACACGTGGCCTTAGGCAACGAGTCAGGGTTTCCTAAATTTTCCCAAAATAAATATTTAGGTGGCGACTCTATATCTGGAAAAGCAGTCCATGTTTGGCACTTCTTTCAAAAAATCTATTTTCAAAAACGATTTGCCGGATTTGGACTCTTTGATGATTCATCGGTCTTGCATTGCACTCTGCGAGATTAGATACAGGACCGTGACATTGAGTCCTGAACTGTAGTGAGCCCAATGAACAAAACAGGATTCCCTCCCGGGACGTTCGGGGACATCTACACATATGAATGTCTTTTTTCTTTTCTCTATACTTTTATATTACTCTCTTCAAAAGATAGATTGCTTCCATTGTTGACATGCCAGGTATAAACCCAAATTGATTCTCTGACACCTCTGTTATATCTCGCAATTGGCGTTCCATCACCCTCTCCCATACTTTCATTATATGACACATTAGCTTGATTTCTCTATAGTTGTTGCAATTCTAGACATCTCCTTTATTCTTAAAGACTAGCACTAAAATACTCTTCCTCCACTTATCTGGCATGTTTCTAGTCAACAAAACAACCTAGTCAACCAAGCAACTCCCTTTTTACCCAAACACTTCCAAACTTCAATAGGAATATCATCGGGTCTTAAAACCTTATTTGATTTCATCTTCTTAAGTGCAATCTTCACTTCAAAGTTCCTAATCCTATAATAGAACCTATAGTCTTGGTTTATCGTATTACTGGCTATTTCTTCCTCTATTGTCGGTCCTCCATGTTCCTCATTTAATAGTTTCTCAAAATAGTTCTTACATCTTTCTTTAATCTCTTCATCCTTCACCAATACCTTAGAATCCCCACTCTTGATGCACTTAACTTGATTAAAATCTCTTGTTTTCCTCTTTCGTATCTTAGCAAGTTTGTATACCCTCTTCTCTCCATCCTTACTATCTAATCTAGTGTATAGGTCATCATAAGCTTTCAACTTAGCCTCTCTCACTACTTTCTTGACTTCCTTATTAGCCAATCTATAACTCTTAAGATTTTCTTCAGTTCTATCATTCTGTCACTTTTTAAAGCACTCTTTTTTTGCCTTAACTAACACTTGAATCTTTTCCCTCCACCACCAAGTTTCCCTAGAGCTGGATCCCGTTCCTTTCGACTCTCCAAACATTTCCCTTGAGATTCTCTTTATACAATTGGCCATCGAGTTCCACATAGTGTTAGCTTCATCTTCCAAGTCCCAAATACCTTCATTATCCATTCTATTCTTAAATATTTCTAATTGATTCTCTTTTAAGTCCCACCATCTCATCCTACAATGCCCACCATCCTTACTAGCTTGGTATTGCCCTCTAAAACATAAATCTAGTACCAAAATCCTATGTTGAGAGGCCAAGCTTTCTCCAGGAATCACCTTACAATCATTGCATTTTAGGTAGTCCACTTTTCTCACTAAGAAGTAATCTATTTGGCTCTTAACAGACCTACTCTTAAAAGTTATCAAATGCTCCTCCCTCTTCTTATACATAGTATTGGCCACCACTAGGTCAAAAGCCAACGCAAAATTTAAGATACTCTCTCCAACCTCATTTTTGTCACCAAAGCCATAACCACTATGTATCATTTCATAACCTAGTTTGTCTATGCCTACATGGCCATTAAAATCATCACCTATAACTAGGTTCTCTCCTACGGGTATCTCCTGTAAGATCTCATCCATTTGCTCTCAAAAATCCCTCTTAGTCTGATCATCTAATCCTACTTGAGAGGTGTATGCACTAATAACATTCACTATATTCCCTCCAATAACTAGTTTAACTAACATAATCCTGTCCCCTTTTCTAATGACCACCACTACATTCTCCATAAGACCCTTGGCAATTATGATTTATATCCCATTCCTGAGTCTTTCCTTACCACTATAATACAGTTTAAAATCGGTATCTTCAACTTCCTTAACTTTCTTACCTTGTCCGCTTAGTTTCTTGTATGCAAGCTATACTAACTCTCCTCCTAATCATAACACCTACCAATTCCATCGTCTTACCAGTTAAGCTTCCTATATTCCAAGTGGCTACGCTAAATCTATAGTCTTGGACTAGCTTCTTTACCCACGCTCGTCCAAAAAAACACGGGAACCTTTGCCCATTTTTCATCGTACCCAAGCGTTGATACGGTGCCCCTTGCTCACTTTTCAAAACACCCGGAGGCAGGCGCAATGCGTCACTTGAGGGGAACGACCTAGTATTTAAATGATTCAAAGTAGGATTCATTGTCATAAAAGATCCGAGCGGCTTTTTTACGTGTTGGTTGTCAATTACCTAACACACAACCCTCCTTCTTAACCTGGGCTTGGGAGCGGTGAAATTATTAACAACCCCAGCGGAGTTGCAATTCACACAAGTACTAAAATCAGAAAAATCAAGTGAACTTAAAATTCTGCCTTTAATAAGATGTTCCATCATTTCTCTTGATATGTGGCCCAAGCGCTTATGCCACAACATGAATGAATTTTCATTCACTTGCTTTCTCTTTTTATTTTCCAAGTCGTTTGCATGAAAGGATAAAAGAGATTGTGCACAAGTGGAATCTAAATTCAATGAATAAAGATTACCATATAAAGTACCAGAACCAATGATATGAGAATTGTGGAATAAAGAGACTCTATTATTTCTAAACTTAAATTCATAACCACAGGAATCAAGTTGTGAAACAGAAATTAGGTTTCTAGTAAAAATAGTAACATAAACTGTGTTTACTAAATCTAAAATGAAATCAGAGTCTAAAATTAGACAGAGGGTGCCAATAGTCTTAGTGTCCACTTATATTCCATTCCCAACTGTAATGGTTCATTCTCCTTTATTTAGTTTCCGACTTGTAAGGTATCCCTGCATGGAATTTGTTATGTAAATACTTGCACCAGTGTCAATCCACCAAGAATTTGGTGGAACATCTACCAAAAAGGATTCATAAGACACAAAGCATTGAGTATTACCTTTCTTATCCAACCAACCTTTAAAACCTGGACAGTCTTTTCTTATGTGACCATTCTTTCGACAAAAATGGCATCGAATCTTATTTTCTTCATTAGCCTTGTGAGTTTCATCATTTGCATTCTTCTTCTTCTTACTTTTGCCTTTCTTGAAAATCTTTTTGGTTGGACCCAAAGTGGTAAGGTGAGCCATATCAAGCTTTTTAACTTTAAGCCTCTCTTCTTCTTGAATACACATAGCAATTAACTCGCTCATCTTCCACATATTTTTCTGCATATTATAATTGATCTTGGAAGGACCAAATTGCGCAGAAAGAGAAGTTATAATGAAACGAACAAGAAAACCTTCAAAAATTTCCATGTATATTCCTTTTAATTGAGAGGCCATGTCATTTATCTTTAAGATATGTTCACGAACACCACTCAAACCATTATAATTCATTGTCATCATTTTAATCATGAGAGTACTAGTAAGGGATTTAGAAGTTCCAATGACTTGTTCTTCAATAGGTTTCATATAGCCCACTACATTTTCAGAAATAGGGATTGCTCCTTGAATTGCAGGCGTAATTGAGTCTTTCATGATCATTAGACTTAAGCGATTAGAGCGTTCTCATTTTTCATATAAAGCCATGTGTTCCTTAGAACTTATTCATTAGGCTTTGTAAGTGCTGGCTCTCTTAATACATAGTCTAAATATATAATTCCCAAAATAATTCCAATTTGCTCCTTACCTTATTAAAATTAGTTTCACTCAAAGTTTCAATACCATACAAGTAACTATTAATTGCAGTAGAATTCAATGCTGCAAACATATAATATTCGTTACATAACTTAATATAATCAAGAAAATTATTTTTCACATATCATGAATAAAAATAATACCACAAGTTAAATATATCTAACTAGAAAACATAATTAGTTAGATACGAAATCAAATTATCCTTCCGTTGGGCCGAATAACAATATATTTTAGCAATTTCATAAAAGTAAATTAGATGACTAATAAAAATAAAAAACATAAAATAAAATAAAATAATCATTAAGACCGTAACGAGTTTATCACCGTTGGGCAGAAAAACTCAATGTCTTATATTATTTTATTAACTAAAGCACGTGAGAAATTTATCACTATTGGGCAGAAAAACTCATTGCTATATTTATTATACTAATCATCTTGGTTGTTCAAACATACATAGTGTTGAATCTCCGTTGGGCTGATCAACAATGTTTCAACTCATAAGGTGTGTAACAAAACATTATAAGTGCATAAGGCATTATCTTAATTACCACTTGTTCAATAATTTACAATTTTATATTTTAATATCAATAGAATAAAAGATTGACAAAAAACAAAGTTAAAATTGGATAAATGTAAATCAAGGCTATGCACTGGTTATACAAAACATCATCATAAAATAAAATTCATACTTATACGTTTCATGCATCAGAATTGAGAACCATAGGGTCTAATACCAATTGATAAGAAACTTTGCGAAACATAAACTAAAAGTCGTTGAGGATTCAATTATATACATGAAAACTATAAGAATTTCTACAATACAAAATAAGTATATACGCACCTTGATCCATGATAGTATAAAAACCTCTTTTGAGAAAAAGAAACCTTGAATAGAAGATCTTGATCTTTAAGTTCTTTATTTGTCGAAGATCTTCAAATCATTTCTCTCTCTCTAGGTGATGGGAGCTTTCTTGTGGTGACAACTTGAGTTTTGTGTTAGAGAGTGTGATTTGGGACCTTACACTACTTATACTAGTAATCTTCCCATCAAAGAATCCATTCATTCAATTAACATCATTAGATAGATTAATGTATCTTCTACATTCATAATAGATACATAATGCATCTCTAAGATTCATTCATAATAAATCTATCACATTCAATGCATTGACACTATCTCCATTAGTCTTCTATACATTATGTATATATAGGTGTATTCTTCAATAATTAGTCACCATCTAATTGATGCTTAATAAGATGAATCTAGTATAATCATATATAAGTCACATTAAGCCATATTTAGGAAAAATTCTTACAATGTTAACACAAGAATGTCTTTTTCGCCTAAAAATAAAGGGCATATACTAACTTGTATGTCCTAAATAAATGTAATTATATTTTTTATTACGATATTGTTTGATCTTATTGATATTAAACAATGATATATGTATAGATGTTTCTTCTGTGTTACCAACTGAAGTTCCTTCAAAGATTTCCACATTTAGTTTACTTCAAGATTTGAAGATTGAGTTTTTATAAATTTCCTTAATTGGAATTTTTGGCATTTTCCAATCGTTTATAGAAAATTGCGATTCTTCAATTTCAAATGATTCACTTTCTCCTTTCTTAGGAAAGATCATTTCATTCTCAGCATCTAAATCTATTTTTTTCATAAAAATAGTTCTAGTTAAAGTTTCCTCTAAGCTTTGTTCATTGTGTTCATCATAACTATATTTATATTCTGATTCATATTCTGGCATTAGTTCTTTTACTTCATCGTCAAATTCTATTTCATATCCCATATTGATTCATATTTTTCTTTTAAAAAATAATATTTGTTTAACATATTGTTTTCTTTGTTTGTTAGGACATTTATTTGCAAAACATCCTTTTTTTCCACAAAATCAACATTTGCATTTCCTTTTGGATATGAAGGCTTTTCATCTTTTGTGAATTCATTAGATTTTTTTTCTAATATATCTACCCCAAGGTTTTGGTTTTCTTTATAAGGATCAAATTTTCTTTTTTGAAATTTTTTTCATATTTTCACAAATTTTTTCTTCTTAACCAATGGTTTGGATTTTTTGTCACAACTATAGCTTCCTTACATTCAGTTTTTTAACAGCAACTATAATCCATATATGCGTTTTCCATGTCTTTTATAGCTTGTAATTCTGCATAATATTTATTTATAACTTCTCATACAGAAACTATTCGTCTACCTAAAGAATCACATATTTGATTCTTTTCCAATAGCCTTTTAAACTCTTTTTGAGATAATTCATCGCATGATTTAGGAAGTTTGGCTATAAATTATTTTTGCCAATGAATAATATCTTTTAGGTCTAGTTTATAGAACCATTTTTTGTATTTGCAAGCTTGATTTTCAAAATAGCACATATCACCAGAGGCGGAGGGAAGAATGGGCCAGGGGGGTCACGTGCCCCCCCCTGAGTTTTGGAAATTTTTTTTTTTTTTTACAAACATAAAGAAAATATTTTATATAAAAAAATTTATAAAAATATTATTTAAAGTGAAATGTCAATGATATTTTTAAAATTATAAGAACAATAATGATTGTTTTGGTTGAAAATAAAGAGACTACGATATTATTATCTATGAAAATTTCAATATAATTGTGATTTCTATCATTATTGGCATGCAAACATAATTAATCTCAATGAAAATATAGAATTTATTGAATTGTTAGTTACATTTAATATGTAGAGGTCATCATCCATATGTTTTTTTACTATTGGTTGGTAATATTACATGTTAATGATGACGTGGTATGATTATTATATTGATTTTTTAGGCATATTTTGTATAAAAAATTACTTTATCATTATATAATTTAATTTAAAACTATATATCCATGACTTTTTTTAATATTATCCATGATACACTAATTACAAATAACATATTCAATTTGTTTGATTTAAGTTTTCTAAAAACACTTTTCAAAAAATTCTACTTTTTTGTTTTTCGTATTTTTTTTTTTTTACTGAATTTTTTTAATATTTTAAGCAATTTTTTTAATTTTTAGACACACCTAACATAAATGCACTTAAAAAGTATAATTTTTGCAAAAAAAATCTTTAAAAAATTCACTAAATACCAAAAATATAAAAAAAAAATACAAAAAGTAGTACATTTTTCGTATTTTTATGTATTTATTAATTTTTTAAAATATTTTTTCACAAACATTTTATTTTTTTTAGATACATCATGTATCTACAAAAAGTAAAAAAAATTGCTTAAAATTTTAAAAATATTCACTAAAAACAAAAAATAAAAATAAAAAACTCAATTTTCAAAAAACTTAATTCAAAAAACTCAAATCAAACACATTGATTATTTTTTTTTTATATATTTCTTGAAGTCAATCGTAAATATTTATGTGAAATATTTTTGTAAACATTTTTAATATTATAATTAATAAATGCCCCCTCTAATTTATTTTTCTGGCTCCGCCACTGCATATCACATATTCGTATCTTAGTTAGCTTTGTAAATGCTATTTTTTCTTGAATTCCCAATTGGCTAAGGATTGTTCTACAAAATTCTCGTTTAAGGTTATCTACCATAAACATGATACTCCCTTCAGTAGTAGTTAAAGCTAACCACTGAGCTCTTATGTTACCATCATCTGATAGAGTAGCCTTTACAAAAGCATTTAGACCTTTTGCGTCTATAGCTTGTCCAACTACTACAATTCTCACTACTTGAGACCAATTATCTATAACCTATTCTATGTTAGTTACATAGTCGAGATCAAGATATATTTCATATTTAGTAACAGACTCATTTTTTGCAGCTTTAGGAATAAAATCATATTTTATACAAGTTTTTAATGGTCATATTTTTCCTAACTGTAATTCCTTCTTTGAAGGTTTTTCTTCATTGTCTCCAAAGATATTCACAAAATTAGAATTTCTCCAAAAATCGAAATTTTCAATTGTTTGTTTATTTTCGATATTTCAACTTTTCTTTCTGATTGATAGCGTTGGTCTTTTAAATTAGTCGGATCAATAGAAACGCTTATTAGTTTTTTAATCAATTTTTCTCTTTCATAATTATCCGTATATAGATTTAAATATTTTTGAAGATCTTCTAAGGATATTTCCTTCTACAAGATTTATTGGTGCGAATGTACCACTACCATTCTGATCTTTTTCATCTTTTGCAGTTTGTTTAATAACCACAAAAGAATTTCCAAATCTTTTAATAAAATTTTCTTTTTGATTTTTAAGAAAAATTTCTTTTATTTCTGTTTACTCTTTAGATATTTTAGTAATCAAAATATTTTGATTTCTGCAAATATTTAAAATTTATTTACTCACATCCAGTAGACTATTTAATAATCATGTGGTTTCAGTTTTACTATTTCTGTTATCAAGATGTATAAAAAAATTTACATTTATTATATCTTGCATTAAACATTGAATTTTCATATTTAAAATTGTTCATAAATTCGATTTGTAAGCTCTGATACCAAGATGGAGGATCTCACAACGTCTTACAAGTGAAAACAAAAATTTTAAAAACTTAAACTAAACTTAAAAGCTTAATTATAAAATTATACTAAAGTTTTAGAGTTACCTATAATTTATAAAAGGGTCATGCTACATCCCCTAAAAACATCCCCCCTAATCCCCCTAATTTCCATATCAAGTAAGAAAAAAAAAAAAAGAAGGAAACAGTTTCCTAAAAAGGAAATTAGGGGGATTAGGGGTGGGGATTTTAGGGCTCCAAATCATTTCCCTTTATAAAATTTGAGATTAGTAGAAAGATGAGTTGGATTGTTTGACATGTAGAAATGTCACGACCCCATCCCGCCCCTAGTAGGATGGTGCCATGATGGCCAGTAATTCAAGACTACCAAAGGCCACTTACAAGATCACACACACACAAATCAGAGTAAACGTATGGGGCTTACAAATGCGGAAGCAATAATTAGAAGCTAAGTAGTCCATAAGAGCAGTGCTTAAGTTAAATGAAATGACATACATCACAACATAGCTTTAGTACAATAAAATGGAGTACAAAAATTACATCTTGACTAAAAGGCTTCTCGGCCATCAATTACAAAATATAAGGAAATAACAAAGAAGCATAATCTTCAAGATGTTGCAAAATACAAATCCAAAACACATCGGCCAACACATCTAGGCGTCGCCGCCGTCTTGCTCATCACCTACATATCTATAGAGAGGGTGAGCTTGGATACTCAGTGAATGGCATAATTAATAAAGGGTTTACATGAATGATATCCGAGGTCTTTTAACAAAATAGTACGTAGAATAAATCAAGTTCATCAATCAAATCCTCCGGGCTTCAAGGGATGCTTACTAACATCAACATAATACAAAAGATGACATTCCAAACAAACAAACCCACGCGGTAAAACCGTCAGTGGCAAGGCAAGACAAGGCAAGAGAGATCTCTAAACAAGGGTGTCGTTGCATTATAGTCCCCGGACACTAAGGACTTGTGCTACGAATGCTTATAGTCCCCTAGCACGTACGGACTTCCAAACTTTGTGCTACAAATGCTTATAGTCCCCTAGCACGTACGGACTTCCCGAGAATGTCATCAAAACAAGATATAATACTTATTGCAAGTAGGGATAATCATTCATGCTTGTAAATAATTTACGAACAAGACAAAACAAGGTTTTATCAAAGCTTTATAACATATCTTTATTAAAATACCACTCACTTATTCCTTCGAACGTCGGGGTCAAGGCAAGTCCAAGTCCTACAAACACATGGCAGAAATATGTTGATTGCACTCTCAAACAAACTTTATATGAATGCAAATGATCTCGGCATCCTTCAAGAACTAAGTCAATTCAAAACAACCACTCGCCCCTATCTTGCCGAAACACGCTGGCCACTAATTCAAGTCTTGGCCGAGGTCCCACACCTTCTCGCCGAGGTGTGGTCCGGAGGGCCAGTTTCAAAGAAATGAGGTCGGAAAACTCCGGTTTTCACTCTGCGCAAGGACATGAAGAACATGAACATGAAGATCATGAAGAAGATGAATGCAAGGATCATAACTTGTTATTACAAAATCTGAGATTTCATGCTATGAGTTCGAAATCATGAACCTGGGTGCCCATACTAGAAGATCTTTGGAAAAACAAACACAAAAGCATGTAACTTGTTGCAAACTTTCGGATTAAACAAGGTTTTTCCTCAAGAACACAAGAATACCAACTTTCTCTCTAAAACCAATCTTTAAATCAATGTATGGCATTCAAAACATACTCAATCATGCAATGCAACTAGATGATCAATAAGAACAACAAGAGTTAATCAAGATTCTAACCTCAATACTCGAATCCAACGGTTTGAACTCTAAGGATCAAGCTTGCTACCCACTTCTCACTCTAAAATCCCTCCTTCTCCTTCTAGAGCTTCTCTCTCTTCTCCAAGACAAGAATGTAACAAATGGTGGGTTTCTCTCTCTCTGCCGGCTGATTTAACACTCAGTTCGGACACGTGGCAACGGTTGATTGGTTCTTCTCAAAAAGGTGATAGATTGACAAGACAAGTCTATGACAAAGCGTGTTCAACTAGCTAGGCGGCAAAGGACTCCCGCAAGGAATGACATCGGCTAACAACAAGACTTCGGGAACAAAGGGACAATGACTTCGCCATGACGTAACTTCGGCAAGTCAAAGAACAATGATCTCGGCTAGGAAGAACAACACTTGACTAAGCTGTGCCACACCTTGGCCTAGATGTACCACACCTCGGTCTATGTCATACCACTCCAGGACAAGATCACTTCGGCACAAGGATAACATCTCAGCCCAAATAATACACATCTCGGCCTAGGCGATACACACCTCGGCCCAGATGATAATCATCTCGGCCAATATGTCAGGACAAAGGTGGAGGTCAACAAAGAAATCCTAAGATGGTCCTAAGTGTAAAAGCATCAAAAGGGTGACCTATGCTCAAGATGACCTCGGCTGAAACACACACTCTCACCAAGAGACATAGCATTCAAGTAACACTTATGCAAGACAAGTCAAGATTCGAAATGCAAGCTTAACAAGGCAAAATCATGTAAAATGCATATGAGTATGGTTAGGGTAGTGTGAGGGTCATTACAAGAAAGATGATGTAAATGAAGAGATGGAACCCAAGTAGTGGTCTTTTTAAGTGTGAAAGATTCATGATCTCAATCTTTATTCGTTTTATATATGAACTCTTAAAATGTGAGAAAAAAATTATAAATAAATATTAAGAGAAAAGATCTAAGGCATGTGAGTCAAAATTTTAACCTGAAATATAAAAGCAAGTATCAATTCCAGACTTGATGGACCGGGCCTACTTTCACAAAGTGAGATGACAAATCCATTATGGACCCAGTCCAATATCTTGTAAGCTTTCCCACTATAGATGACAGTGATGATGGCCCTGAGTGAGTACCGTCTTGCTCAACAGTAATATATTAAATATATATAAAAAACAAAATAAATATAAATATAAAAACAAAAAAAACAAAGATAAAATACATTTAGATTAATGATATGTAGAAGACCCGGTATATACTAATGTTATATTTGGATCATAAATTTGAATAGAGATTTAGAAAGAAAAATTATAAAAGATCATTATTTTCTAAATATTTACTCAAATTTATAATCTAAATTCAGTATTAGACTGAACTTAAAAGTTAAACTATGACAAATTTTTATAATATATACCTTCACAAAGGGAATGTGCCATACACCTAGTTACAACATTTTGTGGTGTTTAGTTTTGATTTATTGTGACATTGATTATGACTTAATTTTAATTAATTGTGATTGTTATTTTGTTTATGATCGAATAGATATTTGATTTTGTCTTAAGCGGTATTTGATTATGATTCATTGTGATTCTTTTGGTTATAACTAAAAGTGGCTTGGTTATATAGGGTTGTTTTGAAAAATAGGTTAAAAGATAATTTTTTAGTTTTTTTATTTTTGAAAAAATGTGTAAAAAAATAAAGAGATGATATGACCAAAAAAAAAAATTAAAAGCCCAAAAAACTATTTTTAATCTCTTGCCAAAAGAGGCCATAATATTTTAAACTATTAACACCACAAAATAGCACAACTTAAATAAGGCACACTCCTTTTTTAGATGTGTATTATGAAAGGACCTATATGTATATACATCATATACTATCCATAGGTAATAAGAAAGTGATATAATGGGAATATTAAAATTAAAACACTATTTTATTTGGAAAAACCCTATGTTTTGATTCCTATAACAAAATAAATCATGAGTTTTTAATTGAAATTTTTTTTTAAAGTCCCTAATATTAAAATTTTATAAGATAAATGACATATAATATTTTCATAGTAGTTAAGGTTCCTCAATATTTTCACAGAGAAAATTGACTCAAAAAAATTTTGCCTGACTCAAAGAAATTTCAATTTTCTTTGTGATCATACCAAAGAAATTTCAAAAAAAATTCAAAGTTTTTAATTTCTTTGTAATCATACCAAAGAAATTTCAAATTTTTTTTGTGAAAATTGAAATATCTTTGAGTCGGGCCAAATTTTTCTGAGTCAATTTTTTTCTGTGAAAATATTGAGGAAACTTAGCTGAAAAAAAAAATTATCTTAGACCTCTTCTACTACACAAAGTTGGAGATGAGTGTTTCACTAATTTTTCCTTTTTAATTTTGACAATTTAAAATTATTTTTGATATAAATCATTTGTCTTTTCCATCAAGTATAGTATTTTTGCTATTAAACTCAATGGAGGTGTATATAAAATATTTAAATTTTTCTCTTTCATTGAGTATAATGACTAACAAAAAAAAAATTTATGACGTTTTACTTGACAAAAACAAATAAATAGTTTAGATTAAAAATAAATCAAAATATTAAAATTTAACTGATCAAAATTAAAAAATCAATATTTATTTTGTTATTAGGGTCATAAATTTTCTTTTTTAATTTCCCCTTTATTTTTTTATATTACATATGTATTTTGGGTGATAGAAACGTTGTTTTATTTTTTTTTCGAAGAAAAAAATAGTGCATAGTTTTTTTTTAAGATTGGCAAAATAGTACATAGTTTGAGAGACTCAAATTTATATTGTCAAGTGGGGGACCCTTAAGAAGATACGAATGCGGAATAGAAAAAGTCACAGGAAAAAACGGGAGTACCTTGCTTCTCTCATCATCAGTTTTTAACTTATGCTTGAAAGAAAAATGTCCCAGACTTTAATTCATGAGCACTAGTAGCTTTAATATTGCCATGAGTCTCATATGATTGGATATTTTGTTCTTATTTTTTTTTTCTTTTTTTTTTTAATTTTTTAGCTCATTAGAGTTAGTTTAGTGGTGCAAATTTAGAGTTCTCGATCACTGTTGTAGTTGAAAATGGAAGTCCTACAACTTTTTCTTTTTTATTTGGTAGAAAATGGAATTCACATGAAAATTGGAAGAATAATGTTTGGGGGCCCTAAAAAATGTGGCTCAAATGGCTCAAATTGAGTAAAACGACGTTGTTTTGTGTTGTGTTGTGCCCAAAACGACGCAGTTTTGGGCAATTTGAGCCATTTGAGCCGCTGAATTTAGGGCTCTCTACCAGTGTTGAAATTGAAATTCATTTTGCTTAAGTAATGCTAGAAATCTCACAAATTTTATTAAAATTTTTACTAAATATCTCACATGTGTGGGACTCACACCATGTGGGTCTCGTATGGGTATACCCATATAAAACATTTAGTAAAAATTTTAATAAAATTTTTGACATCTCTAATATTTTTGTTCCTACTCGGCTTTGTATATTGAGATAATGCATTATTAATTAGGGGCATTTATTAGAAAATCTCATTTGAATGACTTATGTTTCATTTCGGCACTATTTTGGTATCTCATACAAAAGTATATTTTATATATATATATATTTTGGATCATATTATCTCTACTCGTTTGGGAATATTTTTTTTAGTAACTTTTTATTTTTTAGCTAAAATATGATATATAAAAAATTAATATATTTGGAATGACTTTTTAATTTTTTACAAAAAGGCGTGCAAAAAATAGAGAGAAAATGAAATTTTTAACTTTTTTGTATGAATTGTTATTTTTTTAGTTTTTTTAGTGACTTTTTGACTTTTAAATTAAAAAGTAATGTTGTCAAATGAAACATTATAACACCCTAGTCTTATGAAAATTTTTATAATCTCAAGTCTTGTGTGATACAAAATGATTGGAGATTCTTTAGATAATAATTTAGGCCTCGTTTGGGAATTGAAAAAAAAAAAATTGATTTATTAACTTTTTGACTTATTTAAACCACATCATCTTTTTAATTTGTGTATGTCTTTTCATAATAATAATTTAAATAAAATAAAATAAAATAAACAGTTAATTTTGACAGAAAGACACTAATGTAGGGATTACAAATTCAATATTTGAGATAATGGCTAAGGGCCATTTGGGATTGGTCTTTTTAGTGATTATTTTGTTGATTTTTCTTGCCTAATGATTTTTTATTTAAAAAAGTTTTAGATTTGCAGAATCTCCTCGACTAGATGAACTTTTTTTTTTTTTTTTAAAGAAAACCCCTCAATTAAAAGAAAAAGAATTCAAAATATTATTTTTTCCTTTAATGATTTTTTTTAGATTTTTAATATATATATATATATGTTTTAGGTCTTTATACACTAGACGAATCAAAAAAGTAAAAGAATTTTAAAAATTATTTAAAAAAATGCTAAAGATTAAAATATTCGAAAAAAATGTGAATTTTTATTGGGTGCTTTTTCAGTAAATCCATTATTTAAAAGTGTTATTTCATAAGACCCATAGTGTTTTCTAATATTCTATTAGGTCCATTTCATATTAAAAGACCAAAAAAGCCCTCAAACAAACACGCACCTATCCTTTCTTTGAATCTAATAACCGTCTCTCTTCCCCTCTCTTCTTGCGTAGGAAATCACGAACAGTATATCTACCATTTTAGAAATCCAAAGCCGTATGCCATATCGTCTCAATGCCCAGAAGATTGTCTTTGCTCCATCGTTGCATCGTCTCATTGTCTTCTTCGTCGTCCCTATGCCGTTGGTCGCCAAAATCGTGGAATCACCATTGTTGAACATCCGTAAGGTCTATCTTCGTTAAAATCACCTTCAACGACTATTTCTGACAACGCAACCATCGAAATGGGTAAAAAAACACAAGTAATCTACTCATTCGTGTATTTAAACCCTAAATCTCTTTTTCAACAAACAACATTGTGAACTTTTACAAATATCTCCGGTTTCTATTCATACAATATATAGGAGTCCATATTGTTCATACCCTAACCTTTAATATGAACCCCTTAATCGTAATCCCTAATTATACTGATTTTTTCAATCAAAAACATTACAGTTGCCATTATATTGTGTTCACAACTGTGAACATTCAAATAGTTTGGAAAGATGTTAGCCAAACCAAATTGTTTCTGTTGTTGTTGTTGTTATTGAAAACTGTGAACATTCACATGGATTGAAAATGTTTGGATAATCAAATTATTTCAGATATTATTGTTGTTGTTGTTGTTGAAAGTTGTGAACATTCACATGAATTGAAAATGTTTGGCCAATCATTATTTTGTAATATTGTAGATTTTTTTTTTTCCCTTTTGTGAATGTTTGCCTTGTTGGTATTGTTAATTGTTAATGGTGATCCAATAAGTTGAACCTTCAATTCTTGATTATTTTACATGAAAGTGGCATGAAATACAGTCCCTACAAATATTGACACTATCCTTCTATAGTGATCCCGGTTTTTAACTTGACCTTTAAGGTATTTCGGACTTGGGTCTTGTGGTTTAATGTTGTTGTTTACGTCTTTCCCTCTTATTCCCATTTGAATTTGAGTTTTGGAATGTCTTGGGCGTGTTTTGAAAAGGTTGGTTGGTGGTTAGTCTAGAACCTTGGTGCCCAAAATTTTGGTCTTCCGCTCGAGCGGGCCTTCTTGCGCTCGATCGGGGTTTGCAATCACTTAGTATTTTGTGCGTCTACAAAAATACTACAGAAGTGTTTTTCACGCTCGAGCGGGTCTGAGCTTGAGCGGTCCCTTTGGCGCTCGAACGATTGTCTGAAGTCTGTAAAAATATTGGACGAGTGTATTCTACGCTCGAGGGAATATCTTTGTGCTCGACCGAGTAGTGCCTTGTTGTTGTGTCTTGGAGCTCAAGCAGCCTTTATTACGCTCGAGCGGGTATAATTTTTGTGCTGGAGCGTCAAACTTTTCGCTCGAGCGAACTATACATATATCAGATTGCGAAAGTGACTTTTTAAATCACTTTTTCTGTCATTTATCTCTCTAAAGCTTTCCAAAACCCTAAGTTGAGAGCTTCTCTCTCTAAAATACCCTCTCTCTCTACATTTTGGCCTTGATCTATTGATTTCCAACCCTTGTGTCTTAATTAAAAAGTTTGGGCTCTTCAAGATCTCCATTTTCATCCGAGTGGAAGTTGGTTTCGTCGTCTTTAGAACTCATCTCTTGCTTGGCTCGTCTTCTCTTCTTGAGGTAGGAATATTCTACTCTCATTTATGGGTTTTAACCTAAGTATTAGTCATTTTGTATAAATGGTGCGTTTGTGGAAGATTTGGGTAAAATTGAGGTTAGGGTTTTGATATTTGAAAATGGGGGTTTCCTATTTTGGGTTCTATATGTATGTGAGACCTTAAAAATGAGGTTGGTTGTGTATAATGGGTGAGATGTGGCCTTGGGTGCAATATTTAAGAAAAATGGAAAAATGCCCTAAGTTGAAGTAAATAACTATTTTGTATAAATAGTGAAATGAATGTGGAAAGATGAAATTGGTTTGAAAATCACGAAATTGGAGGAAATAGTAGTTAAATGGTGTAGTTGGATTGATGAATCACTCACCTATGGAAAATGTGATATATTATCTGTTGAGAAATATATTTATCTGTTTAGATATATCTGTTTGGGCTATCGGTGGAGGATAACCATGATTGTTGTAGAAACTGCATGTTGATTAGGTAAATTGGAATATGTCATTGAATATGACAGTTGGAATAACACATTGAATATGTGCATTAATTGATCATTGTGTATGATAAAGTGTTTAAACACATTGCATAAGTATCTTGTTTGGAAGAAGATATGGGATGTACTCCACAATTTGGGAGGAGATAGGGGATGGACTCCATTGATAATTAAGTTGGCCAGAGTGTCCAAGGTAAAATTCTCGAAACCTTATATACATTTGAATGATATTGATGATTGAAGTGTTAATAATATGAGTTGTAATCTCATGTTGAATTGTTGATGAATTGAAGTGTTGTCTTTATGAGTTGTAGTCTCATTTGAATTACTTGGATAAACGAACCATGTCAATAAAGTGAATTGGAAATAGAAATGAAACCGGGTTGAAAGATGAATATCAATGTTGATGGGTTATAAAAATTGTGTAAATCGATGTACATGTGTTGAACATTTATCAGATGCTAATGTTTTAGTTATTTCTCATATTTGGTTTAGCATATCTCTACTGGGTTTTGGCTCACCCTACTTGGGATACCATTTTTCAGGTACAGGCGATATGCCACCTCCAAAGGTATAGATTGGAAGGTCTCGAGGCTGAAGTCTCTTTTTTGTTGTTATATTTATGTTTACATGTTTTTATTTCCAAGCCAAGGGCTTTATATGTAAAGGGCTTCTGACCCTCTTTTGGTTGTATCCAAGTATTGACTTGGAAAGTTGTAAGCCTGTAAGGCATCTACTTTTGTTATCAACATGTAACATCTTTTGTAAACAGGACTCTGATGAATGAAAACATAATGTTTCCTTTATGATTCTAGGACTTGGAAATGATTGATTATGTATTATTTTGAGGGTGTTACACCTTTCCCCTCTCTATCAAATTGTTGTTATTAACCGTAGTGAACATTCACATTTAAAATTCCTTGTGTTAGATGTTGTTGTGATACATAATTATGTTGTGAACATTCATTACATGTGTAAATTAATTAGACACTTTGTAAATATTAACCACTGTCTTTAGAGGAAATATATCACATTTGTTATCCCGTGTTTCAAATTGTTTTTCAATTTTGAGGTTATTTTATAAGATTGGCATTGCATGATTGTAGTAAGAATGTGCATTGCCATACAAATTAGGACTATAAATGTTCACAACATCCTTTTATATGTTTGTGTTAACATCCACATGTTCTTGAATGTTGTTCATTGTTGTATAAACATACATTGATTTTTACATACTCACACAATATGCACATTGTGTTTGTACTGACACAATCAACATACACATCCATGTATAGATGTGGATATTCACATCCATACACAAAACTATGGTCATTCACACCCATGCACACAACTGTGAATATTCACATCAGTGGCAATGATGTGAATGTTCACATCTATTCCACTATGCTAATTACATGAGCCTTGACTTAATTTTTTTTAAATGCTCAATTTTGCAGAGCTTACACAGAAGAAAACCTCAAAGAGAAAAAGATATGAGTACCATGTCAAGGAAGAAAGCCCACAAGCAAATACTAGCAACAACGTTGACATACAACGTTTCAACTACAGATCTAACATGACCGGACTGGTGAAATTAATGAAAAGCACCAAATTCACACAAGCACAGCTTGGCTACCTATGGCAAACACCTTTTTGGCATTTATTATATGCATTGAGAAACGGTGAGATCAACCTTGACAAATGCATGAAGTACGATGATATTGTTGTGCATGTCCTACAAATATACAAAGTTTCAAAAGATGCCTTCTACATTGGAGAAAAGAAGATGAACATACACGACAATGACATCAAGCTGGTGTTTGATGTGGACTGTGGCACCTAGCCAATGGACATATCATATGGTGCAAAACCAAAGACTGTCATTATAAACAAAAGGTGCAAAAATGTCAGCTAGTTGACTTTAAAATGGATACGCACCCTTTTGACCGAGGCATTGAAAGGCAAAAAGAAAGATGACAACGAAGAAGTCGCCCGACTAGTCTGCATGTATGCTTGCCAAAAACTTTTTTTCTCGACAAACGGTGAGACAATAGAATGGGGCTACTACGCACATATGGTCCCATTAGAAAGCATGCAAGAATATGATTAGGCCAAGCAAAATAGAACAATGTTGACATCCTCCATTTCCTAAAACGACAAAAAGCCGGCAAAAGTCATTGGTTGTGTCATGTTATTGATGGTAAGTACCCATGTTCTCAAATAATAACATTCACATGTCCTTCAGTGTTGTTCATCTATGCCAACTGTGAATATTCACATCTGTACCACTGATGTGAATGTCCATATGCAATTATTTTTCACAGATGTGAATGTTCACATCTGTACCACTGATGTGAATGTTCATATTCACTCATGATATACTAATGTGAATGTTCACAACAGTGTCACTGTTATTAATGTTCACATATGTTGACATTACTATGCAAATACTAAATAACATATGTCTTTGTTGTTTTGTTGAAGTATTGGTTGTGTGAGCACACAACCCTCCTACAACTTCACAAGCCCAATGCCATTCCTCGCTGTGTCAAGTGGGATCTGACTGCTTTACAAAAGAAGATGAAAACCACCTCTTTAGCTGATATTGGTTTTAATGAGGTATGACCTTCAACTATTGATCAAAACATTCACATTATGACACCACCCAAATATATACGTTAAGTAATATAACTTTTTCATTTCAAGTTAATGCCAGCGAACTCTTTGTAACCCTAACAGAATTACAAAAGTTCAGGTGTACAACATTGAAGGTGGAGCCTGAAATTTATGAACCAGCCACCACATCTCCCAACCTCTCTAACATTAAGCAAGAACAACACAATGGCAGCAACTCCCAATTTTCTGGGGATGGAGTTGAGCTAAATGACAGTAATGAGGACATTCACATTCTGTTTAGCAACTTACATGATGAAAGAGCTATTGTCATAGCAAACACAAGCCAACCCGATATTATTGATGTGTTTGTCAAAGAAAATCGGAAGGCTTGGGGCATCATAAGGCAATGGAAAGCAAAATACAAACACCTTCAATTCTCATGGGAGTTAAGGGCAAGAGTCATAATTGATCTTGAACATAAATTGTTCTACCAGTCAAGCCCACCAAACATGAATACCTAAATAAAAAAAGTGCACGAAGCAGAAGGATGAAGAAATTAAGCACTTAACGCAGCTGGTCATCGACTTAGAATGCGAAAAAAAAATTCTTCAAGACCTTTACAATGACCAATCAGTCCACATTGTCACACAGGCTGAGACGCAGAAGCAACCCCCTGCCCCAATGCAGCCCAATCTCAGCCCACCTTCTAGGGCAAAGCATATAAAGGAGAAAGATCGAAAAAAGCATTGCTTGCCTAACTTCTAGTACCCAGACTTACCTAGCCAAAAACAGCCCCATACAGTCGAAATGGTTAAAGATATAAACAAACACCTACCAGCGAAGCATCCAAAAAAATTATTGACCTTGACCAACAAGTTCAAAGTCTAGAGCAAAATGTCTAAACAAGACAAGCAAAAGGTCCAGGCTTTACAAAAGAGTGGAGGCGATGAGTAAGTGACCCTACAAACACCTAATGTCAACATTCACATTCCATAATTGTCAATATTCACCACTGTGCTTATTTATTTGATTTGTTCAAAAATGTGCAATGTTAATATTCACATTGGTTTGTTTAAAATGCACAGGCTGCTTATGTGGAAAGGAGACTCGAAGTCTACACATATGTATTTTGATGACATTGTGAACCTTATCAAAGAAAAATCGATACACAGCAATGTATGCCATTACGAAGATGATTCACTCTTCATGTATACACACACACACACACACCCACAGCCACAGATACACATTGTTCACCTACCACAAATAATATAATATAACCCTATGTTTGTGCAGCTCATAGATGCATATGCCGAACTATTACATGAACAACAAGAGGTGGTCAACCCAACTTCAGATGAAGCGTTATTCATCTTCACGAGCATGTGTTTGGTAAAATCTATCATTCCATTTTTGCTAATGTGAATTTGAAACTTCACAGTCCATTAATTATTTGTCCAATGTGTATAGAAAGTGATACGAGAGTACCATCCTCGCAAAAAAAGTAAACACATTGATGCACATGTCAAAAACTATCAAGGAGAGAGATACCTACTATTCCCATTGCACCTTGACTTCCACTGGACAATAGTTGTGTATGATGCTAAAGACAATTTGTGGAGAAATTACAACTCATTGCGCCCAAGGACAGGCATACATGACCTGCATATCGACCAAGCACAAGAAGTTGTAATTGGCTCTTTTTGTACACAAATATGACTTGTTGTCATGCGTTAAATTCCAAAAATGAATGCACACACACATATGTTCGTTGGTGCCTAATGTGAAATTCCCTACATAAAGGAAATATATCGAGAACGTTGTGCACGTTATTGGCGAGTCATCACCGCTATGCACTAAGTTAGCAGGCCAATATCCATCACAACCAATCATATCAGTTGATGTCTATCCTCGGCAGGGCGACGACTCGTAAGCCTCACTACATTTTTTACAAATCCTCCATAACCATTATGCAAATATACATGTCAAGTGCTAATCAAAACCATTTTGCATTTACAGGATGGACTGTGGACCTACAGTATGTTACATCATGCGGGTGCACATATACCATGAAAAAATTGTTGGCAGCCTCATTAGTTCTGAATGGTGTGAACTACGAGACTTGTTAGTACATAGTTTTTTAAATCATAAGAAATCAGAGTGTCATTAAAACCTATAGGTGGGGAGGTGTCTACCAACACTCGATATGAATGTTAATATCAATTGCTTTGATATTTTGACACAACAACTGATTGTAAATCAGTGATACAACATCTATTAATGGGAAAAAGCCACTTATGAATTTTGATCTACCTTTGGTGTTGTTATGTTATTTTATGTGATTGTTTAAACCCAATTGCTCTATAGTACACATATTTTGTACAAGAATGTCTACATGACATAATTACGAATAACATACACATGTGTGAATATTCACATTTGTTCTTATTCATAACAGTTGTGAATGTTATTCTTCTCTGCCAAATATGAACATTCACTTATGATATTCATATGCACTAATGGTTTACAGATGTGAATGTTCACAGTTGCACCACTGATATAAATGTTCATATTCACTTATGATATTCATACTGCTGTGTTGTGATGAACATAATTTATGCTATTTTTTGAACCCGATTGTTCTATAATACACATATTTTGTGCAGGAATGTACACATTGTCTGCATGACATCATTACGGATAACAAAAACATGTGTGAATAATCACATTTGTTCTTATTTATAACAGCTATGAATGTTATTCTTCTCTTCCAAATGTGAACATTCACTTATGATATTCATATGCACTAATGTTTTACAGATGTGAATGTTCACAGTTGCACCACTGATATAAATGTTCATATTCACTAATGATATTCATACTGCTGTGTTGTGATGAGCATAATTTATGCGATTTTTTGAACCCGATTGTTCTATAATACACATATTTTGTGCAGGAATGTACACATTGTCTACATGACATCATTACGGATAACAAACACATGTGTGAATATTCACATTTGTTCTTATTCATAACAGCTGTGAATGTTATTCTTTTCTGCCAAATGTGAACATTCACTTATGATATTCATATGCACTAATGTTTTACAGTTGTGAATGTTCACAGTTGCACCACTGATGTGAATGTTCATATTCACTTATGATATTCATACTGCTGTGTTGTGATGAGCATAATTTATGTGATTCTTTGAACCCGATTATTCTATAATACACATTTTGTGCAGGAATGTACACATTGTCTACATGACATCATTACGGATAACATACATGTTACCCAAAAGACAACCTAAGAGGGGGTGAATTAAGTTTTTACAATTAAAAATTAATAATACCCTAATAAAAATTATGACTAGCACAATAGATAAATATAGTTAATGAAATAAAAATAATTAAAACAAGTGTTCTAACAACTATGTCAGTTAATGATTTTCGCATAGTAAAAATGTGAAATATAGCTACAGCAATTTAAACACAATAAAGAGATAAGGGAAAAAGAGGTAAACAAATTTATAGTGGTTCGGTTTCAACTCGGCCTACGTCCACTCCTCAAGCTTCACTTGAAATTTTTCACTATGCTCTAGCTTCACAGGGGTGCTAGCAACCTCTTTACAAATAGAGTAATCCTCCACGGATTTTACACAGACTTTCTAAGTCAAGAACATTGAGTATACTACACTCTTACAAGGTTGAAAAGAAAGTGTTTTTGCTTTCACAGAAAGCTACAAGAATTATCTCTCAAAGATAGATATAAAAATGAAGCTTTGGTTTTTCTGTAAACCTCATACAGGAAAGATGGGCTAAAAGCTATACGTCTCAGTGTATAATTTCTGAAAGAGGATATAAACAAAAATTGAAGAACACTTCTCAGATAATTTTTCAGAGAATAGATGTGAATGATTATAGATCAAAGAATATTTTTTGGTTTTTTTTGTCACTTGTTTACATTAGAGACTTTGGTATATATAATGAAACTTATAGCCGTTTATAGCCGTTGTATTCATTTGAATTTATAACCATTTATAGTCGTTTATAGCTGTTGTATTCATTTGAATTTATAGCTGTTATATTCATTTAAATATCTTCCACTCCATCATTACTAATTTGAATATCTTTCACTTGAACCTTTTGATCTGCTGCTAGACTGGGCTGTTTGAACCTTTTGGTTTGCTGCTGTGCTGGGCTATTTGAATCTTTTGGCCTGCTGTTGTGCTGGGCTGTTTGAACCTTTATTTTGGGCTATTTGAACCTCTGGTTTGGGCATTATTTTTGGGTTGAAATGAATTCCTGATTTAAGCAAATATTAAATACATTCAAACAATATTTAAGATAAAAGTTTAGGTGAGAAATAATAGAACAAAATAAATTTTGATTCTATTTTTCTCTTTCAAATAAATTAAAACATAATTAAATAAATCATCAAAATAAATTTTGGATTCTATTTTTCTTTTTCAAATAAATTAAAATATAATTAAATAAATCATCAAAATAAATTTTGGATTCTATTTTTCTCTTTCAAATAAATTAAAACATGATTAAATAAATCATCAAAATAAATAAGTCTAACAATCTCCCCCTTTTAGATGATGGCACACAATGATGTTTTGATTTGATTTGGGAGTAAGAAAAACTCTCTCTCAAGTCATGCTCCTTGAATTCATTTCTAAATATATAGGTTAGCACATGTGTAATAAATAAGTTTTAATTAGAGACGTGATATAAGACTAAGATATCAAACTATAAATACATAACATCAGATTAGTTTGAAAATAATACCACAATTTGAAAATAACATCATAACATCATAAGTTTTATCCCCCTGTGACATTATCAAAAGGAAATCATGGGTCAGAATCTGGAGAAGGATGAGGAAAATGATAGTGATAAATGACATCAAAAAATAGATAATCAAAACATATATATACATATATATATATATATGCATATATATATATATATGATTCGCCTGCGTCTCTCTTTTCCGTCAAAAATTACGTCGAACACACGGCCTCGCTTTTGCGTTAGCCGACCGACAAAAGCGAGACGAGTCAATCAGCTGCCTTGGCTCTCTCTCCCTCTTGTCTTCTTTTCCTCCGTCTTCTTCTTAATCACTCTCTTCGCCTTCTTCTTCCCCATTCGCTTCCAGCCCTTTCTTCTTCTGCATGAAAGAGATAGAATAGAGAGACTGAGCAGAGCAAAAATGCTGTCAAAAACGACCCTCCTTTCGATTACATCTCTCTCTCCTACTACATGGCCTCGTCCCGTCCCCTTACTCTCTTTCCGGACCTAAATGATCCTATAAGCGCTGCTGGACCGAGTGCCCCAGCTCCTACTCTTCCCAACCTTTCTATGATGTCGATTGAGCAAATAATGGTAGCTCAATCAGACATTGAAGCCAATTATTTCACACTGACGTCCTGTATGGAGACGGTGACTGTAGTCACAAAATTGGCTCACCGTCTGTAGAATAGAATGAATGAGCTCTATCAAGTCAATGCCCAACTCTCTCTACTCCAGCGCATGTACAAGGATGCGTGAGCAGAGATAGGCGCATTAAAGGTCGAAAATAAAGAGCTTAAACGGAAGACCACCTCTATGGCCCGATTTGGAGCAACGTCATTCTTGGCCTTTGATAATCAAGAAGGAGTCGTCGCTCTCGATGAAAGCACGGGGGCAGGGCCTTCAAGGGCGTCCCAAGGTGATAAAAAGAGGAAGAAAATTATGGAAGAGGCGAGTAAGTAAAATCGGCGTATAGTTGTAAAAAAATGAAGGTTTTTCTTTTTTTTTTAATGTAAATATGTTTATTTTGATCAGCGTATGGTCGTAAAAAAAATGAAGGGCATTTTTTTTTTAATGTAAATATTTGTATTTTGATTTGTTTTTGTTTTTATGTTTAAGTACTGAAAAATGAAATTAAAAAGCAGAAAAAAAATAAGAAAATTAGGCCAAAACAAAAATAATAATGAGAAAAAAATAAAAATAAAAGAAATTAAGCCTAATAGCAAAATAAGTTAAAATAAAATAATACCAGCAAAAATTAAACTTAATGGGTCATTGGTGTTGCTGGAATGGTAATGCAAAAAAAATACCATGAAGGTTTAAAAAAAAATCAATATATGTAAAGTTAATTTTACCTCAAGATGCAGAACCCAAAAAAAATTACACAGTTGAAATAGCAAACTGTTAAGAAGAATAAATGTATGAAGGACTTGAAAGCATTCAACTGATATAAATATTTCCATATTAATGTAGCAATACAAATATATCATTTTAACAAAAATTCAAGTTTCACAGTCATAACAAAATTTTTTAAGTAGAAATCGACATTCCAAACTCGCCACGAATAAAATTGAAATGATCCTCGCTTAAGGGTTTTGTGAAAATATTTGCCAATTGCTTGTCGGTGTTTACAAATTCAAGTATAATATCCCCTTTTTAAACATGATCTCTTAAAAAATGATGTTGAATTTTAATATGTTTTGTTCGTGAGTGTTGAACTAGATTTTTGCTTAAATTGATGGCACTAGTGTTATCACATGTAATAGGGATATGATCATAATACAAATCAAAATCCTCCAATTGTTGTTTCATCCAAAGTATTTGGGCACAACAACTTCCGAAAACTATATATTCAGCTTCGACCGTTGATAAAGCAACAGAATTTTACATTTTGCTAAATCAAGATACTAATGAGTTACTAAGAAAGTGACAAATGCCACTGGTGCTTTTTCTATCAAGTTTGCATTCGGCAAAGTCGACATCTGAGTAATTAATTAAATCAAATACAACACCTCTAGGATAAAACAGTCCCAAATTTTGAGTGCCAATAAGATATTTAAAAATTCTTTTAACAGCATCGAGATGTGATTCCTTAGGATTTGATTGATATCTAGCATACATACAAACACTAAACATAATATCGGGTCTACTTGCAGTTAAATAAAGAAATGAGCCGATCATACCCCGATATTTTGTTTGATCAATTGACTTACCTTTTTCATCCTTGTCTAGTTTAATGGATGTGCTCATAGGTGCTCCAGCTATTTTTGAGTCATACATACCAAACTTTTTGAGTAGTTCTTTTGTGTACTTAGCTTGGTTGATAAAAATTCCCTCCTTACATTGTTTGATTTGAAGTCCAAAAAAATAATTTAGCTCCCCCATCACGCTCATCTCAAACTCACCTTGCATACACTTAGCAAATTTCTTACACAAGGTTTCATTAGTAGCACCAAATATAATGTCATCTACATATATTTGCACAATAAGTAAATCATCATTTTTAGTTTTAACAAAAAGTGTTGTGTTTATTTTCAATCAAAAATTTACTTAATCGTTCATACTATGCACGAAGTGCTTGTTTCAAACCATATAAAGCTTTTGATAGTTTAAAAACATGATTTGGAAAAGCATGATCTTTAAAATCTAAGGGTTGTTTAACATAAACTTCCTCATTTATAAAACCATTAAGAAAGACACTTTTTACATCCATTTGATAAAGTTTGAAATCTCTAAAACATGCAAATGTAAGTAACATGCGAATGGCTTCTAATCTAGCAACCGAAGAAAATGTTTCATCGAAATCAATAGCTTCTTCTTGATTGTATCCTTGTGCAACAAGTCTAGCCTTGTTTCGTATAATTGTGCCGGATTCATCAAGCTTGTTTCGAAAGATCCATTTGGTACCGATAATGATATGATTGATCTTTAGGTTTTGGCACGAGTTCCCACACTTTGTTTTTCTCAAATTCGTTAAGCTTTTCATGCATAGCTATCATTCAATGTTCATCGAATTCGACTTCTTGAAAGTTTTTAGGCTCAATCTGTGAGAGAAAAGCCAAGTTACTACAAATGTTTCTAAGTGAAAAGCGAGTTTCGATACCTTTTGTAGGGTTACCTAGGATTAAATCCTTATGGTGATTATGAACAAACTTTCATTTTCTTGGCAAATCGTTATTGTTTCCTCCTTCTTCTTGAGGTGGGAAAATAGGTTGTTTAATCTCTTTGTTCAACTTACATGGTTAGTTATCTTCTTTGTAGATACTTAAATCTTCCACATTTTGCTCCAAATCTATATTATCACTAACAATTTGTTTTTGAGCAGAGATGTTAGTTTCATCAAATGCCACATGTGTAGATTCTTCCACAACAAGAGTTCTTTTATTAAAAACAAGATAAGCTTTGCTAGTTAAGGAATAGCCAAGAAAATTTGTTTCATCAGATTTTGAATCAAATTTACCTAAGTTATCCTTACCATTATTATGCACAAAACATTTACAACAAAAAACATACAAGTGACTAATGTTAGGCTTTCTATCATACCAAAGTTCATAAGGAGTCTTTTTGAGAATATGTCTAATTAATGCATGATGTAAAATATAGCATGTGGTGTGAACGGCTTCGGCCCAAAAATATTTAAGAAGATTATTTTCGCAAAGCATTGTTCTACTCATCTCTTCTAAAGTTATATTTTTTCTTTCTACTACACCATTTTGTTGAGGGGTTCTAGGTGCTGAAAAATTATGTCCAATACCATGCTCATTACAAAACAATTCAAATTTCTCATTTTTAAGTTCTTTACCATGGTCGGTTTGAATATTAGTAATAAGAAAGCCTTTTTCATTTTGAATTTTACAATAGAGTTTTGTGAAAGAAGAAAAGGTTTCATCTTTGTGTGCTAAAAACATAACCTATGTAAATCTTGAATAATCATCAACTATGACAAGATAATAATGTTTACCACCTAGACTAGATGTCCTTGAGGGACCAAATAAATCCATATGCAATAGTTTTAAATGTCTAGTTATGGAAATATAAGATTTTGATTTAAATGATATTTTAGTTTGTTTTCCTTGTTGACAAGTACTACAAAGATGATCTTTTTCAAATTTAATTTTTGAAAGTCCAATGACCAAATCCTTTCTCAAAAGTTTAGCAATTAAATCCATATGAACATGACCAAGTCTTCTATGCCATAACCAACTATTTTCATTATTAACATATAAATATTTAACATCACTAACATAGAGATCATTAAGATGAAAAACATAAACATTATCATGGCGATTACCAACGAATAAAGCTTTGTAATCATTTGCGCTTTCAATTGTGCAATGTGATTTATCAAAAATAACTTGAATACCTTTATCACATAATTGACTAATACTAAGTAGGTTATACTTAAGTTCATCAACAAGTAAACATTTTCAATAGAAGGGTTAGGAGAAATACCGATGTTACCAATACCGATAATTTTTCCTTTCTTGTTATCTTCAAAAGTAACAAATCCTCCATCTTTCGATGATAATTTAGTAAAGAATGATTTATCTCCGGTTATGTGCATGGAACATCCACTATCAATGTACCACTTCCTTTCTTTAGCTTTGGACTTAAAACAAATCTATAAGATGACAATCAAATGTTGGTTTTTGGTACCCATAATTTCTTGGGTCCTTCTTGATTAGTTTTGTTAGATCCCTTAATAATCCAAATTTTTTTAATTCTCATGTTCATATTCTTTTTGAATGGACAATAAGATATATAATGGTCTTTCTTCCTACAATAATGACAAGTAATATGAGGGTGTGTCATAAGAGGTGCTTTTTCAAAATTGTATTGAGATTCTTTTGTTTCTTAATAGGGTCATATCCAATGCCCGCTTTATCGAAAACACATCTTTGATTTCCAAGAAGCATGTTGAGATTATTTCTACCTTTTACAAAATTTTCAAGTGCTTTTGTTAAATCATCAACATTGTTTTTTAAAGCAGTTTGCTCATTAAAGATGGTGTCAAAATCATTTTTCAAAATAATTTTTTCTTTCTTTAATTCTTCTACATTACTAGATAAAGATGCAACAGATTTTTTTAATACATTATTTTTGGCATAAACTTTTCTAAATTCATTTTGTAGTTCATGAAATGCACTTTCAAGTTCTTTATAAAAAGTAGTTACCTCATCTTGAGTAGAGTCTTCATCTTCAAGAGTCATGAGACACAAGTTGGCTACTTCATTTTCAATTTCATCACTTGAGCTTTCATCTTCACTTTCTCCCTAAGCTGCTACCATGGCCTTCTTGCTTCTTTTGTAGTCTTTTCCATGGTTTTTCAATTTTAGACAATCCATCTTCATATGTCTAGGATTTTTGCACTCATAGCAAATAATAGGTTCTTTCAGGTTATCTTTGTTGTACTCCTTTTTGAAAGGTCTTCTTCCTTTATAATTGTTTTTCTTGAAGTACTTTTTGAGATTTTTATTAAACATGTCATAGCTTTCATCCTCACTGGAGTTTTCATATTCTTCTTCATTTGATGAGGTTTTGAATGCAATTCCACTTTTCTTTTTGTTTTCAACATCCTCATGTCCTTTCATGGTGATCTCATGAGTCATAAAGGAACCCATAAGCTCATCCAATCCAAGTGTGGAGAGATCTTTGGCTTCTATAATGGTGGTGACCTTTGCTTCCCAATTCTTTGGTAAACACCTAAAAATTTTTCTCATCAACTCACTGTTAGTATAAATTTTTTCAAGAGATTTCAAAGAATTTACAATTTCAGTAAATCTAGTAAACATACTTGAAATAGATTCATCAGAATTTATTTTAAACAATTCATAACTATGAACGAGCATATCAATACAAGATTCTTTCACTTGGTTTGTACCTTCATACGTTACCTCTAGTTTGTCCCAAATTTCTTTTGCCGAATCATAACTTGAAATTCTATTATACTCCTTAGAGTCTAATCTACAAATAAGAGTGAGTTTGGCTCTAGCATTGACTTACAATAATTTGTGATCCCTCTTATCACATTCATCTTCTATTTTAGGTACACTAATATTGTCTACTAATTTAGTAGGAATTTTTGGACCTTTGATGACAATAATCCACATGGCATAATTAGTAGCTTGAAGGTATAGGGTCATCTTATCCTTCCAATGACTATAGTTGTTTTCGTCAAACAATAGTGGCCTATTTGTGGCTTATCCTTCAGCTAAGGTTGCCATGGATCGAAACTCTAAGATAGTTAAATCTAAAACAAGAGTTTAGGCTCTGATACCAATTATTACCCAAAAAAAAATCTAAGAGAGAGGGGTGAATTAGGTTTTTCCAATTAAAAATTAATAATACCCTAATAAAAATTATGACATATAGTTAATGAAATAAAAATAATTAAAACAAGTGTTCTAACAACTATGTCAGTTAATGATTTTAGCATAGTGAAAATGTGAAATATAAGTACAACAATTTAAATAAAATAAAGAGATAAGGGATAGAGAGGCAAACAAATTTATAGTGATTCGACTTCAACTCGGCTTACGTCCACTCCTCAAGTTTCACTTAAGATTTTCCACTATGTTTTAGCCTCACAAGGGCGCTAGCAACCTCTTTACAAATAGAGCAATCCTCCACGGATTTTACATAGACTTTCTAAGTCAAAAACACTGAGTGTACTACACTCTTACAAGGTTGAAAAAAATATATTTTTGCTTTCACAGAAAGTTACAAGAATTATCTCTTAAAGATAGATATAAAAATAAAGCTCTGGTTTTTCTGTAAGCCTCACACAGGAAAGATGGGTTTAAAGCTATACGTTTCAGTTTATAATTTCTGAAAGAGGATGTAAACAAAAATTGAAGAACACTTCTCAGAGAATTTTTTAGAGAATAGATGTGAGTGATTATAGATCAAATAATATTTTCTGATTTTTTTTGTCACTTATTTACATTAGAAGCTTTGGTATATATAATGAAACTTATAGTCGTTTATAGCTGTTGTATTTATTTGAATTTATAGCCGTTTATAATCGTTGTATTCATTTGAATTTATAGTCATTCTATTCATTTAAATATTTTCCACTCTATCATTACTCATTTGAATATCTTCTACCTGAACCTTTTGGCCTGCTGCTAGGCTGGGTTGTTTGAACCTTTTGGTCTATTGTTGTGCTGGGTTGTTTGAACCTTTTGGCCTGCTACTGTGCTGGGCTGTTTGAACCTTTGTTTTGGGCTGTTTAAACCTCTGGTTTGGACATTATTTTTGGGTTGAAATGAATTCCTAATTTAAACAAATATTATATACATTCAAACAATATTTAGGATAAAAGTTTAGGTGAGAAATAATGGAATAAAATAAATTTTGATTCTATTTTTCTCTTTCAAATAAATTAAAACATAATTAAATAAATCATCAAAATAATAAGTCTAACAATACACATGTGTGAATATTCACATTTGTTCTTATTCATAACAGTTGTGAATGTTCACACCATGTCAATCTCTATGCATGTGAAAGTTCACATCACAGCTTATATTCATGTCAATATTGAAAACAATAATGTAAAAAAGTTCAACCCATGTGCGAGTTTTCACATAATATGATTATTTTTCGCAAGTGTGAATGTCCATATCATGTATTCATCATTAAAACTTCAACAAAACATCAGTTTGGTACCCAAAAAGAAAAAGAAAAAACACAAATCAAATACTAAGTTTGCCAAACCATTATTATGCTTGCCAACACAACGTAATCTTATTGCAACACAATGTTTGCCAATACAACACAATCTTATTTCAAAAGTCAATATAAGAATCCCATGTAAAACACAATATTGAAATGAAAAATGTACATCCTATATCGGCTCCTTGCATGATTTCCGATTATGGCTTCCCAACTTATCACATCTCCCGTACTTTATTTGCTTCAGTTTCTCACTCCTTGATGGGATTCTATTCTTTTTCGGCCTTCCGGGTGGTCATTTTACAGTTGGTTGGTATATAGTGAAGTCCGTGGGATCAAAAGGCAACTTTTCCACTGATGGTATAGGGAATATGGCACCCAAATAGGCTGCACGATATGTCTCTACATGAAAGTAATGTTCTACACAATATTGAGAGTGTAGTGGCTCTTCTGAATAGCAATCATAGCATGGTCACATGGGAATACGTTAATTTGCCATTTGAAGCAAGAACATGTATGCCTTGTAATATCAATTGTAACAGATGGTATCGAATGAACTTCAAACACATCTTCATTGGCTTTGCTAACTTACCAAGACCTGTTGTCGTTAAACGAATCCATAAGCATTGTTTCGAATGTATGACAAATAAGCTCATTCCATTTGTTTGCTTGGTCACGCCGTGCAGACATTTGTCGCATCAACTGAGTACGAATTGTGTCTATCATTTGAGTGATAGGAAGATTGCATGCTTTTTTAATCCAATTATTAAATGACTCTGCTGCATTGGATGTCATCTCCCCATAATGTATGCCCCTGCACAACATCACAAACATTGTACAATACGGAATTGAATTTCTTCGAAACTGAATATAAAATTTCATATTGCCACAAAACATAACTGAAAATTCATATCGCTGCCATTCTAAACTTGACAAATGGAATACATTAGGAAACTACTATTACCTGAAGTATGAATTTGCCCAGCGTTCAGGTGTCACGTCCTTGAAAAAATTATGTGCTTGTTGCTTACCCTCCTCTTTTAATTTCGTAAGCTTTTCATGGAACCCTATCACAGTTGGCTCGTAAGCACAGTCACCCAAACTACTAACTAGGTGATTCCTAAATTCATTATCAATTCCTTTCATCCGGTCTCTTAAATTGCTCTTCAAGTGTTGTAAGCAATAACCGTGGTGAGCCGATGGAAATAACTTTGGCATAGCTTCTAACAGACCAAGATTACGATTCGAAATAAAAGTAATCTGGCGCTTACCATCAACAACCTTCCTAAGTTTGTGCAAGAACTACAACCAATTGGCCGTGGTCTCTGAATCAACAATCGTAAATGCAACAGGAAATAGACCTACAACACAACACCATTAAACAACTGTTCACAATATTCCAAAGTGAATAGAAAACAATATAAAGGAAACAGGTCATGTAAATGTTTATATCTACATTGCCCTGTTATTATTGTTGTTTTTGGATTTGGGTTCGTAAACATCAATGATGTGAACATTCACATTAATATTCATTAATGGATAAACTCACATTAGTAGACACTGGTGTGAACATTCACATCAGTGTATACTAATGTGAATGTTCACATTACTGTTAATTTTTCAATCAGTCATATTATGTTGTTGTTCATATCAATGTATATTGATGTAAACATTGACACCAGTGTAAATGTGGAACACATTATGTAATCGTTTGTCATATGTCCACACTATGCCACTCAATGTGAATATTTACATGAATAGACAACTAAAAAAAAATACTAACTATTGTTTCCATCTTTCGTCGTTGCCGCAAGTAGCTGACCTTTGTACTTTCCTTTGAGGAATGTTCCATCCAAGAATAATAAAAGGCCGACAAGAATTGAACCTAGAAATACACGCAGCGAATGATATAAAGAAACGACAAAACTGTTGACTACTCGCATCATAGTCAATATTGACATAACTCCCCAGATTGTAACACATCACAGCATCCGAATACCACCGCAGTTGGTCAAACGATAATGAGTGATCTCCATAAATAACAGCCTTTACTTTCTCTATGCCCAACCATACCACGTGGTAACTCACATCTAGCCCATAATACCTCTTCAAAATAGTTACCACCTCACACAGCCAGGTCAACGGCTTGTCCCTCACAATTTCAGATATGGTACTCGACACCAAATCAGAACTAACTCACGGATTCTTCGATGTTCAGACATCCATACCATAACTATGCACATCACCAAACCTCTTGATGTAGAAAAAATCATTTGCTCATTGTGCTCTACAATGTACAGCCCACAAGCAGCCTTTCTCCTCGCGCATTGCACACACAGCAGTAACCCTTGTTGTCTCATTCTTGACATACGTAAACTGAAACCCACATTAGATGGCATACTTACATAAAACATCACGAAATTCTTGTGCACCTCTAACAAACCTTTGTCCCACATACGTAATACCATTTGCCCAAGGGGCTGACAACAATACATTTTCCTTATGGTGGCAAAATCTCCGTAGTGCATCAATTTCTTCCTTACCCCCCACACGCAGCGACCCAGAGCTACTTGATTGACCAATATCACTTTTCAACTCAACGACAATTTCTACATGTTGTACCCCCATTGATTTAACAAGCAATAACATGTTCTGAAATTCTTCCTCATTGTCCAAATCACACCTATTAATCCCAGGTAGTTGACAAAACAATGAAATAGAACCAGCAGACAACTCACTCCATTTTTCACACAAACACTCCACCAAACGCGAATAACACAATGCGCGGACAGCATTTATTACAGTTATACTGCAACCATATGTACACACCAACATCATAAAGGTATCCATCTCCTATAAAAACACAAAAATACAACAATCAACAATAATCCAAAACGATATGAAAATTCACATTATGCAAAATTAGATGCCTATGTGTACAGTTCAAGTGCTAAATCCATAATGAAAACTATCACCACCATCTTTACACAACATAAAACATTTTACAATATCAAAATGAAACCACCACATTAAGGTGACAGTACACAACATGCAAGTAACCCTCTATAACTTCACATTAACAATATGTGAACATTCACATTGATACATATACTCTGAATTATATCACCCACACAGAACCTCATTAAACAAATATCAAAATAAAATGAGAACATCCACATTCTTCATATAATATTAACAAAATGTGAACATTTACATTGATACATATACTCTGAATTATATCACCCACAGAGCCTCATTACGCAAATATCAAAATAAAATGAGAACATCTACATTCTTCACATAATCTATTTTTATTAAGTAAAATTAAACAATATTTTAATTTTATTAATTTAAATCATAATATTTTAATTTTATTAATTTTAATTTTATTAATTTAAATCATAATATTTTAATTTGTTTCAATTTAAACAATCTATCTATTTTTATTAAATAAAATTGACCAAAAAAATATATCTTAATTATTAAACTCTACAAACAAAAATATTTTAGACATTTATTATACACTAGGTTACTACGTAGAGTTTAATAGTTAAAATTATCTTTTCTTGTTGGATTTAAAATCTAAATTAAAATTAAAAAATTAAATTTTTAAAAAAATTAAAAAATTAAAAAATCTTAATTTATTTTGTCAGATGAATTAAACTCTATAATTTTATTTATAATCTTCTAAAAAAAATTTATTTTTCTTCTTTTCTTTTGTATTTTTTCGAGAAGACAAAAGAGAAGCCAAACTAAAAAAAGGTCATGAGTGGGGGAGCAGAATTGACCAAACAGTGGCGGTGGCGGGAAATTCTCTCGATTCACTCACGTTGAAATTCGCACCAAAACAAACAGAGAGAGTGAAAGGACCAACGGCACAGTTGTTTTTGTCGTTACGCTTTTGCCACCTTTGAAGTACTACTTTTGAGACTCCGTTACCGTTTAATTCAACATTGCAATAAATGTTACTTATCTACTCACCATTAATACTTTAAATCTTTATTAGAATAAATACATTAATTACCTTTGAAATAATTTAGAGTAGTTATTATCTTCCTTTTAATAGGTTAAAATAATTAAATAAACAATATTACATACGTCAATTAATATACTATTTAGTGTATCAATTAATGATATGATATAATTTAAGATATTTTTAATATTTATAAAATTTAAGATATTTTTAGTATTTTTAATTTGTATAATAGTGGAGTATATAATAATGTCATAACTAGTGTTGGTACACTAGTTAATACACTAATTAGTGCATATAGCATCAGTGACGGAGCCAAAAAATTAAATTAGAAAGGAAACTTATTAATTAAAATATCAAAAAAATTTACAAAAATATTTCACGCAAGTTTTTACGATTAATTTCAAGAAACATCAGAAAAATAAAGTTATTTGTAACTAGTATATCATGGACAATACAAAAATATATATATATATATAAGTCTTAAAATAAATTATATAATGATAAAAAAAATTGATATAAAATTTGATTAAAAATTTAATATAATGATAATATCACGTCATCGTTGATATGTGATATCACTAATTAATAGTACATAAACACATAGAGAGTGACCCTCATATGTCAAATGTAACTAACAATTCAATAAATTTCATATATTTATAGTGAGATTATTTATACTTGCATGTCAATAATAATGACATCATTGTTATATTTAAAAAAATTCATAAATAATATGGTTTATAATAGTATCTTTATTTTCAATTAAAACAACCATTATTATTTTCATAATTTTTAAAATGTCATTGACATTTCACTCTAATAATATTTTTATAATTTTTTTATTTAAAATATTTTATTTATGTTTGCAAAAAATTTTATAAAAAAAAAATCCAAAAATTCTGGGGGCACGTGAACCCTCACTCCTTTCACCACTGTGTAGCACCACCGAATCAAAATCAATACAAATTCATTCATAAGCATGAAGTGCTTATTTGATAAGTGCTCAATAAATATATTTTTTGATTTTTATGAAAAAATATGTAAAAATAATAGAGAACTGATATGATCCAAATCAGATAAAAAAATTAAAAAATATATGCTATATTTGCACTTCCCAAATTACTCTGAAGATAAACAAATATAAAATATATATTTAAATATAAAACAAAATAATAATATCATTATTATTTTATTCATAAAACTAATAAATTGATGATAAAAAAATAAATTAAATAGCATATAAATTAAAATTTTAACAGAGTGAGGCTTAATTTATTTCCTCTAATACTATATTTGATTGGGGTATGTTGGTGCATCTACGAGGAATTAAAAAAAAAAAAATTGAGTGCCACCTTTTTTTGAATTTTTTTTATATTCTTTGTTTAGTTATTGATATGAAATTTGATTATATCAACCAAAAGTATAAGATATGTAATTCAACTTTTTATGGTATTGCACATCTCCCATCCTTTGTTACTCCCCTTTTTTAGACGTTGTTTGGGATGATTTAAATAAGTGTACTTTTTGATTTTTTATGAAATATAGATTGGATTTGGATTGAGTTTGAAGTGACGTGTAAGAGAGATGATGTGACTTAAATAGGATAGTAACTTTTTGACTTTTTGTCTTTTTCAAGACATGCCAAACTTGGCCTTAATTCCAAAATATTATAATCAATCTCATGTTTAAGCATATTATATCTCATAATATATATATATATATATAAGCATTATATATTCTTATCACCTTCTTTTATATTAAATGGAATTTAAACCTCAAGAAAAAGTAATATAATTTATTTAAAATTTAAAATGTGTGAATAAAAACTCGAGACAGTCTTGATTTTTGTGAGTAACTATCATTTCATTCAAATAAACAATTTATTAACATAAAGTTTATGTAGAAAATACATTCAAAGTGATGTGTCGATTATATTTTTAAAATTTTAAGGACAAATATGAATGTTTTGATTAAAAATAAAAGAAACACAAAAAATCACATAATTTCATTTGAAATTTTTGTACAAAAGTTATGTTTGTATATCATTATTAATATTTAAAAAGGAGTTGTTACGATGAGTATTCTTAGAAAGAGACGTATAGTATGTACCTTAACAGAAAATATAAGATATTAGAGTAATGCTAGGGATCCAAAATAATCTACCAAATTTTTTACCAAACCTCTCACATGATGTGGGACCCACACACATGTCGGTTTGTGTGGGTCTGAGAATTTTGATCGAAAATTTAATAAATTATTTAAAATTTATAGCATTTTCTAAGATAATAACCACAATGTTATGTAATCAACCCCACATGTCATAATAATTTTGACCACAAATTGTTTGTACATTTACACCATACCATTTGTAATTTAACCACAACAATGATTTATGATTTTCACTTGAGAATTTCATATCATAAATTTTTTATCACAAAGTGACATAATACATTCATAACTTTCTTATAATACCTATTAATAAACATATGGTTTCATCACTTGACATGAAACAATAAAATATTTTGTCTAATTGATATATTTGTGTTGTTATAAAATAAATAATAATAATAATAATAATAATAATATAAGTTGAAGTGTCACTCACAAGTGAAAAACAAGAAGAAGAAAAAAAAAGGTGCATTGAAGACCCTCCAAACAAATGTGAGGAGAAGACAGGAGGAGGGGGAGGGGGGGACCTCTTTAGCTTCGATGGGATTTCAGAGAGAAAAAAGAGAGCTTTAAAAGCAAACAATCTGTGGATTCTGCAACCACACCACACCCCACTAATGCTATCACCACCTCTCATAAATAATAAAGTAGTTCACAAATAAAAAATTCATATAAAAACTCTCATAAAATTAATGTAATAATTACATTTAAAAAATCATAAATCATTTTAATAGACCTTTAAATTTAAAATAAATAGATACAAATTTATCAGGTCATTTTGTATAATTTTTTTTTTTATTTATATATCATTTGTGAATAATAATATGAACACACATTTACACACACCCCACATTCTTCCTTTATTACTCCACCCACCCTCACCTACCTTACTTTATTACCCTTTGGACCTATCTCTTTCTTTATCCCCCTTATAATTACCGGTATTTGCGCAACTTTCCGACTCACATTATGCCCTTTTCTATTCTCTCCTTTGCCTTCAATGCCATTGCCCATTTCATTGTAATCCTTTTGGATAAGGAAAATGTTATAAGTCTTAAATTTTTTATTAAATAATTAATCAAATGTTTTACATGAATGTAAATTTATGTAAGACATTTGATCATTTATTTGATAAAAAATTTGATATCTCTAGCATTATCTTTTGGATAATACTATATGTATCAATTGGTATATTAATTAGTGTACTAAAAATAATGTAACATAATTTTAGAGATTTTAAATTTTTGTAATTATATAATGGGTGGGGTTATAGTTTTAAAATAATAATGTCATAATTATATTGATACACTAATCAATATATTAATTAATGCGTATAGTATTACCGAATTCTTTTCTCACTTTTTTTTTTTAATATTTAAGTAAGTCGATTTTTTATGAGATGGATTATTCAGAGAACCGTGTCGATCTCATTATTTCATGCATTTACAGTTTTACATTGCCCCTTGTAGGGAAAAAGCTCTCCCAATGAATAAAAGATGTGCCATGTCGACTCTTTTAAAGCTCATGTCTGCATCGGGGCTCTTCTAACCTGTGTTTACAGAAGGGTCTTGCCTTTCAAGTAAAATATATCAAAAATATTAAAAAATTTAAAAATTTTATCAAATATCTCACATGAATATGAGACTCAGATGGTATGAGTTTCACACCCGTGTGAGATATTTAGTAACAAAATTAATAAAATTTTTAAAATTTCTAACATTACTCAAAATATATTTGTCTCAAAAAATAAAAAATTAGATTGCGAAATTATGAGTGAAGATACATGGGATCCCATCAATTTTTTGTGTACACAAATTTATAGTTCAAAATTGCAAAAATATAATTGTTATAGCATCCTATTATATATTTTTATGCATAGAAATTATGTTTATAAATAATTTTTCTTTTTTTAGATAGATAATCCCAATCCCGAAAGAACCTAACTTTTGCAATGAAATATAAACCCAAAGCATGCAGTATCCATTTTCCCACATGTCTAGTACCATTTACAATCTTCATTTCTTCATTGCTTTTCCAAAATCAAAATCAAAATCAAAACCAAATATTTGGCAAATTTTTTCTTTTCCCTATCTAAAACTGATAACAGAGAGGCAAAAGAGAGGAAAGGGAGAGAGAGAGCCCACTGTTGCAAACCCTTTTGGTGCCGCCATCACCGTCGCAATTTAAAAGGAAGAAGTAAAAAACCAAGACAGAAGAGGAGAGATAGAGAAAAAAGAAAAAGAGTGAGAGAGGTTGGGCCATTCGAGGCCCATTTGTTTCGAGATACGAAACTTTGTTCATTTTTTTTTTTATTTATAAAAATTCAAAAATAAGTTTTTAATGTTTTCCAAGCAGTGACTACTTTTTTTTAAGCAATTTGTTAAACAACATTTTATATTTTTTAAAAAAAATAAAAATAAAAACACAACCTAACATACACTAATACTGTCATAAGCTACTTTACAGCAATACAATTTCAGGGGGGTAGCTGCATGTGACCATGAACCTAAAATTTGTTCCAAGTATGCTATCTGTTATATATATATATATATTAGAGCAGTAGGGTCTCTGCCTAGGTGGTAGTTGGGTGGAACCTAGGTTCAACTTTACGGTGTTGGTTGGCTCAATTTAGAGAAAATGAATTTATTTACACTTTAAGAGTAGACAAATATAATATTTGATTTTAGGTTAAAATGGTGGTTCTCTTAATAATAAAAAAAAAAAAAGGGCACACCAATTTTACTTAGCCCCCGTTTGGCATACAATTTTTTAAAATTTTTTAGTTAAAATAGTCATAAAAAACAAAATAAACTAAACAAATCAATAAGACAAAATGTCACATTCAAACCATAATCATTTTATTTTTTCTATCACAAAAGTCAAAAAAGTAAAAAAACTTATTTCAAACGAAACTTTTTAACTTCAGGTTAAAATAGTCAAAATGTCAACTCACATCCCAAACTACCTCGTTTGGGGAGTGGCTATTTTAGCCAAAAAGCTAACTAAAACTAATCACATCACCTCTTTACTTTTCTGCACATCTTTTCGTAAAAAGTCAAAAAATTACTAAAATAACCTCTTCCCAAACTTTTGTTCATATATTTTGAAAGTATGCTATCAAAATACCCTAATTTAAATGACTACATGATTATATTTTTACAAGAACAGATGACAACAAAATAAATGAGATATTAGAGCTTGTCTAATCAATACTTCAAATTTTATTCGACACTTTAAATATAAAATTGCACTTCAACAAATTCCAACCAAATAGTCAAAATGCCTGGTGGCATTTGACATGGCCTCTTATGTCAAATTTTGCATATGGTAAAGTGAATGTCAATTATTTTTCTTTGATTTCTTTATTCTGTTAAAATCACATTAAGATGAGTTCTTATAAAATTTTGGCATGCGAATCTAATAAGGTTAAAGTAAAAATATAATAAAGTAATAAGATTGACATATGGAGTTGAGTCTTTTTTAAATATGCGAAATTTACATATTTCAATTTCACCTAAATTTTTAAAAAATATTGACATACCAATTTTGTGAATATGTAAGTGAAGATGCTTTTATGCACCAATAAATTGTTATTAAATAATTTGAATTTAAGTATTTTGGGTTACATTAATAGATCCACTTATATGAGACCAGTAAATTATGGATCATTTGAATTATATAATTATGATGTTTAAAACAAAAACATGACTAGGATGCCAACTAAAACATGGGGGGCCAAATTATTTCATTTATGTCATTTTTATCTTTTGATTTATTAATTTGAATAATTATGCAATTATTGATATTACTTCATTTTACCATAAATGATTAATATGATTAATCTTTTTGATGAAATATCACACATGTTGGTACAGAGAGATATTTATACACGTAATTTGCTTAATTTAGTTATATTCAAAAACAACAATTTGTTACGTACAATTATTTGTATTTTGTATTTTATTGAATATTTTAAAAATAATTTGTTTTATTTTATTGCATGGTATCTAAAAATTTGTCTTTTAAGTTTCTTTGATTTATTTGAATCACACCATCTCTTTATTTTTTGCATTTCTTTTCGTAATAAGTCAAAAAATCAACTTATAAACTACTTCCAAATTGAATCATCCTAAATTAATTAGGGGGATGTGGTCAAAACCCCCTCATAATTAAATAAAATTTTAATGCATTAAGAATAAACACAAAAAGTTTTTCTTGAAAAGTCTAACAAATACCACTATTAGCAAAATATTAAATTTTAAAATAATATAATTTTTGATGTAGATGTCGGTTTTTAATAAAATTAATATTTGTAGAATTCTCACATCGAGATTTACCAAATAAAATCCACGTTAACTACGAAATTCTTTTTTTAACAAAAATTATTACTGTTAAAATTGATATAAACAATAACAATAACGTGTTACTCTGTCTCACAGTAACATGTGACTCTGTTTTACTGTTGCTCTGTTTGATAGTAATATGTTACTTTGGTTCAGAGTAACATGTTACTCTGACAATATTGTCCAAGAAAGAAAATATATATATGTATATATATATTCTTTTATTCTTACTTAATTATGTGTTTTCTCCTCAAGGAGTTTATGAAGAAAAATAAATTGGACTGTCTTTTTTACAAAATAAAGATTCAATGGAAGGGTTTTGGGGCAATTTAGGAAGATTAGCTTTTTAGCTTTTTTAAAAAAAAATTAGTTTTTTCAAATCACATCACCTCTATATTTTTTTACACAAAAAAGTCAAAAAAAATTAAAAATTTAATTTTTTTTATCATTTTTCCAAAACACCACTTTGACTAAATTTCCCAATTAATTACATATGTGTTGCAAGTATAATATTTTGTCAAAAAATATTAATCTCGTTAATGATTTGAAATAAAATTAATTAATATCAACGATTTAAGAAAATAACTCTTTAAATTAAAAAAAAAAAAAAATGGCACAACGGAAATTTTGGCCGACGACAACTGTAAGATTGCCGCAATACTGGGATAATTAGACTATGGTGGGGACATTGCCACTCATTCATTCTCATGACATCCACGTCAAAAGCAATCACTGACAATGACTACGTGTTTAACACGTCGGATACTATTAGACGAACAGATCACGCCACGTGTCCAAATTTAATAAACGGCTCACAACTCTTCCCCTTCATTTTCTTTTCTTTTGCCGTTAATATAAAGTCATCGCATTTCATTACTCCTCCTCTCACACACTGATGAGAGAGAAAGCTTTAGAGAGAGAAACTTCCTCGCGGACTGACGGCGGCCGGAATCTTCATCTCCGCCGGTGGCTCTGCTTTAGCTCTCTCGCCGGCGCCGGATATTTGCTCAAGTTCTTTCTTTCCGGTGATATTTCCGGCGATATCTCAAATGCTTAGCTCGCATTTTGTGGTTTTTTAAATCAAACTCTTTCTTTTCGTTTTTTCTCCGCAATTCCTTCAACTCTTTAGAGCTCGAATCGGTGGTTTTCAAAGCAATTTCTAGGGTTTTTGTATGTTTTTTTTTTTTTTTTTTTATACCTTCCGAAGATTCGCATTTGTTTGAGCTCTACGTTTTTTTTATTTCTAGGGTTATTCTCAATTGCTAATGTGGTTGTTTTGTTGTGTTTCGTTGTAATCTTCTCTGATTTCTCTTCACATTTTTTCGCTACTTGTTTGGTTTCGCAAATTCTAGCCGTTACAGACTAGTTGATATATACAAATATCTGTATATATTTAGACGGTTCTGTACTTGTTTGAAGTTTTTTTTTGAGTGCTAAAGTTCAAAATCAAGTCATTTCAGCTCTGTTTTGGAAGTTGTTTGGTTTCTCTTCTTTTGTTTCAGCTGTATTTTTGCATTGATTTCTTTCTTGAATTGAGTTTTTCTGCAACCAAACAATGTCTTCACTTTCTTGACAAGCACCACCATAACTTCTCTCTCTCTCTGGTTCTTTATATGCATTATGAACAGTTTGCATTTACTTGAGAACTAAATGCTATTTATTTCCATCTGGGGATTAGAAATGAAGAAGTTGTTGAGTCTATTCATTTTGCTTTTCTTTGTTCCTATTTCTGTGAGATCTTTGAACCCATCTCTAAATGATGATGTTCTGGGCTTGATAGTCTTCAAAGCTGACATCCAAGATCCCAATGGACAATTGGTTTCTTGGAATGAAGATGATGACAGTCCTTGTAATTGGGTTGGTGTGAAATGCAATCCTAGATCTAACAGGGTCTCTGAGCTTGTCCTTGATGGGTTTGCTCTCTCTGGAAGGATAGGCAAAGGCCTACTCCAATTGCAATTTCTCCGGAAGTTGTCTTTGGCGAAAAACAATATTTCTGGAAGCCTAAGTCCTAATCTCACCCAACTTGTGAACCTTCGGATTATTGATTTGAGCGAGAACAATCTTTCTGGCTCAATACCCGGTGATTTCTTCCAGCAATGTGGGTCTTTAAGATCAATTTCTTTGGCTAATAACAAGTTTTCAGGCCAAATTCCAGACAGTTTAAGCTCGTGCTCGACACTTGCTGCAATTAACTTCTCATCCAATCAGTTTTCGGGTCCATTACCGTCTGGGATCTGGTCTTTGCAAGGGCTTAGATCACTTGATCTGTCAAACAATTTGCTGGACAAAGAGATTCCAAAGGGGATTGAAGCAATGAATAACTTGAGGGGAATTAACTTGGGGAAGAATAAGTTTACAGGGGTGGTTCCAGATGGAATTGGGAGTTGTTTGCTTTTGAGGTCAATTGATTTTAGTGAGAATTCTCTATCCGGGAATCTTCCAAACACAATGCAGAAACTTACCTTGTGTAATGATCTAAATTTACATAAAAACTCGTTTGCTGGTGAGGTTCCTGAGTGGATTGGGGAAATGGGAAGCCTTGAGACACTGGATCTTTCAGATAATAGATTTTCTGGTCAGGTTCCAACTTCAATTGGGAATCTTCAGTCTTTGAAAATGCTGAAAATTTCCATGAATGCTTTAACCGGGACCTTGCCAGAATCTATGATCAACTGCAAAAACCTTCTGGTCATAGATTTCAGTCAGAATTCATTGACGGGTAGTCTTCCTGATTGGATATTTAAGTTGGGTATACAGGAAGTTTTGCTTTCAGGAAATAAGATAAGTGGGAGTATGGATAGTCCTTTTTCTTCATCAGCTGAGAATTCGCGTAAAAAACTTCTAGTCTTGGATTTATCCCGCAATGCATTGTTGGGAAAAATTCCATCTGCTGTTGGGGATTTTAGCAGCTTGGAGGTCATGGACTTGTCTAGGAACTCACTCGTTGGTGGTATTCCGGCAAGTGTTGGAGAACTAAAGACATTGAATGTTCTGGATTTGAGTGAGAATCAGTTAAGTGGAAGCATTCCTATGGAAATCGGGGGAGCTGTATCTCTAAAGGAAGTGAGACTAGAGAAGAATTCTTTGGCGGGGACGATTCCAACTTCCATTGAAAAATGTTCTTCACTAATGTCGTTGTAAGATCTCTTTGCTCTGTTTCATGCTTTAATTCCTTTGCCTTTTATTTTGGGTCAATGATCTGTAGACAAGCACTATTGTTGCAGTTTCTCAAACAGTTTGAAATAACTCAAGTCATTAGATAAGCCATATTCATCAATGAAATCCACATTTGGTTTGGTTTGCCACTTAGCTTCACTGCCCTTCATTTTCTTTTGGCCATAGCAAATTATCTTTGTTGATTTCGGTAGAAGTATTCGTCCATAATTATCTTGACCATATACAGAGAAGCGAGAATACTTTTACTGCATTAAGTCTCTGATAGGCCAAAAATACATCACTAGAAAATTTCAATATCATTCTTAAATTTTGCTGTGATTCATTGGTATTGAACTGTATTAATATCTTAGAATTGTGCAAAAGATTATTAAAAAAACTTATAAATGATCTAAAATGCTTGATAGGCGTACCGCTAAATGAGAACTTCTCACCATTCTTACATTTTTTCTTGTGGTGTTTTACGTAAATTTTGCAGGATTCTTTCAAGAAACAGCCTTACTGGCCCAATACCAACAGCTGTAGGAAACCTTGCTAACCTTCAGATCGTAGACTTGTCTTTTAACAGACTCACCGGAACCCTACCAAAGCAATTGGCAAATCTTTCCCGCCTTGTCTCCTTCAACATTTCCCACAACCACCTACAAGGCGAACTACCTGCTGGAGGTTTTTTCAACACCATTGCCCCCTCTTCTGTCTCAGGCAATCCATCACTTTGTGGCGCTGCAGTCAATAAGACTTGCCATACTGTCCTTCCCAAACCAATTGTCCTTAATCCCAATTCTTCCGATTCCACACCTGCCTCAATCCCCCCAAACCTTGCCCACAAGAAAATCATTCTCAGCATTTCTGCCCTCATTGCAATTGGTGCAGCTGCCGTGATTGTCATTGGTGTAATTGCTATCACTGTCCTTAACCTCCGTGTCCGATCTTCCACATCTCCGTCAGCGGCCGCCCTTGCATTATCTGGCGGTGATGATTTCAGCCATTCACCCACTACAGATGCCAACTCTGGCAAGCTTGTCATGTTTTCAGGGGATCCTGACTTCAGCACCGGAGCACATGCTTTGCTCAACAAGGATTGTGAGCTTGGGCGTGGTGGATTTGGAGCGGTCTACAAGACCATGCTTCGAGATGGGCGACCCGTTGCCATCAAGAAGCTTACCGTCTCAAGTCTTGTCAAATCCCAGGAAGATTTTGAAAGGGAAGTTAAGAAATTGGGAAAAATCCGACACCCTAATCTCGTGGAACTCGAAGGCTATTATTGGACCCCATCGTTGCAGCTCCTCATATATGAATTTGTCTCTGGTGGAACTTTGTATAAGCATGTTCATGAGGGTTTAGGTGGAAACTTCCTCTCATGGAATGATAGATTCAATATAATTCTCGGCACAGCTAAAAGCTTGGCTCACTTGCACCAGATGAACATAATCCACTACAATCTAAAATCAAGCAATATTCTGATTGACAGCTCAGGTGAACCTAAAGTGGCTGATTTTGGGCTGGCAAGGCTGTTGCCAATGTTGGATCGCTATGTTTTGAGCAGCAAGATTCAGAGCGCACTTGGCTATATGGCACCTGAATTTGCTTGCCGGACAGTGAAAATTACAGAGAAATGTGATGTCTATGGGTTTGGGGTTTTGGTTTTGGAGGTGGTAACTGGGAAAAGACCAGTTGAGTACATGGAGGATGATGTGGTGGTACTTTGTGATATGGTGAGAGGATCGCTCGAAGAAGGAAGGGTGGAGGAATGTGTTGATGAGAGACTCGAGGGTAATTTCCCAGCTGATGAGGCGATTCCAGTGATGAAATTAGGGTTAATCTGCACATCTCAAGTGCCATCAAACCGGCCAGACATGGGAGAGGTGGTTAATATATTGGAGCTGATCCGATGCCCTTCTGAAGGCCATGAGGAGTTGGTATGAACTATGAATTTGACTAATCTTCTAGAATTTGAGATAGGGGGGGGGGGGGGGGGGAGAACCAAAAAAAAGAAGAAAAAAGGGAAAAAAAGAATGTAAGATGGCATATCCGGTGAAGAAGAATCCGGTTGGTTTATTTATTGGACTAGAGAAGTGAGCCTTGATTGCTGTAACTTTTTTGCTTTTGCTTTTGTTTTTGTTGTTTTGGTTCTTCTCTTGGTGGGTTTTTTTGCAGTATCTATTGTTGCTTCTTCCATGTTAAGCAGTTGGTTACCGGATTCCTTTTCACCGGGTTCCAATTTGGGAGCCCTTTGGGATATCATTACCCCAATTACTGAACTTGTTCATCTTCTTCCAGTTCTTGATATCATCTTGTTGTTTAACTTATAGTTGATGCTAACTTCTGATATCTTAAACTAGTTTTAGACCTTTAAAATTCATGCTTTTTCTAGCTTGTCATGTGCTTGCCCAAATCCACTGTAGTTGTTCATGGCTGTGCCACCAAGTATAGTACTGATGTTTATGTGAGCAATATTAAGTACTCAAAATTTTTATTTGGAATTTTATCTAAAAATATCAATGTGGGTCAAATTTAGCCTATATATGGACACCCCTACCCCTACCCCTACCCCTACGATACACTATTGAATCTCAAGCATACATCTTCATAGTGGGTAATATTTTTTACATTTTTTTGGGTACTTAGCATTAACTTGTTTGTATTGTGATTCTTTGCAGTTATTTTGGGCTGAATAATCTAGGAATACAAAAACTAGACACAAAATATATATATATATATATATATGGACAATATATATATATATATATATTTTTTTGTGTAAAATCTTGTTAGTTCATTTGAATTGCTTGTACTTTTTTGTGTCTGACTGCTTTGGACAAAGGCTTTATCAGAAGAGTAATAGATAATGTTTAAAAAAATCCAGTAAAATACAAACTGATTATAAAATTGAACACATATATCTCATACAAGGCAAGTTTTTTGATTCTGATTGATTTATGTTTCACCTACTTAATAAAAAGGGCAAACCTGAGTCATACACACTAATAGAGAAAGCTTACCCAATTATCAAATTCAAGTGTACACAATGACAGCAATTGTTGAGAAACTGAAAATAAACTAAAATATGTTTTGTGAAGTCAAAAGTGACCTGATGGTGTGAGAGACCTCCAAGATTCTTAGCACCAGCTTTCAAGAAAATATAAATCTTAGTTGCTGAATACAATAATGGAAAGTGAGGACATAAACTGAAGGAAAACGAAAGAAAAGTAGGGTGGGGTATGGAAATGGGAAATAGAATAATGAGGAGTATGATTCTGTCGGAAAAAGAACCATTTTATTTTCTTTTTTCTTTTTAATATTAGGTTTTATTAAGAAGTGTCTCTAATGTATAAATAACAGATAAAAAAATTTAAAAGTATAATACATTTTTTTGATAAATTCAATATATTTTTATTAAAATCAATCTAGCTTTTAATATTTTTATATATTTTCAATACACTTTTACACGTTTTCTAAGATTAAACAATGCTTAAAAAATGCGCGTTAACATTCACCTTTAATGTTTTGACACTCACATCATTTTTTTTTTTTTGATGGGAACTCCCATGTCCTTTTTATTTTTTTTATTTTTTATTATTATTGAACACCCATGTCTTTAACTTCTTTAACTGCATATTTTGTTTCTTTCTCTGAAATACTGCCATCTTGTTCCTTCTTCCAATGAGAAACCCTAATTGGATTTATAGCCTCAAATTCCCATGGATTCTTCCTACTGTATTCTTCTATTCTATTGCCCTTCTTGTCGAAGTTTTTTTAAGTTAAAAGTTGATAATCAAAAAGCGTAAACTAAAAGTACCCTTATCTCAGTTTTTAAATAATCAGTTTTTTTAGCTTATTTAAGTTATTTTTGCCTAATAAGCTATAAGTAGAAGTTACACTAAACAATCTGACACAGACTCCCGAACCAAAATAAGCTATAATCATTCTTCAAAAGCTATAACAAACAGTCTCATTATATATGCAAAAAGGTACAGTTGGTGTTGATACTTTGTTGTCACAAAATTTTTATTTTCATATTATCTTTTTGTAATTAACAATTCAAGCGCAGATCCTTTTGTAACTGTCAATTCAATTTATAAAACTGTTCCAGTCACATGAAAATTTCGAGCATACCCATGTAGGTATGCACATTAGCTAGTATACCATTAATGATCTTCTATTTCAAATTTCTTCATTACTGTATTTCAAAACATTTACAATTATTGAATCATGTGAAAATTCTCAAATAAAAGAATCTTGAAATATAATTCAATAGTTCTTGGTGTTTTGAACAAATAAGAGATTTGAAAATAGAAGATTTGGTACTATATATATACACTTGTATGTCTGTATTAACATGTATATTTTTAACATTTCATTTTTCTTTTCTCAACAAATTTAAGTAAAAACTCTCATTTCTCTTGACACTTGGCTGTAAAAATGTATTTATCATGATATGATAGCAACCCAATCTTGCTATAAGTGAAAATTTGAGAAAAATAAGTAGTATCATATAACAATATGAATTGAATTCAAACATCATATTCATCCACCAAACTAACCCTAATTTCACAATATCTTTCATTTTAAGTAAGAGTTGCATTGTCATCCCCTAATGATAAACTTGTTGGCTCCTCCTCAATCCCATCTCCAAAAAAACATAGAAATTATTATTGTTACTCTTTGAATTACTACCCTAGTGTAATAGAGACAAATAGTTAGTTAGCAATGGGTATATTTGTCATTGTAAAAGGAGTGTGGGGTCTATATAGCCCTATAGGTTGGTGCTGGCTTTCATTTTTATTGAAATTTTGGCACAACCAAGTCCATGTGCATTCTTAGAAAGAATGAGTTGTCCCTAATGCAGTGAGGTACAAGTTAAAAATAGTTGGTGTTGGACCCTATTGGAACTCACCTAATGGCATGCATTTTCATCATCAACTAGGTCTTCATTAAACTTACTTTTCTTTTTAGATTTGGACCATCAAGTCCACTACATTACTGAAAGTGACACAAGGAGAGATTCCACTGCTTCTATTTCTTATTTTATTTATTTATTTATTTTGCCACATGGTAAAATATTACTATAGTAGGTTAATAAATTACTACAGTAGGTCAAAACTACTATATTAACTTGAATATAAAATTTTATCTTACTGATAACTCAATTCATTGCAACTAAATACCCTTCAGGGTGTGGGTGGCTGTTTTGCGGGGCACAATAATCACTGTTGTGTAGTGAAATTGGTCCATTTTGGGACCCATTTCGATAATCCGATCCGTTAACATTTTTGAATACATCAAGTAGAACATGTCTGCAAAAAAATCAAGTTAATCGGATATCGTTTACCCATTCATCCACTCATATTTGTATCTACAAAAATAAATAATAATTGTGATTTAAAATATTAAAATGAATACAAATGTGAGTGGATGAATAGGTAAACGATATCCAATTAACTTGATTTTTTTGTAGACATGTTTCACTTGTATATTCTAAAATGTGAACAATTCAGATTATCAAAATAAGCCCCGAAATAAATCCATTTCACTGCACAACAGGCACAGCAGTCACCCCCCACCCCCATAGACCACTTGAGTTATAACCCTGTTTTCATCGCTTATGTTCTTGAGATCTTGATCATAGTTACCCTTTTGCGTAGCTCTTCCAATTTAAAAATTGATAATCTAATGAAGTTGAAAAGATACTGAGTCTAACACACAAAATATGTTGCCATATGTATATATATTTTCATGCTCAGTTCTCTCTACATAATACCTTTTCCTCTCTAACTTCTTGATAATATTTTTTTTAAAAGATATTTAAGTCATTTTTACTTTATAAATTATAAGGTGCTCCAAAAAGAGTAAATTACACTAATCTTCCTTGAGGTTTGAAAAAAGTACATCAAGCTCCACAAATTTATCATAATTACATTAGTTTCTTTTAAATTTTAATTCATATAATATTTAGCACCCTCTTCATCGTTAGTTCATTACTCATATGAATGAAAAAATATCTTTTTTTATTTCTTTTATACAAAAATAAATCTTTTATCTTTGTGTCTACACACCATCAACATTACATTAGTTCCTGTTGCTTTGGACTTACTAAAAAAAATCAATGTAATTATACCAAATTTTTTATAAGTCTTAATATATTTTTTTGTTTTTCTAAACCTCTAGTGTGATGATCAGTGTAATTTACCCAATAAAAATAAATAAATCAAAAACACCCTTATAAACTAGCCAATATTTGCCTCCCCCATCAGAGAGACATGGGGGGCACATAGCCCTAGTTAGTGAGTTATAGAAGGCCATCTTGGCCACATCTCTGACCCATCATGTACCTTGGCCATGCTCAAATGATGGGGTTGTTGTAGACACAATCACCAAAAAGAATTTTAAGTTTAATCCAATATCTAATCTAACACTTTAGAATTAATATAATTTTAATATAAGAAAAGAGTGTAGTAAGGGGCAAAAAAGATATAAAAGTTGTATCAATATCATGCATTCTTTGGTTAAAAACAAAAATAAAGTAAATGGAAAGATAAAAAGCAATCTTGAAACGAAGAGAAAGTATTTAGAGAGGAACAAAGATAGATGATTCTGCACTCAATTACCTTCTTTTTATAATGCCCTCTCTTTGCTTTGTCTACACACAAAAATGATACCCTCTCTCTCTCTCTCTCTCTCTCTCTCTCTCTCTCTCAACTTTTGTGAAGCACAACACAATACCAGTGGGAGTGGGGGTGGTCTTCTTGAGAGCATGTCATGTTGGGTTAGGCTTTGTTGGGGCTTATGGATCTTTCTATTTCAAATCCTTGTCCTAAATACTATCATTGTTTATTGTAAATTTTGAATTATACTTTCAATGTAAAAATCCCCTAGTGAGTGAAAAATAAGGAAAAACTTCACTTTTACCCCTTCTAATTGAGTGCTTCTAAATGCACCTAAAAAAATTATTTAGTACCTCATTTCTTAAGATATTTCACCTTCAAATTTGAATTTGATTTTTTCTCTTGAAACACTCCAATTAATCTCAATCCACACACCCACCTCCACCGAGTGACATCCATTGTTGCCTCTCATTTCCTCCCCAACAGCCTCCACCTCCGCCCAGTCCCTCTCCAGGTCCTCGCCCCTCCCTTTCCCTTCTTAATGCCCCTCCCTCCTTCTATGTCGTCCACTATCCCTCCCTTACCTTCCTCGTCACCCCTTCACCATCACTCCACACCCCTGCCAACCCCTCTTCTCAAATCCTAACTCTAACTCCACTATCAGCATTAGTGTGCACACACACACACACACACACAGAAGAAGAAGAAATGAGATGAGTGGGTGTCGACAGAAGAGAAGGTGGGGGCAATGTAAAGAGTAGAGAGGGATTAGGAGTGGCACTAGACGGTGAGGAACGGCTTGAAGAGGGGTTGAATAGAGTTGAGCTGGCCAGAGAGTTGTCTTTTCTAGTAATTTAATTTAGGAATAAAATGATATTAACAAAATTTGAAAGGTGGAATGTCCAACAATAATTTTTTGGGTGCATTTAGATGCTCATATCCTAAATTGATAAATAATCATTTTTATCCACTTAATTCTAAGATATGTTAAAAAAATGCCTTATTTTGTCATTTTGGTCGTTCGCATTGTAAATTTTCAATTCTACTAATGCGAAAATTCCCAAGTGAGTGAAAAACAATCTTCAAACCTTACATTCAGCCAAAAATAAAAAAGCATGACAATATAAACTATCAAGGAGAAAGAGAAAAAAAAAGTATACCGTGTATATCACAAAAATCTATAGACATGTTTTGCAGAAACATATCTGTTTAAACTAATCCAATCTGTCAAAAAAATAAAAAATAAAAACCCACTTTCAGCAGGAGCATGAAAAGCCAAAAAAAAAAAAAAAAAAAGGACGTAATTTTTCCTATCGGTTTTTCTTCTCTTTTAAAAGAAAAAAAATTCAAAAATCAAAATTCAAAACTGAAATAAAAGAACTAAAAAAAAAACTGTCACCTATTCATCCCAGTCATTTCCCCATCCATCATCATTAGAAGGCCTTGAAGCATGGCCATTTGGCTGTCCATTACTAAAATGCTTTCTGCCAGGTGATTTCACTGCCTTTTCCTCGTCCCAGTCATCATCCCAATCTTGATCCCAACCTACTCCTGTTTCCGCTTTCACAGCTGAAAGAGATTCTGGCTGTCCCATTTCAAGTTCCTGATATGGAACTCCATCAAGATGCCGTTCTCTTTTTCTCAACTTAAAGCAGGCACACGCCCCTCCACTGATCAAAACTATCAATACCAGTAGGTAAGCACCGTGCATAGGTTTTACATAGGTGGCTCGTTTTACATAGGTGGGATCAGACGGAATATGGTAACCGATGTCGTCTTCTGGGGCCGGAGATCCCATGTGAATTACACAATCCCCGTTTCCAGCATTTAATACTACAGACTGGCCTCCTCCAACATTAGTATTGATCTGGCATGAAACAAGCAAAATGATCGATCAGAAGCGGAAGTCTGAACCTGAAACTACGCCCCTTCAAACAGAGCGTTACAAATCACAATATTCACACATTATTCAATCCTAAAAATTTTAGAACAAGCTAGAAGATTACGCTTTGTTGCTTCAATTTTAATTATAATTAAATTGTACTGTGTTTTGTCCTGCCTATAATGGAGTAAACCAACTTTTTGGAACATAACCAGAAGCACAAAAAAGAAGAAATGACAGAAAACTATGGACCTTCTTGGCTTGATGTTTCTGTAGTTCTATCACCCTGAAAGTAGTGTTCTGAGGCAAGATTGTGTAATTTACTGTCAGTGAGTTCTCTTCATCATTCTGGACAATAAGAAATGATCCTTGTGGTCCTACAAAGAAAAAGGGAATGATTGTATCTTTTTCTGTCATAAAGCAAAGCAAAGAAAGAAAGAAAAGAAAAGAAAAGAAAAAAGAAAATCACTAATAACCTATGTTACATGGACTCCTCATTTTTTCATAAGTACCCGTGTCGATACGACATAACGTGGGTACAGGTATAGTATATGGATCCAATCATTTTGTTTTGAAATGGACACTTCTTAGCTCTTTTATTTTTTATTTTTCAAATTTGGAGTAAAATCATTGCCAGAATATCAAAATTATAGTAAAATTATATATTTTGCATTGCCAAATAAATGCAATTATGGTAAAATCATTGTTTATAATATGATATATCATGGTAAATTTTACTTTTACATACATAATTTCTTTTGCCCCAATTAGAGGACATCCCCGTATTCCTTTTTTGCCTAGTTTGTATATCCTAAAATTTGGAGTTTGATGTGTCCGACCCCTAGATATGCATCTATAGTTGCATTTGCACCCCACACCAACACCTGAGTCCATGTAACATAGCTAATAATTCATATTTCAATATATTAACTTCCTAAATGAAATATACAGTATTGATTTAGGAATAAGAAGGCCCAAGCCAAAAGAGAGCTAAAGCAATAAGAATAAACAGAAGTTTAGGTATTAGTGTCTCAGCATTCTTGTCCAGATGGTCGAAGTGAATGAACAATACAAAAATAGATGGTTCACATTCTGAAGCAAATGTTGCAATGAACAAAGTACGAAATGAATCTTTTTTCTTTTTCTTTTTTCATTACTTTTTTTTGTTTTGTTTTGTGGATAAGTAAACATCAATTTGTATTACTAACTCAAGAATGCCCACAGGAATGCAACCATGTACAAAGAGATAAAAAAAGGCTTAAAAAAACAAAAAAGCCAGCTATAAAATCTTCAAGAATAAATGAAATGGCTAATTTATTGAAATCAAAATTTTCCAAATAAAATCGAGCAAATGTATAATTTTTCTTCACACGCTACTTGAGCCACCAAAAAAAAGCCACTTCACAACATACGTAATTCATTCAGTAAGAACAAACGATAATTGAATAACTAATGAATCAGATCCACCTAAGATGGTAATAATACCAATCTGATGATGACAGTTAACAAATGATATAGGCCATTGATCCAATAGATTAGTCAAAAGTAAGGGAAGATTCCAAACTTGGATCTAGGTGTTTCCAGTAGTAGTAACAGAAGTGACTGGTAAAAAGAGCCAATTTGACATCTAGACAGAAGGTAAAAGCTAATGCACACATTCCAAGCAATTTGAAATTTAGCCCAGATTATTCAGGTATGCTAGGTGAGCAGCTGCCCCAAAAGCTTAAGGTATTAGAAATGTACATCAAAGTCTCGTACCTTGCCTCATTTGCAGCTAAGGTTTCAAATAATGGTTGTTGCAGGGTGTAACAAGCGTAGCGTAACTATTAGAATTTTCATTTTTTGCACAACTTCATGAAAACTTACCAATACACATGTTTTTATTTCAAATTCACATTTGTTGAGGTTTAAAATGTTTTGGAGAATTTTGTATATCTCTTAACACGACCCAATATATGGAATACAATTTTTACCGTTTTAAGTCATTATATGAAAAGAATTTTGACATATTTTCCTTTCAACATTTAATGATTTTATGTGTCCTTACTGATTTAGGGGTGACCATTGGTTCAATAGTTATGACTTGGCCTAATAACCTTGAGGTTATGAGTTCAAGTCTTGGGACCATCATTTTGTGCATTATGCCAAAGGTTAGATGTGTACTCAATTTTTTCCCTCCCAAACACACATTAATGTGTACTAATTAGGCTTCTTTTTTTTTTTTTTTTTTTTTTTTTGTGTGTGTCATAAATTCCTATTACACCGCTTTCCTGTTATTTACTTTGTTATTAGTAGTTACAGACTTAAAATGTCATGTCTTTCAAATTTGCAGGTTGGATATGTTCAATAAATAAATGTGAATATCATTGCGGTTATTTTACTAGAAACAAACTAAAAAACATATGATTCATATCTTCAAGTTATACACATAAGGCAACATACAAATCACAAGTTACAACTACATATAAAAATTTAATTGATAATGTTTAGTTAATAAATAAAAAACAAAAGCTGAAAGAGGAGAACACTTGAGCAAACAATTAGCTTTTAAATGCAGCAGACACCATTGCCACTGTAATGTAACTGTTACGGGTCTTGCGTAATGATATGGGGCCGTTACACCTGTGAAAATCAATCACATCACCGTAGCAGCTGTAACAGGTAATGGTAACTACCAATATGGTTATGTAATGGGCATTACGTATCGGTTGCAACCCATTTTTAAAACCACATTTGTAACCCTCTCTAACATGTGAAGAGACAAATCAACTCAATTAAGGCCATGTTTGTTTGAACGGACATGGCATTGGGATTGGACTAATAGTCCTACAAAATGCATAATTAGATGTTTGGTGGAGAAAATTGGGATCCGAACATAGTATCCCCCATATAGGAGACTATTGAATCCCAAGGGTGGGTGGGATACAAGATGGGGGACTAAGGTTGAGTTAAGATTAATTATTTAAATTGTAATTTTATTTTATTTTTTTGGATAAATAAATTGTAAAATTGCTAGGATTTTGTCAATTGCTTCTCCTAAGCCAATCCAAACATTGCATAGGATATATAATCCAAGGGGATCGATAATAGGACCATGGTTATCAGAATCCCAATCCGGATTTTACGATCCTACGATCTTACGATTCATTTGAGTACAATCGATCCGGATCGTGTAAAAAACTCCTTATAGGTAGGATCTTTCGATCCTGGTAGTGGAATCTTATAAGATCGTGGAATCCTGATCCGAATCCGATCATATCCGATCCAATTTACAAGTTTTGTTTTGTATTGTATGACAAATTTTATTGTAAATTTTATGTTTATTGTCTAAATACCAATTTATGTGGTCAAAATAAATAATAAAAGTTAATTAGTATTGAATCAAATAGACTAAGAAAAACAAACTAGGAAACAAACATTCAAGTATTGCGGTAATTTAAGAAAATTAAATAGTTGGAAAAACAAACTTAGCTTTAGCGGAGTCTAATGAGGGTAAGATGATTGCAACTTTATCCCAATTTTTGGAGAGATTATTTTGTGACTTGAATTCGTTCCACCAGGGATACTAACGACAAACCTTATAATTCGGTTAAGCTACTCTTTTGAGTTCTTAATCTATTTTCATATCCAACTTTGTTAAATATTTTTTCTTCACTTTTTATGGGTTATTGTAGATTGTAAAGTATTTTGTTATAGAATTATTATTCTTCTTCTTTTTCTTCTTCACCTTCTTTTTTGATGAAATACGAAACTTTTACCATCGAGTTTTCTATTATATTATATTTTTCATGGAGTATTATTTTTTCACAATATCTTCACTGCTTTTTAATAGAATATAGGCTCATTTTATATATATTTTATAAAAAATATTTATTTCAATTAAATTATTATGTAATTTGTCTTTTTCGGTAGGATCTTACGATTCTCGATCCGATTCTACGATCCGATCCTTTAAACACCTCCAACGATCCAACGTAGGATCCCGATTTTAACAACTTCGAATAGGACTAACAGTCCTAGGCATGTTAATTCCATCTAATCCAATCTGTCCTAAGAAACATAGCCTAAATGAAGTGCTCAAGCACACACCGAACAAAGAGAGAGATTAATACAAAGCAAACTAAATAGAGTCCAACAGAATAGACTGCACAATAACAACCATTTAAGGGGAACAACAAAATATGACAAGACCTAAACCTAAAACTTACTGCAACCAAAATTCTAATGTCATATTAAGTGATCAGTTGTCCCAAAAGCTTAAGCTATTAGAAAATGAGCCTAATAATGCATAAAAAGCACTCAAAAAGTGCAAGGAAAAATAATTAAAACAATGAGATAATATATTCATAACAAAAAAAATGTTAGTTGGTGTCCCACCAAAGAAGTATTGAGACAGATGACCAGAAGCTGAAATGGAAGAATGTTCGACATAAATAAAACAGTGCTGCAAGGATGAGACAGTCAAATAAGCTACTTAGAAAAGATACCTCAGGCCTCGTTTGGGAACAGGCTAATTTAGTAACTTTTTGGCTATTTGGCTAAAAATGTAGGTAAAAAAAACTTGTATGTTTGGGATGACTTTTTGGCTAATTACGAAAAGATGTGCAAAAAGTAGAGAGAAAAGAGAATCTTTGACTTTTTGGTATGGGTTGTTGGCTTTTTGACTAATTGGCTAATTTAGCCTCTTGCCAAACGAGGCCTCAGTATATGGATTTAATAGAACATATGGCCTTGACTGAGAGGACTCGTAAGCAGAAATCCAGTAACCAATTGGCCTAGGGTAAAAGGCATTACTGAGTTTAATTGATTTGAGTTTTTCTGAGGCAAGTTGTAGGACCAGACTACGATGCTTAATTGACTAAACTCAAGAAAAATGTTTAAGGCATGGAATGTTGTGTAATTGCAAAAATTTGGTGTGACCTACAAACTAGGACACATCTAAGGTGTTATAGTTGTGTCGGACACCAACAATCAACACTCCCCAACAAGTGCACGTCCAAATGCGTCTGTTGGACTATTAAAACACACGTGTCCATCGCTTAGCCTTACGTGAGACCCATTGCAAGTTCAAAGAGAATAGCTTAGGAGTCAATGATTAAAATCAAAACAATGCAAATTTATACTTACTGATTCATCATCCTTTAAGCATTTTAATATTAGAATATTAAAATTTTAATTTGTCTATGAATAATGCTTTCTAAAATAGATAATCAAGAAGTTTTATCTCCACTCCTTTTCCAATATAGAATATAAAAATTGATATCTTGCTATATATCATATCTATGTCTTGCACACCCATATCCATGCTTCCTAGCGTGAAAGGTTCCCTTTTCTCCTAGGTAAGGTCCCAATCATAGCTAAAAATGAAAAGGCTCTAAACTCAGTCAACTTGTCAAGGGAATAACTTGACAATAGAAGTTTAGTAGGCTTACTATTGTTTATCCATTATAATTTTGTATGGAAAATTTAATCAGTATGTGGAGTGGTAGTTTAAGCCTTCAGAGGCTTCAAAGTAGAAAACAATGAAAACTTATCATTTTCAGTGGGTATTATCTGTCATGGCATTGGATGGTCATCTTAGCTCCTGAACATTGCTAAGTCATCATGGAACATCACAATTCTACATATTTAAATGGACGTTGCTGGAAGGGTTTCCAACTCAAGGTACTGGAGAGCTGAAGAATTGTCATCAAATTTGGTCGAGAAAAGCATGTCAATATCAATGAATGCTCTATTGAGACGATCTCCTAAAAATTGGTGTTGAATGATGACATAAATCCCGATCGATGATGACAAAATATTGGTTCACAGATCATAACTAAAATCTGTTCAGGTGGGGGCCATTTTAAGCTAGATGAGAAAGTACATAGGTGATTTGAATCCATACATCAAACAAGGGAAGAAAAGAAGATAAATCAAATAATAACATCATTAAGTGCATCCTATTGGGAAAAAAAAAAAAAAAAAAATTCAAACTCAAAAAATCAAGGAGAGTTAAGAGGAGAACAAGCATAGAGGCACTAATAAAAGCTTCAATTCTTATTTGACATTTCCATACATGTTTCAAACTGTAATCTTATTAGAAGTTAATTGATTTGAGAGTCTTATTTTCATCTTCCCAAGAGTTGGTAGTCCCTGTCCTTGCAACTATTGCAGTTTCTTTAATTTAACATGCATATCAAAAGTAAGTGGTAAGTTTATTCGTTTCTGTTATTTTGTATGCCTGGTTTGTCCTACTGAGATTGGATTGAATAAAAACCAACAAAACAAGTACAAGGGTTAATAATAAAAAAGACATATTTACAAGGGTTGAGTGGCTCCAATTTCTCTGAATGAGGATTTCTCATGCTTACTTTTCCAATTAACTCAATAAATTCTGTGGACATCAGAAAGAAAAATTCAGCAGGGGAAAAAAAACAACAGCGCAACTTTAAAATGGTCCCTTCCAAGACGCGGTTTTTCTTTGTCGTATAGTCTCTGTTTGGTTTTGCCTGCCCACCCATTCAGCCATGGAAGAGTGGGAAAGAGAGGGGGTAAGGATGGGAGATGAGAGGACTCTTCCAATTCTCCTTCAATTTATTTTTCATCTTTGGGGCTTACACATACAAGGCCAATTTGTAGGCTCGAAAAAATCCTAAAGACTAAAAAAAAAAAAACCTTTGAAAATTCTTCCCACCTATTGTACTAACAAATTAAGGTGTGTGAAACTAAACAGATAAATAAAATGAAACAAGTTGACTAAAACATTTCCATTCTTAGTGCCTTGAAACATTTGGACATTATAGTAATAACAATTATTAAAAAAATACTAAAACATCAAAATCTTTGATAACTTACACATCTATAGAAATCCTGAATACTAACTTCTAATATTATAAGTCTGTGACTATAACTAGCTTCCATAACTGCGTAACTGATTTTGTGAAACAAAGTTGGAATGCCAAGGTGCATCACACCCTCCCTTTGCATAGTCAAGGGATCTATCTTTGTGGTAATAATGTCATTTTAAAAAGTTGGTAATCAGAAACCCCAAGTGGAGTTTTGTTTTTTGTTTTTTTCAAAGGAAACCCTCATGTTGCAGTTGAAAGGATTTCTGATGATGAGGGGAAAGAATCAAAGCCTCAATATTCATATTTTCCAGCTTCCATAAAGTCTGAAGAAGGTTAAAGAAGTGGTGACTTTGTAAGATTTAGGTGCTGCAACATTAAGAAGATGCTAAATAGAAGTAAAAAGAGAAATAAAACACATTAGACGAATAGCTTCTTCTTCTTCTTCTTCTTCTTCTTCTTCTTCTTTTCCCTCTCTTTTTTATGGGGAGCAAAAATGAAGATTGGGTTATTCAATGCAGCTTCATGAAAACATGCTTACTGAAGGAGGCGCAGTAAAGTTGTTTTAATATCAAGAGGTTTTAGATATTTATCAATCAGGTGGGGTCGACTATAGGAATCCTCTTTCATTATTCCGATCTACAAACGTCTACATGCTCAGTTAAATTAGGTATAACCACAAAAAATAAATAAATAAATAAACAAAGGAATGTTAGTTATGAATATTGAAGACCAGTGGTAGAACCCAAAAAACAACCATTTTTATTATGCTAGTTCTATCATCACACTTGGGTAGACTACAAATCATATAACTCCACTAATGTCATTTAGACTCTTACCCCACACTGCGCTTCCCTTGACGCATGCATGTGGGATACTTGGTCAACACAAAATGGCATGGATACAAGTATGATACAGTTTATGTGCTTGACACGTTACCATATTGAACTCTTCTATCCTCTACATGCAATGATGAGAGAAAAAGAAAATGCTATTTGACAGCATAAAAGGATTTTCATTGCTTCTCATATGAAGAGGGGCAAGTGCAAACCCCTTTTCTTCCACACATCCCATTTACCAAACGAAATCAAAGCCTTCTGTCCCAATAAATTAGGGTTGGCTAGCTCTGTCAAAGGCTATTTGTTTGGTTAAATTAAATGAATTCACATATTTAATTTGTTTTCAACTTATCTTTAATTGGTATTGCTCCTATCATTTCACGAATGTATTCATTACTAATTCTATCTTTTTACGGTCTTACCACAAATTCATTTTAGCATCCTCATATCAACTACACTTATTTTATTAATGTGTTGTTTCTTAGTTATCTAACATTTTATCTCATAAAGCATTGCTGGCCTTGTAGCTATTCTATAAAAATTTTACTTCAATTTTGTTGGTATATGTCAATTGCATAATATGCCAAAAGCATCCCTTAACTTCCTAAGCTCGGCTGAAGTTTTTAATCAACTATAAACTTCTGACAATTGGATTGGATCATTGACAGTTTGCTTCCTTACACTAGACTTAAACAACCTTTGGACTACAAATACTAAGGATGAATAGTTGTATAAGGAAAAGACGCTACTTAGCCCCACATTAGTAGAAGTAAGGAATTGAGTTAGCCTAGCCTACTTTGATTGTATAGGTCACATCATCTCTAACCTTGTTATCCTTTATTACTAATCAAATCTAGATTACAAAATTGTTCTCTATAGTATCTCTTGATTTTCAATCTTCACTTCCCATCACTTCTACTTCTATTGCTCCAAAATTACATTGCATAATTTAGTTTTAGTCCTAATAATTTTAAACCTTTTTTCGACTCAAGTGCTTCTCTCCAAATTCTTATCTAGAGTTTATTTGTCTTTTAGTTAATCAACCGATAGGCAAGAAAGGTTAACCTTTCATGCAATCCTACAATTATGAAAAATTCAATTGTTTCTCCTATAGGTGATCTAATTATGTTATAGTCATTACCTTATCATACATGTCCGTTATCACATCAATATTCCTCTTTGGTTTTTTTTATTTTAAAAACTACGATAATATATCTTTAAGTCTATAAAATGGAGATCTCTCTTCTTCTCTCTATACTTTTGTATTAATCTCCATATTAAGTGTATTGCTTCTTAGACCTCTCTATACTTTTGTATTAATCTCCATATTAAGTGTATTGCTTCCATCTAAGAAACAAAACAAAAACAATGTAAATTTATATCTATTATCCTCCTTTAGATTTAAAAAACTATTATATTTGACTCAAGTATTCATATATATAACATATAATAATTATTTATCTTTATATATGACATAAAATTATAAATTTTGCACATGTCCTCCATGTTTGTTAAAAAATTTCATGTCGTTGTGTCTGTGTCGTGTCACATTTTCATGTTTGAGCTTCTTAGGCTTCCACAAATGATCAACAAGGATAAATCCAAACTAATTCTATGACATTGTTATTGCAATTCTTAAGAGATGTTGAATCATTCTCACACACAATTAACACCTCTATAGTTGTAATTTTAGATATTTCCTTTAATTTAATATATAGATACTATAATATTTTTTCTACATTCACCATTTGGTCTTAAAGCCATATTTGATTTCATTTTCTAGGCTACGATGTCCACCTCAAACTTCCTTAAGATTTCATGTTTTTGTTTAACAGTTTCTTGCAATAACTTTTTTAGATTTCCTTAATCTCTTCATCATTCACTAACAACCTTGAATCCTCAATTTTTATACGCAACATAATAAAAGTCTCTTGATTTTTTTTTCTTATCTCAAGTTAGCAAGCTTGTAAATATTATTTTTCTCTATCATTCTTTTTAACCTCCTTGTTAGCCCATTTATATCTTTTATAAATATAATTTATTTATTTTTTCATTTTTAACCTTTAGCCACTTTTTAACACATTCAATTTTTTTTCCTACAGCTTGTACCTCATCACACCACCCCCAATTTTTTGTTGAATTTAAGAGCTTTTTTCTTTCAACTCTCCAAAACTTTGTTCAATGATTTTTTTAATATATTATGTCATTATATTCCGCATGTTACTAGTTTTACCTTCCAAACTCAATGTTGCTTCTTTGAACATTTAGAATTTCTCACTGTTTAGATTCCACCATCTAGTTTTTAGATCCTAATATCTTTTTCGGTTGATGTTTCCTTTTAATATAGATATCAAGTATCATTAGCCTATGTTGTGATGTTAAACTCTTTCCAAGAATAACCTTGGAATATCTACATGCTAAATGGCCTGCATTCCTACAAGAAAATTATCTATTTTGACTCTTGTTTGACGCACTTTTTAAAAGTTATTAAGTGTTCCTCTCTCTTTTTAAAGAAATTGTTGGTTATTATAAGACCGAATGCTACTACGAAATCCAAAATGCCTTTAGCAGCCTCGTGGCAATCAACGAAACTACATCAGTCATTCATACGTACGTCCTCTACTACCTTTGCTTATCTCTTCCTACATTATCGCTAAAATCTCCATGTATAACTATCTTTTATCCTATGGGCATCTCTTGCATTAATTCATCCATTTGATCAAAAAATTGTCCTTTAATATGTTCATCTAATTCTACATGGGGTGCGTAGGCACTAATAACATTAATTACATTTTCTCTAACTACAATTTTAATTAACATATTTTTTTCTCATTTCTTTGTAACTATTACTACATTAATTTTAAGGTGTTTAGCTACTACTATTCAATATTCATATACCATTTCTACATCTATCTTTTCCGATATAATAAATTTTACGCTCAATAGTTTTACTTCTTTGACTTTTTTTGATTGGCATTTTTTACCTCCTTCACTTTCTCGTCATCAACTTAGTTTATTGTGAGTATGTTATACTAATTTTCCTTTTTAATCATACCATGTACTAATTTCATTATTTAACATGTTAATGTTCCTATATTTCAATTTGCTAATTTAAACGTACAATTCTAGACTAGTTTCTCTACCAGTGCTCATACTGAGAAGCGCAAGGACCCTTGCCTATTTTTCACCACACTCAATCACCAATGTGACACTCCTTGCCTAACACGTTGCATACAAAGAAGACCTTAGTCCTTGCTCACATATTCATATTCATTTGGGATCCAGCGGAGTTTTTCCTTACTAACTGTCAGGTTACCTAACACACAAGATACAACCAAATTTATCTGAGCTTGAGACCAACAGTGTCGAGAAGAATATAACAAAATGTCAAATGAAATATAAGAGCAACTCCAATGGTTAGATTCTTATATACCACTCCAATGGCCATTAGATCTACATCTGCTCCTCAAAAAGTCTCTTGTGATCGTGATTTAGTTTTACTGATGTGCCAAAAATGGCTTTGCCACTGGAGTTGCTCTAATGCATTTGAAAGAGCAGGACATGTCTATGTATGTGTAACCAACTTTTGTGTACACATTTCAAGTTGTCCTGTACCGTCTCTCTCTCTCTCTCTCTCTCCTACTTGCTGTTTCCTATTGACATTTTCTAGATAGTCGACAAAACAACATTTTTCTAATTAAAAAGCTTCTTATCTTCAGCAATTGCATCAATTAATCTTTAAATTGCACAAGAGATATAATGCTAAGCTAATTAGTGAAGCAAAATGCAGTTGGTTTATCAGAAGCTCAATTGCAAAACTAAAAACAATCACATGACAATAATAAAATGAATGTGAATTACCACTTCCCGGCAGGCACGCGGTCATATTCTTCAAATCTCGGCACAATCTAGACGATGAAATCTCACATCTCTCATCAGTGATGCCATCATTTGGTTCCGCCAACGGCGAAGGAGAAGGAGAAGGATAAGGAGGTACCTGATCACCATTCCCACCGCTCCCTCCACCAAAATTGGAATCAACGCTCGAAACGGGACTCGGCGAAGGAGCAACCTAGAAAATACATTAAAAAAAACAAACTAACAATAAGAACACAAATCTCTAAATTGTGAAATTTTTTTTATAGATTTGAAAAAGAGGAACCTGTATTGATCTGTTGTTGAGACTGTCATCTTGGGCGAATTTGAAGAACGTTCTGATTAGAGCTGCGTCTGAATCTCTCGGAAGGAGCAAAATCAAGAGAACGCCCATCGTGAGAATTAGATTGGGGTACATTCTGGTAAGTATAAGCAAATTTGAAAACTAAACCCTAAAACCTCATTCTTGGGGAGAGAAGGGACAAAACAAAGTTGACGGACCAACAGAGGAGAGAGGTATTGGCGTCAATGATGCAATTTCACGAATTGAAGAGAGAGAGAGAGAGAGAGAGAGAGAGAGAATGAATTGATATGAATGAATGTAAATGTGTGTGTGGAGTCAATTTGAAGTCTATTGTTGATGTTGTTGTTGTGATTAGCCTTCTTCTTCGTAACGTCCGAAGAAGTCGTTTATGGCGTTCGTGTCCGGCGTTTCAGAACGCGTGTTTTATACAATTAGAATTGGAGATCTCACGCTCGATTCGTGACAGTGAAAGGATTTGATTTCACCACAGCCGTTCGATGGGGGCGATGATATTTGTGGATTCGACCGCTGAGGTCTATTGCTTGGATAGTTCGCTCCCTAATGTCTAACCTAACCACCTAATTATCGACACAATCGTGCTAGGCCCCCCCCCCCCCCCCAAGTGGGGGTCGCGCCCCAGTAACGTGACGCGCTTCCATTTGCTGATAATTTTAAAAAAAAATTTAAAAAAAAAAAAAAAAAAACAGATTTCTTGGCCCAATCATAGGCACAGGCCGACAGCTCACTGAAGGTGACCTTCAGCTGGGGTCTAATGCATTTCTGTTATCAACATTAAGTATAATAATTTTTCTTTTAATATAAACTATAAACACATCTATGATACAAATTAAATTGAATTAGGTCTTAAGTATTATCAAATGGAATCACTTATATGAATAATTTTTCTCTATTCCACTTTATCAAAAATTATTTGGCTAGTCAAATTAAAAAAATTCATATCTCTATTTATTTGTATAAATACATCCTTCATATTTACTTAAAATACAAATTACTTTATGTGATTTTAAAAATTGTATCTAGCTCTCTAAAGTTTTTGATTTTATAACAAATGGCTCATTTTATCAATAAATTATCAAATAAATTAACAGTTTTTAATAATGTCAAAAATATTTTTAATTAATAATTCAAATAATTTTATTATTGAATAGGAGCAATTAGAAATTTCATTTTTCTAATTAATTCTGTTAAATAAAAAAAATTTACAAGGAGATATTTATAATTTTTCAAATCATAAGGGACAATCTTCATTTTAAGTATACCTCAAGAGGTTTATTTGTAATTTACCTTTTTTTTTAATATGTTATTTAAATTAATGTTAGTGATAAATAGACACTAAAATAAGTAAACATAAATATATATTTTAGTGGAAAATACGACTAATGAATTATTGATAAAAAAGAGTTTATATATTATGCGAATTAAAATCTTGAGGGAAATGAGTGTAATTATGTCAAAAGTATGAAATTAATTGTATTTTTTTCAAATCTTAAGAGAAGTGATTGTAATTTACCCACACTTTTTACTTTTATAATTTGGCTTAAATTTTACTTAATCCTTATTGTTTTAATTTGAGTAATTCAATTTTTACATTTTAAGTCTAGTTTTAATTTAATCATTTCGTTCAAATTTTGTTAATTTTTTTTTTCCTGTATACATCTTTAAAGGTTGACAAGTGTTCTAAAATTATTAATTTTAACATTTAACTTGAACAATCAAAGTGCTTAAATTAAAACAAAAGTGAAATTAAATAAAATTACAAGGGTGAAAAGTGTAATTATCCTAAAATTATATATGATGGGTGAAGCTCTATTTTAAGGTATAACTATTTTTTTTTTTTTTTTGTAATAATTGAATAATGATTGCATATACATAGTAGGTTACATAATAACATTTTATTGAATAATAATAGGAAAAATTATACATCAGTGGTGCTTTCAAAAAAAAAAAAAATTATACATTCATAAAAAAAAATTATGACTTAATTTTAATATTTATAAAATTTATCATTAATATCTAATTATTATTCAAAACACAATGAGTGTGTCTTTGTTGAGTCAAATTCACAATTTAAAAAGATAAAATTATAAAGAAATGATATTTGAGATAGTAAGAAATATTTTAAAATTGCAACATAATTAGAATGAATGAAACTAATTTTAAAGGTGTGGAATCTCCTCTAAAATTGACCTAAGTGTTACTTTCACTTTTCTTTCTCTCATTTTCATTCCTTTTCCTCTTTCCTATTCAACACTTGATGGGAGGCCAATATTGCAAAACCCTTTCCCACCCTCCAATCCATTCACTTCTTTTTCTTATCGTTGTTGCTTCCTTCCCTTCCTTTTCTTAGCGTTGTTGCTGCCACCACTATTTTGCTCCCCTACCACTCCAGTCCTCTCTCATTGCCCCTTAACCCAATCCACCCTTATCCCAAAATCTAATCACTGTAGTTATCCGACACCTCAAATCCTGTATTTGTGATGCTATACTCATATTATCTTATTGTTGTAAAACGTGTTTAGTACAACTACCAACAATGTTCAATGTAAGTATAACATGTGCATAGCTATAAGTGTTAATTACTTTTGGTGTAAATGTGTTGGGTATACCTCCTTATTGGAGTGTAGGACCCAATTAGTTTTGAAAAAAAAAAATTAATTTAGTTTGGTTTACGTTTAATATATTTTTATACATTATATCTAATTTTGTGGAGACCTAATTCAGTTTGGTGATAACTAGGGGTTTGATAAAAAAAAAACCTTAGATTCACAATATATATTTTAGATATTGTTTTTCCCAAGAAAAAGGTGTTGTGAGGCTGCAACAATATTGAAAAACTAATTCGGTGGAAAATTTTGAGTTGGTGTGCTTCGGTTTCGGCTTCATATTTGGACATTTTGGTGGAGTTAATTTGGGTCAATTATTTTGGGTCTTCTACAACTTTGGTTTTTGAAGATTTTGATTTATCTATTTTGTGAGGTCTTTTCTCTTATTTATTTGTGATTATTTGGAATTCACCTAAGGGTGGTTTTGTGAGACCATTCTTGTCTCGTTTGTAATCGTTTGGAAACTATTTGGTTGATAGTGGAATCAGATTTCGATCCCGTGAGCGTACCTCACATTGAGGGAACCACGTAAAAATTCTTGTGTTGCTTTTGATTTAATTTTTCCGCATTAGTTTTTATTCCCATTGATTGATTTACTTGTGGGGAATCATTAATTTTCCCTAACAACTGGTATCAGAGCTTACTGTTTATTTGGGTTTATTTGTTTATGTAAATCAATGGAGGGGAATGTGGGTCGCATGTCTAGTTTTAATGGAAGTAATTGGGTAACTTGGGAAACTAAAATTGAGGACCTTTTATTTTGTAAAGATTTGTATGGACCAATTGAGGGTGATAGTAACAAATCAAAAGATGGTTCTCTTTCAAAGAAAGACATTGAGTATTATTATTGCCATGAGAAAGAGCACATGAAGCAAGAATACCAAAGCTCAAGAGCAAGGAGAAAATGCGTAAAAAAAGTGTGGATAAGAAGCAAGAAGACACAACAGCAGTTAATACCGATGATCTCATGGTCGTTTGTGAAGATGATTGTATCAATTTTGTGGCCCAAGAGAACAATTGGGTGATTGATTCCGGTGCTTCTTTTCATGTGACTTCTCGAGTTGATTAATTCACTACCTACACCGAAGGAGATTATGATTCTGTTCGAATGGGTAATGAAAGTTTGTTCAAGATTATTGGCATGGGTGATGTTTGCTTGAAAACAAATTTGGGCTGCAAGTTGTTGCTTAAAGATGTGAGGCATGTTTCCGACATTCGCCTCAATTTGATCTCTACTGGGAAGCTAGATGATGACGGCTTCGACAACAAATTTGGTGATGGAATATGAAAGCTCACAAAGGGTTCTTTGGTAGTGACTGAGTGCAAGAAGACTCATACACTTTATTCGATGCAAGGAAAAATTTGTAAAGGTGTTGTCAATGCACTTAAAGATGATACTTCTACTAAATTGTGACACAAGCGGCTTGGCTATATGAGTGAAAAGGGGCTGCAAGTTTTGTTCAAGAAAGAGTTTCTACCCGATTTGAAAGGTACACATCTTAAAACTTGTGTTCATTGTTTGGTAGGTAAACAACATAGAGTTTCTTTTCATAAAAATGTTGATTTTAGAAAAGAAAATGTTTTGGAGTTAATTCATTCGGATATTTGTGGTCCTTTAAAAGTTAGAACACATAGTGGTGTACTTTATTTTGTTACTTTCATTGATGATTATTCGAGAAAAGTTTGGGCTTTTCTACTAAAAACTAAAGATCAAGTTCTAAAAGTATTTAAGCATTTTCAGGCCATGGTTGAAAGAGAAACAGGGCAGAAATTGAAGTGCATCTGATCAAACAATGGTAGTGAATACATTGGGCCATTTGATGAGTATTGTCGCAGCCTAGGTATTCGGCACCAAAAGACAATTAAGAAGACTCCTCAACAAAATGGCATTGCCGAGAGGATGAACAGCACCATTGTGGAAAGAACAAGGTGTTTGCTTTCACAAGCTAAATTGCCAAGATTCTTTTGGGGTAAGGCATTGAGGACAACGGTTGACGTGATCAATTTGTCTCCTTGCTATCCTTTGAATGGTGATGTTCCAGAAAGAGTTTGGACCGGTAAAAATGTATCTTATGAGCACTTGAGAGTGTTTGGTTGCTGAGCTTTTGTTCACATTCCAAAAGATGAGAGGTCCAAGCTTGATAGTAAGTCAAGACAATGTATTTTTCTTGGCTATGGGCGTGATGAATTTGGGTATAAATTGTGGGATCTAGTCGATAAGAAAATCATTCGAAGCCATGATGTTGTGTTTCTTGAAGACCAAACAATTGAAGACTTTGGCAAATGTGATCAACTGGAACCAAAAACTAATAATCTCATTGACATGGATCCATCTCCTTCATCTTCGGTGGATGATGAAAATTGGGGAGATGTGCAGCTACCTAGTGAAGATGTAGAGGATGATGCTAATCCTAATGAAGTTGAGCCAGAAATTGAGGAAGAGCATCTAACTCAAGAACCGTCACTACAACTTGAGTTGAGGAAATCTACAAGGAACAAACAACCTTCAAGAAAGTATCCTCCCAATGAATTTGTGTTGATTTCCGATCAAGGGGAGCTTGAGAGCTACTAAAAAACAATTGAGCATGCAAAGAAAGGTGATTGGAAAAAGGCCATGGACGATGAGATGAATTCCTTGCTTGAAAACCAGACTTATGATTTAGTGAAGTTGCCTAAGGGGAGGAAAATTCTGAAAAATAAATGGGTTCTTAAATTGAAGAATGATGGCAAGAATCTGAGGTACAAGGCACGTCTTGTTGTGAAAGGTTTTGGGCAAAAGAAAGGTATTGACTTTGATGAGATTTTTTCGCCGGTTGTGAAAATATTTTCTATTTGGGTTGTACTTGGCATGGCTGCAAATATGAATCTTGAAGTTGAGCAACTTGATATGAAGACCTCATTTCTTCATGGTGATCTTGAAGAAGAAATTTACATGGAGCAACTGGAAAGTTTTGTAGAAAAAGGGACAGAGAAATTTGTTTGCAAATTGAAGAAAAGTTTGTATGGTCTCAAGCAAGCCCCGCGGCAATGGTACAAAAAATTTGACTCTTTCATGATGAATAATTATTTTTCTAAAACCACTTCGGACCATTGTGTGTTCGTGAAAAATTTTCTGGATGGCAAATTTATTATTATTTTGCTTTATGTTGATGACGTGTTAATTGTGGGTCAAGATTATACCATGATTAACAGGTTGAAATTGGAGTTGAGCAAGTCTTTTGCTATGAAAGATTTGGTACCGACAAAGCAAATACTTGGTATGTAAATTGTTCGTGATCGCAAAAATGGGCTAATTTGGTTGTCTCAAGAAAACTACATTGAGAAAGTTCTTGAGAGGTTCAACATGAATAAAGTAAAGCTGGTTGGTTGTCCACTTGCAGGTCACTTCAAACTTAGTTCGAATCAACGTCCTACAAGTGAGAAAGACAATGAAGAGATGTTGAAAGTTCCTTATGCTTCAACAGTTGGTTCTTTGATGTACGCCATGGTTTGTACAAGGCCGGATATTGCTCACGCCGTTGGTGTGGTGAGTCGTTTTCTCTCTAATCTGGGTAAAGAACATTGGACAACGGTAAAATGGATTCTAAGTGTCACGACCCAAACCCGGCCCTATGGGTTTAGTATCAGAATCGCCAAGAATCCGAGATTAGAAGGCCATAATGATATACTGAAAAAGCAGTACAGGGCCTGGCGGAAGCCAATACAGTAAATAAGCAATGTCCAATGAGCTGTGACAGTCTGTATGCAAAAAAAAGATTTTCTTCATACATATATGCAACCAGTGACAAAACAGTATGTACATATATACAATCATTCAAAACAGGGACTTAATCTCTGCTCAACGGTACAGTAAACATTCAGTCTATACAATCCATTCAGTTATTACAAAGCGGTAAGACAGTGCAGGAGGGGGAATGTTAAAACACCCCTAAGCCTTAGCATGATAGGCTCGGAACCTCGCAGTGAGGCACATAGGCTGGCTTGACAAAACTGGAGTAACCCTGATGCCCCTAGCTTTGATTCGGTGCCTGTACACCTACATATATATATGAGCAGTGAGCTAAAGCCCAGTGAATAACATAAAGCGTAAAGGGGTTTAGAATGAATGTCCTTACAGTCATGAAAACAGTTCAATTCAATCAGTATATCAAGAGTTCAAGACGATGCTTGATCATATGTGGTACATCCATTAGCATAGCGATATGATGAGTCTTAAAAGACCGAGCGAGAATGATGGCCATCAATCAAGATGTGATAATGGTTCCACGAGGAACCGACAGAGATCTCTCAGAATAACGATGATACTGATGAGGTGCTAAGGATGCCATAGTACAGTTGTAAATAGAGGACATACATTCATTCAAGAATCAATATCGATTCAAGATGCAAGATTCGAAGATTCAAAAGATAATCATTTGAACATATCTTTACACAATTGTTACTCACGAGTTAAGGCTCTGATGATCTAGAGCGTCTCCTCGGGAAGCCAACCCTATACAGTTAACAGATTGAACACACACTAAGTCGCACAGTTGGGAAAGATAATAACTTAATCCCTAATTGCCTCGGTGTGGTTCTACATCTATATCCTTTTTAAGATGCCTTAAATATGCCCTAGGAATGCCTAGGATGGAAAGAGGATGCAAATATGTACTTTTGGACACTTTACAAAATTTGCTGAAAACATGGGTCTCGCTCGAGCGTGGCTTTCTTCGCCCGAGCGGACATGCAGACAAAGGAGCTCCGCTCGAGCGTGGATTCCGTCGCTCGAGCGGACTGCGTGCTATAGTAAAAATGCTGGATGCTCAGATTTTACGCCCGATGCTCGCTCGATGCTCGCTCGAGCGTAAGACACAGGTCATCGCTTGAGCGCAGGTTTCCTCGCTCGAGCGGATTGTGAACTCATGCAAAGTACTGGATGCACGCATTTCACGCTCGAGCGTAACTTTTCTCGCTCGAGCGGAAGGCACGATCATAGAGTGTACGCTCGAGCGTAGGCTCAAAATCTGGAAATTCCAGATTTGAGTCCCAAGCTCAAAATCAAGTTTTCAAACACCAAAATCGATCCTCTTGGGCCAAAAACTTGGAAAACACTTGTAAACACCTAATATTACATGTTTCAAAGATCAATTTGACAAATCAAAGCCCAAGGGTGTTTCAATTAAACTCATTTTCAAACCCATTTTTCATGAACATGCATGAACATGCTACAAGGTGACATGCATGAGATTAACTCAAATCAAAGCTTCCAAAACATGCTCTATTGAGCTCATTCTTTTCAAATTCAAGATGAAATCATGGTCCTTAACATTAACATGGACATGCATGTGACAATTTTTGAAGAACAACCTCAATAATGCAAGATATGTACATACATGCAACAATTTAGTTCTAATTCAACACTTTTGAACCAATTTATGCCTTAACTCTTTAAACTACCATGATCCATGCTAGAAACAACTTAAACACAAGAATAAGAAGGTGAATTCTCTTACCTACGTCTTGAATTTAAGGTGTAGTAGCTTAATTAACAATCCACACTTCAATTCCATTCAATTCCCAAGCCCAAACAAGCAAGATGAGATGAAAACTAACTCTCTCCCTTACCTCCCTCTCTCTAGTCGGCAAAACAAGAAATGAGGCTGAGGGGAAGTATTTTGATTAAGTGTAATAAGGCTCAATGTTTTGAGGTAGTGGCCCACTAAGGGTGGCAATATGGTAAATAAAGTAACTATTGCAATTTAACCCATTTTAATCTAATTTAATCATACCTAATCACATTTTAATTAAATACACCATAATATCACATAAATTATGATGATCATGAAATACTAATCGGTTTCCGGTTCGGCCGCCGATAAAGCCTTCAATTCATGGTTTAAACATATAACATAAACAGATAATCAAATAATCAAACAGATAGAAATGCAGTATAATAAATATACTCAGTCAATTCGGTTTCTGTTTGATCGTCGATTCGAGATTCCAATAATTCTATTATCAGTCAAAATCAGTCTCTGTTTAGCAGTAATCGGTAGTTAATTCAGTAGTTTATCGGTAAACAGTATGAGGGTTGTTACACTAAGATATCTTCGAGAGACTTCGAAAGTGTGTTTGTGTTTTGGGGATGGTAAGCCGATGCTTGATGGGTTCACAGATTCTGACATGGCCGGTGATGTTGATTCTAGGAAATCTACTTCGGGTTATTTGATGACTTTTGCAGGGGGAGCTATGGCATGGCAATCTAAATTACAAAAATGTGTTGCTCTCTCAACTACCGAAGCTGAATTTATTGCCATTACAGAAGCTTGCAAAGAAGAGTTATGGTTGAATTTTTTTTTTCAAGAGTTGGGTTTGAAGCAAAAAAAGTATGTGCTTTATTGTGATAGTCAAAGTGCTATTCACTTGAGTAAAAATTCTACTTTTCATTGGAGATCGAAACACATTGATGTGAGATACCATTGGATTTGTGATGTTTTAGATTCGAAATTGTTGCAACTCGAAAAGTTTCACACAAATGAGAATATTTCAGATATATTGACTAAGACTTTGTCAATGGACAAACATTTGAAGTGTCGAACTTTGGCGGGTATGGTTGATCTCTCCACCTAAGTCGGTAGGGGGAGAATTGTTGGGTATACCTCCTTATTGGAGTGTGGAACCCAATTGGTTTGGAAAAAAGAATTTTAATTTGGTTTGGTTTAGGTATAATATATTTTTACATATTATATCTAATTTTGTGGAGACCTAATTCAGTTTGGTAACAATTAGGGGTTTGATAAAAAAAAACTTTAGATTTACAATAGATATTTTAGATATTGTTTTTCCCAAGGAAAAGGTGTTGTGCGGCTGCAACAACATTGAAAAACCAATTCGGTGGAAAAATTTGAGTTGGTGTGCTTCGGTTTCGGCTTTATAGTTGGATGTTTTGGTGGAGTTAATTTGGGTCTATTATTTTGGGTCATCTACAATTTTGGTTTCTGAAGATTTTGGTTCGTCTATTTAGTGAGGTCTTTCCTCTTGTTTATTTGTGATTATTTAGAATTCACCTAAGGGTGGTTTTGTGAGACCATTCGTGTCTCGTTTGTAATCGTTTGGAAACTATTTAGTTGATAGTGGAATCGGATTTCGATCCTGTGGACGTACCTCGCATTGAAGGAACTACGTAAAAATTCTTATGTTGCTTTTGATTTAATTTTTTCACATTAGTTTTTATTCCCATTAATTGATTTATTTGTGAAAAATCATTAATTTTTCCTAACAAAATGCAAACATTCACCAATGCAACTGTGCAGGTGTTAGCTATATCCAGTGCAACTTATATAGAGTTATTACACTATGCACACAACACTTGCACCTTTGCACATTTTACATTTGCACCGTACATATATATAAGAAAGTAAATTTTCTTGTAAGTTATGGTGATAAGCTAAAACTAATAGAAAATAGGATCTGCTCCAAATTAAATTTATTTGAAATCAACTAAAAAAAATTGCTTTTTGTCTAAAGTAAAATTTGTTTAGGAAGAATACAAAAGTCAAATTTCTCACTAGCACAAAAAAAAAAAAACTCTTTTTTCAATTCTCAAATTAATAAGCTTTTTAAAATTTAAAAAATTGAAAAATCAAACGTCATTAAAAAAATACAAATGCTAAACACTATTACTGTTTTTTGTTGAGGAATTTGATGAAGGATTTGAAAAATAAAATGAAAAAGGTAGGTGAAATGTGAATAAAACATATACCTATATTTTGCCTAGTTTCACACACTTTTTCCCTTTTCCTTTCTAAATCCATTCCCAAATCTCTCAACTAAACACAACATATGGGTGATAATTTATGTGGTATGATAACCTAATTCAACATTTAAAATTAAATAAAATCAATTAAATTAATAATTATGTTTAATAATCACAATTTAAATAAATAAACCCCGAGTTTCAAGTTGATAAATGAAGTTTTGTTTGTCCAATACAAATCTTTACATACACTACCTATAATCTCTAGACAAAACGACAGTTCCGGTTCCCGTTCAGATTAGGATTTTTCACAATAATTTTTGCTACAATAGTTTAAGAAATATTTAAGGATAGTTTGAAAACAATTTATGATTAATTATGGGCTCATTTGGCAACTTTCAGTTTTAGTCAAAAGGTTAAAAAATCATTATAATTTGTCACATCAATCTCTCTATTTTTTGCACATTTTTCGTAAAAAACTAAACAATTACTCAAATAAAATGCATCCAAACAAGGCCTAAATATTCAAATCATTATAAGACCATCTTCAATGGTTACTCAAACTTTTCATCAAATTTGAATTTGATGAAAAATGATGTCTTTTCTACTTCAACAGTTTCATCAAATAGGTATCAAATTTATAATTTCATTTTTCTTTCATTAAGCTGAGGACTAATGTGTCTTTCATTAAATCAATGTTCATAGTCGTTTAATTTTCACCACCGGATGTCTCCCGATGACCATCTCAAGGCAACAATTTGTGAAAAAATAACACTGGTTGGTCGACCCCCTAGTCGTCCACTCGATCAACCACCTCAAGGTAAAAATTTATGAAAAATTTACATTGGTTGGTCGACCACCCGATCGTCCCTCGGTTGTCCGTCCGACCGATCGATCGGTGTTTTGATGAAACTTTAAAAACCTCCATTAAAGCACTTAATTTCAAATGAAATATTTACTCAAATTTAATGCACTATTGGAGATGTTCTAAGAGTATCTCATAGAATCTTATTTCCATTCATAGACGTTATGTGGACCTTACAAGGGTCCTGTTTGGCAACTTATTTTTAAAATTTTTTTAGTTAAAATAGTTAAGAAAGATAAAATACATTAAAATAATGAATAAGACGAAATATCACATCTAATTCATAATTATTTTACTTTTTCTTTTATAATTATCAAATCAACAACAGTTTCGATTGGTAGCTCGAAAATAATAAGGCTTGAATAGCTCGAGTCCAAAACGACGTCGTTTTGACTTCTTTTTTTTTTCCCCTTTTTTCTCTCTCATTTTTTTTTTTTTTTTTTTGAAGAAGAAGAAGAGACAAGAAAGAGAGAAGAGGGACCTGGGCATCATCATCATCAACACATCATCATCATCAATTTCATCAACACATTAACATCATCAACAACAACAACATCTTCATCAACATCATCATCATCATCATCATCAACACATCATTATCATCAACATTTTTTTTTTCTTTTCTTTTTTCCTTCATCTTTAGATCTAGATCCACTAGAGATCATTAATAACAACAACACACATCATCATCAATAACCAACAATCACCACAAAAAAAAAAAAAAAAAAATTGTAAAAAAAAAAATTATAGAATTTGAAACAGAAGCAAGAGAAAACAAGAAAATTATAAAAAAATGAAAGCAAGATTTTTAAAAACTATTTTTGGGTTTTGTTTATTTTAAGAAGTTGGGTCAAAACATTTAAAAAAAGGGAGCTCTGGAAGTTGAACCTTAGGTTTGAGTATAGATTAGAAAACAAAACTACAGAGAAGGAATTTGAGTACAGAGAAAGGGATATGGAAGAAGAGGAGGAAGGGAAGAGGTGAGGAAGGACAAATAGTCACAAACCATGACAAATAAATCAAGAAATGAACAAATCAATGAAGATGGAGAGGTCTCCACCCAGTCGATCTTCCTTCTCTTCTTCCTCCGCCATCACTGCCATCTCCATCTTTTCTCCTTCTTCTCTCTCACCTCTTTTCTGTTCCTCTTCTCTTCTCTTTTCTCTCTCTTCTCTCTCTCTCTCTCTCTCCCGCCTCTTCTCTTCCCTCCGTCTGTATTCAAAAGCAAGAAAAAGGAAAATAAAAAAAATACCCAAAACGACATTGTTTTGGGTATTTGAATCACTTCACGCCAACTTTTTCGAGTTACGAAGTATTATTGAATCAGCAATAACAAAAAATCAATTATCTCTTCAAACACAATTATTTTAATCAAGTTAAAATAATAATAAAAAAATAACCAATTAAAATAGGCAATATCCCAAACAAGACTAAGATTATTAGCAGGTCATTACGACGCGGTTCATTAATTGTTATCTTCCTAGAATGAAACCTCAAGAAATATGTCTTATTTGGAAAGTTAATTATTTTAGTTGGATTTTTTAATTTTTTTCTTATTTTAATTTAATTAAAAAAGTTATGTTTAAAAAGTTGTTTGATTTGATGATTATAAAAAAATAAAATAAAATAATTATGAATTAAATGTAATATTTTATCTTATCAATTATTTTTATTAATTTTGTCTTCATTAATCTATATCTATCTATCTATCTATACTATATATTAAGCAAAAGGGGGTTTTAACCCCCAAGGCCTGTGGAAGCTCCAATATGCCAATCCTAATTTTCTGATTTTTTATTTTTTTTTTTAAAAAAAAATTACTTTTTACATTTCCAAGAGACCCATCTATACATGTAATTATTGTGTACATGACTTTTAATTTTTTAAAGCCTCGGTATAAATGACTTTTAATTTTTTAAAGCCTCGGTCAAACCCCAGGGTATTACTTTTGCATCCTATACATGTAATTTTCATCCCAAGAGACAATTGTAATCAAGTCTTATTTAATAAGGGTTTATTTATTTCTTTTAATTTTTTTTTTCTCTCTTAATTTTATCCTTCCCAAGACATTTTTTTCTCGGTTTTTTCTTCTTGAGGCCATTACTTTTTGCATCTTATACATGTAATTTGCATCCCAAGAGACAATTGTAATCAAGTCTTATTTAGTCTTATTTAATAAGTGTTTATTTATTTTCTCTCTTAATTTTTTCCCTCTTAATTTTATCCTTCCCAAGACATTTTTTTCCCTCTTAATTTTTTTCTTTATAACTCCTCCAATACACATATTTTTCTTAACTTTTTTGCTTTCTCCTTCTTCGATTCTCATTTCCATACTTTTCAAGTGACTACATATGCAACAAGAAGTGTTATTTTTGTTTAATTTCTCCTTCTTAACTTTTTCTTTTGTTTCTTGTTTTAATATTGTAGTTAGTACAATGGTTTTTTGATTTTATTTCTTGTTTTAATATTGTAGTTAATCAAAAATTAGTTCAATGGTTTTCTTGATTTTATTTTTTATTTTTTATTTTTTAATATGATTAAAGTTAGATAAAAAAATATTGTAGTTAATCAAAAATTAGTTCAATGGTTTTCTTGATTTTATTTCTTATTTTTGAATTTTTAATATGATTAAAGTTAGATAAAAAGATTATAATTAGTTTTTGATTTTTTAATATGATTAAAAAGAAAATCCTATACATGTAATTTTCATCCCAAGAGACAATTGTAATCAAGCCTTATTTAATAAGGGTTTATTTATTTTTCCCTCTTAATTTTTTCTCTCTTAATTTTATCCTTATTTCTCCTTCTTAACTTTTTCTTTTGTTTACTGTTTTAATATTGTAGTTAGTACAATGGTTTTTTTGATTTTATTTACTGTTTTAATATTGTAGTTAATCAAAAATTAGTTCAATGGTTTTCTTGATTTTTGTTTTGATTTATTAATATGATTAAAGTTAGATAAAAAAATATTGTAGTTAATCAAAAATTAGTTCAATGGTTTTCTTGATTTTATTTCTTATTTTTGAATTTTTAATATGATTAAAGTTAGATAAAAAGATTATAATTAGTTTTTGATTTTTTAATATGATTAAAAAGAAAATCCTATACATGTAATTTTCATCCCAAGAGACAATTGTAATCAAGTCTTATTTAATAAGGGTTTATTTATTTTTCCCTCTTAATTTTTTCTCTCTTAATTTTATCCTTCCCAAGACATTTTTTTCTCGGTTTTCTTCGCAAAAGGGGGTTTTAACCCCCAAGGCCTGTGGAAGCTCCAATATGCCAATCCTAATTTTCTGATTTTTTATTTTTTTTTTAAAAAAAAAATTACTTTTTACATTTCCAAGAGACCCATCTATACATGTAATTATTGTGTACATGACTTTTAATTTTTTAAAGCCTCGGTATAAATGACTTTTAATTTTTTAAAGCCTCGGTCAAACCCCAGGGTATTACTTTTGCATCCTATACATGTAATTTTCATCCCAAGAGACAATTGTAATCAAGTCTTATTTAATAAGGGTTTATTTATTTCTTTTAATTTTTTTTTTCTCTCTTAATTTTATCCTTCCCAAGACATTTTTTTCTCGGTTTTCTTCTTCAGGGCCATTACTTTTTGCATCTTATACATGTAATTTGCATGCCAAGAGACAATTGTAATCAAGTCTTATTTAGTCTTATTTAATAAGTGTTTATTTATTTTCTCTCTTAATTTTTTCCCTCTTAATTTTATCCTTCCCAAGACATCTTTTTCCCTCTTAATTTTTTCTTCATAACTCCTCCAATACACATACTTTTCTTAACTTTCTTTGCTTTCTCCTTCTTCAGCTCTCATTTCCATACTTTTTCAAGTGACTACATATGCAAAGCAAGAAGTGTTATTTTTGTTTAATTTCTCCTTCTTAACTTTTTCTTTTGTTTACTGTTTTAATATTGTAGTTAGTACAATGGTTTTTTTGATTTTATTTACTGTTTTAATATTGTAGTTAATCAAAAATTAGTTCAATGGTTTTCTTGATTTTATTTTTTATTTTTTATTTTTTAATATGATTAAAGTTAGATAAAAAAATATTGTAGTTAATCAAAAATTAGTTCAATGGTTTTCTTGATTTTATTTCTTATTTTTGAATTTTTAATATGATTAAAGTTAGATAAAAAGATTATAATTAGTTTTTGATTTTTTAATATGATTAAAAAGAAAATCCTATACATGTAATTTTCATCCCAAGAGACAATTGTAATCAAGTCTTATTTAATAAGGGTTTATTTATTTTTCCCTCTTAATTTTTTCTCTCTTAATTTTATCCTTATTTCTCCTTCTTAACTTTTTCTTTTGTTTACTGTTTTAATATCTATACTATATATTAAGGAAAAGGAGGTTTTTAACCCCAAGCTTTGTGGGAGCTCCAATCTCCCAATCTAAATTTCCTAATTTTTTGATTTAAAAAAAAAAAAACCTTAACATTTATTAACTTCTCCCAACTCCCAAATCTTACACTCATAATAACACTTTAATGCATTAAGAACAAGCATAAAAAAATTCTTTCAAATCTAACACATATGAATTCCTTGAAAAGTCTCAACATATATGATTATTATCCCTCATAATAACACTTTAATGCATTAAGAACAAGCATAGAAAAAATTTCTTAAAAAGTCCAACACATATGAATATTATCAAAATATTAAAGTTTAATATAATATAATAATAATAATAAAAAGACATTTTAATTTCTTGAAAAGTCTAACACATGATTATTATCAAAATATTAAATTTTAATATAATATAAAAAAAAGAAAAAAAGAAGACATTTAAGAAAAAAAAAAGAAGAAAAGAAAACATTTAAAAATCGCAATTCACATATATAGATAATTGTAAACATAATCCGTGCATAGCACGGGTAGTGTTTTTTTTTTCAAAAAACAAAACAAAAAAATTAAGAGAGAAAAAAATTAAGAGCCATTGACACCATGATTACATTCAGAAAAAAAAAAATTAAGAGAGAAAAATTATATTGTAGTTAGTACAATGGTTTTTTTGATTTTATTTACTGTTTTAATATTGTAGTTAATCAAAAATTAGTTCAATGGTTTTCTTGATTTTATTTTTTATTTTTTAATATGATTAAAGTTAGATAAAAAAATATTGTAGTTAATCAAAAATTAGTTCAATGGTTTTCTTGATTTTATTTCTTATTTTTGAATTTTTAATATGATTAAAGTTAGATAAAAAGATTATAATTAGTTTTTGATTTTTTAATATGATTAAAAAGAAAATCCTATACATGTAATTTTCATCCCAAGAGACAATTGTAATCAAGTCTTATTTAATAAGGGTTTATTTATTTTTCCCTCTTAATTTTTTCTCTCTTAATTTTATCCTTCCCAAGACATTTTTTTCTCGGTTTTCTTCTTCAGGGCCATTACTTTTTGCATCTTATACATGTAATTTGCATCCCAAGAGACAATTGTAATCAAGTCTTATTTAATAAGTGTTTATTTATTTTTCCCTCTTAATTTTTTCCCTCTTAATTTTATCCTTCCCAAGACATTTTTTTCCCTTCTTAACTTTTTCTTTTGTTTACTGTTTTAATATTGTAGTTAGTACAATGGTTTTTTTGATTTTATTCTTGTTTTAATATTGTTGTTAATCAAAAATTAGTACAATGGTTTTCGTGATTATATATTTTATTTTTTAATATGATTAAAGTTAGATAAAAAAATATTGTAGTTAATCAAAAATTAGTTCAATGGTTTTCTTGATTTTATTTTTTATTTTTGAATTTTTAATATGATTAAAGTTAGATAAAAAGAAAAAATGTCATTATAATTAGTTTTTGATTTTTTAATATGATTAAAGTTAGATAAAAAGAAAAAATCAATGGTTTTCTTGATTTTATATTTGATTTTTTAATATGATTAAAGTTAGATAAAAAATATTGTAGTTAATCAAAAATTAGTTCAATGGTTTTCTTGATTTTATTTTTGGTTTTCTTGATTTTTTAATGTGATTATAATTAGTTGAATGATTCTTTTTTTTTAATGTGATTGTATTAATGTTATTTAATCTTTTTATTTACTATTTTAATTTTTTAATATGATTAAAGTTAGTTCAATGGTTTTCTTGATTTTATTTTTGATTTTTTAATATGATTGTTAGAATGTTTTAACAATGTTACATCAATGTTTGTTTTTTTTAATGTTATTTAATCTTTTTATTTACTATTTTAATTTAATTTTTAATTTTTTAATATGATTGTAGTTAGTTATAATTAGTTGAATGATTCTTTTTTTAATGTGATTGTAGTTAGTTTAATAGTTAAAAAAAATGTGATTAACTAATTTTAAATGTTATTTAATCTTTTTATTTACTATTTTAATTTTATTTTTACTTTTTTAATATGATTAAAGTTAGATAAATATAAACTCTCACAAAAAAAAATGTGATTGTAATTAGTTGAATGATTCTTTTTTTAATGTGATTGTAGTTAGTTTAATAGTTAAAAAAATGTGATTAACTAATTTTTAATGTTATTTAATTTTTTTTAATGATTAAAGTTAGATAAATATAAACTCTCACAAAAAGAAAAATGTGATCGTAATTAGTTGAATGATTCTTTTTTTAATGTGATTGTAGTTAGTTTAATAGTTAAAAAAATGTGATTAACTAATTTTTAATGTTATTTAATCTTTTTATTTACTATTATAATTTTATTTTTAATTTTTTAATTTTTTAATATGATTAAAGTTAGATAAATATAAACTCTCACAAAAAGAAAAATGTGATTGTAATTAGTTCAATGGTTCTTTTTTAATGTGATTGTATTGTAGTTAAATTAATGGTTCTTTTTTTTTTCATTTATTTTTTATTATGAGAAAAATGTGATGTGATTGTACTTTTTACATTCCGTTTTGATCACACGGTGAATTTATTTTAAGCGATTGTGTTTTTTACACTATATTTCGATCACATGATGAGGAAATAAATTTGTTTGCGTTGTGACAATCTCTGTGTTTTCGAGGATGGAGCGTCATTCGATTCTTGCTAAAATCAATCGACTATGTCGAAAAAGAAAATTACTCATTTCACGCCATCGATCATGATGATCCCATATTCAAGGATAAATTGAAACAACTTCAAAAGAAGCACGCGTCAATTAAGAGTATGTGTTCTCGTGACAAACAATTGCATTATAGAGCGAATGTTGAAATGCCACAAGTAAGCTCTTAAGTATTATCATTTTCATATATATTAATTGAAACATTAGTTTTATACTCAATACATATATATATATATATATATATTTTTTGCAATTTAAAAAATCTGGAGTTCTTATGCCTTCCACATCGAGAGGTGTTCACTTCCACCAAAATGTTTCAAGAGTCACCACATTGACAAACAATACTAATGTTCTAAATGGTAAGAACCTCGAGTAATAATATTTTCTAATTATGATTCGTTTATATTATAACTTGCAAATACTAATATTTGCTATTTTCATAATGAATGCTAATAGTTATATTGTTTATATTTTTCATGAAAATTATATGATGCAATAGTCATGCCTCCCATATCTCGAGGAAGAAGGTATGAAATATTATTTATATTTCAATTATGATTTATTTTACAATATTCTTATAACTTCAAAAAAGTAATGATTTTACAATATTCTTATAAATACATAGTATATGTATTGTTCATTAATTATGATACTAACTATCATGTTGACAATGCAGGAATGCTGATGGAAGGCCCACAACAATTTAGATTTTAGTTATTTTTTGTTTTACTTATTCAGTGAATTTCGAACAAATGTAATAAATTCTTATTTTTATTACTTTAATTATGCAATGTCAACATTTTCTTTTAAAATTACATGTATTTTATGCTAACAATTTATAAATATGTTTGACATAATATAAATAGTTTTTTTTTTTTTAAAAATTTAATCTCGTGCATAGCACGGGTGATATGCTAGTACTATATATTAAGCAAAATGGAGTTTTTAATCCCAAGCCTTGTGAGAACTCCAATCTCCTAATTTAAATTTTCTGATTTTTTGATTTAAAAAAAAAAAAACTTAGCATTTATTAACTTCTCTCAATCCTCGAGTCTTACCCTCATAATAATACTTTAATGCATTAAGAATAAGTATAAAAAAAAAACAGCAATGCTAGGTATTATGAAAATTTTTTCATGAAAATAATCATGAAAGTTTTGTGACCCTTGGATTACACTTAGAATAAAACATCACACATTAATCAAGGTAATCCAAAGATCATAAACTTTTCATGATCACTTTCATGACAAAATTTTCATGATCTCTAACTTTTTCCAAAAAAAAATCTTTGAAATCCAACACATGAATTCCTTGAAAAGTCCCAACACATATGATTATCATCCCTCATAATAACACTTTAATGTATTAAGAACAAGTATAAAAAAATTTCATGAAAAGTACAACACATATGACTATTATCAAAATATTAAATTTTAATATAATATAATTAAAAAAAGAAGACATTTAATTCCTTGAAAAGTCCAGCACATATGATTATTATCAAAATATTTAACTTTAATATAATAGAAAAAAGAAAAAAAAGAAGACATTTAAAAAAAAAGAAGAAGACATTTAAAAATTGCAATTCACATATATAGATAATTGTAAATATATTAAGAAAAATGAGTTTTCTAAACTCCAAGCCTTATGGGAGCTCCAATCTCTTAATCTTAATTTTCTAAATTTTTTATTTAAAAAAAAAAAACCTCAGCATTTATTGATTTGGTCAAAATCCCCTGTTCAATATTTATTAACTTTTTTCAATTCACATGCATACATTTATTGATTTAGTCAAAATCCCCTGATCAATATTTATTAACTTTTTTCAATTCACATGCATACATTTATTGATTTAGTCAAAATCCCTGATTAGCATTTAAAATCTCCCAATACAAATAATTATAAATACAGCCTGTGCATAATTACTGTAGTAGCCTTTTTAATTTCTCCTGTACACTATGGTTAGTGATAAAATTGTTAAATTATTTTTATAAAAAATCTTAAAAAACATAATTTATATATTAAAAAAAATTAAAAAAATATAAATATCTATAATTACTTCGTGCATAGCACGTGTGATAGGCTAGTAATATATTAAGGAAAATGGGGTTTCTAAGAAGACATTTAATTCCTTGAAAAGTCCAGCACATATGATTATTATCAAAATATTTAACTTTAATATAATAGAAAAAAGGAAAAAAAGAAGACATTTAAAAAAAAAAAAACATTTAAAAATCGCAATTCACATATATAGATAATTGTAAATATATTAAGAAAAAGGGGGTTTCTAAACCCCAAGCCTTATGGGAGCTCCAATCTCTCAATCTTAATTTTCTAAATTTTTGATTTAAAAAAAAAAAAACCTCAGCATTTATTGATTTGGTCAAAATCCCCTGATCAATATTTATTAACTTTTTTCAATTCACATGCATACATTTATTGATTTAGTCAAAATCCCTGATTAGCATTTAAAATCCCCCAATACAAATAATTATAAATACAGCCCGTGCATAATTACTGTAGTAGCTTTTTTAATTTCTCCTGTACACTATGGTTAGTGATAAAATTGTTAAATTATTTTTATAAAAAATCTTAAAAAACATAATTTATATATTAAAAAAATTTAAAAAATATAAATATCTATAATTACTTCGTGCATAGCACGGGTGATAAGCTAGTAATATATTAAGGAAAATGGGGTTTCTAAACCCCAAGCTTTGTAGGAGCTCCAATCTCTCAATCTTAATTTTCTAAATTTTTGATTTTAAAAAAAAAAAACTCAGCATTTATTGATTTAATCAAAATCCTCTAATCAGCATTTATTAACTTTTTCTAATTCATATGCCTGCATTTATTGATTTGGTCAAAATCCCTGATTAGCATTTAAAATCCCCTCATACAAATAATTATAGATACAGCCCATGCATAGTTACTGTAGTAGCCTTTTTAATTTCTCTTATACACTATGGTTAGTGATAAGATTGTTAAATTATTTTTATAAAAAATCTTAAAAAAACATAATTTATATATTAAAAAAAATAAAACAAATATAAATATATATAATTATCCCGTGCATAGCACGGGTGATAGGCTAGTTTTATATATTAAGCAAAAGGGAGTTTTTAACCTCAAGTCTTGTGGGAGCTCCAATCTCCTAATCTAAATTTTCTGATTTTTTGATTTTTTTTTTTAAAAAAATCTTAGCATTTATTAACTTCTCACAACTCCCAAGTTTTACCATCATAATAATACTTTAATCTATTAAGAACAAGCATAAAAAAAATTATTTGAAATCCAACACATATGAATTCCTTAAAAAGTCCCAATATATATGATTATCATCTCTCATAATAATAATTTAATGCATTAAGAACAAACATAAAATTTTTTTTCTTCAAAAGTTCAACACATATAATTATTATTAAAATATTAAACTTTAATATAATATAAAAAAAAAAAAAGAAGACATTTAAAAAAAAACATTTAAAAATTACAATTTACATATATAAATAATTATAAATACAATCGGTAATATGCTAGTTATTTTAACCCAAATGGCCATTCCCAAACAGGGCATCAGTCTCTCTCTCTCTCTCTCTCTCTCTCTCTCTCTCTCTGTCCTTCCTTCAATCAATTTCAAAGCTGATCGAATTGCAATTGGAGTTGGGTAATTTGGGGTTGTGAGCCACGCCACCCAAATTCAAATGGCGTCGGAAGAGATTGGCTTAATACCACCACCCCATCGACTCCACAACGGCTTGACCCCTCAGCTCCCCTTCCACGACCAGGGCCTCCGCTATTTTCAACCCCAAGAGTCGGCGAGGACCATCTACGGCGGCGACAGATCGGCAGGGGACGAGCAACAGGATGAGTACGAGGACGACCAAGACGATGACGATGATAGCGATAATAATAAGAATCACAATAGCAACAACATTACCATACATTGTAAGCCCATCAAATTTCACTCAAAACTTCATTCCATTTCATATAGACAGAACACAACTTGACTATAAAATTTGATTTGTTAAGTGGGACATTATTGTGAATTTAGAAGCTATTTTTATATCACCCCAAATTGTCTTTAGAAATTAGAGTAAAAAAAAAAGAAAAAGAAAAAAAGTATCTCTCTTGATTTGGGTAAAAAATTTGAGTAAAACTTGTTTTGGTATGAGTTGGGTAAAGGAATGGAGGATAGAGATTTTGAGCATTTTTCCTCAAATTTAAACTTGATATGAGTGAAGGGTAAGGATTGGAGATGCCCTAATACTGACACAATTGGTTTTAGTTTCCAAATTGATGAGTTTTATTTTTAACTTTTGTTGGGTTTGCTTATTTGGTGTTCGATTTGTGGCAGTTGGGTCAAATAGGGGTGTACTGATTAAGGATTGTAATGTTCTGCATTCTGGAAATGACAACAGCAATGCAAGAGCAATTCTGATTGATAATCATCGGCAAGGACGATTTAATCAGTACCAGAATGAGGTTACAATTGCCGACCCAGACCGAGATTTGTACCATTCACATTATCTGCAGGGACCAGAGGGGTTAAGCAATGGGCAGAAGGGCATAGTGGTTGGGTTTAGTGGAAGAAAGGAGGGTTCTTATTCAAGTGAATCTGGAGAGTCTCTGTGGGTGGTTCTTTCCGATCCTCTGACGTAAGTTTCTTTGGAAGTTTTTTTTCCCTGGTCTATCTATGTTTAGTTCATAGTTTGTATTTGTTGGCCTGTGGTTGACTGGTCTGTGAAGTTTAAGCTTCAATTGAGATGGGTTTGTGCAAATGAACATGTAGAAAAAATAATAGTATGTCCACTTAGCTTATGTTGAAATTGAACTATTATGTTTGTTGTTATGGGTGGTGGAGGAGAGATAATGACATCATAAAAAATTACCTTTATCTACAGTTTATTGAGAATGGAGTTTCATTGTAGCATGTTCTAAAGGTCTTGCCAAATACTTGTGTTGGGATTTTGGAGAGGAATAAATAGTTGGGGTGGAGGCACTGTCATGACTAGCTAGCTTGTTGAGAGTCATCACTAACTCTCCTCACTCTCTAGAATTTTCTCTCTAGAATATTCTAGAAGTTTTCACATGAATTTAGAATACTCTGGAAAGATCTAGAAGATTCTGGAAAGACCTAGAGAAATCCAGAAGATTCTAGAATATCCTAGAAGGTTCCGGAACATTAAAGAAGTTTGGAGAAAACTAGAGAAATCTAAAAAGTTCCGGAAGGTTCTAGAATATTTTAGAGAAGAATAGAAAGCTCTAATATGTACTAGAGTAATCTAGATTGTTCTAGAGTGTAGGATAAGTGTCAGTGTATTCTAGAAAGTTCTTTAACTAGTATAAATATGAGATGAGTGCATGTACTAAGTAATTGGATAATTGGACAATTGGACAATTGAGACTCAGTCCAAAGTGAGTGGTCAAGCACTAGTATGAGGTGTCTCAAAGTCTTGTGTGAGGAAGACACAAAGTGTGAGTGCATGAATGTATTTGTGAATGGATAAGTGAAGTGTATTAGTGTGTGATTGTATACAAGTGTTTTGTGTACTAGAGTGTTATCAATAAATGTTGTATTTTTGGATCCACGGATCCACCAATGTGTCAAACTCAACAATTTGGTATCATAGCTTGGTCATTCGGGGACCGACACGAAGAGCGATTGAGATTGATACAAGAGATTGTTAAAGTCAACGAGCACAATTGTTATGGAGGATTTCAAAAACTTCATTGGTGGTATGGAGAAATTAAATTATTATAATTATGATTATCGGTGAATATGCGTTGAGGCATAACTTCAAGGACATGATCTATGGGAGATTGTTCACGGCAAGAAAACTACGTCATCTGGAGAAGAAAATGTAGAGGCCTTGCGAAAGTGGCGGATTAAGGCTGGAAAAACGATGTTCGTGTTAAGGGCAACTGTTCAGAAAGAGTTATTGGAGTATGTTCGGAAGGCTACTACTTCAAAAGCAGTCTGGGACACATTTGCGGCGTTATTTTTGAAGACAAACGATGCACGACTTTAGTATTTAGAGAACGAGCTTGCAACGGTGGCATAATGATCAATGACTATTAGCTAATATTTTCTAAAGATAAAGACTCTTTGCAATGAAATTTCACAACTTGATTCTGAGTCAAATTAGCGAGTCAAGAATGAGGCGCATTATTACTCGAGGTTTAAGACCCTAGTATAGTGGGTTTATAGCCACTGTTAGAGGATGGTCCACTCAACCATCACTGGTTGAGCTCGAAAGTCTATTGGCGAATCAAGAAACTCTAGCAAAGCAAATGGCTGGAGTGACATTGAAGAATGAAAGTGAAGAAGAGGCATTAATCAGTAGCAAGAAAAGAGATGGACCAAAGTGGCAAGAATATAAAAAATTGAAGAAAGAAGAAGATGAACAATCATAAGATGATCGAAGTTATCAATGAGGGGGAGTTCGACATGATGAAAATGATCAAAGAGCTACTAGATTTGGACGACGCAACATAGAGTGTTTCAAATGTGGCAAGATTGGCCACTACGCAAAAGATTGTCGGTTAAGAAGAAGACCAATTGAAGGTAATATGGTGACATCTAATAGTTGCCAAGATGAGAGTGAAGAAGAATGGGATTTCCAAGTTTCATGTGCAATGTTCGAGACCGTGGAACCAGGTTACTTAGAAGAAGATCCAGAATTTGAAGAAGAATGGGATTTTGAAGCATCTCTTACAATGTTCGTGGTTACTGAAGAAGGTTCAGAAGAGGAGATAGACTTCAATGAAGGTGTACATGAGCAGTGCAATGCAGTTACCAAGTAAGTGGATGCCCACTCTATCACAAATAAGTCGATTCTTGCAACTGAGTCTCAGTCTTCAACATTTAAAAATCTAGAAGCTCACCTACTAGAGAAGTTAGGGAGCAAATAGAAGAAGAAGTAGTTGAAGAAGCAATAAAGTTGCAACATCCAATATCTGCAAGGCAATGCTAACCTAATCCAAGGTATATTGAAGCAACCTTTGCTAAGATAGATGATATAAAGGAACCAATAACATTTCAAGAAACAGCAAAATTTAACAATTGGAGGAAGACAACAAAAGAAGATATTGATGTATCAACACATATTCAAACGTGGAATCCGCTATCTAAATTGGAGGATGAGAATCCTACAGCTGGCCAAGGACGTGGTGTTCCATGGACGAATAAATCATTTCAAAAGAGAGAAGTCAATATTGGAAGAGATGGAGACAAAGTTTATCGTGGTAGAGGACCAGGGTGCAGATACACTCACGAAGAGTTTTTGAAACAATGTGGCATGGTTACATAATCCAGAAAAGAGAGTTAGTGCTGAGGTGGAGTGTTGAGTGTCATCCCTAACTCTCTTCACTCTCTAGAATTTTCTCTCAAGAATATTCTAGAAGTTTCCACATGAATCTAGAATACTCTGGAATGATCTAGAAGATTTTGCAAAGACCTAGAGAAATCCGGAAGATTCTAGAATATCTTAGAAGGTTCTAGAACATTAAAGAAGTTTGGAGAAAACTAGAGAAATCTAGAAAGTTTCAGAAGGTTTTAGAATATTTTAGAGAAAAATATAAAGTTTTAATATGTACTAAAGTAATCTAGATTGTTCTAGAGTGTAGGGTAAGTATGAGTGTATTCTAGAAAGTTCTTTAACTAGTATAAATATGAGATGAGTGCATGTACTAAGTAATTGGACAATTGAGTGAAAGAAGAGTGAGTCCAAAGTGAGTGGTCAAGTACTATCTAGTGTGAGGTGTCTCAAGGCCTTGTGTGAGGAAGACACAAAGTGTGAGTGCATGAATGTATTTGTGAGTGGATAAGTGAAGTGTATTAGTGTGTGATTGTATACAAGTGTTTTGTATACTAGAGTGCTATCAATAAAGGTTGTATTTCTGGATCCACTAGTGTGTCAAACTCAACTTGCCTCAAACACATTGCATCCATTTACTCCTTCGGGTTCTTGTTACTGTTTCTGCTAGGTGATTTTGCATTATCAAAAAGATCGTAATACCATGGCATACAGATGAAATATGCTGCTTCAAATCTACAGAGTAGCGGACTCTATGGGCCTGGATTTAATAAAGCGCCTTAGAATAAAATGGCAAATCAGGATTATATGGCAGACTTCAAATATTTTCTCTTCTGTGTTTTGAACCCATGATGCCCATGTCACAATGGAGCAACCTTACTTAATTTTCTAGATTTTACCAACATTGTTTTTATTATCCAACGTCTAACATATCTGATACCCTATTCGTCAAATTGGAATAGCCCTTAGGGTGTGCCATAGATCAGGTGACCTCTCCGTTGATCTTCTTGGCTGCTTGGGGATCAGTTCCCCATAAAGTTTCAAAGGGTGTGATAACTGCATATGTATTTTGCTACTTCTTATGCTGTTCGGAATATTACTACAACTGATTCATTTTCTATAATTTTTGGTGACTAAAAGCATTCATTGTGCAATAATTCTGGGTTGACAGTGGAGAGCTTATGGATGATGCCATGATATTGCCTTGCGGGCATTCCTTTGGAAGTGGTGGAATACAGCATATTATTAGAATGGTGAGTTTTTAATGAACATGTATCATTATTAGATTGATTTTTTCAATTATCAGTCTCTGGAATTATGTAGCAAACCATCCAGTGGTGTGTATGTAGGAATTGACAAGCATTGCGTGTCCAAGTGTCTGCTGATGGGTAATGCACTTTTGACATTCTATCAGTTGCAGACACACTCATAATTCTTCAATTTATATTATTAGATTATGGTTCTTTTTCAAAATGTTCAACCTGAATCCTACAGACCAGTATGTGTATCAAACTACTGATTTCCTGATGCAATGCTAGTTTGCTCCCGTGGATAAGATGATATGCTTGGAATCTAATTCAAGCACCATCTTTAAACAGTTTTTTGCCGCATTTTCTGTGACCTTGATTGTGTAAGATACATCTTATGGAGGCATTACAAATACTAAAAAAAAAAAAAAAAAATTCTTTTTTCATGTTATTCAAATTAAGCTTGGAAATATATCATGTGTTTTTATTCTTGGAGTTCTGATGTTTTCAACTAGTGATGATGAATCCTTTTGAATGATTTTACATCCAACACAACTCAATATGCTTCTATCCCAATTCCCAATTACTTGGGGCATCAATCTATTCCCTCTAGTTGACTCTATTAAAAGTCATGTTCTGAGTTAAGTCTACAGCAATTGTTTAATCAAATGCAATTTTGAGGTGTTTACCTCATCCATGCCATTTCTTGGCCTTCCCTTACTCTTTTAGTCCCTTTAACGTGGATCAGATCACTTCTTCTTTCAAGTGCGTTAATTGATTGACATTGCACATGACCACTATCTCAAATGGCAATTTTATATCCTTGTTGCAAAAATTGTTTCCGAACTTTACATAATGCCATGATTAACAAAGAAGCATGGAGCATTAGAGGTACACCAGGGCAGAGTAATATAATATCTATAGCTTGAGAATGTCAACAATGATGCTGTTATTGATGCCCTTGTCAGGACATGAGGATGCATTTGTGAGTAACACATTTAAATTATTCGCATAGACACAAATGTTTGGTACATATTTATTTTGATTCCTATGATATGATTTAGTTCTCAGTACATTCCTTCTCTGCTTGCTGTTGGTATTTTTTGCTAATTTGCATGGAAACCTTGATTTCTAGAAATTGACATGGCATCTATTTTGTCGATTTGGGAATTGTTGTTGGTGATTCAATTTTGATTTTATGCAATGCATTTGCAGAAAGCTTGCTACACCTGTTCCCAACCAGTATCAGAAGAATCAGTGTCACCAAATCTTTGTAAGTATGTAATCATTATTAAAGAATTTTGATATGCATCTACTACATATCTGAATGCTTATTCATATTTTCCACAGGTGGGAAGTTTGTAATGCTTGTACCACAAAATGTGGATGCTCTTATTTTTGCTTCTTTTTTTTTTTTTTTTTGGCAGCTGATTCCAGTTTTTGTATCAATTCATAGTTTGAGACACTAACATCCATTCTATGGTTCATTATTTATTTATTTATTTATTATTTGTGGCCCATGGTTCTAGGTTCGGCAAAAAAATGTTCTCTAGAGTCTATGTAACTTGGGATATTAGATTGGTTCTTGAAGGTTTCATATTATGATGATGAACCAATTTGTAGCAAGTCCACCATGCTAATTAATCTTTTCCTTAAATCACTTCCAACGTCAATAAAGCACCAAACACAAAAGGCACACTTATGATTAGTCATCATGGACATGCGAAGTTCAAAATCCGACTTACAAGTTTGACGTTGCAACAACCTGATTATTACACACACACGCGCGCACACACACACACACTTACCTTCAGCTTCATTTTTGTTACTAACTCTAATGATACTGCTGTCATTTTTTCACTGAACAATTTTGTTGCATCTTCTAGGCAGCTTCATACCTTGTGTATTTGTAGAAGTTGGAAAGGTTTTGGAGGAAAAGTGCTTATTCCTTCATTTTCTTTTATTATAGCTCTCCGATCTGCTGTCCAGGCATTCCTTCGGGAAGAACAGTTACAAGTTTGTCACTCATCCAAAAGAAGAAGAGAGAGATTTGAACAGGTTTGTCTATTCATGATTCCAAAATTTTTAACATCTGAAACTGTTGCATCCTAACTTTTTTTCCTTCCGATTTGATTAAGAATTTGAGACTATGTTCGGATGACATGAATCAAATATAAAAATGGGAGATTACTCAAAATTCCGTCAGTAGTAAGAAGATTCTTGTGTCAAGGTCAGAATTTGGATTAGTTAGAAGTTCTTGTAACTTTTTTTGAATGAAATTGTATATTCAATTTTGTGTGTAATACAATAATATATTGGTTTATATAACAATCTAACCTTAGAACGAAAAAGAGAACACGAATTATTCACTCAACCCCTAATATATACAAAATATTGAAGCGTGAATAATCAGCTTAGGGTATGATATAAAATCATCCCTCATTTATAGATGAAATTAGGGTTACAACAGAGAGACAAGAAGGGCCCTGAGGGCATAAAATAATACAACCACTATTGTAATGCTACTTTCGGTGATTAAAGAAAATGAACTTTTGGCTGCTAATCTATTACATGCTAACACTCCCCCTCAAGCTGGTGCGAAGATATCTCTCATGCCCAGCTTGCATAATTTGTCATGAAATGGTTTATTCCCAATCCCCTTGGTGAGAATGTCAGCAAGTTGTTCACCAGACTGGACAAAAGGAGTACAAATGGTACCACTAGTGAGTTTCTCCTTAATGAAGTGGCGATCAATCTCAACATGTTTTGTCCTGTCATGTTGAACTGGATTGTGAGCGATGTTGATGGCGGCCTTATTATCACAGTATAACCGCATGGAGTCCTTCTGATCGATACCTAGATCACTCAACAATAACTTGATCCATAAAAGTTCACACACCTTGTGCCATAGCTCTAAACTCAGCTTCTGCGCTTGACACAGCAACCACATTCATTTCTTACTCCTCCAAGTAACTAGGTTGCCTCCAACAAATGTGCAATACCACGAAGTCGATCTCCTATCGATTCTTGATCCGGCCAGTCAGCATCTGTACAGGCTTTCACACGAAGATGATCATACTTTGAAAAATAAAGACCCTTACCAGGGGTAGACTTCAAGTACCTCAAGATTCTCATGACAGCCTCAAGGTGAATCTGATGAGGAGCATGCATAAACTGACTGACCACACTGACAGCAACAGCAATATTAGGACGAGAGTGAGATAGGTAAATGAGTTTTCCCACTAATCGCTGATAGCTCCCCCTATCAACAACTTCTCCTCCTTCATCATCCCCCAATTTCTGATTAGGTTCCAGTGGAATGGCACATGCCTTGCAGCCAAGCATCCCAGTTTCCTTCAACAGGTCAAGCACATATTTTCTCTGTGAGATAAATATCCCATCCTTAGAGCGAACAACTTCAATTCCTAGAAAATACTTCAAGCTTCCCAAGTCTTTGATTTCAAACTCATTTGCTAAATATTTCTTCAACAGAGGTATTTCCTCACTATCATTGCCTGTAAGAACTATGTCATCTACATAAACAATAAGTGCTGTAGTCTTACCACGTGAGGAATGTTTCACAAACAATGTGTGATCTGCCTGACTTTGTTTGAAGCCATATTTAAACATAGCCTGAGTGAATCTCTCAAACCAAGCCCTTGGAGACTGTTTGAGACCATATAATGACTTCCGAAGCTTGCATACTTTGCCTTCTGTCTGATGATTCTCAAAACCAGGAGGAATGTCCATATATACTTCTTCTTCGAGGTCACCATGGAGAAAGGCATTCTTGACATCAAACTGATAGAGCGGCCAATCAAGATTAGCTGCTAGAGAGAGGAGTACTCTGACTGAATTCATCTTAGCCACGGGTGCAAAGGTCTCCTGATAATCAATGCCATATGTCTGAGTAAACCCTTTTGTCACAAGTCTTGCCTTGTAACGCTCAATAGACCCATCTGCCTTGTGTTTCACAGTGTATACCCATTTACATCCCACAGGTCGTTTGCCCGTAGGTAACTCAGTCAATTCCCAGGTGCCATTCTTCCTAAGTGCTTTCATTTCCTCAATCATGGCTAGTTTCCACTCAGAGGTAGCAAGAGCATCCTGAAAATGGTTAGGAATGCTAACAGAGGAAATATTGGACACAAACGCTCTATATGAGGATGACAAATGAGAGTATGACACAAACTGTGAGATAGGATGTTGAGTACAAGATCTCACACCCTTTCTCTTGGCAATAGGAACATCAAGATCAATGGATTCAAGAGATTCAAAGTTACCTGGACTCTCATCAGAAGCAAGAGATGGCAGTGGAGTAGCAGAAGTGGTCCCGTGTATCCAGTGTTGTCTGTCTATGTCCCGGACATAAACATGCTCGACCTTATCCTTGGTGGCAGCAGGTTGAGTAGAAGAGGGTGGTGCAAGAACAACTGGTTCCACCATAGGTAGCACAGGAAGCACAGGACTCACATCATACCAAGGCTCCCCCGGAAATGAGGACGGTGATACCGGAGAGGACAAAAAATAGGGCTGGGACTCAAAGAAAGTAACATCCATGGAGACAAACCACTTGCGAGAAGAAGGGTGGTAACATTTATACCCCTTTTGAGTAGGAGAGTAACCAAGGAAAACACACTTGAGGGAGCGAGGGTCCAACTTACCACGAGAGGGAAAGTGATTATGAACAAAACAGACACAACCAAAAATTTTGGGGGGAATAGAAAACAAGGACTGAGAACCAAGGAGGACGTGAAGAGGAGCCTGTTTGTGCAAGACCTGGGTAGGGAGACGATTAATAAGATGGGCAGCGGTGAGAATAAATACGCCTAATAGGGCCGAGGCACATTCATAGAAAAACACATACACCGAGCCATGTCAAGAAGATGCCGATTTTTGCGTTCCGCCACCCCATTTTGTTGAGGGGTATTGGTGCAAGAGGTCTGATGGATAATGCCATGAGTAGAGAAATATTATCCTAACCAAGAATCTATGTATTCCTCGCCATTATCAGAACGAACGAGTTTGACAGTGGCCCCAAACTGAATACAAATCATCTTATGAAAAGTGCGAAACATAGAGAAAACTTCACTCTTATCTTTCATGAGATACACCCAAGTAGTACGAGAAAAATCATCAATAAATGTAACAAACCATCGATGACCTTTCACAGACATGACACGAGAGGGACCCCAAACATCAGAATGTATTAAGGAAAAAGGAACTAAACTTTTATTCAAACTGGGAGCAAAAGAAGCTCTGTGCTGTTTTCCGAGTTGACAAGACTCACAAAGAAAGTTAGACACATGATGATTGGCGCAAAACCAGAAGGAAATAAATGCTTAAGTAAATAGAAAGAAGGATGCCCAAGACGCCGATGCCACAACCATAAATCAGCAGGGGTAGTAGAAGATGTGGTGGAAGAATAAGCAAGTTTGTCCGGTTGATCGAGGAAGTAGAGACCATTTTCTGCACTACCACTGCCAATCGTCCTCCTCGTGACAAGGTCCTGAAAAAGACAATGATCAGGAAAAAACGTCACACTACAATTCAAATCCTGGGTGAGACGACAGGATAACAGATTAACAGAAAAATTGGGAACATGGAGAGCGTAAGGCGGATGTATGGTAGGAGTGGCGTGAACTAAACCTTTTCGAAATGAAAGAAACAAAGACATCGGCAATCCTAACTTTGTCTTGACCAAGAGGGCTTATAGACGTAAAAAGATCAGAGGAGCCAGACATATGATCTGAGGCACCAGAATCAATGATCCAAGGCAAAGACTTATGACACAGGAAAGCACAAGGAGAAGAGGCTAAGTTACCTGAGCGGGCAAAGGACGAGGAAGCTGTACTGGGAGCAGAAGAAGGCCGGCGGTCCAACAATTGGCGCAAAGCATCCTCCAGCTCAGTATCAGAAGTTGGGCCAACAGCAGCAGAATTAGAATCAAGTGGATCAACAGCACTAGTCTGATGAGCCCGGGAATAGGAACCACGTCCTCTAGATTGGCCTGACCGACCGCCTCGAGAACCAGACCGATCACCGAGACCGCCGGATGGAGTCCCATGAAGCTTCCAACACGTCTCACGAGTGTGCCGCGGCTTCTTGCAGTAATCACAGAATATAGACTCCTTAGCAGCAGACGGAGGGATGGGATTGAGGCTGAGACCATCTCGAGGAGTAGACAGTAATGCTGAGTGGTCAGTAGAGACAGGGGACATCATAGCAGACCGGCGACTCTCCTCATTCTGTACATAGGCAAAGGCCTCCTGAAGTGAAGGAAGAGTGTCCATACCCAGAATTCGACCCTTAACTGGATTATACTCTACATTTAGGCCGGCCAGAAATTTAAAGACCCGTTCCCGTCCGAGGAACTTCTTGTACCCGACAGAATCCGCAGGGCACACGGGTTTATAGTCTTCCAGGTGGTCAAGGCGTTTCCAGCCGTTAGTGAGGAAGGTGAAATATTGCAGGACAGTCTGCTCCCCCTGAAGTGAGCTCTCAATAGAGCGGTGCAACTCAAAGGCCTGTGAGAAATTCCCTTTGCGGGAATAGGTGGCGACCCTGACATCCCAAACATCTGGGCAAAGGTCCATAGACAAGTAGCCCTCACCAAGTTCAGGAACCCTCGAATGAATAAGCCAACCCATAATCAAAGAGTTGGTAATCTCCCATTGGGCATAACCCGAGTCAGTGGTACTAGGTGCCTGTATCCTGCTATCAACATACCCCATCTTCCCTCTGCTCTTCAAAAATAGGGTCAAACTTTGAGACCATGCGAGGTAGTTCTGACCATTAAATAGAGATGTGGTGATTTTTAAACTAGGATTGAGGTTCTCAGTCATGGTAGTAGGTATAATAAGATTCTCACTCCTCGGTGTTTGAGAAGTAGGGGACACACTGGTGGAATCTTCCATGGATACGATACTACAGAACCCTCAACAAAACTAGTGACGATCACAAACCCGGAAGATGGTGGCACAATGACCACTATGAAGGCATAACAAATTTAAGAAATCATAAGGTTTTTTTTTTTTGTGTGTTTTTTTTGTGTTTTTTTTTAATAAAGATATTTAATGTTTTAGGTATTCATTTATATATATATATATGTATTATACAGAATCTGTTGAGGTAAATTATATATATATATATGTATTAGGACTGTGTATAGAGGACGAGGGGTACCAACCGAGATGAGAGAGTGCGACGAGGGCTGACGAAGGCGCGACCGAGGCCGAAAGGAGCTCGGCGGATTTAAGACTGACGAGGTAGACGAAGGCTCGACGAAGGCTGGAGGAAGATGAAGGAGCTGCGACGAAGGCTGGAGGAGGCAGACGAAGGCTGGAGGAGCTTCGACGAAGGTGGCGGAAGGTTGATTCAGAGACGATGGCGACTGAGGAAGGGCAACGAGGCTGAGGAAGATGAAGCAGAGGTAATTTCGAACCTTAGAGGCTCTGATACCACGAAGCGTGAATAATCAGCTTAGGGTATGATATAAAATCATCCCTCATTTATAGATGAAATTAGGGTTACAACAGAGAGACAAGAAGGGCCCTGAGGGCATAAAATAATACAACCACTATTGTAATGCTACTTTCGGTGATTAAAGAAAATGAACTTTCGGCTGCTAATCTATTACATGCTAACAAATATATATACTACCATATATACATCATATATACATCATATATACATCAAATCTAATATTCTTACACCCCCGCTTAAACTTAAGATGTTTTAGCAGAAAATACTTTTATTAAGAAAAAACTGAAACCGAGCAGTGGTGTGAGTCTTGGTGAAGAAATCAGCAAGTTGTAGAGCCGAAGAGACGAAAGGAAGTGAAATAAAGCTAGACTGCAGATGTTGACAGACTAAGTGACAATCAATCTCAATATGTTTCGTTTACTCATGGAAGACGGTGAAGACGGTGTTATGGGCAATTTGAATAGCACTGTGGTTGTCGCAATAGAGAGAGGTTGAAGAAGACTAAGGTACACCCAAATCAGATAGAAGACAACGAAACTAAACAATCTCGGCAGTAGCATGAGCCATAGCATGCTACTCAGTTTCGACAGTAGAGCGAGCAACAATAGTTTGTTTCTTACTTTTCTAAGAGATTAATGAATCGCCAAGAAATAAATAGAAACCAAACGTGGACTTGCGATTAGCGACATCACCAGTCCAATTAGAATCAGCATAAGTCACCAAGGCCAAAGAGGAAGTAGAAGACAACAGTAAGCTCTAAAATATAGTACCTCGAAGATAGCGAAAAATCCGAACTAAAACAACCCAATGTGTAGAACAAGGAGCAGAAACGAACTGGCTAACCACATGAATAACATAGGTAAGATCAGGATGAGTGACGGTTAGACTAAGCAACCCACAAGTTTTCGATATAAAGTAGGATCATCCAGAAGAACACCATTAGTAATGTTAAGCTTCACATTAAGCTCCACATTAAGCTCAATGGGAGTATCAGAAATCTTAGTGTCAATAAGACCGGCACGGTGAATAATCTCATTTGCATACTTAGCTTGAGACAGAAAGTAGCATTTAGGAGAAGAAGCTACCTTAATACCAAGAAAATAGCTCAACGGGCTCAGGTCCTTCATTTCGAAGGTGCGGAAGAGATGCTACTTGATCTCAGAGATAGCAGAAGAGTCGGAGCCAGTGATAATCATATCATCCACATATAGTAACAGGCCAACAAAACTAGCAGATGTGTGAAGGAGAAACATAGCAGAATTCTGAGCACAAAGATGAAACCCAAGTTGAGTGATAGCGGCCTGAACGCGATCATACCAAGAACGAAGGGATTGCTTCAAACCATACAGAGCACGCCGAAAACGACAAACCTATCCAAAGGAATGAGGAAGGTTAGGGGGAGGATGCATGTAAACCTCCTCACTGAGATGGCCATTAAGAAAGGCATTCTTAACATCTATTTAATAGAGAGGCCAATGATGAACAGTAGTAACAGAAATCAAAGTACGAATAGTAATTATCTTGGCAATAGGGATAAAGGTTCTCCTTATAATCAATACCATGCTCCTGGGAGAAACCTTTGGCAACCAGGTAAGCTTTGTAGTGCTCAAGAGAACCATCAGAGTGAGTTTTGACTTTATAGACCCATTTGCAACCAATCAGATTTTTGTTAGCAGGCAACAGAACTCACTCCCAAGTAGTAGTCTTTTACAAAGTAGACAACTCATCTTCCATAACTTGAATCCAATTACGATCCTAACAGGCCTCCTTGCAAGATTGGGGTTTTGAAAAAGAGTAAAATAGTAGACAAAAAGGTGTAGTATGAAGGAGAAAAACATGTTTTAGCAAAACTAAGTTTGACTACCTGTTTACGGATGTGAAGATGATCCTTACGGTTAGCAAGATTAGAGTTGTCAGAAGCAGGGAGATCGGCAGTAGGGACAGAGACAACTAGTGGAGGAAGAGTCTTGCGACGAGAATAGACTAACAATAGAGGAGGAGAAGGAGTAGGTGGGGAAAGACGAGGAGGAGAAGAGGAAACAAACTCATAGGGGTTAGGGAAGAGGGACTCATCATGTGAGGGGGACAAGAAGAAGAGGGAACAAGCTCATGGAAAACAGTAGAGATGTACTCATCAAGAGGGACCTCAGAAGGAAATGGATCAATATGAACCAAATCTTCTTTAGAAACTGGAGCTGTGAGAGGAGGAAGTTGAAAGTAAAGTAGACGTTTAAGAAAGGCAACATGGAGGGAGACATATAGGTGACGGGAAGCAGGGCCATAACAACGATAATCTTTTTGAGTGAGACTATAACCCAAAAAAACACACAAGACAGACTGGGCACTCAGTTTGGTCCTATCTTTACAGAACACACGAAGGGGGGAGTAATTGGAAAGTTGAGAAAACAGAGTTTTATAAGGAAACCGACTAGAGAGAATGGGAGTAGGCATATGGTTGAGAAGAAAAGCAGCAGTAAGAATTGTCTCATCCCAAAATGGAGCCGGAACAGAGGTAGAGAGAAGAAGAGACCTAGCTGTCTTAAGGAGATGACGATATTCACGTTCAGCGCGACTATCTTGGGCAGGTGTATCAGTACAAGAAGTCTGATGAATGGTACCTAAATTGGCTAAATAATCATAGAACTCAGTTTTAAAATATGTTCCACCTAAGTTAGACGCTAATAATTTAATAGTAGATCCAAACTGTGTAGTGACCACAGACTGAAAAGTACGGTATATTTGGTAGAAGTCAGACTTATGAGTCATAAGATAAACCCAAGTGTAATGAGTGCAGTCATCAACAAATGACACATAGTATACAGAACCCTTTTTAGTGAGAACAAGATAAGGACCCTAGACATTAGTATGAATTAAAGAAAATGGTGTATCAGATATAAAAGTACTTTTACGGAAAGATAAGGCTGTCATTTTGGCAAGTTTACACCCCCAACACTCGTTAAGGTGACTAGGAGAAACTTTATCTAATATACCTGATTGAGCTAAAGATCGTATGTGGTTAGTAGACAAATGTCCTAATCTGGAATGCCACAAATAGAAATGACTTGACACAGAATCTAATTGAAAAGAAGAAAAGACAGTTCGAGAGGTAGTCATAGGCAGTCATAGGCTCTCCACCACATAGAGGTCTCTAATTCTACAGCTAGTCCCAATCTGTCGTTTTGACATTCGATCCTACACAGAAGAGATAGAAGAAGAAAAGACAACATCAAAACCGAAGACATCAAGCTGACTGATAGATAATAAACTGACAGATAACTGAGACACATATAAGATAGATGGAATAGAGATAACAGACATAACAGATGGTAGAACAGACTCAATAGATATACCAGACATACTAAACCCATTAGCAGCATTGACAGTAATAGGAAAGGGAGGAGGAGTACAATTTTGGAGTAAGAAGAGATGATGAGTCATATGATGAGAGGCACTAGAGTAAAAAATCCAGACAAATGAAGAGATACCTGAAGAAGACCTAAGCAAACCTGAGGAAACAACTGAGGCAGACGGGGAGGGTTGGAAGGTAGATAATATACAGTGAACTTGAGCAATCGGAGCACTCAAGGAAGCCATATCAGGATTAAGAACAAGAGTGGATGCAGTATAAGTGGCAGGAGCTCGAAAATTACTCGGAGGAGAAGGGCAAAACTGGGTCTGAGACTGCTGAGAAGACAAGGCAGATAGACATCCCTTCTTGGAATAGTGATATTTCCAATGATCCTTCTGATGGCAGAAGGCACGCTCATCTGAAGTCAGTGACCTATTTTTGGGCCTAACAATCTTATCAACCAACATTGTAATGAACCAATTGACTAACAGGTTGAAGTATAATAATTAAATAACAGATGGGCCAAATTGTAAATAAGAGTTTTTTTTTTTTTAATCCTTAGAATCCTCAGAGAATCACAAACAGAGAGAGAGAGAGAGAGAGAGAGAGAAGAAGAAGATGGGCAAGTGATCAAATCGAAATTCAGACAAGCAAGATGAGTCAAACGACTTGATGGATCGTGATGAACGGAAGCAGATGGGTTGACTTGACTTTCAATGAACTAGATGATGCACAACCTCGAACCAGAGGGTTGAACGACTAGGCGACGCCTTCAAGATAGAATGAACGAGAGAACGAGAGAAGTTGAGTGAGAGAACAGCTTGATGTTGCGACTTGGGAGAAAGCTTCGATTGACGAACCAGGAATTCGAGATTAGAGCTTCGATCGATCAACCAGAAAGAGAAACTTTGAACCAAAAATCAAAGGCTATGCCTTCAAGATAGAATGAACTAGAGAACGAGAGAAGTTGAGTGAGAGAACAGCTTGATGTTGCGACTTGGGAGAAAGCTTCGATTGACGAACTAGGAATTCGAGTTTAGAGCTTCGATTGATCAACCACAAAGAGAAACTTTGAACCAAAAATCAAAGGCTAGGATTCTGAACACAGCTTTAATACCTTGTAAATTTTCTGAATGAAATGATATATTCAATTGTGTGTGTAATACAAGAATACATTGGTTTATATAACAATCTAACCCTAGAATGAAAAAGAAAACATGGATTATTCACTCAATCCCAAATATATACAAAATATATATACTACCATATATAAATCAAATCTAATATTCTTACAGTCTTTTATGGGAAAATGATATGATAATAAAAATGGAACCCGCCTTTTTTTTTTTTCCCTTAAATATTGAATGCCCTAGCAATGTGAGATTCCCATCGGGGTGTTGGGTGTAGAAATAAGATTTTTACTTGGTGCAATCTCATTCTGCCTCTGAAAGGTAACTTGGAATGGCATGTCTTGGATGCACCCAAACAATGGAATGAAGCAGACATGGAATTAGATTCCTATTTCATTTCTTCATTCCTTCCGTTCAAACATATTCTAAAGTAGTGTGGATAAGCATGCCTAATTAGGGGATTTTGCGGCAGCTTATAATGTGTTACACAGTTACTCATCAAAAAAAGAACAAAGAAAAATGTTAAAAGATTACTGATTGGTATTTTTTTATTCTTATTATTTATTTTTTAGTATGACTGACCTGTCCTTGTGTTGCATCCTCGTCACCCATGATGTGCTTATGAATATTCTTTGGTTTCTAATCATCATTGGTTTGTCTCTATTTGTAGACAGTCCTGCCAGGATTTGTTGCCCTTACATTATCCTTACACATTTCAGAAAATTTTATTGTGCTCTCATATAGGACAAGGGTAGTTATGGTGATCCAATGCCCATGGATCATCCAAGGAGAAGAGGGGTTCAGTTCCCATTTGCTGTGGCTGACCGGGTTATTATAATGGTATTCTTTGAAGACCCAAGTTTTGTGTCCTGTGCATAATTATCATTTAAGTTATAATTACTAACTAGAGAAAATGAATCAGGGTAACAAGAGGACACCACAACGTTTTGTTGGACGTGAGGCTACAGTAACAACACAATGCTTGAATGGATGGTTAGTAGTGTTTATACTCTGTCACACTTATTTTAATTACGAAGCTATTGAAACCTTTATCATTGTCAGTATCACGTTAATATGATTTACTTTCCACGCCTTACAGTTCATCTCATGAGTTTCATTAAGTGAATATATGAGTTTGAATGCATAGGAACTAGCGTAGGAGGAAGAGAGAGAACAGACAGAAAATCATAAATGAACTAAGGGAGTTTCTATTAGTAGCTCACCTCACTTTTTTGCAGTTCACACCATTTTGTCCGTTTGGATATCAACTACGGAACAAAAATCAATTGTTCAAATATCAACCATTGAATTGGGTTTTTGTTCGGTAGTTGATATTTGAACAGGCAAAATAGTGTGAACTGAGAAGTTTTTTGGTGTAAAAATAGAAGCTCCCCTGAACTGAGGTGTTGTCTTTGCAATTTTATCTGCATTCTCTGGAATGACCCTTGTTTTCCTAGTTCTTTATTGGCTCCTCAACACTAATAAGAAAAATGTTCAGGTATGTGGTAAAGACATTGGACAATGCAGAGTGTGTGAAATTGCAGTATCGCTCACTTGCGAAGGTTCCGGATAATCCATCCTCAAAGCCAGCAACAAGCAAGATGACACCAAACTGGCTGTAGAGTTGCAGAGGTAGCTACAATCTGTTACCTGTATTCAATTAGCTTTATCGCTTATGAGGTTTTCTTGTAATATTTTTGTTGTATCCCTTACATGCAGATGTCATATTTAGGCCTTGTAAATTTTAGATGCATGTTGTTTGCAATTTAAGAAACCCTCGAATGAGTTTTCAGATATGAATTATGGTATCAATTTTGTTTAAAATGTCAAAAGCAGTAGCTTTGTATTTTGCTGGGGCTTATATAGAAATTTGAAAGGTTGTTGGTCTTTATTGTTTTCATGTGTGCGTGGCTTAACTGCTTGTCTCGAGTTTGACTCGTGCTCCGCTCATTTAAAGCAAGTTCAAAATCGGTTCATTATATATCTGTTTGGACACATTATGAAATTTTTAAAAACTAAAATGGACTCAATAAGCATTTATACATTATAAAATCAAGCTTGGAAATATTTTTGTGACTTATTAAGCTTTCAAAACAATTTATTACTTAACTCATTTACAACTATTCAACTTGTAAACATTTTTATTTGATTTGAGTTAGAATTTATTTTCTAATTTTTTTTTTGATTGGTTAAAAATTAGTTTGACAAAAACAAACATAATTTTTTTTTAGTTTATACAATTAGTTTTGCCCCCGAAAATGAGAGTAATGTGTTATTTTTTTCACCATCTAACTTTTAAATATATATAACAAATTTTGAAAACTTAACCTGATGATTTCTATTCCAGAAAGCTTCTCCAGCAGAAGGGATAAAATCATAGACAAAAGAGCATAACATCACACATTATTAAAAGCAGTAATTCATTGATTCCAACAGTTAAAATTCTAAACAACAATAAGTTTAGAATGATATCTTCTAATGTTACACTATAACAAACTCAACAACTCCACAAAGCCGTCTCTACTAACAGACCTATTCATCAATTTGCCAAAAGCAAATGGAGATGAACAAGACTAGAATCAAGAGAGAAAAATCAGTATAATTAGAACTAGGTTGATAGGAGGTGCGATTGGAGTCAAGACAATTAGAAGCAAGGTAGATTTTCCGTTGACAACAGAAAGCTGCATGTTGAATAAATGGAAGCTGCAGCTGCCGTAATGGCTAATTCCCTTTCTGAGTTATTCACTTCCTCTAATCTGCATGACATATAAACGATGAAATTGTAAAATGATTCAAAACTTTCACAATGATTTGAATAACCGAGATGTACATAGGAATAATATGAATCAGCCAGTGATACTACCAATCCAAGTTGAGAACAGTTGTAAGATTATACTACCATGTTTGAGTTAAAAGGCATCATATACTTGTAAGGTATGAACCTACAGTTTTGTGGAGATTTCAAACCATATCTCATGTATGTTGATGTCAAAACTGAATAGCTGTAAGTAACATTGAGCAAAAATATGTTGACCTGAAGGAAAAATGAAAAATATAAAAGAAAATATTGAAACCGGGACACATTTTGCAATTGCAAATTGTTCATCTAAGGGAAGTAGAGGACTAGTCATTTCAATAAACTGTTTGTTGTTGCCAGGGTGATTATTGCAGGATATATTATATATGTTTTATTTACATTGTAATGATATGAATGGTTCACCTCAGACAACATGTTCTCCCGATGAATTGTTCCACAGACTAGTTGTATTGCATTTAGGAGACCATATCAACAAAAAAGCGGAGCAGAATTGCAATTAGGAGATCGTAATTCCAATATTGCATCTGGACTTAGAAAGATAACTGTAAATCTACTGCATCCATTTAGACATTTTTTTTTATTTGTTTGTGATGTCCATGCCCAATATAGGAAGGTATCTAAAAGCAATTTGTACCTTTTAAGCATACTGAACTTTACCTGGAGTTGTTATCTGATGTTCCCAGCCATTGTGAACCTTGGAATGCACTATAATGGAAATGTTGTAGGCCTCTTTCACAGTGGAGCTGCATTTCTTTCACTTGATTCAGCCAACTTTCCTGAAATTAAAATCATAAAATGGGGAAAAAAATGTTTATACTTTTCTTGGAAAAAAAATAAGAAATAAAGTATCAAGAAGAAATTAAGGACAGCTGAATAATATTTCAGTACACAAGAAAATTGTGGTAAGAATTTTTCTTTCTTCAAAGGAAAAGGGGCCTTATTTGTCATAGAAAAATAAAATAACAAGAAGTCAATTTCCTCATTTTATATGACAACTATACACACAAAAGTCCTGGTGGAGAATTGCTAACATAATCAACTTAAAGATTCCTTCCTAATAGGAACTTAGGAGAAAAAGGGAAACATCACACTCCATTTGAAGGTTTTGAAATGGAAAAATTTGGGTTGAGGAACCAATGAAGTTGGAAGTTAATACTTACACTAGCTATGGATCGTAGGGTGAGAAAAGAAGATAAATAATTGTATTTTCTTACTGTCATGTTTGGATGGGTAAGAAAGCAAATCACGTGACAAAGGGATATGAGTGAGATTTCATTTTCTTCTTTTTGAAATTTAAGGGGCAATATTGGTATTATAAATATTTTACAACCAATCAATTTGTTTTTCACCAAATTGAAATAGAATAGGCTTAGTAGTAACAGAGTTCACTTTCTCTCCATTTCTCACTTAACTTTATAAACCAAACATGAGAAAACAGTTCTCATTCTCATCATTTCTCACAAAATCACCCCATTCAAACAGATTATAGCAAGTCAGTTTGCTTGGATTTGCAATAATGCCTTGTCCATCATACAAATTCTAACAGTGACTGTCATGCTAGAGGACTTGGAATTACTTCACCTCATCCATGTTATCTACTAAATTTGTGAATCAAGTGATTATAATGATCTGATTTGACCTAAGTTATTTGTTGGAGGAATTCAAATTCAAATATATTTCAAGTTTCATGATGATGCACATGCACCCGTCCTACAGGACTGAAGCTTAGACCAAGGGTCTTCATCTTTAGAATATATCCAAACAGACCATTCTTCTAGAGACTCACCAGTTGTTTTTCTTCTTCAGAAAGGCCTTTATCCATCTGTTCAAATAGAGCACTCCACCTAGCTTGATGCACATCAGCATGCACACTTGCATTGTCAGAGCATCCAGCAGCAGAATTTTTCATAACATATGGATCATTCTCTTGATTACATGAGAATTCCCGTGACATTAGGAAAGGCAATTCTGTATGAATCACAGATTGAACTCTCTTTTTACTGCGTCGCAATGCTGCAAGTACAGAAAGCAGTACATAACCATACATGTATAAGGGAGTTCTAATCAAAGATGAGTAAAATTTTCAATGATAAGCAGTACATTACCAGCAAGACGCCCTTTAGTGTCTTGATGAAGGAGTTCCAACCATTGAGAAGCTACACTAGCAGCTGACAATCAAAGAAACATTCATATCAGAAGGTGTGAAAGTTTAATTTTAATTAACATTATTTATCTAACATATTAATATTGCTCAACTTTTCACCATGCAAAGAAACATAGCTTCAAATTTCTTTGAATATGTCCTTTGAAGTTTCCATTGAATTTCTTACTATTTTCTAGAACTTCCTGCAGATTGCAAAGTGTGATAAACATATAGAACAAGCAAGGAAGCACGGTTGTTCAGATTCCTGAAAACTGACCTTTAACAGATAGAGAAGAGACACTGGTTAGGTTTGCTGACTCCTCATTAGACAATGAGCTAATATTCTCCGAGGCCATAGTTATAGACGATGACAACTTCAGCGCAAGTATATCATCCTTGTTGTCTTGGTTGGCATGTGAGGAAGAACAACTAGTTTTACCAAAAATCCATCTCTCTAGCTTGCTCAAGTCACTGTGTCTCCCTGAGTGGTTGAAAAGTACCGATTCACTCGCTGATAAAGTACTCAAGGACCCATCATCATGAGAAAGGCCAACCCGATTGATTCCTAAATCGTTCACATTTTCCATGTCCTTCCTGTCAGTAATTTCTTTAGTACCACTCTTCGTTGAGTTAGCTTGTTTAGCATGACGATTTTCAAGTTTTTCAGACCTCACTAGGGCCTCTATTATTGAATGCACCTGTTTACTATTTCTCACGTGGTTTATAATCCCTGGGTTCAACTCATTCAACAGTCCACTTGGAGCAGCAATTTTCGCGAACCTGTCGACTTGTTCTCTCTTGGCAAGCTCCATCTTTTTTTTGAGCCCATCGCTTTTACTTTTCCTCCCACGGGGCTTTGGCACTGGTATGCCTCCATGAGAAGATGAGAGGAAACCGTTTTGCTTCATCTCTTTCCAAACTCTCATTGGATCTTTCTCCTCTGATGGACCAGTAGTGCTCCCACACTCAGAAGCATCACCTAATTTCAAATTTTCATGATTTTTGTAAGGGTAAAATGGGTCTTGGTTGAGCGAGTTAGAAACATCTTCATTCAGATCCCAACCAAAACCCCTTGATGTTGGTAGATTAACATCGTGTCCTATGTCATCCTTCCCAAATGAGGACAATTTGTTGGAACATGCCAGTGTATCACCACTAGCTGAATTGTTAGCAACACAAACTTCTGTGTTCAGATCAAGAGATCTGGCAGCCGGGTCAACCATTGCTGTTATTTCTGCTCGGGTAAAGTCTGAAATTGTTTTTGTAGCATCCTTGGAGACTTTGTCGGATTTCTCTTTTTCAACAGAGAATGGATGGTGTTTGGCTTTGATCATTTCTGTGGATTTTGGATAATGGGTATCAATTCCTGTGGCACAAATCAAAAAGCATTTGGTTTCTAACACTACTTCACAAACCTCCAAGCAAAGCCAAATAGAAATAAAATTAGGAAGAAATTCAAATATGGCCATTGAGGTGTTGGGAAAAAAAGAGCAAAGTAATAATAATTCCTTTACAACGTTGTCAAAACAACATAACTCAATGATACTTACTGCATAGAATTTTTTTATCAAGTCACCCAAAAATGTGCAAGTGCTTTTTATCAAGATACCTCAATGCATTGCCTTATTACTTACAAATTCGAGCAAAACACTATCAAGGGATTCATATTAGGCCATCTTCAACCCTTACTCAACATTTTACTCAAATTTGAGCAAAAAAAACTTAATTTGATATGAACCACTCTAATGTACAAACTCAAATTTAAACTCAAATTGAGCAAACCTTCACTAATGGCAGCAGTAAATTTGAGAGTCAGAAAATAGTTATGAAAATTTCGAGTAAACATTGTGCGAGTTTCAATTTGCACACCACATGAATTCTCAGTTCACACAATTTTTCCATTTAGAAAATGAATTGTTCAAAAAAGGTGAATAATACAGTGCCAAAAATTCATCAAAACAAAGAGGACTTGCCTTCGGAGCGTAACACTGAGTCAAGATCTCGCATTTTCACTCGCTTGCGTCCAAGTTCTGAACTTTCTTCAAAGTCATCACTACTCCGCTTTTCCCCCATTATCAACAACTATCAAAACCAAAACCGAGAAAACATTTATTTAAAAGAACCAAGAAAAAGAAACCAATGATTCAAACCTTCAATTCAGATCTATATCGAATTAAAAAAGAATAACTACAGCTGTGAAATTTATTTTTTAGGGGCAAAAAGTTGGGAAGTTGAGATTCAAGATCAGAAATTTGAGGTTGGTGGGACAAGAAAAGATTACAGATTTAGGAGATTAAAGAAATGGAGAAGATTTAGGGTTAGGGTTTTGGATTTGGGGAGGGTGGAGATTTGAATTTGCAGAGGAGCGCAGTGAGAAGCGTCAGAGCGTTTCTTTTATGGTGGCAACTCTCTCTCTCTCTCTCGGCAGAAAAAATGACATGAAAAAAAACCGTTGTTTTTGGTTTGGTTTGGTTTGGTTGGGTTTCCATGTATTCAAATTCAAATGCTATGGAGGGATCATTATTATATCACTATGGGGTCCACCATAATAATACAATAATAATAGCACTGTAAAAATAAAAAATAAAACGAAAATGTTTGGCGGCTCGAATATGTTAAAACGACATCATTTTAATTGTTTCGAGTCATTCGAGTCATGATTTTTCGGACTATCTATTATTATTGAAAAAAATAATACCAAGGGCTTAAAGAAATAACGGTCATTATAAATACACTCCTAAATTTTATGTGAAAAATGTTTGAGGGCCACAATTCTTGTAGCCACAATGGCTTAAAATTGTCAAGATGACGTCGTTTTGAGTGCAAAACATGCCAAAACGACGTCGTTTTGACATTTTTGAGCCATTGTGGCCACAAAAATTGTGGCCCTCTAGCATTGTTGATTTTATTTAGAGTAAATTATACTTGAAAAATGTTTGGGGACCCTAATTTTTGTGGCTCAAATGGCTCAAAATTGTCAAAACCACGTCGTTTTGGCAATTTTGATGTTGTTTTGTACACAAAACGATGTCGTTTTATACTCAAAACGACGTCGTTTTAACAAATTCGAGCCATTTGAGCCACAAAAATTAGGGCCCTCTACCATTGCTGATTACACTTACACCTCCTGAGATTTAGATTTAATACATATCACTTCCTGACATTTGAAAAATTACACTAACCCTCCTGTTATTGTAATTATTTAGACGGAATGAAGATATTGAACTCATACACTTTCTCTTTTTATGCTTTACTTTACTTCCTCTATTTTTTTTTTCCTATTTTCCTTTGCTTTACTTTTTTTTTCAATGTAATTTTCTCTATTTTTCTACTAAAAGTTGTTGCATTTTATATAAGTAAGGGGGTTTGTGAAATGAGACTATTAACCACAGGAGTGGCAACGTAATTTCCAGAACGTCAAGGGGTAGAATGTAATTGGACCAAACCTCAGAGGGGGTCAGTGTAATTTACCCATTTATTTAAAATATGAATTATTTTATGTAGTTCACGAAATAACATCTCATCCCTTGAAATTTTTAATTACACACAAATTATTATTTTTATTAATAAATCATCTAATCAATTAATAGTTTTAATGATATTAAAAATTTATTTCAATTAATAATTCAAGTAATTTAATTATTATATAGAAAAATAATTAGAAATTTTATTTTTTCAATTAATTATGTTAAATAAAAAATTTCTGACAAAGGGTATTTGTAATTTTTAAACTAAAGGTATAATTCATATTTTAATAAATCTCAAAAAGTGTATTTATAATTAATCCAAAATAAAAATAGTAGCGGCTTAAAAATATAATTATATAATATGATGTTATTAATAAGAGAGTGGTAAAAAATAATAATAAAATATCATTAGTTGAGCCTACGATGGTGTGATGTTTTTAACCCATGTAATAATCAGGATAAATTACAATTATATATTTTGAGATTTGCTTAAAATATGAATTGTATTCTGTAGTTTAAGAAAATACATCTCACTCTTTTAAATTTCTAATCGCATAACAAATTGTCAATTTTATAAATAAATTATCAAGCCAACTAACACTTTTTTAGTGATATTAAAAATATATTTCAATTAATAATTCAAGTAATTTTATAATTGTATAGGGGAGCAGTTAAGAATTTTATTTTTTTGCTAATTCTATGAAATAAAAAAATTTGATAAGAGAATATTTGTAATTTTTCAAACTAGAGGGGACAATATGTACGCAAATCTCAGGGTGTATTTGTAATTTTCTCTAATAAATTTTTTTTGTTTAGGATAGCTCTAATATATATATATATATATAAACTAGTATGAATATCAAAAAAATTTATTGTCAAACTCATCAATGTGAAAGATAATATTTGTAATTTTTTGGGGAAATTGCCTTTGAGTAGAACACTAAATAAATAATTGCCTTTTTATATTAGTGGTGTAAGTCTCATGTGTGTATACAACAAGTCGATTCATGTGTTTAATGCAAGTCTTTCCTGTAGGTTAGAGTTGCATTAGAAATTTTTTTTCTATGTAGTACAATTATTTTGTAACTATCCCACTTATTTGCAATTTGCTTTAACTTTTTTTTAACATCCATTCGTTTTAAAAATTTATTTGGTGGTTTTGGGGCAAATCCAAGTGATATTCTTATTTTATATTTATTGGTAAAAATTATGGGATCCAATAATTTTTAGGGATATTTACACACAAGTCCTAATTTATAAACTTATATTTCATGAAATTCTAACTAAGATTTTTTAAACCTTGTCCTATTAAATTTTTAATAATTGAAATTGCCCTTCAAACAATAATTGTTCATTATTTATGATTATCTATAAAGCAACATGATAATTTGACATTTATTTTGATTTTCAAAATTTTAAAATATCAACTTTCAAATTGAAAAAACTTAAAAAAAATTATGTGCAAAAAAATAAAAATAAAAATAAAATAATAATGTTTTTTTTTTTGAAAAAATTTAAAAAAACTAAATTATTTTTTTATCCAAAACTGAAAATTTTAGGATCATGATGATGGAATATTGATGTGCAAAACTGAAAAATGAAAAAATTGATAATGTTCCCAATTTTAAAACTAGAAAAAAATGATAATATTCTCGATTTTATTGAATAGTAAAATCAAACAAATAAGTAGAAGAGCAAAAACGTATAATCTTATGTTTTGTTTTTTTTTATCAGTTAGTAAAACAATTATCTAGAACACTACTATGCAAAATTGATAATGTTTTTAGCTTTAAAAATTAGGAAAAACTGATAATATTCTTAGTTTTACTAAATAGGATTTATTGGTTCAAAAAATTATAGACAGGACCTGAGCTATTATAACATTTGTAAATAGAACCTTTAGGTAATTAACTTTACTTTTTATTAGGATTTTAGAGAACAACTTGACAAGTGTCAAGTTATAAATAGTGTGAAACAATATTTCAAGACTATCAAATAAGAATAATCACTCATCTTCTTTAGAGCTCACTTAAATGTTTTGAATTTTTAATTTTTTTACATTCATTATTAATCTTTCAAATTTTAATTTTAGCAAGAGTTTTGTTAACAATGATGCATTAAATATGGTTAACCACCTCCACTATCATAGAAAAGAAGCAATGCTATAAATGTGTTTTGTTAGAGTCTAAACTACCATTTTCTCTAGTTATTTCTATTAAGAATTTTTATTGATAAATCTCATCTAGGAGTGTTCTAACCCAATAAGTCCAAGAAGGAAATTTATAACCTAGTTAGTCCCATATGTTTGTACTTTTATTCCATGAGATCATTTTTTCCTAATTTTATATTTTTTTGGGACTATTATACCCTTATATATTATGTTGATACGTAATATATACAAAAAAGGGAAATACATGTCTTTGTTTTGTTTGCTAGTGTTATTCACGTTGATGGATTTGATTCAGTTAATCAATGTCGATTGTTTATGGTAAGGTTCCATTATGGTAGGATTTCGGTGCAGTGGAGAGAAGATGACGACGGGTTTCTGTGCAGTGGGAGAGAAAAAGACGATGACGCCGGGTTTCTGTCCATAGGTGTGTTCGTTTTCGTAGTTTGGTGTTTGTGTGTGCTCTGGTTTGTTACATAATTGTTGGAGACCAGTCGTTGATCGAAGGTGGAGAACGATTACAGAATTTCTTTCTCAAGGTTAGTATCATTTTTTTTATGAATGCATGTTCATTTATGTAAAGGATTGCATGCTTTGTTTTTGAATCATGACATTTTCTTGAATACATGGGTAATACAAGTGTATGTTCGAGGAATGAGGTTCTGATTTTTTACTGGTAATGCATGTATATTTTTGTTGGTTTGCTCATATGGGTCCATAGGTGTAGTTCAAAAAAAAAAAAAAAAAAAAAAAAAAAATTTTTGGGTTTGAAGATTGTCTTCTTCTATTGTTGTGATTCAAAACTCTATTTTCTGCCATTGTTGTAATTCCAGTCGAAAATCAAAGGGAGAGAGAAGGATTTGAATCAAAGGGAGAGAGCGAATTCAAAACTCAATTTTGTATCCAGTCGATTTTGTTACAAACTTATTCTTTGAATGTGCATTTGGTTTGATTTGGATTAGATTGGTGTAATAGTGGAATTGCTCGGGTTGTTATTGATAGTGATAATGATGAAGATGAAGATAAAGATGTGAGTGGTGGTTTTTTTTATTTTTTGAGAGATTGAGATTTGTCAAATTTCTAATTCTGTTGTTGTCATTATTTTTGATTTTTTGTTAATCTTATCACATCATTAATCAGAGTTAATATTTACATTATCTGTAACGGAAATTTGTCATTTGTGTTGTCAATCAGTGTGGATATTCACGCATCCATATAATATTGAATAGTGTATATATTTTCACTGTGTTCATTACTATTATGCGATTATAATGTTAAAGTTCACATCAAACTGTTGTATTCAGTCATATAACCACAAGCCACAATGTTTATTTGAACAAAAAAATGATGTGAATATTCACAATGTAATAAATAGATGTGAAGATTCACGTTAATTCTAGTATGTTTGTGGATGGACATACACTTTATTTATGTACAATGTGAATATTTACATCTATAGTCAATTATAATAAATATAGGACATAATATAATTGAAAATAGGCCTTAACATAAATTACGATGTGAACATTCACACCAATTTCAATATAAGAGACCAGATGTGGATGTTCACACTTTACATTGTTTGGAATATTCACATTATGGGCTGCCAACTTACCTCCAACTAGAATGATAATCTCTATTATAATCAATTTGACATACGGTTACTGCCATATTGAAAATAAGCAGTTGATTATTTATATGTAAGTATTAATTGATACATTTACAAACACAAGTGAGTACACATATGTGATTTTGCCATTGATATCAACATTTTATCAAGTCACATAACCAAAAGATATAATAACCATTATGGATTGGTGAATGGTTAGAAAATATTAAGACAATTGTAATGTGTATACATTTATATGCAAATATTATTATCAATGTGAATGTTTAGAAAACATCACAACATGTTTCCCGTGTGAAAGTCTACATTGTGTGAATAGTCATAGCAAACCAAGTGTACAAAAATGGACATCATAACAGACAATTATATTTTTGGATTTTTTTTTTAAGGGGTTCACATCTTTTGAACAATACCAACAACAATAATAACAACAACAACTGTAAAAAAAAAATGGTAATGGTAATGTTATGTGCACACATTTATAAGCATATAGCACCAACGTAAATGTTCACAATGGCTATGATTACAAAATTTCTTTCTCAAGGTTAGTATTGTTTATTTATGTAAAGGATTGCATGCTCTATTTTTGAATCATGTGCATTTTTTAGAATACATGGGTAATGCAAGTGTATGTTTGATGAATGAGATTTCGATTTTTTAGTGGTAATACATGTATATTTTTTGTTGTTTGAGTTTCAAATATTTGACAGAGATACATGTATAGTTGTTTGAACAAATTGATTGTGGTGGATCATTGGTAAAATGTTATTTTTGGTTGATTAGTTTATTTTTTCTTGTTGTTTTGTGATAGATTTCATACGATTTTTGTAGTATTTGGTGTGCCATCTTTGTTTGGTTAGATAATTTAGATTATGTGAACAATGTAAATATTCACATATCATTGGCTATAATGTGGTTGTTCACTTCCTTATTTTTGTACTAGTGTATGCCCGTGCTTAAAGGCACGGTGTAAATAATATTTTGTTTGAATAATTTTCATATGTCATTCTCTCTTAAGCTAGGAACACTGAGAATCAAGTATATCTAATCTGTTTTACCATGACATACAAAAAATGAATAGATAACATACATTTGAACAAGGGGATCCCCTTTATTATAAACACAACTTCAAATAAAAGGAACAAAAAAATGGTGTTCTCCCTTTGGAGCACACCATGCCGATACGAAAATAGTATTCTTGGTCAAAATCTAAATAACAAACACCTTCAAATGTTTACCTCTCAAACCAAACCAAATCTATATAAATTTCTACAACGTCAATCTGCCATAATCTTTAACTTTATACAACGTCAATCATTTTGAAAGTTTGTCAACGATAAAACCAAAAATACTATAAATTCTGCCCTCGAGATTGTTGTTCACTCGAGATTGCCTCTCTTTCAACACTCATCAATCAAAGTGCGTGTTTAGTTTATACAACAATAAATACAAAATCATTAGAGAGATAAGAAAAACTTAAGCCTGAAGAAATGTAGACTTGTAAAAAGGGAGACAATATTACCATTCGCTTGTAGTCTTCATCCACCTGTAAAATAGAAAAAAAGCCAATATGATAATTAAAAGAGACTACCCAATTCAAAACAAACACACACATTGTCACACTAATGAAATGTTTTTTTATAGACCACCCAATTCAAACCAAACACATACATTGTTGCAAAATAATAATTGATTACCCAATGCAAACACTACGAACAAACACAACACATTATCAACACAAATACAAATTAATGATTGATAAAAATATTAATTTATAAAAATCAATCAATATTTTCTTTGGATGTTATTTTTTTCAACTCTTTCTTTTTGGAACTTCCTTTAATTGATCACATAAGGTTAGAGGGAAAATTTAAGAAAGACGTGTTCTTAAGAAAGAGTTTAATAAAATAAAATTCAAAAAGCAAACTCTTCGCTTGGTAATTCAACAATAAACTCTAACTAACTTAATTTTCCCATCATTTACAAATCAATACAACTTAAAAAGCCCCATTTATTTTCTTCCAAAAACCCAAAGCCATTTATTATATCATTTTAGTCCCATCAATTTTGTGTATGTAACCCTCCATCATCTTCTTCAATCTTCACCTACACCCATTCAGATTAATTTTGCTTCCAACCTTAAATAAATTTTGCATATTTGTTAAGCAATACATGATCATAAGCAAAATATCAAACCAGCCCCTTTGGATCTATTTGGTTAGCTCATGGGCAACAGCCAACAAAATTTAGATTGAAATTAAATAAACTATAAGACTAAACTGATATAATAAAATTCAATGGATAAAACAACAAATCAACAGCATACAGTAAGGGGACAATTGTTTATAGGGTCTTAAAAAAGTAATAGGCAATGCTGAAACTATATATATATATATCACAGCTTACCAATCCCCACTCCCAAATAAAGGGGAAAAAAAAAAAATAGAAAAACACAAAAAGCCCAATAAATATAGAAAAATCCATATCAGCATTTAAAGAATATTTAGCAAACTCAGAAGTAACATAGAAAAACCCATTTTATGAATAAAAAAATTAACACCCATTTCTCATTAAAGAATCAAACATTTCATTAACTGTGTGTGTGTTGAGTCAATACCTTTGAGACCAAAAATAACAGGAAGTGTCTGGTTCATCCTCCTCAGTCACAACATTTAAAAAAGGAAAAAGAAAAAAAAAAAAGTGTCAATAAGATTACTTGCCTACAATTCTTGACTAATGTCCAATTCTTTGCCTTTTCATGAACTCTCTTAATAAGTCATCCTCTCTCTCCGATGCCAAAACTATTCTTCTCTCATTGAACCAGTTTCTGCTCATCATCTCACAAAACAGCCTGGCATACAGAACTGGAATTAGAGGTCAGCGATATTTAGATGATTGTTTAAACACACATTGGCATAATGTTGTTTTAAATTGGGGTTCTGTTCCTAATAGAAAATTGACTATATGGTTAGGAATTATGTGATATAATATTGAATTTGGTTTATAAACATGTATATCCTAAGCAAAAAGAGCTTATTCTAGCTTGAATGAAACGAAACTTTGATATTTGTTCATACTATGTGATCTCAAAAGTACTGTACACATACCTTATTTGTTTGTTAGAAATCAAAATTATATTATGGGAATGGCTGTGAAATGATAAGTTTATTTATTTTTGAGTTGAACAGAAAGGTCTGGAACCATTATTCTGATATTGCTTTCATGGTTAGAGAATAATGTGGCCAAAATTGCCCCCATTGATGTTACAGGGGTTTGGGTTATTATTAGACCAAAATGGGGGCAATCCCTTTGGATGTCTTTTTATTTCTTTATTTTTTATTGTAACACTCTGGGCTTTTCTGGATTCTGATTTCATTCTTGTTTTGAGAAGGAATTAGAGTTTATTATTCTAGGTATCAATACTTTTCTGGCTCTCAAGGCATTTGTGTCCCTCTCAAATGTAACAAATCCCATGCTACCAAGTATTTGTATGTGCATTCCTATTATAGAAAGTGGTTGTTATTTGCTGGCAAAAAAAAAAAAAAAAAAAAAACAAACTGACTGAATCTGTACAATTTAGTGTTTAAAAGGAATGCATACCTTTCACTTCCATGTATTATTTTTCATTTATGGAACAGATATTGCAAGGAGAACTGAAAACAATTGGTGTGAACACAGTTTATAGTCAACAATAAAGCAAAAAGTTTTGCAAGCAGGTAAAGAACAAATATTTCCAACTCCTTCAAGATGCTTATGTCTCGTAATTTCCTAAAATTCCAAACCAATATGAAGGACTCACAGACATTCTGTCAAAACCAATGGTAAAGAGGGTGCGAGCCTACATTTTCTAAGGCTTAATTTAGTTGGTAGTTTAGCAGAAAAACTTGGTAAAATTTCTGAGTCATGAAATTAATTTGTCTTTTTTATAAAAAGGCACAAAAAAAAAAAAAAAAACTTATTCCAATTAATTGTGAGTTGAAAGACTCAAGTAATAAACTATTATCAATCCAATGGAAAAAGGGTTTGCCTAGTTTCTATATTAAAAAAAACACCATTTATATCAAATTAGATCTAATTTGTCTCAGAACCTTGAAGTCATTGAAACAAAAAAACTAATGCCCATTAACAAAATTCGGAGAAAATGCAAAGAAACTGAAATTGAATCAAATAATTCAAAGAAAATGCAAAGAACTCGTCAAATGTCCACAATCAACACAATTCGAAGTGGTGGGAAAAGGGAATGAATACCTTGGAAGAAGGCGCAAAGATAAACCCAAAAAATTCAGAAGATGATGAAGGTTACCTTGCGAGCAAAGTTCGAGATGCAAAAATCGAGGACTGGAGAATTGGAGAGCAACATCGGACAAAAACAGATCAATTATCAGAACCTTGAAGCCACTGAAACAAAAAGAAAATTCACAAAACCCAATAACAGAAAAACTGAAATTGAATCAAATAATTCTAATTTTAATTTTAGAATTCTAATCAAATAATTCTAATTGTAATCAAAGAAAATTCTAATTTTAATCAAAACCCAATAACCCAATTCTAATTTTAACAGGAGGATCACCCCAGGTTTGTGGCTGCTATGATAACAATAGGAGGATCACCCGTGTATAACAAAATAAAAAACTAACCAGTGGTAATAAAAAAACAGTCAATGGTGTTCTACAGAACATTGGAAAAACTAACCAGTGTACAACAAATAAAAAACTAACCAGTGTACACTAAATGGTGTTCTACACTCAATGGTCACCATAACCAGTTCAAAAACTAATGTAGTTCTTGGTGCTTGGATAAAAAGTATTAGATTGAGATGAGTTGAGTTTAATTAATAAAATTGTGGGTTTGAGAGAATGGAATTCTAATAATAGCAGTATGGAGCCCAATGTAAATGACCCATAAACAATGTAAAATAACATTGAAGCCTCTGGATTGTAACAATAAAATGGCAGCAAAAGGCACACTGAGACTGAGAATCTAACCCTAACAATCGAAACCCAACTCAATGATAAATAAAAGAGAAAACCCAGATCACCTAATCTATCAAATTCAAATACCAAGATGACAGATCTCATCAAAGATTCAGAAATAATTAGAACTTAATCATTACATATGTTTTGCCACTTCTATAATTTCATATCTACCAAACAAAAATGGTACAAATACATAGATAAGGATATTATATATGTCAGGAATCATACCTGCTGGAGGAGATTGGAGAGGAGGCCGAAGAGCTGGGCATCACCACTCTTCTTTGCTTTTCCTTCAGCGCAGAAGAAAAACAAAAACCCATCTCATAATTAGTTTAAGGTTTAAGGTTTAGAAACACCAATCCAAATAAATTATAGGTGATCCAAAGAAAAACAAAACCCATTGCTAACTGATATATATTTGAGAATCAAACCCATTGCTAACAAAACCCATTTAAGGAAAAGCAAACCCATTGCTAAATAAATTATAGGAGGCCGAAGAAAAACAAATACATATTAAGGTTTAGAAACACCGATCCAAATAAATTGAAAGCTACATAAATAAAAAATGAAAAAGAAACATAACAAAGAGAAGATTGTGAAGATCATCAAACCTGCAAGAGCTTCGAAGCAAAATTCAGAAACTCAGAACTAAACCCATTGCTAACTGAAAGAAGTCAGTAATTCCCTCAATTACTCAATTACTCTCCAGAATGTTTAACCAAATATAAAAACCCATCTCACAATTTGAACACACACGTACTATACTAACTATTAATAAATAAAAAAAATTAGCTTATACAAAATATGTTATTAATCAATCAATAAAAACAAATAATCAAATTGGACAGGAGAAGATTGGATAGGAGAAGATTAATCCCAAGATTAATCCCAAGATTATTTCTCCTTTAGCAATGAGAGGAAAGAAAAATTTATATAATATCTTAAAATAGGTAAAAGAATTCACACCTTGATTAAAAAAAAATAGAAAATAAATAAATCTCTATCATTAAAACAGGTAAAACAATAAAAAAATAGCTCATTGAAAAAGAAAACTCTTCTATCATTAAAACAAACATTGCAAAATCAATAAAACATTGTGAAAAGGAAATGAAAATTTATATAATATCTTCTCTATGACATGAAAATATTACTTCAAACCCCAATGACAACATTTTGAGATTAATGTTGGGATGACAGTTGCTATAAAATTGATGTTGGGATTAATCCCAATATCTCCAAACATTTTGTCCCAAGATTAATCCCAAGATTAATGTTGGGATGACAGTGTATAGCCGTAATAAAATTGGACAGGAGAAGATTGGATAGGAGAAGATTAATTCCAAGATTATTTCTCCTTTATTTTGTACTTTTGTAATTTTTATTTACATTGTGCCTTTATTTTAAAAATGAATTTTCAGTTCTTTATTTTTATTTTATCCCAAGATTAATCCCAATATCTCCAAACATTTTGAGATGACAGTTACTATAAAATTGAAGATGCAATATTTTTGTCCAAGCATTATAATGCTATACATAATGGATGTCATCAAAATTTGATCACTTCTTCCATGTGGTTTCGGTAAAGGCAAAAGTAAAAACAACAGATGAAGGCAAGAGCAGAGAAAAGGAAAAAAAAAATGTGAACACAGTTTACACAGTTTAGACATTCAAAAATCAAAACACATTTAGAAATGAAACCTATTTCACATTTCAGAAATAAAAAATGTTTAATTTTTCCAACACAAACACAAATACAGTTTCAATTTAGAACTTTGTATATATTATTCTTCTTTAAGCTAATAATATGTTACTTGTAGATCAATGAGGGAAAAAAAACATCTAAAATGCAGATATCAAAATCTAAAACCAAAGTTGGAATTCGAAAATAACTTCATAATTGAAACAATAAACGATGGGGGAAAAAATTAAAAATTAAAAATCATACTAATGGAGAATTCTAAGAAAATAAAAAGACCTTCGCTAATGAGATTAATTAAAGCTTGAACAGTATGATGGTATACTTGATATACTCGATATACTTAGAGGAGTCAACATGAGAAGAAGCAGCAACACAGAAAGAAATTGACAATATCAAAAAACAGTAAATTTATGTTTCTATACTGAACACAAAACTAATTAGGTAAATAGAAATCAAGTCGATTACTCGGTTCCATGTGCAGTATTGCTGATGTGTCCAGAAGATTGAGGTCTTTAGTTATGCAACCACCCTCCAATCCAAATTACCTGCTTCAAATAATTAAAAAGAGTTTCAAATTTAATGTTATCCCGTTACCTTTCTAATACAGATTTCACTTAGGTATGCTACACCTGGTTGGCGTTGAACAAAAGAAAAATTTAGAGTAACAAAAGAAAGGTGTTAGGTTTGTATTCTTGGCAATCCCGTTTGACAAAACCCTTTTCAGTTGTATTTCTTTTCGCACTTTTATTTCAGTGAGGCTATGAGTTTATTAGATGCGAATCCAACCCGAATCGAGCCTAGCAGAGAAGTTTGTGATGTTAATGCTTACAAGATTGCCACTTCACTAATTATGACGGGGATGCAAACTTGCATTCAAAATTGCATGTCCGCCCGTGCTCGCTCGAGCCAAGGAGTGCTCGCTCGAGCGAAGGATTGCGTCCACACAAAAACCTGAAAGAGTTGATTGCTCGCTCGAGCCAAGGATTCGTGGCTTGAGCCAAGGCACTAGTGGAAATCATGCGAGTTAAGGTTCTCGCTCGAGCGAGAGAAGCTTCGCTTGAGCGAGCCTCGCAGTTTCAGATTTCTATAAGTACGGGTTTCTGTCAGATTTTAGGATTGCTGCTCCAGATCTTCTTTTTGAATATTAAGGTTTATATCTGGGGATATTTTGCTAGTTTTCTTTGATGTTTAATTGAGTATTCAACTCATAGGTTAAGTAGAATATATCAAAGGTTCGTTTGTTCATTCTATACAAAAGAGAGAGTTGTTCTTCGGTAGATTCTGAAGAATTTGAGCCTGAAGCTTTGGTGGATTCTGGAGTGGCTCATCGTCAAGACAATTTCGAGGTGAAGACAGGGTTGGAAGAGGCACATAGGGGTTGGTTCAATTCGGGAGTGAATTCGCTAGGTAATTGAGAGTATACCTGTGTAATTCCTTTATATCTTCTTAGTGGATTGTTTTGTGACTGTTGCCCGTGGTTTTTTTTATCACAATTGGAGGTGCTCCAATTGTGGTTTTTCCACGTAAAATCTTTGTGTTGATTTGTCTTGATTGTTTGATTGGGATTGTTATATGCTGCTTAAAATTGATACATAATCACAAATCAATATCTAGGGGATTTCTAGATTTTTCAATTGGTATCAGAGCGGGTTGCTCTGTTGTTTTTTTAAAACGTTTGAGCGAGTTCTTATTTGATTTGTGATAATGGATTCAATTCGTGAGGAAAATTCTATGGTTCGACCACCCCTACTTGACGGATCCAATTATTCTTTTTGGAAAGCTCGGATGAGATCGTTTTTAAAGTCTATTGATGAAAAAGTTTGGCAATCTGTCATGTATGGGTGGACTGAACCAACGATTACCGTTGATGGAGTAACTTTCCCCAAACCAATTGATAAATGAGACACAATTGATTACTTAAATAGTAGCTGGAATAGTAAAGCCATCAATTCTCTCTTTTGCGCTGTCACACCTGAAGAGTTTAGTCGTATTTGTAATTGTGAAGTCGCAAAAGAGGCTCGGGATATCTTACAAATTATTCATGAGGGCACTCCTTCTATGAAACGCTCAAAACTTCAAAGGCTCACATCTAGTTTCGAAAACCTTTCAATGAAAGATAGTGAGACCTTTGATGAATTTTATGCGAAGTTGAGTGACATTGTAAATTCCAGCTTCAATTTAGGTGAAAAAAAATACCAGAATCCAAAGTTGTGGGAAAATTTTGAGATCCTTACCCGATCGGTTCCAACCAAAAGTTACGGCTATTGAGGAGGCTCAAGATGTTGATAATCTCAAGCTAGATCATTTGGTTGGAAATCTCTAAACTTATGAGGCACATAGGAATTTCAAAAAGAAACAAAAAGATACTATTGCTTATAGTAGTGCTCATAGAGTTGGAGAGGATTCTGATGAGGATTGTGAGATAGATTCCAAGATTACGGATGCTTTTATAAAACAATTTAAAAAATCTTTTCTGAATAAGAATCCTAAACTTTTGGAATCTACTCATACTCATAAATCTAAAGGCAAAGATAAACCCAAAATTAATTCTATAGCCAAGAAGGAGAAAGGAAAGATACAAGGGAACTCTGAAAGAGTCCAATGCTATGAATGCCAAGGATTTGGCCACTTTGCTTCAGAATGCCCCACTCGTTTGAAGAAGAAGAAAGCCCTCGCTATCACTTGGGATGATGAATCAGAATCTGATGAAGATGAAAGTGACAACGAAGATCAAGGCGAAGAGGGATATAAACAATTCCTTGCTTTCATGGCAGCGTCCGAAACTGAAGGACGAACAGAGTATCCGAAGAGCCCAGTTGAGAATGCCACTGATAATGAATCCTCGGGAAGTGATGATGAAGAGCTTGAGCAAGCTTATGAAAAGTTGTATAAGGAATCTCTTAAGTTATCCAAATTGAATGACAAACTCACTATGAAACTCAAAGCATGTGAAAGTGAGAATGTCCAACTAAAGGAGGAGATTTCTGAGGCTAGAAATGATGCTCTTAAGATTTCTAATGATCGACAAGCTCTTTGTACAAAACTCTTGACTTGTGAGACAGAGAGGAATGAGCTACAGCAAATCTATGCAATGTATGAAGAAAAGATTGAATCTCTCAAGATGTCTCAAGTTGCCTTGGAAGAACTAATGATCAAGAAAGAGGAAGAGCTCAAGTGTGCTATGGCTACCATTGGTCTTTGGAACAAAGAATCAAAGACTTTGGAGGATATCATTGGGTCTCAACAAATGTGTTGTGACAAGAGTGGCATTGGCTTTGGTGATAACAAAGAGCAAAAACAGAGTGCATTTACATCTCATGATACAAAAACTCAAGGAAAGGGAGAACAAAAAATTCAACATAAGGATGGACTTCTCAAACTTCCTAGAGTTGGTAAGGTAAAAGAAAAGAAGGTACACCCTGTTTTTATTTATCATCATTGTGGTATGCATGGTCATATTCGCCCTTATTGTTATAAGTTGCATGGGAGAATGTATTTTCCTAGACCTAGAAATAGGAAGTTGGAAACCAAGTTGAGACGGGTTCCCATTGAAAGCAAAGGGAACCACAACGTCAAGACACCACCCAAGAACCTCAATGCTCGCAACTTCGTTTATACTAAAGCGGTTTGGGTGAGAAAACTTGACTTGTGTTAATTTGTTTATTTGTTTTAGTTTTTGGGTTTCTGTGTGTTTTGTTTTTTTTAAAGAGAAAAAAAAAATGTGTGCATGTTCGTTTTTTTTTGTCTTGCTTTGGGTAAAGAAGAAAAAAAAAAAAAAAAACCCAAAAAGATTTTCTTAGTATGATTTTGCAAGTTTAAAATTTTTTGAGTGGTCCTTGGTGCATATTGGAATTGATAAGAATATCCATTACATGTTAATATGTGTGTGCTTTCTGTGATTATTACTCATTTTGGAGTGTGTGTTTTTTGATTAGTATGTCTCATTCTGTACACACTCTTGGATTAGCAAATATCGGAATCTTCCGCCTTAGTGATTATTTTTTTTATGGACTTTTGGCATTGTATCTTTTGCTTTTCTAGAGGAATTGACCTATACTAGCATATCATGGGTGATGTTGAGTCTCTTAACCATTTTCCATCTTTTTGCATCTCCATGGCTTTCCCTTCTGTTCTGTGTAGTCCAGGCATGAGGAAAAGGCTACCTCAGAGTCACCAACCAGGCCATCCTTATTATATCCATGCTTCTTTGGTTCGGTTTCCATACTCTTGAGTGTGTCAGCCGCCAATGAGTGTGCAAAAGAAAGAAAAAAAGTGAAAAAGAAAAAAAAATGTGTAAAAGAAAGAAAAGAAAAAAAAGATGTGGAAAAATAAAGGATTCATTGATTGAGGGGGAGCCTCCGCTTTTACTCACCAAATACCCTTTGATTCCTAGTGGTTTGACTTTCCTTTGTTGTGCTTAGATTCTCTTGTCGGAGGTCCAACTTTCAGATCACTACTAGGATTGACTCTAGTGTTTGTCGAACTCCAAGAGTCACACACACACTTTTATCATGGGATCTATGCTTTTCACATAATGCATCACTTTCTTTTATGAGGAATCTTCTAGAGGCTGTGCACATTGTGTTTTCAAGTAATTGTGCTTTTTGGATAATCTTGTGTGTTTCAAGGTACAAATCTGAAATTCCTTACTTGCTCCACCATATTATATTTTGTTTTTCTTGTTTAGTGTTTTCAGTGTTTGTGGCTGTTTTTAGTGAGGGGGAGTTTGGTTTATCATTACAAGAGTTTGTTAGCATGATCACTTTGATTTGTTTGGTAAGGGAGATTGGCTTTAGTTGTTTTGCATGTTACTATGCACTATTTGCTTATTATTTCCTTCTTGCATGCTCTTGATATTTACATAATCTTATCATTGCTTGTGTGATTTCTGATCTTGCTTTAGTTGATTGAGTTTTCTTTGTCAATTCGTGACAAAAAGGGGGAGTAATGTTGTCCGGTGCATGTGTCTTAGGATTTCATGTATTCATGCCATGTGTCGGGTGCATGTGTCTTAGTTTTCAGGTTTTCATGCTACATGTTCTTAAAATCTCCAAGTCACATCTATTCATGTTTTCCATCTCATGCTTCAAGATAATCTTGTCATATGTTTAATGCTTTTTCATATACTCTTGTGGGACTAATAGTTGTTTTGGAAATTGTGGCACTAATAGTTGTTTTGTAGATCATGACCTTGAGAAAGAAGTTTGTTTTTATTGGCTGTAATGGGTTGGGGTGATTAGAATTTTATGTGTTAGGTGTGTTTTGTCACGGCATTGCCAAAGGGGGAGATTATTAGGTTTTTATTCTTGGCAATCCCGTTTGACAAAACCCATTTCAGTTGTATTTCTTTTCGCACTTTTATTTCAGTGAGGCTATGAGTTTATTAGATGCGAATCCAACGTGAATCGAGCCTAGCAGAGAAGTTTGTGATGTTAATGCTTTCAAGATTGCCACTTCGCTGATTATGACGGCGGTCGAGCTGCCCGGTTAGCTCGCGGGCCGAAGCAAAATGCAAACTTGTATTCAAAATTGCATGTCTGCCCGTGCTCGCTCGAGCCAAGGAGTTCTCGCTCGAGCGAAGGATTGCGTCCACACAAAAACCTGAAAGAGTTGATTACTCGCTCGAGCCAAGGATTCGTGGCTCGAGCCAAGGCACTAGTGGAAATCACGCTAGTTAAGGTTCTTACTCGAGCGAGAGAAGCTTCGCTCGAGCAAGCCTCGCAGTTCCAGATTTCTATAAGTACGGGTTTTTGTCAGATTTTAGGATTACTGCCCCAGATCTTCTTTTTGAATATTAAGGTTTATATCTGGGGATATTTTGCTAGTTTTCTTTGATGTTTAATTGAGTATTCAACTCATAAGTTAAGTAGAATACATCAAAGGTTCGTTTGTTCATTCTATACAAAAGAGAGAGTTGTTCTTCGGTCGATTCTGAAGAATTTGAGCCTGAAGCTTTGGTGGATTCTGGAGTGGCTCATCATCAAGACAATTTCGAGGTGAAGACGGGGTTGGAAGAGGCACAAAGGGATTGGTTCAATTCGGGCGTGGATTCGCTAGGTAATTGAGAGTATACCTGTGTAATTCCTTTATATCTTCTTAGTGGATTGTTTTGTGGCTGTTGCCCGTGATTTTTTTATCACAATTGGAGGTGCTCCAATTGTGGTTTTTCCACGTAAAATCGTTGTGTTGATTTGTCTTGATTGTTTGATTAGGATTGTTATATGCTGCTTAAAATTGATATATAATCACAAATCAATATCTATGGGATTTCTAGATTTTTCAAAAGGTAACGGGATAACATGAAAATGAAAAAAATCAATTAACAGAATTTCAAAATCAATTAACTGAAAAAGATTCAAATCCTAACAATTAACAAAATAAAAATAAAAAGTGGGTATGATTTTTTTATGCTATTCAAATATCATAAAAACTATAAAAAGATTTAAAGCCATGGTTGTCTAACTTGACCATACAAATCCTAACTATTAACACATTCATTCATCAGATGAATTTGTAGGTATGATTTTTTTTTTATTTTTTTATTTCATCATTAACACATGACACATGACCAAAAAAATAAAAATAAAAAGTATTTTTATTGTGTTCAATCATATACCTACAAATCATACCTATAGCAAGCATGATGGATGATAATTTCCTACAAATCAAAATAGTTTATGGGAATCAATCATATACCACAGAGGATATCAATCATATACCTACAAATCAACAATTTTATGGGAAAAAGAATACCATGGTTGCAATAAGATGTAATCCTCTTTATCATCAAATGTTGTTTCATATTTGTGTGGGTGTGTTTTGAGTTATTGACTCCTAATATTATTGTTTCATACAAATTTAACTAAACCCATCAAATCCATTTCAAATTATTAGAAATCAAAACCCATCAAACCCATTTCAAAAATCACAACCACTCCAACCATAACAATTAAAATAGTTTACAATTAAAACCCACAGAGACTTACAGTTTCACCATCTCTCTGCGTTTACTTTGGGAAGACAAATTATTAGAAATTAGAAATCAAATTATTAGAAATCCATTTAATTTCTAGAAAGAATTTGATTTCTAATTTCTAATTTAAGTTAAAAATAATTTGATTTCTAATTTCTTTTCATCTCCTTGAGATATCCATATCTATTATGTCTTTCTAGAAAAACAACTTTAAACCAATTTTATGTATACAAAAGAAATTCATAATACCCAATTCTAGAATAACATATTGATTATGGATTTCATTAGGGTTAATCACTAAAACAACATATTAGGTTTTCTAGATTTCATTAGGGTTAATCACTACAACTTCCACCCCTATTTTCAAAACCCAAATAGAAAGGGGAGAAATAGAAGAAGATATTGAGGCAAATAGAGCAATATTCTGGAAATAGAAGAGGGAGGAAACCCTAGATTCTTACACCACCTAAAAAAAACAACAAAAAACAGGATGGAGGATAGCTTTCTACCTTGGAGCTATGTAGGGAGAGAGGAGACAGAGATTGAGGCAGATGGAGCTATATTCCGGATATCACCACCGGGGCTATATTCCGTTGGAGCTAATCACCACCGGAGAGAGAAAGCTTGGTGGAAAGAGGAAGATATGTGGTGGGAAGAGGAAGAGGTGTGAGAGAGCGGAGCTTCAAATTTTGAAATCAAAATGAGAGAGAGAGAGAGAGAGAGAGAGAGAGAGAGAGAGAAGATGTATGTGTAAATATGTGAAAATCTAAAAGCTAAATGGAAAACTGATCTCAATTGTTGATATTCACCCAAAAAATCTAAACCATTGAAATGTCCAAGTGAGGGAAACATTTTCAACCATGGGATTGAACCAATCTAACGGTTCATACTTTGACAAATAAACAAAAGTCCCATCAAATATTCAAAAACCTTCTTCCCTTATTATATAGATTTTTGCAACAGATGGATACCTTCATGTTGTTGGTGTGCTCATATGGGTGTAGTACAATTGCAATAAATATGGTGCGAACGCTATCTCATTCACATTTCGTGGAGTGTATGTGTGAAAAATAGAGCGAGTTATCTGTTGATTGTGTTTCATTGTTCTATCAACTACCTGAGATTAATAGGTGTAATTTGGACAATGATGATGAGTGTCAAAGTATGTTCTTACATGTTGGTTGAGATTAAAGGGAGAGAGAACGTTTCAAAGCACTATTTCTGCCATGGTTGCAATTTTAACTCGAGATCGAAGATTGAGAGAAGGATGTCAATCGAAAGGAGAGAGAATGATTTGAAGCTCGATATTGTATTAAGTTTATTTTGTTACAGACTTGTTCATCAAAGGTGGGTTTGGTTTAATTTGAATTGGTGTAATGATGGAATTGCAAGGGTTGTTAATGATAGTGATGATGATGATGATGCTGAAGATAAGGATGTAGGTGATGGTTTTTATTTTTTGGAGAGATTGAGATTTTTTGGATTTCTGGTTATGTTGCTACTATTGTTTTTGATTTTTTGTAAACATTATCACACCATTGTTTCTGATTTTTTTTGTAAACATCATCACATTATTAACCAATGTTAATATTCACATTAATTTGAAATGGGAAATTGTCATTGCGCAGTTAATCGGTATTAATATTCACACTCACATATAATATTAAATGGTAAATACGTTTTCACTGTTCTTCGTTACCATTGTGACAAGATGATGTTAAGGTTCACATCAATATTGGATCGAATTACACAACCACTAGTCTCAGCTTTTGAAAATCCTACGTGATTCGTGATTAGATCAAGATTAACATATTCCAAATCCCAACAATTCAAAACACTCAACCTAAAATCATCAAGCACTTACGAGAGTGATTTTAGTTTGTTTGTTTTTAAGAATAAACAATAAATCGACATAAACGATTTTTTACGTGGAAAAAACCACAATTGAAGAACCTTCAATTGTAATAAAAAACCACGGGCGAACTGCCACTGATCAATCCACTATTGAAGAACTAAAAGATTACAAAGATACCATGCAAATTACCCAACCCAGTCACTTTGTCTCTGAATCTTCTGTAACTCTTTCACCACGCCTTCGTCACGGAACTGATCCTGAAGTTGATTCCACACCACAACTTCACTTGTCGAATTAACGACTGCGTAGAATCAAACGCCTTTTGAATTCTACGTTTTAATCTTCGGAATCCACCGAAGAGAACTCACTTGAATTTTAAGAATCAACCTCCTTGATGTATGAATCTTAATGCATAAGTTTAGAACTCTCTCAAGAACATCAAGGAAAACTATGAAAAATCTCAGAAGAAAACTTCAAACAAAACTCTAGAACTCTTGAATTAGATCTAGAAAACCAGTCCCCTAGTTTTAGGAGAAAACCATCTTCTTATAGAAAGCCAAAAAGAATCCTAGTTCTGAAAGAAACCAAACACTTGAAAAATTCCGGATCCTGAAGCTCGCTCGAGCGAGGCTTCTCTCACTCGAGCAAGAAGCTTATCTTGCGTGATTTCTACTAGAGCCTTCGCTCGATCCACGAACTCTTCGCTCGAGCGAGGAAACAACACTTTCAGGTTTTTGTGTGGAAGTAGTTGTTCGCTCGAGCCACCTTCATCTTCGCTCGAGCGAGCATTGACCTTCGCTCAATCCACCAATTCTATGCTCGAGCGTACATTTACCCCCTTCAGGTTTTAAACCAGACGCAGTCCTTCGCTCGAGCGAGGACATCTTCGCTCGAGCGAGGAAGACAAAAAATGCACAAAAAATTACAACTCAATCACTGAGTTTTGTTTGCGGGATTTTGACAAGATAGGACCTAACAATCTCCCCCTTTGTCAATACCCGGAAAAAACTTTCTAAACAATTTCCTGACTACATTACAACTCAAAGAATGTACAAAATAATTACAACTCAAGAAATGATCTAATGAATTACACCTCGATGAAAGACAAACAATGAAACCAATCTTGTGAACCACCCAATCTGCACACCATAAACTTAAAAAAAAGTTTGTTATGCACAAAAAAAATATCAGGACAGTTTCATTGTATGTATATAGATCATAAATGAAAAAACTACTAATCCATTGAGCTGTAAATAAACCATCATAAGCATGCATATATCCCCAAAACAATATCAACAATATCAATCAATTCTGTCTGCAGAAGAAAACCATCATATACATCAAGCCAATATATCCAAATCAAACATATAAACCATCTCCCCCTTTTTGTCCGGGAGAGAGACAAAAGCAAGATATAAAGTATAAGTAAGAACTAGCCAAAGAGTAAAACAACTGTCTAGGAAATAACCAAAAAAAACCAACACTAGGAAGAAGGTGGATGATGTTGCATCTGTAGGAGAGATAGTATCTGTGCCAGCTGAACACTCTGCTCATCAAGTCGAGCATCTATAAGATCAAGGAGATGAGTAAGAACCTGCTCCAAGCTATGAGTACCCGCTGTGGGAGCTGTATGGGTAGCCTCGACCTCCTCCTCCTCGGCAAAAGGATCATCATCACCTACATCAGCTGGACCACCTGCATGGGAACCCCCAACCCCTGACCCACTCCCCCTCACGTGAGCCTGACTCTGGGATACAGTGAGTTTGGTGATGGGTTTTGTGGGATGGGCAAACTCATCATCATAAAAAACAGGGACATTAAGAGAAGAGAGAAAATGGGTAAGAAAACACCCATAAGGAAGTCCCAAAGATTTGCGACCCTCAAAGACCCCAATCATTTTAGACACAAGTCAATGGGAAGTCGATGATGAATGCAAGACAAAACATAACCCTGGTCCTGAGTAATATGTGAGGAATGGGTGGTGACATAAATATTGGCGCACACAATAATATTGAGAAGACGGAATCGAGGAAGCAACTCATTCTGCTGAATGAGAGCCCCAGCGATCCATGTCTGGGAAACACCACATAACTCAGAAGCAACCATATTAAAATTGACACCAGACCGGGTAAGAAAAGGGAAATGACAAGCATCAACTTCAGGAAGCCCAAGAACAACTTGAAACAAATCCCCAGTAATGACAAGGGACTGCTTCCTAATCCAAGTCTGAAAGGTACAGGCTTCTCGGTTAATAGAATGGATGTTGCAATAGAACTCTCGGGTGAAACTTAGATTTTGTGGACCGGAAAAATGTAGCACTTGATCACCACCTAACGGATCAAACAAAGACCGAATAGGAATAACCTCAAAAGCATTAGGTAACACATTGCGCTCTAAGTGAACTTTGAGAGAGGCAAAGGACTCTCTCAAATTTGGCAGTATTGAAGGAAGGACGAGAAGCAACCGTCTTGCGACGTTTAGAAGACTCGGCCATGACTAACACAACCCAAGATAAGTCAAAACAAGATATACCAGTAACCATCCAGAACAGACACACTCCACATCCCCAATGCCAAACCAAGGAACACAGATAAAGAAAACATTAGTCCAACAAAAAACATGAGTGCAGCATTATGGAAAAACCCAGATAAACATATAGCTAAAATAAACAAGGGGTTATGAGTCCAATAGAAACCATGTGTGCAGCATTATAAAACCAGGAAGATATGAAGCAAGATATGAAGACAACAGTAGAATTCATAACAAAGCAGTATAGATAGACAAAATCCCTAATGCTCTTCAACAATAAACTCCCAATCTAAATCAACCCAAATCGAAACCCTAGGAAAAAAATGCAAAGCATACGATGCAAACCAAGTATCCCAAAGCATGAATGAGACAAAAGAAAAATAACACAGAACTAAGAACAACAGGAATGACCCCTAAATGCGAACAGAGCAAAGGCAACGAAGAAAAAAGCAAAATAGAATAAAAAAAAGAAAAAAAAAACTTACCAAGGATGGGGAATGCACAAGGATGAAACCGAAGAAACCCCAAAACAAAGAGAGAACCCTCAAACGAGGCCAGCAATGGTCAACTCACAAACCCTAGAGGAGAAGAGAGAGAAGAACACGAAGAGATAAAAAAATGAACTGAAGAGACCCCCAATTTAAATTCCGAACTGCGACAGTTCGCTCGAGCCAGGAACGGTTCGCTCGAGCGAGAAGAACAAGCTCTCAGGTCGAAGTGAAGAAGCAGACGCACACTCGAGCGAGGACCCAGTCGCTCGAGCCAAGGAAATTTTTTTTTTTTAAAAAATAAAAACACCTAGGATATTCTTGTAACAAGCAAGGTGACCAGGTGACAAACTATTCCACAAGGACAAGAGTATTCATCAATTCTGAGTCCTGAAAATTTGAGAAAAGAGATGAAACAACAGCTCATGAATAAAAACAAATAGTATTAAATCAAAACCACACGCATCATGAGAATGCATAACTCAAAAACACACATGAGAGCTCTTATAAAGAATGTGTGTGTGTGCAATCCTTGAGAACCACAAAGCTAGAGTTAATCCTCGTAGTGATCTGATGGCTGGACCTCTAACAAGCGTAACTGACCATCATAAAGAAAAGTCAAACCACTAGGAATCACGGGGTATTTGTTGAGTAAATGCGGAAGCTCCCCCTCAGACAATGACCCCTCCTCCTTTTTTTTTTTTAAACTTTTCTTTCTTGTGGGCACTCACTGGTGGCATACATGCTCAAGAGTATGGAGACCAAACCAGAGAAGAATGAAATCAAAATGATGGCCTGGTTGGTGCCTCTGAGGTAGCCTTTTCCTAATGCCCGGAAGTCATGTACTGAGGGAGAAACCATAGAAGTGAAATAGATGGTAGATGGTTAAGAGACTTAACATCACCCATGATATACCAGTATAGGTCAATTCCTCTGAAAGAGTACAAGAAACACTGTCAGTGGTCCATAGAGAACTTTGATCACTTGTGCGGAAACCCCTGCAACAGTTTATCTCAAGGATGTGTACAGAATGAGATCATGAAGTAAATGAGTATGGGCATTCAGAATGAGCTATGAACAAAGATGAAAAAGATCTTGTATGCATATAAAATTTGATGCAAAGATATCAGAACTCAATCATAGATTATCACATCCAAGAATAGTAAGTCAACCACTCACACTCACCTCACAGGAAACAACCTAGTTATTGAGACATTACACCCAAGGTCTTTCTAAGAAACTTAAATCGAAGAAGATCAAGGGGTTTTGTAAAAATATCAGCTTTTTGATGCTCAGTAGAAACATGTTCCAAAACAACAAGGCCTTCATCTACTAACTCTCGAATAAAATGATGACGGATGTCAATGTGTTTGGTGCGAGTGTTGGATGAGATTTTTGAAATGTTTATGGCACTTGTGTTATCACAAAAAGAGTGAGAGTGTTACATTCTATTCCATAATCATGAAGCATTTGCTTCATCCATAACATTTGGGCACAACAACTCCTCAGACAATGTACTCAAATTTCGAAGGAAAGAGATGGCATTTTGCTTTTTACTATGCCAAGAAACCAAATTATTCCCAAGGTAAAAACACCCCCCGGATGTACTTTTCCTATCATCAAGACACCACCTTGATCGGCATCGGAAAAACCGAATTTAATTTGTAGTTTCAGTGGAAAACCAAACCCCATACCCCAAGGTCCCATTAACATACTTGATGATGCGTTTTACCGCAAGAAGGTGAGACTCTTTAGGACTGGCTTGGTAACGAGCACAAACACCGACACTGAAAGAAATATCAGGACGACTGGCTGTGAGATACAAAAGACTCCCTATCATACTCTTATAAGGGGTAGGATCAACATCAATACCAGAGGAATCTTTGGAGAGGTGAAGACTGGTGCTCATGGGAGTGCGTGCATGTTTGGAAGACTCAAGACCAAACTTTGACACAAGATTTTTAGCATACTTAGACTGAGAAACAAATATGCCCAAAGGAGACTGTTTAATTTGGAGACCCAAAAAATAAGACAACTCTCCCATCATGCTCATCTCAAACTCATGTGTCATGCAATCCGAAAAATATTTCACAAGATGATCAGCAGTGGAACCAAACACAATATCATCAACATATATCTAAGCAACAAGAATATGAGACTTAGTATGTTTCACAAATAAAGTCTTATCCACACTACCCCTTTGAAAATCATTATCAAGAAGAAAGGTAGTAAGTCTATCATACTAAGCCTGAGGGGCTTGTTTCAACCCATACAAAGCCTTGTCTAACTTGTAGATATGATTAGGACATTTAGGGTCCTCAAACCCTTTTGGTTGCTCAACATATGCCTCTTCTTTTAAGTACCCATTCAGAAAGGCACTTTTCACATCCATTTGAAACAATTTAAAGCCAAGAAAACATGCAACACCAAGCAAAATGCGAATAGATTCAAGACGTGCAACTGGGGCAAACGTCTCATCATAGTCAATACCCTCTACTTGTGTGTAGCCTTGAGCAACCAACCTAGCTTTATTCCTTACAACAGTACCATTCTCATCAGATTTATTTTTGAAGATCCACTTGGTACCTATCACATTCATGTCTCTAGGTCTGGGAACAAGAGTCCAAACTTTGTTATGCTAAAATTGACCTAATTCTTCATGCATAGCATTGACCCAACTATCATCTAGCAAGGCCTCTTTAAAATTCTTAGGTTCAATTAAAGAAACATAACACATGTGTGATACCTCATCCCGAATTTGTCTTCGGGTTTTCATTCGCTCCGAAACACTTCCAATCACCTGTTGAGCTGGATGATTCAGTTTCACCCTTGCTGATGGTTTAAGTTCAGGACTTGCGGTGATAGGGGCAACAGTAGTGATGTCCCTTTGAGCACTCTTGGGACTTGAACTTACCTGTGAGGATGGTGCTGTAACATTTTCTCGTGATTGAACCTCAGCTTCTCCTTGATTTTGTGATTCAGTATCCAAGATTGCGGACTCACCATTGTCATCCTCATTTGTTGCCGGAGTAGGAGAACCTGTGTCATCTATAACCACATTGATAGATTCCATTAATGATGAAGTTCGCAGGTTATAGACTCGAAAAGCCCTACTATTGGTTGAATACCCTAGGAAAATACCTTCATCACTTCGGGAGTCAAATTTGCCCAAGGGCATTCTATCTTTGAAGATGTAACACTTACTCCCAAAAGTTTTGAAGTATTTTACATTAGGTTTCAAACCCTTCTACAATTCATAAGGAGTTTGTAAAGTGCCGGGCCTTAAATACACACGATTTATGACATAAACCGCAGTATTTAGGGCTTCGGCCCAAAACTTTGGAGGAAGACTCTTACTAAGGAGCATGACCCTAGCCATTTCTTGAACAACTCTGTTCTTCCTCTCAACCACTCCATTTTGTTGTGGAGTAATAGGTGCAGAAAACTCATGCTTAATTCCATGCATATCACAAAAATCCGAAAACGAACTATTTTCAAATTCATGACCATGATCAGTTCGGATTCTTATGATACGCCCAATGGAAACACCCTGTTCATTTTGGATTTTAAGGACTAAAGCCTGGAAAGCATTAAACGTTTCAGATTTTTCCCTTAAAAATTTACCCATGAGAATCGAGTAAAATCATCAACAGTTAAAAAAATGTATCTTTTACCTTCAATGCTTTCAGTGCGAGTAAGACCCATTAAATCCATGTGAACCTATTCAAGGGGACGTTTGGTTGTAAAGCTGTTCACCTTTTTATGAGGAGCACGGGTTTGCTTGCCAAGCTGACATGGTCCACACACATGGCTCAAATTCTTACCCAGTTTAGGAACTCCTCTCACAAGCTCTTTGTTGGCTATCTTAGTTAGGTCTTTGAAATTCATGTGACCTAATCTTTGATACCACAGATCAATGCTACTTATGATGGCAGAATGACAAGTGAGATCATTAGTTGTAAGAATCCCATAGCAGTTATCAGATGTGCGAACCCCATGTAAAACAGTATTTCCCTTTTTATCCAAAATTTCACATTTATCTTTTGAAAACAATACTTTATGATGGGAATCACACATTTGACTAATGCTCAAAAGATTTGCTTTAAGGCCATCAACAAGTAAGGCATTATCTAGCTTGGGAAGACCAGCAACACTTATAGAACCCTTACCAATGACTCTAGAAGTGTCGCCATCTCCAAAGGTAACGATTCCTCCTTCATATTTTTCAACAGAGGTGAAGTAGGATTTGTTACCGAACATATGACGAGAGCACCCACTATCAAGATACCACACGTGTGAGTCACGTGCTTTTAGAGCAGTGTGAGCAACAAAACAAGTCAAATCATCTTTTCTAACCCAAATCTTTTTAGTCTTGGTGTTCTGCCTAGACATGTAAGGTTGTCTCCTAACCCAAAAAGTATTAGAATTTCTACCCTTTTGAGACACCTTACCAAACAGTTCAAAATAGTAAGGACGAATGTGGCCATACCTACCACAATGATGACAAATAAAAATAGGTTTTACCTCCTTTTTGTTGATCTTACCTGCTTTTGCTTGATGAAGAGAAGGATCAACCTGGTCTATCTTCAATTTGCCCTTTGCTTGAGTCTTTAAGTTATGTGAAGTAGAGGTCTGTCCCTTGTGAGCTGTCGCACCATAGCCTAGCCCTCTTTTGTCAGAACCCATTTGTTGAGACCCGAGTATGTCTTCTAGAGATCTGGAACCTTTGTTCCACATGGCAATTGTTGCTCTAGCAATACGGAGTTCTTCATCTTTCTCATCGACTTTCTCTTCCAATGCGACTTTGTGACTCAAGACTTTCAAGTTTTTCTTCATATGTGGAATACACCTTCAGAAGTTCATTCCTTTCAGTTTCACAGGATAGAAGTTTTCCACATAAGTCTTGCCTGTCACTTGAGATCTTGATGACATTCTGTTTTGCTGTCAAGAGTTCTCCTTTGAGCCGGACATTCTCATTCTCACATGTTTTGAGCTTGAGAGAGAGTTTGTCGTTGGTTTTAGACAAATTCAGAGATTCCTCGTACAGCTTCTCGTAAGCTTGTTGTAGTTCATCGCCATTGATCTCATCAATGTCTTCAGATATTTCATCATCCTCTCTTTGCTCCTCATTCTTCTTGACCTCGTCCACTCTAGCAACCAAGACAGATAAGTTGCTGGGTGGTGGTGGAGGTGGATCTCTTCTTTCATGGAATTGGCTCAGAATTTCCCATGCATCTTTAGCCTTTGTGCAATGAACAACCCGTTGCTGTTCTTCATTGGAGATTGCACCACGAATAGTGATCAGGGCTCTCTGATTTCCCGGATTATCTGCACTTTCTGTATCTTCTTCAATGGCTTGCCAACCTTCTGGTTCAAAGGCTCTCAGAAAAGCTCTCATTCTGATTTTCCAATACAGATAGTTAGTCCCATCAAAGGTGGGAGCATGATGCAAGTTTTGACCACGAGCTGATTCCAAATGCTTTGGAAGAGGTTGAGAAACCGTGGCCCAAAATGCCATGAAAGCACTATCCCCATCTTCACCAGATTCAGGTTCTTCGGGTTCTTGCTCCGACCCGCTTTCATCATCCCAAGTTACGGTGTAGACTTTCTTCCGATTCTTTTTCGCAGGGCATTCAAGGGACATATGCCCAAAACCTTGACATTCATAGCACTTGACCCCTGGCCCCCTTACAATCTTCTTTTCAGTAGTTTGAGCAAATTTTGGTGGAACAGTTTTGGGTTTGTCATTACTCTTATCTTTTGAAATAGGGGCTCTGAAATTAGGCTTCTTTTTCAAAATTTTTTAAAACTGTTTTGTAAGCATAGCCGTCATTTCAGACTCTAAATCAAATTCAGTCTCCGGAGGTTTTGCAGTTTCATGAGCACTCGTGAAAGCCATAGTTTCTTTTTGCTTTTTCTTTGAAATTTGGTGGGCTTCATAAGTCTGCAAATTTCCAACCAATTGATCGAGCTTGAGGGTATCAACATTCTGAGCCTCCTCAATGGCTGTCACCTTTGATTGGAACCTCTCGGGAAGGGACCTCAAAATTTTTCCAACAACTTTCGCTTCCGGGATTTTTTCACCGAGAGTGAAACAGGAATTCACGATATCACTGAGTTTAGCATAGAAATCATCAAACGTCTCATCGTTGCACATAAAAAGGGTTTCAAAGGCAGAGGTGAGACGTTGAAGTTTTGACCTTTTAACAGAGGTAGTACCTTCGTGAATTGTTTTAAGAATATCCCACGCTTCTTTTGCTATTTCACACGTGCAAATTCGACGGAATTCTTCAGGTGTAACAGAGTAGAAGAGGGAGTTGAGAGCCTTGTTGTTCCAACTCGAGTTCTGGTAATCAGTTGTGTCCCATTTATCAAGGGGTTTAGGAATATCAACGCCATTAACGGTGATTGTAGGTTCACTCCACCCAAAGATTACGCAGTGCCAAACTTTCTCATCGATGGATTTTAAAAATGCTCTCATACGAGCTTTCCAATAAGAATAGTTTGTACCATCTAGTAAAGGGGGTCTATGAGTCGAGTTACCTTCACGAATAGAATCCATGATACTAGTCACACAAAATCACACTCCTATAGTTTTGAAAAAATAAAGTTTTTGATAAAACAAAGAGTGACCCGCTCTGATACCAATTGAAAATCCTACGTGATTTGTGATTAGATCAAGATTAACGTATTCCAAATCCCAACAATTCAAAACACTCAACCTAAAATCATCAAGCATTTACGAGAGTGATTTTAGTTTGTTTGTTTTTAAGAATAAACAATAAATCGACACAAACAATTTTTTACGTGGAAAAAACCACAATTGAAGAACCTTCAATTGTAATAAAAAACCACGGGCGAACTGCCACTGATCAATCCACTACTGAAGAACTAAAAGATTACAAAGATACCATGCAAATTACCCAACCCAGTCACTTTGTCTCTGAATCTTCTGTAACTCTTTCACCACGCCTTCGTCACGGAACTGATCCTGAAGTTGATTCCACACCACAACTTCACTTGTCGAATTAACGACTGCGTAGAATCAAACGCCTTTTGAATTCTACATTTTAATCTTCGGAATCCACCGAAGAGAACTCACTTGAATTTTAAGAATCAACCTCCTTGATGTATGAATCTCAATGCATAAGTTTAGAACTCTCTCAAGAACATCAAGGAAAACTATGAAAAATCTCAGAAGAAAACTTCAAACAAAACTCTAGAACTCTTGAATTAGATCTAGAAAACCAGTCCCCTAGTTTTAGGAGAAAACCATCTTCTTATAGAAAGCCAAAAAGAATCCTAGTTCTAAAAGAAACCAAACACTTGAAAAATTCCAGATCCTGAAGCTCGCTCGAGCGAGGCTTCTCTCGCTCGAGTGAGAAGCTTATCTTGCGTGATTTCTACTAGAGCCTTCGCTCGATCCACGAACTCTTCGCTCGAGCGAGGAAACAACGCTTTCAGGTTTTTGTGTGGAAGCAGTTGTTCGCTCGAGCCACCTTCTTCTTCGCTCGAGCGAGCATTGACCTTCGCTCGATCCACTAATTCTATGCTCGAGCGTACATTCACCCCCTTCAGGTTTTAAACTAGACGCAGTCCTTCGCTCGAGCGAGGAAGACAAAAAATGCACAAAAAATTACAACTCAATCACTGAGTTTTGTTTGCGGGATTTTGACAAGATAGGACCTAACAGCTTTCATTTTGAATACAAACATGATGTGAATGTTCACACTAAAACATATAAATGGAAAGGTTCACATGAATTCTGGAATACAAATAAAGACAATATGATTTTAAAGTGTTAATTACCATTATGTAATGGTGATATTAAAGTTCACATCAAAATTGTATTGCCCACAAATCACATTAAACCAATGATTATGTGTACATAATTGTAAAACAATTGATAATAATGTGAATGCTTACATTGATTTTATAATCTCTAAAAATATGACAACATCAACATTGCATTAACCATAAATCGGTATTTCCATGTGTACACAAACATGAATTATACAGTTATTCACAATTAGATTATTGATGTGAATGTTAACATCACGAATAGAATGTCAAATAAATTAGTTTAGTCACATTAAGCCAATGGTTATGTATACACAATTATAAACCAACAGAAACCAATGTAAATATTAATATTGATTTTGTAATAGCAAATATTATGACAACATACAAATGTACCTTAGTAGGCATAATCAAAATAACTAATTCTAATTCTTTTATCTTATGTATTCCAATATTTACAAAATCGCAAAAGATATGAAGTTCATATCCATTAGTAGTGGATACATTTATTTTGCACATCATGAGTTTTGTATCGGAGAAAATCATAATATTCATATCAATAATAGTTTTTGATGGGCTTGTATGTTTCCAACACACGTATGATGGTGTCATCAAACTTTATGCATTGGTCGATCTTAGCATTCATTAATACATCAAATAATATTCAAAATGGAGTTTGCCTCAAGCAGTCCAGTTGACCCTTTGAGAACTTGGTGCTTGTTATCAGTTTCACTAAGCTCATAATGTTCGATCAGTAATTGACACAGTGCATGTTGATATGGGTGCTTCTCTGTATAGGCATGCTCTCCTTTTGACATGATACTCCTTCCTCTTTCTTTTTGCGTAGATTTTAGGTGCAATATCTGTTATATGGACATGCACAATAGTGAGTGTCTATATGAACATTAAATTAGGTTTCAATAGAATTGTGGGGCATATGTGCACATTGACATCATCACATCATTAGCCACTGTGAATGTTCACATTCAACAATATTCATGCAATTAGAAACGTAAATGTCCACATTGCTAATGAGGCATAAATAGGAATGGTCACACACGTGAATGACAATATTCACACACCTATGTAACATTGGGTGTGACTAAGTTTTGTAGAATGAGAAGCTCATTACCAATGCCAATGTTAAAGTTTATATTAACATGACATTTAAAATGATGCACATTAAGACAATGGTTATTTGCACACATTTATAACCAAATAGCACTAATGTAAATATTCACAATAATTACATACTACCAAACACCATGACAATAGCACTAATTCATCAACTACAAACTATAAATTTTTGCATCATACCGAAACATGATGTGAATATGAAGTTGACAAACATGGACAACATTAAGTGAAAATGGATAATTGTCAAAGGTATTTTTCACATTATATCCACATACACATGTTAATTCACAATGTTAATGTAGAGATTGACATTAACAGTGTATCATATTACACAGCCACAAAAACAAGTCTTGTTTTGAATATAAGAATGATGTGAATGTTCACATTTATAGCTTACAAAGTACAAAAACATGACAGCATTAACAATACATTAACCACACACCACAATTTTTGTGGGAATCAAAACACATTGTGAATATTCACATTGGTATGAATGTCAACATTAGAAAGCAATAGTTTTATCCACATATCACATAACAAATCCAAGAAATGAGGTTTTTCATAAGTATTAGCTTGATGTAAATCTTCACAATGTAACATACAAATGAAGTGGTCCATAACAATCATGTAGCAATTTTATGCACGTCATGGTTTCTATGTAAATGTTTACATCATGGGAATAGTAACAACAACAGTTAAAATATATATATATCTGAAAAAAAGCAAAAACTTAAGGGGATTTACATCCATTCAGGGATATCATCAATACCAACAACAACTGCAAGAAAGGGAAATAACAACAATAATATGAACAATAAAGACCAAAATCATATCAATATAATCATGGGGATGTGTAGAAGTTCGCATTGGGAAAAAAAATAGTTAGGGTTTAAGATTTATAAACAAAATGAGTGAAATCAGTTATGTTTGGTACCCATTATGAGACGGTTGGATTGTCACAGATAATCATTGTGAAGATTCACAACAGAAATGAAGGATGACAATGGTGATTCTGACAGCCGACGACGTAGAGGAGACAATAAAGGAGTTAAGGTGATGAAATGATGAGATGATGAGACGATTTCACACGTATGGAATATAGGATTTTTGCGAAATTATTTTTGCTTTGCTTAGGAATGCTCTTATATTTTTAGATTCTATTGGTTTGAATGGCAAGAGACATTAAAAAACGTAGCAGGGGTGTTTTGGACAAAAGCTAGGTTAGTGAACATGATTCTGTTATTGTCATTGTCATTGATTTTTATTTTTTGTTATTAGATTTCAATGTAGTAATGATTTTTTGAGATTGGTAATGTGTCTGATATAAAAATGATGTAAATGTTCATATTATTAATCAGTGTTAATGTTCACATTAATTTGAATTGAAAATTTATCATGTGAATATCAAACACATTCATGTAAATATTCATATTACTTTTGTTTTCATATCCATATTCATGTGAATATTCACATCTCCAGTGATATTTGCTTGGGTTAGTAAACATGATTCAGTTATTGTAATTGATTTTGATTTTTTGTTATTGGATTTCAATGTAGCAATGATTTTTTGAGATTGGTAATGTGTCTGATATAAAAATGATGTAAATGTTCATATTATTAATCAGTGTTAATATTCACATTAATTTGAATTGAAAATTTGTCATTGTGTTATCAATTGATGTTAATATTAGTCACACACCCATATAATATTGAATGATGAATATGTTTTCGTTGTGTTCATTGCCACTGTGACAATGTGATGTTAAGGTTCACTTCAGTATTGCATCAAATTACACAATCACAAGCCTTAACTTTCATTTTGAATACAAACATGATGTGAATATTCACACTAAAATATATGAATGTGAAGGTTCACATGAATTCTGGAATATAGATAAATGCACTATGATTTCAAAGTATTAATTACTAATATGGAATGATGATATTAAAGTTTAAATCAAAATTGCATTGCCCACATATCACATTAAGCCAATGATTATGTGTACACAATTGTAAAACAGCTGACAACAATATGAACGTTTACATTGATTTTTTAATCTCTAAAAATATGACTACATCAGCATTGCATTAACCACAAACCATCATTTCTGTGTGTACACAAACATAAAGTGTACATTTATGCACAATTAGATTATTGATGTGAATGTTAATATCACGAATAAAACATCAAATAAATTAATTTAGTTACATTAAGCCAATGGTTATGTGTACATAATTATAAGACAACATAAACCAATATGAATATTAACATTGACTTTCTAGTAGCAAATATTATGACAACATGTCATTGTATCTTATTAAGCACAATCAAAATAACTAATTATGGTTCTTGTGTCTAATGTATTCTAATATTTACAAAATCGCAAATGATGTGAAATTCATATTCATATTTTTCTTGCCGATGTAAAATGTGTCTTTTGATGCCTTATACGTCTTTAGCATGCATGCGATGACATCGTTGAACTTCATGCATTTGTTGAGGTCAACTTTACCAATCCTCAACACATCAAACAACTGCCAAAATGGCGTTTCCTTCAAACAATCCAGTTGAGGATCCGAGAACTTGGTGCTCGTCATCAATTTCATTAACCCAATGATGTTAGATCGGTAGTTGACCTTTTTCATGTTCACTTTCGGGGGGTTGGCTATTTGTTCAAGTTTGTTTTTGACGTGGAACTGTTCTCTTTTTCTTTTGCCATGAAATCTATGAGCAATATCTGTTTGTTCAATTAGAAACAAATTTACTGTTAATGGTCACAAATGGTAAATCATAACAAGTGTAAACTATATGTGTTGTGAATAGTTGAATAATGTGACCATGGTTGCATTGAGCAAAATCATGATGTCAATATTCACATGAACACTGTACAACATAGGATAAAACAATAAAAATCAAATAAATTGTGTGAACAATCACATAGATCATATATCATGTCATTAGTTCATGTGTTTGAAAAATGAACAAAATTTTGGGAGTTCAAATCATTTGATCATAATCAACAATTCCAACAAGGATAACAACCAAAAAATTAGAGGAAAATAACAGATGAAATATGGAATAATAACATATTATAAATATTAAACTAACACGATGTATACATGATGTTAATATTCACATCATTACATTATATATTTGACTGTGAATGTTCACAGCCAAATATATCGTGTGAATATTCAATGTGAATATTAAAATTATGTTCAGAATGTTACAATGTGAATATTAACATGATGTTTAGAATTTAATTATTGGCATTATGTTCAAAATGTTACATTGTAAATATTAATATTATGCTCAGAATGTAATTATTGACATTATGTTCAGAATGTGTATATTGACATTGATATCACTCAATAACAAGTGAAACAATAAGATATTATTATTTACAACATGCCTACAAGAATTCAGATGTAACCAAAATAGGGTTGACAACCATCTAAAGTTTGGTTTATAATTATTTCATGACCATCAACAACCAACAACACCAACAAGTTTGACATTGACACAAGGGAGAAGATAATGAGTGTTTTACAAAATAATAACACCTGACAATTTAAGACAAATAAGTCATTACCAATATTTGACAATCTGATGCAAATATTGACATTATGTATAATGGGATTCACATTGAACCAAAAGAGGGTTGGCAACCATCAAAGATTAGGGGCTCTAATTTTTCATAACCATTAACAAGCAATAATACCAACAGCTCCGTAAATATTTACATCATATTCCATTAATGTCAGAAGGTGAATATTGACATTATGTTCATAATGTGAATATTGCCATTGATGTCATAATGTGCATATTGATATTATGTTCATAATGTGCATATTGACATTGATGTTAATCAATAACAAGTGAAACAATATGATGTTATTATTTACAGCATGCCTACAAAAATTCACATGTAACCAAATCAGGGTTGGCAACCATCCAAAGTTTGGACTGTAATTATTTCATGACCATCAACAACAAACAACACCAACAAGTCTGACATTGACACAAGGGAGGAGATAAGGAATGTATTACAAAACAATAACACATGACAATTTAAGACAAACAAGTTATTACCAATATTTAACAATCTGATGTAAATATTGATATTATGCATAATGGAATTCACATTGACCCAAAAGAGGATTGACAACCATAATGTGAATATTGCCTTTGATGTTCATAATGTAAATATTGCCATTGATGTCACAATGTGAATATTTACATTATATTCCATCATATTTTTGGGTGAAGATTAGGGGTTCTATGGACATCAACAATCAACAATACCAATATTGATAGAGGGGAAAAATTAGAGAGTTCATTACCAAATCACAACCACAAACAACATTAATAACAAATGAATGTAATATTCAACAAAAAAAATGAAGATCAGCAACATGGACAAATAGTGAAAATAGGGAGTTCATTCGAAAATCAAATCCAAAACCAACAATAATAATGTAAATATATACATTTGTGATTACATTATGTTATTGTTGATTGAAAAACAGAGGGGTGGAAAGGAATGTAAATATATACATTGGTGATTACATTAGAAGTTGAATATCTACATTATATTCATAATGTGAATATTGACATTGAAGCAGATATTTACACCATATTTACATCATCTTTGATCACTCTGTAAATATTTTACAATTTATGTATAATGGAACACACATTGAACCAAAAGAGGGTTGACAACCATCCAAGATTAGGTGCTCTAATTGCTTTATAACCATCAACACGCAACAATATCAACAACTCTGTAAATATTTACATCATATTCCATTGATGTTAGAAGTTGAATATCTACATTATATTCATAATGTGAATATTGACATTGAAGTAGATATTTACATCAATGTGAATATTTGCACCATATTCACATCATATTTGATCACCTTTTAAATATTGTACAGATTATGTATAATGGAATACACATTAAATTAAAAGATGGTTGACAACCATCCAAGATTAAGGGCTCTAATTGCTTTATAACCATCAACACGCAACAATACCAACAACACTGTAAATATTTACATCATATTCCATTGATGTTAGAAGTTGAATATCTACATTATATTCATAATGTGAATATTGACATTGAAGTAGATATTTACATCAATGTTAATATTTACACCATATTCACATCATAGTCGATCACCCTGTAAATGTTGTACAGTTGTCAATATGATGATTATATCATATTCTATCATATTTCAATTTGGGGGGAAATTAGGGGTTCTATGGACATCAACAATCAACAGTACCAACATTGACAGAGGGAAAAAAAATAGAGAGTGAAAATAAGGAGTTCATTACAAAATGAAATCCAAAAACAACAATAATAACAAGGGCAATGTAAACATATACATTTGTGATTAGATTATATTATCATTGTTTGAAAAACAGAGGGTGGAAGGATGTTGCTTACCTTTGGTCCTCATTGTGGGTGTGATATGTAAATCGACGGCTGGTGAAAACCTAGGAAGAACAAACCTCAATCCTTTCGATGTAAACCTTCGCAGTGGTGCGTTGATGTGGAATAGCAGTGGCCAGCGATGGTTAGTGGTGGTGGATGACGGTGGTGAGGTGATGTGAAATCTAGGGTTACGGTTTGGGAATTTTTTGGTGCCAACGATGAGTTTTTTTTCGGGAATGAATGTGTTGTGGAGTGAAGAGATAGAATAAGAACGGTTGAGTTTTCAGAATGGAGTATGCGCGGGAGAAATACTACACTGAATGGGACCTGATGGAATAATCAAAAATGATTTGGGTTTTATGGTATAAAAGTTTTAGAAATGGGATTTATGAATAAAGCTTCCATTTTAAAATTATATACTTTTTGTAATAAATTTTTGTAATTTTTTTTTTCATATAAGTAAATGCCTTTATTTTTTAATAACATTTCGTGGATTTTTTTTTTAAATTTTAAATTCTCTCTATTTTCAATCATAATTGAATTATATGGTGTAAAAGGAAACTGAATATGAAAAAAAGGGTATATAATTTTTTATATTTGTTATAAAAATAAAAAAACATATAAAAAATAAAAATATATGAAAAAATAAAGGTCATATAATTTTTTTTAAATATTTATTATAAAAATAAAGGACATATAATTTTTTTTTAAAAAATCATGAAAAATATAAGGTAAATTACAAATACACCCCCTGAGATTTGATTAAAATACAAATCGCCCCTGTAGTTTTGAAAATTACATTCAACTCCTGAGATTTCTAATTTCATAAAAATTCGCCCATTTTATTAATAAATCATCAAATCAATTAATAGTTTTTAATGATGTTAGAAATATGTTTCAATTAAGAATTTAGATAATTTTATTATTGTATAGGAGAGCAATTATGAATTTTATTTTTTTAGTTAATTTTGTTAAATAAATTTTTTTTAACAAGGAGGTGTTTGTAATTTTTCAAACTACAGTGAGCAATCTGTACTTTAATCAAACCTCAGGGGGTGTATTTATAATTTATCCAAAAATATATGTCCTTTATTTTCCTTTTACACCATATAATTTAATTATGATTGAAAATAGAGGACATTTAAAATTTATAAAAAAATTCCACAAAATGTTATTTAAAAATAAAGGTATTTACTTTTATAATAAATCTTTTTTTTTAAATTTTTTTTTATAAAAAAGACTCTACTACGAAAAGCATATAATTTTAAAATAGAAGAAATTACAAAAAATGGTAGTTTAGTCTCTAGCAAAACATATTTAGTCTAAGTTTGGTTAGATAGATAATACAGAAAAGTGAAAGAAAAAGAAATTTTTTTTTTTTTAGATAGAGAATCTTAGAAAGTAATAAAAACTAAAATTTCCACTACAAGTCAAATTAGCTTGTTAGTTAAGCTAACAATTTCTTGCAAAATATACATGAAAATTTATTTTTTCCCACAAATCTTTCCTTTTTTGTTGATGTTTTTCTCACAACTTCTTGTTATGTATAGTGATTATATTTTTTTCCTATTATTTTCTTAACAAAATTTTTTATCTATTCAAATGCATGAAAGAAAACAATTTTTCATTTCTTTTGCTTCATTTTCTACCATTTTCATTTGGGAAACACTATGATGAGCACCCTTCAAATGGTATGGACCAATATGCACCTAATAACTACAAAGAAAAATGGTATAATTTTAATTTTTTGAATCATAACTAAAAAAAAAAATGTTATAACTAAATACAACATGAGACATAACTAAAGAACTCATGAGTTATAATTAAAGAAGAAAATGACAAAACTAGATATGCATATAATACACATTTTTTAAAGTAGTGTCTATTAGAATTTTCCTTTTCATTTTCTATTATACGTTTCTTTCTAAACAAATGAAAAAAGGTCTTTACTCTTTTTTTTATATTAAACTGGATGTGGTTAATTGCATTTAATGCATCTTTACTCTTTTCTATGATGGTGGACGTGGTTAACCGCATTTAATGCATCTTTAACAAGTGCCCTAAGTAGTAACCAAGAAACTAAATTAGACGGGGTAATTACTAATTGCAACTTTAATTTTTTTTTCCATAACTAACAATAAGAAGATAATAATAATTTTTAAATTAATATTAAGTACAAAAACTTAAATAATTTATTACAAAAGATTTCACATAAAATTTTACAATTAATTTCGAGTAAAATTGAAAAGAAAGTATTGCGTGTAATTAGTGTATCATGGACAATGTAAAAAATTTATATATTTAAATCTTAAAATAAATTATATAATAGTAAGATAAATTAAATTTTTACAAAATTTGAGTAAAAATTTCATATAAGTAATATCACGTCATTATTGCCATATGATATCACTAATCAATAGTAAAGCAACATACGAAGGGTGAACTTCGCATGCAAACATAACTAACACTCTAGTTACTTATATATATATAGTGAGTTAATTATATTTGCATATTAATAATGATAAATATTACCTTTATATTGAGATTTTTTCTATAGCGATCCCGGTTTCCCCATTTTCTTTATTTGTTATATCCGGACTTAGGTTCCGTGGAGCTGGTTGTTGAGTATATGTCGTTTGCATCCTTTACTCCTTATATTGAGTCTTGGGTTGTGTTGGGAAGATTTGGAGCAGGTTGGTTGAGCTTAGGAACCAAGTCTAGTTGCCCAGATTTTGGCTTGCCCGCTCGAGCGGGGGTTTGGGCGCTCGAGCGGGGAATACAACCATCCAGTATTTCTTGAGTAGTGTTGGACGCTCGAGCGGGAGTTTGTGTGTGCCGCTCGAGTGGGGAGTTGGGCGCTCGAGCGGGGGACATGGTTCAGCAAAAGTTCTGGGAGTGTGTATCCGCCGCTCGAGTGGGACTTTTAACGCTCGAGCGGGAGTCTGTGAGTGACGCTCGAGCGGGAGTCTGTGAGTGACGCTCGAGCGGGGGTTTCCACGCTCGAGCGGAGCTACTGTTATATAAATCCGAGATCCGACTTTCTGGATCATTTTTCATCCCCCTTTTGATTCTAAAACCCTAGAACCGTCTTCTTTCTCTCTCTACACACCTTCTCTCTTAGGTTTGATCTACTTAGAGTATATTTCTACCCTAGGTCCTTTGTTAAAAAGATAGAGTGGGTCGAGGGCTTCACCTTAATCTGAACAATCTTGGATTTGGAGCACATTGGGTTTTCGCCATCTTCTCCATTTGAGTTCTTCGCTTCGAGGTAGGGATTTCCTACTCCATACTATAGGTTTTGTCCTAAGTTTTGGTATTTTGATATGTTGGTGTCATGTGGAAATTTTGGGAAATTAGGGTTTGTCTTATAATTTGAAAGAAGGGTTTTTCATCTATTAAACAACATATGTTTGTGTGTTAAACTGAGATAATTGAACCTTAGGGTTGATGTTGAGAAAATGGGAAAAAACCCTAATTGTTGTAATAAAATTAATTTGTGTAATTAATTTTGAGAAAATTGTGGAATTAAGTCTAATTCATGAAATTTGGGAATTATGAGCTTAATTGGTGTAGTTGGGTAGTTTAATCACTTACCTATGGGAATATGATTTATATTTGTTGATACATTTATTTCCTGTTTAGAAATAACTGTTTCGGGCTATCGGTGGAGGATAGTCGTGATTGTTGTAGACATTGCATGTGGATTAGGGAAAACTGAAACTAATCACATTGGTTAAGTCATTGATTTTGACTGTTGAATTAATACAGAAAATACGTGTATTGATTGTGTGTTGTATATGACAATTGTTTAATACATTGTATGTGCATTTTGTTTGGGAGGAGATAGGGGATGTACTCCACAGTTTAGGGGAAGATAGGGGATGGACCTCTAAACCGGATTTTGTTTGGGAGGAGATAGGGGATGGACTCCATTAGCATCACTATATGTATGCTTATTGATTGAAGTGTTTTTACATGTTGTTGATACAGCACTAAAATGTGTATCAATCGGAAGGTATGGAAGTGTTTTGGTATGAGCCTTAGTCTCATTTGTTTTGTTGAGATTGGAAGAAATGTTAATGTGATATTTAGTTCACTGTTATATTTTGGCCAGGTTTTGAGCCATATTGATATAAATGGGAATAATGGAAAGTGAAACGTGTCATAGACATTAAGGTCATGAAACTGTATGTTGGTTAAATGAATAGTTGTGTTAACCATCTATTGAATGCTAATGCTTTATTCAATGCTTATATTTGGTTTAGTATATTTCTACTGTGCTGTGGCTCACCCTATACGGGAACATCATTTTCAGGTTCAGGTGATATGCTACCTCCAAGGACTTAGCTTGGATGGATTTGGAGTTGAAGACTCTGTTTAGATTAGTTGTTTATTTTGTTTTATTTTGATGTTACATGTAAACTCAAGCCTAGGGCTTAATGTGTAAATGAGTTAGTACTCATATTTTTGTGTCCAAGTGTTGGCTTGGAAAGATGTAAGCTCGTAGCGCATTTACTTTCGTTATTACATGTAATGTCTTTTAATGAGATTACTCTGATGGATGAAATAATATTTTGATTTCTTATAGCGATGCATGTTAATATTATATATTATGGGTTTAATTTTGAGGGCGTGACAACTTGGTATCAGAGCGTACCTGGTTCGAATACTTTGGGTACGTGGGAAGTGATTAGTATCACAATGGGTTCGTCTCGCTTGATAGAGACTTAGATGTATTGTTATATGCTTATATGATAACATGCTTATGTGACTATGTAGGTATGGAATGTAGTTTCTAGGATGTTGATTGGACCCTTGAGTTTCTGAAAGTCTTGTTGGAAAGGCACTTGATCAATGTTGTTTCCAACCGGAACTTTAGTGACGCCTCGGGACTATCATTATCCAGGAATGAAATTCGTAGGTGCTTATGTGATTATGTGCTTACGTGGAATGAATTATTGTTGTCCGATGCATTAGGACGCAAGTGTTATAGTTTTGGCACACTTATTAATGTGCTGACGTCTTTGTTACCTTTATTAGGATGTCAGGACGAGGACAAGGACGAGGACGTGGTAGGCGTGGTGGGCAGGAGATGCCTATACCGGATGAGATTCGGCGATCTGAGAGGGAGTTGGCTGTGCCAATGTGGCGAGCCCGGTAGAGACAAGAGCTATGGGCGCTTTAGCCCGAGAGATAGCAGGGGCATTCAGGGAGTCAGTAGGCATTCTCAGAGTTGAGAATTAGGCTCAAGTTCATGTTGCGGATGCAGGGCCTTCTTTTCTGAAGAGGGAGTTCTTCCGGTCTAACTCGAACAAATTTTTAGGTGATCCTAAAGAGCCACTTAAGGCAGATGAATGGCTCGAACAGACAATGAAGACATTTGAGATACTAGGCATCGAAGACGAGGTACTGAAGGTGACCTTGGCATCTTTCCAGCTTAAGGGGGATGCGGGTCAGTGGTGGAAGTTCACTAAGAGTCGTGTAGGAGGGACTTGGAAGGCTTTTGTTGACGCTTTCCAAGAGAAGTTCCTGTCTCCAGCTGTTAAGGAGAGGTTGAGAGAGCAATTCTGCCAGCTTAAGCAGAACAGTTCTTCTGTGGTCGAGTTTGAGGCCGCATTTACTAGCTTGTCCAGGTTTGCACCCGAGTTGGTGGCGTCTGAGGAACGCCGTTGTATTGAGTTCGAGAGGAAATTGAGGCGTGGCCTCAAGTTAAGAGTTGTAGGGTCTATGATTTGAGATTATGGGCGTTTGGTTGATGCTGCAGCCCATACGGAGATCATGATGCAGGAGGAGGATGAAGGGCAGAAAGGCTCCAAGAGGAGTCAGGATGGCCAGAGTGATGGCAAGAGACAAAGGGGTTTTAACCCTCAGCAGTCTCAGAGTAGTTTTACTAGATCGACTTTTCTAGTGCCGAGTGCTAGTTCTGGGAAAGGCAGCCAGGGAGACATTACCTGTTTCAAGTGTGGTCAACTGAGCCACAAGTCTCCAGCTTGCCCGTAGAAGGGAGGAGGACAGAGAGCAGCGTTATCTTCGGCTCGATCTCAGAGCCAGAGTCAGGGTAGAGGCCAGCCGCTCTCGTGTTATCGGTCTTGGTCGAGCAGGCACTGAAGAGGTATTGCTTTCAGCTTGAGTGGCACATCCGTGCATCTAGTTTGAAGGCGGAACTTAGAGTCATCACCACTCGGCCGATTCGAGCCTCGAAGGCCAATCGAGGGCTTCATCGTCGGTCGGTGCAGCATCTTATGCTCCTAGGGGTGAGCAGTTGATCGAGAGATAAATGCAGGCGGCGTGTATCTTTATTACAGGACCTTGTATCGGCTCCATCAGATGTGAGAGGTACCTTCTTGTTTTGCAATTCGGTTGCTAGTGTATTGATTGATACGGGTGTATCTCATTCCTTTGTGTCTGCTGCATTTGCATCTGTTTTGGAGTTGGAGTTAGCATAGTTAGCATCTCCTATTTGTGTAGTGTCACCCCTTAGGGGTGAATTGATCTTGAAACAAGGTGTTAGGGGTTGTGATATAGAGGTCGCTGATTATAGGCTTCCGTTTCCTTTTGTAGTTATGCCCATGAAGGGCTTTGATGTTATTTTGGGTATGGACTGGTTATCGTCATACTGGGCAGTTATTGATTGCTACCGCCAGAGGGTCACTTGTTGTACCGTGAGTGGGGAGTGTTTTCATTTTCTGGGGGATCGGGTTGGTAGTGTTTTGCCACCGAGGTATGATCCGCGAGGGCGGAGTGAGCTTAGTGGTTTACTTGCTAGCTTTGAGAGTAGTGAGTGTGATGAGACCCAGACTGTGTTGCCAAGAGTGGTTTGTGAATACTCGGACGTCTTTCCCGAGGATCTTGTTAGTTTGCCACCTCATCGAGAGATTGAGTTCTCTATTGATCTGGTGCCCGGCATGGCGCCGATTTCTATCGCACCTTATCGTTTTGCCCCAGCCGAGTTAGTTGAGTTGAAGATCTAACTCCAGGAGTTGCTAGATAAGGGCTATATACGTCCTAGTGTTTCATCGTGGGGAGCACCGGCCCTCTTTGTTAAGAAGAAAGGTGGTGCTTTGAGACTATGTATCGATTACCGGAAGTTGAATCGGGCTACGGTCAAGAATAAGTACCCTATGCCTCGTATAGATGATCTGTTCGATCAGTTGAAGGGTTCCCGTTGTTTCTCTAAGATAGATTTGAGATCGGGTTACCACCAGTTGAGAGTCAGGGAGGAGGATATCCCAAAGACGGCATTCCGTACGCGGTATGGCCATTACGAGTTTCTGGTGATGCCGTTTGGGCTCACCAATGCACCGACAGTCTTTATGGACTTGATGAACCTGATATTCTGGGAATTCTTGATGAAACTGATTTGATCACATAGCTATCGATATCCGATCAACGTGATGTTTTACAAGCATATAGTACTCGACAAGTTCTACACATTCAACGGTTCAGATTATCAAAACGGGACCCGTGGTGGGCCCCCACCGGCCCAACAACATGGTCCAGTTCGACCCCGAACTGGACAGAAGCCATATCCTAAAAAAAAATAATTGTAAATCTAAAACCCATTGGGGCACGTGACCCTCCCGGTCTCCATGTGGCTCCACCACTAGCGCTAAGGACACTTGTTGATTTAAGTGAATAGTTTAAATTCAAATCACAATCATCTTTACAATAAATGTGATCACCGACTGTTAATATAATTGTATGGATAGAGAAGAGAGAAAAAAGAGAAGATCTGTGTTATTAATCATAATAAAATATGAGTATGGATGAGAATTCCTCTAATCGAAAATCTGAATTGGAAGGAGTTGTTTGGGCCCATGGGGCTCACCACTTATGTTTCGATAATTTGAACCGTTCATTTTGTCGGGCACTTTGAGTATTTCATTTACAAAAAAAATTAGGTCGATTCAATAACTGTAACTTATTTAATTTATTACTTTTATCATAAAAAAAATATATGGTTTATTTTTAAAAAATACAATGTCGTCCATTTTTTTAGTAAAAAATACGGTAAATTTGAATAAGTTACAGTTATCAGATCATCCTAACTTTTTTTTTTTTTGTGTGTGTGGATGAAATACGCGAAGTAACCAACAAGGTGAATGGTTCGGATCATCGAAATAGGATCAATGGTGGAGGAAATCCTCCTTATGTGAGTATAATGATCCTTTATATAGTGTAAAAAAAGTCTTAAATAAGGAAAGAATGAAATATGAATAATAATCCTAAAGTTGATGTCATAGATAACATCAATATATACATTAACACCGACTATCAACTACCACCACCATTACCACCACCTCTCCCCCAGCCCCTTCGCACCGCTCAAAAGACCAACATGAGGCTTATAAGGTGATTCAATTCTTGCAGCTCTAAGTTGATAATAAAGAGATGCTTAGCATAGGTTGATTGAAAATTGATAATGTTTAGTTTTGTATGATTCTGACTTGATCCAATAAATAAACTTGTACAAAAAGTTGTAAGTCCACTACAGGAAATTGAGCATTTAGAGGTGTTTAAAAAACGCCGCTATAATTGTAAAAAAAGTTGTTAATTCTTTTTGAGACGTTTAGTATCAAACGCTGAAGATGCGGCCGTCACTGTAACTTTATGACGCTTTTAAAAACTTCGCTATATTAGTATAGGCGGCGTTTTTGAAATGCCACTAAATGTGGTAAATAACGATAAAATGACATCACAGATACAGTATTTAGTGACGTTTTAAAAACGTCGTGATAGTTTTTTTCTTTTTTTTTGTATTTTAAAAATATAATTGTTGGCACTATAGTGGCGTTTAAAAAACGCTGTTATAGCTTCATTTTTTTTTGTTTGGAAATTGTGCTAATTCTGTCAGATTTAACTAAAAAAGATACTTGTAATAAAGCTAAAAAATAGCAATAATATATATAAAATTTTGCTGCTATCAATATATTATGCAAACATTGCATGATTTCAACAGAATTTTCACATCAATTTTCTACAATCTTGGTTAGCACAGTAATAAGCAAATAAAAATTTATTTACAGATATATGCAAGCTACCCAGCATTAACTTAGTTATAGACAGAGACTTCAAGCATCTTTTACTTTGAACATTTATAAAATTAAGTGAAGAGCTCCAAAAACAACAACCATATCAACACTAAAAAAAAAAAAAAAATCTAGTTTGTCCATAAAGACCGAATTTTAGAGCTCCACAAAACATCCATACAAATAACGCCCATACGTGCTTGCAGTGAATGATAAAGGCATGGAATAGACTAAGTTAATAATTATGTTTTCATAGAAGTATATATAACCCTTAGTTGCACGAAGCGGGAGCGGGAGTGGAAGTGGGAGAACGTGACCACTTAGAGGAGTCGTAAATTATAAGCGCTTATGTATTATTTTTATTAATTATATTTTTAATTTATCTATATTATTATTTTTTTATTTCTAATTGACATACATGCATATATATTTTTTTAATAAATAAATTGACACACATATATATATATATATATATGTTATAAATGAAAAAAGTAGAGTTGATACCAAAATATAAATATTTTATAAATTCCCATTACATAGACAAAATATATCACTAAGTTTGGGCAAAAAAATTAAGCATCACCACAAAAAAACAAAAGTCCTACAAAACAACAAAAGTCCACCAATCCACAAAAGTAGAGTTGTTACCAAGAACAAGGATGAAAAAAGAAAAAAAAGAAAAAAGAGAACAAACAAGACAGTTTTTGATTCATTCTTCGTAGCAAATTCTTCATTTCTTTTGCTTTTTACCCCTTGCCTTTTCTGGCCTCCTCTGTGCTCTCTCTATTTTCTCCATTGAAGAAGACTCTTAAATACTTGGAGGTGGGCAAGATGGAGAGGCAGTAACAGTTAAAGCTAGGCTTGGAACACTAACATTATCAAAGTTGTTTTCACCATCCTCTTCACTATCTGAGAGAGACACATTATCCCTTTGTTTTATTGTAGTGAAATCCTCCTCTATGTTGGCATCTTCTGAATAGGCATCCCAATTCTTGAAGTCCTCATAATCATCCCTATATCTTGTCTACAATCTGTAATTTGTTGACAAGAGAAGAACAAATATTATATTATAATAAGAAGAAAAAAAAAAAAAAAATACAAAAACTAGAACATAATAGATAATACAAATAAAACAAAGAAGAGAAGAGTAACCTATAATTGTAGTGCACAAAAACTAGTTTTTCATCACGATCCACATTCAACTTGTTCCTTTTCACATTGTGAATGTAGAAATAGGTACTCCAACATCTCTTAGCATAAGAAGTGTTTACACTTTGAGACAAACTTTCACAGCCAATGAGAACAATTCGGGAGTAGCCCAACTATACATATGTCATTATGATAATGCAGTCATGGTTGCTCTATCTTTCACAGCTTGGGGTTGTGCAAAAACCCCTTTGTCACTCACAAAATTGTTGATTTGATGGCGTATCAAAGAAGCTTCATTTTGGTCAACAACAATTTTTTCAGTTGCTTGAAGATATCCTGTTTGCACCTCTTTATCAAAATGAGGCTTCTTCCTACTCACACCACCAGGAGCTACCTATGAAAGCCAAGAATTTGTTGAGTACTTAGGAACAAGAACATTTTCAAGGCAATGTAGAGGAATATTCATTTTATCCCATCTTGCCACCACAAATTGTTGAACCAAATCATAGATTGCAAGATCATCAGAAAGAGAGTCTTTGATATTTCCTAACATTGTATCCATTTGCTAATAAACCTCTCCAATAACTGCTCATCAGAATCAGAAAAACAAAGCATCTTATATATATGCTTTGTAAACTTGAGGACTTTTTTTTATTTTTTCCAAAAGTCATTGTCCATAATTGTTTGTTGGACAATGTCATGCTACTCTGGTGAGGATGAACTCCTCCTCAAGTTATCCCATTTCTTGCTTAGAGCCATAGACATTAATGATGGTCTCACTTTAACAAGCCGTTGCAATACAATAAAATTATGGCCAAACCTGTTTTTTTTTGCTTTGAGAAGCTCCAATGTTGAAAAGGTCTTGAACAAGTACTGACAAGAGGCGTGATTTTTGATGTATTTAATAATTACCTTGCCTTTTTTTAAAAGACTTATCAACAAAGGACAATAATGAATCCTTACTTTTAGCTATATCCTTCATCAACAGATTTAAGGTATGAGCTATACAACCAGACCAAAAAATATAGGCATGCTTCCATTGAATTATCGCAGCTGCAGCCTTGCAATTGGAAGCATTATCTGTCACAACTTGGACCACCTTAGAAGGGCAACATAATCAATGGCCTTCAAGAGCAGCTCAGCAATAGTAGCCCCAGTCTTCTCTATGGAAGAAATATCATGTCCATTTATAAAAATGGCTTTACCTCCAGAGATAGCCATGATGTTAATAAGAGGTTGGTTTTTTAAATTAGACCAGCAATCAGAAATAATAGAGACCCCATGAGTGCTCCAATCCTGCATCAAGTGAGTGAAAGATTCTTGCACCTTTTTCTATTCTTTGTCCAAAAGAGCAGTCCTAACTTTCTCATAGTTAGGGGACTTGTACCCTTTTGGTGCATTCAGAATAGAAGAGACCATATCTGCCCACAATGGTGACCTCACAACATTGAAAGCAATGGCATTGTCGTAAATGCATCTTGCAATCTTCTGATCAACTTCTTCTCTACTAGCTGTTTGAAACATTTTGTCAACTGAAGCCTTGACTGAAGATTTTCTAGTGGTCTGAGATGGTTTCTGTGTCTTTGAAGGCATGGGAATTTTTCTAGACTTACAATTTCCATCAAAAATTCTTTGTGCAACCAACTCCTCTTCCTTTTGTATTTCCTTCTCAGCTTGGCTCAGCTTTGGACATACTCCTATCCCTTGATATCGTTGGCCTGGTAATTTTCCAATTAAGTGTTGTCGAACTCGTGAATAAGAACCAGTATATGCCACAGTTTTGCAACCAAAATTGCAAATGAATTTCATTGATCCACCACCTCCAGGTTTGGCACTAGATCCTTCACTGGGAACTTTTGTAACATATTTCCAAAGTGGAGTTGCACTTGGTTCTTCAACTTCATCTTCATCTCTATCATAATCTTCAAAGTCCATATTTTGACTATGTAGATCCATGAAAAATCTAAAAACATGCAACACATTATTACAAAAAAAAAAATTTCTGTAAACGAAATGGAAAATCTGAAAGTGTTTGGAAGGATATTATACCTTTGTTAGAGATGAATATATCTAAACTCTGCTGATAGGAATATATGAGTAATCGTATGCAAACTCTTGAGTTTCTTGGTGCTCTGCTTCTGCATCCATTTGTTTATTTTGCCCCCATCATAGGGTTGGTGTTGATGTTGATGGGAGAGAAAGATCACCAAGTTCCTAGATGGAATGATTGCATTAGTGCCAAAGATGGGTATAAAGAAAATATATATATAAACTCAAAAAGTTTTTTTTTTTTAATTTGTAGTTGCCATTAATAAGATGTGTACAACAAAAATCTAAAAAAATAAATTTGTAAGTATTCTTTAAATTTTTGTCCATTGACAGAAGCAAGTGAAAACAAATAAATAATAAAAAATCAACTTAGTGGTGGTTGTCAATCTTAAACATGACATGAAATGCATGCGTATTGCAGGTTGATAGTACTAGAACAACTCTCAATAAAGAAAGTGACTGTTATGGACATATTTGTCAATCTAAAACATTAAATAAGATGCATGTGTATGGCATGTTGATAGTACTAGAACAACTCTCAAGAAATAAAGTGGCTATTGTGGACAAATTTGGATTATTTGGCTCAAGAAATATGAAATTGGGTTTCAGTTAGTCAGTGTACATTTAAAAAATAAATTACAAATTAGTAGTAAACTATTTTAATAACCCAACTATATGTTGTGGTCTATATTTGTAATCGGGTGTTCCTTTGGGTTAAGTTTGTGCACAGTTTGATTAATTTTGAAAATCGAATCTCATTGTTCATATCTGGTTTGACATGGTATACCTTATTATTTGACTACTGATCTAATCTCTTGAGAATTGAATTGATATGATAGACTTTCTAATCAATTGTTTGAGTTCTAAATTGATAATCTGTAACGCCCCAAAATAATTCAACATGAACTACCCATAAATAATCAACATTTACCTAACAATAACAATAATCTGCCCATCTTTACATAATTACTAATGAGTCTTTACAACGGTTTTACATGCGGGTATACATTCATCAATACAAACATATGAAACTATAGCATGTAAAGCATCCATCCTCAAAACAATACAATACCCTTAAGGGCTTACATCTTCCAAGGCATAAGCCTGGTTACACAAAAGATGGTTTCTGTAACCCATACACATTAGCCCTTGGCTCAAAAAGAATTACACAAAATAAAAGAGCTATGTACTCTTCTCAAAACATCCACGCCCTCAGTTCGGCGGGTTCACCACATTTTTACCTGCACCAAATCCCATAGGGGTGAGCACAAAGCCCAGTAGAGTATTCTCACAAAGTATATACAGTTATGCTTTTTCCTCAACATAAAAACAAATTTAATTGCAATGCCATGCCATGCCAATATTAAGGTATAGAGGAAAAATATTCATTTCAATGCACCATCCAAAATCAACCTCCTTTAAATACCATCATGTGATCTCATCAATTTCAAACTTCCATTATTAATTTAATAGGGGTGATAAATACGACACTGGTAATCCCTAGGCCGATATCTGCAAGTAGACTCTACGAGTACTACCAAACTGTCATTTTTACCGTTATTAACCGGAAGGCTCGACACCTATCCGCGCGGTTTTTGGGTCTTTTACCCTGGACATTGAGGCCAACTTATCAAATTCATCTACACCTCTTATTCGGACTTACCAACATATTTACCCCTTACACATTTTCATAGTTCTCAACACAACAACTATTTCTTTTCCTCATGATGGAAATCTCAATGATTTAGATTCACAATGCACTATAATAAATTAAATAACATGCAATGCAAATGATCCTTTCCATAACTTAAGACATTTCTCCACTTTTGAGTATCTCTACCACAATATCAACATTCACATTCTCATCTTCTCTTTTTAATGTTCATCCACATGATTAATATATTTCATCAACACGTAGTCACAATTTTCATATCACAAGACATAACAAATTAGTTTCGCCACAACCTTACTCATTTATGTATTGCCAACAATTTAACACTAACACCTTATTTTCATATAACAAGTAATTTTCTATTTTTGCCAAACATTGATGCAACTCACTCTCTTCATCATTTTAAAACAAGAAAATAAGGAATTTCAAAGACATTTTCCATATTACCAAAATCCCCAATTCCTAGGGTTTTTCTCAAAACAATCACTTCCCATTTCATGGTGAAAACTCTCACCCAAAACATTTCTTTTCTTAGGTTAACAAGATAAACCCTTAAGGATTGACCAAAAATTTAGAGTTAAAAGAGAAACCCTTTTTTGAGGAAAACCTTTACATTTTGAAATCACAAGGCTAATATCTAAAAATCCTAAGTGATTCGTGATTAGATCAGGATTTAAAATATTCCAATTCCCAAATATTTAAAACATTCAATCTAAATCATCAAGCACTTACGAAAGTGATTAGATTGTTGTTTTAGGAATAAACAATAAATCGATACAAACGATTTTTACATGGAAAAACCACAATTGAAGAACCTTCAATTGTAATCAAAAACCACAGGCAAAACGCCACTAATCAATCTACCACTGAAGAAAGAAAGATTACAAAGATAATACACAAATTACTCAACTCAGTCAATTTGTCGTTAAATCTTCTGTAACTTTTTCACTAAGCCTTCGTCTCGGAACTGATCCACCTGAAGTTGAATCCACAACTTCACTTGTCAAATTAACGACTACATACAGAATCAAACGCCTTTGAAACTCTACGTTTGAATCTTCAGAATCCACCGAAGAATAACACTTTTGTATGTGTATTCGATTAACCTCTTTGATGTATGCTTCTCAATTCATGAGTTTAATACTCATTCAATTTTATCAAGGAAAACTCACAAAAACCCTCCAGAAGAAAACCTTAGAAAACTTCAAAGTAGATCTAAAAAGTAATCCTAGTTTTTAGAGAAAACCAATTACTTATAGAAATCCTGAATTTTGAAGCTCGCTCGAGCGAGGCTTCTCTCGCTCGAGCAAGAACCTTATCTTGCGTGATTTCCATAAGTGCCTTTGCTCGAGCCACGAAACCTTCGCTCGAGCGAGCAATCAACTCTTTCAGGTTTTGATGCAAACTCAGTTCTTCGCTCGAGCCACGCAGGCTTCGCTCGAGCGCACATTTATCTCTTTTACGTTTTTGCCAGACGCAGTCCTTCGCTCGAGCGAGGACTTCGTCGCTCGAGCGAGCAACACAAAACAACATAGAAAATTACAACTCAAACACACAAGTTTGTTCGCGGGTTTGACAAGACTTAGGGACCTAACAATCTCCCCCTTTGTCAATACCCAGACAAAACTTTCTAACACAATTTCCTAAACAACTGCACTAGCTAAAACAATTACAACTCAAAGATCTAGCTAAAACACATGAACTAGCTAAACCAACTATGAAATCAATTTTGATGACAAACCAATCTACACAAAATAAACTTGGAGAGAATTTGTTATGCAACATAATAAACCATCAAGACATCATCATATATTCCAAAAAAAAAAAAAAACGAATCCAATGCAATCTGCAAAGAAACAACATGTAGGCAAAAACATCTATCCCAAAAACATGTAAACATCATGGGTATGAGTATCCCATATACATCATATACATCACCCAAAAAAATGAAGCCCCTGCCTGCAAAAATATATAAGTACCACAAGAAGATATACCCTGCAACCCTGCAAATCATAATACTCCCTCTTTTTGTTCGGGATATACACCATAAGCAAAACTATGAAAATAAAGAAACCAAAAACTGTGCCAAAAAAGAGAAAAACTGTTCAAAAACAACCAAAGTCCAAAAACTAGAAAGGAGAAGGTGGATGCTGCATCTGAAGCATAGAGAAGATCTGAGCCAGCAAGGTACTCTGCTCATCAAGTCTACTGTCAAGGGCATCAAGGCGGGCATCCAAGAGATCAAGGCGATGAGTAATAGACTACTCCAAGTACTGTAGCTGGCCACGAAATGAGCGAGGACGCAGCTCAGGAAGATCATGTGTACCTACTAGAGCTGCATGGGCAGCCTCAACCTCCTCCTCCTCGGCGAGAGGATCATCACCTGCACCACCTGCACCAAAACTCCTAACCCCTGACACACTCCCCCTTACATGTGCCTGACTCTGTAAAACTGTGAGCTTTGTGATGGGTTTCACAGGATGGGAAAACTCATTATCCTCAAGAGTGGGAACATTAAGAGAAGAGAGGAAACGAGCGAGGAAACACCCATATGGAAGACCCAAAGATTTACGACCCTCATAAACAGCAAGCATTTTAGAGACGATCATGGCCGGGAGATCTATAGGTAGCCTATGAGCAATACAGTACAACACATACCCCTGATCCTGGGTAATGTGTGAAGAATGGGAGGTGACATGAATATTAGCACATACAATAGGATTAAGAAGACGAAATCGAGGAACAAGCTCATATTGCTGAATAAGTGCCCTGGTGATCCAAGTCCAGTCACAACCACAAAGTTCAGAAGCGACTTGATCAAAGTCAATCCCAGTACGGGTAAGGAGAGGATACCTAAAATCCGGAACCTCGGGAAGATCAAGAAATACCCTAAAAACCTCAGAAGTGATGTCGATAGGTTTCCCCCGAACCCAAGTGCTAAAGGAACAAACTTCTTTTTGAATAGAATGGATGTTGCAATAGAATTCACGGATGAGACTCAAATTTTGTGGCCCTGAAAAATGTAATACTTGATCACCGCCTAATGAATCAAATAAGGAACGAATGGTGAGAACCTCAAAGGCACTAGGAAGAACATTGCGCTCTAAATGGACTTTACAAGTGGCAAACGACTCCCTAAACAACCTAGACTTCTCTTTAGACTCGAATTTGGCAGTGTTGAAGGAATGACAGGAAACAGTTGTTTTACGACGCTTGGAGCTTTCAGCCATGACTAAAACAAGGCAAACAGAGCAAGACAATCACTGACTCCAGACCAAAACACCCAAAGAAAAATCAAAGAGAACCCAAAACCAAAAAATAGAAGAAGCCAACATAAACCCATTAGTCCATGAGTCCAACAAAAACACATTAGTCCAAAAAAAAACCCATTAGTCCATGAGTCCAACAAAAACACATTAGTCCAAAAAAAACCCATTAGTCCAACAAAAACAGAAATCAACAATGTATGAAAATATCAATGGATGGATTAAGATATGAAAGCTATGAGTAGTAGAGGAAGAGACTCAAGTAGCAAATCAAGGAAAACATATCACAGTCGCATATGGCAATATAATGTAAAAAAAATAAAATCCCCAATGTGAAATTCTAAATAAAAACCCTGAAAATAAACCCTAGCAAAATGCAGATGACACAAGGCGAGACCATGAACCCTAGATGCAAGAGAGACTCGAAAACAAGAGGAAATAACTAAGAACAATAATGAAACACCCTAGACTGAAAACAAAAACGCAATAGACACAGCAATCATAATGAAAACAAGAAAGGAAGGAAAAGTAATCAAAAAACAAAACAAAAAAAAACTTACTTGAAATGTAGAAGAAGGAACGGATGAAGCCCCCAAAACAAAGAGAGAAACCTTAGGCGAGGCCAACAATGAAAAACACAAAAGCCCTAGGGGAGAGAGAGAGAGAAAGAACACGAAGAGATGAAACAATGAACCTGAAAAGACACAGATTGAGAATTTGAACCGCGACAAGTTGCTCGAGTGAAGACTTTCTCGCTCGAGCGAGGTAAAAAATGCGCAAGAGTTCGCTCGAGCCAAGTACTTGTCGTTCGAGCCAAAAACACACACTCTCAGGTCTAATGCAGGAGTAGAAGCACGCTCGAACGAGGACTCCGTTGCTCGAGCGAAGAAGAGAAAAAAAACAAAACCAAATTTTTTTTATTTTTTAAACAAAAAAACCATGAGACGCAATATCATGAAGTGAGACCTAGAACACAAGTAGATGATCACATTTGGCCAAAATTGACACTAAGATGAAATAATCCGCACATCATGAATCCTGTACACTTGCAATTTTTTTTTAAAAAATGACATTGGAAATCATGAGCAAAGCAAATAAAATATAATCAGTGATCATAAGCTACATGAGAATGTACAACTCAAAATCCAACATGAGATCTCACAAAATAAAGTGTGTGTGTGCAATCCATGAGAGTCCACTGAGCTAGAGTTAATCCTCGTAGTGATCGGATGGCTGGACCTCCAGCAAGAGTAACTGAACATCACAAAGAAAAGTCAAACCACTAGGAATCACGGGGTGTTTGTTGAGGAAATGCGGAGGCTCCCCCTCAATCAATGAGTACATTTTTTTTTTTTTTTTTTTTCAGACTTTTTCTTTCTTGTGGGCACTCACTGGTGGCATTCACGCTCAAGAGTATGGAAACCAAACCAGAGAAGAATGAAATCATAAAGAATGGCTTGGTTGGTGCCTCTGAGGTAGCTGTTTCCTAATGCCCGGACTTCTAGGAACTGAGGGAGAAACCGTGGAAGTGAAAACAGATGGTAGATGGTTAAGAGACTCAACATCACCCATGATATACTAGTATCGGTCAATTCCATTGTAAAAGTACAAGAAACACTGTTAGTAGTCCATAGAGAACTTTGATCACTTGTGCGGAAACCCCTGCAACAATTTATCTCAAGGATGTGTACAGAATGAGATCATGAGGTTAATGAGCATGGACATTCAAAATGAGCTATGAACAAAGAACAATGAGATCTTGTAAGCAGCATGAGTAGTGTACATATAAATTTGGATGCAAGAAAAACAGATATCAATGACAATGAGATTATAGCATCCAAGCACACATAAGGCCAAACACTCACACCTACTCAAGGAACAAGAAACACTCTAGTGATCGAGCATGACACCCAAAGTTTTTCTAAGGAACTCAAACCGAAGAAGATCAACGGGTTTTGTAAAAATATCATCTTTTTGATGCTCAGTGGGTACATGATCAAGAACAACAAGGCCCTATTCCACTAACTCTCGAATAAAATGATGACAAATGTCAATGTTTGATTCGAGAGTGTTGGACAGGATTTTTTGAAATGTTTATGGCACTTGTGTTATCACAGAAAAGAGTGAGAGTGTTCTGTTCTATCCCATAATCATGAAGCATTTGCTTCATCCACAGCATTTGTGCACAACAACTCCCTGCAGCAATGTGCTCAGCCTCAGCAGTTGAAAGAGAGATGGCATTTTTCTTTTTACTATGCCAGGAAACCAAATTATTCCCAAGGTAAAAACAACCCCCATATGTACTTTTCCTATCATCAGCACACCCTGCCCAGTTGGCATCAGAAAAACCAGTAATTTTAGCTGTAGTATCAGTAGAAAACCAAACCCCATACCCCAATGTCCCATTCACATATTTGATGATGCGTTTGATCGCAAAAAGATGAGACTCTTTAGGACTGGCTTGGTAACGGGCACAAACACCTACACTGAAGGCAATATCAAGACGACTGGCTGTGAGGTAAAGAAGACTCCCTATCATACTCCTATAAAGGGTAGGATCAACATCAATACCAGAGGAATCTTTGGAAATGTGAAGACTGGTGCTCATGGGAGTGCGAGCATGTTTGGTAGACTCAAGACCAAACTTTGACACAAGACTTTTAGCATACTTAGTCTGAGAAACAAACATACTCGAAGGAGACTGTTTAATTTGAAGACCCAAGAAATAAGACAACTCTCCCATCATGCTCATCTCAAACTCATGTGTCATGCAATTCGAAAAATATTTCACAAGATGTTCAGCAGTGGATCCAAATACAATATCATCAACATAAATCTGAGCAACTAGAATATGAGACTTAGTATATTTCACAAATAAAGTCTTATCCACTCTACCCCTTTGAAAATCATTATCAAGAAGAAAGGTAATAAGTCTATCATACCAAGCCCGAGGGGCTTGTTTCAATCCATACAAAGCCTTGTCTAACTTGTAGACATGATTAGGACATTTAGGGTCCTCAAACCCTTTTGGTTGCTCAACATATGCCTTTTCTTTCAAGTACCCATTCAGAAAGGCACTTTTCACATCCATTTGAAACAATTTGAAACCAAGATAACAAGCAACACCAAGTAAAATACGAATAGATTCGAGACGTGCAACTGGGGCAAACGTCTCATCATAGTCAACACCCTCTACTTGTGTGTAGCCTTGAGCAACCAACCTGGCTTTATTCCTAACCACAGTACCATTCTCATCAGATTTATTTTTAAAGATTCACTTGGTACCTATCACATTTATGTCTCTAGGTTCGGGAACTAGAGTCCAAACATTGTTACGTTCAAATTGGCCTAATTCTTCATGCATAGCATTGACCCAACTATCATCTAGCAAGGCCTCTTTGAAATTCTTAGGTTCAATTAATGAAACATAACATATATGTGATACCTCATCTCGAATCTGTCTTTGGGTTTTCATTCAATCCGATACACTTCTAATCACCTGTTGAGCTGGATGATTCAGTTTCACCCTTGCTAATGGTTTGAACTCAGGACTTGCAGTGACAGAAGCATCAGGAGTGATGTTTCTTTGTGCACTCTTTGGACTTTGACTTACCTGTGAGAATGGTGCTGTCTCAACTTTTTGTGTTTGGACCTTAATTTCTCTTTGACTTTGTGGTTCAGTATCCAAGATTGGAGACTCGCCATTGTCATCCTTATTTGTTGCTGGAGTAGGGGAACTTGTGTCATCTATAACCACATTGATAGATTCCATTAAAGCAGAAGTTCGCAGGTTATAGACTCGAAAAGCCCTACTAGTGGTTGAATACCCTAGAAAAATACCTTCATCACTTCGGGAGTCAAATTTGCCCAAAGGCTCTCTATCTTTGAAAATGTAACACTTACTCCCAAAAGTTTTTAAGTATTTTACATTAGGTTTCAATCCTTTCCACAATTCATATGGAGTTTGTAAAGTGCCGGGCCTTAAATACACGTGATTTATGACATAAATAGCAGTATTTAGGGCTTCAGCCCAAAACTTTGGAGGAAGTTTCTTATTAAGGAGCATGACCCTAGCCATTTCTTGAACAACTCTGTTCTTCCTCTTAACCACTCCATTTTGTTGTGGAGTAATAGGTGCAGAAAATTCATGCTTAATTCCATGCATATCACAAAAATCCGAAAACGAATTGTTTTCAAATTCATGACCATGATCAGTTCGGATTCTTATGATACGCCCAATGGAAACACCCTGTTCATTTTGAATTTTAAGGACTAAGGCCTGGAAAGCATCAAACGTATCAGATTTTTCCCTTAAAAAATTTACCCACGAAAATCGAGTAAAATCATCAACAGTTAAAAAAATATATCTTTTACCTCCAATGCTTTCAGTGCGAGTGGGACCCATTAAATCCATGTGAACCAATTCAAGAGGACGTTTGGTTGTAAAGCTGTTCACCTTTTTATGAGGCGCACGGGTCTGCTTTCCTAGTTGACATGGTCCACACACATGGTTCAGATTCTTACCCAGTTTAGGTACCCCTCTCACAAGCTCTTTGTTGGCTATCTTAGTTAGGTCTTTGAAATTCATATGACCTAATCTTTGATGCCACAAATCAATGTTACTTATGATGACAGAGTGACAAGTGAGATCATTATTAGTAACAATCCCATAGCAGTTATCAGATGTGCGAACCCCATGCAAGATAGTATTTTCCTTTTTATCCAAAATTTCACATTTATTTTTTGAAAACAATACTTCATGGTGGGAATCACACATTTGACTAATGCTCAAAAGATTTGCTTTAAGACCATCAACAAGAAGAGCATTTTCGAGCTTGGGAAGACCAGCAACACTTATAGAGCCCTTACCAATGACTCTTGAAGTGCCGCCATCTCCAAAGGAAACAATTCCTCCTTCATATTTTTCAAGGGAGGTAAAGTAGGATTTGTTACCAGACATGTGACGAGAGCACCCACTATCAAGATATCACATGTGTGAGTCATGTGCTTTTAGGGCAGTGTGAACAACTAAACAAGTCAAATCATCTTTTCTCACCCAAATCTTTTTGGTCTTGGTAAATGTCTTGGCGTTGTGAACACCCTCATGAATCTTGGTATTCCGCCTAGACATGTAAGGTTGTCTCCTAACCCAAAAAGTATTCAAATTTCTACCCTTTTGAGACACCTTACCAAACAATTCATAGCAATAAGGACGAATGTGGCCATACCTACCACAGTGATGACAAATAAAAACAGGTTTTACCTCCCTTTTGTTGGTCTTACCCCCTTTAGGTAGATGAAGAGAGGGGTCACCCTGGTCTACCTTCAGCTTTCCTTTTGCTTGAGTCTTCAGGTCATGGAAAGTAGAGGCCTATCCCTTGTGAGTTGTCGCACCATAGCCTAGCCCACTTTTGTCACAACCCATTTGTTGAGACCCGAGAATGTCTTCTAAAGATTTGGAACCTTTGTTCCACATGGCAATAGTGGCTCCAGCAATATGGAGTTCTTCATCTTTCTGACAGACTATCTCTTCCAGTGTAGCTTGTGACATCTCAAGGCTTTCAAGCCTTTCTTCATATATGGAATACACCTTCAGAAGTTCATTCCTTTCAGTTTCACAGGATAAAAGTTTTCCACATAAGTCTTGCCTGTCACTTGAGATCTTGATGATATTTTGCTTTGCTGCTACAAGTTCTTCTTTCAGCTTGACATTCTCACTTTCACATGCTTTAAGTTTGAGAGAGAGTTTGTCATTGATTTTGGACAAATTCAGAGATTCCTCGTAAAGCTTTTCGTAAGCTTGTTGCAGTTCATCATCATTAATTTCATCATTGTCTTTTGATGTTTCATCATCCTCTTTTTGCTCTTCATTCTCCTTGACCTCATCCAATCTAGCAACTAAGGCAGGAAAGTTGCTGGATGGTGGTGAAGGTGTATCTTCTCTTTCATGGAATTGGCTCAGAATTTCCCATGCATCTTTAGCCTTTGTACAGTGAGCAACCCGTTGCTGTTCTTCATCAGAAATTGCTCCACGAATAGTAATCAGGGTTCTCTGATTGCTCGAATTGTCAGCACTTTCTGTATCTTCTTCAATGGCTTGCCAGCCTTCTGGGTTAAAAGCTCTCAGAAACGCCCTCATTTTGATCTTCCAATACAGGTAGTTACTCTCATCAAAGGTGGGAGCATGATGCAGGTTCTGACCACGAGCTAATTCCGCTGGCTTTGGAAGAGGTTGAGTGAAAGTGGACCAAAATGCCATGAAAGCACTATCCCCGTCTTCACTGGATTCAGGTTCTTTGGGTTCTTGCTCCAACCCACTTTCATCATCCCAAGTCACAGTGTAGACTTTCTTTCGATTCTTTTTCAAAGGGCATTCAAGGGCAATATGACCAAACCCTTGACATTCATAGCAGTTGATCCCTTGCCCCTTTACAATCTTCTTTTCAGTTTTTGAAGCAAGTTTTGGTGGAAAAGTTTTGGATTTTTCATCACTCTTGTCTTTTGAAGTAGGGTCTCTGAAATTAGGCTTCTTTTTCTTCATTTTTTTTTAAAAAAACTGTTTAGTAAACACAGCCGTCATCTCAGACTCTAAATCAAATTCAGTCTCCGGAGTTTTTGCAGTCTCATGAGCGCTAGTGAAAGCCACACTTTTTTTTGTTTTTTCTTTGAAATCTGATGGGCTTCATAAGTCTGCAAGTTTCCAACCAACTGATCAAGCTTGAGGGTGTCAACATTCTGAGCCTCCTCAATGGCTGTCACTTTTGATTGGAACCTTTTGGGTAAAGACCTCAAAATTTTTCCAACAACTTTAGCTTTAGGGATTTTTTCACCGAGTGTGAAACAGGAATTCCCGATATCACTAAGTTTTGCATAGAAATCATCAAACGTCTCATCATCACGCATAAAAAGGGTTTCAAAGGCGGAGGTAAGACGTTGAAGTTTTGACCTTTTGACAAAGGTAGTACCTTCGTGAATCGTTTCAAGAATGTCCCAAGCCTCTTTTGCTACCTCACACGTGTAGATACGACGAAACTCTTCAGGTGTGACGGAGCAAAACAGGGAATTGAGAGCCTTACTGTTCCAACTTGAGTTTTGGTAATCAGTTGTGTCTTATTTATCAAGGGGTTTAGGAATATCAACACCATCAATGGGGACAATAGGTTCTCTCCACCCATAGATCACGTAGTGATAAACTTTCTCATCGATGGATTTTAAAAACGCTCTCATACGAGCTTTCCAATAAGAATAGTTTGTACCATCGAGTTAAGGAGATCTATGGGTCGAGTTACCTTCACGAATAGAATCCATATCACTAGTCACACAAAATCACACTCCTATAGTTTTGATAAAAACAAAGAGTGACATGCTCTGATACCAAATTGAAAATCCTAAGTGATTCGTGATTAGATCAAGATTTAAAATATTCCAATTCCCAAATATTTAAAACACTCAATCTAAATCGTCAAGCACTTACGAAAGTGATTTAAATTGTTGTTTTAGGAATAAACAATAAATCGACCCAAACGATTTTTACGTGGAAAAACCACAATTAAAGAACCTTCAATTGTAATCAAAAACCACGGGCGAAACGCCACTAATCAATCCACTACTGAAGAAAGAAAGATTACGAAGATAATACACAAATTACCCAACTCAGTCAATTCGCCTTCAAATCTTCTATAACTCTTTCACCAAGCCTTCATCTCAGAACTGATCCACTTGAAGTTGAATCCACAACTTCACTTGTCGAATTAACGACTACGTACAGAATCAACACCTTTGAAACTCTACGCTTGAATCTTCGGAATCCACCGAAGAATAACACTCTTGTATGTGTATTCGATCAACCTCCTTGATGTATGCTTCTCAATTCATGAGTTTAATACTCATTCAATTTTATCCAGGAAAACTCACAAAAACCCTCCAGAAGAAAACCTTAGAAAACCTCAAAGTAGATCTAAAAAGTAATCCTAGTTTTTTGAGAAAACCAACTACTTATAGAAATCCTGAATTTTGAAGCTCGCTCGAGCGAGGCTTCTCTCGCTCGAGCGAGAACCTTATCTCGCGTGATTTCCATAAGTGCCTTCGCTCGAGCCACGAAACCTTCGCTCGAGTGAGCAATCAACTCTTTCAGGTTTTGATGCAGACGCAGTTCTTTGTTCGAGCCACGTAGGCTTCGCTCGAGCGCACATTTATCTCTTTCAGGTTTTTGCCAGACACAGTCCTTCGCTCGAGCGAGTACTTCGTCGCTCGAGCGAGCAACACAAAACAGCATAGAAAATTACAACTCAAACACACAAGTTTGTTCGTGGGTTTGACAAGACTTAGGGACCTAACAATATCATCACAAACTAGAAAGAACTCTTAAATCATCATAAAAAGGGCAAAACAAGTATATATAACTCAAGAATATCCCTATCTCAAAGTAGAAGCCCAAGGAGAAAGGTGAGACAAAGGTGAAGCTTTCAAAAATGGCAAAACCCACTTTTTCTTGGATGGAAATAAAGGTCTTGAAGAGCTCAATCTTTTTGTCTAAGGAAGGAGGGTGAGAAGACCACTAGATCTGGGTCAAATATAGAGAGAGGGGGTATTTCTAGAGAGAGAAGCTCCTCAACCTAGGGTTTGGATGAAAAAAGAGATGAAAAAGTTATGTAAAAAGTCACTTTTACGATCTGATATAAGCGAATCTCGCTCGAGCGGAGAGTTTCACGCTCGAGCGTCAGACACAGCAACGATAACTCGCTCGAGCGCAAAGAGAACTGCTCGAGCGTGGATTTCACTCGTCCAGTATTTCACAGATTGCAGACATCCGCTCGAGTGCCAGAAAGGCCGCTCGAGCTCAGACATGCTCGAGTGTAAGAAACGCCGCTCGAGCATGAAAAACACTATTGCAGCACTTTTGCAGAGACACTCGATACTGAAGGGTTGCAAACTCCGCTCGAGCGCAAGAAGTCCCGCTCGAGCGGAAGACCGAAATTTTGGGCAACAAGATTCTAGACCAAAAGGCCACTAACCTGTTCTAAACACGCTCAAGTCATTCCAAAACTTAAACTCAAGAAGTGTAAGGAAGAAAGACACAACCAGCAGCATCAAATAACAAGATTTGGATCCAGAATACCATGACAGTTGGGTAGAGGCCCGGGGTCGCTATAACCTCCCCACCATAGGAAATTTTGTCCCTGAAATTAAAACAAAACACCAAACCAAAATTGTAGCAATTTTAATCAATTCAACCACATTCTCAAGTCGTAACATTTATGTTCAATTATCATTTATCATTCCTTTCATCGTCATTTCATCAAAATCATATGTGCTTATATAAGACATATAAAATAAGGCATCCATAGCAAAACATCATGCCTACACAACCTCATACTCAATTTAACAATACATACAACAACACTCAATCATCAATTTAACACATTTTCCATTCACCACAAGGAAGCATTACAATATAAATCAAATCAACTAAATATGCTCAAATAAATCCGGATACTTGGAGTAGACTTCCGCCTCCCTTTCCCAAGTTGCTTCCTCAACCCCATGGTGCCTCCACAACACCTTCACTAACGGTATGGTCTTACCCCGCAACACTTGCTCCCGAGCATCTAGAATTTGAACCGGTCGCTCCTCATAAGAGGCGTCCTCATCTACCTCCAAATCAACCCAATGTAACACATGAGAAGGGTCGGGCTCGTATTTCCTAAGCATTGACACATGAAACACATTGTGAACCCCCAAAAGTTGTGGCGGTAAGGCTAACCGGCAGGCCACTTCTCTGATTTTCTCCAATACCTCGAAAGGTCCAATGAACCTCGGAGACAACTTCTCGCTTTTGCCAAACCTCATTAAACCTTTCCTAGGAGAGATCTTAAGAAACACGTGGTCACCCACATCAAAGGATAAGGGTCGTCTCCTCTTATCGGCGTAACTCTTTTGTCGGCTTTGGGCCGTGGCTAATCTCTTCCGAATAAGAGCAACTTTCTTGGTAGTCTCCCTAACAATCTCCGGTCCCAACAACGGTGCATCACCTACCTCGGCCCAACAAATGGGTGATCTATAAGGTCGGCCATATAAGGCCTCAAACGGTGCCATCTTAATGCTAGCTTGGTAACTGTTGTTATAGGCGAATTCAACCAACGGTAAATGTCTCTCCTAAGACCCCTTGAAATCTAGGACACAAGCTCTAAGCATGTCCTCTAAAATCTGAATGGTGCGTTCCGACTGCCCATCGGTTTGAGGGTGATAAGCAGTGTTAAAGGTTAACTTGGTTCCCAATGCCTCTTAAAGGCTTTGCCACAACCGGGCGGTAAAACGAGGATCCTTATCTGACACAATGGTGACCGGCACCCCATGAAGCCGAACTATCTCTCTAACATACAACTCTGCCAAGTGCTCAACTGAGTCGCTAGTTCGCATAGGAATGAAGTGTGTGGACTTAGTCAACCTATTGACAATCACCCAAATGGCATCGTTACCCTGCTGTGTTCTAGGAAGCCCAACTATGAAGTCCATGGTCACGTGTTCCCACTTCCACTCGGCTATTGGTAAGGGTTGTAATAAACCCGCTAGTCTCTGATGCTCGGCCTTGACTTGCTGACAAGTAAGGCACTTTGACACGAAGGATGCGACATCCCGCTTCATACCCCTCCACCAAAACTGACGGTTAAGGTCTTGATACATTTTGGTTCCTCCCGGATGTACCGCAAGGCATGAGTGATGGAACTCCCGAAGCACTTCCTCTCTACAAGATTCAGGCACAGATAGGCGATCTAAGTAACGTACACTCTGATCCGAGCCAATATTCAAACCCTTATCATCCTTCCCATTGGTGATTCTATCCCGGATTAACTCCACTTCCAGGTCTCCTTGTTGTGCCTCTATGACTTTGCTAATCAAGACAGGTTGAGCACTCAAGCTAAACAAGATCGCACCTCCTTCTGATTCACCCAACTGTAATTCAAATTTGCCGACTTCACCCAACATAACCCACTCTCGAATGGCTACGCTCGCTAAGCTACTCACGGTTTTTTGACTTAAGGCATTGGCCACCACATTGGCCTTGCCCGAACGATAGTGTAACTCAAAATCATAGTCTTCTAAAAATTCCATCCACCTCCGTTGACGCAAATTTAAATCTTTTTGGGAGAACAAATATTTCAGGCTCTTATGGTCAGAGAAAACTTCAAACTTCTCACCATACAAATAATGCCTCCAAATCTTTAAGGCAAACACTACTGCGGCTAATTCTAGGTTGTGGGTAGGGTAATTCTTCTCATGAGTTTTCAACTGTTGGGAGCCATACGCTACAACCTTTCCCTCTTGCATCAAAACACAGTCAAGCCCATCCTGAGACGCATCACAAAAGACAGTATACCCCAATCCCCTCTCCGGAATGATCAATATCGGTGCCGTGGTCAATCTAGTTTTGAGCTCCTGGAAAGACTTCTCACAAGCCTCACTCCATACAAACTTAACCCCCTTTCTAGTTAATCTAGTCAAAGGCGTGGCTAATCTAGAGAAATCTTTTACAAATCGACGATAGTATCCCTCCAAACCCAAGAAACTTCGAATCTCAAAGACATTCTTAGGTTGTTCCCAATCTTGCACATAATCTATCTTTGAGGAATCTACTGTTACTCCCTCCTTTGACACGACGTGGCCCAAAAACTTCACCTCGGTGAGCCAAAACTCACACTTCTCAAATTTGGCATACAACTGATGCTCCCTAAGCAAGTCAAGCACGATCCGCAAATGAGTCTCATGTTCCTCCTCGAAGGTTGAATAGATAAGGATGTCATCCACAGAGACGACCACAAAACGATCCAAGTACTCCCTAAATATTCAGTTCATCAAATCCATAAAAGAAGCTGGTGCGTTAGTCAACCCAAAGGGCATTACAAGGAACTCATAGTGGCCATAACGCGTACGAAAGGCCGTCTTCTGGATGTCCTCCTCCCGGACTCTCAACTGATGGTATCCCGACCTCAAGTCTATCTTCGAAAAGTAACAAGAGCCTCTAAGTTGATCGAACAGGTCGTCTATCCTGGGTAAAGGGTATTTGTTCTTGACAGTGACTCGGTTCAACTTACGGTAGTCGATACACAACTGTAACGACCCGTCTTTCTTCTTTGCAAAGAGAGCCGGCGTTCCCCAAGGCGACGTACTAGGGCGAATGAAGCCCTTGTCTAAAAGCTCTTGGAGTTGGATCTTCAACTCGTGCAACTCCGCGGGCGCAAATCTATACGGTGCCATAGAAATGGGTGCCGTTCCAGGCACTAAGTCAATGGTGAACTCAATCTCCCGGTGGGGTGGCAGACTGGTAAGGTCCTCGGGAACACCTCCAAGTATTCACATATTACCCTTGGTAACTCAACTCGAGTTTCGACACTCTTACCATCCAAGAGAGTAGCTAGAAGGCCGTTAAGCTCGTTCCTACTACGAGGATCAAACACCGGTGATAAAACCCAATCAATCCTATCCCCCAGAAAATAAAAACAATCACCACCCGAAGTGCACACTGTGACTCTTTGCTGAAAACAATCAATCACAGCCCGATACAATGACAACCAATCCATGCCTAGAATAACATTGAAACTGGACATGTCTAACAACACAAAAGCAAACGGGAGTCTACGCCCGGCAACCTCTATCTCACAAACACAACATCCTCGATCTAGGTCAACTGTACCCCCAACCGGTGACTCAACTATGAGTGGAGAAGCTAACTGTACCACTTCTAACCCCAATGCAGATGCGAATGCAGTAGATATGAATGAATGAGAGGCACCCGTATCTATCAACACACTGGCCAAAGAATTACACACAATAAATATACCTTTCACAACCGAAGGTCTTGGCAACTGCTCTGCCAGAATAAAGATACACGCTACTGCGGGCCTTCGTCAACTCGCTTCCTTCCTCGAGCATAGGCTCGCCAGATCGACTGAGCTGAGGCGGCTTCCTGGTGGACTCTCGAAGTCTGGACTGAATGAGTCTGTTGATGACTCTGGGTCTACCTCGACCCGAATGCGCCAGATACGCCTTCCAACTATGGGTAAGCTCTCCTCATGTGCCCTGACTAACCGCACTGAAAACAAGTAGGCCCCTACCCCCTACTCTAAGACTGGGACTGGCTCTAGGATCGATTAGGTGGTGGTAACATCTGCTGTCCTCTCCCTTTCTGCGAACATGCAAAGGCCTTGTGACCAGGCTGGCCACATTTGAAGCCAGAAACCCCACTAGGTGCACTCCTTTCTGAGCCCATACTAGGCAAGGGAAAGGTGGATCTAGAATGTTACTGCTGAGGCTGGGATGAAAAGGCACTCTTACTCTTCTTATTGGGCCTATCATCTCCCTACAATCCATGGCCCCTAGACCTTGAATTTCGAAGTCTCTCCTCCTCGGCCTCCATCGTAATATCCACATGTGCAGCCGCCTCCACAAGGCGATCATACTCTCGGATCATGTTCCCGGCAACCTTGAACAAAATCTTTGTCCTTAACCTCTGTTCAAACTCAAAGCAACGACGTTCCTCCGTCGCTACCAATTCCAGTGCAAACCGGGACAAACTAGAAAAGACCGCTTCAAATTCGGCCACGGACATATTTAACTGCTTAAGGTCCTTGAATTCCTGCCTCAACCTCTCCCTAGCCGTGGGAGGTAGGTACTTGTCTTGGAAGGCTGTCACAAATGCCTCCTATGTCGGTGCTATCCAGCCCTTAGCATACTTCCACCATTGGCCGGTGTCACCTTTGAGGTAATAACTAGCAAGGGTCACCCTCAACTCCCCATCCTCTATGTAAAGCATTTCAAAGGTCTTCATGGTTTGTTCCAACCATTCATCCGCCTTCTTTAGATCGGGGCCGCCATGGAATTCATCTGGCTTGGCCCTTAAAAACTCCCTCGTGAGGAAGCTAGCTCTAGTCTCGGCGACATTCTCCCTCACTTGGGTCTCTGTCCTCAGTATGTCCATGGACTCCCTCAATGCCCTCGCCATCTCCTGGGCTAGGGCCCCCATTGCGGCTTGGTCGGCTTGCCCCGGCACCTCAGCTTGCCCCACTTGTTTGGCCATGTCGACTTGGCCTAAACCCTCTTCTTGTATCGGGACCTCTTGGACCGGCACCTCAAATACACCCCGGCGACCTCGACCTCGCCTTCCACCCCTACCACCTCGGGTTCGAACTCTTCCTGACATCCTAATTGAGAGACAAGGTAAATAATTAAGCACATGTTTCCAAATGTGCTGGCTACTAGCTTCACACGTTAGGCTAAAGCAACCTTATGCATCCTACTACACCACAATTTAATTCACTCCGCATAAGCACCTCAGTCACATAAACACATACGAATCATCCTTCAGTGATGAAATTTGGCCCCTGAGAAACCAAGAATTCTTAGTAGAATGAGTAGTGATCAAGTACCATTCTAAAAAGACCTCAAGGAAACTAATAGGAACAAATAACATCCCAAAAGTCTAATCTCATACCCACGTAGTCACATAAGCATGCTATCACCTAGTCACAAATAAACAAGACATTTCCTAATCATGTGAAATGAACCCACTACGGTATGACAACCACTCCCCATGAGCCCTAAGTATTCAAACCCGTTAGCTCTGATACCAAGTTGTAACGCCCCAAAATAATTCAACATGAACTACCCATAAATAATCAACATTTACCCAACAATAACAATAATCTGCCCATCTTTACATAATTACTAATGAGTCTTTACAACGGTTTTACATGCGGGTATACATTCATCAATACAAACATATGAATCTATAGCATGTAAAGCATCCATCCTCAAAATAATACAATGCCCTTAAGGGCTTACATCTTCCAAGGCATAAGCTTGGTTACACAAAAGATGGTTTCTGTAACCCATACACATTAGCCCTTGGCTCAAAAAGAATTACACAAAATAAAAGAGCTATGTACTCTTCTCAAAACATCCACGCCCTCAGTTCGGCGGGTTCACCACATCTTTACCTGCACCAAATCCCATAGGAGTGAGCACAAAGCCTAGTAGAGTATTCTCACAAAGTATATACAGTTATGCTTTTTCCTCAACATAAAAACAAATGTAATTACAATGCCATGCCATGCCAATATTAAGGTATAGAGGAAAAATATTCATTTCAATGCACCATTCCAAAATCAACCTCCTCTCAATACCATCATGGGATCTCATCAATTTCAAACTTCCATTATTAATTTAATAGGGGCGATAAATACGACACTGGTAATCCCTAGGCCGATGTCTGTGTAGACACCCCATTTTTGACCGACCTTAAGACTCAGACGTCACCGATTGAGTGCTCGGTGATGTTGCGTATTGTGCTCATTCAGAAGTCTCAGAGTCGCGGCCGTGAGCCTTGCCTCCGGATTTCCGAACCCTCTTCTGTGCCTTGTCTCGGTTTGCGAACCAGACTCGATTTTCTTTGTTTATTTTCCTGAGGGGAGGGAGAGGTCCCGTAGACCATCTCTCAAGGGTCAGGCTACATTTTGTGGTCAGAGGCCATTTTTTCCATTTCGAGTCTTGCTTTGGTTTTGAGCCAGGCCTTGTGCCTCAGTTCGGGACCGCCTAACTATCTCCGATTGCACCGGTTTTTGGCATGCATCTTATTTACTCCCTTTTGAGGGACACTGAGGTCCGAGAGACCCACTTCGTGGTCGAATGCCACTTTCGGTGCTTAACAGATAGTTTTCGGGGCCCCGAATCATGCGTTCGCCCCGAACATCTGCTTTTGCATCGGCTTCGCTCATTTTTGATAGTACCTCTGCTTCATCACCAGAAGGCCGTAGAAGGGTGGGAGGCTAGCAATTGTTTCAAAGAACTGCTTATATTCCTCCGGCCTCCGACGCCCGTTTTTCTCACTTCCAAGCCAATGTTGACCACCCTAGGGTCACTTTCTTCAATCCTAACCCCCATATTTGTGTTGTACACACATGGGAGGACACCAAAAGTTGGTGGCCGGCCAGTAATTCCACCTGACCCTTTTGAACCCCTCCTAAAAATGACCTATTCTCTCTCCTGTTTTACAGTTGCCAATTTTGAACCACAGGGTTGTGTTGAGGGCACCTGGGAGGACACCAATTTGTGGTGGCCGGCCAGAAAATCTTTTTGACCATTTTGACCCTTGGCCGGCCGGCCATGGGGGGTGGCCGGCCGGCCACCTGCAACTCTGAAAATTAGCCGGCCATAATCCTTGCAATGTGTATATTCCAGCTGTATATCTGTTTTCCCCCAAAAAAAACCTGTATCCGGGGGACAACTTTTGGGGGGAAACTTGATCCATTTCCCCCCCACTTTTTCCCTCCATTTCTTCCCCATTTTTGTCTACATAACAGAGCCTCCAGCTCTATCTTGAGGGTTGGAAAAATTTGCCTTAAGCCTTGTATACACATCTCCCTCCATCTCTCTCTTTCAAGCTCAAGCATCCAAGTTCCTTGCACCATTCCTTCATCACTACCTAGCATCACCACCACTACTCCATTTCCAGCAGCTTGGGGAGCTTTCCAGCAGCTAGGAGGCATCGCTTCTCAAGCCAAGAAGCAACCAAGGGTTGGTCTTCAAGGGTAAATGTCAATTCCCTCTTTTTGAGCTTAATTTTGCAACATTTTTCTAGCCATTTTTCTTGCTGTTTTGAGCTCCGACCAAAACTGAAAATGTCATTGTTTTGAGCTATATTCCATGTTTCATTAAGGGCTCATTGAAGTTTGAAGCTTCTTTTTGGCACTTGCTTCATTATCCTCTCGAATGCCATTATCTTGCATGGTATTTTTAGCCTATGTGTGATCTGTTTTGGAGCATGTCATAAACTGTAGATAGGCTTATTTTGAGCCCTTATTCAACATTGAAGAAGGGCTCAACACTTTTTGGGACCTCCATGTATCACTTTCCATTGTACCCTTCTTTGGTCCCTATTTTTGCATGTTTTGTTAGCTTAACTTGCTTCTGTTTTTCGGCCATGATCAGAGCTGAAAGTGGCCATATTTTGACCCCCTTGTCATGTTTCATTAAGGGTCTCTGGCTGTTTGATGAATACTTTGTATACTTTGTGTTATAGCCTTCTTGTGGCCTTAATCTTACATTGCATTTTGAGCATGTTTTCATACTGATTTGGGCTTAATAATCTACTGTAAAATGCAATATTTTGGGACCCTATTCAACATTGTTGAAGGTCTCCCACTTGTTTGAGACCCCCATATATCAGTTACTTCTTTGCCCCTTGGTTGGCCCATTTCTTGCATGAATTGTTTGCCATACTTGTATCTATTTTTGGGGCTTGTCATCTACTGAAAAACATCATATTTTTGGCCCCTCTTCAACATTATAGAAGGGGCCTTCTATGTTTGAGATCAGAAGCTATGACTTGCTTCATTACCTCTCTTGGCCCCCCATTTTTGCATGCTAATTTTTCCCTATTTGTACCCACTGTTTGTCCATGCTTTGAACTGTAAAAATGTTCATCTCGGGGCTGCCTTGCTTCTGTATTTTTATCGCATGTTCGAATTATGCATGCATTGCATAGCTATAGGCCATTTCATGTGCTTAATTCCATGTTTCGGGACTCGTTCCTTGCATTGGGTTTCATTTCGCTATGTTTCGGGGCTGTTTTGCATGTCATTTTGCCTCTAAAATTTGCATGTTTGCATATCATATTCCATGTCTTGCCATGTCTCATTAGAGTGGCATTCCGTGCCGTAGGTTCGGTCCTCGGTTTGCATGCACGCGTGCACGTATTTCGAGTTGTCTCATTTTCATCTAATGGCCTCTTATGTGAGTGTGGCTGAGGCTCTCTCATGTTGGTGTAAGCCCATATTGCATTGCGTATGCCATTTCATCCATAGCATTGTGTATGCTCGGTTGTGTGTCACCTCGTGTAGCGTGTATGCCATTCCATAACATTGTGTATGTTAGGATTGTATCTTAGTTGCATTTCACGCATATCATGCATATTGCATCGTGTTCGGGATAGGAGTTAGCCGAGGCACGGGAAACGAGGTACGTTCCGTACTCTGAGTGACGGAACGTGTCTCAATTCCCAAGTCACCGACACTCCGGATTATCCATGATGGAGTTAGGTTTTGTTGTAGTGTTCATATGCATTCATTTTATATTGAGTTGTGCAATTCGGCTCCTCGGCCATCATGCATTGAGATGCGTGATTGGTGGTACGAGGATCGAGACATGCATACATTTGTGAAAATACATTGCTATGCCCCTTTCCTGCTCTCTGTTGCAGCATATCAAGAATCAGCGGTCTTCCGAGGCTTGGCGCGCTTTTCAAAAAACAATTGCAAACAGAGGCTAATTGGGGCATCGCAGTGGATTTCCGCGCAAAGCAGCCCAAACATGTATCATTCCATCATCCGGAGCAGAATCAAGGCAGTCCCTGGCTTGCATGCCAGTTTTATTATTTTCTTAGTTAATTTGTAAATTAATTAGGAATTTGTACATTATTTGGACTGTATTATTTGGACTGTACTATTCTTTCATTCGGGACTGTATATTTATTTGGACCCTCTGCGCGAGGGCATGATTGTAATAAGTGTGGGTGAGTGTGATGTATGTCTTTCAACCCCACATCTTTCTTCCTTTTTATTTACCTGCTTATGATGGTTAGATTAGGGCATATTTCAATTAGCATACAGTATGACAGCATGTTTGCATCATTCATCTGTTTTGCACGCACCGGGCTCGGCACATCATACAAACTGCATTTGTATTTCAATTTCAAATTGTATACGTGTTAGTTGTAGCATTCCATATGCCATGTTTAGAATAGCCGAGCCTGGTATAGTTTGCATTTTTGCATGTGTTGTATTAGGCATTTCTGTATACTTAGGATCATGCATGATTTCTAATATAGTTTTTGTTCAAGCTTGGAGTACTCGGTGAGTTTTATGCTTTAGCATCCTTGCATACGTGTGAGTGACTGCCATGAATAGCATGCTTACCATGAGGCTAACTGCTTATGTGATATAACTGCCTTGAATGCCTGTGGGTAGAGGTTGGGTTATTTGGATTGGAACAATTCATCAAATGTTTGTTTTAAAGCCCACTCGATAGTGGCAAAATCATGTTTTCTTAAGCCCACCCGAGGGTGGCAAATCCACGTCTAAGCCTACCTGTGGGTAGCAAACCATCTTTCAAAAATGAACATGAAATATTTTGTCCCAATTCAGGCGACCCGGTCTATACTTGTATGTTGTGCGCATCACATAGTAACCTAGGCTAATAACCGGAATAAGAACGCACAATGTTTTCAAAATCAGATATCATGGTTAGTAGAGGCCGGTCTTTGACCGGGCGAGCGGGGGTGCTCACGAAGTGACCTTCCCCAATTGTACCCAAGTTCTCGAGCCAAGGCAACTTTCGTGATGATAGACACGTGGCCTTTGGCACCGAGTCAGGGTTTCCTAAATTTCCCATTAAAAAACATTTAGGTGGCGACTCTGTATCTGGAAAAGCAGTCCATGTTTGGCTCTTCTTTTCAAAAAATCTGTTTTCAAAACCGATTTGCCGGATTTGGACTCTTTGGTTCAAGATTAAGAACCGTGACATTTGAGTCCTTGAACTGTAGTGACCCCAATATGAACGGAACGGGACTTAACCCTCCCGGGGCGTTCGGGGACGTCTACAGTTTCTGGCGACTCTGCTGGGGAGTTTAGAGAACTTGACTCGAACTCATGATATCTGGTTTTGACTACACTGGTGTGTTTCTTTGCATTGCATTTGCATTGGTGCGCCTAGGACACCGTGTTTGCCATCTGCTATTCCTGAGTGGTTTGCTGGAGGCTTGTCTTGTCAAGGCATGTCCATAAGGCTGACCGGTTATGGGCTTTGCCAGTATGGGAACACAAACCCCGGTTTTACCGGGGCACCCTTTTCGACCATTCGACCTAGTGCATATTCGGATCCATAGTGACCATTCCAAACTAGGACAGGTTGTTTACCCGTTTATAGGTTGTTTGAAGCCGCTGTGTGCGTAGTGAAACCCTAGCTCTTGACAAAATAGGATAGGGAAACCCTACCCCAACATAGGGGTGTTTTGGCTCTCACTTATCTATTATGTGCTTTAGAGTGCGTCTCTACAGGAATGCATGTATCGGTTTATGAGTTTGGGCATCAGGCCTGCGGGCATCAGTCAGTATTTGAGAATCAGTTATCAGCGGGTATCCGATTCAGTTTTGGGGACAGTGATTCAGGAATATTGATCAGTATTTGAGGACAGTGTGTATCTAGCTTATCAACTGTGTGTTGTATACCTGACTGTGTGTAGTGTATTTAATTTAAGCTGTTATGCTGACCGTTTATCTGGTTATTTATTTCCTTTTTGCTTTATTTATCTTTTTGCTAGGGGCAGTTTTTAGCACAATTGCTTCCGAACCAGTAGATATTCCCCAAGCACTTTGGACACGAGGTCGCCGACTCAATCGATCTGAGGATCTGGTTGACGGACATCCAGTGTTCCACTCCCTACCTCCAGTTGTTAGAAGAAGGCCAGGAGGCGCAGCAGTGTCGAGCAGGATTACCGGACAATGGCTACTTTAGCAAAGAAACAAAGTTGGGATTGCTTCGCCATAGAGATACACTTACCGTCACCACCGACCAATGTAATATGGCCGGATAGAGGAAATGATGCGTCAAATGCAAGAGAGCATGAGATGATGCAGAGGATGCCATCCGCCAAGCGGAATTTTCTAAGCAACAAAGTTACGCATGGCTCAAAGAAGTTAGCTCATCACTAGATCGCAATAACAGAATGCAAGATTCGCTTCACATCGTTCCTCCTCCACCAGGCCCCATTACCCGAAAGCAGCTTTTATCGTCGTAATGCTCTGCCAAACACCCAGAACACCATGCCAAATGTCCAGAATATCCAAGAGGACACAAACCTTCCAACGGGGCTAGCTTCGCCCCCGCTTCCACCTCAACTGTCCAAGACTCATACACCCAACCACCCGGACTCTCCCTTTGAGTTCGAAATCGACCATACAGCTCTAAAACTGAGTAAGCTTGAGAAGCTTTTCAAGAAATCGCAAGGGGTGAAGGCCATTCCAGACATCGAAGATCGGTACACCGATGTAGCCGTAACATTGCCAAACAGATTCAAGATGCCACAAATTGACCGTCTCGACGGGTCCGGGGACCCCATGGTTCATCTTCGACTATTCTTAGACATTCTGCGGCCAATGGGCCTAACCCGACCACAAAAGCTTTCTCTGTTTGGCCAAACTTTGTCGGGTGTGGCCGCCATCTGGTACGCGAAGTTAGAAGATGAGGTCAAAAGAAGTTGGGACAAGATGGCTGAGGCCTTTGTTGCACAGTACTCATACAATACACAGATCGAGATTACAACCCGTGATCTCGAAACAACGAGACAGGAACCCAAGGAGACTTTCTCAGACTTCGTAACTCGATGGAGGGCAAAGGCATCGATGATGACCTTGAGGCCTACAGACAAAGATCAAATCAGGATGATTGTGCGCAATCTCCAACCGAAATTGATGTAGAAGATGATCGTACTTCCCTTTCCCACCTTCTCAGATTTACACGAGATGGGGGTACAGATCGAGGATGCCATAAAACAAGGTCTCGACGACTGTGATAAGGAGCAACCTGTAGGACTTTCAACCAGAATAATAACGCAGTTCGAGTGGCGCCAGAATCAGACGAGCTTCAGGGGTGAGCGTGGGCACCACCACTCCTCCCCAAGACCCACGATACCACGCCTTTCTCTCAAGATCCGAAATAGCACCCAAACCGCCAAATATCAGCCCAGAGGCCAAAGAACCTTTACACCCCTCTATATGCCCTTGTCCAAGGCTTTGGGGGTATTAATCAAGAAGAAGCATTTGATGCCCCTAGAACTGAGGCCACTACCAAATCCACTCCCTCCCTCTTATGACCCAAAGAAAATATCACAGATCACCAAAGACGGTCATGACACCAACTGTTGTTACAGATTGCGTCATGAGATTCAAGATCTTATTGACAAGCAGGTGATCGCGCCTCTCGAAAAACCCAACGTCACAACAAATCCTCTCCCACCACATAACCAAGCCCCTCCTCCCAACAGAATCAACTTCATCCAAACTGGGGTCGTGTCTTACGATCCTAGTATCTATATCACCTCATCCTACCTACCTAAGCCGGAGGTGATCCTTCCTGTCTGCACTGATTTGTGCATGATGGACATCTCCACAACCCAATCTAAGCCAGTGGTGGTGACCACCGAAGATGGGACATGGCAGGTTTCAGAAGAAAGTGAGGTTGCCGAGTCTGAGATTGAACAGTCTGGGAATCTTGCTGAAGGAGCCTATGATCCGAGTGAATACATCCAGTCAGTGGGCCGGTCTGAGTTGAGTGTAGGGCTGCCAGAAAAAGCAGAGTTATGTGTGATTCAGGGAGACAGTTTTGAAAGGGGAACAGATGATCTAACAGCCGTAGGAGAGGACCTTGCCAACCTCCAGTTCTTCAGTGATAAAAAATCAGGAGATGCCGCAATCAACTGGTTTGAATAGGAGGAGTCGGCAGAAGTTACCGGATGGTTAGATGACCAACCAGACATTGTAGAATTTCAACTGTACAATAGGTAGGGCAAGAGTATCGGCAGGCCGGAAGGGCCGAGAGTCAGAATACACCGCCGGAGAGCGCCGGCACTAAGAATTTCGCTCAAAACTTGGGGATTGTAAATGCAGGAGTATTGAACCACCACCAGATCGACACGCTTAGAACAACAAAGATTTGAGGATTCCGAGAGAATCAGAAAAGCTAAGGCCCATGTGGGTCGAGAGTCAGTGTGCACGGAACAGAAATGTCATGGCATGAGGACTAAAGGTGCTGCGAGTACGATCATACCGGAGCCGGATAGGTGTCTGTCGGCTGCCGACGGAATGTGGTGGGAAGACGATGACTTATGTCTTGCCCACACAGATGAGGATTGGGGAAGTAACCAACCAGATGATACCTGGTATATTGATGAGATCGCTCATATGACAAGAAGTGGGCGATATTTCAAGCCCCAACACTTAGACCAACCTGAGGCATCAGGGAAAGACAAAGAAGTTGAGAAACAGAAGGAGAAACAGATTGAAGAAGAAGCTGTGCTCAAGCAATTGAAGAAGATATAAGCAGACATCTCCATCTGGGGACTGCTTATGGCGTCGCGAGTACACAGACAGGCTGTCCTATCTGCTATGGACAAGGCCAAACTCTCTATAGATACTACACCAGAGCAGCTAGTTGGGCTGGTCTTTCTAGGAGGAGGTTCCTTGGCATTAACCTTTTCAGACAAAGAACTACTGCCTGAGGGCATAAACCATAACAAACCCCTCTATGTTTCCGTGGAATGTAGAGACAAGTGGATACCGGTGGTACTTGTTGATACCGGGTCTGCCATCAATGTTCCGCCAATGTAACAAAGATATGCAATCGGGTTGAAGCCCGCGGACTTCATACCAACCACTCAGGTGATCAGAGCATACGATAATACTAGCAGAGAAGTGATGGGGACTGTCAAGATTCAGACCCAGGTTGGTTCAGGACAACACAACATCGAAATTCATGTCTTGGACGTTCCCGCAACCTTCAACTTGCTCTTGGGGCGGCCGTGGTTGCACTAGGTAAAAGCAGTCTCTTCCACTTTACACCAGATGTTGAAGTACCCTCATAGGAAGGGGGTGGCTATTGTCTTCGGAAATTCATCCATCCATCTGCCGCCGAAAGTGTCTACACCAGTTCTAGAGATCGAGCATGGCACGGAGGATGTGTTCTTATCGGGGTTCACTTTGGCTGAGGCCCGGGTGGTGCAGAATATTATGGCTGTGAATGAAGGTGTGTACGTCAGTGCTCAATTCGTCTACCTTATGAACAAGCTACAACACATCCCCGGGATGGGATTAGGAAGGAGCGGCAGGAAAGGAGTCGCAGCATTGGCCGAAGAGCCACACAACCCGCATACCTTTGGATTGGGTTATCTGCCCACCAAAGAGGACTGGGTGAGGAAAGGAAAGGAAATGGCTGGCAGAGCCAGAGCAAAGCAAGCTGGGAAACCTTTTGAACTAATGCATAGGCCCATTCAGGGTACTCTGAACGGACACTTTGTCTGGGAGGGGGAGGACTTTTCATTTTGCGGCTTCCCAGAGCCGTGGATAAATGCGGAGAAGAAGCGCGTGCCAGGCTTCGAGATCTTCTTCGACCTGCAACTATCCGGGGATGACGTTGCCACAGAGCAGACAAACCCATCAGCTGAGGTTGAGCAGTGTAAGGCAGTGGATCCTGAGGGCATAGAATTTGAAATGGGGGTAGCGCTGGCATGTCTACTTTCTGATCCTCCGATCGACCATAAGTGCTTGGGGGATAACTTCGCGGTTTCCATGATTGGGGATGAAACGCATGAGCCAACCAAATAGCCTATCTTGATGCATCTATCGCACCTCTCTCATTTGGCAATACGAGGAGGATTTTTGTCCAAAGAAGACGGATCGTAGTGAGCCTAATCGATTCCACCGAGTCTTGTGAGTCGAATCGATTCCAACTCGACCGAAGTCTCGAAGTCCTGTACTTCGGGATGTTAACCCGATGCCACAATCGCTTTAGGTCAGTTTTTTCCTTTTCATTTGAGTCTGTTGTAAATGAATCGGACGATTTGGATGAACTTAATGAGAATGAGGTGAATGTTGTTTCCGAGTACTTTTCTGTGCCCTTAATTTATTGCATTAATTCAGACTTTCAAAATTTTGAAAACGACGAGGACAAAGTTCCTCCGGTTTTGCAACGATTAATTGAGCAAGAGCAGGAAAGATTTGTTAAACCCCTAGTGGACGAAATCACTACCGTGAATATTGGTACTGAGGAGGACCCGCGGCTGGTCCAGATCGGGTCCACGTTGTCTTCGAAGGAATGCGAGCTCTTAGTCGCTTTATTAAAAGATTTCAAAGATGTTTTCGCGTGGTCCTACGAAAACATGCTTGGAATCGATCCTGAGATTGTACAACATCGGATCCCCCTTGACCCTGAGGCCCGACCTGTCAAGCAGAAACTCAGGAGGATCTGCCCGGACTGGGCTCTCAAGATTAAGGAAGAGGTCACCAAGCAAATCGACGCAGGCTTCCTGCTGGTATCTGAATATCCGACTTGGTTGGCCAACATTGTTCCGGTGCCGAAGAAGGATGGCAGGATCCGAGTATGCATGGACTTCAGGGATTTGAACAGAGCTAGTCCAAAGGACAACTTTCCCTTACCACATATTGATGAGTTGGTGGATTTCACAGCAGGACACGCTTTGCTCTCATTCATGGATGGCTTCTCAGGCTATAACCAGATAGTGATGGCACCAGAAGACAGGGAAAAGACTGCATTCACCACCCCGTGGGGGACATACTGCTATAGAGTCATGCCGTTTGTGTTGAAGAACGCTGGAGCTACTTATCAACGGGCCGCAACCACAATACTACATGATATGATCCACAAAGAGGTTGAGGTGTATGTGGACGACATGATTGTCAAGTCCAAGGAAAGAGAGGGCCACTACACCGCTTTGCATAAGTTTTTCCAAAGGATCAGGGAATTCTGGTTGCGGCTAAACCCTCAAAAATGTACATTTGGTGTTACAGCTGGAAAAATGCTGGGGTTTTTGATTACACAAAGGGGCATCGAGGTCGACCCTTCCAAAATCAAGGCCATCCTAGAAATGCCCCCACCAAGGACTGGAAAGGAGGTGCGAGGCTTTCTGGGTAAAGTGCAATTCATAAGACGGTTTATTTCAAAATTAACCTTAGCTTGTGAACCACTTTTTGGTCTCCTGAAGAAAGGAAATAAGTTCCAATGGGACGGCTGATGCCAAGCTACATTTGAACAGATTAAAGAATATCTACAAAACCCACCCGTTTTGTCACCGCTAGAACCAGGGAAATCGTTGATTTTGTATCTGTCAGTAACTGAAACTACAATGGGCTGCATGCTTGTACAAGAATCAGAAGATAAGGTGGAGAAAGCCATCTACTATCTCAGCAAGAAGATGCTGGAGTACGAAACCCGCTACACTCCACTGGAAAAGGCTTGCTTAGCTTTGGTATGGGCTACCAGGAAGTCATGCACTACCGTTAGCTCACTCAGAATGTTGGTTTCATGACTTGATCCCATCAAATATCTTTTTCGAGAAACCAAAGACTTACAAGTAGGCTAGCTCGTTGGTTGTCAACTCTCGAATTTGATCTCACGACGTGACACGCAAGTCGCTGAAAGGAAGAGCAAAGCGCGAGTTCCTTGCCGACCACCCGGTTGGGGATGAAGCGCTTGAGTACTGCTCCTGATGAATCAATTTCGTGATATTGACGATGAAACTTGGACGATGTACTTTGACGGAGCGTCAAATCAACATGGGTATGGGATAGGCGTGTTGCTGATAGCACCCGACAATTCCCGTATCCCTCTCGCCTTCAAACTCCGATTCAAAGTCTCGAACAATGAAGCAAAATATGAGGCGTGTATCGCTGGTCTAGAAGCAGCCCTGGAACTAGGGGCAAGATGGTTGGACGTCATTGGGGACTCGAACCTTGTTGTGTCTCAAGCTAAAGGAGACTGGAAAGTGAAAGAGGAAAAGATGATAATGTATCACCAGACCTTGGATTTGCTGATTCCTCGGTTTGAGAAGCTAAGTTTTACTCATCTACTAAGAGAGAACAAAAGGTCGCAGATTCTTTAGCAACTCTATCTTCTATGATAGACATCCCGTGTGGAGTTCGAATGCGTCCAGTCATCATTAACCAGAAATTTGCACCTGCCTATGAGTCGATTGCAACCACAGATGAAATTCAGGACGAACACCCCTGGTATTACGACATCTGGAATTTCTTGGAGAAAGAAGCATACCCGCCAGGGGTAAATGCCAAAGACAAAAGGGCAATCAGGAGAATGGCGTCGCCCATCATCTCGGGGTAAATCAGATAACGGGGTCATCTGGGAATGCATAAACTGTGCGTTGATGCCGAAGAGTCAAAGCGTCTGATGGAAGCCATCCACGGGGGAGAATGTGGTGCGCACATGAATGGGGTAATGTTGGCACAGAAGATCCTCAGACAGGGTTATTACTGGTCCACCATGGAGGAGGATTGTATTGGTTTCGTCCGACGATGCCACAAATGTCAGATTCATGCAAATCGCATGAACATTCCGCCATCAAAGCTGTACAACATGACTTCGCCATGGCCATTTTCAGTCTGGGGAATTGATGTAATCGGAGCTGTTACGCCAAAGGGGTCGAATGGGCATGAGTTCATCTTGGTAGCGATAGATTATTTCACAAAGTGGGTTGAGGCCCAATCTTATGCGGTGTTGAAAGCTTTGCACGTCGCAAAATCTATCAGAAACAACATCATCTGTCGTTACAGGGTCCCAAACGAAATAATTTCAGACAATGGTTCCTACTTCAAGAAAGAGGTGATTGATTTGTTGGAGAAATACAATGTGGCTTTTCATAAGTTGTCTACCTATCGACCGTAGACCAATGGGGCGGTTGAGGCTGCCAACAAGAATATCAAGCACATACTGCAGAAGATGGTAGAAACCTCACGGATCGCCGATAAGCCGCTTGCTCAGGGCTACCGGACTTCAATCAGAACTTCTACTGGGGCGACTCCATATTCACTGGTTTATGGGATGGAGGCCGTTCTACCTATTGAGATTGAGGTTCCGTCATTACGAGTATTGGCCGAGTGTCAAATAGCCGAGACAGACTGGCAACAGAGCAGATTCGAGGAACTCATGCTCTTCGATGAAAGAAGACTGAAAGCGCTGTACCACATTCAAGGCTATCAACGTAGAATTGCTCGGGCTTTTAACAAGAAGGTTAAGTCCAGGAATTTGAAAGAAGGAGATTTGGTACTCAAGGACAACCGAGCTCCCATCCACGACCCAAGGGGCAAGTTCAGACCCAATTGGACTGGTCCCTACATCATCAAGTCAATCTGGTCAGGTGGAGCTGTGGTTTTGATGGATCTAGATGGCTTAAAGTTTTCCCAACCGATCAACATGGATAAGTTGAAGAAATATTACCCATGAGAGGCTTGCTAGGCCGAAAACCCGAAAGGGCGACCTAGGCAAAACTTAGAGCACAAAAAATTTGAAATTATAAAAACTGAGCTCGCAAGGTTGAAAACCCGCAAATGGCGACCTTGGCAAAAGTTAGAGCGCAAAAGGAGAGTAAAAATACCCGAGCGAACCTGCGCCTGAACTACGTAAGGCTTGATTCCCATCTTTGGGATACGTAGGCAGCTTCATCTTGAAGTTCAGCCACAACCTTTTCCCGGATCAACTTTGTCCATATTGATCATCTCAGTCATCTTTGTCCATCAGCATTCATCGTGATCTCTGGTACAGTGCTATTCAGACTAGGGGCAACTTTCCGTTGCCATGAATTGCCAGGCACTATTCAGACTAGGGGCAACTTTCCAGCTTGCTAGGATTCGAGGTTGTGCATCTCAAAGGATAGATCTCAAAGCGTGTCCAGCCTCGACCCATATCGAAAATAGTTTTGAAAAGTTTTAATAAAAATTGACTTTGTTCAAATTAATCTTTTCACAACTAAGACCATTTTTGGACCAAAGCGAAAAATTTTCAGTACCATAACCTTCAATTTCATTGATTTCAAAACAGAGTTCTCCTGCTCTTGCATACAATTGAAGTTGCTTTTTATTACGCTCATAATGAAAACTTGAAAGTACTAATAAAGCAATAAATCTGGGGCATAGTCAAGTCAGGTGTCCCTGTGCCCCCTCCTAGAGCTAGTCGAAGCCTCTGATGCCAAGCTAGGCCCAATCTATGCCTTCTCATTGAGCCAATCCCAGCACTCGTCAGATAAAGTGCAACTGAAAATAGGGCAGGGGGCAGGAGCTTTCTAGTCCTCCAGGCCGTAGTATGTCGGGCAAGGTGTGCACCTCGGACTGGGAAAGCGACCGGGTACTCAATCCCCTCCGGAGGGCAAGTCTGATTATGACCAAACTGGCGCAGGATACGGAATGGGAAATAAAATACACAATGGGTCAGGCCAATTAACCGGATCCCAGTGTCCCGGAACATGCTATAGCTCATCGCCGGAAGATTAAGCCAAGGACAGCGCCAAGCAATGCGATCAGCCGACAAATTGCACATCCATTCAAACCACCATCCCTCATCCAGGACGTCGACTAGGCGTTGTCGAAAGAAATAGCCGCGGGCTGAATAAGCAGGGCAAGAGTCCACAACTTGCAATTTATCCATCAACCATATCTGGGGAGGGATGAAAAATGAGAGAATAAAGAATAGAGAGACGTGCGATGAGAGAAAAGTAAGATGAGGGTTTTGTAAGAAAACTGAGCCTGAGGGCCGAGTGATGTGAGCAAATATATATGTGAGCTTGGGTGGGAAGCATTACCTGCAGCAGTAGTGGACTCCCTGCGAATCTAGTCGTCTCTCGGCGATAGAAAGCATCCAAGCCCATCAGTGTTTCGGCCAATGCCATAGCAATACAGCTCTTTCCTTCCTTCAAGCCTTGAGCGACTTCAATCAAACGGATGCTAGCTCCTCCGGAGCCCGAGACAAACAGAAAATGAGATAGCATGCACAAGCAGAGGGCATGTTGTTGGAAACCTTGCCAATGATGGTCGCCGCGGTCACCGACACTGGAAAAACGATTAATCAAACCAAGGATATCCAGCTCCCCATTAGAGGTCAGAGATCGAACGTCATGCGCGGTGAGTCCACACATCCGCCCTAAAGCTTGGGCGTGGCCAAAACGAGACTGAGGCAAGATCTCTTCTGAACGTTCAGACTCCATCAAAACTTGAAAATCTTCAAAAGTGGGACATACCTCTTGCCCTCCGAAGCTGAAGACGTGCATCACGGGGTTCCAAAATCTTGCCGCGGCATGCAGGAAAGGAAGGTGTAGTGGAGTACGACTCAGTGGGAATAGTGCATTCAAGCCGAAACCTCGGAAATTCAACTTTTCTAAGCCATCTAGAGAAGAGATCCAAGATGTGAGATTTTCTACGAGAAACGACTTCATTCTTTGTGTAAAGCAGTGATGAAATGAATGAGTCCCAAAGTTGGAGCTTTTATAGGGGGTGAAACATTATTCGAAGGACAAGTGTCAGAATTCTGTGGGTTGCACGGAAAAGTGGCCGGCCGACCACCTATTCTAGCAGGCCGGCCACCTTTGACTCAAAATCGCCTACCGCCACCTATGGCTCTTCAAAATGCAAAAAGCTGGCCGGCCAACTCCAAAATGTAGCTGGCCATGCTCCAATGTGTGCCATTGGTCCTGTTTTGCCCTCCGGAAGGAAGTTCGAGGCATTTCAACGCATCGGGAATGTCGAAGGCCTCTATTTCTCTCAGTTTCGGATGCGTTCCATCACCCAGATCGTCTGAAGTACGCTTTGTTTTGTTTAACATTGTTGTATTTTGCTTATCCAGTTGTCGTTTTGTTTATCGAGTTGTAAGTTTTGTCGAGCTGTCGTATTTCGTGTTTTGAGTTGTTACCCTTTGTTTACACAATTTTGTCAAGTCTTGTTTATCGAGTCGTTAACATTGTTGTATTTTGCTTATCGAGTTGTAAACTTGCTAAGATTCTGTTATTTCTTAGTGAGTCGAGTTGTTTGATTTGTTGCGTCGGTTCATTACCTGACCTGGTAAATACAAAGTGCACATTTCCATTTGATCCCATTTTTGTGCAAAATGATGCGATGCGATGCTGAGAACATAAAAATACAACACTTTTCAAAAGCTGTTTCATTCTATCATGTTTTACAACAAATAAAGGTACAAGTTTTACAGAAAATAAAACTGCCTAACAATATGCAAAGTGCTACAAACTACTAGCAAAAAGGAAAATAAAGCAGGAAACAACAGCATCAATATCCTCGGGAGCGGGAATAAGGGGCCCTCCTCATCTTCTTCTGTGAGACAACCTCTGCACCACCATTACCATCTGGGTCGGAGCTGTCATCCTCAGGGTCCCCCTCAGCCTCGCCTCCACTCCCGGAACCAAGACCGGAATCCCCCTTCTCAGCGGATGTCTCCGACTGACGGTCTGCGACCTCCTCCTCCTCCTCATCCTCATCGGGCTCCGCCTCTATAATATGTGCCTCGCTCATGAGAGGACCTCCTCGAGCTCCTCGGAAAGGCCTGGATGGCCCAGCTCCTCGAAAGGGCCCAGATGGCCTAGCGCCTCGAAAAGGTCCAGACGATCGACCTCCCTGAGAAGGCCCGGTGGTCTGCCCCATGTGAGCATATACAGGAGGCATCTGAAAGTGAAGAGTTCAATACATCAGTTCGAATATGAAAATCAGATGCAAGTACAGTATGTGAGTGGGGTGTGTGTCAGACGTGTTCTACACAAACAGCCTATCAATGCAATAGAATGTTCAAAACCAGCATGTCATCAGAAATATGATAAATGCAAGAAAGATGAACAGTACTTGCACACCCGTAATGGCCAGCTGTGCCTCCCTCCGCAGGATCATGCCTTCAAATGCGGCCATCACTCCAAGCATCTCATCCACGTACTCAATAGGAGGCTGCAGATACATATGCAAAACTATCAGTGAAGGAATGAATGTCCAAGTATCCGATTGATAAATCAAAGCTGTAAAGCATACCGGTGGTGAATCAGGATCTTTGACATATCTATGGTCAGGAAGGGGAGGCTCCAGCGAGACCTGGTAAGGAACCCCAAATCGCCAACTCGTCAACTCGGTCGGCATGTCTGGCCACCCAGGATGATGAAGAGTCGAAGGAATCGGGGGAATGAATCCGCGCCCACCTCTGGATGTACGACCGAGGAGGAGGATATTCAGTAGCACGAGCTCGACTCAAGATGGTACACCATCACCTCGCTCGACGAGTATACGCTCCCGTCAAGGGAGGCATCAGATATACGTGGCGATAAGTGGCATAGTCCCCCTCCTCAAGATATAGCAAAGCATCAGTGCCCAGCATAACACTAACAACATCTTGGGAAGAGAGCCTATCAGCAGTCCGCATATCGACAGAGGTGTCATGAGGGTCCCGAGAAGTGTACCCCATACCGACGCAAAGCGTTCCCCGAAACCATGCTCTACCAACCGTCCTTCGAGCAGATCTCAGATCGAGGTGTCCGATCCTCCCAAGATATCGAAATCGGAGACCATCACCCAAGGGTGCCCAGGGCTGCCATGTAATCTACGGATAACCAGTGCATAAACCAAATCAGAAATCGGGAATATACGGGGCAAATCAAAGATGAAAACGGAAGGGATTGAGAGTTCTGAAATACCTCCATCGTTCGCACAGTGTCAAAATACTGTCGTAGATAAAAGAGAGTCTCTCGGGGTCTTGGCCGGGAAATATACGTAGACCCATAACTGAAGAAAGCAGTGTAGAATGTAAATACAAAGTACTGAGGGCAAAATACAGAGTGTAAAGTGCGTTGTGTGTGCAATGTACGAGTAATGAGGAGCAGAAATGTAAATCAAGAGGACAGAAAGTACCTCCCAGGCTCTCCAATAACCGCCAAGTAAGTCTCCCTGCCCACGGGAGGTCGCGCTCATGTAGCAGTAAAGGGTAGCCAGGCCGGCGCCACCCTAGTCGTACCGTCCGACCTGTGATAGGTCCACCAGAGCGCTCAACAGATACAGCCCAACCGTGTTCCCTCTATCGGCGAACAGAGTAGTCCCGAAGAGGAACATAAGAAAACCACGGGCATACTGCTTTGCCTCCTCAGGAGTCCCGGGCTCCATCCCCTCCCTCCGAAAATGGGAAGAGAACCAAGTGTATCGGACTCTCCCGGAAGCTCTGTCAACAGGCGGGCAGGCCCCCAGTAAATGTATCCAAGCGGCCTCTCTCTCACCCATGTCCTCGTCGTAAGGAATGGCCAACCTCCTATGTCCAGGCCAGTCAATACAGCAAAATCCAGCGGGGTCATAGTCAAATCCCCAGTGGCAGAAAAATGAAAGGAGTTGGTGGTGTCCCACCATCTCTCCACCAAAGTTGCCATCATTGTCCTCCTGGCAGGACAACACGATAACCCAACGCAGAAGGCCCCGAACCCTGCCAAATCGACTAAATCCCGGACAGCCTCCGGGAGCTCAGCATACCAATCTCTAGCAGCGGTGGAGCCATATCCTCAAGACAAGGCGAGAACCAACTCAGATTCGTAATGAATACATGTGTCAAGATGAAATGAATGAGCTGTGCAAATGAAATGAATGAGTCAGGTGCAAATGAAATGAACGAAGTGCAAGTAAGTAAATAGGTCAGCGAAGTAAAGTAAGTTTAATCGGGTGTTCTACTCAAAATCAGTGTGTGCTACGTGTTCACCTTTAATTTGAGCTGTGTGTTCAGAAAATCCGAGTTAGGGCTGTGTGTTCTACTCTCAACCAGTGTGTGCTGCGTGTTCACCTTCAATTTGGGCTGTGTGTTCAGAGTGTGTGCTACGTGTTCACCTTCAATTTGAGCTGTGTGTTCAGAAAATCCGAGTTAGGGCTGTGTATTCTACTCTCAATCAGTGTGTGCTACGTGTTCACCTTCAATTTGGGCTGTGTGTTCAGAAAATCCGAGTTAGGGCTGCGTGTTCTACTCTCAATCAGTGTGCACTGCTGCGTGTTCACCTTCAATTCGGGTTGTGTGTTCAAATCCCAATCAGTGTGTGCCGTGTGTTCACCATCAATTTGAGCTGTGTGTTCAGAAAATCAGAGTTTGGGTTGCGTGTTCTACTCTAAATCAGTGTGGGCTGTGTGTTCACTATCAATTTGGGCTGTGTGTTCAGAGAATTAATGTTTGGGCTGTGTGTTCAAATCCCAATCAGTGTGTGCCGTGTGTTCACCATCAATCCGAGCTGTGTGTTCAGAAAATCAGAGTTTGGGCTGCGTGTTCTACTCTTAGTCAATGTGTGCTGTGTGTTCACCTTCAAATTCGGGCTGTGTATTCCACAAATCAGTGTTTGAGCCGTGTGTTCACTTCTTAACTAATGTGTGCCGTGCGTCCACAATCAATTAATGAGCCGAGTGTTCAGAAATTCAAGTGTTTGACCCACATGTTCAGGATGCAAACAAAGTACTATGTCATAGGCTAAACTGTGTGTTCAAGCATGGCAAATGCACGAAATGCACGAAAAATGTAGAAAATGAAGTGAAATACCTCTCGTGCCTCGTGGGAGAGGTGATGCTCTGGCTCCCGCAGAAGCAGATCTCCGGGTGCTCGATCACTAAAGTCAGTGAAGTGACGAAAAATGGCCCGCGGAAGAACGTGTGCCGGCAGGCATACCTCTCGGGAATGAAAGGTCGAACCCTCGGAGGCAGAGTCATGACGTCAAAATCATCCCCGGCACCCGGAGGGCCTCCACCATGAGGAAAATTACCCGCCATTTCGGAAAATCTGCAAAAGGAGCAAAAATGAGCCAAAATTGGAAAAAGTCAACAAAAGTCAACTCTCAGGAAATGAAAAAGTCAACAAAAGTCAACCCCCGAGAAAATCTTCCAAATATTGAGACAAACTTACCTCAAGGGGTGAAAATGAGAAAAGAAGCACCGAAATCAAAATTTAATCGGTTCAAAGTGCTTGAAACTGAATGTTTTCACGAAAACAACTTGCGTGGGGCGTTGGAAAACGCGTATAGAGCTCAGATCTGAGGGAGAAAATGGTTTGGGAAGCAAGAGGAGAAGATTTCGTGGCTGAGGTTATGAGCTCAAAGTGTTTGGGTGAGAGAATATAAAGAAAAGAAGGTGAAAAGACCAATTTGCCCACAGATTTGGGCAGGTGGCCGGCCGGCCACCTTTTCTGGCTGGCCGGCCATTCTCTTTTTGAAAAGTGGCCGGTGGCCTCCCCTTGGGAAAATAACTGGATGGTGGTATCCCCTACATGCTCACCTAGCTCTCTGCAAATTTTGAGGAAGGTTGGAGTTCCCGGGACCTGAAAAAGTTCAAGAAAAGTGCACTTTCGTCATGAATTGTTCACGAACTTCAGCCTTCAAGTTCGACATGTGTCTCATCATTATTCATCGAAATCAAAATGTATCCTTTTGAATGTGTTGTAACCTCTCCTGAAGTGAACCGAGGTCATGAAGTCGCTTCGCCAAAACGCTGCTTCTCACTCGTTATTTCAGAATAAACGGCACCTTGATTTATGCTCGCTTTTGCACTATCATGCACATAACTTGCATTCTCATGAGCATACTTGCATTATTATGCACATTTCTTGATATTGCCATACCTCTGTGCTTGAGCATGCGTTGTCACGCGACGCTCTTTCTCGCATTGCGATGCATTCACTCACGCCAAGACCTGCGTGTGTCAAACTTTCTAATCACATTGAATGTATGTTGTTAGCATATTGTGCTTGTTGAATTTCTCTTTGCGTGCATGATATTGTATGTACGGTTCATTTGAGATCGGTGACTGCATTTAATCGCGCAGTATCGATCTTTCCGTAGGAGACGCGACGAGAATTGAATAATTCTCTGCATTCCTAACTGCATGAAATGTAGTTGTTGCTTTGCATTCTTGCTTAAAACTGTTGCATCTATTTGCGAATACTTGCTTCATTACAGCTTGCTGCATTTGCATGATCATTAAGTTACATCTGGCTCCGTGCATATCGCTTTGCATTTTCCCCCTTTGCCTGTGGGCACGCCTGTGGGCATATCTCTGTTCATCTTGTATGATTGTCTAAGTCTTCGGCCTTGTCAAAAATGGGTCGTCTCTGGACTTTGACATTCACTCCCGTCACTTGTGACTTCCGAGTTCTGTCAAAGAGGGGCAACTGTAGACACCCCATTTTTGACCGACCTTAAGACTCAGACGTCACCGATTGAGTGCTCGGTGATGTTGCGTATTGTGCTCGTTCAGAAGTCTCAGAGTCGCGGCCGTGAGCCTTACCTCTGGATTTCCGAACCCTCTTCTGTGTCTTGCCTCAGTTTGCGAACCAGACTCAGTTTTCTCTATTTCTTTTCCTGAGGGGAGGGAGAGGTCCCGTCGACCATCTCTCAGTGGCCGTGGGCTACATTTTGTGGCTGTAGGCCATTTTGCCCATTTCGGAGCCCGGTTCCCGGTTTTCGGAGCTGTTAGGCCGTGTGCCTCGGTTCGGGACCGCCTAACTATCTCCGATTGCTCCGATTTTTGGCATGCATCTTATTTACTCCCTTTTGAGGGACACTGAGGTCCGAGAGACCCACTTCGTGGTCGAATGCCACTTTCGGTGCTTAACAGGCAATTTTCGGGGCCCCGAACTGCGTGTTCTGGCCCCCGAACATTCGTTTTGCATCGGTTTTCGTTCATTTTTGGTAGGTACCTCTGTTTCATCACCAGGAAGGCCGTAGAAGGGTGGGAGGCCAGCAATTGTTTCAGCAACCAGTTATATTCCTCCGGCGCCCTCCGACGCTCGTTTTTCTCACTTCCAAGCCAATGTTGACCACCCTAGGGTCACTTTCTTCAATCCTAACCCCCATATTTGTGTTATATACACATGGGAGGACACCAAAAGTTGGTGGCCGGCCAGTAATTCCACCTGACCCTTTTGAACCCCTCCTAAAAATGGCCTATTCTCTCTCCTGTTTTACAGTTGCCAATTTTGAACCACAGGGTTGTGTTGAGGGCACCTGGGAGGACACCAATTTGTGGTGGCCGGCCAGAAAATCTTTTTGACCATTTTGACCCTTGGCCGGCCGGCCATGGGGGGTAGCCGGCCGGCCACCTGCAACTCTGAAAATTGGCCGGCCATAATCCTTGCAATGTGTATATTCCAGCTGTATATCTGTTTTCCCCCCCAAAAAACCTGTATTCGGAGGACAACTTTTGGGGGGAAGCTTGATCCATTTTCCCCCCACTTTTTCCCTCCATTTCTTTCCCATTTTTTTCTACATAACAGAGCCTCCAGCTCTGTCTTGAGGGTTGGAAAAATTTGCCTTAAGCCTTGTATACACATCTCCCTCCATCTCTCTCTTTCAAGCTCAAGCATCCAAGTTCCTTGCACCATTCCTTCATCACTACCTAGCATCACCACCACTACTCCATTTCTAGCAGCTTGGGGAGCTTTCCAGCAGCTAGGAGGCATCGCTTCTCAAGCCAAGAAGCAACCAAGGGTTGGTCTTCAAGGGTAAATGTCAATTCCCTCTTTTTGAGCTTAATTTTGCAACATTTTTCTAGCCATTTTTCTTGCTGTTTTGAGCTCCGACCAAAACTGAAAATGTCATTGTTTTGAGCTATATTCCATGTTTCATTAAGGGCTCATTGAAGTTTGAAGCTTCTTTTTGGCACTTGCTTCATTATCCTCTCGAATGCCATTATCTTGCATGGTATTTTTAGCCTATGTGTGATCTGTTTTGGAGCATGTCATAAACTGTAGATATGATTATTTTGAGCCCTTATTCAACATTGAAGAAGGGCTCAACACTGTTTGGGACCTCCATGTATCACTTGCCATTGTACCCTTCTTTGGTCCTTATTTTTGCATGTTTTGTTAGCTTATCTTGCTTCTGTTTTTCGGCCATGATCAGAGCTGAAAGTGGCCATATTTTGACCCCCTTGTCATGTTTCATTAAGGGTCTCTGGCTGTTTGATGAATACTTTGTATACTTTGTGTTATAGCCTTATTGTGGCCTTAATCTTACATTGCATTTTGAGCATGTTTTCATACTGATTTGGGCTTAATAATCTACTGTAAAATGCAATATTTTGGGACCCTATTCAACATTGTTGAAGGTATCCCACTTGTTTGAGACCCCCATATATCAGTTACTTCTTTGCCCCTTGGTTGGCCCATTTCTTGCATGAATTGTTTGCCATACTTGTATCTGTTTTTGGGGCTTGTCATCTACTGAAAAACATCATATTTTTGGCCCCTCTTCAACATTATAGAAGGGGCCTTCTATGTTTGAGATCAGAAGCTATGACTTGCTTCATTACCTCTCTTGGCCCCCCATTTTTGCATGCTAATTTTTCCCTATTTGTACCCACTGTTTGTCCATGCTTTGAACTGTAAAAATGTTCATCTCGGGGCTGCCTTGCTTCTGTATTTTTATCGCATGTTCGAATTATGCATGCATTGCATAGCTATAGGCCATTTCATGTGCTTAATTCCATGTTTCGGGACTCGTTCCTTGCATTGGGTTTCATTTCGCTATGTTTCGGGGCTGTTTTGCATGTCATTTTGCCTCTGAAATTTGCATGTTTGCATATCATATTCCATGTCTTGCCATGTCTCATTAGAGTGGCATTCCGTGCCGTAGGTTCGGTCCTCGGTTTGCATGCACGCGTGCACGTATTTCGAGTTGTCTCATTTTCATCTAATGGCCTCTTATGTGAGTGTGGCTGAGGCTCTCTCATGTTGGTGTAAGCCCATATTGCATTGCGTATGCCATTTTATCCATAGCATTGTGTATGCTCGGTTGTGTGTCACATCGTGTAGCGTGTATGCCATTCCATAACATTGTGTATGTTAGGATTGTATCTTAGTTGCATTTCACGCATATCATGCATATTGTATCGTGTTCGGGATAGGAGTTAGCTGGGGCACGGGAAACGAGGTACGTTCCGTACTCCGAGTGATGGAACGTGTCTCAATTCCCAAGTCACCGACACTCCGGATTATCCATGATGGAGTTAGGTTTTGTTGTAGTGTTCATATGCATTCATTTTATATTGAGTTGTGCAATTCGGCTCCTCGGCCATCATGCATTGAGATGCATGATTGGTGGTACGAGGATCGAGACATGCATACATTTGTGAAAATACATTGCTATGCCCTTTTCCTGCTCTCTGTTGCAGCATATCAAGAATCAGCGGTCTTCCGAGGCTTGGCGCACTTTTCAAAAAACAATTGCAAACAGAGGCTAATTGGGGCATCGCAGTGGATTTCCGCGCAAAGCAGCCCAAACATGCATCATTCCATCATCCGGAGCAGAATCAAGGCAGTCCTTGGCTTGCATGCCAGTTTTATTATTTTCTTAGTTAATTTGGAAATTAATTAGGAATTTGTACATTATTTGGACTATATTATTTGGACTGTACTATTCTTTCATTCGGGACTGTATATTTATTTGGACCCTCTGCGTGAGGGCATGATTGTAATAAGTGTGGGTGAGTGTGATGTATGTCTTCCAACCCCACATCTTTCTTCCTTTTTATTTACCTGCTTATGATGGTTAGATTAGGGCATATTTCAATTAGCATACAGTATGACAGCATGTTTGCATCATTCATCTATTTTGCACGCACCGGGCTCGGCGCATCATACAAACTGCATTTGTATTTCAATTCCAAATTGAATACGTGTTAGTTGTAGCATTCCATATGCCATGTTTAGAATAGCCGAGCCTGCTATAGTTTGCATTTTTGCATGTGTTGCATTAAGCATTTCTGTATACTTAGGATCATGTATGATTTCTAATATAGTTTTTGTTTTGACTTGGAGTACTCGGTGAGTTTTATGCTTTAGCATCCTTACATGCGTGTGAGTGACTGCCATGAATAGCATGCTTACCATGAGGCTAACTGCTTATGTGATATAACTGCCTTGAATGCCTGTGGGTGGAGGTTGGGTTATTTGGATTGGAACAATTCATCAAATGTTTGTTTTAAAGCCCACTAGATAGTGGCAAAATCATGTTTTCTTAAGCTCACCCGAGGGTGGCAAATCCACGTCTAAGCCTACCTGCGGGAAGCAAACCATCTTTAAAAAATGAACATGAAATGTTTTGTCCCAATTCAGGCGACCCGGTCTATACTTGTATGCTGTGCGCATCACCTAGTAACCTAGGCTAATAACCGGAATAAGAACGCACAATGTTTTCAAAATCAGATATCATGGTTAGTAGAGGCCGGTCTTTGATTGGGCGAGCGGGGGTGCTCACGAAGTGACCTTCCCCAATCGTACCCAAGTTCCCGAGCCGAGGCAACTTTGGTGATGACGGACACGTGGCCTTTGGCACCGAGTCAGGGTTTCCTAAATTTCCCATTAAAAAACATTTAGGTGGCGACTCTGTATCTGGCAAAGCAGTCCATGTTTGGCACTTATTTTCAAAAAATCTATTTTCAAAACCGATTTGCCGGATTTGGACTCTTTGGTTCAAGATTAAGAACCGTGACATTTGAGTCCTTGAACTGTAGTGACCCCAATATGAACAGAACGGGACTTAACCCTCCCGGGGCGTTCGGGGACATCTACAGTCTGCAAGTAGACTCTACGAGTACTACCAAACTGTCATTTTTACCGGTATTAATCGGAAGGCTCGACACCTATCCATGCGGCTTTCGAGTCTTTTAACCTGGACACTCAGGCCAACTTATCAAATTCATCTACACCTCTTATCCGGACTTACCAACGTATTTACCCCTTACACATTTTCATAGTTCTCAACATAACAACTATTTCTTTTCCTCATGATGGAAATCGCAATGATTTAGATTCACAATGCACTATAATAAATGAAATAACATGCAATGCAAATGATCCTTTCCATAACTTAAGACATTTCTCCACTTTTGAGTATCTCTACCACAATATCAACATTCACATTCTCATCTTCTCTTTTCAATGTTCATCCACATGATTAATATATTTCATCAACATGTAGTCACAATTTTCATATCACAAGACATAACAAATTAGTTTCGCCACAACCTTACTCATTTATGTATTGCCAACAATTTAACACTAACACCTTATTTTCATATAACAAGTAATTTTCTATTTTTGCCAAACATTGATGCAACTCACTCTCTTCATCATTTTAAAACAAGAAAATAAGGAATTTCAAAGAGATTTGCAATATTACCAAAATCCCCAATTTCTAGGGTTTTTCTCAAAACAATCACTTCCCATTTCAAGGTGAAAACTCTCACCCAAAACATTTCTTTTCTTAGGTCAACAAGATGAACCCTCAAGGATTGACCAAAAATTTAGAGTTAAAAGAGAAACCCTCTTTTGAGGAAAACCTTTACATTTTGAAATCACAAGGCTAATATCATCACAAACTAGAAAGAACTCTTAAATCATCATAAAAGGGGCAAAACTAGTATATATAATTCAAAAATATCCCTATCTCAAAGTAAAAGCCCAAGGAGAAGGGTGAGACAAAGGTGAAGCTTTCGAAAATGGCAAAACCACTTCTTCTTAGATGGAAATGAAGGTCTTGAAGAGCTCAATCTTTTTGTCTAAGGAAGGAGGGTGAGAAGACCACTAGATCTAGGTCAAATATAGAGAGAGGGGGTATTTCTGGAGAGAGAAGCTCTCAACCTAGGGTTTGGATGAAAAAAGAGATGAGAAAGTTATGTAAAAAGTCGCTTTTACGATCTGATATACACGAATCCCGCTCGAGCGGAGAGTTTCACGCTCGAGCGTGAAAAACACTCTTGCAGCACTTTTGCAAAGACACTCGATACTGAAGGGTTGCAAACTCTGCTCGAGCACAAGAAGTCCCGCTCGAGCGGAAGACCAAAATTTTGGGCAACAAGATTCTAGACCGAAAGGCAACCAACCTGTTCTAAACACGCTCAAGTCATTCCAAAACTCAAACTCAAGAGGTGTAAGGAAGAAAGACACAACCAGCAGCATCAAATAACAATATTTGGATCTAGAATACCATGACAGTCGGGTAGAGACCCGGGGTCACTATATAGTCGATCCCTGAGACTTTGTCTTACGTCATTGGAAAACTTACTATTTAACTAATAATCTATTCTCTTAAGAGCTAAATTGATAAGATACTTTGAATTTTTTTAAATATTTATTTTTTAAAATTCGCTTACACAAGAGGAAATAGAAAAAGAAAAAAATTTACATAATTTTGAAAATAGGTCACTAAAAAAATTAACAAAAACTATGACTCATTTGAAAGTTATCAGATAGTAGTAAATTTTGGAGTTAGAGATTTGGAATCTCTAGTAAGAAGTTAAAATTGAATATATCACATTATTGTTTATGTACGGTATTATTAATCAATAATAATATTACACATGAGATGAGATCATGAATTTTATTATTCAAACTGTAACTATTTATTTGATATAATTTTATATTTCTTCTTAAATTAATTCACATAGTTAATAGTACAATAGATTGGTAATGACAGCGTATTACTATTGAATTAAATTTTTTTTAATAATGTTTAATTCATATACATATATTATTTTAAATAACATCTAATGTGACACAATTACAATACAATTATGATTGTGTTTTGGAAAAATGTGTTGATTGAAACAGATTATTATGTATAATTTTTTCAAAATAGTAATACTATACGAACAAAAAATTACTACATAATTTTTATACAAAATGATGTGTTTCATAATTCATTCACTTTATAACAAAACATTATTGAAGATGCCTTTATTAATAATAATGATATTGTCACATTATTGTAAATTTTTTGTATGAATAAGTAGGTTTTTTTTTTAAAAATTTTAGACACCATAAATGAATTGTCAAATATTTATTAAATATTGACATAAATATGATAAGTATGGGTTTTTGATGGCGTGTGTTTAAACTCACATGACTATTATATAAAATATTTAAAAATTCGTATTTAAAATTGTTCAAGTAAATTTTTTTTTTAATTTTCTATGTCATAATATTATCATGAGAAAATAATAGTACAGTGATAATGATAGTAAAATAAATTATTAAATTATGAAAAAATATAACATTTATATAATTTTTTTCACAAATATAATTATTTTTTTTTGCTGTTACTGTTGTTTCTTCTTCTATTATTATTATTATTATTATATTGGTTTTTCTAACAAGTGCCTCTAGGTCATTAGCACTTGTTAAGTAATAATGAAGACAAAAAATATATCAATTTTGAGATATTTATTATTAAATTCAATACATTTTTTTTTTAATGAATTCAATACACTTTTTTTTTTTTTATAAAATCAATACACTTTTTACACTTTTAATACTCTTTTCGTCTCAAAATAATAGTCTATTTTGAAGAATCTAACTTTTTTTGGTAGTATAATTATCACACTTAAAAAAAATTAATTTTCTAAAATTACCCTTTGATAGTAAATTTTTTGGGAAATATTAATTGTCATAATTGTACTTTTTATGTTGTTAATAAATTTAAAAAAATGACAAAATAAGAAATTTATGTTATTTTCGTCCTTAATTTTTAAAAAGAGACTAATATTTTGAAACAATAAAAAATAAAATAAAAAATTAATATTTTAAAACGGAAAGAGTATTTTTTTTCTAACATTTCCAATAATAACAAGTGCCGTGGGGCACTTGTTAGCATTTTCCTTATAATATTTGTTCTTCTACAACACTGTTTATTCTATTATCCCAAAGAAAATAATTACAGCCTACACCTATTTGTAGAGGGCATTGAAGATCTAAAAAGTCCGATTAAAACACTGTTTACTCTCTTACCCAAACTCTGCATATACACCCATCTAAAAAAAAGAACTCTGCATATACCCCCCCCTCTCTCTCCCCTTTATATCTTCGATGACCAACGTTCCAACTTCTTGCCGACTGACACTGCCGCAGTTCCTCTTTCTCTATTCTTTGACGAGTGCTAGGTCTTCTCAACTCCACCACACAGTTCATCTTCCTCCATTCAAACAGCCCAGTATCTATCTTCTCTCTCCACACCAAACATTTTCTAACCTCAGGCCCAACAATTGCATTACCGATGGCAGATCCAGATCCTCACTAATTATGGAGTAATGGATATATGAATAGATGTAAACCAGTTCATAAAATTGCCAATTAGATTTAGATATGCCCAAATTTTGTAAGTAATATTTGAATTTAATGGTTATTTAGTATTTGCTGTTATTTTATTTTTGTTTGCTTCATATGTTTTACCTAAAATCTTGTTCGAATCTTTGTTTTTATTTATTTTGCATCTGAAGTTGTTTGATTTTCATAGACGTTTCCATCTCATACTGAAACACGACTTTCTCTCTTAATAATCGCGTTTCTTATACGATTCTGATTCGAGAACGCAAAATTGCATTTCTTCAAGAAAATCGTCACTTACTGTAACGATTCCTGCTACTAAGATATAACCAATAACAACAGATGGTTATAATAAAAGAAATTTACAAAGAGGTGGGGATTCCACTGAAAAACATGAGGCTTATTAGTAGCATCCCTTTCCAATCTATGAAAATATACAGAAAGTAAATTTTTCATCTACTCCCCAAATCCAGCTCACTCAACTAGTAGACCAAACCTTAGAGCCATATATATAAAGGCAAGTCATGATCTTTTAAGGATAAAATACTCAAAACCTCAAGTATTGGCACTAGGCAACACATAACTCACAATCCCAAAACAAGTGATCAACTACTAATCAGTTCATCAACAACCATTACCCCATAGCAACTTTATAGCTAATTACAATGATGTTGTCATTCCCCACCACCAACATCCAAATGTTAGTGGCAGATTCAACCTGTGTTATTGAACATTACCAGACCAATTTGACAAGCAATTCATTGTCTAACTGCATCATCTTCACATTGAATCCCCTTCTCCTGGATATAAGTTAAATAGATGGATGCATCATGAATTCCCACTTCCAAATAGTTCCTCCTCTCCTCGGTCAATGCCAGTAATCCAATTATACCGAATATTATACTGGATTAATAAATTTGAAATGAATTGATTTCGATTTCATTAACTAGGATTACAACTTAAGTCTAAATTTCACAAGATCCATGTATGGATTTGAGAGCTATCTATTGGTGGATTTGAAAGAAAGAGGTTATAATTCCATTATTCCAACAGCCATTCTCAAATATAATAATGAATTTTGAGTCCAATCCCCAAACCCAAATCTACTCCTTGTATGCAAACATGTTTTTGAGCTCAGTAGACAACAGTAAGATACAAATGAAAAGTATACCAACTCATCTTTTACCTTGTTATTAGTTCTTCTTCTTCTTCTTCTTCTTCTTCTTCTTCTTCTTCTTCTTTTATTTCTTTGAAAGGTGAACCTACATTTAATAAGAACAAGTATTTTAATTAATAAGGTCTTGTATTGTCAAAAAGGCTTTGATTAAATGATTGCTCACCTCTTGGGATGAAAACGTATAAGATTGTTGTTGATGTGGCATTGGTAGAACAGTGGGATGACTACTAAGCAAATTCACATCCTATCATTCAATAAGAGGCTTAAGTTGTATAGTAGCTCTAGGCAACTTAAAGTAATAACTAGTAAAAATAGTTAAAATACTTGTTGCCTATGTAATGGGTTTGAGGGTGCAATAGTTGGTGCAACGTACAACCTGAATTCGTTTATCTATTATGTCATTTATCTTCAACTCTAATAACTGCGTTTGATACCGTTGAAGTTGCTCTTCAACTTGTTCTTGAACTCGAGTTTGTTCTTCATCAAAGTGAAGATCTTAAGGGCCCTATTATCGCAGAGAAGAAAGCATCTGAAGGTATATGAGTTTGGATGTCATTTTTCATTTTTTTTTGTATTATAATATTGTCAAACCAACCGTAATTCAAATAAAAAATTAGAATTACAATATGAGATCATACATGGGATTCTACTTGATTAAAATCAACATAATATCCTATATAGATATGTAAAGAAATAGACATTATAAATCACATCACCATTCAATTTACAATAGTATCATGCTTTAACTACATGACTTTATTGAATAAAAAACTGCTAAGACCAAACATGAAAAGAAAGGCAATTGATAAACTTACCTCGGCAATTGCAGTAGCAACACTCTAACCAAATTAAAAGAATTGTTTACTCACTTCTCTGTTTTAACAAAAAAACAAAGTTAATCATCCATTATCACCTAGAATAAACCAATTTTATATAACTTAATATCGAACAATGCCTAGTAATCTCATCCGGGTTAAAACAAAATACTAAATTTCATGTCTGTTAGGTTTTTGTTATTGGCAATCTCGTTTGACAAAACTCCTTTTAGTTTTAACAAAAAAACAAAGTTAATCATCCATTATCACCTAGAATAAACCAATTTTATATAACTTAATAACTAACAATGCCTAGTAATCTCATCTGGGTTAAAACAGAATACTAAATTTCATGTTTGTTAGGTTTTTGTTATTGGCAATCTCGTTTGACAAAACTCTTTTCAGTTGTAATTCTATTCGATCTTTTATTTAAGTGAGGCTATAAGTATTTAGATGCGAATCTAACCCGAATTGTGCCTATGCAGAGGAGTTTGTGATCTTTGGTCCTAGAAGTTTTCACGGACTGTAAAAATATTAAGAAGTTGCATTTCTCACTCGAGCGTCACTTTGGTGGCTCGAGCGAAGACACTTGGAAAAACACGCGTTTTATCCTCCTCGCTAGAGCCAGAATTCCTTCGCTCGAGCGAGCATCGCGGCCCTGGTCTCTATAAAGCTCCGATTCAGTTTGTTTCTAAGGTAAGGCTTCCAGATCTTTTTCTTGGGTATTAGGATTTTCATCTGGAGCGTCTTTGCTTGTTTCTTTTGATATCTGTAAGAGTTTATATCATGAATTGAGTGGATTATATCTAAGGGTTTGTTTATTTTGTTTTATTCACAAAAGAGAGGTTGTTCTTTGGTGGATTCCGTGGAACTTGAGCTTGAAGCTTTGGTGGATTTAGGATTGGCTTATCGTCATGGATTCGATATCAACCTTGTGGATTCAACGTTGGACAGGACAATTTCGAGGTGAAGACGGTGGTGGAAGAGGCACATTGGGATTGGTTTAATTTGGGCGTGGATTCGCTAGGTAATTGAGAGTACACTTGTGTAATTCCTTTTTGTCTTCTTAGTGGATTGTTTTGTGGCTTTGGCCCGTGATTTTTTTTTAATCACAATTGGAAGCGCTCCAATTGTGATTTTTCCATGTTAAAATCGTTGTGTCGATTTGTCTTTGATTGTTTGATTAAGAATACTATTTACTGGTTAAAATTGATACATAATCACAAATCAATATCTCGGGAATTTTAGATTTTTCAATTGGTATCAGAGCGGGTCGCTCTATTTAAAAAAAAAAAAAAACTATTAAAGCGAGATCTTGTTTGATTTGTGATAATGGATTCAATTCATGAGGAAAATTCTATGGTTCGACCACCCTTACTTGACAGATCTAATTATTCTTTTTAGAATGTTCGGATGAGATCGTTTTTAAAATCTTTTGATGAAAAAGTTTGGCAATCTGTCATGTGTGGGTGGACTGAACCAACGAGTATCATTGATGGAGTAACTTTTCCCAAACCAATTGATAAGTGGGACACAATTGATTACCAAAATAGTAGCTGGAATAGTAAAGCTATCAATTCTCTCTTTTATGCCGTCACACCAGAAGAATTTAGTTGTATTTTCAATTATGAAGTCGCAAAAGAGGCTTGGAATATCTTACAAACTATTAATGAGGGCAATCCTTCGGTTAAACGCTCAAAACTTCAAAGGCTCACGTTTAGTTTCGAAAACCTTTCAATGAAAAATAGTGAGACTCTCGATGAATTTTATGCGGAGTTGAGTGACATTGTAAATTTCAGTTTCAATTTAGGTAAAAAAAATACCAGAATCCAAGATTGTGGAAAAATTTTCAGGTCCTTGCCCGATCGATTCCAACCAAAAGTTACAACTATTGAGGAGGCTTAAGATGTTGACAACTTCAAGCTGGATTATTTGGTTGGAAATCTCAAAACTTACGAGGCATATAAGAATTTCAAAAAGAAACAAAAATATGATATTACTTTTAGTAGTGCTCATAGAGTTGGAAAGGATTCTGATGAGAATTGTGAGATTGATTCCAAGATTATGGATGCTTTCGTAAAACAATTTAAAAAGTCTTTTCTAAAAAGGAATCCTAATCTTTTGGAATCAACTCATAAATCCAAAGAAAAGATAAATTCGAAATTAATTCTATAACTCAGAAAAAGAAAGGAAAGATACAAGGGAACTTCGAAAGAGTCCAATGCTATGAATGCTAAGGATTTGGCCACTTTGCTCAAGAATGCCCTACTCGTTTGAGGAAGAAGAAAGCCTTCGCTATCACGTAGGATGATGAATCGGAGTTTGATAAAGATGAAAATGACAAGAAGCACAAGGTGAAGAGGGTCATGAACAATTCCTCGCTTTCATGGTGGCTTCCGAAACTGACGAACGAATAGAGTATCTGAAGGGACTGGTCGAGAATATCACTGATGATGAATCCTCGGGGAGTGATGTAACGCCCTAACCCTTCACATTTCATCGATATTGTCCGCTTTAGGCCACGCCCGCACGGATTTGTTCTTCCCAGTGGGTCACCCATCCCAGAACTACTCTAGCCTAAGCATGCTTAACTTGGGAATTCTAATAGGGCTCTCACCACACGGGAAAAGGCCTCAATGCTATATAAGGGTCCAGGTTTTTACTTTTATAGCCCAGGAACTCCTCCTCCATTCTCGATGTGGGACAGCAGGGCCTTACAATCACCCCCCCTTTAGGGCTGCACATCCCCGTGCAGTAGCCTGCCAGCTTACAAGCCCATCCACATGCACTGAGAGACTCCAGGAGCCTACACTCGGTACTCCGGAGAGTCAGCTCTGATACCATTTGTAACGCCCCAACCCTTTACATATCATCGATATTGTTCGCTTTAGGCCACGCCCACACGGCTTTGTTTTTCCCAGTGGGTCACCCATCCCAGAACTACTCCAGCCTAAGCATGCTTAACTGGGGAATTCTAATAGGGCTCTCACCACCCGGGAAAAGGCCTCGATGCTATATAAAGGTCCAGGTTTTTACTTTTATAGCACAGGAACTCCTCCTCCATTCCCGATGTGGGACACCAGGGCCTTACAAGTGATGATAAAGAGCTTCAGTAAGCTTATGAAAAGTTGTATAAGGAATCTCTTAACTTATCTAAATTGAATAACAAACTCACTATCAAACTCAAAGCCTATAAAAGTGGGAATGTCAAATTAAAGAAGGAGATTTCCGAGGCTAGGAATGATGCCATTAAAATTTCTAGTGATCAACAAGCTCTTTGTGCAAAACTCTTGACTTGTGAGACAGAGAGGAATAAGCTACAACAAATTTATGCAACGTATGAAGAAAAGATTGAAACTCTTGAGATGTCTCAAATTTCCTTGGAAAAACTAATGACCAAGAAAGAAGAAGAGCTCAAGTGTGCTATGGCTACCATTGGTTTTTGGAACAAAGGATCAAAGACTTTGGACAATATCATTGGGTCTTAACAAATGTGTTATGACAAGAGTGTCATTGGCTTTGGTGGTGACAAAGAGCAAAAATGGAGTGTATCTACATCTCATGATACAAGAACTCGAGGAAAGGGAGAACAAAAAATTCAACATGAGAATAGACTTCTCAATCTTCCTAGAGTTGGTAAGGCCAAAGAAAAGAAGGTACACCCCGTTTTTGTTTGTCATCATTGTGGTATGTATGGTCATATTTGCCTTTATTGTTATGAGTTACATGGGAGAGTGTCTCGTAGAGATGGAAGAAATTCCAACATTTCATGCGGTAGGAGACACTTCATTGGTGGTAATGAGGTTAAGGGTCATGTTAGACCTCGTTATTTTAATTTTCTTGAGACCAAACATGAGCAGAGGTTGTGTTTGCCCACACCTAGGAATAGGAAGTTGGAAACCAAGTCGAGACAGGTTCCCATTGAAGGGGAAGGGAACCACAACGTCAAGACACTACCCAAAAATCGCAATTCTCACAACTTTGTTCATACTAAAGTGGTTTGGGTGAGAAAACTTGACTTGTGTTAATTTGTTTATTCGTTTTAGTTTTTTTCTTTTTGCTGTTAGGTTTTTGTTTGTTTTTTCTTTTTGACTCTTTTTACTTGTTTATTTTTTGTCTTGCTTTGTTTTAAAAAGAAAAAAAAATCCAAAAAGATTTTCTTAGTATGATTTTGCAAGTTTGAAAATTTTGAGAAGTTTTTGTTGCATATTGGCAGTGATAAGAATATCCATTACATGTTAATATGTGTGTGTTTTCTCTGGTCATTTCTGATTTCGGAGTGTGTGTACTTTGATTAGTATGTCTCATTCTGTGATACCCAAAATTTTAATTTAATTCAATACTGGGTTACTATAAACTAATCATGAGTAGAGAAATATATATATATATATATAATAATTAATAAATAAATAGAATCCCTTATTATATCAAAAAAGTGCATGATTTAGAAAGTAGGGAATTAAAGATTAAATTGTTAAGGTAATAGATTGTGAGACACCGCACTTTTAGAGTATTAAATATTTTAGTGAGTGGCATGTATTGTTTCATAGTTGGGCGGTGAGGTTTTTAGATGGGAACCTAACTTATAATCATATGTAATTTTAGGAGTCATTGTGGATTACTAAAGAAGATAATAACTTTTGGAACGATAAAAAGGCCAAGAGTCAAGGACCAACTGACTCTTGGGAAATTTGTGAGTCAAGGGTCAAGGATGGTGGAAGCTTCTACACGTCTTGATTAGTATAAATAGTGAGTAAGTGAGGAAATTTCGGGGCAGCGCTAGGAACGGGAAGTGAATCAAGGTTAATTTAGGAATAATTTTAAGGTGAGTTATATTATACTTTGAGTTACCATAACATATTTTACGTATGTTTTGAGTGCCATAATTTATTTTACGCAATTTTTGTTTTATAAATTATATTAATATCTCGATTACGTGGATTATTTTCTGACCTCTATTTGCTTAAATTGAAACTTATGGATATGTTTGTTTAAATTTTAAAAATTATTTGACAATAATTTTGTAAATAATTATTTTCTGTGAGTACCACCACGGGAGTCCCATGCCTTGGGGGACTTAAATAAACCATTGCCTTCTGATTGGTCACTTTGTGGACCTCTGTTTGTCATGGATCCATTGACCTTTGTTTTAATTGTCACTCCAGTGACCTCTGTTCTGTTTTGTTCTGTACTGTAGTTATGATTATTTTCTTAATTGATTTTAGCATTCTACTTCTGTTATTTAAAATTTGTTATGTATTTCAGTTACCAAACTAATCTCTATTTAGCCAAATAATTATCTATGAAATTTTTTGTACCCTTATGCTCACTGTATAATATTTCTCACTCTGCCATGTGTTTATAACTATTATCCCATTTCAGGTGATGAGATTTAGTGGGAACGAAATTGGGAATAACTAGCAGTGTTTATTTTATTTTATTTTACTAGCTGTAATTCTAATCAGACTCTTGTAATAAAATAAAGCCCAAATGACTATTTTCCTTTTAAATCAACTTTTTGGTACCCATTTATTTTATTTTACTTTATCCGCTTGCGTTACTAATTTAGAAATTTTAGAATTATTTTATTTTTGTTGCCTTGTTACGACACCAAACCTTTGGGTACCGGGTTTGGATTGTGACACATTTTGTACACACTCTTAGATTAGCAAATATCGGAATCTTTCGCCTTAGTGATCAATTTTCTCTACGGACTTCTAGCATTGTGTCTTTTGCTTTTCTAGAGGAATTGACCTATACTAGCACGTCATGGGTGATGTTGAGTCTTATAACCACCTTCCATCTTTTTGCATCTCTACGACTTTTCCCTCAGTTCTTTGCAGTTAAGGCATAAGAAAAATGCTACCTCAAAGTCACTAACCAGGCTATCCTTATTGTATCTATGCTTCTCTAGTTTGGTTTCCATACTCTTGAGCATGAAAGCCTCCAATGAGTGTGCAAAATAAAAAAGGAAATTAAAGGAAGCAAAAAAAAATCATTGATTGAGAGGGAGCCTCCACTTTTACTCAACAAATACCCCTTGATTCCTAATAGTTTGACTTTCCTTAGTTGGGTTTAGATTCTCTTGCTTGAGGTCCAACTATCAAATCACTATTAGGATTTGAATTTAGTGTTTGTCGAACTCCAAGAGTCATACACACACACCTTTATCATGGGACTTATGCGTTTCACATAATGCATCACTTTCTATTATGAGGAATCTTTCAGAGGCTGTGCACATTGTGTTTTTAAGGAATTGTGTTTCCTGGATAATTTTGTGTGTTTTAAGGTAAAAATTTAAAATTCCTTACTTGCTTCACCATATTTTTTTTCTTGTTCATTGTTTTCAGTGTTTGTGGTTGCTTTTAGTGAGGGGGAGTTTAGTCTATCATTGCTTTAGTGAGGGGAAGTTTGGTTTATCATTGCAAAGTTTTTGTTTTTTAGCATGAACTTATTGATTGGTTTGGTAAGGGAAATTGGCATTAGTTGGTTTGCATGTTACTATGCACTGCTTATTTATTACTTACTTCTCGCTTGCTATTACTTTTTACAACATCTTGTTCTTGCTTGTGTGGTTTATGCTCCTTCTTTTGTTGATTGAGTTTCCTTTGACAATTCATGACAAAAAAGGGGAGAAGTTTGAGTCAAAATGGTTTTTGAGCGTGTCTGGATGTTTCTTAGGATTGTCATCTATTCATGTTACATGTTCTTAAAATCTCTAGTTTACATCTATTCATATTTTCATCTCATGTTTCAAGATAATCTTGTCATATGTCAATTGCTTTTTCATATACTCTTGTGGCACTAATAGTTATTTTGCAGATCATGACCTTGAAAAAGAAGTTTGTTTTTGTTGGCTGTAATGGGTTGGGGTGATTAGGATTTTATTTGTTAGGTGTGTTTTGTCACGACATTGCTAAAGAGGAGATTGTTAAGTTTTTGTTATTGGCAATTCCGTTTAACAAAACTCATTTTAATTGTAATTTTATTCGATCTTTTACTTAAGTGAGTGTAGACACCTTATTTTTGATCACCTTTAAGACTTGGACGCCATTGATTGATCACTCGATGATGAGAGTTGTGCTATGCAAATGTTCGATTTCTTCAACAAGGTGAGCTCTAAATCCCAACCTTGCACCCCATTTCGGACCAAAACTATTTTGACCAAGATTATTTTAGACCTTAAAACCTTCTCTTTCAAAATATTTTTGAAAATGTTTCTACGATGCTCTGAAGCTCGCATTTCGTTAAAAATTGCGCTTTTCGGTAAACCGAGAAAGGACAAAGTGGAAATAAATAGAAGAGAGTTGAAATCTTTGAAAAATCTTTAAAACATGTTATTTAGAGGTTTGGAGTTGAAGAAAATCGGAGGAGAGGGAAGAAACCTAGTTGGGGAAGAAGTTGGGCATGAACCGTTAAGAGAGAACTGGGCAGCCTTCACTAAATTAGGCCTACCTTTATGTACACTTGGACTTTAGTTGTGAGGCCACCACCATTGGAAAGTGGACTTTCGGGGCTTCATTTAAACTCAAGAATCTCCTAAAGCCGAGTCTAGATGAGGGAGATATGGCTGGTTGAAGTTAGGCATCAATCCGATTAAGGCAAAATTGAGCGACCTTCACTAAAATAGGAATATCTCTTAGCACACTTATAATTTTGATGTGAGGCTACTTCCATTGGAAATTATACTTCCGAGGCTTCAATTTAGACTCAAGAATGACCTGCAAAGGAGTCTAGATGAAGGAGATATGCCCATTTGAAATTAGGTTTGGAAGCAGATTTTTGATGGCCGATCGGCCACCACTGAAACTTTCGGCCAATGGTGAAAAATCAAGATATTTTTATGCCAGCTATCCCCCAAAAGCTCCAGCTGTCCAGAGCTTGATATTTTCGACCTAAGGGGCTATTTTTCTATATATAGAAGGCCTCTCTTCTTGCTTTCAAGGTTGGAAAACATGATGAGTGAAGAAATATTTGGAAAAATATCCTCTCTCTCTACAATTCTCTTTCTCTTTTGCAAATTGTATAGCCTATTCCCAAATACACCAAAGCAAACCTAGAGAGTTTCTTGTTGAGGTAATTTGAGCTTGGATTTGAGCTCTTGAAGCACTTGAGAGTGTGAAAATTGATGGTTTATAGCTTAAGGGTTACTCCTCTCCAAGAGGTATGCTTTCTCTTGCCTTTGTACCATCTTTACACCATTTGTTTTCTATCTTTTCTTGTTGTTTTTAAGCTCTTTAAAACTATTTTTATAGGCTGAAGCTTGTGGTTTAAGGCTCTTAAAGGTAAAGGGGTTAATCACCCTTCTTTAAAGCTTGCTCTCTAAGCCTTTCCACTTGTGTTTCCCATTCTTTCATCAAATTTTTTTGAGCTTTTTACCACTGATTTTCAGAAATTTCCAAAAGCTAAATAATGGTTTTGAAGTCCCATAAATGGAGGGGTTAGGCACCTCTCCTTTAGCTTGTTTACTAGCTTAAATTACTATGTTTTAGCTTATTGTTTTAGTTACCTTGTCTTCATTCCAGCATGTTTTCCAACTGATTTTGGGCTATAAAAACTCTGTGTTTTTGGGCTGAAGCTTGGGTCCTAAGGCCATTAAAGGTTGAGAGGTTGATGGCCCTTCTTTGTACCTTGTTTTAGAGGCCTTGGCCCTTGTGTTTCCCACCCTTGCATCATCTTTTTCAAAGCTTTTAAATATTGAATTTCAGAGTATTTTTAGTGGTAAAAATCATGTTTTGAGATCCAAATATGGAGGGGTTAGCCTCCCCTCCTTGTGTCTTGTTTGCATGCTTAGTTAGCTTTATATGTTAGCATATTTTTCTAGCTTAACTTAGCTCAAGTCCAGCATGTTTTAGCTTCTAAAATAACTTGTTTTAGCTTTGTTTTGGGCTAGTTAGTTTGTTTGAGTCTTGTTTTGGATAGTTGTAGTGTTAATTCCTTCACTAGCTTAGTGTTTTAAGGTTTTAACCATTATTGGTGTGAGTTGGTTGCATGTTTCTAGTGTTTTTATCACCTAATTTCAACACATACAATCTCTGCAATCTCCCTCATTTCTTCACTTTTTCATTTGTTTTGAGGGTTGTTTCAACCTTAGAGTTGCTTAAGCTTGAGGTTGAGGCTCATGCTTAATGGTTTAATTCTTCTTTGAGGGTTCATTACCAACGGCATGAAGCTTCTCTCATGCCTTAAACTACTCCTTGGTTGACACTTCTTTCACTTTAGAAGACACTCACCAATGGACTAATTGATTAAAGAATGGTTTGGTAATTAAAATGAGTAAACAAAATTGGTAAGTAAAATTATGCAAGATAAGCATTCTTTGTGTTGCATTGCATGTGTTCAAATCGGATGTTAATTTGAACACGAGGCAAATGGGACATTTCATACTCAAAGTGATGAAATGTGTTATTTTCCTAGGTCACCATTGCCCTTGATCATGCATGATAGAGTGGTGGTCATTTTGGTCTTGTTTGTGCATTTATTAAACTTGTACAAACTTGGTCCCTTAACCATCACGTATGGAAATTGCTTGGTTGATAGTTTGAGGGCCAAGAGTTTCTCTCATTTGAGCTTGTGTGATGATAAGGAGGGTAAATAGTACAAATAACCTGTGAGAATACACTGTTATGCTCTGTTTTGCTCTATGTTGCAGCATGGAAATGTGAATCAACAGTGGCCGACAGCCACCATCTGTGGCCGACCGGCCACCATTGGTAACCGATCGGCTCCTTGTCCCTCTTGTCTGCCATTAGTGATTTTTGCATAATGTGTTGGTAAGATGAAGCAGAGGTGTTCTGGAAGTTGGCAGAATTTTCAGTGATCAAATGCACAAACAGAGGCTTGCAGTAACAAGGCGGTGGCTTTTCGGGTGTAGAGTCGAGCATGCGCATGCATATCCATCACTTCCCAGGGCCAAGATAGTTGCAATTGACTTGTAATCCATTAATTAGCTAAGTAGTTAATTAGATGTGATGTAATTATTTAATTAATTAGCTAGAATAGTTACTTAGTTTCGGTTTGTAATAGTTAGCTTAATTAGTTTGATTTAGCTAGCTGGTTAGCTTTTATTCATTCGGACCCTCATTCGTGAGGGCGTGATGTTGTAATAAGTGTGCGTATGTGTGTGTATGTCTTCCAACCTCACGTCTTTCTCCCTTATATTTAATCGTTTTTTGATGGTTAGATTAGGGTCATATTTCAATTAGCATATCGCATGCTTGCATCCATTCATTTGTATTGCATGCACCGAGGCTTGGCGCATCATTCAAACTGCATTGCCATTTCAATACTTTATTTGAATATGTGTTTAACTGCATGTTATCAAATTGCTCCATATGCCATATTAGTAGCCGAGCCTATTAATTGCATATTGCATATATTGCATTAGACACTTAACATAGTTAGGATCATGCATCTTTCTAACTAATTTTTGTTTTGGCTTAGAGTACTCGGTAAGTTTTTATGCTTTAGCATACTTGCATGGGTGTGATTGCAATATTGCCATGTTTCACATGCTTGCCATGAGGCTATGTGCTTAAATGCTAAACTGCATGAATGCCTGTGGATGAAGCCTTGTTGTTTGAATTGGAACGATTCAACAAATGTGTGTTTTAAGCCTACTTTGTAGTGGAAAATCATGTTTTAAGCCCACTTTGTTTGGTGGCAAATCTGCAATCTTTAAGCCCACTTGAGGTGACAAATTCAAACTATTTTCGCAAACAAACATGAGTTGAATTGTTCTAATTTGAGCAAACTAGTCTATACTTGCTTGTAAGCATCACATAGTAAAGCTAGTTTAATAACCGATAACCAGAACAAGAACGTAGAATGTTTATAAAAAATCATACCATGATTAGTAGAGGTCGATCTTTAATCGGGCGAGCAGGGGTGCTCAATTCATGACCTTTCCCTCTCGTACCTAAGTTCCCGAGCCGAGGCAACTTTGATGATAACGGACATGTGGCCTTCGGCACGAGTCAAGGTTTCTTAAATTTTTCCAAAATAAAATATTTAGGTGGCGACTCTATATCTGGTAAAGTAGTCCAATTTTGGCACTTTTTGATTCAAAATCAATTTTCTAAAACGATTTGTCAGATTTGAACACTTTGGTTATTATCAGTTTCACATTGCACTTGTGAGATTAGATTCAGAACCACAAGAGTCTGAACTGTGAGGCCTTTCTTTCAAACCTTCCAACAGGAGGCGCAAAAAGGTCGAGCCACAGTGAGGCTATAAGTATTTAGATGCGAATCCAACCCGAATTGTGCTTATGCAGAGGAGTTTGTGATCTTAATCCTATTATGTTTGCCATTTCAAAGTTGTTTGTTCGCTCGAGTGAAAGAATGTGCGCTCGAGCGAAGAATCTTTGGTTCTAGAAGTTTTCACTAATTGTAAAAATACTGAGAAGTTACATTTTTCGCTCGAGCGACACTTTGGTGGCTCGAGCGAAGATACTTGGAAAAACACGCATTTTAGTCTCCTCACCCGAGCGAGTATTCCTTCGCTCGAGTGAGCATCGCGGCCCTGGTCTCTATAAAGCTGCGATTCAGTCTGTTTCTAAGGTACGACTTCCAGATCTTCTTATTGGTTATTAGGGTTTTCATCTGGAGCTTCTTTGCTTGTTGTTTCTTTTGATATCTATGAAAGTTTATATTATGAATTGAGTGGATTATATCTAAGGGTTTGTTTATTTGTTTTATTCACAAAAGAGAGAGTTGTTCTTCGGTGGATTCCGTGGAACTTGAGCCTAAAATTTTGGTGGATTCCGGAATGGCTTATCATCGTGGATTCGATATCAGCGTTGTTGGATTTAACGTTGGACAAGACAATTTTGAGGTGAAGACGGTGGTGGAAGAGGCACATTGGGGTCGGTTCAATTTGGGCGTGGATTCGCTAGGTAATTGAGAATGCGCTAGTGTAATTCCTTTTTGTCTTCTTAGTAGATTATTTTGTGGTTTTGGTCCGTGATTTTTTTTTATCACAATTGGAGGCGCTCCAATTGTGATTGTGATTTTTTTACGTTAAAATCATTATGTCGATTTGCCTTTGATTATTTGATTGTAAATACTATTTACTGATTAAAATTGATATATAATCACAAATCAATATCTCTGAAATTTTTGATTTTTCAATGTCTAATCAAAACCAATATAGAGAAGTAGCCATTTATTACTCTGACTACACTATCAAAATATATATATATATATATGGAGAAGGGAGGTGACTCAATACCATATACTTGCAATTAAAAATAAAGCTTCTTATGATCTCCTAGGTTGACTGAGCAATTAGAAGCTTAGATGCATATACATTCTTGGAGCCTTCACTGTTTGAAGTCTTGGCATATTAATGGTTTTTTTGGGTGCTTCAAAGCATCTAAAGTATTTAAAGCAAGTTGATTTTAGGACATATGTGGTTTTATACATGTAACTACATAGAGCAATGTATTGTTTTCCTTTTTCAAAAACAGGAGTGATGATTGGTACTATTAATTTGGTACCACTAAATCAACACTAATGAGGTGAAAAATTTAAAAAAAAAAAAAAAAAAACATAGCAACACTGTGGTAGTAGATAGGACCCACTGTCACATTATTAGTGCCACCACTAATTAGTGGTCTCAAACATTTTTGTTTCAAAAATACTTCAGACCGTTAATTGAAGACGACTAATAGATCACTAATGATGTGGTACTAATGTGGACTAACCACTGATGTGATAATTTAGTTTTTATATTTTTTTTGTTTTTTTCTTACACTACTAACTTATTAGAACTTACATTAATGGTGTAAATTTAGAGCACTGAATCCGTGTGGTTTCCTTTTTGATGGTTCAAGCAGCAGATTTGTACTTTTCTTAGAATAGAACACCAGTGTTGATTGAAAATCAATTTCAAGTATTGATTGGCACAACAAACGATTAAAACATTTTAAGAAATATTTAAATGATATCAATTATAATTATCAAACAGATTTAATTGATTATTACTTAATATATTCAATTTTAAGTACTGAATTATGTTATCGAACACCCTCTAAAATAATCTACATATGCTTAAAATGTGTAACACATTTTTTTTCACTGTTTTCAAAAATATTTTTTTATTAAATCAAAATACAAATTCATTTTGTTTTAAATTTTTGTATGAATTTGTAAATAACATTATTTACAAAATTTCACTCAAAAAAATTCAATTAACTTGAAAATATGATGTACCGCATACACTACAATATATGAGAGTTTTAGAAACTAAATTTTTTTGTCTTTAAAAGTGAAAATTTTGTTGTAAAAGACATTTAGGGACTAATTTCTATCGTCGTGAGGATAATCGCTAAAAGATTGTCCTGAAAAGTAAAAAATAAGGCTTTTAACGACAAAATTTTGAAAATGTCACTAATAAATATACTTTTAGGGACAAATAATTTGGTCTCAAAATGATTTATTTTTTGAGACAAAAAATTTGGTCCTAAAAAAATAATAATTCATCACTAATGTCCAATTTTCATTGTTAAAAATATAATGACGACACTTTTCGTAATAAAAATATTTGGTTCCTAAAAAATAATTTTATCCCTAAATTTTGGTTTCTAAAACCTTAATTTTTTGTAGTGATACTTCAACATAGATTTTAGTTCAACTAATGTAACTTAATTTTGTAATAGAGATAAATTTGATTTGAAATAGCTTTGAGAATAGAGATAAATTTGAAATAGATTTAAAATAATTTTGAGAATAAAGATAAATTTAAAATAGTTTTGAGAATAAAGATAAACAAATGAGTTTTCAATTTTGAGCTCTTAAAAACCCTTTTGAAAGTCCAAACGGGGCCATGGTCTTTGAAGTTCAAGCCCAGCTTCTACTAATTCATGTCTTCAACAAAAACTCCACTTTGGGTACAATATATGCTCTCTTCTTCTCAGCTACTTACTTAACAGCTCCATTTTGGACCATACATAGCATTTCAAAGCACTAAATTTATTATCATATTAGCACAAATCTTTATTTAATTTTTTGTTTTACAACCAAGATAAGCACTTCTGAAATGCTAGCAAACATTAATTATAATCATATGATAAGAGAAATGCTATGTACTCATAATTTTTACTTAGAATAAGTACTTAGAATTTTAATAATTTAGAGGTAAACATGGTGTCATGCAGATCACACTTAAGAACAATCTAATTCAATACATTCCAAATTCTCAATACTTTTCTCGATAAAAATTCTAAATACGTAGATATCTTGAAAAATCTAAAGATAGCTTTCTACGCATGAATCTTGTTGGGATGAAGCTTGAGAGGAAGCCCCATGGCTGGGTACGGCGTGGGCTCACGTACAATGGGCTCATTAGGGATCATTTCTGACCATTCATAATTTGTGATCAAGTGATGGATCATCAAGAGAACTTCAATTCGGGCAAATTCTGTCCCGGGGCAAATGCGATAGCCAGCTCCAAAAGGAATGTAAGTATATGGAGGGATTGAGACACTAGGGTTCTCAAATCTTGATGGATCGAACTTTTCTGGCTTTGAGAAAATGTTCTCATCCATGTGTGTAGGAGAAGTCGCCCAAAATACCTGCCAAGTTAATTGTTCCAATTCCAATGAAGTTTTTAATTTCTATATAGTTAAAAATCAAGTTTTTATTTTTATTTTTTAAATGTGGTTTGAACCAATTGGTCTATAGCAGGCACGGATCCATAATTTTTCGCGATTCTTCGAGTCAAGATAAAAAAGGTGGAACCATACCTGCCAACCCTTGGGGATGTGAAAACCAGCAAAGGAGATGTCTCTAGAGGTACGTTTGAAGTTGCCAAAAACTGGAGGAGTCATCCTCATGATCTCTTGGACCACTCTCCATGTATACTTCATCATTTGTATCTCACTCCATCCAAGCTTTCCACCAGTTTCTTCTCTTGCCTTCAGAGCTTTCTTTTGCTCTATCAAAACCCAAGCAAAAAGAAAAGGGAAAAAAAAAAAAAAAAATTTTTTTTTTTATCAAGGGCCAAATCATTAGATCATGTTTAATTAAGCAAGTTCAACTATCCATTTGACTGGCAAATACACGTATTAGTATTAGCGATATGATTATATATTAGTGAATATTGATAAAATTTTAATACATATTGGTCAATATCCTTAGGCCTTAGGTATATGATATCCCGGTTTAACTTTTAATGAGGTCTAAAGCAAAATCTTAATAGGAGGCACTTTTTTTTTATATTTTTCAAATATTTATTAATATTTTGTATATAATATGTATTTTCTATAAATAAAATTTTGGAGGTTTATTTACAGCCTTTACTATTGGGGTATTTAGTCAACGAAGATTTTTATTAATATTTTTTAAACTGGGTCCTTATATAAGATTTTCTTTTTATTTTTTGACTTTTAGATAATTAATATATATATATATTAACTTTTAGGATTGAAGCCTTTAAACAATTTTTTTTTTTTTAAATTTTTTTATGGGCACTGGACAAAGAGGTTCACCATGGTCTATTGGACAAAATGGTGTGTTTTCAAAATTTATAATTGGACATTTGACAATGAAGTTTTTCTCAAATTCTAAATAAATTATTAAATATTCTACATATATAAGTATTGTATAGCATATTTAGTAACTTAGTGGGGTCCCTACCATTATTTGGTCACACCATTTTGCATTACATGAAATTTTGTAATTTTTTTTTTTTGTACATATCTTTTGCTCTTATGATATTGATTACCTTCCAACACTTCGCTTCTGACCTCAGCATCTCTAGCAAGCAGCCTCAGCAACATGCACAGAACAATGCTAGTGGTGTCATGGCTTGCTATCATGAGAGTCACACAATTATCAATTATTTGCACATCAGGAATAAGTTCTCCATTTTCATCTCTCAGAGCAATGAAGGTTGAGATCATATCCTCTTGAGAGCTGACCTTTCCCTCTTCCATTTTTCTTCTCCTTTTGCTAATCAAATTGGACAACAATTTAGTTACCCGACGCCTCGCTTGCATCGCTTTTCCAAACACAGTTCCTGGAAGATCCAACGGAATTGACCATGCTCCTTTAATGGCGACTATAAAATCCGCGAAAAGCGCATCCTTCTCCTTCCCTTCTGGCAATCCAAACAGTAGGCTGCAAGTGACCTTGAAAGTGATTCTCTTCATTAGTTTCACCCCATGTGTTGAATCCTTTCCATTCAGTTCCTGCAATGAATTTTAGATCACATGAGGCATGTAATTGAAAATATTATTGTTCTTTGATCTTACTCTCTAGAGCAGTGCTATTCAATTCAGGATTCCAGCTTAACATGTCAAGCACTGATTGGTCAATATTATAGTAGTTTCATAGCACTGCTCAATCAGTACTGTTTGATATTAATAAGTACTCTCATAACATTATTTAAAACCATGTTATAGAGAAAGATTATATATTGTTTATTATCGAGAAAATTTATATATAAACTAATGAGGCAATTATCATATTAAGGCCTTTTTGGCATCACTTAAAAAAGATAAAAAGTTAAAAAGTCACTAAAAAAGCAAAAAAAGTTTATATTATTCACAATGTTTGGGCCAGAATCTAGGGCTGAACACTCAGAGGGCAAAATGACAATTTTCCCCTTACTTTTGTCCTTTCCTCTGAGAATACAATTATTAAAGGGATACTAGGGTTTACAGAGGGTCTCATCGCAACATCTCCTCTCCTTCTCCAAACACACGCGTAAACACTCCTCTGTCAAGCCGTCGAAAATCCCTCACCCTCACACTGTCGACTGCTGAAGCTCCGCCATAACCTCCTCCTTATAGCATCACCAAAGCCGTCCTTCTCCAAACAGACACTAAACAATCACGAATTGAAGTTGCCGACAGTCCCTCACCCTCGCACTACCAACTGCCGAAACTCTGCACAACCTTCCCTTATAGCATCACCAAAGGCATCCCAACACGTGAGCGCGTCACACTAGTACCAGAGGGAAAGGGCCAACCGACATCCAGATCTGCACCATTTCGGCTCCGTATCTCCCAAAGTAGAAGGTAACATCTCTTGCAGTCCAATATTTTTGCCCATGTCAAAAATCTGTGCATAACCCCCTTTTTAACAAATTGTTTAGCTTATTTTGCGCCATGTTCCACTTTTTAATCCACAGTACAAGATGGTGGTATGAATTTGTTTACCTTTTTTTTTGGCATCCATGTTTCGGATGTTCACATAGGCATATGAATTTGTGTTTGCATTTTTATGGGTTTTTCAAATTTTTGGCAATTTATGTCTCTCTTCTTTCCCCTTGGTTTGTTTGATGAATTCTATTTCTACTCATAAATGTAATGCATCTTATATCTAGGTATGTTTTAGACTTTTATATGACTCTGAAGAAACGATGAAGAAATCAACTTCATTTTGTAGTTGAGGATCTTGTTTTCGACTAGGATTCTGTTTATATACCATATTCACATTTGAGAAGGTGTTTTATTTATTTATTTATTTATTTTTTGGTGGTGGTATTTTACATTTTTTTATAGCATCAGGGTAGTACTTTCTTTTGATCACAACCGAGCCTAAACATTGATTCTCTCACCCCATACCCGATAAGAAATTCCCTCTTGTCCGACTTGTTTACGTGGACCATTGTGTTTCTTTTATGTTGATTATTTGTGATTAAGAAATAAAATACGTAGCACCACCATGAAAATATATAATTTTATTTTTAAATTATAATTTGTCTTAACTGTATTAGCAATATCGGAGTAATAATTGTTATAAAAATACCTAACATGTAATATGAAAATTCATACACAATGGTTCTCATCTAGGAAAAGCAATGTAGGTGTCGACCCTTTTTTTAAGTTGTGATATTTGACAATTATTTTTTAAAATCTAAAAAATTTAAGAGAGGTCAATGCAATTTTTTTTTGTTATAATAAAAAACAGATTTTCTCAATTTTCAAAATTATTTGAAAATAGTAGCAGTCTGAGCTATCGAAAAAATTAATATATTCGAAAAGTATGAATAATACGCAAAATTTGATTGCTCCAATATATATATATATATATTTGAAAAGTATATAACTCTCTTCACAAAAATAATATATATATTTTGCTATGTCATATTTTACCGTGATATTTTTTTTATCTAATTATGAGCATAAGTTTATTGTAAGAGTAAATTTTTAAAAAAAATTAAGGGCAAAAGTACAAAAGAGAGAAGAAATAAAAATAGTTTATATGATTTTATAAAAATACAAGTTATATTTTTAAATCTGTGTAGGAAAATACTATGTGGTCAATAGCGGCTATAACAACAAGACAGGATATCTAACACTGTACAAGGGGTATAGATATCACCAAAATGCCTATCGGAGTCGAATACCATAGAACGACTTCGAACGGTTCAACAAGGCACATTTGTCCTTGCATAGTTGTATCGAGCGGACATTTGGTGCCTAGAAGTCGAGGTGGGGGGCTTTGCAGAATATGCCGAAGTTAAAAGTTTCTGTTCAGGTGCCCTTTGTACGTGCGTTGATGGCGTTACATAACTTCATACGCAAGAATAGTGAAATTGCAAGGTGACGCTAAATATCGCAGATGACGACGAATACGTGGCGCCGCAAATGCCTGACCACCCCAAATATACCCAAGTTGCTGATATCATGGAGTCAGGGGACCAAGATTCAGAAATGGCCACTGTAAGAGCGAATATTACATACGCATTGCGACGGTAAGCGTATATGTAGGGCCGAAGCATTTGTTGGTGTGATGGGTGTTATCTTTGCTATATGTTGTATAAAATTTATGTATATTGTTGAAACAAAAAATTGTATTACGTAATCATAACTTAGAAGGATATAAGTTGTTGTACAAAATTATCAACAACCAAAAATAATATTGTAATTATCAACAACCAAAAATTCATAAACACGTAAGGTTTTTAACATTGTAATTGTATTTTTAAATTTTCAAGATAATAAAAATAATTAATTTTTTTTTTTGAAAAGTTTGCATTTGTATGTTCTAATTTTGGAATATTTGTTTCACTGTCATTAGTAACATTATTGAAATAATTTATAAATTTATAATATTATTGTTCATGACTACAAATTAACATAGAAAATAGGAAGAAAGTATGTATATATTTCACGTGACAGCTACGGTAATGTATTTGTAGCGTGAAGTCAAAAATGTACATTTGTTAACCAACAGTAGCACATCCCTCATTTTTGTTTAATTTGTTGCATTTTATTTTTTGGCTTTTTAATTTAATTTTTTTGGATTTGCTTTTTTTTATATATTGCATATCAATAATTGTACTATTGGGCTGTCACCATTATGACATTATTGAATTCAACACAATAATTAAAAAAACACAAGATTGTACATCTCACAGGTGAAGAAAAAAAAAAAAATCAGTGCAGCTCAGTGCACTGTCTCAATATTTTAATACATATTTTTTTTGTAAAATATCAAAAAATTATCTCAATTAATCACCTTTTTTTTTTTCTACTTTTTAGCCAAATAAGTCAAAAAATAAAAGTATCCTTATATAATCAACAATGCTAGATATCATGAAAAAACTTTTATGAAAATGATCATGAAAGATTTATGACCCTTGAATTACGCTTAAAATAAAGCACCACACACTAATCAAGGTAATCTAAGGATCATAAATATTTCATGATTATTTTCATAAATTTTTTTTCATGATACCTAACTTTTCTCTTATATAATTCATCTAAAACAACCCTTAAATGAATCCCCATTTCACATTTTACCGTTTAACCACTTAATGTTACAACAATTTATAAAATTAAAAAGACGAAGAAGAAGTTTATTTGTGCATTTAAGGAACACAAAAACAAGCATCCAAAATATCAATCAGGATTCCGTCATTGACTTTCCTCCTTGATATTTGATTTGTTGGGTCGTTGGGCTCACTTTTAGTTACAATTTTGATAATTCGAATGGTTCATATTTTAAGATTTGTTGATTATATCACATTTAAAAAAAATCAAATTCATCGGATATCAGAAAATATGTGTTCGGAAAACTGTTTATTAAAATTTTAAAAAAAATAATTTTTAATTTGATGATCCGAACACTTATTTTTTGATATCCGATCAACTTAATTTTTTACAAATATGATATACTCAATAAACTTTAAAATATAAACAGTCTGAATAATTGAAATTAAACTTAGAAATAGGCCTAATAACACAGCAAGTAGAAAGTCAAGGAAGGACTCTAATTCCCAAAATATATGTAAGGGTTGTAAGATATTACTTGGAATAGTTGTTGCTTGACCAGTAAATCCATTTCACCAACAAATCTTTGAAGGCTCTCATGTCTGAGAAAGGTCATCATTGCCCCCCTAATAAGCTTGTGTGTGGATCCTGAGACCTCAAAGATGCTGTGCTTCCCAAATATGCTTCCTGAAGACTTTGGTAAGTTGCTGACAATGCCATTGTCACCCCCACTGAACACTAACCTGTTACCAGCTTGTCCGGTGACAACAACCGCCTTTGAACCGACTAGCGAGGTCTTAAACACCGGTCCATACTTGGTGACGCGGTCTGCAATCCATTTATCTGGCATGTTTTGCTTCTGAGCCTTGCGGAAAGTTAGGGTTTCTCCGACAATTGGAAACCCATAGGACCCCGGGGGAAGGTTTTTGCCTCGATGAAGAGAGAAATTGAGCTTCAAGTATGCTCCAAGAAGGGCTATAAAAATGGTCACTAGGATAATAGTTTGAAATGGAAGTTTTGATTCAAAAGAGGGAACTTCAAGGTTAGAGGGGACCTCCATTGTCACTTGGGTACATAAAGATGAAGATGCATGTTTGGGTTTTTATAAAGGGAAAATCTAAGAATGTAGGACAGATCCAGGATTGTATAAAAAGGCCAACATATACATTAACAATTTTTTTTAAAAAGAAACTTATAAATTACAACATCAATTTTTATTGGTAGAAAAAAAAAAAAACAAGAAAATATATAGATAAATAACTTTATCCCCCTTGTTGAGTTCATGCTGAGTTATGAAAGATAATAACAGTAAGGAAATCTAAATACTAAAATGAGACATCTTGAGTTGTGGTCAATACTTTTTCATGCCATTAAAATATCTACCATAAAATTAAGGATAAATTATAAATACATTTTATGAAATTTGTTTAAAATAAGAATTACCTTATGTGATTTGAAAAATTACAAATACATTTATGACAGAATTTTTTATTTAACAGAATTAATTGAAAAAGTAAAATTTCTAAATGTTCACCTATACAATAATAAAATTATCTGAATTATTAATTGAAATAAAATTTAACATTATTAAAAACTGTGAATTAACTTGATAATTTATTAATAAAAGGATCTATTTGTTATGAAATTAGAAACCTTAGGAGACATAATGTAATTTCTAGAACCACAAAGATAATTTCTAATTTAAGTAAATATCAGGAGATGTGTTTGTAATTTATCCTAAAATTAACATTTAAATCTTTAAAAATGTCTTTCTTAATGACTCATCCTCTACCTACTTTTCTTTTTGGAAAAATTATAATTCAGTGTAAAATAAAAAATAAAAAAAATTACAAATACATGAAAAAAATAAATTATATTTTTAATTATTAAAATTGATAAAATTTATCATTAATTTATAATTATTTTTTACAATTACACTTATTTGTAATATTCTCTTTCTTTTTTGTTGGCCGGAGCTTGTAATCGGTGCTTACGAGACACTATTTATTTTATTAAATATTGACCCACTTTTTATTTTATTTTATATTTTAACCTTATGTTTCAGATATATATATATATATATATGGGAGACAATCACTTAATTTTATTTTATAAAAACTTATATAGAATAATCACCTAATAAGTAATTAATAGATAATGCTATTGTATGACTTAGTCCCGTTTGTTTTTAAAGGTAAAATATAAATGATTGATAGTGAGAGGATTGATAGTAAGGAGATTAAGTAAATTTATATTTATTTTAATGATAATTGTTAGTGTAGGGATTGTTAAATTATTACCCTATAAAAAAAATATAAAATATTAAAATAAATAAAACTATGATTTTTACTTAACAAAAAAATACAAAAATATTAAACATTAATGTTAAAAAAAATGCCCAACATGTAAAAAAAAAAAAAAAAAAAAAAAAAAAAAAAAACTTGATCCTATGGGACTAATTTCCTAATAACACCTCTACCTTCTCCATTTCAATCCCAACACCCAGACCCATCCTAATCCCATTAGATTATGAATCTCTTTTTTATCTTCCAAAACAAACACAACATTATAGTGGGTTTTACATCCATCTCAATCCTAATCCCAATCCCACTCCTACCTCTATCTCACAAAATAAATGGGGCCTTAATTCCATTCACAGAAATAAATTATGAAAAAATATTAAAATAGACATAAAATTAATGTTCTCTAGTTTGGAATGATAAATAAGTGTATTTTTTGACTTTTTACGAAAAGATATACAAAAAAATAAAGAAGTAGTGTAATTCAAAAAAATTAAAAGATAAAAAGTGTGTATTTATTAATACACCCCAAACAAGGCTCAAGATTCACCAATGCTAAGGCCTCGTTTGGCTAGTGACTTTTTTAGTCAAAAAGTCATTAAAAAAAAATCAAAAAATCAATAATTTATACTAAAAAGTCAAAGATTCTCTTTTTTTTTTTTTTTACATATCTTTTCGTAAAAAATTAAAAAATTATTCTAAATATATTAATTTTTTATATCATATTTTAACTAAAAAATTTAAAAGTTACTTAAAAAAAATCCGCTTTCAAATTAGGGCTAAGAGTACAGAATGCAACCTACGTGCACATGGCTTTAACTATATATTAGGCCTGTTTGGTAGAGTTTATAAGCTGCTTATTTCAACTTTTAGCTTAATTTAAGTCAAAATATTGTGTTTGGTGTAGTTTAAGTTAACCAGCTTATTGCTTAAATCAAACTATTTCTCAGCTTATCTCAAAAGTTGGTCAGGGGGTGTTTAAATTTTTGACTTAAGCGCACAGCTAGTGTTGGGGTGCTGAAACTACTTAAATGTCCTCGTCAGTACCCAAATATTAATATTATTAATTAATATTAATTAAAAAATAAAAAATTGTATATTTTTGAAGAAAAAGAAAAAAATCAATATTAATTGAAAAATAAATATTAATTGGTATTAATTATTAATAAATTCACATTGTATATTTTTATATTAATTAAAAAATAAAAAATTGTATATTTCTGAAGAAAAAGAAAAAAATCAATATTAATTAAAAAAATCAATATTAATTGGTATTAATTATTAATAAATTAATATTGTATACTTTTGTAATGAATTAATTATTAATTGATACTAATTAATAACAATTGTTGATTATTAATATTAATTGATACTAACAAAAATTAAATATTAATATTAATTTATACTAATTAATAATTTTCATATTAATTGAGACTAATTAAGCCATTAATTGATACTAATTAATAATTCTAGTATTAATTGATATTAATTAAGAAATTAATTTATACTAATTAATTTATAATGGAAAATAATTATGACAATAATACTTCCATTACATTTTTAGCAAATGTTTCAATTTTTATATTAATTGATATTAATTAATACTACTTATATTAACTTTTATTAATGAAATATATATTTTTAAATTAAAACTGAAAAAAATGACAAAATAATCATTTTTATATCATATAAGGAAAGAAAGGACAATTATACAATAAAAAACTATTTCACAATTTATTAATCAAATACTACTCTGTTGTTTAAATTTATAATCTCACAGCTATACCAACTAGATTAATAATTTATATTCATAACTATAAATCATAATCTATTAAATTATAATGAATTGTCTGTATTCAATTTCTGTACACCTAACATGCCTCATGTGAGTAGGGGATTCCTATAACAGTGGTGATAGATCCCACTAAAAGGAGACCACTAAAGTCAGCTCTAATGAGCTGGCAGTCCAAAAAAAAAAAAAAAAAAAAAACAAAGAGTAAACTATCAAATCAATTGAGAGTACAGTATTTTTAGAGCTGTTAGTGGTCACTGATTTAGTGGTCTCAAACAATTTTCTTCCTATAAGGATGCCAACAATACATGCTTCATGACACGAAGAACAAGAAGTCAACAGAAGCTACAAATCAAACTGTTTACTTAACTCCAAAAGCTATAAGTTTGGATAGCTTACATCGACCAACAATACATGCTTCATGACACGAAGAACAAGAAGTCAACAGAAGCTACAAATCAAACTGTTTACTTAACTCCAAAAGCTATAAGTTTGGATAGCTTACATCGACCTGTTTTGTACGGCTTATTTTTAATTTATTTTAATTTTTAATTTAATTTAAATTATTTTGATATATTTGATTTAATTTAATAATACAGTTTATGATTTTTTATAAGTCAAAAATTAATTTATTCTTTGAGTGAGGAAAGAAAAATTTAATTTATAAGTAAAAAATCAGCTTATGTTCACAATTATAAATTATAAGCTATAAGTTGTTAAACTACAAGTTATAATCACTTTCTTACAATTCTATCCAACGGGGCCATCAATTGATTATTATTATTATTATTAATTTATTTTTTTTTGAGCGGTCCAACAGATTGTTTTAATAGTTGTTTAATTTTTTTATAAAAAGATATATCACAAAAATAAAATCGATATAAGAATTTATAATAACGAATAGTTTACAAATATAAACAAATTCATGGAGTGAGCGTATCCTGTGTTTTCGATTGCTGTGATTCATAACCAATAGAAAGATATGAACAAAGGCATCAATAACATAACAACTCCCCACTTTCTATTTTTAACTAATTTAGGAAACCAATGACCTAAAATACTATTCTCATAGGTTCCTTCAACAATTCCATCTTTTAGGGAGTAATTCATTGGAAATTGTTTTTTTTTTTATCGGTAAATTTTTTTTTATTGATGTAAGAATTAAGTACAAAGTATAAAAAAAAATACATCAATAAAGAAGAGTGAAAAATCTAGAAACCCCTTAGATGTTGATTTGTGATTATGTATTAATTTTAAGCAGAATATAACAATCCCAATCAAATAATCAAAGACAAATCGACACAATGATTTTTACGTGAAAAAATCACAATTGGACACTTCCAATTGTGATAAAAAAACCACGGGCAACTGCCACAAGACAATCTACTAAGAAGAATTAAAGGAATTACACAGGTATACTCTCAATTACCTAGCGAATCCACAACGCCTAATTGAACCAACCTCTATGTGCCTCTTCCAACCCCATCTTCACCACGAAATTGTCTTTCTGATGAGCCACTCCGGATTCTACCAAAGCTTCAGGCTCGAATTCTTCAGAATCCACAACTAAAGAACAATTCTCTCTTTTGTGTATAACAAACAAACCTTTGATGTACTCTTTTTAAACCATGAGTTGAATACTCAATAAAATATCAAAGAAAAATAACAAAATATCTCCAGATATAAACCTTCAAGAACCAAAAAGAAGATCTGGAGGAATTCAATGAACCCCTTAGTTTTGGGAGAAAACCAAGTATTTATAGAGAACCAAAAGTAATCCTAGATTGGAAAGAAAACAAACTCCTTGAGAAATCCGAATTCTGAGGCTTGTTCGAGCGAAGCTTTGCTGGCTCGAGCGAGGAGTGTATTTTTCATGATTTCTACTAGTGCCTTGGCTCGAGCGACGAATCCTTGGCTCGAGCGAGGAATACACTCTTTTAGGTTTTTGTATGAACGCAATCCTTGGCTCGAGCGAGAACTCCTTGGATCGAGCGAGCAAACCTTCGCTCGAGCGAGCTCTTCTTGGCTCGAGCGACCAATGGCAGATATGCAATTTTGAATGCAATTTTGAATGCAATTTTGCATTTTGCTTCGGTCGCGAGCTGACCGAGCAGCTCGACCCCCGTAATAATCAACGAAGTGGCAATCTTGAAAGCATTAACATCACAAACTTCTCTACATGGCTCGATTCGGGTTTGGATTTACATCTAATAAACTCATAGCCTCACTGAAATAAAAGTCGAAAATAAATACATCTGAAAGGAGTTTTGTCAAACGGGGTTGCCAAGAATAAAAACCTAACAAAGATGAAAGTACAAAAGTATCACAATGAGCTAAATCATCATAATGAGCTAAATCATCCCAATTAGGTTGGCACAAAAAAGCTCATCCAATCATTTGCTAGCACCCCTAGAGTTAGTGAGAAACCAACGAAAGAAACAAATCAAACACCACAACGAAATAACCAACAGATAGACTCAGCCATTCCACCATACTTTTCCACAGCAAAACACACTAGAGACCATCCCAGTCCAAATAACAGCCATATTAACAAACAGAACAAAATATACCAACTCAACAGACCAGCCTATTAGACCTATATATCAGAGTTTAACAGACAGAGTTAAGAAGCCAAGAATCAACACATCTAAAAGTAGCAGCAACCTCACCAATAGCCAATTGAACAAACAAGAATTCAGACCAGTGACCCTCTACAACATCTGTTGCAGGACACATTAGAGAGCACCACAGAAGACAGAGCACATAGTCGATAGATCAGTCCAAAATGCAGAACTAAAACACAGCCCATAATCAACCTCAAGCAGTAGCCATGATCAGTTCATGATGCATACTTTAACTTGCTGTAGATTATTCACTATGTCATTAACTGAGTAACTAAAGTAAGGGTTAGAAACTCTGACTCACAATGCAATCCTGACCTTTATAAGCTCACATAACCCTTCCAAATCCACTTGAGAGCCATTAAAGATACTATCATTTCTTTGCCTCCAAATAGACCATAGTACTGTCAATGGGATGACTTTTTTTTTTTTTTTTTTATACCCCTCCCACCATTGCAATAGACCTGACACTGACCCCAGCATAGCCCAAAAAACTCCCAACTTGTTGATAATATTGGACTAGATTCTTCAAACAAGAGGGCAACATAGCAACACATGATTTACAGTTTCCATTTCATTCATGCAAAAAATACAGTTTACATTTGAGATTTCACTTAGAACTCCAATTCTTTGGGGATAACAGGCTGTCTTGATCCTCTTTCTCCATGCTAACCACCCAAAAAATTACACCTTTGGTGAAGCCATATTCTTCCAAATGAATTTCCCTAAGTTTACATTAACTTCAGATTGTGGTTCACATCCCTTGTAGGCTAAAGCGACTGTAAACCTACCAGACTTATCTGCATTCCAGCTTAATGTATCCAATAGTCCTTCCTTGAGAACAGGTGTATTTTGTAACATCATCTTCAACCTCCCCAATTCTTCACTTTTCCATTGAAACAGGGTTCTTCTAAAGGCCAATCCCCACTCTTTATTCCCACCTCTCCTGCTATTGATCACTGCCATTGATTCACCTTTATGAAGAGCCACAGAGAATAGTCTAGAAAATACATCTTTTAAACACTCATTGGCAACCCAATTATCAAGCCAGAATTTTGTTCTCCTCCCATCACCAATACTAAGTTTTATATTAACCTTGAAAAATTCCACTACCTCAGGGCTAGATCCCGCAACCCCTAATATATCTCTCCAAACCATAGACAACCTTGTACTTACAACAGCTAATGGCCACCAACCCCCACCACCCTCTGGGTATTTGTTACAAATCACTTTTTTTCTAGAGAGTGTCATTTTCACACACAAATCTCCACCACCATTTCAAAAGAAGACAATCATTCATGAGTTTCACCTTACTAATGCCTAACCCCCATTTACTTTTGCTTTGAGTGATTTCCCTCCATTTCACCAAATGGATTTTCTTTCTCAGCTCATTACCCCTCCAAAGGAATTTAGACTGAATTTTATCAATCTCTTTTGCAACCCCTTCAGGCAACTTAAATAAGGATAAGTAGAAAATAGACAGGGAGGAGAGCACTGACTTTATCATTGTCATCTTACCAGCAAAAGATAAAAATCTTCTTTTCCAAAAAGCCAACTTCTTTTTGAATTTGTCAATAACATGTTGCCAAGTCCTTCTTCGCCTTGGATTAGCACCCAAGGACATACCCAAATATTTTAATGGTAGATCTCGAGGTAGACAGTTCAAGATGGCAGTTGTAATCCTTTTTTTTAATTCTCCTAGGAAGTTAGGTGAGAAAAGACAGATCTAATATATTATAATTGTGTTATAAATTCATATTTGTATATTATAATTGTATGTCAACATGTATACTCGCATTTTTCTATTGGAAAATTCTATATATATCTTTCTTATGATATTTTTGAGTCAATGGTTATGACTGTTAATTATGATATATTATGATGTTAATTATAATATTATTTTAATTATGATTTAAAAATTATTTAGTTATATTTCATATGATGTTTGGTTATAACTTTTTTTTTAAAATTTTTTTATAATTATGACTCACATATTATTGAGTTATGTTATTTGTGATAATTAAACTCACAAATGGCATAATTTGTGTGTACCATAAGATTATCCTTTTTTATTTTTATTTTAAGTCTTGACTGGCCTTAACAAATTTGGCATAATTTGTGTGTACCATAAGATTATCCTTCTTTTGCCCAAAATTTTGAATTTGGTATCAAAGCTAAGATAATTTGAGGTTATTTTTTTGGGTCATTCTGCTATACATATCATATGCAATGACATTTTGTGGTGTTGATATCACAAAATCTCATAATTAAATCACTTTTAGTCATACTTATAATTAAAAGAACTATAATAGATCATAACCCACTATCACTTAAAGTATAACTAAAGATTTTTACGATCATAATGTTTGGAAAGTGGCTAAAATAGCCAAAAAGCTAAAAAGCCAACTAAAACACATCACATCACCTCTCTACTTTTCTGCACACCTTTTCGTAAAAAGCTAAAAAGTTACTAAAATAGTCTGTTCCCAAACCAAGCCTAAAATAACAACAATAATAAATCATAATTACAATAAATTGTAACCAAAAATTATTTCGGTCATAACTAAAATAACAATTATAATTTGTCATAATTAATACATAACTAAATTATAATTAATACTACAATGAGAAATAACTAAATGCCATAAAAATCATAATTAGGACATATAAAAGTGTGTATTATAAAATTTCTTTACTTTTTGTACTTTTTTTTTTATTATTATTTTTATTTTTTTAAAGAAATAAGAATTCAAAGTATAAGACCAAAAAAATAGTAAAATATGGTGGGTGCAACTCAAAACTATTGGAGTGCAACCCTTCTATATTTGTGTAATTATTTTTTATCTGTTTGATTAAGACCTAATTATTCCTCCTTTTTTTTTTTATTTTTTTTTTATACTGTTCAAATGCCTTGTCCAAACCAGTTGGATAGAAGTCTAATTTTTTTTTTTTTCGGTTTCTTGGTTTTCCTGCTTTGTCTTCGTCCTCCATCATACTTAAAAAATAAAATAATAAAGCAACGTCTAAAAAATTTCATGATAAAAACGATTCGGAAAAAGTCAAAGATGGTAACTAATAATTGCTAACCAAGGCGGCAAAGTTAGCAACTACGGGATGATTTTGGCAAGTTGATTAAAAATTAATTTTTAAATTTTTTTTGTGTGTAAAATTTATGAGAGAGGACATGATTTAAAATGGGTTAAAAGTTAAAAATTAATAGTTTACTTACTTTCTAAATTGCCCATGCGTCCCTAATAAAGAAAAGAAAATAAAAGAAAAAAACAAAAGGCACATCATTTTAACGAGTGAAAAATTTTGGGAATAAAAATTTAAAAATAAAATATTTTAAGAGAAAATTGGTGCTAAATCACATTGCCACCCCTATAAGTTATTAAGGATAATGGCGATTCTAGCGGAGACAAAAGGACATTTGTTAGTCAAAAGTCTATTATCACTCATTTTATTTTAGCTTATTTATTCACAAAATTTTTTTATCTGTTCAATTTTTTAAACATATTTGTTCAAATTTCCATCTATTTATCAAAATTATTGTAACATTTTTAATTTAACTGCTGAAATTCACCAAGTCTGTTTTCTCTCTCTGCTTGAATCTCCCTCTCTCTTTCTATAGCTATATATATATATATCTCTTTTCCAAGCCTTAGCTACCAACCAAATCAAAACCCATAAGAAATACAAGGAATCAAACATGCCCAGAACAAATAGGTAATTCATATGAAGATTTGGGGCACCAAAATGCCAACCCTTGTAATACGCAGCTACCTTAAACCCTAGTAACAAAACAAAGATCCATAGAAACACTTTTATGCAAGAATAGATACGAGCTTTGACAGTGAAGTTCTCCGTGACGGTGTTGGTTTTTTCGGAGATGAAACAACAACAAACGGCAGAGACGAAGCCAAAGATGGCGAAGACAATGAAGGTTAAACATTTGGCAATGTGATAGGCCTTGAAGATAAGAACCCAAGTGAGCTGGGGAAATGAGAGAGGAAATCATTTTGAGTGTTTAATGGACCAGATGCGATTGTCTCTCTCTTCTTTCTTTCTTCATCTCTAATTTTACAATTTGAGTTGATTTTGGTGCGGTAGGCCTTGTTTCTGGCTTTGTGGTTAGTGAGTATGAGAGAAAATCATGACGATTTTGGGCAAAGCTTCGGTGGTCGCAGCGATAGAGGTGGCAGCCACGAAGAAAGTTACGCGTGGGCCTCATCGTAAGAAGGATAAGTAGGTTCTCAAGGTCAGCTGATTGGTGAAAGATGGCAAGATCCGAACTTGCGAAGAGAAATGATCATCGGATGTGAGAGAGACAGAGAGACAGATAGATAGAGAGAGTCATCTCTAGAGAGGAAGAACGAAGAAAGAGAAGAGAATGAGTGATGCTGTGTTTGGTTGGGGAGAGAGAGAGAGAGAGTCGTCTCTAGGGAGGAAAAATGAGAAGAGAGAAAAGAGAGAGTGATGCTGTGTTTGGTTGAGGGATTTAAGAAGGGATTTGGAAAAGGAAAAGAAAATGTAAGTGTGAATAAAATATACTTATATTTTACCCAATTTCACATACCTTTTCTCTTTTCCTTTCCAAATCTCTCCTCAAATCCCCAAATCAAACACAAGCTAAGTGAGATTGTAGAGAGAAAACTAGAAAGAAAGTAAGACTTTAGAGAAAGAGGGACAGAGAAAGATAGAAGGGATTTCAACAGATATACAACGATAAGAAATATCCTAATGGACTCAAATAAATAGTGTAGTTTGAAAATCAAGTGGTAAGAAGATTAAAGAGATGAAGAAGGGTTATCGTGAGCTTGCAAAAAGATATGGCCACAAAGGAGCTTCATCAAGCAAATTAGGCCCAAAAGGGACAATATGGAGAGCAATAGTTGCGGTAACATTTGTTTCTTCATCATCTGCTAATAGAGTGGCTAGAGATAGAGAAATGCTTAAAGTGGCTTATGAAACTTTACAAATGGGAAAATTATTGGGAGTAAATTACAAAGGTAATGAAGAGGAAATGATGTCCAAAATTATGGAGCTAGAGGCAAAGGATAGAGCAAGAATGGGATGGGAAACTGATGCTGCAGTTTAAAGTGTAGCTTTGGGGGTCAGAGGTCAGTGTTAAAGGTTAATGATGAAGGTACTAACATGGAATGTGAGGGGTTTGGGAAGAAAGGAAGAAAGATGTAAAACAAAAAACATGTTGAAAGCTAAAGGAGTTGACATTATTATTTTCCAAGAGACAAAGAAAGCATTTATGTTTGAAAAGGAGATAAAGGAATTATGGGCTGGGGACAGGATGGAATTCATGTCAGTTGATGCTGAAGGTATTGTTGGTGGCTTATTGTGCATATGGGATCCAAGAGTGCTGCGGGTCTCAAGTTGCTGCTGTAATAGAAGATTTATTCTTCTATCAGGTACCTTATTCTTCTATTTCGAATGTGTTATAATTAATCTGTATGCACCAAATGAAGTGGGCCATAGAGGGAAACTTTGGGAGTGTCTCTTGAAGCTAAAGGAGGAGTTTTCAAATCCTTGGTGCTTGGGGGGTGATTTCAATGAAATCAGAAACATTGGAGAGAGAAAAAGATGTTCTAGGATGGAGAAGGATATAAAGGAATTGAATGATTTTATTGATAAAAGTGAGGTGAATGACTTGCCCCCTATTAAGTAGAAGGTACACATGGTGTAATGTCAGGGAAGGGAAAAAATGGAGCAGAATTGACAGGGTACTAGTAGAACCAAAATGGTTGGAATCATTTAATCTGAAGTTGTGGGGGTTACCTAAAGCTATGTTTGATCATAGTTCTTTACTTTTGATGGAAAATAAGAGAGATTGGGGTCCTAAGCCATTTAGGTTTTTAAATGCATGGTTATTACACCCAAATTTCTTACCTTTTGTGGAAAAATGGTGGTTGGAACATCATGTGGAGGGATAGGGGTTGGTTTTAGATTATTTTAGAAGATGAAGGAACTGAAATTAGCACTTAAACAGTGGAATAGTGATGTATTTGGTAATGTAAATACTAAGTTGAAGCAAGAAGAGGAAGAGCTTCATAAGATTGATATAATAGCAGAGGCAAGAGAGCTTGAAGAGGAAGAAAAAACAAGAAGAAGAGAGGATAAAGTTGTAGCTTGTAGATTAAATAAAATGGTGGAATGGTTGTGGCTTCAGAAATCAAGACTGAATTGGAATCTGAATGGTGATAAAAACACAAGATATTTTCATGTGGTAATTAAGTGTAGACAGGAGAGAAATGAAATCAATTCTTTAACTATTGGGGATGTGTTATTTGATGATCCATGCAAAGTTAAGCTAGAGGTTCTAGCTCATTTTGAAAAACAATTTACTGAGGATTAGTGGTATAGACCTATATTGGGCGCAAAATTTTCTAAGGAAGAGATAAGGTTCACTGTTAATGATTGTGATGGTAATAAGGCGCTAGGCCCAGATGGGTTTAACTTGGCTTGTATTTAGAAGTTGTAGAAGGTGATGAAGATTGATATGCTTAATTTCATGGTTGAGTTCCATAAAAACAGTAAGCTGGTTAAAGGGATCAATAATTCTTTCATCACTTTGGTCCCTAAGAAGGAGAATCCAATGGGTTTAGCTGATTACAGACTAATTAGTTTGGTTGGTTCACTATATAAAATTCTTACTAAGGTTCTATCCTCCAGGTTGAAGGTAGTGATTCCTCATATTATTAGTGATAATCAATTAGCATTTATTGGAGGAAGGAACATTCTAGATGGAGTGTTGCTGGCCAATGAGGTTGTGGATAGTTGGAAGAAAACCAGGAAAAGAGGTTTGCTCATAAAGTTAGATTTTGAGAAAGCTTATGAGTCTTTGAATTGGGACTTTTTATTGTTAATGATGATAAATTTTGGGTTTGGTAAAAAGTGGGTGAAGTGGATAAAGGAGTGTATAACCTTTGCTAGATTATCCGTGCTTGTTAATGGAGCACCAACTGATGAGTTCAGTCCACAAAGAGGACTCAAACAAGGAGATTCCCTATCCCCTTTCTTGTTCAACATAGAAGTTGAGGGTCTTAGTATATTAATGTCAAGGGCTCTAGACTTGGAGTTGATAAAATGAGTGAAAATTGGCTTAGATAGGGTAGTTATTATTCATCTTCAGTTTGCAGTTGATTCTTTAATTTTGTGTGAAGCTGATGTTTTGGAAGTTTGTAATTTGAGGAGGATTCTGAGGTGTTTTGAGTTGCTGTCAGGTCTGAAGATCAACTACCACAAAAGTGTAGTCAGCGAAGTGGGTGCTTCTGTTGAAATTATGAATGAGTTTGTATCAGTATTAAATTGCAAAGTGAAAAATACCTAGGACTACCATTGGGTGCTAACCCCAGCATAAAAGCATCTTGGAGACCTGTCTAGGACAAAGCTAGAAGCAAACTGGCAGGTTGGAAAAGGAAATTACTTTCATTCGCAGGGAGACTCACTTTAATCAAATCTGTTCTTTCTTATTTGCCTATATACTATATGTCTTTATATAAATTGCCACAGGGTGTTGGTAGAGAGCTGGACAAGATTCAGGCCTTATTTCTCTGCAGAGGAATTGAATTGAGAAAGAAGGTTCACCTAATAAAATGAAAGGAAGTACCCAAACCAGTTGCGCAAGGGGGTTTGGAGGTTTGGAGAGTTAAAGAGGTCAATGATTGCCTTTTATTGAAATAGTGGTGGAGCTTTGGTGTTGAGAGCAAAGCATTATGGAGAAGAGTTATTTGTGGTAAGTATAAGATCGATGAGGGGAATTAGAGGCCTTCAATTAGCCTTAATAGCAGGTGCTCTAAACTTTGGAAGGATATAATATCAGGCCCTGAACAGAGTAGCAGTCTGGTGGAGTTTTTTTATGGATAATTGTAAGACGAAAATGGGTAGTGGCCATAGAGTCAAGTTCTGGGTTGATAAATGGTGTGTTAACTTATTTCTCAAAGATGAATTCCTACTCTTGTATAGATTGGAAGTAAATAAGGAAGAGTCTCTATCTGCTATGGTGGACAGAAAGAAGGAAACTGATGAGTGAATGTTCCAGTTTAGAAGGGAATTATATGATTAGGAAAAAGTCAAGGCCACCAGATTGGTAAGCCAGTTAGAGGCAAGTCTTGTTATTAGGCAATCATCAAAAGATACACTAGTCTGGAATGCTTCTACAACTGGGAGATTTACAGTGGAATCAGTGTATAAATTTTTGGCAGGTGGCTTTGGCAACCTTAGTCCTATTAGCAAAAGGATTTGGGTCAAGCACATCCCCCCATAGAGTTCAATGTTTTGGTTGGCTTACATGGAAAGGTAGGTTAAAGACTGCAGATTTTCTTATCAGGATTGGTGTTATGAATGTTAATGCATCTTCAGTATGTTGTCCGTGCAAATCTGTGGATGAATCACTTAACCATGTTTAACTATCATGTACAATTGCTTGGAGAGTGTGGTCAACAATGCTAAGATGGTGGGGTGTTCAAGGTGCATTGCTAGACACTGTGAAGGCTACGCTTAATTGGTAGGCATGGGTGAAGCTTAGCAAAAAAAGAAAGGATGATGTGGAAAGCTCTTCCTTTAGTTGTAATGTGGTCTTTGTGGAATCACTGCAATGAGTGTTTGTTTAGGGAGGTTGTTCCAAATGAGGTAGATGTGAGTGATCTTATTAAGTCCAGATTGGCTGTTTGGTTCAAGGAAATGTTTAAGGATCATCTGTTCACTGTGAATGATTTTATTTCCAATCTGGGACAAATTAGATTCTGCTTGGGAGGTGGTTCGCGGGATGTACCTTGAGGAAGCTTAGTGAGGGGTGTATGAAGTTGTCTTGGACTACTATTTTTTTGCTGTTTTATGATATTGTTTGCTGCTGTATGCTGTTGTCCTGGCCTACTGTTTTGCTGCTATTGAAGAATTATGGTGTTGCTGTATGTTGCGGTTGTAGGCTGTTGCTAAATGGTTTGGAGCTGGTGTAGAATTTTGTTGATTGTTTGTTTTGCAGTTTTTGTTCTGTTTTTCTGGCTTTTGGTTTGATCTTGATTGGCTTCTCACCAATCTTGGGTCAACTACTTGCATATAATTGTGCTCCTTTTGTAGCTAACTTAGTTGGGATTGTGAAAGTTAGCTATGATACTCAGTGCACTTCCCTGATTTGTTAATGTAATTTTGCATGTACTTTTGCTTTTCGTATCAATAAATCGTCTTTTTTGCTAATTTAAAAAAAAAGGAAAAGAAAATGCACAGGTTTATGACCTTTAAAGTCTATAAAATGAACTTATAGCCTGGGCAGCCATATTTTAATTATTAAATGTATTATTATTATTATTATTTTATTTATTTTTTTTGTGACGAAATTGAATATTTAGTAATAAATTACTAGTATTTTGGGACTGAATTTTTTTGTCGAAAAAATAAATCTTTTGCTACAAAATTTTGTATCTAAAATATATTTATTAGAGACATTTTTAAATTTTATCGTTAAAAATAATTTTTTGACTTTTTAAATATTTTTGATGATAATTTACATAACGACTAAAATTAGTCTCTTAATATCAACGTTTTAAAAAGCGGCCGCAAACGTTATGTAACGTCGTTACGTAACGGTTGCTGTGGTTACCACCACCGTTACGGTCGCTTTTATGGTGTGATTGAGATTCACAGGTGTTTCGGTTGTAGCGGTTACCGTAGCGATCATAACGGTGCCATAACGACAGTAACGACCTGTTACACACCGTTACGTAACGATTCCGAACTGCTTCTTTCGAAAAAAAAAAAAAAAAAAAACAGGAGCTGAAAATGGGAGAAGGGGGATAGAGAAGAGGGAAGATAGAGGAGTAAGAGATAGCGAGAAAGAAGAGGGAAGATGAAGAATATGTTATTGATTTGTTAAAGTTGTAAGATCTATGCTATTCTATTAAGTTGTTATCACTCAATTATTTTGTTTGTGTGTGTCTATCTATATATTGTTTGAATCTATTTGGGCTTTTATTTATCTTCATACTTTTGTCATTGTTTATCTTATGTATAATAGTTAGTGATTGATTTTTTTGTAAAATATCTAGAAAACATAACACCTATAAATATATATTAATATATATTTTATACATGTCAATTTCTTTTATTAGTTTATTTTATTTTTATTTACAGGTTATCCAAAAAGAGAATGAATAAGTAATCCAAACCCCCCCCAAAAAATATTCTTTATAATTTATTTTTTAATTTTTATATGATTACATTAGCACGTATAATTTATTTTTTTAAAATTATTCAAATTAAAATTTATATATGCTTCCACAAGTATAATAATTAAAAAAATAATTTTATATATTAAGTCCAATAAATATTTTTTTTGCTACAAGCGTAATATGGATTTATAACATATAAAGTCATTAATTATTAAAATAAAATATAAAAAACTCAGTTTATAGTGATTTAAGAATATGAAATATATTAGATCATACTAAAAAATTTACAAAAATTGATCAATATTTATTTTAAAACCCAATAAATTTGATTATGGAAAAAAATATACGTATCAGTAAGTTTTTTTCAAATTGTGTGAAAAATAAAAAAATTCACGATTTCGGTTACCGCAACCGTTACGCTACAACTTTTACATCCCGCAACCGCAATCGTGCCACCGCCACCATTTCGGCGACCGCAATCACTTTTTAGAACTTTGCTTTATATTTTGTGTAATTAAATTTCATTATTTGAAAAATTAAACAGGTGCCAAACTGTTAATATATAAAAACATAGACCATATATATAAAGAAAAGTTATATATAAAGTGAGTGAAAATGATTACATAAGCCTATGAGAAACGAGAACAAATCATGTCCAAGTGGGGCAATGTGACACGGTAAACAATAAGACCGTGTTGGGTTCATTGGAGTGAAGGCTGGAATGGAATGATAATTTCATCATAATACCTTTTCCTATGTTTGATTTGGTAAAAAAAAAATGTACATTGTAAGTGAAATCACCGTTCATCAATTTCGGAAAATGACCATTCTATTGAGAGGCTAAGGAATAAAAATTTCATTCCTGACGATAATTATTCCAGCACCAAACACTACCTGAGGGGAGTGCCACCCAAAGTGGTAGACCAAAAGTGTTTTTTTGATGTGGGTTGTAGTATAAAAGACGACTGGGAAGATGAGAAAATAGTTAGAAAGCCATTAAAAAAAGCTAAAAAGTTCAAAAATCATACAAAAAGTTGTGGTCTGCAATCCATTTATCCGGCATGTTATGTTTCTGAGCATTGCGAAAAGTTAGGGTTTCTGCAACGATTGGAAACCCATAGGACCACGGGGGAAGGTTTTTGCCTCGACGAAGATAGACTTTGAGCTTGAAGTATGCTCCAAGAAGGGCTATAATGGTCACAAGGGTTACAGTTAGAGATGGAAGTTTTGATTCAAAAAAGGGAACTTCAAGGTTAGAGGGGACTTCCATTGTCACTTGGGTACACCTATAGATGAAGATGCATGTTGGGGTATATATAGAGAAAAAATCTAACAACACAAGATAGATCGAGGATTTTAATAACACAGGATGCACAGACTGAGAATTTTAACATAAAATGACAAATATTTATACTAACAACTGTGTTCTTTTAAAAAAAGAATACGAAAAAAAAGGGAAGAAACTCACTATAACAAAAAAAACTTTTACCGGAGTTCTTCTATAGATGAATAACATATTCTTTTCTTCTATGTTAAGGTAGTAACAATATCTTAATCTATATACCAAAATGAGGCATCTTTTGTTCGATATTCTTTCATGTCGTTAAAAGTATCTATAATAGAATTAATATTAAAATTCTCAAAAATGTCTTTCTCAATGACTCATTCTCTGCTTTCTCTTTTATGCAGACTAGAGCTTGTAATGGATAATAGTTATGAGAGACTTTTAATTTTTTATATTATATATTGTCCAATTTTTTTTAATTTTATACTTTGACCTCATGTTTTATAGATATAAGGGGATGATTACTTAAGTTTTTCTAGTAGAAAATTAAGCAACGACCACTTAATTAAAAAAGAAAGAAAGAAAGAAAGAAAACTTAGCTAGAATGAATGTATAATTTAAAGGTAATTAATAGATAATACTACTATATAAAATCACAAAAAAAAGAAAAAAGAAAAGAAAACTATAGAATAGACACAAGAATGAATGTTCTACAATGAAATTTACTAATACTAATGATATAGAATAGAACACACACTCATGTAACTATAAGCCCTACATTATGTGGACTCACAATTTTTGTGAATGTTTGTGTTTTATTTTTGTGTGCATAACAGACTCATATGTATTAGGAGATTCCTTCGAGGATTCCCAACGGATGCGTATGACATAGAGAACACACAGAAGGAAGCTACAAATAAAATTGTTCGCTTACCTGTAGACACCCCATTTTTGACTGTCCTCAAGACTCGGTTGTGCTTGCAGGTACATCCGGACACAAGTTCGATTGCTCGTCAGGCATTCAAATTTTGCGGCAGAATGTCACAGGTTCGAGCTTTCCAGCCCCTGTATCCTTTCTGCCCCATTCTTGGACCATGACTTAGTTCTTTCAGAATGTGTTTCTTGGTGCACTGCCGGACCCCTTTTGGACCTGCCGGCCCCCACTTTGTTGCTGCCGGCCATTGATTGAGCTTGCCGGCCATCAATGAGCCACTGCCGGCCATCCCTAATGGTCGGCAGCACCCTTGTCTCAGCAGGTTTCACTCCAGATCTTTTGAGCCAGCTGGAATCCTTTTATTTGCCCTCCATATACGTGTATGGAGGGATGAAGCTCTTGCCAAGCTTCTTGAAGAAGCTTTGCATTGATTTTCTTCTATATAAGGAGAGAGCCTTTCTCCTTAGCAGAGGTTCAGCATTTTAAGAAGAAATCTCTCTCTCTCTATATATATATTGTTGTTGATTTGTGCCTTCAAGTCCATTTTCCTTGCACTTTTACACTACAACACTTAGAGATACACCACCATCTTTGGATTGAGGTTCTTGGGAGGACTTCTTGAGCTTTGAAAGTGAGGTTTTACCCCCTGAAGTTGCTAGTTTCAAAGTTGATCTTCAAGGGTGAGCTTCTTTCCCTTTTTAGCACTTTTTTGTACCTCATTTTGGTCATCCTTGCATATTGTTTTAGGCCTTGCTTTCAAATGAAAAAAATTCTTGTATTTAAGTTCTTTTGAAGTTTGTTTAAGGTCTTTTGGCTGTTGAGGGTCTTTAACCCTCTTGTTGGCTTTGTTTTGAGCCATGCCTTAAGGCCTCGAAGCTAGCCTTGGTTTGGCCTTCTAACCACTGGTAGGCATGTGGTTTTGAGGCCTCAAATCAGAAGGGCTGGCCCCCTCTCTTTTGGTTTTTGTTTGCTTGCATTTTTGGCCTTCCAAAGGAGCATGCCTCTCTGTATTTTTGAGGCTTGGTTCAGGCCTTTTTTTGTGACTTTTAGGACCTTCCTTGGCTTTGTTCATGGCTGGTTTGGTCACTTTTTGCATGCATCTTGTATGTGCAGTGCAATCCCATTTGTAGCTCATCAAAGTAGCACGTTTTCCTAGCTTGTGTTGAGTCCATTTCAGTAGGTTTTTGGTGATGTTTTACCATGCCTTAGATCTGTTTTGGGTTGGTTTTGTCACTCCATGCATGTATGATACACTTGTAGTGTAAATCCCATAAACTAGCTTTATATGCTTCTTGCTTTAACATGTTATCCTAGCTTATGTTGAGTCTATTTCAGCATATTTTTGGTGATTTTTTGCCATGTAATGACTCTTTCCATAGCTGGTTTGGTCATCCTTTGCATGCTCCATATACTTGTAGAACAAATCTTGTTTACTAGCTTTATGTGCATGATGTTTTGACTCATCATCCTAGCATATTTTGGCTTTGCTCCAACATGATTTTGTTTTTATTTTGGGCTGTTCTTGGACTGTTTTGGGCTGCCATGGCCATATCACTCATGCTTTGTATAGCTATAGTGTAAATGCTTAGGCTAGTCTTGGGTTTTGAAGCCCCTACCATGCCATACATGTGATGTTTGCATACTTTGCCATCATTCTAAGTGTTATTTCAGTCCATGAAATGTGGCCATACACTTGCATTTGACATGCTTTTAATGCCTTGGAGCCTTGGCACTTTATGTCTCAAGAATGAACTTTTGTGCATGCCTTTAAGCCTAAAACTTTGGCTCATCATATCAGTGCATTTTTGGTCTTGTTATACCATGATGTAACTCTGTTTTATGTTGTCCAAGTCATGCCATGTTTGGTTTCAATAGGTGTAGTGCATTGCCTCATTTGTAGCCTTGCATGCTCCTTGTTTTTGGCCTCTTGTTCTAGCTCGTGTTGGCTAGCTTCAAGGTTGTTTTTGGTCTTGTTTGGACCTGCCTTGGGACTGTTTTAGGTTCCCTTAGGCCTTTGGGGCTTGCCTTGCATGGCCATGGCTTAAGTCCCTTTGTTAGTTTCGAGCTTTGAGCTTTCTAACATGCTATACTTGTATTGTCTAGTTGATTTGGCATCAATTTACTTGAGATTTCAGAGCTTATCTTGTTGTCACATATCCATGCTTGTCACTCTTTAAGTGTGCTTAAGAGTTGCATCTTTGTGCCTTAATCTTTGAGCCAATTGGCATGCATGTTTGCCTTGCCTTTTCATGCTTTTCATACTATCAATTCATCACTTATGGCCACTGATTTTAGGCATGGCTAAGGCCTATCCATCTTTAGTGTAAGCCCAACTTACCATGTTGTCACATGCTTGTCCTATTTCGTATGTTGTTGCATACTTGTCCGCCGTCACATGCCTTGCATGTTTGTATGTTCATGTTGCATTTTATCATGTTATTCAAGGTTGTTACCTCACATCATGCTTATATGCTTGTTGCATGCTCGGGTTATTGCATTGCATGTTTGCATGCTTAAGTCATATTGCATGTTTGCCATGCTTGTTTTGCATTGTCGTTTGGATTAAAGTGCTAATCTGAACACGAGGAACGAGGGGCATTTCATACTTCAAGTGATGAAACGTGTCTCAATTCTTGGTCGCCGACACTCTTGATTATCCATGATAGAATTTTAGGCTTTATGTGTTTATTTGTGCATTCATTTCATATTGATTTGCACAAGTTGGATCTTTGGCCATCATGCATCGGGATGCGTGATTGATGGTCTTGGATCCGACTGTGCCTCTCCCTTGATGTTTTGAGGTGACATGGGGTGGCATAGTGCATACATATCCTTGGGAGACCCTCTATTTTCTCTGTTTTGTGCTCTACTGCAGCTTGGTGTCCCAGCACATCAGTGGCCGGCAGTGGCTTGTTGTTGGCCGGCACCCCTTCATTTTTGGTCAACAGTGGCTCCCCATGGCCGGCAAGCCACTGATGCACTCCCCAACATGTTTTTGGTAAGGTTCAGCAGGAATTCCTTGAGGACACCCTGCAGACAGAGCCTCTAAAGAGCAACTAGAGAGCTTTTCGGGGCGGCATCCGAGCATGCATCCTCTTATTCTTCGAACAGAGCTGGAGTAGCTTGTTTTTCATGCTTACTTGTTAGTTAGCATCAATTTGTAATAATTAGTTAATGTGTTAATTAATTAATTTTTGCAATAATTAGTTGTAGCTAGTTATTCAATTCGGTTGTGTAATAATTAATTAGTTTGTTAGTTAGTTAATTAGTTGGCTTGTATTATTCATTCGGACCCTCCGTCGGGAGGGCCAATTTTGTAATAAGTGTGCGCGCGTGCGTGCATGTCTTCCAATCTCCATTTCTTTCTCCCTTTTACTTACCTGCTTTCGTTGGTTAGTTCAAGGGCATATTTTTCAATTAGCATCCTTATGCTTTGCATGCGTGCACCCATTCATCTATATTGCATGCACCGGGCTCGGCGCATCATACTAACTGCATCATATTTCGATTCCAATTTGAATACATGATTATTAGTTGTCGCATCTCACATGCCGTTTTAGATAGCCGAGCTTATTCTAGTTGCATTTTGCATGCGTTGCATTGGCCATCTAAACATGAACTAAGATCAAGCATGATTACTAACTAGTTTCTTGTTTTGGCTCGGAGTACATTGTGAGTGTTTATGCTTTAGCATACTGCATGTGTGTGAGTGTTGCCATGATAGCATGCTTGCCATGAGGCTAACTGCTTATGTGATTAACTGCCTGAGTGCCTGTAGGTGAAGGTTGGGTTACTTGAATTGGAACAATTCATTAAAATCCTCGATTTAGCCTACTTACGAGTAGCAAACTTCAAACTATTTTCAAATAAACGGATATGCAATGCTTTGTTCCAAATTAGGCGATCTAGTCTATACTTGTTTTGCTGTGCGCATCACATAGTAATTCTAGCTAATTAACCGGAATAAGAACACATGTTTTTTTAAAAACTAGATATCATGTTTAGTAGTGACCGATCTTTGATCGGGTGAGCGGGGGTGCTCATAGCTGACCTTCCCCAATCGTACCCAAGTTTCTGAGCTGAGACAACTTTGGTGATGATAGACACGTGGCCTTAGGCAACGAATTAGGGTTTCCTAAATTTCCCCAAAATAAAATATTTAGCTGGCGACTCTATATCTGGCAAAGCAGTCCATGTTTGACACTTTTTTCTTAAAAATCAGTTTTCCAAAACAATTTGCCGAGTTTGGACTCTTTGGTGATTTATCAATCTCACATTGCACATTATGAGATTAGATTAAGAATCGTGACAATTTGAGTCTGAACTGTAGCATGAGGCCCTCGGGACGTGTTTACAGTTTCTGGTAACTCTACTGGGGAGTTAGAGAACTTGACTCAAACTCATGATATCTTGTTTTGATTACACTTATGTGTCTCTTTGTATTGCATTTGCATTGGTGTGCCTAGGAGACCATGTTTGCCGTATGCTATTCCTAAACGATTTGCCAGAGGCTTGCTTTGAGAAGCGTGCCATAAGGGTGGTCGGTTGCGGGCTCTGCCACGAAGGGAACACAAACCTCGGTTTTCACTAAGGCACCCTTTTGACCATTCGACCTAGTGCATATCGGAATCCATAGTGACTATTCCAAGCTAGGACAGGTTGCTTACCTGATTATAGGTTGTTTGGAACCATTGTGTGCGTAGTGAAACCCTAGCTCCTGACAAAATAGGACAGGGAAACCCTACCCTAACATATGGGTGTTTTGGCTCTCATTTGCTTGCTATGTGCTGTTAGAGTTGGCCTCTATAGGAATGCATGTATCAGTTTGCAAGTTTGGGTATCAGGCCTGCGGGCATCAGTATCAGTATTTTGAAAATCAGTTATATTCGCAGGTATCATATCAGTTTTGGAGCAGTAATTTGGGGAACAATGATCAGTGGTTGAATACAGTTCTTTAGCTATGTCCATATCTGTATTGATTGGGCTGAGATGCTACCTGTTTTCTCTTTCAGTTCAGAGACTCAGTTTAGAGCAACCAGTTTTCTCCTCTGCTAAGGCAAAGCAGGAAAAGACTCACCGATTCATCAGATCCGTCAGTCACCAGTTACACCACCTCTGTCCAGTTCAGTAGACTTATGACGACCCAGAATTCAGAGGAAATTATGGTTATGGCAGCCGCACTAAACCAAAGAATCATCTTGTAGGGTGAGACCGATGTTGAGGTACCACACCCACCCAGGTCGCCTGCCATACATCCGATCTAGGAACCCCAGTTATTTCAAACCCGTGAGCCCACCACCTTTGAGCTGATGGGAATGATTGGTGACCTTCAAAGATATGTGGTTGATCTAGCCTATGGAATGTCGGCCCCGCCACCAACTGCATCGTATGTCGGGAACTTTATGCCGTAGGAGCCCCTGCTACTGGGGCGAATTGTAATCGAGCTCAGCTAACCTGAAGCTGTCTCAAGCTTCGGCAATGACATGCCGATGACAACGGGGCTTTGCACTGAAGTGGCAACCCAGACCTTCCACGAAGCTGAGGCTAGTGGAAAGAACAAGGTGAAGGTGGACATTGACCCCTATGAACAACTCCAACATGCTGTTGAGGCTCTAAAAGCCGGAGGGTTGAATAAGCAGCAAGTACTCGTAGTTGTGGCTAAGACTGTGGATGACACTTTCCCCACTTAGACCGAGGGCAGTTCAAGCCAAAGGAAAAATCGAAAGAAGGGTCATCATACCAAAACCGTTCCCTCCAACCCTAATCCTGCACCTAGGAAAAATCAGCAAGCCAAGCCTGTACTTGCCGATCCTTTTACTAGTGCATCCAGTAAAAATGCATAAAACTCGAAGTATCTACCCTGAGGTTGCAGGGTATTCCATGCCCTTTATATGCCTTTGTCTAAGGCGCTTTGAATCCTCATTGAAAAGGGGCATCTCAAATCCCTTGAGCCTCGGCCTCTCCCTAGTTGTCTTCCAGCTGGTCATGACGCTACCCAGTACTGTGCATACCATCAATAGACTGGTCACACCATCAACAACTGCTTCCGTCTTCGCTATGAAGTGCAAGATCTGTTTGACAACGAGGTCATCCTTTCACCAAGCTCAGCAAAGTCTGTCATCACTGAGTTCATGGACTTCGAGGATAATACAAGTATGTGATCAGGGGTTGGTCCACCTGCGGGCGGCGCTTGGTTTATTTCAGATGTGGCAGTTGGCACACACTATTTTGAGCGTTTGCAAATGCTAATTTTTGTACTTTCTAACTTGGGTGTTGAGTCAGTTCTGTGGTTTTGTTTCGAGTCTGTCGTGTTGTTTTGAGTCAGTCTTTTTGATTAAGGTCTGTCTTGTTATATCGAATCAGTCCTGTTGTACAGAAGTCGGGTGATTCCGAGGGTGTCACCTTGGACATCATTATTTTGTTTTGTGATTGTCCTTTTGCTTTGAAGGTTTAGAATGAATGTTTATAAATGTATAATGCATGTAATATCTTTTTGTAATAGAAACTCTGATGAATGAAGTATATCATTTCATTATGTTTATAGATCTTATGTAGTGGATTATTTGTATTTTATTTTGGGAGTGTTACAGATAATGTAGGCTTTACCTGATTTTTTTTCTCGGATGAATGATTTTATTGGAATAAATGAGAAAGTTGTCCATTTCAAAAATGGTATGGTCCTTAAATTTTTGTTCTTTATGGGTTCGAAAGAAAAAAAAAATCTTTATTTACATCATACGAAATTGTTCTACTGTGACATTTTAGGCCTTACATGAGTATTTCTCTATCAATGATTTTATTTGAGTACAAAGGAGAAGATTCTTTATTTACGTTGTACTAAATTGTTCTATTGTGATAATGTAGGCTTTACCTGATTTTTTCTCGGATGAATGATTTTATTGGAATAAATGAGAAATTTGTCCATTTCAAAAATGGTATGGTCCTTAAATTTTTATTCTTTATGGGTTCAAAAGAAAAAAAAAATTCTTTATTTACATCATACGAAATTGTTCTACCGTGACATTTTAGTCCTCACATGAGTATTTCTCTATCAATGATTTTATTAGAGTACAAATGAGAAGATTCTTTATTTACGCTATACTAAATTGTTCTATTGTGATAATGTAGACTTTACCTGATTTTTTCTCGAATGAATGATTTTATTGGAATAAATGATGTCTTTGCTGTGGAGCTAGTTGCAACCAGGAAATTTGAACGAAGCAGCTGTGGCTGTCATGTTTTTGTGCTTATTGCTACTTTGAGCCTGTTGTGCCAGCAAGTTTAGAATAAAAAAGCAGTACATTTCACCTTCTTTTCTATGCCATAAAATCATTGCATTTGACCTAAGTTTTTCAAAACTTTTCAAATAATGTGTTGAAAATGAAGAGGAAGGAATTCCTCTGGTTTTGCAAAATTTGATCAATTGAGAGAAAGAAAGGCATCCTAAGCCCTTAATGAATGAGATCATATTTGTTAATGTGAGTACTGAAAAGGATCCTAGCTTGATCTAGTTTGGTTCTACATTGTCTTCAGCGCAAGTGATTTGTCGCTTTCTTAAAAGATTTTAAAAAATGTTTTGCGCGGTCCTGCGAAGACCTGTGTGGAATCGCTCTTGAGATTGTGCAGCCTAGGATCGCTTTCGGCCTCGAGACTCAACCCCTTTGCTTTCAAACCTTGAACTTGCATTCAGAATGTTCAACGGTCAACCACAATGTGAGGCTTGTATGGCCAGATCAGAAGCAATCCTTGAACTAGGGGTAAGAAAGGTCAGATTAAGAAAGTTGGACGTCGTCAAAAGAAGCTCGCAAAGCTAGATCAGAAGCACCCCTCGAACTAGGGGCAAAAGATGTCAGATAATTCACTCGAAGAGTCAAAGACGAAGATCGGCAAGAATGCCAAATCCCAGAAGGGAGGAAAGAAGAAAGTATCGCTGAAGGACAACTGAGTTCCTATCCACAACACTAGGGGCAAATTTAGCCCCTCATTGGATGGACTTCTACATTGTCAGCAAACGGCAGCCATTCTCCTGGATTCAGATGACTTCAGGATCTCGAAAGCATTTGACATGGACAAAGCTACACTTTTACCCTTGAGAGGCTAGCTGGGCCGAAAACCCGAAAGGGTGACCCAAGCAAAAGTTAGAGCAAAGAACAAAAATGAAAAAAGAGAAAGAAAAGCAAAAAGCAAAAAAAGCAAGCAAAAAAAAAAATGAAGAAAATGAAAAATTCTGAACAAAGAAAAAAAGAAAAGAAATGAATAGAAAAGAAAAACAGAGCTCGCAAGGTTGAAAACCCGGAAGGGCAGCCTTGGCAAAAGTTAGAGCATAAAAGGAGAGGTTAATACCCGAGTGTACCTTCCCCGAACTACGTAAGGCTTGATTCCCATGTTTGGGATACGTAGGCAACTTTATTCTGAAGTCCAGCCATAAACACTTCCAAATTCGACTGTGTCCATGTAATGGTTCTGATCATCTTTGTCTCCTCTGTATCCGAGAGTTCGGTTGTGATCGTCACTTTGAGGACTGATTACAGTGCGTTGTGGTGCCATTCAAATAAGGGACAGCTTTCCGTTGCTATACAACGTGTTGTGGTGCTATTCAAACAAGAGGCAATTTTCCATTGCCATGCAGTGTCGTTCAGACAAGAGGCAATTTTCCATTGTTTTGGATCTGAGGTTGCACACCTCAAGAGTAGGTTCTGTGCTCATTGAGTAGTGGCCGTTTGCAAAAACAGTTTTTTGAGAATTTTTACTGAGGTTAACTAATTTTCTCAAAAATTATTTCATTTTTCCAAAACTGGACCATTTCTTGGACCCAAAAAAGGAAAATTTTTAGTGCTCATAGCCTCACTTGTATGATTTCGAATTAGAAAAGTTGAACAAACATGTTAATCTAACTCTCATATTGATTAAAACTGTTTTAGTAGAAAGCCAAAACAAAAAATGGTCAAAATGATGAACTAGGGGCACAGTTGAGTCAGGTGTTCTATCTTTTCCCCATCGTCAACCAGCCTGCCAGAAAGGGCACTCTACCTGCCAGAAAAGGGGACAACTGAAGCTAACAGTAAAATGTCGAAAGCTATCTCATCCTTCGAGAAATGAGGTATCAAGCTAAGTGCGAAGCACAAACCAAAATGGACTGAGATGTTCCACTTCCTCATCTGGACACATCTGATTGCATCCAAACTCCCCAGCAGAGCATCGTCAGCCGATGTCAGCTGCAGATTGGCTACACACTCAGCTGTAGTGCAACCCTTCTGGGAGAAATTCACTATTGTGAGCAGAAGAACAGAATCTAGCAGAATGCTAGGTGCAAGAGCCCGCAACATCTTATTTATCCATCAACCATCCAGTGGAGGGATAAAAAATGAGAGATTGAAGAATAGAGGGATGTGCGATGAGAGAAAAAGTGAGAAAATGGTTTTTTCAGAAAAACAGAGCCTGAGGGCCGAGTGATGTGAGAATCACAAATGAGAAAGGGTAGGAAACAATACCCGAACAAACAGGCTCCCTGTGCACGTCTGAGTGTCGTGTCTTTTTGTTTTGTTTCGATTCTTGTTTTAAGTCATTTCGAGTGTTACTCGATGTGTTTAGGTTGTTTACCTTTTGTTTTCCTTTGTTGAGTCGTGGTGCACTGTGTTCAGTCGTAGGCTCAATACCCAGTCAAAAACTCATTTCTCACTTCAAATTCAAAAAAATGAATCGTTTTGTGCTCAGAGTGTTGTGTCATTCTCCACATTTGTGCAAAACACTATTTGTTCTTTCATAAAACTGCACGGTTCAACCCAGGTCATGTGAGAACAGTAAAACCAGGGCCTATCTGAAGCTACATGGGTTCCGGAGTACAAAGCAAAAGAAAAGAGGTAAAATGTCGGGCGTCTGAGTTTGTTTCGACTTCAGTAAATTCCGAGATTGCGTTCTGGATTTACCTTTTCAGGACTTGTCAAATGCTCTGAAGTATGAGTGTGCCTCTACCCCAAGCGCCAGATCAAGCCTGCTTCAAAGCCAGAATGGCAATCAGATGTGCTCTCCCTGAGTACCATTCCCCGTCATAGTTACCTTGGCTTTGCAAATAGGGAAAGTTGTGAGTATGATCAGGAAGAAAAGCGGCATTCGTAGTTTCCCTAGCAAACGTTGCTCCTTGTCAGCATTTCAGGACCTTTGTACTATGAGTTGAAGGTAAGAGTTCGAAGAACACAAGGGGGGATCCCCGTCAGAGTAAAGCGATTTATCGCCACTCACCCCGTAAGGTTCTTTTTAGAGCGCCACTATGTTTGTTTATTACATTCCTTTAGCATCATGCATTGTATTACATTGTACCTATCAGATCCTTTCTCAGTCACGCACGGTATTGTATGTGCCGTTCATTCCAACATGTTCCAGTTTAGTTTGACTGATACCTTTCTCCTCTCGCATTCGGCATGCGTTTGGACCTATCTTTCTCCTTTCGCGTCTGATACGCGTTTGGATGACTGCGCATTCCTGCACAGTCCTTTCCTCTCTCGCGTGTGATACGCTGAGAGGTTTACCTTTCTTCTCTAGCGTGATACGCTGAGAAGTTTTCCTTTCCTCTCTTGCGTGTGATACGTTGAGAGATGCTTTCTTTTCTCTCTCGCGTGTGATACGCTGAGAGGTTTACCTTTCTTCTCTGGCGTGATACGCTGAGAGGTTTACCTTTTTTTCTCTTGCGTGTGCTACGCTGAGAGATTTTTTTTTCTCTTTCTTCTCTCGCGTGTGCTACGCTGAGAAGATTTTCTCTTTCCTTTCTCGCATGTGCTACGCTGAGAGGTTCTTCTTTTTTCGAGACACGGGGATACGTCCCTATGTCTCTTCTTCTTTTTGAAACGCGGGGTTGTCCCCCTTTGCTTCTCCTTCTTTGGTTACGAGCATTTGGAATACGTTCCAATGCTCGCGCCATTTCCGAAACACGAGGATACGTCCTTATGTTTCCTTCTTTTTCCGAGACATGGGGATACATCCCTATGTCTCTTCTTCTTTTTGAAACACGGGGTTGTCTCCCTTTATTTCTCCTTCTCTGGATACGAGCATTTGGAATACGTTCCAATGCTTGTACCATTCCGAAACACTGGGATACGTCCCTATGTTTCTCTCTCTGTCCCGTTCCTTACACGATTGCAGCGTGTTTGGAATTTATCTCAGGTTGCACTGTATACACTCCTGATTGTTTGTTTTTGGACCTCCTCTCATGGTTCCAGCATGGTTGGAGTATGTCATCCTTTTGTATCTACTGTATTATTTTGCATCGCACTGTTTTGTGCATCTTATTTGCATTTTGCATGCATTTCGCATTGCGCTATCTTGCGCACATCATATGCACCTGTTAGTGCATTGCATTTCATATCGCGCAATTTTGCGCATCACGCTATCTTGCGCACATCATATGCACCTATTAGTGCATTGCATTTCATATCGCGCTATTTTTCGCATTGCGCTATCTTGCGCACATCATATATACCTTTTAGTGCATTGCATTTCATATCGCGCTATTTTGCGCATCGCGCTATCTTGCGCACATCATATGCACCTGTTAGTGCATTACATTTCATATCGCGCTATTTTACGCATCGTGCTATCTTGCATACATCATATGTACCTGTTTTGTGCATTGCATTTCATATCGCGCTATTTTGCGCATCGCACTATCTTGCGCACATCATATGCACCTATTAGTGTATTATATTGCATTTCGCACTATTTTGCGCACATCATATCGCACAGTTTTGTGCATTGCATTTCATTCGCACTGTTTTGTGCATTGCATTTCATTCGCGCTATTTTGCGCATCGCACTGTTTTGTGCATTGCATTGTTCGCGCTATTTTGCGCACTCCACCTGCACCTTTTAGTGCATTGCATTTCATTCGCGCTATTCTGCGCATCACACTGTTTTGTGCATTGCATTGTTCGCGCAATTTTGCGCACCCCACCTGCACCTGTTAGTGCATTGTGTTGCATTCACGCTATTTTGCGCACGCCATATCGCACTGTTTTGTGCATTGCATTTCATTCGTGCTATTTTGTGCATCGCACTGTTTTGTGCACCTTACTTGCATTTTGCATGCATCGCATTGCATTGCTTGCGCTATTTTGCGCACCTCACCTGCACCTGTTAGTGCATTGCTCACGCTATTTTGCGCACCTTATCTACACTTGTTAATGCATTGCATTGCTCTGTAACCCCTTATTTTAACTTGCGCATTGCCGCGCAAGTTATGTGTTATGTATTACACACTCATTATCTTAACTTGCGTTGTTATGTAGGTTATGTGCGCTGTTACGCACTTATTATCTTAACTTGTTATTCGCATAAAGCTATGTCTTGTTGTTACACTTATCTTAACTTATATTTATTACGCACTTATTATTTTAACTTGCGCTGGTACGCTTGTTATTTTGCGTTGTTTCGCACTTATCTTAACTTATTTATTCTGCGAGTTATGTGTATTTATTCGCACTTATTATCTCAACTTCTTATTTATTCGCAGTCATGTGCACTGTTACGCACTTATTATCTCAACTTGCGCTGTTACGCAGGTCATGTGCACTGTTACGCACTTCTGATCTTAACCTGCGCTGTTACGCAAGTTATCTACGCTGTTTCGCATTTATTATCTTAACTTGCGTTGTTATGTAGGTCATGTGCGTTGTTACGCATTTATCTTCTTTACTTGCGTTGTTACGCATGTCTACTTCTTTACTTGCGCTGTTACGCTTGTTTTTGCTTACGCTGTTACGCATGCTCTTCTTCTTTTAACCTGCGCTGTTACGCATGTTTATCTTTTTAACTTGCGCTGTTACGCATGTCTTATTTCTTCTACTTGCGCTGTCACGCATGTTTTACTTGTTTAACCTGCGTTGTCTCGCATGTTTTATTTGCGTTGTTTCGCATTTCTTTAACCTGCGTGGTCTCGCATGTCACATCTTTAACTTGCACTATCACGTATGTTTTATTTCTTTAACTTGTGCTGTTACGCTTGTTTTACATGTTTTACTTGTTTTACTTACGCCGTTACGCAGGTTATGTGTGCTTTTATGCACTTTTCTATATCTTGCGCTATTACGCATACTGTCTTTACCTGCGCTGTCATGCACACACCTCTATCCTGCACTGTCACGCACTTCCCTTTAACTTACACTGTCACGCACTTTTCACTTGCATTGTTATGCATGATTCTACCGATATTGTACCTGTTAAGTTTCTTTCTTTTACAGGCATGATATTGTATGTACGGTTCATTTGGAGTCGGTACGACCAGACGAACCGGACGGTATTGTATGCACTCCACGATAGACATGGTGAGAATTGCATAATTTTCTTACATTCTTTCTGTTGAAATATGTGGGACTGTTGAATCGGACATATTCTTTTCTTCTATGTTAAGGTAGTAACAATATCTTAATCTATATACCAAAATGAGGCATCTTTTGTTCGATATTCTTTCATGTCGTTAAAAGTATCTATAATAGAATTAATATTAAAATTCTCAAAAATGTCTTTCTCAATGACTCATTCTCTGCTTTCTCTTTTATGCAGACTAGAGCTTGTAATGGATAATAGTTATGAGAGACTTTTAATTTTTTATATTATATATTGTCCAATTTTTTTTAATTTAATACTTTGACCTCATGTTTTATGGATATAAGGGGACGATTACTTAGTTTTTCTAGTAGAAAATTAAGCAACGATCACTTAATTAAAAAAAGAAAGAAAGAAAGAAAGAAAGAAAGAAAACTTAGCTAGAATGAATGTAGACTTTAAAGGTAATTAATAGATAATACTACTATATAAAATCACAAAAAAAAAAAAAAAAACTATAGAATAGACATAAGAATGAATGTTCTACAATGAAATTTACTAATACTAATGATACAGAATAGAACACGCACTCATGTAACTATAAGCCTTACACTATGTGGACTTACAATTTTTGTGAATGTTTGTGTTTTATTTTTGTGTGCATAACAGACTCATATGTATTAGGAGATTCCTTCGAGGATTCCCAACGAATGCGTATGACATAGAGAACACACAGAAGGAAGCTACAAATCAAATTGTTCGCTTACCTGTAGACACCCTATTTTTGACCGTCCTCAAGACTCGGTTATGCTTGCAGGTATATCCGGACACAAGTTCAATTGCTCGTCGAACATTTGACTTTTGCGGCGGAATGTCACAGGTTCAAGCTTTCCAACCCCTGTATCCTTTCTGCCCCATTCTTGGACCATGACTTGGTCCTTTCAGAATGTGTTTCTTGGTGCATTACCGGCCCCCTTTTGGACCTGCCGGCCCCCACTTTGTTGCTGCTAGCCATTGATTGAGCCTGCCGGCCATCATCGAGCTAACGCCACCATCCCGATGGCCGGCAAGACACCTGTCTCGGCAGTTTCACCTGAGATCTTTTAAGCCAGCTGAAATCCTTTTATCTGCCCTCCATACATGTGTATGGAGGGATGAAGCTCTTGCCAAGCTTCTTGAAGAAGCTTTGCATTGCTTTTCTTCTATATAAGGAGAGAGCCTCTCTCCTTAGCAGAGGTTCAGCATTTTGAGAAGAAATATCTCTCTCTCTCTCTCTCTCTCTCTCTCTCTATTATTGTTGATTTATGCCTTGAAGTCCATTTTCCTTGCACTTTCACACTACAACACTTAGAGATACACCACCATCTTTGGATTGAGGTTCTTGGGAGGACTTCTTGAGCTCTAAAAGTGAGGTTTTACCCCCTGAAGTTGCTGGTTTCGAAGTTAACCTTCAAGGGTGAGCTTCTTTCATTTTTTAGCACTTTTTTGTACCTCATTTTGGCCATCCTTGCATATTGTTTTAGGCCTTGATTTAAAATGAAAAAAGTCTTGCATTTAAGTTCTTTTGAAGTTTATTTAAGGTCTTTTGGCTGTTGAGGGTCTTCAACCCTCTTGTTGGCCTTGTTTGGCCTTGTTTTGAGCCATGCCTTAAGGCCTCCGAGCTAGCCTTGGTTTGGCCTTCTAACCACTAAAATCCAGTGGATTTTCAGTGGTAGGCATGTGGTTTTGAGGCCTCAAATCAGAGGGGGTGGCCCCCTCTCTTTTGATTTTTGTTTGCTTGTATTTTTGGCCTTTCAAATGAGCATGCCTCTCTGTATTTTTAAGGCTTGGTTCAGGCCTTTTTTTGTGACTTTTAGGACCTGCCTTGGCTCTGTCCATGGTTGGTTTGGTCACCTTTTGCATGCATCTTGTATGTGCAGTGCAATGCCATTTGTAGCTCATCAAAGTAGCATGTTTGCCTAGCTTGTGTTGAGTCCATTTCAGTAGGTTTTTGGTGATGTTTTACCATGCCTTAGATCTTTTTTGGGTTGGTTTTGTCACTCCATGCATGTATGATACACTTGTAGTGTAAATCCCATAAACTAGCTTTATATGCTTCTTGCTTTAGCATGTTATCCTAGCTTATGTTGAGTCCATTTCAACATGTTTTTGGTGATGTTTTGCCATGTAATACTCTTTCCATAACTGGTTTGGTCATCCTTTGCATGTTCCATATACTTGTAGAACAAATCTTGCTTACTAACTTTATGTGCATGATGTTTTGACTCATCATCCTAGCATATTTTGGCTTTGCTCCAGCATGATTTTGTTCTTATTTTGGGCTGTTCTTGGGCTGTTTTGGGCTGCCATGGCCATATCACTCATGCTTTGTATAGCTATAGTGTAAATGCTTAGGCTAGTCTTGGGTTTTGAAGCCCCTACCATGCCATACATGTGATGTTTGCATGCTTTGCTATCATTCTAAGTGTTATTTCAGTCCATGAAATGTGGACATACACTTGCATTTGACATGCTTTTAATGCCTTGGAGCCTTGGCTCTTTATGCCTCAAGAATGAACTTTTGTGCATGCCTTTAAGCCTAAAACTTTGGCTCATCATATCAGTGCATTTTTGGTCTTGTTATACCATGATGTAACTCTGTTTTATGTTGTCCAAGTCATGCCATGTTTGGTTTCAATAGGTGTAGTGCATTGCCTCCTTTGTAGCCTTGCATGCTCCTTGTTTTTGGCTTCTTGTTCTAGCCCGTGTTGGCTAGCTTCGAGGTTGTTTTTGGTCTTGTTTGGACCTGCCTTGGGACTGTTTTAGGTTCCCTTAGGCCTTTGGGGCTTGCCTTGCATGGCCATGGCTTAAGTCCCTTTGTTAGTTTCGTGCTTTGAGCTTTCTAACATGCTATACTTGCATTGTCTAGTTGATTTGGCATCAATTTACATGAGATTTCAGAGCTTACCTTGTTGTCACATATCCATGCTTGTCACTCTTTAAGTGTGCTTAAGAGTTGCATCTTTGTGCCTTAATTCTTGAGCCAATTGGCATGCATGTTTGCCTTGTGTTTTCATGCTTTTCATACTATCAATTCATCACTTATGGCCACTGATTTTAGGCATGGCTGAGGCCTATCCATCTTTAGTGTAAGCCCATCTTACCATGTTGTCACACGCTTGTCCTATTTCGTATGTTGTTGCATACTTGTCCGCCATCACATGCCTTGCATGTTTGTATGTTCATGTTGCATTTTATCATGTTATTCAAGGTTGTTACCTCACATCATGCTTATATGCTTGTTGCATGCTCGGGTTATTGCATTGCATGTTTGCATGCTTAAGTCATATTACATGTTTGCCATGCTTGTTTTGCATTGTCGTTTGGATTAAAGTGTTAATCCAAGCACGAGGAATGAGGGGCGTTTCATACTTCAAGTGATGAAACGTGTCTCAATTCTCGGTCGCCGACACTCTTGATTATCCATGATAGAATTTTAGGCTTTATGTGTTTATTTGTGCATTCATTTCATATTGATTTGCACAAGTTGGATCTTTGGCCATCATGCATCGGGATGCGTGATTGATGGTCTTGGATCCTACTATGCCTTTCCCTTGATGTTTTGAGGTGACATGGGGTGGCATAGTGCGTGCATATCGTTGGGAGACCCTCCATTTTCTCTATTTTGTGCTCTACTGTAGCTTGGTGTCCCAGCACATCAGTGGCCAGCAGTGGCTTGTTGTTGGCCGGCACCCCTTCATTTTTGGTCGGCAGTGGCTCCCCATTGTTGGCAGGCCACTGATGCACTCCCCAACATGTTTTTGGTAAGGTTCAGCAGGAATTCCTTGAGGACACCCTGCAGACAGAGCCTCTAAAGAGCAACCGGAGAGCTTTTCGGGGCGGCATCCGAGCATGCGTCCTCTCATTCTTCGAACAGAGCTGGAGCAGCTTGTTTTTCATGCTTACTTGTTAGTTAGCATCAATTTGTAATAATTAGTTAATGTGCTAATTAATTAAGTTTTGTAATAATTAGTTGTAACTAGTTATTCAATTCGGTTGTGTAATAATTAATTAGCTTGTTAGTTAGTTAATTAGTTGGCATGTATTATTCATTCGGACCCTCTGTCGAGAGGTCCAATTTTGTAATAAGTATGCATGCATGAGTACATGTCTTCCAACCTCCATTTCTTTCTTCCTTTTACTTACCTACTTTCGTTGGTTAGTTCTAGGGCATATTTTTCAATTAGTATCCTTATGCTTTGCATGCGTGCATCCATTCATCTATATTGCATGTACTGGGCTCGGCGCATCATACTAACTGCATCATATTTCGATTCCAATTTGAATACATGATTATCAGCTGTCGCATCTCACATGCCATTTTAGATAGCCGAGCTTATTCTAGTTGCATTTTGCATGCATTGCATTAGCCATCTAAACATGAACTTGGATCAAGCATGATTACTAACTAGTTTCTTGTTTTGGCTCGAAGTACACTGTGAGTGTTTATGCTTTAGCATACTGCATGTGTGTGAGTGTTGTCATGATAGCATACTTGCCATGAGGCTAACTGCTTATGTGATTAACTGCATGAATGCCTGTGAGTGAAGGTTGGGTTACTTGAATTGGAACAATTCATTAAAATCCTCGATTTAGCCTACTTACGAGTAGCAAACTTCAAAATATTTTCAAACAAACGGATATGCAATGATTTGTTCCAAATTAGGCGATCTAGTCTATACTTGTTTTGCTGTGCGCATCACATAGTAATTCTAGCTAATTAACCAGAATAAGAACACATGTGTTTTCAAAAACTAGATATCATGTTTAGTAATGGCCGATCTTTGATCGGGCGAGCGGGGGTGCTCATAGCTGACCTTTTCCAATCGTACCCAAGTTTCCGAGCCGAGGCAACTTTGGTGATGACGGACACGTGGCCTTAGGCAACGAGTCAGGGTTTCCTAAATTTTTTCAAAATAAAATATTTAGGTGGTGACTCTATATCTGGCAAAGCAGTCCATGTTTGGCACTTCTTTCTTAAAAATCAATTTTCCAAAACGATTTGCCGGATTTGGACTCTTTGGTGATTTATCAATCTCACATTACACATTGTGAGATCAGATTAAGAACCGTGACAATTTGAGTCCGAACTGTAACATGAGGCCCTCGGGGCGCGTCTACAGTTACCCAAACTCCAAAATCTTTAAGTTTGGATAGCTACATCAATTGATTATTTTTTTAAGTAATCGATGTCTCAATTGGGTGTTCACATCGAAATTTAGTTTACAAATATAGACAATGTGATTCACATGAGATAGGAAGGTATGAACAAAGAGCATTTCCAACATCTATATATATAGGGAAACATCCAATAAAACTTTCTTTGTTGCTTTTTGCATTAAACTAGTTGTTGATGTTATGTATTTGTCTCTTTGGACTATTTTATCTTAACATAAACTTTCTTTTTATTGATTAAAAAAAAAAAAACTAACAGGTTCCATAAACAATTCCTATTTTAGGTTTGTCATTTGTGGGAAATTGCAATTCATAATTTTCTAGAAGTTAAAGTGTGTTATAAATTCATATCGAATGACTCCTATACGGGTCCTAGTGTATTGCGCACAATGGTGATTATTGTATGTTTTATGGAGTCTGTTTTAGATTTTATTTTGAAAATTTGAATCGTTTATTTTTTATGAAATATCGAGTAAAGCCATAGTTTTGAAAATTGAACCGGACGGGCTGGTTCAACCGATCGACCGTTCAATTTGGGTCTGTTCTGGAACCGTTTACTCTACAAAGAACCGGTGTACTGTTTGGCTGAACCAGTCTAGTTGTGTTGCTGGTTTCCTTTGATTAAAAATTATTATATACCAAATGGTTTTGCCAAGATTTGAAACCATGACCAATGGTATAGGTAAAGCTTCCCTTGCCACTTGTTTATATTACTAATTGTAATAGTAGTATATATATTATTTGTATCAAAGACCTATAATATATAATATATTATAGGGAAATTCTACTATATACACTCCTTGAATATGCACCTCTAATTATGTTATTTTTTTTCTTTAAGGGTGAATTACATTAATAATCCTCATAATTTAGGGCTTATGTCACTTTGGTCCCTGACTTTTCAATTGTGACACATTTGACCCTGAATTTTAAATCTTGTTCCAAATAAGAACAATTGAAAATATCATTAGATTTTTCAAGGGTAAAATCATCAATTTGATAAAATATAAACTAATTTGACAAAAATAAATGTCAAAAAAATATTTTTAATTTTTTAAAAATTATTTTTATCCACCAATGATAAAATTATGTAAAATTAATAAAAATTACATGATTAATTTTTTAAAACTAATTTTACATGATCATCATTTAAACACATAAATAAAAATTAATTTTCTAAAAAAAATAAATAAATGTCTAAAAGATTTATTAATTTTACATAATTTTATTTTTAATTGGTAGAATTAATTTTTAAAGATTTAAAAATATTTGTTTGACATTTATTTTTGTTAAATTAGTTTATATTTTATCAAATTGATGATTTTAACCTTGAAAAATCTAATGATATATTCAATTGTCTTTATTTGGAACAATATTCAAAATTCAGGATCAAATGTGTCACAATTGAAAAGTCAGGGAACAAAGTGACACAAGTCCCAAACTATAGAGACTATTTGTGTAATTTGCCCTTTCTTTAATTATGATAATTTTTTAGTTATGACTCATGAGATTTTTGGTTATACCTCACGTAATATTTGGTTATAACTCATAAAATATGAAATTATGTCATTTTTTTCTTTAATTATAAGACATATGGTACATACACCTAAAAAATGTGTACCATAGTCTTTCCCTATATTATATAGTTATATATTAATTTTTAAAATTTGAGTGTAAAAATTACTAGTGAAATTTAATTTGTAATATTTTGCTTAAAAAAATAATTACCAACATTTGTATTTATATACTATTTTTTTTAATATTTATCAAATAATTATGAGGTCACAAATCAATCTAGTTTGACCCGACGGTTGAACCAATAAGCCGTCCACCCAGTTCATTTTCTAGTTCGCTCAAATGTTCGATTTTTAAAACATTGAATACATCATACTTACAAATAATCAAATTAATCAAATCAATAGCTCATTCATCAAATCATATTTGTAAATAACTAAATAAATAGTAAATATAATTTTACGCATAAAGTTGAATACAAATGTAATTAGAAGGAATGACTACTGAAATCTGAGAGGGTAATTTATACTAAATTGGGCCGAGCTGATAGTTGGGCCGAGGTAAGCCCAAATGAGAAAGGTGGCCTGTACACCGGTCATGGAAGTGTTGCGGTAGTTCAGTTGTCAGACTTACTTGATGTAGCCCGGTTTCTATTTAGTCCGGTCGTGTCCCAACCTGAGTATGAGAGCAACTTCTTCAGACCGTATGCATTAGTCCGGTTGGCCACTCCTACGGGGTAGTCCGGTCTTGGCATACGAAACCGGAGTAGGAGTGAGGTAATGGAGGGCCGGACTAAAAATAAGTTCGTCCGTATTCGCCGGATTAGTACAGCAGTGGGTAATCCGGACGTCACTAATTACTTCGGTTGAAGCGTATGGAAAACCGAGGTAATCAATGACTCTGAATGTAGTTCGGTTTAACTCCCTTATGTCTAGCTCGGCCTAAGTAGGGGAATGCCGAGGTAAGGAAGAGAAGTAAGGACCGGATTAATGGTTACTCCGGTCATTTGGAGTTCGGCTGTAGAAGGACCAACTCACTTGGTTTAAGCAGTGAGGAGGGTGTTAGAGGATAAGCATTATCTTCCAAGAGTTTGAATCCTAGGGGGACTCTGTGATAGGAGGAGTAATCCTAGAAGGACTCTACACTTGGAGGAGTAAGAGTCCTACCAGGATTGTGCCACGTGAAATCTATATAAGCTCATCAATAACACCTTTGGAGAGGTGATACAATTTTGCTCCCTGAACACATTAAGCTTTTGCCTATTTGTCTTGCTTACTGACTTAGGCATCGGAGAGGTTTCCGGCACACACCCGCCGGCTAGCTCACGTTGATATTTTCAGGTGGTGGAACGACATCGTACAGAGGAACGAAGACTTGGTCAACAGGATTATACGAGAAGGTGAAAATCTTTCCCGTACAATTGGCGCCGTCTGTGGGAATAGCAGACAAGAACAACCTCTTGATCAAGTTTTTTTCGAACATCAATGGCAAACAACGAAGAATTGCCTCAGTCCGCCATTGACGGACTAACTCCAGAAGGAGGGGCAAGGCGCGAAGGCCTACCTTTGGTCCCTCCCATGGCGAGCCTGGAACCACAAAGGCGAAATTCGGGAGGGATGCGAGGGGACGAAGGAGGAATAGCAGCCCTCATCCCTCTCGTTCGCAAAGCCCAGAAAGACAAAGGCGCAGAGTTGATCCTCAAATTCTGGAGGATCGCGTCAGAGAGCAAGACGAACTGATCCGTAAGATGGCGGCGGACATGGAGTCTCTGAAGCGCCAGATGAAAGGAAAAGAAGTGGCGGAAGGGGGGGGGGGCAACAACAAGACGCCCCCTCGCCACTCCGAGGGTCGTGGTAGGAATTCTACACCCTCTCAACCAGAGGACAGAAGCCTCAGGACAGGCGACACGCGATCCGTATCTTCCAGGACTCGTCACTCTAGGTCTGAGAGGACGAGGTCTGAGAGGTCATATACTGAGGGGAGTACCTATTGGCCCTCACATACGCATCATACGAGGTCGAGGCAGACAGAATTACCTAGGTCGTCCGACCTAAGGTCCATGTTGGAAGAAAAGGCGCGATGGAAGGAGGACGCCTTAGGCGCGATCCCCACAGGTTCCTGCCTTTGCGATTGGCTCCTCGGACGCATGGAAGCGTCGAGGTTGGAATGCCAAGGCCGCACTTGGCATATGAACCAGCGGATAAGGCATTGGCGAGGCTGTAGACCTCACCATTCGTCCCAGAGATTGAGAACGCACCCCTTCCGTCAGGCTTCCTACAACCCAAATTCACGACGTACGAAGGAAAGACGGACCCATACACCCACTTGAGCCACTTTCGCCAGGTTATGGCTGTATATCGGCGGAATGAGGCGTTGATGTGTATCTTATTCCCCTCAAGCCTCGGCGACCTAGGCTTGACTTGGTTTGAGAAGCTTCCAGAGGGCAGCATAGCCTCCTGGGCGCAGTTGGCAGAGGCGTTTGTCACCCGGTTCAGAACGAACACAAAGACCCCGGTGGAGATCGACCAGCTACTCTCCATCGACATGGGCGACAAGGAGACCCTGAGGTCATACAACAAGCCATCGGGAGGCGTTCAAGCAGATTGGGATCGCCCAACCAACCTTGCCATTGCGCAATACAAAAGAGGCCTTCCAGTCGGAAACAGACTGAGGGACTCTATCACCATGACGCCACCCCTTACCATGGAGGCCCTGATGGAGAGAGTGCATCAGCACATCAGGGTAGAGGAGGATGGCGCTCGTGCCAAAGCAAAGAATGGCGCGACCATAACATCAGAGAAGAAGACCTCCGCAAAGGTCAATACGGTAGATCGCCGAAACCGAAACGGACGGGGCAGGCGAGACAATGACGAAGACCAGGACAAGAGGTGGTTGAGAGTCCGCACGGCCATTACCACAGTGTTCAAAAAACCAATCTACCGTATACTTAGTGAGATTCGAGACGAGCCTTTCGTCAAGTGGCCCGCCAAGTTAGGCGAGGCCCAGAAGGACTATGACGACAGATCCAGATGCACCTACCACAAGGAAAAGGGGCACCGAACTGAGAACTGCACGCCATTGAGGCAGCATCTGGAAGAATTGGTGGCGGCGGGCCACCTAGATAAATACATAGAGGGAGGGGCGCAGCCAGCCCCCCAAGACCACAACCTCCCCAATGGAATGCCGATCGACGCCCCACCACAAGGCACCATTAACGTAATCCATGGAGTCTTTGAACCAGAGCGAGTATGCGAGCTCAGAGGTTCAATCAAAAAGGCAGAGCACTTGAGAGAGGTGCTAAGTGCCCAACCTGTCGCGAAAAAGGGGAGGACAGAAGCTACAAACATCATGTCCTTTTCGGATAAAGACTTGGACAAAATATATTGCCCACACAACGATGCCTTGGTCGTCACTCTCCGAGTCAAGGATTTTGACGTCAAGCGGATTCTGATCGACCAAGGTAGCTCGTGCGAAATCATGTACTATGAAACCTTCAAGCAACTCAAACTGCAAGATAAAGACTTGGCCCCAGCCGTATCCCCTTTGATTGGATTCAACTCTATGCCGGAGTGGCCAGTCGGCAAAATCATCCTTCCAGTCAGGGCGGGAAGTGTGACGAAGCAAGTAGAGTTCTGGGTGCTGAAAGTCCCATCCACCTACAACATCATCTTAGGCCGAACATGGCTGCACGCCATGCGCTCGGTGGCATCCTCCTACCACCAAGTGATGAGGTTCCCCAACGACACCGGAGTAATAGAAGAAGTTTATGGGGACCAGATTATGTCCAAGCGAAGGCTTCGTCAGCGAATGGTAGCATGTTGCCAAAGGATATGTTCATTCGGTTGAAGAACCAGAGAGTAATGAACTATTCGCGGATGTTGGCAAAGCGGCTGATCAAAAAGCAGTGGAGGACTTGGTAGAAGTCAAAATAGATGAGAAGAACCCGGAAAAGTTCTTCCTACTTGGATCGTCGTTGTCCAGCACTGAGAGATTGGAAGTCTTGGAATTTCTGACCTCCAACATTGAAGTGTTCGCCTGGACCCCATACGACGTGCCAGGCATTGATCCCAACTTTATTTGCCATCAACTCAATGTCCACCCTTCTGCTAGACCGGTCATCCAACGCACGCGCAGATCGACACTCCACCACGCCGAGATAGTGGCAGAAGAGGTGGGTAACTTGTTAGAAGCAGGGGCGATTAGAGAGGTGCACTACCCCAGGTGGATCTCTAACACAGTAGTAGTGCCAAAGAAGAATGGGAAGTGGCGCGTCTGCGTCGACTATAAAACTGTCAACAAAGCATGTCCAAATGACAGTTTCCCCCTGCCAAGGATAGATCAATTGGTGGACCTAATAGCAGGACACAGCAGGCTTAGCTTCCTTGACGCATACAGAGGCTACCATCAGATAGCCATGCACGAACCAGATCAGGAAGTAACGTCCTTCACCACCCCAAGAGGACTATATTGTTACAAGGTCATGCCCTTTGGCCTAAAGAACGCAGGGGCGACGTTCCAGAGAATGGTTACCAAGATGTTTGAGCCATTGTTAGGCAGAACAATGGAGGCTTACATCGACGATATGGTGGTCAAAAGCAAGGATGCGGATGACCATCTAAGGGACCTAGATGAGATGTTCCGGATCTGAAGCAACACAAGCGGCCTTAACGCTTCTAAGTGCGCATTCGTGTAGGGTCAGCAAGTTTCGGTTTCTGGTGACCAATCGGTATCGAGGCGACCCTCCCAAATCAAAGCAATTCAAGAGTTAGAGCGACCTAACTCGGTGAAAGAAGTCTGACACCTCAAGATGGCGTAAGACTTAACCGATTCATCAGCCGGTCTTCAGACAGGTTGCGTCCATTCTTTCAGTCATTAAAAGCTAAGTTTGGGTGGGACGAAGAATGCGACCTAGCTCTGGCAAGTCTGAAGGAGTACATGTCTTCTCCACCATTACTTGTAACCCCCATACCAGGAGAAGAACTCTTCCTCTATTTGGCGATCTCTCGACCTGATAAGTGCGGTGTTGGTTGAACGAAGGAATCCAACACCTACCCATCTTCTATGTCGACAAGACATTCTTTGGGGAGCCAAACAAGGTACTTACCCCTAGAGAAGCTAGCACTGGCCTTAATGATGGCATCCAGGAAATTGGCGCACTACTTTCACGCCCACACCATTGTCGTCCTCACAGCTTTTCCACTGAAAGCTCTGTTTGAGAGGGCCAACTTTTCTGGGCGAGTTTTGAAGTGGGCAGTAGAGTTGGGACAATATGATGTGAAGTTCCAACCCAGAACCGCGGTAAAAGCCCAATCTTTGGCAGACTTCGTCGCAGAGTTCACTCCTGGAAGCCACCAAGTTTGCCCAATCGACCTGACTGACACAACCAAACTAGGGATGGAGGTTGACGCCGGAATAGCGCAACCCCTAGTACAGGCTACTCAGTCAGAGCCCAAGGCAAACCAGAGTAGAAAAGGCGAGGAGGAAGCCGACCTTACTACACCAAGACAAGATTCACTGGCGACTAATGACTTGGGCCCATCAAAAGGCAAGGGGCAAACTGCAACTATGGACCCTGAAGAAGACATTAGCAACCTGGAAGACCCCAAGGCATCGTCCGATCCCTCCACCTGTTGGAAGTTGTTCGTTGGGGAGATGTGGAAGCTCTTTGTGGATGGGGCATCCAATCGACATGGAGGAGGCCTTGGCATAGTTCTCATCTCTCCAGACGGCCTAGTAGTGGAAGCGAGCAATCAACTCAGGCTTCCCAAAGATCGAACAATGAAGATGAGTCTGGCGCTTCTTGCGGGCTAAAATCGGCGGATACATGAAGGCCACCGAACTAATGGTCTCTGACGACTCACAATTGGTGGTGAATCAAATTTCTGGCGATTATGAAGCAAAGGATGAAAGAATGACTAAGTACCAAGACTTAGTCAGGACAGAGATCAAGAAGTTTGAAGTCGTCAGAATAGAACAGATAGGCAGGGAGGAGAACAGCAGAGCAGACGAACTTGCAGGCTTCGCCTCAATGGCAGACACTTCCATCCCTCATCCGCTATTGATCGATTATCTGCCCAGACCCAGTATTGAAGACCCAGAAGCTGAAGAGGTATGTTGTGCGGAGTTAGGTCCTTCTTGGATGGATCCCATCATACTGTTCCTGAAAGACGGCACTCTACCAGAAGATAAGAAAGAAGCCAATAGAATAAGAGCCAAGTCGCAACGATTTTGGCTCTCTCCATCCTTAGCTTTATACAAGAAGTCGTTTTCAGGACCTTACTTAAAGTGTGTGCACCCCAGCAAGGTGGAAGCATTCTTGTTCGAAATACATGAGGGTGTATGCGGCAGCCATCAAGGAGGAAGGTCATTGGCATACCGAGCTATTTCACAAGGATATTGGTGGCCCTACATGCAAGCGGATTCAGAGAAATATGTCAAAAAGTGCGAAAAGTGTCAGAAGTTTGCGCATCAAATTCACCAACCTGCAAGAGAACTCCTACCTCTCACTAGTCCATGGCCTTTCGCAATGTGGGGCTTGGACATAGTGGGACCACTCCCAACAGCACCAGGCAACAGGAAGTTCTTTCTTGCGGCAACAGACTACTTCACAAAGTGGGTGGAAGCAGAAGCCCTGGCGTCAATCAAGGAAAAAGATGTGAAGAAGTTTGTCTGGCAGAACATCATTACTCGCTTTGGCATACCAAAAGCGTTGATTTCAGACAACGGCACTCAGTTTGATGGCAGAATTTTCAGAAGCTTTTGTGAAGAATATAAGATAGAGTTCTACAACTCCACACCGGCATATCCCCAAGCAAATGGTCAGGCAGAGGCGTCAAACAAAGTAGTCCTGGACGGATTAAAGAAAAGGCTGGAGAAGGCCAAAGGCAAATGGGCAGAAGAGCTCCCCCACGTTTTATGGGCTTACCGCACCACACCGCGACGATCAACAGGAGAAACACCATTCTCCTTAGCATATGGCATGGAAGCAGTCATCCCATTAGAAGTAGGCCTTCCTACAATTCGGAGCAAAAATTTTGATCCCGACCTAAATGGGGAAGCCATCGCATTAGAACTTGACTTGGCAGAAGAAAGGAGAGAAAAGGCATTGGTTCACATCGCCTCCTATCAGCAAGAGTTGTCCAGAAAATACAACAAAACAGTACACCCAAGACAGTTCAAGATTGGCGATTGGGTACTTCGCAAAGTGATGGGAAACACATTGGTCCCCGGAGATGGCAAGTTAGGGCCCAATTGGGAAGGTCCTTACAAAGTGGTCGGATTAGCAGGTAAAGGGGCATACCACTTGGAAGATGAGGACGGCAAAGCAATTCCTAGGCCATGGAACACTGCCAATCTCAAGTTATTTTACTTTTAGCTTTTTTCTTTTTAAGTATGTGTAATTTTTTACTTTCTCAATAAAAACAGGTCGATTCTTTTCAGTATATTTGTTTTTCGTAGAAAGTAGCTCTAGTAAGATTAGTAGCATTGTAAACATAGTTGGCCGGAATACCCAACTATCAACTGTCCTAAGCCGGGATAAGGATCCGTGTCGAGGACATTTGGTCGAATAACCAAACATTTTATTCTAAGTTGGCCGGAAAAACCAACTTAGAGGTTGGCTGGATCAAACCAACACTTAGCCACAGTATGGGAATGGCTAAACCAACATTTAGCCAAAGTATGGGAATGGCTACACAGAGGTTGGCTGGATTAAACCAACACTTTGTACTCTTCAGCCGAAGTAAGTTATATCGGCTGAAGAGTGGTTGGCTGGATTAAACCAACACTTTGTACTCTTCGGCCGAAGTAAGTTATATCGGCTGAAGAGTGGTTGGCTGGATTAAACCAACACTTTGTACTCTTCAGCCGAAGTAAGTTATATCGGCTGAAGAGTGGTTGGCTGGATTAAACCAACTCTTTGTACTCTTCAGCCGAAGTAAGTTATATCGGCTGAAGAGTGGTTGGCTGGATTAAACCAACACTTTATACTCTTCAGCCGAAGTATGGGCATGGCTGAAGAGTGGTTGGCTGGATTAAACCAACACTTTGTACTCTTCAGCCGAAGTAAGTTATATCGGCTGAAGAGTGGTTGGCTGGATTAAACCAACACTTTATACTCTTCAGCCGAAGTATGGGCATGGCTGAAGAGTGGTTGGCTGGATTAAAACCAACTCTTTGTACTCTTTAGCCGAAGTAAGTTATATCGGCTGAAGAGTGGTTAACTAATAAGTTAGGCAATAACCGAGATCACAGTTGCACAAACAAGTTCATGAAAAACTCACTACAAACTCAAGCATGCAAGTGAATAACCGGAATAAGAGTTGATAATTTTTCATTGAATAATTAAGTACAACTATGGGCCACAGCCCGGTTACAAAAGTTCGGACAAAAGAAAGAAAAAAGTACAAGGTCAATCAAAAAGTTCATCTATCTCGGCATCCAGATCGGTCCCGAGGTTGGCATGCGCTCCGGTGTCTGCAGCTTCAATTGGGCGTTCGGGCAGAGTATTTTCAGCTGTGGGCTCCAACCGAGCTAGTGGATCACCGGCTTGCTCTTGAATAGCCGGAGTCTCAGTTGTTTCACCATCATCATCATCATCATCTTCATCGTCAGAAGAACCGAGGAATTGTTTTTGGAGTTCATCGGCATACTCTTGCAGTGAGGCCGGAATGAAGTGCTCCGGAGCATCGTAGACTTCGGTTTCAGGTCCACAGCCGACCTTCTCCACTGCACCTCTCCAACCGCACTTGAAGAACAGTTGTTTCGCGGCTTCGCACTGCAAAGAGTAGCCAGCTTCGGCTTCCTTGAACCCTGCCTTGTGCTCGTCTTCAACTTTCTTTTCCAACACTGCTATTTCGGCGTTCTTTTTGTTTTCAAGAGCCGCCATCTCCCATAAATACTTGTCTTTCACCTCGGTCACGGCCTGCTGCTTGTCGCTTTCAGCCGAGGTGACCAGTCCGGTTAGGCGCGCTATCTCGGCCTCCAGCTCGGCCGCTTTTTGTTTTGACAGGCTTCGCCGCCACAGCCAGCGTCCCTTATTGCGTGCCTCGTGGTTTTGCGGAGCTCCATTATTTGCCTGTGGGCAATGGTGTTCTTCTGAATGGCCTGCAAAAGGAGAGTTCCATGTAAGACCGAGCTCAGAGTTTGAAAAATTTAGATTGGTCACAGAAAAAGAAGTACTGCTTACCAGAATCATCGACTTAGTAGATGACCGGAGGGCCTTCAGCTCGGTGTTCAGCTGCTTGCTGTGGTGCTCCATGTCTTTTGGCAGACAAACACCCCTAGCCAGGTTGAAGGCTAGAAGGTGATCCTTGTCAGCAACAACGGAGTCATCCTCATCGATATCTCGGTTGTTGAAGACGAAGGGTGGAGCCCACTTGTTGGTAGGCGCAGCTCGGTTAGACGATTCCGGTTGAGGGTTGAGTTCGGGGCTCGGCGGAAGGATGGGGTCAACCTCGTCGACCAAGCGCTGCTCGGTCTCCGTAGTCCGGGCGCGTTTAGCTCGGCGTGAGGATGATGGTTGTTGCGAAGGAAGAGCTATGATGGTTTCGGCGGTCGGCTGGGTTGGTGGCACTTCGGCCCTTGTGGTTGCGGTGAGCATGGCCCTCATCTTGTTTTTCTTCGCCATCTCCTGTTCGGCTGTTAGTGGCACGAGGACGATTTCTGGCAAAGTGGGGTCCGGTTCTGGAGGGTCTTCAAGGAGGAAATCGGTCACCCTTGCTTTTCGGCGACCGAAATATCTGTAGGTCGGTTCGAAGTCGAGAAGTTTGGCCCAACTTCTTTCTCGGACTCGCAGTGCAGCGCGCAAAAGGTCGAGGTTCGGGTAGCCGTACTGGGAATGGAGGAAGGCTGAATCTGCAGAAAATAGATGAAGTATTAGTTCGGTTGGTGAGAGGAAAGCCGAAGTAATCAAAATTTAGGAATGCAACCGAAGTATGTATACCGGGCTCTCCTTTCTTCCAGTTTATTCTTCGGCCAGGGATTTGGGCTTGGAAGTCTTCAAAATTTCCAGAAACCCAGAAGAAGTCATCGTCGTTTAAGTCCTTGTCCGGTGTGTGTTTAATTATTTTTTCTCGACCTCGGCGTATTCTGAGGTAATAACACCAGCCATCATTTTTTGAGCCTATTGAGTATTGGTGTAGTATTTCGGCTAAACCGAGGTTGAGACCGGTTTGTTGGTTTAAGGCGGCTATACCCATTATTATTCGGTATGTATTGGTGGACAGTTGTGTGGGGCATAGTCTGGTTTGTCTTAGAAATTCACATATAAGGGGCTGGACTGGGAATCTGAGTCCGGTCTCTACTATGGATTGAATGGTAAAGGGGACAAAGCCTTCATTGCCCCAAGGGTCTATGTCTGGTTCGGCTAGTATGAGATTTACATCGGCTGGGATTTGGTAGTCTTTCCTGAATTCGGTTAAGCCACCTGGGGTTTCTACTAGACACCTATACTTCCCCATTTTATTGTATAAATTATAAATAAGTTACTTCGGTTGAAAAGAGTGTGCTCAGTAGCTCGGCTGAGCGCAGTGGCGTGCCTGGCAACCTAAGTCTGCAAAGTAGGAAAAGAAGGAGTTAAGCACAGATCTTAGACCGTGCTACAGAAGCAAAGCAAGAAAAAGACTGGTTTTATTTCGGCTCTACAGTGTGCTATGGTGTTTACGTCGGTTTCTAGTAAGTGCTCGTTATCTCGGTTCACAGAATGCTCTGTTATCTCGGTTTCAGGAGAAGGTTTTCTTTCTTGATTTATGCCTCGAAGCGACTTTGAGTTCGGTTTAGAACTTCGGGAAGTAACCTAGTCCCTAGGGCATAGCTTCGATTAGAGGCGAAATTTCAAAATTCAAGTATGTTTTTATTTGACTAAGGTATACCGTATGGAAACCAATCAAAACTATGGTGGCATATACAAGTTCTAGTCCGGTTTCAATTTGCCTAGAGTTTCCTATGACAAGAAACGATATTCTAGTTCGGTTGAAGCGTGCATAAAGATCTAAAGGTGCTCTGTTTGAATCGGCGTGTTCAAGGTGTTCTTGAGAAGTTTTATAGAGAATGCAGTCATGGAAAAAAAGAAAAGCAAAGTGTTTCCTGACAACACATAGCATAAACAAGTGTGGATTAAAACAAAAGCAAAAACAAGGGAAGCAGATTTTAGAAACCTTACGGAGGGCGAGGAAGAAAATTTGGAGTTGAGAGCGTGGTAACAATGGAGAGCTCGAGCCTGAAGATTGCGAGGTTGAGAAGCACGAGCAAGAGAAAGGGAAGATAAGCAGTATGGAATGATTTTTTGAAAATGAGGGTTTGTTTTTGTGTAAAGGGCAAAAGGCGGAATTTGTTCAAATATTGCAATCTGAGGACGGCGCTTCTGGTGTGGGAGGCCAGTTAGAGCCTGCCACGTGTCATGGGAAGGACAAGCGTTTGATTTACGCTCTTGAAGAGACGTTTGACGGACGTGCCTGATCTGACATATGTTTAGCTCGGTTGGATAGACTAAAGGGTCTTAGCTCGGCTGGAAAGGCTAACGGGTGTTTTAGCTCGGCTGGAAAGGTTAAGACTAGCTCGGTTGGTAAACAGGTAATCCCAATCATGCTTTGCAGATGGAATTAAGGGGCAATTGAGAGGGTAATTTATACTAAATTGGGCCGAGCTGATAGTTGGGCCGAGGTAAGCCCAAATGAGAAAGGTGGCACATACGGTCATGGAAGTGTTCTTGATGTTCGGTTGTCGACTTACTTGATGTAGCCCGGTTTCTATTTAGTCCGGTCGTGTCCCAACCTGAGTATGAGAGCAACTTCTTCAGACCGTATGCATTAGTCCGGTTGGCCACTCCTCACGGGTAGTCGGTCTTAGCATCTGAAACCGGAGTAGGAGTGAGGTAATGGAGGGCCGGACTAAAACTAAGTTCGTCCGTATTCAGGATTAGTGCAATGGGGTAATCCGGACGTCACTAATTACTTCGGTTGAAGCGTATGGAAAACCGAGGTAATCAATGACTCTGAATGTAGTTCGGTTTAACTCCCTTATGTCTAGCTCGGCCTAAGTAGGGGAATGCCGAGGTAAGGAAGAGAAGTAAGGACCGGATTAATGGTTACTCCGGTCATTTGGAGTTCGGCTGTAGAAGGACCAACTCACTTGGTTTAAGCAGTGAGGAGGGTGTTGGAGGATAAGCATTATCTTCCAAGAGTTTGAATCCTAGGGGGACTCTGTGATAGGAGGAGTAATCCTAGAAGGACTCTACACTTGGAGGAGTAAGAGTCCTACCAGGATTGTGCCACGTGAAATCTATATAAGCTCATCAATAACACCTTTGGAGAGGTAATACAATTTTGCTCCCTGAACACATTAAGCTTTTGCCTATTTGTCTTGCTTACTGACTTAGGCATCGGAGAGGTTTCCGGCACATACCCGCCGGCTAGCTCACGTTGATATTTTCAGGTGGTGGAACGACATCGTACAGAGGAACGAAGACTTGGTCAACAGGATTATACGAGAAGGTGAAAATCTTTCCCGTACAAAATCTAATCAATTTGATTTTTTACAAGTATGTTTTAAAAAAATTTACCCATAAATACTACATGGGGGAATGTTTGCTTATTAACCAATTAGTCCTTTTTGTTTTAGAAAGTTGTATTTATTAAATTTGGTGCCATTTGAGTTTAAGTAAATGCTCTTTTGTGATTTGTTTTTGGATGAGAATGGCAATGTGAGGTGTAAAAGATTCTTGGGGGATTAGTGGCTAAAATGTTGGTTGTCGATTGTAGAAAGCTACATTTCTATTAGTGCGGTTTTCTGATGTTACATTGGAGTGTTACAAAAGAGTGTTACGTTTAGAAAAAACACACTAAAGAGGTTTTGTGTTACATTGATTGGAGTATTACGTATGGAAAAAATACACTAAGTAATTTTTTTAGAATGTTACGTTGTTACGTTTAAAAAAAGTACACTAATGAATTTTTTAATGCGTTACATTGGAGTGTTACGTTTGGAAAACTATAGAGATTTTATGTGATACATTAATTGGAGTGTTACATCTGAAAAAAACACACTAAGAAATTTTTTTGAAATTTTACGTTGTTATATTTGAGAAAAGTATATTAAGAAATTTTTTAGTGCGTCACATTGGAATGTTACGTTTTTAAAGTGTTACATTGGAGTTTATGTTTGAAAAAAGTACACTAATTTTTTTTTAAAATGTTATGTTTGATAATTTTAATATTATGAAAAAACTCACATTGATCCCTTAACACATATATTGTATACAATAGGGACCTAACTTGACTAGGTGTCACGGGTTGCCTTGCGAGGCTAACTCCGTGACGTTTCGCTCGCGGTGGTGTGGCCATTTGAGTGCTCAAGAGTGGCCATTGGAAGTGCCTCAACGTGGCTTAACATTGGCCCCAAGCAGCCCAAGGCATGTGGGCCACCAGCAACAGCAGCAGTAGCAGCCAATAACACTAGCAAGTAGTGTAGATTTTTGGTGCGTTGTTTAGACATCCAAATGAAGGAATTCTAAGTTGAAATTTTTACTGGAAAGAGGTCTTGGGGGAAGGGTTTTCCCGACCAAATTTCGTGATTTTTCTCAATTTGTAGAATTTATGAAAAATCATTATGACTCCTTAGACATATTGATGTTTTCTCCTGCCAAAGGGCTAATTGCTTAACAAGCATATATAAGGGGACAAGGTGTGCTACCTACTTACCTCCTCGTCCAAACTGGGCTTCAAGTGAGCAACCTTGGGGCAACTCAAGGGCGGGCTTTAGGCATCCAGAGGGGTGTCTAGAGTCTCCACGTGGGTTTGGGAACCCCGTGGACGATGCAATAATGTAGGCACTGCGCGTGCCTTCCAAGGGAGAGGTTTACTACGTTGTTTCCATTATGCCACGCAATATGGCATCTTTGGGACTCGTTTTGGACCGAATAGGCTATCAAGGCACCACTAAAGGCCTTGTGTGCCAACTCAAATGCTTGGTTTGGGTTCAACCTTGCACAAAGAGATCTCGTGGCTTAAGCTAAGCGGTTGGAAGGCGACACCGCATATGTGGACTATCGGATGAAGGCATCAAGCTATGCATTGATTAAGTCCATTGAGAGACTATATTATGTTACAAGCAAGCTACGAATTGAGATATTTCCTTACTCATGCTACATGTTGGTGCAACGCTAAGGTACGCAATGGCCTTAAGCGGAATCTAACACACGTGTTGGCACGAGGATTACGTCGTGGGCAAAAGATTGACCCTCAGTGGCTTGTGGGCTTTGCATGACCGTTTGGCTATCTGATATGCATCAATTAAGGCATGCTTGATCCTAAAGACACTTCGAGATGCAGTTAAAGACCCAACATGCAATGTTGGCTTGTCAGCTAAGTCAAGGACCTTTGCTAACACATTGTTGTGTGGCTAGGCACCTTGGTGACATAAACCTAAGTTGGGCGAGCACCTTGCTTGAGGTAAACTTGGCGCTATGAAGCGACTTATGCCATGCTTGGTGCACTTGAGGCGTTAGGCCTACTTGTCGCATCCGGGTGAAAACGGAGCTTCCTTGTGAAGTTGTTTTGCTTGATAAAGTATTGGGCCCTAATGTTCAAACGAGGTGAGACCATCAACACTCGATTTGTCAATGAGTTTTGGCGGGCTTAAACTTGGTGGAGTTTGAGCGCCACACGGGCGAAAAATTGATCCGCTGCGCCTCTAAAAGAGTCGACCCGTGACACTGGGCCTATACATTTGGCCTCAATAAATTTGATAAGTGAAGATAAGTCATGGCAATTGGGTAATTAGTCACATGTCCTGTTACAAGGACATGTGCATCATTAAATCTCACAAGTGTTTATATAAATTAATAAGTTCAAAAATTGACAATTTGTAGTATTTTTCTAAATCTATAAGTAAAAATTGATAATTAGTGACTTTTTTAATCTTTCGCTAAAAATGACAATTAGTAATATTTTTCAGTAACAATTTTCTAAAATTTTCATTAAAAATGACAATTAGTAACATTTTTCTGTGACCAATTTTTCAAACTATCATTAAAAATAAACAATTAGTGATACTTTTTATAAAACGGCGCTAAAAAAAATATAAAAAAGGACAAATTACACTAATAGTCCCTATAGTTTGGGGCTTATGTCATTTTAGTCCCTGACTTTTCAATTGTGACACATTTGACCCTGAATTTTGAATCTTGTTTCAAATAAGGACAATGGAACATACCATTGCTTAATTTCAAAGGCAAAATCGTCAATTTGATAAAATATAAACTAATTTGACAAAAATAAATGTCAAAAAAATATTTTAAAAATTATTTCTACCCACCAAAAATAAAATTATGTAAAATTTATAAAAATTAATAAAAATTACATGATTAATTTTTAAAAATCAATTTTACATGATCATCATCCAAATACATAATAAGAATTAATTAAGTAAAAAAATAAATAAATGTCTAAAATATTTATTAATTTTATATAATTTTATCTTTAGTAGCTAGAAATAATTTTTAAAAATTCAAAAATAATTTTTTGACATTTATTTTTGTCAAATTAATTTATATTTTATTAAATTGATGATTTTGTCCTTGAAAAATCTAATAGTATCTACAATTGTCCTTATTTGGAACAAGATTTAAAATTCAGAGTCAAATGTGTCACAACTGAAAAGTCGGGAACTAAAATGACACAAATCTCAAATTATAGAGACCATTAATGTAATTCACCCTATAAAAAAATTGTAGTAACAATTAAAAGTGAATAAGATTTTTTGTTGTATCAAAAAATTAGGAAAACTTATTGATGGACTCATTTTTCTAATAGAACTTAACTTATTGATGGACTCATTTTTCTAATAGAACTTTTTAATCATTTCCCATGTTAATTTTCCACCTCCAAAGCCTTAAATTCAAAGCTAAGAAAATTTAAAAATACTTTCTATCCCAAATTTTTTTATACCGCCCAAATGTATTGTCCAAATCATTTTTATTCAAAAAATGAAAAAAATAAAAAAATAAAAAAATTCAAAGACTTGGTAGCTAATAAGTGCTAACCAAGGTTTGAATAAGCAAAACCCGATGTTAGCAAGTGCCTCACTAAAAATAAAAGGAAGAAAAAAAAAAAAAAATAGGCGTTGTTCATCATGAGAAGAAAAAATGATGGGTGTTTGGATCGCTACATTAAGGTTGTCTGTATTTGTTTTACGAATTTAGGTAGAGATTTAAGATGATAAATTAAAAATTTTAGTTAGAGATTTTAAAAAAAAAAAAGAAAAAAAAGAAGAAAAAGTGTGTAAAATGTAATTATATTTTATTTACATTTCACTTTCTTTTTTTCTTTTTTATTTTTAAATTTCTACCTAAATTCATGAACAAAATGTAACATAATTTTTATTTATTTATTTATTTTTAGTGAGAGGTGCCTCAATTGGGTCTTCTCTTGGAAATTTAATTTACAAACTACAAACAAATTAATTTATGGCATGAACATGATTTTTGATAATACAATGAGTTCTGGATTGAAGGGGTTGGACTGATTCACGCTTCCCAAATCAGTGTCCGAGGTACCAAGTCCACAGAGGAACCTGCACAAGAGTTCAACGGAGAACGGGGAGTCCCCCAGCGAACCCTCCGACAAAACAAGTTAGAAAGAGGGATGAAATGTAGAGATAGATTAGAGATAAAAAGCTTAACCTTCTTCTTGTCTTCGATGCCTGCTTATATTTTCTGGTAATCATTTCGTTGTCCCTTCCGACCTGTCATCTTGGCCAAAAGGCTATGCTCTAACTTGCCTTGTTCATGGTGAGGCCGTTCTGTCCGACGGGGAGGGGTTATTGCAATAAATGCTGTAAGGGATTTCATTACTGGCTGATGTCTAGTGTAATAACTTTGCAGGATTTTTGTTTGTTTATGCGGCTTGTCCTTCTTTTGCCACGTGTTTAGATGTCATTGGTTCTTAATGCCATGTTGAGCTCCAGCAACGTTGGGCTTTAGTATTTGAATTATATATTGGGCCTTAAGTGGTACCCTTTATGGGCTTACCCGTGTCAATTTTAAATATCGATGAATGCGTATCAACCTGTTATTTTTTCAATATCAATACATTCACATATATGAATTGGAATTAAAATTACATGCATATCAGCAATTTCCCAAAGCCTGATACATATGTTGGTTCAGCTGCTAAACTTCTTTTGAGAAAATTATTAGATAGTTTCAAAATATGTCATGTGACAATAAAAAATCACAAAACATGCTAAGTACTTTCAGTTAATGAAAAACCACAAAGCACATCGAGTAAGTAATTAACTAATTAACCAAAATAAGTCACCATGTTTTACTTTAAAGTTTTCTTCGTGACTTAGAACACCAGACAATTTGACATAGTATTCAAGGATTACAAAATATTTAACCCTTCTATGCAATTGTTTCTTTTAAAAAATTCATCTTCACTATGACATTTGATTCCTATGTACTAATCAATACTCAAAATATCTTTACACCATAACAAATACTTGTCAATATTTAGACTACGTTTGGAAATATATTATTTTAATTAAATTTTTAATTTTTTAACTATTTTATTGTAAGTAAAAGAAATTTATAATTTGGATGATAGTTATTTTTTATTTTTTTTAGTTGATTTGATAGTTAATAAAAAAAATGATATTTTAGATTATTAATTATTTTAATATATTTTATCTTTATTAACAATTTTAACTAATAGTGTATAGCCAAACAAAGTCTTCAAAAATCATTACATCATGAGCGATACTGAAACATCTTTCACTGAATATCTAATCAGGCACTAAATTGGAATTTGCCATCTGCCAGTTTTTGGTGGTGATACATGTACTAATTAGTATATTAATTTATGTATTAATATTAGTTATGATATTATTATTGATTTCATTCATTATACAAATTATAAATATCAAAAACCTATTAAATTATATCACATCATTAATTAATACACTAATTAATACATATAACATTATTCATAGGCTTTTCAATATATGTTTTTATTGGCAAAAGAAGTAATATTTTATTAAATAAATAAAATATTACAATAAACAAAAAGAAAGGCATGTTGGGTATACCTCCTTATTGGAGTGTGGGACCCAATTGGTTTTGGAAAAAGAGTTTTAATTTGGCTTGGTTTATAGGAAAATGAGTGGGAGCACTAATTAGTGCTACCACTAATAATGTGGCAGCAGGTCCCACCATGAATGATTTGATGTTTTGGCCTTGGTGTTGTATTTTTTTTCTTTTTTTATTGAGTGCCATGTCATTAGTGGTATTTTTAGAGCTCCAAAATTAGTGGTCTCTATCATTGTTGTTAGGTATAATATATTTTTATATATTATATTTGTGGAGGCCCAATCCAATTTGATAACAATTAAGGTTTGATTAAAAAAACCCTAGATTCATATATACATAATTATTGATATTGTCTTCCCAAGAAGAAGAAAAAGGTACGGCTGCCATCCTTGGTTAGGTAACAGTGCCGAAAATTCAAAATTGGTGAAGAATTGTCAAGGTGCTTTATTTGTTTATGTTTAAGTTGCCCTTTTTCGGGAGTTGATTTGGTTCGTTATTTTGAGTCTTCTTCAACTCTGATTCTGAAGATTTTGGTTCATCTATTTGGTGAGGTCTTTCCTTTTGTTTATTTGTGATTATTTGAAATTCACCTAAGGGTGGTTTTGTGAGACCATTAGTGTCTCTTTTGTAATCGTTTGGAACTTATTTGGTTGATAGTGGAATCGGATTTCGATCCCGTGGACGTACCTCACATTGAGGGAACCACGTAAAAATTCTTGTGTTGCCTTTGATTTAATTTTTCCGCATTAGTTTTTATTCCCATTGATTGATTTGCTTGTGGGGAATTACATCGATTTTCTCTAACAAGGCATGAATATGATTTATATATGCATATACATATACAAACATACAACTAGTTCTGATTGATGACAAAAAAAATCTAATGAAGAATCAAATGATCATGTGAATTTATGACTATTAACACTTGTTTATTTAGATTGGAAATATATTTTAAAAAAAATATTCTTTATAATTTTAAAATAAAAAAGAATTTATGAAAATATTTTTTTTTAATGTTTAGTGGTCATAATACGAGAAGGTGGTGGCGTGGTGGCGGGGTGACAACAAGGGTGATGACGACGACGATGGTGGTATGGTGGTATGGTGGTGGAGGTTGTGTTTGATTTAGTTTTGAAATCAATTTTTTAAAAATGATTTTTAAAATTTTAAAATTTGTTTGGTTATATATTTTGAAAATAATTTTTACAAATTTGGAATTTTGTAATTTGGAATGATATGTGCATTTTTTATTTTTGTAGTTGAATAGATGGGTGTGAAAGAAAAAATGATTGATTGATATGTAAAATGTGAAAAAATGAGAGAAGGGAGAGAAAAAAAATAGTTAATTAATATGTAAGATGTGAGAGACGAAGAGAGGAGACCCAAAAAAAAAAGGTGCTTTAAAATAATTTTGAGAAAATTGTCAACCAAACAAATTTTGGATTTTAAATTCTCAAAAATCGATTTCAAAATCAAAACACAATTATTTTTTGGAGAAATTTATTGGAAAGTTCAATTTTAGAACTTCTTTACCATTTAGTCTCACATTTTAAATGGTTGATTGAGGAGTCCTTATTAGGTGTAGTGTGTGACTAGTAAGTCATTTTTTAAACGTGGATGAGTATTTGTTAGACAGATATACCCTTACTAGTTAATTGGAAAAGTTTGCTTGTTTGTTTTTATTTTTTATTTTTTTGGAATGTGTTTTAGGTATGGTGTGATACTCCAATGTGGTAGATATTAATGTGACACTCTAACGATAGGACAATGTGACAGGTATAATGTGACACTCTAAAATTTTTACTCATCCTTAATATACTTTTTCGAATAATGATCTGGACCCCCACAGCCTCCATTGGCTTGTGATTGGCCTTTTTTTTTTTTTTTTTTTTTTCTCCACCAATCATCAACTCCCACGTGTGTGTATGGGAGTGGTGGGGGTGGGGGCTTGAGAGGGTCTCAATTACTTCCGTACTTTTTTCAAATGTGACAACGTGGTAGGTATGATATAGCACTTCAAAAAAAATAAAAACTCCTTAATATATTTTTTTCAAATGTGATAACGTGGCTGGTATGTTGTGACATTCTAAAAAAATTAAAAACTTCTAAGTGTATTTTTCCTAAACGTGACATGTGACACTCAAATGTGGCGGACCTTATTTGATTGAATTATTGCGTGTCTTCACATGATGTGCCAAAAAACAATTAGTAAGAAATTCACGTCTCACACTACGTGTATTAAAAATGTTAAACTTATTATTTTGATGATTTATTTAATTACATTTTAATTTATTTGAAAGAGAAAAATAGAATCCAAAATTTATTTTGATAATTTATTTAATTATATTTTGATCAAAATTTATGTTGATGATTTATTTGAAAGAGAAAAATATAATCAAAATTTATTTTGTCCCATTATTTCTCAGCTAAACCTTTATCCTAAATATTGTTAGAATGTATTTAATATTTGATTAAATCAGGAATTCAAAACAAACCAAAACAAAGGTTCAAACAGCCTAGCACAGCAGCAAGCTAAAATATTCAAAATGTTCAAGTGGAAGATATTCAAATTAGTAATGATGGAAGTGCAACGGCTATAAACGGCTATAAAGGTTCAAAAGACCAAAAAGTTCAAAAGGTTCAAGTGAAAGACATTCAAATTTGTAATGATGGAGTGGAAGATATTCAAATTGGTAATGATGGAAGTACAACGGCTATAAATTCAAATGATTACAACGACTATAAACGGCTATAAATTCAAATGAATGCAACGGCTATAAACGGCTATAATTTTCATTATATATACCAAAGGCTCTAATGTAAACAAGTTACAAAAACCTGAAAATATTCTTTGATTTATAATCACTCACATCTATTCTCAGAAATTATACACTGAGCCTTATAGCATTAAGCTCATCTTTCCTGTGTGAGATTTACAGAAAAATCAAAGTTTCATTTTATATATCTATCTTTGAGAGATATTTATTGTAAGCTTTCTTTGAAAGTAATAATACCATTTCATCTTGTAAAAGTATTGCAAACACTGTATTCATGAAATCTTGAGAGTAATTGTGAATCACCTAAGATTTGCAAGGGTTTGGACTTGTGAAGTTTGTATAAAATCCGTGGAGGATTGCTCCATTTATAAAGAGGTTGCTAGCACCCCTGTGAAGCTAGAAGACAGTGAAAAATCTCAAGTGAAGCTTGAGGAGTGGACGTAGGCCGAGTTGAAGCCAAACAACTATAAATTTGTTTGTCTCTCTCTCCCTTATCTCTTTATTTTATTTTAAATTGCCATAGCTATATTTCACATTTTTACTGTACTAAAATCATTAATTGACATAGTTGTTAAGACACTTGTTTTAATTATTTTTATTTCATTAATTATATTTATCTATTGTGCTAGTCATAATTTTTATTAAGGTATTATTAATTTTAATTGTAAAAACCTAATTCACCCCCCCCTCTTAGGTTGTCTTTTGGATAGCAATTGGTATCAAAGTCTAGACTCTTATTTTAGATTTAACCATCTAGGAGTTTTGATCCATGGCAACCTTAGCTGAAGGATAAGCCACAAATAGGCCACCATTGTTTGACAGAAACAACTATAGTCATTGGAAGGATAAGATGACCCTATACCTACAAGCCACTGATTATGCCATGTGGATTATTGTCACCAAAGGTCTAAAAATTCCTACCAAATTAGTAGACAATATTAGTGTACCTAAAACTAAAAATGAATGTGATGAGAGAGATCATAAATTATTGCAAGCCAATGCTAAAGCCAAACTCACCCTTGTTTGTGGATTAGACTTTAAGGAGTATAATAGAATTTCAAGTTGTGATTCGGCAAAAAAAATTTGGGACAAACTTAAGGTAACGTATGAAGGTACAAACCAAGTGAAGGAATCTCGTATTGATATGCTTGTTCATAGTTATAATTGTTTAAAATGAACTCTGATGAATCTATTTCAAGTATGTTTACTAGATTTACTGAAATTGTAAACTTTTTGAAATCTCTTGGCAAAATTTATACTAATAGTGAGTTGGTAAGAAAAATTCTTAGGTGTCTACCAAAGAATTGGGAAGCAAAGGTCACTGCCATTATAGAAGCCAAAGATCTGTCCACACTTGGATTGGATGAGCTTATGGGTTCCCTTATGACTCATGAGATCACCATAAAAGGACATGAGGATGTTGAAGACAAAAAGAAAAATGGAATTGCATTCAAAGCATCATCAAATGAAGAAGAACATGAAAACTCCAATGAGGATGAAAGTTATGCCATGTTTAGTAGAAATCTCAAAAAGAACTTCAAGAAAAACAATTATAGAGAAAGAAGACCTTTCAAAAAGGAGTACAACAAAGACTACAAAAGAAACAAGAAGGCCATGATAGCAGCTTGGGGAGAAAGTAAAGATGAAAGGTCAAGTGATGAAATTGAAAATGAAGTAGCCAACATGTGTCTCATGGCTCTTGAAGATGAAGACTCTACTCAAGATGAGGTAACTACTCTTTATGAAGAACTTGAAAGTGCATTCCATGAACTAAAAGATGAATTTAGAAAAGTTTGTGCCAAAAATAATGTGTTAAAAAAATCTGTTGCATCTTTATCGAGTAATGTAGAAGAATTAAAGAAAGAAAAAATTGTTTTGAAAAATGATTTTGACACAATCTCTAATAAGAAAATTGCTTTTAAAAAACAATGTTGATGATTTAACAAAAACACTTGAAAATTTTGTAAAAGGTAGAAATAATTTCAACATGCTTCTTGGAAATCAAAGATGTGTTTTCAATAAGGCGGACATTGGATATGACCTTATTAAGAAATAAAATAATCTCAATACAATTTTTGAAAAGACACCTTTCATGACATATCCTCATATTACTTGTCATTATTGTAGAAAGAAAGGCCATTATATATCTTATTGTCCATTCAAAAAGAATATGAACATGGGAATTAAAAAGATTTGGATTATTAAGGGATCTAACAAAACTAACCAAGAAGGACCCAAGAAACTATGGGTACCAAAAACCAACACTTGATTGTCATCTTGTAGGTTTGCCTTAAGTCCAAAGCTAAAGAAGGGAAGTGGTATCTTGATAGTGGATGTTCCAGACACATGACCGGAGATAAATCCTTATTTACTACATTGTCATCCAAAGATGGAGGCCTTGTTATTTTTGGAGACAACAAGAAAGGAAAAATCATCGGTATTGGTAGCATCGGTATTTCTCCTAACCCTTCTATTAAAAATATTGTACTTGTTGATGGATTTAAATATAACCTACTTAGTATTAGTCAATTATGTGATAAAGGCAATCGAGTTATTTTTGATAAATCACATTGCACAATTGAAAGCACAAATAATCATAAAGCTTTATTCGTTGGTAATCGCCATGATAATGTTTATGTTTTTCATCTTAATGATCTCTATACTAGTGATGTTAAATGTTTATATATTAATAATAAAAATAGTTGGTTATGGCATAGAAGACTTGGTCATGTTCATATGGATTTAATTGCTAAACTTTTAAGAAAGGATTTGGTCATTGGACTTCCAAAAATTAAATTTGAAAAAGATCATCTTTGTTGTGCTTGTCAACAAGGAAAACAAACTAAAACATTATTTAAATCAAAATCTCATATTTCCACAACTAGACCTTTACAACTATTACATATGGATTTATTTGGTCCCTCAAGGACATCTAGTTTAGGTGGTAAACGTTATTGTCTTGTTATTGTTGATGATTATTCAAGATTTACATGGATTATATTTTTAGCACCCAAAGATGAAACCTTTTCTTCTTTCACAAAACTCTGTCGTAGAATTCAAAATAAAAAAGGCTTTCTTATTACTAATATGTTAATTCCTTTTTGAGTCATATCTTTGTAGAATCAATTTTGATGTCATAGCATGTTTTTGAGATGTATACTATCTATATTTTGAATTGTACATTTATGATCTCAAGAATATGCTCAATATGAAAATTTCATGCTTATATGCTTTACATTGGAATATTTAAATGAGTTATGAAATTCGTTGATTATGATCCATGAACAATATCTAAATGAAAAGAAGTATCATATGTTTGTTGAGACATTGCATCTATCCTATTGAATATCTTTTGAATATGGATTATATTGGCATATATCTCATGAAATGCTTTTGATTGATAAATTGTTGAATTAATTGTTTATAAGTAAAATGTTTTATCACACTTGAGTATGTGGATTGAATTGATGAAAATGCCTCTTGATAATGTTGTGTGATTAAATGAGATTGTTGCATAATTTTTTAATAAAACAAAGAGCATAACACTATTTTCTTATGCATATTATGCTATGTGCTACAACTTGAAAATTCTGAAAAATAGCATTCCAAACTCTTATTTGATCATTGAATTATTTTTCACTTTTTGAGTTTGTGATAAGAAGTGATTTGTATTGTATTTTTATTGAGTAATAGTGTTTGTTCTATGAATACTATATTTACACAAATCACATTAGAAAAGGGTAGCACCAACTTAGGGGGAGAAATCATTTTGCTAACATACTTGTTAAACCTTTTTGAAATGAACTCCTCATGAAAGAAAATTGAAAATTGAAAAGCTTCTATTTCTTGAACCTAAGGTATGCCTCATATACTCTCTTAAGCTTTTGAGATAAAAATTCTATCTTATATCCCTTAAGCTAATACTGTTATTACTTTGATATGAAAAAGATTGATTATGCTTCATATGATTTGTAATGTATACTCTTTGATGATGCTCTTACCTAAAAATCATGCCTATACTTAAATGTGTGGTACATATTGAAATTCATAATTTTTCTTAGCATATGGATTGCTATACCTTGAACATGCTTCATTTTTTTTAGAATTACATTAGCTCTATGAGATTATATTGAGTTTAACCTATTATTAGCAATATTTGGTATTCTACATAATGCTTGAGTTATGATTGTTAAATCTTCTAGATTGCATATTGGGGGGCATTTCCCTAAATAAGCTAAAATAGTAAAGGAATTCCCAAACTAAGCCTAGTTTGCAAAGAATTCCCAAAATAAGCTAACTCGCGGTTCACAATCGCGATTTCAACATTTATCTGCCTGCCCCGTGTGAAATTTGGCAAAACCTAAAATCGTGGTTACAAAAAGCGAGTTCGATTAAGAAATCGCAGTTACAAAACGCGAATTTCAATTAACTGTTTTTCCTTTGAACTCGCTGTTACAAACCATGAGTTCATCAAATTTTTTTTTTTTGAATTCGCTGTTTCTAACCTCGCTTTTATCAGAAATTTTTTTGTTCTGAACTCGCTTTTCGTAACCACGAGTTCATTCAAAAAAAGTTTTGTTCTGAATTCGCTGTTGAGAAACCCGGTTTTATAAAAAAAAAAATTTGTTCTATACTCGCTGTTTGTAACCACGAGTTTAGCCCAACACACGGTTTTTGTTCTGAACTCACTCTTTTGAACCACGCCTTTTTTCCAACGTAATTTTTTTTTTAAACTTTCAATTTAACTGAACTGTAAAGAAGAAATGTTGTTTTTTTTTTTTTTTTTTTGTTTCTATTGTCATTATTTTGGTGATAATGTATTTCAGAATAATTTTTTGGGTTAAAATTGTTTTACTAAAATCGTTCTCATGTTAATTTTTTTTTTATTTTCTTTTGTCTTTATTTTGGGTTAGAATGTGTAATTTAGCATTTTTTTTTGGTTTGACTAAAGTAAATTTATTTTGCTTTTTTTGTGTGTTTGTTTTGGGTTAGAAGGTAATAATGTAATTCATAAATTTTTTGAATTTTACTAAAGCCGTTTGGCTTTACTAAAGTTGTTTTCATGTAAATAATATTTTTTTTTTTTCTGTTGTCTTTGTATTGGGTTATAAGGTGATAATGTAATTCATAAATTTATTTTCGCTTTACTAAAGGCGTTTTCATGTCAACTTTTTTATTTTTTATTTTTGTCTCGTCTTTGTTTTGGGTTAGAATGTGTTATTCAGAAATTTGTTTTGGCTTAACTAAAGCTGTTTTCATTTAAATAAAATTTTTTTTTTTCTGTTGTCTTTGTTTTGGGTTAGAAGGTGATAATGTAATTCATAAAACCTTGAGGAAAAAACACATAAGTCTCCCACAAAAATACATAAGTAGTACAAACATAAGTCTCGGACAACAATAAATTGTGGACACCATGAACTGAACACACAATACATAGATAAACATAAAAGTTAGACAGACAAATATTAGCCAGACAATCTGACATACTCATTACGGAAACACTTACTCTAACACAGACATTACATATTAATGCATGATCTAATATTGCCGAAGTGTAGACATGAACACCTAATTCGCGCTTAAATCGGTAAGTGGCTCAGAGTCTGAACAATCCGAAAGCTCAGCGTCAGAGACAAGCTGAGGATCCTTCATGATACCCTTGATAGCCGCATCATTTGGTTCAGTTCTGTTCTTCTGGGCATCCTTCTTAACTATGTGTAGCTGCATATCACGGGCTAACCTATGACCCATTTGAGAAATTTCACGTTGTAGTCTTTCACATAGTCGATCAACATTATCAAGATCTTCCTTTTGGATCTCAACAGAATGTGCTTTTGGCACCTTCAGTCGATTTTCCCGACATAATCTTATTTGCACTCGCTCTATAAATAGTGCGGGCCACTTCAGAAGTCTAGCGTTTGCTAAACCATATCCTGTTTGATTATCTGATGGATCCTCCACCAAACCACATGGATCTCTATAGTACTTGGACATGACAAAATGTCGCTTTCCAAACCTATCATGATAAGCACAAGAGGCATCTAACAAAGGAAATGGTGTTTCATCTTCAGCATCGCCACTTCCCCTTCCCCCTCCTCGTCGTGAACTGTCACCCCTTTGCAAGTTCCTACCACCTTTGCGATTCCCACTCCCTCCCATGAACCATGTAGCCATGCTAATTTTCGAAAACAAATGAATGATAATTTCGTAGGGCGAAATGAGTTGTAAGGTTGTGTCTTCACCTTTAGTCGTTTATATAGTTAGTTATGAACAGCTTTAGAAAGATAGCCCTGCATGACAATCCCACATATATGAACAAGGTATGAGTTGTCAGTAGAAAGAAAAAACAGAGAAAAGGAAATATTGTGTACCAAGCCACGTGACTTGACAATCCATCTGCATATACCGACAAAGTAAGGGCATGCTCACTGTAAGGTAAATCAGTGAATTCACTGTTGCCATGTAACTTTCTGAATTGAGAATCCCATATATGTTAATAAGAAATGAGTTGTCACTGTAATAAAAAAATCGAGCCAAAAATCGAGAAAATCAAAGCCTGTGCACTAAGTCACATGACTTGACAATCCATCTGCGTATACCGACAAAATAAGGGTATGGTCACTGTAAGGTAAATCAGTGAATTCACTGTTGCCATGTGACTTTCTGAATTGAGAATCCCACATATATTAATAAGAAACGAGTTGTCACTGTAATAAAAAAAAATTGAGCAAAAAATCGAGAAAACCAAAGCCTGTGCACCAAGTCACATGACTTGACAATCCATCTACGTATACCGACAAAATAATAGCGATGCTCACTGTAAGGTAAATCAGTGAATTCACTGTTGCCATGTGACTTTCTGAATTGAAAATCTCACATATATTAATAAGAAATGAGTTCTCACTGTAATAATAAAAAATTGAGCAAAAAATCGAGAAAACCAAAGCCTGTGCACCAAGTCACATGACTTGACAATCCATCTGCGCATACCGACAAAATAACAGCGATGCTCACTGTAAGGTAAAACAGTGAATTCACTGTTGCCATGTGACTTTATGAATTCAGAATCCCACATATATTAATAAGAAATGAGGTGTCACTGTAATAAAAAAAAGCGAGCAAAAAATCGAGAAAAGCAAAGCCTCTGCTCCAAGTCACATGATTTGACAATCCATCTGCATATACCGACAAAATAAGGGCATGCTCACTGTAAGGTAAATCAGTGAATTCAATGTTGCCATGTGACTTTCTGAATTGAGAATCCCACATATATCAAATTGGTGTTGAGGTAAATCTGTTTGTGTATAATTAATTGTAAATAGTGATTTTGACAAGCAAATCAAGTAAAACCAATTGGTTTTTAAATTCCTTACTAGAGTCATCATTTTGACTGGACTTCCAGGAATTGGAAGGCGACTCTTTCTTCTTTCCCAATGGAGATTGAAATTCTTTACGTATAGGATCCCTATTTCACGAGCCCCAGTTAAGGGAAGCTTAACTCATTGCAATTCAATAAAGAAAGTCATGAACTAATAAATGTGCAGTTATAAATGTAGTTATTTCATAAATTTCAGGTTCATAAACACAAATACTTGAAATACATCCGTACGTTAAATGAACAACAACATTGTCTTACACTCCAATAACGAAGAAGTTAGACAACATACAAACATATATGAAAGATAAAGGTGTTTGATTTTTCATTCCTCATCTGACATGTAGTAGTCAGAGAGATATTTTTCATTGTTTAAGACAGTATTTCGCTCAATCACTGTCAACTCTCTCATTGCTTATACGCCATTTCGTGGCTAGTCAAGCATGAAATGTCGACATCTCCGCATCAACATTCTGTTGTTCTCCTTCTTAATTCTGCTAACTGCTTTTTCATAGTCACTCACATTTCGTCTAGCCATGGTCAATGAACGACGATGAGGTACCGGTGCCCCAAAGTTACGTAGATCATTAAACAATCCTTCTTGCTCTGTTACCCTGAATGCCCATTCTGCTCGAATACTAGCATAATAATCCTTCGGACTCGAGTACTTTTCGCCCTTGTAGTCATAAGTAAATGGAGGTAGCAGCCACACTTTCGGATTTCTTTGCTGGCGTGAACTTCCTGCACCTCTTGAAGACATTGTTCATAAAATAACCAAACAATCTTATATAGTAATAGTAGATATATTACTATTGTTATGACTTGAACAAACATCATACTGGGGGTGTCGCTATTTATAGACATCATACTGAAGGTTAACTAGAGATGATCTAGTGACGATAATGCATGCTGGGGCACTATGGAAGAAGTGTTACCCGTGATATTATTTTTTAGCTTTTCATTTAATGCAATCCTGAGTACTCGTGACTTTGTGTACCTATGATGTAGTCACGAACGTGGTTGTCAAATAAAATCATAATTGTTAGCCAGAGGATGACAATGCAATCCCTTCATATTGGAGCAGTGAGTTGTCAAATAAAACAACATGCAGTGAGTTGTCACATCGCCACATGAAACTATTTTTTCATGTTTACTTTTTTAATACAGTAAGTAGTCACTTGAAATTGACGATTTCAGTACAAATTGGTGTTTTCAAAAAATTATAAATGAAATTAAATGCTTCAATTTTCTTTGTTTTAAAGTAATATTCTTCATAAACAGCCTATATTTTATCTTATTTTCACTTAATGAACTTCACAGTCATCCTATTTTCTCATCTTTGCATTTTTTGCTTCTTTTTATATTCGGTAAATTATACTTTACTCCTTCAGTCCATCACATAATTGTTTAGCAACACTATTGCCGTGTCGTCGTATTGATGTGACTTAGCTGAATTCTGATATGTGATAACAAAATTAAGCATTTAATTGCGCTGCAGAAAGTCAAATGCATCACGTAATGTGAGGGAAAAAGTGACAAACTATATAAGTATGGCAAAGTCAGAAAGTCACATGCATTACTGCATCATTGCATAAAATGACATGCATCACTGCACCAAAGTTACTGCATCACTGCATAAAGTTACTGCATCACTACATCACTGCATCACATGCATTACTGCATCACTGCATAAAGTGACATGCATCACTTTATGACATGCATCACTGCATCACTGCATCATACCTACTCCTATGTTTTGTGGGGGTGTCATAACAAAATAACAATAAATTAATAAATATGTCAATACACTTAAAAAGTGAAACAAATTTCTAAATAAATATTTCTGCATAAAAGTAAAACAAATAAATATTTTACAGATTTTGAAATTGTAATTTCACATTTATTTTTTTAAAAAAATTTCAGGCGTTTTAGACGTTTAGTCGGTTGATTAGCTTTGTTTTTATTTGATTATTTTGTTTTTATGTTTTTACTTTTTGTTTTGGAATAACAATAAATTCTACAATTCATAAAAGTCGAAGTGACAACTCCTATCAAGTTGATGCATAGCTGTTCAGGTCATAAAAGTTGACATGACAACTCTGATGCATAGTTGTTTATAATAATTTCATACAAACATTTACCATGTGTATATATGGTATAAATATCGCATCATACCACAACAAAAGTTTTACAGCTATTTCGAGCGATATCATCATGAGATATACGGTAGTTGATCTATATTCAGCAATGGGTCGCTATGGAGATGAATTTGAATACCCAATGAATCCAAATTTGCGTTACTCACGTGCCACCATCAATATCGTGAGAGCTGAGTGGGAATTTCGCAAAACTCGAGCAAACGTTCTCGTTGAGCTATGTCGTGAAGTTAATCTTAAATTTCCTCGCCGGTTAGCCATGCGTATGCCAACTGACACTCCATAGTTGTTGCAAAAGGCATTGCATCGTATTCGCGACGAGGTTAATCGCATGACCCAACGTTTGCAAAGGTCCGGACTAATGAAGACTGCAAATGAGCGTGCTGAAGATGGGTTAATGGATGATGCACACCAGTACTACGCCTGGAGCATGGATGTTATGTATGAATCTGATATTGAGATGTCAAATGATGATGTTAATGAATAAAATTGTTTGGATGAACGCCCAAACTATTTCTGTAATGCATGCAATTTGTAATGGTTATCCACGACTTATCAATGAAGGAAGATATTTCAATTGTTTTCGAATATTTCTTGTCATTCTACCTTTACTTTCTCTCTATTATTGTTATTTTCAAGAACGCTACGTGAACTAGACTTTCATGATTTCATGCATTATTGATGTGGAATATAATAATGATACTTAATGAAGTACATGTTCATATAACAAATAGTTGAAATACACGTTTATGCTAGATGAACAACAAATATATATGTCTACATTTTGTTTGGTTATCATTGGTTTGTACCTGAAAAGAAGACAGTGAATGCAATCATTCAGAAAAGTGAAAGAAAAGGGAAAACAAAATTATGTGTTTGTTTAGATATTTATTTTGTTTCCTTTTTATTCATATTTCTCCCTACAACTATCCATTATGCAATGTTTACATTTTTTTTCCAGATTGTTTTTGTATAAAATTTGTACTAACCTGTAGCAACACAAGTGGTCCTCCAATCTCGCCCAATAATAAAATCCTATCAATTATTATCTTTTTTTTCCTGTTTTCGTTTTCATTTTTATGGAAATCATCAAAACAAGTAAGAATAAAAAATTGTAAAATTATATTTTTCGAATAAATAAGTATAACAAAAACTATAAATAAAATAAACTATAAGTTTGATATACAAAAACTATAACAAAAAATATAAATAAAATAAACTATACACTCCACATCACACCCGCTAATGCCCTAACCTGCCCCCAGTCCCACAACCCCGATTGTGGACCTCCCTTCTCAATCTCCTGCAGTAGACTCTCTGAATATCTGGCTCCCCCAATCGTAAATGCGTATCCTGTGGAGCCTGTGACTGTGACCCCCCTATCTATTGCATGTGCTGCCCCTGATCCTGTCTGTGGCGGAAGATCGGATACTGCTGTGAGCTGTGAAACTCCATCATCTGGTGCAACTGTATCACGATCTGCAGCTGCAGCTCGACCTTTGCCTCTGCCCGCACCGCGACCTCTGCCGCGACGTTCGCCACGACCAAAACCTCGGCCTCTCCTGCGCGCTCTAGGGGGGGCTCAATATGGCCCTCAGCGTCAACGTGGGAGATTCCAGTGACAACTGCATCATGTGTACTCATGGTCGCGGTCGAACTGTCTGGTGGTGGTAACTGGGTGAGTGGGGTAACAACGTCATGCATGTATCTGGGCGGTGTCCAATCAAGGTCAGGCGCATAAGGTATGCCAGTATGCTGCATAAGAAGTGTCACGCCCTCAAAATAAAACCCATAATAAATAATATAAACATACATCATTATATTAAAACAAGAATATAATTCTATTCATCAGAGTATTACGAAATAAACATCAGAATAAATGCCCTACAGGCTTACATCTTGCCAAGCCAATGCTTGGACACAAATCCATGAGTTCTAACTCAAAAACAAATAAAGCCCTAGGCTTGAGTGTTTTACATATAAAAGCAAATAAACTAAGAATAAATCTTCAAGTTCCAGTTCCTCACAAGCTAAGTCCTTGGAGGTAGTGAACCACCTGTACCTGAAAAATGAAGTTCCCATATAGGGTGAGCCACAGCCCAATAGAGAAATACTAAACCAAGCATAAGAATTAACTAAAGTATTAGCATCTGATACATGGTTAACACACTATAATCCAGTTACACTTTGCATGACACGAATGACTATATTGCCTATGACCCATTTGTCTATGGCACATCTTACTTTCCACCTATGGCTCAGAACCTAGCCAAATAACTCAACGTGAATTTCATCTCTTATTAACCATCTTTCCAAATCAACAGGGATAACAAATCAAGTTAAACCTCTCTGTAACATAACAAATACACATGCTGGTATTATATCACATTCACTTCCACACTTCCCAACTGATACACATGGTGGTGATGTATCATAACAACAATAAATAGAAATACTTCTATTAACAATAAGCACACGTATATGTGATGCTAGTGGAGTCCATCCCCTTTCTCCTCCCACAAAATCTGATTTAGAGGTCCATCCCCTTTCTTCCCCTAAACCCTCCAACAATTTCGGTTTAGAAGTCCATCCCCTTTCTTCCCCTAAACCGGGAGTTCATCCCCTATCTCCTCCAAAACCAAATGCATATGCAACATAATCAATACTTGCCATATACAACACATAATCAATACAAGTAATATTCTGTATTAATTCAACAGTCAAATAGATAACTCAATTCCAGTTATACCTAAGCCACATGCAAGGTCTACAACAATCAATAGCTATCCTCCACCGATAGCCCAAAACAATTATTTCTAAGCAGAAATAAATATACAACATATAATCCAAATTCCACAGATGAGCAATTAAATAGCCAACTACATCAATTTACCTCATAATTCCCCAATTTCATGAATTAAACCCAATTCCACATATTTCCCTTAAATTAATTACACAAATTAATCTAAGTCAAAACCTAGGGTTTCTCCCAAAATTACCAAACTACCCCATATACCAAAATACCAACACTTATGATTAAAACGTATAAATGGAGTACGAAATCCCTACCTCGAAGATATAACTCAGAAAGAAGAAGATGAAGATGTTATCCAAAACTCCAAAGTGCTCCAAACTGACAATTGCTCAGATTAAATGAAAGCTCTCACTCTCCTCTATCTTATTTGTGAAGGAACTAGGTTAGAAATCCACTCTAGATAGATCAATCCTAGGAGGGAAGGTGAGTTGGGAGAGAGAGAACTCGTAACCTAGGGTTTGGAATCTGAAAAGGGGATGAAAAACTGCTTTAGAACGTCAAAAACACGATTTTATACCCAGCCGCCCCGCTCGAGCGTCCAAACCCCCGCTCGAGCGGCGGATGCACACTCTCAGCACTTCGATCTGGGCTCCCGCTCGAAGCGTCCAACTCCCGCCGGCGCCAACCTACATAAGAAATCTTGGATGGGTGTTTTTCGCTCGGCGCCAAAACCCCGCCGGCGGACCAGCAACAACAAGTCCCCGCTCGAGCGGACAAGCCAAAATCTGGGCAACTAGTTCTGGTTCCTAAGCTCAACCAACCTGTTCCAAACCCGCCCAACACATCCTATAACTCCAAATAAGAAAATATAGGACGACAACAACCATTACACAAAGATAGAATCTACGGAACCTAAGTCCGGATACAAACATCGAATGGGAAAAGACCGGGGTCGCTATAAGAAGTACGTCGAGGGAATCTCCAGATATGTATGGGGTAGTATGTGGTGGGGTGGATCGATGTCGGCGATGAGTGGCGTGGCAAAGCGCCAAGTGGAAGGCGCTGACGTGGACGGTGCTAATGTGGATGGCGCTGATGTGTCTAGAGCAGCTGCTGAAGTGTGTACACCGTAGTGGCCGAAATGCAAACAATCTTCTCGATGGGCAAGCTGGAATGCCTGGTACAATAACTCCCGGATCTCTGCAACGGCCTGCAAGGCATGCTGTCCATCACCTCTCAAATGGGCGTCCTCAGCCAAGTGAAACGACCTCCCAGATCCAACCACCTGAACAAACATTCAGACGTATTATTAGGCTACAGTTGACTGAAAGTAAATCAAGTATGATTTTAATAATTATCTGACACATAATATGATACTCACCAATGCCTCAAGATAAGGGCCAACTCCCTGATATCCAGACTCAGACACGTGGCTCGGATTCCCGACTAGTAGGTGTGTATGTCGCCGATACCACAACATGTAAGGGTCGAAAGAGGAGATAACCTCATCGCTGTAGTCAGCCTGTACAATACTGTCCCGGCGGGCATCCCACAACTGTACATATCGCATATAAAACAGATGCCAGTCAGTGCCAGCTCGGCCACGCCTATCAGTGACGTGCAACTGCCACTCAGTGTCGAACCGATCCGGCACGGACTGCACCCGACCAAACTGTCGGAGGACACGATGGGGGAGATACCACTCAACCACGTCAAAACAAATAAGTGGCACTTTCGCCATCCATATCTCCTGATCCAGTCGGCAGTAGTCGGGGAGCGTACCGAGGACCCTAGCGTACGGCTGCCAGATAAATTACAATGACGACAAATAAATTAAATTTTGCTCGTGAACTCAAAACATATACAATGAAGAAGACAACTAAAACGCAATCAAAAAATTTCATACCTCGCCCTTGATCATCCGGTCCAGCTGGTCTCTATAAACTACCACTACATGGGTCGATACGACCTCGTGGCCCATGTCAACCCTCCACCGGCTACCTTGCGGTCCGGTGGGTAACTGCATGTCCCCTTCACCCATAGGAAGCTCACCAGGACCAACCAGTTGCTGCCTAGACGGGGTAATGCGAATCAATCTCTCCCATGCCCAAATCTGCAATAGTTTGAACAAAATTACAAGACTGATATAAAACATACAATATGAATTGACATGTAATAAAATTGTTACTAACCTGTAGCAACACAAGTGGTCCTCCAATCTCCCTCGTACCCACCTGAGCTGCTCGACATAACATCCTATACAACCATGCCAGAGCCGCGCTACCCCAGCTGTACTGCCCAATCTCCTCAATGTCTCTCAGCAATGGCAAGTATATCAGCTTGACCAGGTTCTGTGACTTATCAAGGAAAAGTACCCCCCCAATAAGCCACATAATATATGCTCGGGTATGTTGCTGTACCAACTCATCTGGAGCATGATCTGGAAAATGAGCAAAGTGCTCGGCCAGCCACCTCACCCTCACTCTACCTGCCTGTAAATCTGCTGGTGTAGGTGCTACTCCCAATAGCTCAGCACATAGGGCTATCCACTGCACCGTCATGACAAATGGGTCAACTCCAGTAACTGCTCGACCATCAATCCGAAGACCATGTAGGACGGATACGTCCTGCAACGTGATGGTGGCCTCCCTGATCGGGAAATGGAATGTATGAGTCTCTGTGCGCCACCTCTCGACGAGAGTAGTGATGAGTGCGTGGTCCAGTCGAATGTGCCTGATACGATACACACCATAGAATCCCGCGCGTAATAGATACTGCAATACTCTATGGTCCAACGGATGCTCCCACAGTCCAGAATATGCCCGACGGCATGTCAACACTGTGTGTGCCTCCTCTTGCACAACAGAATGACCAGTTTAAATAATAACATTATCACGAAATATACAACAAAATGCAATGTATTTTAATTGTAGACGTAAAGTCCAACAAACGTTATTGCATACCGGACGGTCCCACATACTGTCAGCCCGATGTGCCTGTCTGAACAGTGGAACCTCCTCAGGTAAATGTGCCATGAAGCCTGTACAACTGAAATATTAAATCATCCATATCAAAATCTCATTTAATCATAACATAATAACAGGGAAAACTGTAATTATTGATTTTGTACTTAACAACGTAAAATATAATTAAGTAAATGTTACGTGTTCGAGAAAAGACAAATTTATGTGCCACTTGCAGGGAAGCAATTCGAAATTAATGATTACATTTATGGCATATTTGACAAAACTTAAATATTGATTTTGTAATTCTAAAAATTTGAATAAATTATAAATTTTGCAAAATACATATAAAATTTTGTAATTGTGAACAATGACTGCAGCATTCCAATTTTTAAAATTTTAATTTATAATAGGTTAGTTTTGTTCAAATTTGTAAATTTTTTAAATTATAAAATGTGAACAATGATTGCAGCATTCGATATTAAAGTTAATCAAAAATATGAAATTTTGAAATGGTAGAAGAACTACGTGATTAAGTATAGAATCTTGTAATACACATTTCGAATCAAGTACACGGTGAAAAACTAGTCCACAGTTTCAATAAATTATACAAGTTTGAATAAATTATACACATTTTCAATTTTGCATTACATAGCTTTTTAATCAAGTACACATTTTGTAATACACATTTTAAATGTACAACCCCGTTTACAAATAAAGAATTTAAAAATACATAATTAAATGATCTATTATAAATAAATAATTTAAAATTGATATATTACAACATGTAAGTATTACATAGTCTTCATCGACCAAGTCGCGCCGGACATGTTCGCCTGTCATGACCTGTCTGGTGGCACTCACTGCAACGAGCTGTCAAATGCCTGTCTGATATATCCATCTCATTCGGAATACGAGCCATAGATGTACGACCCCGTTTTACTTCTCGCAGACGAAGTTCATTAGGCATTAAGGTCCACTGCGGATCATCCCAATAATCTTGATGCGGTATTGGATTGAATTTTGTTTTCCAAACCCTCATATATATAGGAAGCCTATATACTGGATCGACGTACTGGAATGGATTGTCACCGCATTCAGACATTACAGCGAGCATATGGGAACATGGATAGTGTCTTATCTCATATTTCCCACAACTGCACGTGGGTTGATTCATCCGCACAATCTGTCTATTGCGACCTCGTCCACGGCAAAAAGATGTTTGCACCTCAAATACACGGCCGGGCCTGTAAGACAATATTGATACAAACTAATCAAGTTTATGTTTTTAGGTGTAATTAACTCAACAACATAATAATAACAACTTTTTCACATTACAAACTAATCTGTCATACGATATCAACTGGAAAGTATTTCCCCTTGTGATACCCTCTTTGATAGTTTTTTGCATCTCTCTAGGGTATTGGAACTCATTGCGTACATCTGTTTCAGCTTTGGCTCCTATCTCGTCAAAATATTTGACGAGCTGTCAAAATGTAAATTCAACCATTGCTGAGATAGGTAAGTTCCTTGCACTTTTCAAGACGCTGTTGAAGCACTCTGCATCATTACTGGTCAATACGCCCCAGCGATATCCACCGTCATATGCAAGGGCCCAGTCCTCAGTATTCATCTTGTGGACCCAATTGATGGCTTCTTGGTTAATAGCCTGTATCTGATCTAAGTAACCATTACACTTTAAATGCGTTGATCGGCCTCCACCTTTTCCACAGAAGTTGTTTGAGCTCCTTATTTTTGAAATGTGTGTTAAAGTTACTACAAACATGTCGAAGGCAATACCAATGATATCCAACAAATTGGAGCGCGGGATTCAGCCAATGCCGCCTCACAGCAGCTAAAATATTCTCAGCTCGATCAGATATCAAAGTCACTCCTTGTCGGTCCATGACAATATATTCCTTGATATTTTGAATGAAGAACGACCAAGATTCCAAACTCTCCTTATCAACAACAACGAATGCAAGCGGTAATATTTTGCTATTGGCAATGACAATCGTTGCTACAAGCAACACACCAGTGTATTTACCGTATAAGAATGTACCATCTATAGTTATAACTGGCCTACAATATCTAAAGCCATCGATGACGGGTTTGAAAGACCAAAACACAAAGTGAAAGACGGGCATAATGGTTGTATGCCCGGTATATCTGTGCTTCCATGTCACGATGGTGCCAGGATTCGATGTCTGTAATGCATGCATGAATTTAGGCAACTGCCTATATGATTCATCCCAATCACTGAATATCATTTTTATTGCCTTTGCCCTTACATGCCACGCCTTCTTGTACGATATACTATAGTTCATGATCTTTTTTATATCTTCGATGACATTCTTAATTGGCATATCAGGTTCATTCTACATACGACAATCAAATATGAGTTGGATCACGATTTTTGTGAACACTATAAACAAACAAATATGTATATATATGTAAACATTTATTTTTTATACTAACCGCAACTTGTCCCAAAATATGAGAAGCAATGTAACTGGAGCTAATATTAGTGTGGTCCCTGTTCATTCGTGGGTATAAACAATGGTGAGGACTCCTATACTGCTTTATTTCAAAAAGACCATGTTTCCTACTAAGAGATGCACGCAACCACCAACTGCAGTCGTGCTTGCAAGCAGACACCCAAAGGTCTCGCTTGGAGGTTACAACTTTATACTCTCAATTATTTGTTGCATGGTACAATTTCACAGCATGTAGAAGTTGCTTCTTATCAACAAAAATCATTCCTCTGTCCAACTCTGGATTTTCAACATTCCAGATCCGGTTACGGGGAACGACATCATGGGTACTAATGTCAAAATCACCACCCATGTGAATGTTGTCATAAAAAGGGATTTCAACTCTAGGTGGAATGGGGGCATTTTCAGGGTCAACGGGAGCCTGGGCATCATATTCATCATCATCATCATCATCATCTGATCCGCCTAATAAATTTTCTTTATCACACATTTCATTGTCATCATCGTTTAGGGCGACATCAGGACCGTACATGTCACTGTCAGGAAACTGCACCTCGTTCACTGTTTCAACCATATTACTAGCAACTTCAATCGGAGTGGTATGATGGCTGCATGTGGGCACATCTTGTGTGTTACTGTCAAATTCATAACCATATCCACCACGTGAACTTGATTCTACACCATGGCCCTGAAATGATTGTTGTGTGTAGCCCAGTGGATAACATTGATCTGATTCATACATAGGAGACTGAAACGCTATTGTGTCAATCCCATGCATCAGCAATGTAGTGAACGGACGAGAATCCATATGTGTCATGTTCGGGATATTGTGTACAATATCTTTATCAATGTAGATTTCCAAACAATTTGGTGGTTGAAAACTTGCACCGATACTTAATAAGGTGTTCAACGCCTCATCGTCATTGATCGGTAATATCATGTATTTGTTGTGTGCTTGCCACTGGCGATAAGGATATCTACATTTGAAGGTCAATCGGACACTTTCCCTGTAACTTGCCACCTTTGACGTAAACATCTCCTCCAAATTGCTAAGCGTGGTGCCAATTTGCACCCCATATATCCCTTTCGGCTCAACATCATATGATACGCCTTCATCGGGATCCCGAATTATGCTTCCCCCCCAGTAGAAAATAATTGGAACATTCTCCATATACTTCCTTCAATTAAGACAAAAAACATTAAAATAGCAACAATATACTTGTATCTCCTTGTACTTGTAAAAGAATTATATGAATTTTAACTCATTCAATTACAATTACTTGTGACGCAAAAACATCTTACAACACATACAAAATTAACATCATGCTCTTATGTTATGTTTTTTACATAAACTTATAAGTGTAAGTTGTTAATCTTGTTACTTTGAGTGTAGGTAAACTTATGAGTGTAAGAAAATCCAACAATCTTATGATGTAGGTAAACTTATGAGTGTAGGTAAACCTAACTTTACATCAAAGTAACAATATTTCTAATTTACCTAAACTCCACATCATGACGTAAATTATGAGTGTAGGTTGTGACTTTATATAAATTATAAAGTGTTGGTAAACTTGATTTATACATAAAAAAAATTTATTTATACATATTCGTGACCATGCTTGTAAGTAAAATATGTAAAAACGTTTTTGAAAACACATTTTTAACAACAATTGAAAACCAACACTTACTCTTCTTTGTCACAGACACTGACACTCACTCTCTCTATCTCTCTCTCTGACAGACACACCCACAACACTTACACGCACATGAAACATATATAATTTTTAATATATATAAATTTTATTTTATAAAATTCAGAACAATTAATTTTTTTGTAATTTAATTTTTCTTTTGAAATAATTTATTTTTCCGATTATTTATATATTTTTTCCAATGAATTTTTTTTTTCAAAGGTGGGGGAATAAACCTCAGGGGTGTCAACGTAATTTCAGCGTAATAACTGTCGTAAATATAAACCTCAGGGGTGTCATAAATATAAACCTCAGGGGTGTCATAAATATAAACCTGTGGGATCTTTAACAATCACAATCACTCTTTAAAAAAATTTAATAAGAAAACGAAAGAAGGCCTACACCGGGCCATTTCCCAAAATAAGTGAAAATACTAATTCAATTCCCAAACTAAGCCTAGTTTTGAAAGAATTGCCAAAATAAGCTAAGCCTAGTGTTATAAACCACGATTTTATCCCAAAAAAAAAAAAAAAAAACAAGACTTATGTACTCAAAATTTTTTTAATATATATTTTAAGAAAACGAAAGAAGGCCTACACCGGGCCATGGTACATTTTAATATATATTTTTTGAGTACATAAGTCTCTTTTTTTTTGGGGATAAAATCATGGTTTATAATAGCGAGTTAAGTAGAAATTTTTTTTTGATAAAATCATGGTTTATAACAGCGAGTTCAGAAGAAATTTTTTTTAATTAAAAGCGCGGTTTGTAACCGCGATTTCTTAATCAAAATCGCGTTTTGTAACCACGATTTTAAGACTTCCCATATTTCACGCGGGACAGGCCCATAAATGTTGAAATCGTGGTTGTGAACCGCGATTTAGCTTATTTTGGAAATTCTTTCAAAACTAGGCTTAGTTTGGGAATTGAATTAGTATTTTGACTTATTTTGGAAAATAGCCCGGCCTACACCTTCTTTAGGGAAAGTGGGTAATAAAGGAGAGGAGAGAGACTGAGGTAATTTAGATTTAGATTTAGAGATTGCAATTTGGGGGAAGTGCAATTTATTTTGGGAAGATTTTTTTTATTAAAAATATAAAAACTGATACATATTCTTAAAAAAATACAACTTTATAACTCTCAATCACCTGTGATTGGTCCAGAAAGGAAATAAAAACAATAAAAATATATGATTGATTTTGATCATTTTGGGAGTCATGAAGGTTCCTAATTTTGGGGGTTCCTAAAATTTATTTGGGTTAATAATGAATTGGTGTTTCATTTGAGTTTTATGTCTTCATTTATGAATTTTTCTCCTTCCTGTGAATTCATTACCTACTCATTGAAAAGAAAAGAAAAAACAAAAAAAAAACAAAAAAAAAAAAATTTGAATACATTCCTCTCTAATTTTGATTTATATTTTAATCTCATCATTAATTGTATCGTGCCTTCAGGCACGGGCATACGCTAGTATATATATATATATATATTTGTTCCTGGCAAAAATGACGAGAAAACTTCCATAGCAATTTCTTATCACAAATTTTGTTCCTTACTTTTCAATTTCTTATTCTCACTTAAAAATTTGAAATTTACAACAAAAATATTTTTGTTACTTTATTAATTTTAAGTTATTACTACTCCACATCACCTAATTAATAATAATTTTTACAGCCAAATTAACGTTTCTCTTTCTTATGAAATTAATTAACAGCATTAAAATTATTGTAAATATTTAGCTGCATAGGACTAAGGTAATTTATTAGATTGACAATAAAAGGGAATGGCATGATTATTCTTTAAATATGTTTTGATTCAAAGAAAAACTTGTGGACAGTGAAAGTGAAAGTGAAAGAAAAAAAAAATAATAATTTGAAAATTTTGAAAGAAAGGGATAGAAAATTTTGAAATTTTAACTATAGATAATTAGATTTTCTTGTGTTTTGCCATTTTTTTTCCAATAAATTATAAAGTTAGTTACGATATTAATATACAAGAAAATTATTATTATTATCATTATTTATTGATTATGTAAAAATTATTTGTTCCTAAAAAAAATTATATAACATTATTAAAAAAATTTAACTTATCATAAATTTCTTAAACCCTACTTTCTGAAACAATAACCCTCATTTCTGATTTCACAATTTAATACCGTTAATTGAAAAATGATTTCACATTCATCAATTCAAAACCCTAATTCAAAACTAAAACCCTCATTTCTGATTTCACTTTCAATAGAAAACCATAACCCTCATTTTCTCATTTCAAACATAATATTTAAATTTTCCTAAACAGATTCAACATTCAACAGATTTCACATTCAACAGATGTCACATTGAACATAAATCTGATTTCACATTCAATACAAATCTGATTTCACATTTAACAGATTTCACAATTATAAACAGATTTAAGATAAATATAAACCATTCAACATTCACACTCAACAGATTTCTAGACAGATTTCATAAATATAAACCCTAACCCTAACCCTAATTTAAGATTTAAGATTTCACATTCAACAGATTCTCTATAATTAAAATTCAACAAATTATCTATAATTAAACACATTCAACAAATTCAACAAATTATCTATAGCAAAAGATTTCAAATTCAACAGATTATCTATAATTAAAATTCAACAAATTTTCTATAATTAAACACATTCAACAAATTCAACAAATTATCTATAATTAAAATTCAACACATTCAACATTCACATTCAACAAATTATCTATAGTTAAAATTTCACAAATATAAACCTAACTCTAATTAATTATTTCTGATTTCACAACATTTTATTCACAAACAGAAACCCTAATCCTAACCCCACATTCATGAACCTTAACCCTAATTTATTCACATTTTATTCACAAACATAAACCCTAACCCTAACCCCACCTAATTTATTCACATTTTATTCACAAATATAAACCCTAACCCTAACCCCACATTCATGAACCCTAACCATAATTTATTTACATTTTCACAAACACAAATATATTCACAAATGTAAACCCTAACCCTAATTTTTTCGCATTAAAGTAGATGATAGAAGCCATACCAACGAGATAGAGACGGTACTGAAGTAGAGGGAGCTCGATAGAGAGAGAGTAGGGAGTACAGAGACAGAGAGAGAGGAGTAAGAGCAAGAGAGAGGCAGAAGCAGAGGGAGCTCGAGAGAGAGAGAGAGAGAGAGAGCAAGGAGCACAAAGAGAGAGAGAGGAGTAACAGCGAGAGAGAAGCAGCAGAGGGAGTTCGAGAGAGATAGAGGAGTAAGCGTGAATGCAAAACACGGGGCTGGGAAGGTTATATAGAAGTATTAAAATCATGGTTGTGAACCACGATTTCACTTAATGGATTCGCCAAAACTCGTGGTTCAGAAGAGCGACTTATAAAATCGTTGTTATAAACAGCGATTTCAAAAGAAATTTTTTTTTTTATGAAAGCGAGGTTATGAATAGCGAATTTAAACCAAAAATTTTTTGCGTTGAACTCGTGCTTTGTAACAGCGAGTTCAAAATTTTAATTAAATTCGCGTTTTGTAACCGCGATTTCTTAATCGAACTCGCTTTTTGTAACCACGATTTTAGGTTTTGCCAAATTTCACACGGGGCAGGCGGATAAATGTTGAAATCGCGATTGTGAACCGCGAGTTAGCTTATTTTGGGAATTCTTTGAAAACTAGGCTTAGTTTGGGAATTCCCTTACTGTTTTAGCTTATTTATGGAAATGCCCCTGCATATTGGTATCCTTGGTAGATTGCATGTTGGTATCATTTTGACATTCTTATTGGTAACATTTGGCATCCTATTTAATATTATTGAGGAGAACATTTCAGTTATGAGCTTTCATTGTTCATATATTCCATTGATTTTACCAAATGAAACAAGGGAAAGAATTAAAACTTGATTAGTTTTAAAAAAACAAAAAAAATAAAAAAAAAATCCCCTCAGATTCTATTATATTTTTGATATCACACTTATGAACTTGCACCTCACATATTTTTTTTAATTATCTTGTATAAAATCTGTATGCTCTTGCCAGCAATTGATTGTTAGATCATGCTCAAATCGATTATTAGATCATGCTCAACTACTTCACATATACTTTTAACAATTTGGTATCTCCTTGGTTGTTGCTTGAAAATAGATTGAAATAGCATGAATTCTTCATAATGGATAAGCTCATTGATTCATTGTTGTCATATTATCTTGCTAAAACAGCATGCGTGTCGCATTCTTGAGTTTTGGAACTTCCCCTTATAGCACCCATGGCATTTATCTAAACTTGATGTTACATTGTGATAATACTAGTGCCATCAATTTAAGCAAAAATCTGGTTTAACACTCACAAACAAAACATATTGAAATTCGACATCATTTTTTAAGAGATCATGTTCACAAAATGGGATATTGTACTTGAATTTGTAAACACTAACAAGCAATTGGCAGATATTTTCACAAAACTCCTAAACGAGGATCGCTTCAATTTTATTCGTGGCGTACTTGGAATGTGGATTTCTACTTAAAAGGTTTTGTTGTGATTGTGAAACTTGAATTTTTGTTAAAATGATAAATGTGTATTGCTACATTGATATGGAAACATTTTATTAATTGAATGTTATCAAGTCCTTTATACGTTTATTATTCTTAACAGTTTGTTATTCACAACTCTGTATTTTTGTTCTGCATCTTGAGCTTAATTTAATTTTGCATTCATTGATTTTTTTTTTAAATTTTTGCTATTAGGCTTAATTTCGTTTATTTTTTTCATTTCACTCATAGGCTTCATTTCTTTTATTTATTTTTTTTTTCTTCTCATTATTTTTTTGTTTTGCCATTTGGCTTTATTTTTATTTATTATTTTCTGCACTTTAATTTCATCTTCCGTGTTAAAAAAAATATATATATATACATAAAAACAAAAATCGAAATGAAGAAAACAAAAACAACTTAAAATAACAATATTTACATCAAAAAAAAAAAAGTAAGGGGGGATGTTTTTCTTCTTTCTTCTTCGGTGACGGCCATACGCCGATCTTACTTACTCGCCTCTTCCATCATTTTCTTCTTCTTTTTATCACCTTGGGTGACCCTTGACGCCCCTACCCCCGTGCTTTCGTTGAGAGCGATGACTCCCCGCTGATTATCAAAGGCCAAGAACGACGTTGCTCCTAATCGGGCCATAGAGGTGGTCTTCCGTTTAAGCTCTTTATTTTCGGCCTTCAGTGCGTTTATTTCTGCTCGCGCATCCTTGTACATGCGCTGAAGTAGAGAGAGTTGGGCGTTGACCTGATGGAGCTCACTTATCCTATTCTGCAATTGGTGAGCCAATTTTGTGACTGCAGTCACCGTCTCCATACAGGACGTCAGTGTGAAATGATTGGCTTCAATGTCTGATTAAGCTGCCATGATTTGCTCAATCGACATCATAGGAAGGTTAGGCAGAGTAATGACAGGAAGAGTAGGAGTAGGGGCACTCGGTCTAGTAGAGCTTATGGGATCATTCAGGTCCGGAAACAGAGTGGGGGGACGGGATGAGGAAGCCATGGATTAGAGGTGAGCGGTGTCAAAGAAATGAGTTATAGAGAAATAGAAGTGAACAGACTGAGGTTTGGCCTCCTTCTTTCAGTTTCTTTGTCCCTCGATGAGGAAGAAGAAACAAAAGAGAGTGGTGAAGAAGAGATCGAAAAGAATAGTGAAGAAGAAAATGGAAGAGTGTGTGATTAAGAAGAAAGCAAAAGAGAAGAAGACATGGAGGGAGAGGGAGCCGAGGCGCGTACAAATCGACACCTACTTTTGTTGGCCAATGACGCAAAAGTGAAGCTGCGTGTCAAACGTGTTTATCAAAGGCAAAAGAAAGACGAATGAGAGTTGTATGTGTATGCATATATGTATATCTATTTTTTGATTATCTATTTTTTGATGCCATTTATCACTATCATTTTCCTCCTCCTCCTCCTCCAGATTCTGACCCATAATTTCCTTTTAATAATACCACAGGGGGAAAAAATTATATGATGTTATGTATTATGGTATTATTTTCAAACTAATCTGATGTTATGTACTTATAGTTTGATATCTTAATCTTATATCATGTTATTGATTAAAGCTTATTTATTACACATGTGCTAACCTATGTATTTAGAAATAAATTCAAAGAGCATGACTTGAGGGGAAGCTTTTCTTACTCCCAAATCAAATCAAAACATCATTGTATGCCATCATCAAAAAGGGAGAGATTGTTAGACTTATTTATTTTAATGATTTATTTAATTATGTTTTAATTTATTTGAAAGAGAAAAATAGAATCCAAAATTTATTTTGATGATTTATTTAATTATATTTTAATCAAAATTTATTTTGATGATTTATTTGAAAGAGAAAAATAGAATCAAAATTTATTTTGATGATTTATTTGAAAGAGAAAAATAGAATCAAAATTTATTTTGTCCAATTATTTCTCACCTAAATCTTTATTCTAAATATTGTTAGAATGCATTTAATATTTGATTAAATCAGGAGTTCAAAACAATTCAAAACAAAGGTTCAAACAGCCTAGCACAGCAACAAACCAAAATGTTCAAAATGTTCAAGTAGAAGATATTCAAATTAGTAATGATGGAAGTACAACGGCTATAAACGGCTATAAAGGTTCAAAAGGCCAAAAGGTTCAAAAGGTTCAAGTGAAAGATATTCAAATTTGTAATGATGGAGTAGAAGATATTCAAATTGGTAATGATGGAAGTACAACGACTATAAATTCAAATAATTACAATGACTATAAACGACTATAAATTCAAATGAATACAACGGCTATAATTTTCATTATATATATCAAAGGCTCTAATGTAAACAAGTTACAAAAATCGAAAAATATTCTTTGATCTATAATCACTCACATCTATTCTCAGAAATTATACACTGAGCCTTATAGCATTAAGCTCATCTTTCCTGTGTGAGATTTACAGAAAAATCAAAGTTTCATTTTATATATTTATCTTTGAGAGATATTTATTGTAAACTTTCTTTGAAAGCAAAAATACCATTTCATCTTATAAAAGTGTTGCAAAAACTGTGTTCATGAAATCTTGAGAGTGATTGTGAATCACCTAAGATTTGTAAGGGTTTGAACTTATAAAGTCTGTGTGAAATCCGTGAAAGATTGCTCAATTTGTAAAAAGGTTGCTTACACCCATGTGAAGCTAGAAGATAGTGGAAAATCTCAAGTGAAGCTTAATAAGTGGACGTAGGTTGAGTTGAAGCCAAACCACTATAAATTTGTTTACCTCTTTCTCCCTTATCTCTTTATTTTATTTTAAATTGCCATAACTATATTTCATATTTTTGCTGTACTAAAATCATTAACTGACATAGTTGTTAAGACACTTATTTTAATTATTTTTATTTCATTAATTATATTTATCTATTGTGTTAGTCATAATTTTTATTAGGGTATTATTAATTTTAATTGTAAAAACCTAATTCACCCACCTTCTTAGGTTGTCTTTTGGATAACCAAAAATAACCAAATTTTAAAAAGCTATTAGTGCACTTTTTGAACAACGTGACACAAACACCTCACCACCTTCCTCATACATAAAAACTCCTTAGTGTACTTTTTCTAGACGTGACGTGACATTCCAACGTGGCGGATCCAATTTGATTGAATTAATGCGTGTCTTCATATCACACGCCAAAAAACAATTAATAAGGAATTCACGTCCCACACTGCGCGTGTTACAAACAATCAAATTTTAAAAAGTTACTAGTGTGCTTTTCGAACAACGTGACACACAAACCCCCTCCCCCACTTTCTCCATCCATAACCATTCCACCTGTTCTCCAACTGTACTAACAATGGCAAAAGCAGTTAACAAATAATTTAAGGGACCACTTCAGTCACTAAAAAAACATTTAAAACCTTATGGATTACAAATCTATAAAACGGGATTTACTAGTAAATTCTCCTATTTTTTGTTCTTTTATTTTCTCTTGTACTAAATGTTAAAAAAATATTTTATTCTGTCCAAACATACAGCACATGAAAGTTTCAGGGTTCGTTTGAGATGTGTGTTGGCTTTTTAACTTTTTAGCGATTTTAGCCTAGATTAAAAAATCTCGTTTGAGACGAATTTTTTTATTTTTTTTATTTTTATAAAAGAAAAAATAAAATGATTATAATTTAGATGTGATTTTATTTTATTAATTTTTTAATCTATTTTATTATTTTATAACTATTTTAATCCAAAATTAAGATGCCAAACCAAGGCTCAATCTATGTTTTTGGTGAATTTCTAGGCCAGCAGCACCGTGACAATGCATAAACCATGAAGCAACAGTATCATGTCATTGTCTTAAACAAAACAAAAACGAGTGTGAAGTAATTTCGTGAATTAATGTTTGGTTTTCGTCGTACAATAATTCAATAAAGTGACAACGCTCTCAGATAGAGACTGACATGAAAATTGGTGGGCATAAAAAAAAAAAAAAAAAAAAAAAAACTATAGTCTAATATTTTATTTTTTAAGGACATCTTGATTAAGTTAATCTAAAAAGTAAAAAAAATAATAATAATAATGATGAACAAATATTAAAAAAATTTCACTAAATTAAAAATATGTAAATTAAACTCAAAAGTAAACAGAATAATAAAAAATTGGATAAATTACTGTACATGAGAGATTTTTAAAAATTATTACATATTAGTAAAAAAATTATAATTATAATTACTAATATTTATAATATTTATTATGTTTTTATAAATATTTTTCCAACAACATTGATGTGTAATTTCTCCTTAAAGTTTTAATTTGTTTTGGTGAATTTCTAGGCCAGCACCACGACAGTGCATAAACGATGAAGCAATAGTATATCATGTCGTTCTGTTCAAAAAAAAAAAAACTGTATATCATGTCGTTGTCTTCTTAAACAAAACAAAAACAAATGTAAAGGTAGCGTTTGGTAACGTTTACGTTTTTTGTTTATATTTATAAAAAATTTATAAATTAATTTTTGTTTATTTTTAGAAAAATATAAATTACAAACGTGTTTAATTTGAACAAAATGTTTAAAATTTTTTAAAAACATAAACTAAAAAATATGTTTGTTCAAGTCTAAAATATTTATGTTTATTTTTATTATTTATGACAATGGGATCACACACATTATAATTGAAAAAAAATTAATTAAAAAAATAATTAAAAAAAGTTTAATTGAAAAAAAAAATTAATTGAAAAAAAAATATTTGAAAAAAAATTAATTGAAAAAAAAGATTAATTGAAAAAAATAATTGAAAAAAAAATTAAGTGAAAAAAAAAAATTGAAAACTGAAAACGTAAACTCATTTTTCGAGTTTACGTTTTTTCCTCAAATTTATAAATTGACACAACCATTTATATGCCCAAAAAATTTTCAAACAAATTTTTATGATAATTTTTAAAATTTTTATAAATATAAATAAAAAATGAAATGATTACTAAACAGGCTCGAAGTATTTTTGTAAATTAATGTTTGGTTTTCATCGTACAATAGATCAATAAAGTGACAACGCTCTGAGATAGATAGACATGAAAATTGGTGGGATAAAAAAAAATAAAAAAATAAAAAAAACATGAAAATTGGTGGCATAATTGCCGGACTGTTAGGCTCAATTTATTAGAGTATATATATATATTAAGAATATGTGTCAATTATTTGATATAATTTTACAATTTATTAAACAAAATAATTATTAAAAAATAGGAAAAACGATCTCTCAAATTGAGATATCCAACGCGAGAGAAACCCAACTCTTTTTGTAAATTTGTTTGGGGTTTCCTTAGTATACTTTTTAAATTTTTTATGAAAATATATGTAGAGAAATAAAAAAGTGATATGTCCCAAATAAGTATCGTATTTGATGCAACTTTATTTATTTATTTATTTTTATTTTTTGTTTTGTTACAAGAAAATCCTCTCACTCTTCCGCAAATCTAAGGCAGCCCCTCTTGAGGAGATCACCAGAACGAGATCACCAGGGTGTCCTATTGTCCGTTCCGAGTAAGAGACTATAACTCGCAAGGCAAGCTCCGCTTAACTCAGGACTCGCACAACAGAGGAATATTAAACCTACACCAAGCTACTGATTAGGCATCTTGAGGTCAACCTCTTAACCAACTGTACTATGCTCAGGAGATTGTCCAAAAAGGAATCGAACCCAGGACCTAGGGGCTTAAACCCCAGGCCCTTACCAGGTTGCCACCCACCCCGAGTTATGATGCAACTTATAAATGTTACTTATAGTTTTTTTTTTTTTTTTTTTTAAAAAAAATTATTTTGGGAATTTGTGTTCGATTGTTGGTGCAACTTGTATTTATTCCTTATAACGCTTAAATAACTTTATACTAAAAAAAAATGTTTATTTGAAAGTTGAGTAATCAAGGGTATTTTTAATTTCTATTTTTTTTAATTAACTTGAATTTAATCAAGGTTGCCACCCCCCTCTCCTCCCCTCCCCTCCCCTCCCCTCCCCTCCCAAACAAAAAAAGTTTGATCATTGTAACAAAATAAATCCAAATATTTTAGTTTTATCAAATTAAATCTTAATATTTTGATTTGTTTTTAATCTAAATTATTTGTCTATTTTCGTTAAATAAAAGCAACTGAAAAAAATATTTTAACTATTAAACTCAATATAAATATATATAAAATGTCTAAATTGCTTTTCTATTCAGTTTAATAATTAAAATATTATTTTTTGATGATTTTACTTAACAAAAATAAACAATTTATATTGAAAATAAATCAAAATATTAGTGTTTAAATTAAAAATTTTAAAATTTATTTTGTTATAGGTGTCAAATCTTGAATTTTTTTTTACAATTTTCTGGAAAAAAAAAAAAAATGTGTACCAAACAATTCCATAATGCGATTGGACCGGATCCTGTCCACGTGCTCAAACTTCGATACAAGGTAGAGTTGCAAATAAACCAAGCTGTTCATGAACAAGTTCGGCTCGGCTCATTAAGGACTCAGTTCAGTTCCGCTCGTTTAATAAACAAACCAAGCTCAAGCTCAAATATTAGGCTTGTTTAGTAAACGAGTCAAGTTCGAGCTCATACGAGCTCGGCTCGTCAAGTTCGGCTCGCTTATCTTTATTTAAATTATATAATAAATATATTATTTATATATTAAATAATATAAATAATATATAAATAAATATAAATAATATTTTTTATGTAAATATTTTTATTTAAATAATATAAATAATATTAAAAAAGAAGTTATCAAGCCGAGCCGAGCCGAGCCGAGCTCGAGCCCAGTTTCTTATCAAGCTGAACTCAATCTCAATAAACGAGCTCGATAAGTAAACAAGCCGAGCTTAAACTCAGCAAAGCTCGGCTTGGCTCGGTTCGTTTGCCGCCCTAATACAAGGTTATGAAAATAGACATAAGAAATTTGAGTACTCCCTTTGTCTTAAAATAATAATGTTTTTTTTTTAAATAATATATTTAGTACACTTTAAAAATATTAATTTTTCAAAATTATCCTTTGATAGTATATTTTTTGAAAATATTAATTGTCATAAGTATACTTTTTGTGTTGTCAATGAATTTAAAAAAATGGTAAAATAAGAAATTCATATTATTTTGTTCATTGATTTTTAAAAAGGAACTAATATTTTGAAATAATAAAAAATAAAATAAGGGACTAATATTTTAGGACAGAGAAGTATAAAATTTCGTAATCAATTTTTTAGCATTTTCAAGGCTAAAAAATAGCCAGTATAATTTTGTGTGTAAAATTCAACCCCATTTTTACTCAATATATATATATATATATATATTTTTCCCACTACTAACTTAAATGAGCATTGTTATTAAAGGCCAAAAATTAGAGTTAATTTTTAAGTTTAGTAATGTGACAATCAATTAGGATATTAAAAGTAATATTCTTTCTCATATATTTTCTAATTATCAACTAATCATATCACTTATATATTATTAAATTTATAAAATGAATCGAAAAAGTCAAGTTATATATAATTTTCTAACTTGAGCTTAAAAACACCATTTTGGATACATAGATAGCTTTCAAAGCACTCAACAAGAGTTTGCTTTACAACCAAAATAAGTACTTCTAAAATGAAAAGCATATATATATATTACAATCATAGAATATAAGAGAAATGCTATGTATTCTAAATTTTTATTAAAAAAAATGTTAGAATTTTAATATATAATATAAATTCAAATTTGGTGTTATGTGAATCACACCTAAAATAAATTTTATTCATACCATTTAAATTCTCAACACTTTTTTGAATAAAATTTTTGAATATGCACGTCTTGAAAAAGCCCAAAGATGACTTTCTACGCACAAATCTTCTTGGGCTTAAGCTTGAGAGGAAGGCCCATGGCTGGGTAGGGCAAGGGCTCACGAATGATGGGCTCATGTGGGATCATCTCAGCCCATTCATAATTTGTGACCAAGTGATGGACTAGCAAGAGCACTTCAATCCGGGCAAAATCAGCCCCAGGGCAAATCCGATGGCCCGCTCCGAAAGGAATGTAAGCATACGGAGGGATCGATCTAGGGTTCTCAAATCTTGATGGGTCGAACTTTTCTGGTTCTGAGAAAATCTTTTCATCCATGTGTGTAGGAGATGTCACCCACATTATCTGCATAGTTAATCATATTTCAATGAAATCGAGTTGTGTGGTTTGAAATACAACATCAAACTTATTATCATGTTTTGAAAACACAGTTAAGGAAAAATTGCTCAACTTAAACATATTTGTTTTCCAATAAATCATATTTCAGTAAATGAGAATGGTTTCTCCCTAGTCTAGGTGTGGAGCTCTCAAATTGTGCCAAATTAATTATATCATTTAAAAAAATTATTAAAAAAAAATGTTCAAGTTTTGTCTACCTTTTAACCCATTTAACATTAGATTTTTTGTTTTTGTTTTACTTAGATTCAATATTGAGTTCGTGAATAGTGAACAAAAAAGTGCTGACGTGACATATCTAAAAGCTCGAACTAAATTTTATAATCCATATCAAGACATTGAACTTTTTGTAAATAACTTGTTAAGTACTATAAGCCAACACTACTACATGTTGCATGTGTAAGCTTCTAATAATTTGTGTATATAGGACGAGTGAAGTCTCTGTAAGCATATGATAATTTTTCGCAACTCTTCAAGTCAAGACAAAAAAGTCGGACTGTACCTGCCAGTCTCTGGGAATGTGAAAACCACCAAAAGAGATGTCTGTGGAGGTACGTTTAAAGTTGCCAAAAATTGGAGGAGTCATCCTCATGAGCTCTTGGGACACTCTCCATGTATACTTCATCATTTGTACATCACTCCATCCAAGCTTTCCACCATTTTCTTCTCTTGCCTTTAGAGCTTGTTTTTGCTCTATCAAAATCCAAACAAAAACACATCATCAAATGCCAAATCATTACACCATCAAATGCCAAATCATTACACCATGTTTGATCAAACAAGTTTAACTTGCCATCTGACTTGAAGTATAATCGAATTCTTTCAGAGGGTTTTTCAGTCAACTTCCCTAGTTGTAACATACAACTTTTTGTTTGTATGGGCCTGTTGGTGTATATGATTTCAATGATAAGGTGGTTAGATTTATTCTAAAAATGCTAAGAAAATAGAAATGATTAAATACAGAATGAATTACAGACATTTAGTTGATTGTAAAGTCTACATTATGTGAGATCTACAATTACATGAGTATCCGTTATTCATTTTAGGACAAATTATGCAAATAATCCATGTACTTTACAAAATGTGTCAATTTGGACTCTGTAGTTTCAATTTACTCGATTTTATCCCTTAATTTAACGGATTGTGTCATTTTAGTCCAATAAATAACGGCTGTTAAGTTAATTTAACGAAAAATCAAACAATGTGTCAATTTGGTCCCTGTATTTTCCGCAATGTGTCAATTTAGTCCCTCTCAAAATCGAGAAAATTGAAACTACTGGGACCAAATTGACACATCGTGTAAAATACAGGGACCAAATTGACACTTTATTTGACCTTCCGTTAAATTAACTTAACAGCTGTTATTTATTGGACTAAAATGACACAATCCGTTAAATTAATGGGCAAAATCGAGCAAATTGAAATTACAAAAACCAAATTGACACATTGTGTAAAGTATATGGACTATTTACATAATTTATCTTTTATTTTATATTTATTTTCTGTATTAGTAGTATTATTATTTGCAATAACCTTTTAGCAAAAATGTTTGGATCTTTTAGCAATAACCTTCGTGACGGCAGAAATCAATCTCCAAATATTATTTGCAACAATTTTTTTACTTTCGGAGAAAAAAAATGTTTGGATCCTAATGCTTAATTATAGTATTTTTGAAAAATCACACATCGTTCTCCTGTAGGAAAATTTTATTTGTATAGATATACCTTCCAACACCTTGCTTCTAACCTCAGCATCTCTGGCTAGAAGCCTCAGAAACATGCTTAGAACAATGGTAGTGGTGTCATGACTTGCCATCATGAGAGTTACAAAATTGTCAATGATTTCCTCTTCTGGAAGAAGTTCACCATTTTCATCCCGCAGAGCAACAAAGGTTGAGACCATATTGTCATCAGGTCTGACCTTCCCCTCTTCCATTTCTCTTCTCTTTCTGCTGATCAATTGGGAGAACAATTTACATATCTGACGCCTCGCCTGCATCGCTTTTCCAAATGCGGTCCCTGGAAGGTCCAAGAGAATTGCCCATGTTCCTTTTACCGCAACTATAAAATCCGCAAAAAGCGCGTCTTTCTCCTTCCCTTCTGGCAATCCAAACAGTAGGCTGCAAGTGACTTTGAATGTGATTCTCTTCATTAGTATCACCCCATGTGTTGAATCCTTCCCGTTGAGTTCCTGCAATGAAATTTAGTTCACTTGAAGGTATCTAATTGATTATATTGTTCTTTGATATTTCTTTAGAGTAGTGCTTTTAAAGCCGAGGTTTTAAGATTAACATGGCGAGAATTGATTGGTCAGTGTTAGAACAGACTGATAGCGTTGTCCAACACCTCAATTAATATCAAGCTGACTAATGGCTTGCATATCATCCTTTTCATTTCTCTAATTCTGTATTTGGTTGGGGATTTATGAAGGGATTTGGAAATGAAAAAGAAAAAGTGTGAAGTTAGGTGAAATGTAGGTATATTTTATTCTTATTTCACTTACCTTTTCTCTTTTCCTTTTCAAATTTCTTCCTAAATTCTTCAACCAAACATGGCGTAGTAAGGGCGTGTAATTTAAATCAGGTAAACGGCGTTTAATAGACAATATTATTTTTTTCATTTTTCTAAGGAGAGTGCTTTCAACGTTTGCAAGCTTTAACATGCGGAGCTCTGATTGGTTAGTTTTAGTGTAGACCCAAATACAATGCTGATCAATCATTATTGTTCAACACATCAGTCGATTTCTGCTATTGGCATATCATTTTCTTGTTTCCCTAATGGGAAGTGCAAACCATGGAGCAAAATTATATATTAATGAACAAAAACACTTCGTTAATCAACCAAAAATAAGCTAATTCCTTTAGGCTTTTCTGACAAAATTTGAATTATTTTCGTATTTAATGAATTTTCTTAAAATATATTTTGGATTGTCTACTCTACACAGATCTTAAAAAAAAAAAAAAAAAAAAAAAAATTTAAAAAAAATGATTCGAAGTAGAAAAGAAACTATTAAAAAAAAAAAAAAAATCTGAAACATAAGTCAGCTTAGAGATTTTACTTGGAATAGTTGTTGCTTCACTAGTGAGTCCATTTCACCAACAAAACTTTGAAGGCTCTCAGGTTTGAGAAAGGTCATCATTGCACCCCTAATAAGTTTGTGTCTTGATCCTGTGACCTCAAAGATGCTATGCTTTCCAAATATGCTACTTGAAGATTGTGGTAGGTTGCTAACAAAGCCATTATCAACCCCACTGAACACTAACTTATTACCAGCTTGCCCAGTGATGACAATCGCCTTTGAACCGATCAATGAGGTCTTAAACACCGATCCATACTTGGTGATGCGGTCTGCAATCCATTGGACTGTTGTGTCTTGCTTCTGAGCCTTGAGAAAACTTAGGGTTTCTCCAACAAATGGAAACCCCAAGGATCCAGGCGGGAGGTTTTTGCCTCGTTGAAGAGAGACTTTGAGCTTGAAGTACGCTCCAAGTAGGGCTATAATGGTCAATAGGATAATAGTTTGAAATGGAAGTTTTGAATCAAGAGAGGTGAAAATCCTATGTGATTCGTGATTAGATAAAGATTAGAATATTCCAAATCCCAAAAACTTCTAAAAACACTCAATCTAAAATCATCAAGCACTTACGAGTGTGATTTTAGTTTGTTTGTTTTTCGGAATAAAATAATAAATCGACACAAACGATTTTTTACGTGGAAAAACCACAATTGAAGAACCTTCAATTGTAATAAAAAACCACGGACGAACCGCCACTAATCAATCCACTACAGAAGGACTACAAGGTTACAAAGAAACCATACAAATTACCCAACCCAGTCAATTTGTCTCTGAATCTTCTGTAACTCTTTCACCACGCCTTTGCCACGGAACTGATTCTGAAGTTGATTCCACACCACAACTTCACTTGTCGAATTAACGACTACGTAAAGAATCAAACACCTTTTGAAACTTTACGTGTTGATCTTCGGACTCCACCGAAGAGAACACTCTTGAATATGTAGTATCAAACTCTTTGATGTATGAATTGTTAACTCATGAGTTTTAGAACTCTCTTAAGAACATCAAAGAAAACTCATTAAACTCTCAGAAGAACACTTCAAACAAAACTCTAGAAATCTTGAATCAGATCTTTGAAAAAGTTAGTTAGGTTTGAGAGGAAACTCATCTACTTATAGAGAACCAAAAGAGTCCCAGATCTGGAAGAAATCAAACACTTGAAGCCAATTCGGATTCTGAAACCCGCGATCTCCGCTCGAGCTCTCCACTCTTTGCTCGAGCGGACTGGCCAAAAACTGTGTGTAATGAAACTGATGTACGCTCGAGCTCTGACTCTTCCGCTCAAGCGTAAGATTACATCCTTCAGTACTTCTGCAGCCCTGTCTAGATACTGAGTGCCTCCAATCTCCGCTCGAGCGCACATGGCCCCGCTCGAGCGGGCAGTACAAAAAGACAAAAATTACATTTTGATCAGGCACAAAGTTTTGTCACCGGATTTGACAATAAAGGGACCTAACAAGAAGGAACTTCAAGGTTAGAAGAAACCTCCATTGTCACTTGGGTATGTAGATGAAGATGCATGTTAGGGTTTATATAGAGAGAAAATCTTAGAACGCATAAATAAATCATAAAATAATCTTAGAATTAGAAATAAGCGTCATGTTGTGTTGATAGTATTTGTGTCGTATTAAAATTATTTCAACACTAACTCAATCCATTTATTCTTTGTATTATTGTGCTGTGTCATTTTTCTTTCATGCTCGATTTATGTTGTGTTAACGTATAATATTAAAAAAATTTATCCTCAGTTAAAAATACCAAGTATATGGCAAACCTACAAGTTTTCTTCACTAATTAAATTTGATGAAACTAATTTCTTCTAAATAAACTTATTTATAAAAACATTTGACCAATTTCATTTTCCTATTCTACATTTTTTTATTCAGTTGGATTAAGTTATACGGAGTTTTTAAAAAAAATGTCGTAACACCCTTTAGTGAAAATAGTATCAAAATGTGCAGTTAAGTTTTCATTAAACAAGTTACTTGTATCAACTTTTGTTATTTAAGTTTACTCTAATTTGACTCATATAGTATTCATATTATTAGGTCATACCATGTCCATATTGAAAATTAATAAATCATAACTTACTAACTTTGTGTACGATTCAAATTGGATAAAAAATTCTCCCCCTCATGTACACAAGAATAGGTGTTACGTTGAACCAAAGGAGCTTTAGCCTAGTGGGCTAACCAGTTGGCTATTAAGTCTTTCTTAAGGGGAAGGTCTTGGATTCCACTCTTAGGAATAGAATGGGAGAACAATTTTCTTGCAAAGTGTATGGGTGTGAGTTTTAACTTTCTCAAGTTGTAATCTAATAATTAATCACTAACTTCCGCCAATCCAAAAAAAAAACAAAAAAAAAGGATGGGTGTTCCGTTGGATCTAATTTTTTATTTTTTATTTTTATTTATTTTTTTCTTTTGGCTTGATTTTAGGCGATTCAAATAATGATACCAATGGATGCTTATAACAGGTTAACAAGAAGCTACAAACACATGTTTTGTCATAATTAAACTCCAACAGCTATGAGTTTGGATAGCTTACATTAACTGTTTTTTTTAATATTTTTTTTTCCAAAATTTAGTTTACAAATATAAACAAATTCATAGCGTAAGTGTCTATGCTTTCGAGTACTGATATTGAATTGTTGATCACTAATTCATTTAAAAGTTTAAACTTGCTATGATACTATATTGAATTGTTAACCATCAATTCATCTAAAAATTTAAGCTTGATCTAATATCATATTGAATTGTTGACAACCAACTCATCTAAAAATTAGATAGGTGTTAATTTATTATTTATATTTTATTCTCAACAATTGAGATTTAGGTCTTCAAAAAATTATACAACAAATATAATTTAATAATAAATTTTTAACAGGTTAACAAGAAGCTACAAATAATTTTTTGTCATAACTAAACTCCAACAGCTATGAGTTTGGATGGCTCACATTAACTGATTTTTTAATTTTTTTTTCCCCCAAATTTAGTTTACAAATATAAACAAATTCATGGCGTAAGTGTCTATGCTTTCAAGTAATGATATTGAATTGTTGATCACTAATTCATTTAAAAGTTTAAACTTGCTATGATGTCATATTGATTTTTTTTTTTTTTTTTTTTTTTTTTTGATCTGCAAAAAGAATCTTTATTGATGGAAAATCAAACAATATATGAGTTTACATCAAAAAAGAGAGAGGGGGAGCATCAAGCATCAAAGCGACCAAACCCAATCCCAGCTAGGTTGGCACCGAGAAGGTAGCCCAATCATCTGCAAACTCAACCCCAAGAGATTGGTGAGGAACCAAACTCGAAAGAAAGCAGGACAACATGAGACAACACACCAAAATCCAGCAAAACCAAGTCAAACACCAAGAGGACTTGCCCACAAACAGATTGCAGGAGACCCACAATTAATTTCAGAGCAACATTGTAAAGCAGAGTAACTCTTTTTTCGTTTTTTGGGCACTACAGCAGACCAGGCAATCCAAGGCAGGACAGAACCAACATGTCCAGCAGTCCAAATAGAACAAACTAACTCCTCTGCACTAGCCAAAATCCTATGACAGAGCAACACTGATAAGCAGAACAGACCAGAGGTAGACCAAACCAGCCCACAACCCAAAGCCAGGAGTAGAACAACATGACTCCTTTTTTGGGGCTTTACAGCAGACCAGGACAGCATTCTACCTTGCAGCAGATCAGAACCAGTATGCCCAACAGTCCAAGCCAGATTCTTGAACACTTCAGATGCTTGAATCTGAACTCCTCTACACAAGCCAGCCCTCCTTAATGCATGCCAAAACATGATTCAGATCAACCACTATACCAGCAAGACAAAATTCAGATTCAGAACTTGAACCCACTCCAGCCCAGACAACACAGATCGACCACAGATCAACAACAGATCAACCCCATCCCTCTTCAACCCACTCCAGCCCACTTCAATCCACTCCAAGCAGCACAAACATTCACACCACCAGATCAACTTTAGCCACACAAAACAGAATCAAACACTGCAGCAGCCAAAACACCACCAGACCAACACTACCGCAACAGAACAACAACTATAGCCAAAACAACCAAGACACAACCATTGCAGCAGCCCTATCCCTACCAATACATCAACAAATATACCAAACCAACTCTACCTATGCTTCAGCCAACACTATCCCAGCCAAAACCCTGCCAGCACTATCGGACCAACACCCTCCTACTAACTGCAGAATGAGGATATTTAATATCTTGGGTCATTTCAGAACTGCAGCAAAACAGAAACTGAAGCAAAACAGAAACTTCAGATGGGCCTCCTAACAAACAACAAAACAGAGGAGCTCTGGGTAAAGGACACTCTAACTACGGACTAACTAAGAACTACACACACTAAATACAGCCCCCCCCATCCACCATAAACAGCAGAGAACCAGGCATACATCAGGCTAGAGACAAACCACCTCCACTGATCTGAACCATACTGCTCTGAACTACTACAATCAGATATACAACCAGCAAATAGACATCAACCTACTACTGCTCTGAACCTTACTGCCATCTGATCTGGTAGAGGTTGGACACTAAATCATGGACTGAATACTCCACCCTCAAGTGCCATTTGGACCACACAGCTACCTGCACCTTCACTTGTTCGCAAAGAACTTGTAAATCAGGAATAGCATCCTTAAATAAGCATTTGTTTCTCAACCTCCAAACTGACCATAAAACTACCGAGGAAATAATCTTCCAAACTTTGAGTACCCAAGACTTGAGATTATGTCTGCCCCCATTCCACCACTGCACCAGACCTTCTATAGAACCTGGAATAGCCCATATCTGATCCCACCAGTCAACCATGTGAGACCAACACTTCCATACCAAAGGGCACATCAGAAGCACATGTTCAACAGTTTCCACCTCCGCTGGCAAAAAACACACAAGTTACTAGCTCCCAAATGAAGAGCCCCAATTCTTTGAAGAAAGGATGAAGTTTTAACTCTGCCACGCCAAGCCAACCAACAGAAAAATTGCATCTTTGGAGGGGCCAAACTCTCCCAAACCCCTGCTGGGACTACTAGATTATTCCTACTACCTGCAACCCTCCATCTCCATACAGAGGCAACAGTGAACTGACCTGACTTCTCTGATATCATGTTGAATTGTTGACTATAAACTCATCTAAAAATTAGAGAGGTGTAAATTTATTATTTGTATTTTATTCTTCGCAATTGAGATTCAAGTCTTCAAAAACTTATACAACAAATATAATTTAAAAAACAAATTATTCATTTTTTTAAAATACAAATGTGATTGAAACATCTGGTTATAATTATCAGAACAGTCTAATTTTTGTTATGAATAATTTACACAAAAATTCAAAAATATTAACAATCGAATTATCAAAATGAGACTTATAATAAGCTTACGGACGCAAATTGGATCCTCCAATTCTTTTAGAGCTGCGGACTCAAGCTAAGTTACATTTTTTTTAAAAACTAATTTAGGAAATTAGTAACCAAAGACACAATAATAAGTTTCTTAAATAATACTCTCTTTTAGCGTTTTATTTTTTTGAGAATTGTAATGCATAATTTTTTAATAGCGCATAAATACAGTAATATATTTTAATTGTGTTATTAGTTAAATGGTAAAACTTTGATCTAATAATCTTGAAGTTATGCAGATCAAATCTCCAAAAATTATTTTATGTACTATATCAAAGATTAATGTGTACTATTTTGACATTTTTTTGTTCATATCTTACTAGTACTATGAACTTATAAGTTCATATCTACATGTATACTCACATGTTCTAGTATATTATTATTAGAGTGTAGATCTCAAGCTGCCTATCTAATTTGAGATAGTAGTTTGGATTCAGTCTGTACATTTTTTTAGTATATTTCGGTAATATGAATTGTTTATTTTGTAGGATTATTAAGTAGAATATTCATGTAAAACATAACATAATCAGATATTGATAGTTATGCGTTTAAAGCATTGTTTGAAGTATTCTAAATAAATGTACTTTTTGACTTTTTAGACTAAAAAGTTGAGAAAAAAATATGGTTGCTTGGGATAACTTTTTGACTTTTTACGAAAAAATGTGTATTAAAAATTGTATAAATTAGTGTATAGGAGAAGCTTGGGCAGAGTAGGCAGTACGGTGGACAGAGTAGTGTACAAGAGAAGCTTGCCTCCTTTTCGGGCATTAAATTGGACAATACTGTTCGGCCCGTGGAGCCCACCATGGGTTCCATCATTTTACTCAATGTGTAGAACTCATTGAGTACTATATGCTTGTAAAAAATCACGTTAATCGAATATCAATAAGTATCTAATCAGTATGATTTTTTGTCAACCGTTAACTATAACACCATTCATTTTTTATACAAAACTGATTTGATCATGTAGTTAGTGATATCCGATCAACATGATTTTTTAGAAGCATATATTACTTGACGAGTTCTACACATTCAACGGTTCAGACTATCAAAACGGAACCCGTGATGGGCCCCAACAGGCCAAACAGCATTGTCTTGTTTGCTTCTCCGCCTGTTCCCTTTGTAATAACGGTGGATAGCTAAAGTATAACTCACGTCACATGTGAGTTGTACCATTTTTTTGTAAAATTAATTTTTTAAAATTTTTTTGGTAAATAGTGATAACTTTTTAACTTTTTTAGTAACTTTTTTGACTTGTTAACTTTTTTAAAATATGCCAAACCAGATTTAAATCACATTTGTATTATAGAAAATGGATGACAATTATTAAAATTATATTTACCGTTCATTTTCTAAGATAAATATGTTTTAAACATATACCTATTTATATCCGATAATATTAATTTTTTACATTAATATTTTACTCAACGTATCATAAAAAGTAAACAATTTAAATTACTAAAATTAGCCCCAAAATGAATCCACTTAGCCCAATTTTTCTCTTTTAAGTTTTGGTTACCCTTAATAAATTCCGTTTCAAATCTGGCATGAGGCTTTTTTGAGGTTGGGGCCTAATAGCCACGCAAATTTGCTATATTTGGCATGCCCATTTGGGCTAAAATAGCCATATAGGATAAAATAGACTATTTCAATTAAATATGACAAAATGTCACATCAAAATCATAATTATTTCATTTTTTTGTCTCACAAAAGTTAAAAAAGTCAAAAAGCCTATCACAAATCAAACTTTTTAGCCCCAGATTAAAATAGTTAAAAAGTCAAAAAGCCAACCCACATCTCAAACGAAAATAGGCTAAAAAATTAATAAGACAAAATGTCACATTCAAATCATAATCATTTCACTTTTTCTTTTAGAAAAATCAACCCAATTAAACTTTTTAGCTCTAGACAAATAGCCAAAAACCTAATCCACTTCCCAAGAAAAGCCTAAGATATGTCAAGGTTATTTTTGTATACATAAAGTTTTGGCTCCGTTTAGTTTGACTTTGAAATTTATTTTGAAGAATAAGTTTTTTAAAAGAGTTTTAAAAATTTAAGACTTATTTGATGTGTAATAGAAAGATAAGTGATTTTGAGTGATATATTTTGAAAGTAATTTTTAGAAATTTTCAAATTAAAAACTTGTTTAATTAGGAGCTTTCAAAACTAGTTTTTAATTAGAGTTTTTCTAACTCTTGTGGTTTTTTTTTTTTTTTTTTTGTAGTCAAAGCTTTTTACAATATTATAGTCAATTTTATTTTTATTTTTATTATTTTTCGTTATATACTTTTATTTTTATTTTGTTTACTACTTTTACTTACGCTGTCTAAATGTACTTTGTAAATATTTTAAAATTGCTTTTCTAATTTATATACATTTAAAATTTTCATATTTATTACATTTGTTTTTCAATTTTTCATACTTTGTTTACTGTTTGCGTATATTTTTTGGATCGCTCATATATATTTAAAAAAAAATTTCAAAATCACTTATCTTTCTATTACACATCAATTAATCATTTTTCTCTCCCCTTTCTTTCTCAATCACTTTTTTTTCTCACATCCATCTATTTAACTCAAAAATATATATCAAATCTCTCAAACTCCAAAACTATTTTCAAAATATATAATCAAACAAATTTTTAAATTTTCTAAACTCTCTCTAGAAAATTATTTTTGAAATAATATCTCAAAACACAAACCAAATTAGGCCAAATTTAAAATTTATTTGGTTATGAATTGCGAAAAGAGTTTGAAAATTTAAAACTTGTTTAGTTATGCGTTTTGAAATTTTAAAATTTATTTAGTTATGAATTTTGAAAAAAGTTTTCAAATAGTTGAGTTAAATATAGGTTTGAAAATTCAAAATCAAATAGGTTTTGAGTTTTTAACTATCAAATTATGATTTGAAAAGTACGAGTCTTATTTATTTATTTATTTATTTTTGATGTCTTCCAAATGTCTTGTCTAAATTGTTTTTTGAAAAGTCTAGCGAGTGTTTTGCACAACCTATATAACTGTACTTATTTGAGTCATATCATCTTTTTATTTTTTTATATAATTTTTATAAAAAGTCAAAAAATTAACTTATTTAGATCATTTTAAATACCCCTAATTCCAAGAAAGCAAACTGTTTATTTTTGAAAAAGTCTAATTCCAAAAAGTCTAATTTGCTTTCTTGTTTATTTTTTCTAAATCGTTATATATATATATATATATAAAGTCTAATTCCAAATGTCTTGTCTAAATCATTTTTTAAAAAGTAATGCTAGAGATTCTAAAAATTTTATTAAATTTTTTACTAACTATCTCACATGAGTATGAGATCCATATAAGACTCACATATGAGACATTTTGTAAAAATTTTAATAAATCTTTTTGAAATAAAGTATTTTTCATTTTGAAATAAGTTTTTAAATTTTGGCCGGTATGATTTGAAAAGTAAGAGTCTTTATATATTTATTTACTTATTATGTCTTTCAAATGTTTTGTCTAAATCGTTTTTTGAAAAAGTCTAAATAAAGGGTGTTACCATATTTTTTTAATTTTAAAATTTTAAGAGAATCTCCTAACACCCTTTAATTTCTTAACATCTATGTCTATTTTGAAAATTTGATTAAAAGTTAATTTTTTTAATTTAAAAAAAAAAACGTATAAAAAATATAAAAGATATTGTGACCTTAAAAGTTAACTTTTAATTTTTTTAATTCTTCTGAAAAGAGCCATATTTTTAAATGTCGTAACTCCCTTGAATAAAAGAAATTTTTAAAATTTATAATCAAATAAATTTCTTAAAACTCAATTCAATTATTTTTCTTTTTAAAACTCATAATCAAACTCTTTTCAAAATTCTATTTTTTTTAAAACAAAATAAAAAAAATCTTTAATTTTTTGAAGATTTTTTTATTTTTTCAAAAAAAATATTTTGTCATTTTTTTAAGTATTGGCTAAATAATTTGTTAAAATTTAGATAAATATGGATGATCCAAATTTTTTTAATATTTAAAAAAATTAAATATCTAAAATAAAAATAAAAAAATATTTATAAAATTAAATAAAAATATTTAAAATTAAATAAATAAAATTATTTGAAAAATTAAAATTAAAATTTTAAAATAAAAAAATAAAATTTTTAAATTTGTAAATATTTAAAATATTAAAAAAATACAACGCACAAATGTTGTAAGAAAGTGTTTAGAATGATCTAACTATGTTTACTTTTTAATTTTATACGAAAAATTATGCAAAAAATAAAAATAAAAATAGAGAAGTGATTTGACCCAAAATATAAAAAAAGATATTAAAAAAAAGTGTATTAATATAAGGGATGCCAAATAGTGCCTAAATACAACGCACATTAAAAAATATATATATTTACCCTAAATAAATAAAAATATTTTTTAAAAAAACCTAAAATAATTTCAAAATATAATTCAAAACTAAGATTCTTCTCAAAACTCATTTCAAAACTTTTAACCAAATAATTTTTCTTTTTTCAAATCTCATTTTAAAACTTATTTTTCAAAATATAACTCAAAACTCAAATATCATTTCAAAATTAAATCAAACAGAACCTTAGCAACTTCCCTTAAAACAAAAGAATTTTTTTAGAAAATAACATGCGACATGTTTTCAACATGAAAAGAAAAAATGGTGTTTATTATGAAAATAAGCGAAGTTTAAGCGATTTAAAAAAAATGGTGTTTATTATGAAAAAAAAAAGTGAACGTGAGGTTAAGCGATTCAAACAAAGATAGCCGTAGATGTTTATTATGACAGAGAATTACAAATCAATTTTGTCCACTAAACTAAACTCCAATTGCTAGGGTGCTGTTTGGTAACACTTACGTTTTCAGTTTTTTATTTATATTTATAAAAATTTAAAAAACTCAAACAAAAACTTGTTTGGTAAAATTTTTAATTTATAAATCAGTCGTCTCAGTTTAAAGATTTGGCCAAAAAATAAAAACACAAAAAATGTGTTTCCGTTTTGAGTTTTCTGTTTTTTTTTTTTTTTTTTACCACCCAACACTAGCCACCACTCGCCACCATTTTCCACCACCGTCTTCCGCCACCACCACCCATCCCCGACCACCACCTGCCACCACCACTCACCACCCACCTGCTATCACCACCCACTACCACCCACTAGCCACCCACCAGCCACCACCCACCTACCACCCACCCCTCACCACCACCACCCACGTGCCATCCACCCGCCACCACCCACTACTACCATCCACGGCTACCACCACACACCACCCACCTGCCACCACCATCCACCACCTGTCACCTGCCACCCACCTGCCACCACTACCCACCACCGCCACCGCCACCACCACCACCACCACCCACTCCACCACCCACCACTCACATCACACCCACCCACCCACCCACCACCACCACCACCACCACTACCACCACCACCAAAGACCACCACCTACCACTACCCACCATCCGCCACCCATCTACCACCACCACCCACCACTCACTACCACCACCACCCATTCACACACCCACCACCGCCATCACACCTACTCCACCCACCATCGCCACCCACCACCACCACCCACCACCACCACCGCCACCCACCCACCACCCGCAACCACCACCACCACCCACTCGCTACCACCCACCACCCACCCACCACCACCACCACCACCACCCGCCATCTACCCGCCACCACCACCTACCACCACCTACCATTCGCCACCCACCTGCCACCACCACCCATTCGCTACCACCCACCATCCGCCACCGTCACCCACCCACCCACCCACCACCACCCACCCGCTACCACCTACCACCACCAGCTACCCACCACCCATAGTCACCACTTTCTACCACCATTTTCCACCGCCACTTGTCACCACTTGTCATTTCTCACTCTTTTTTATATTTTTTAAATTTTTAAAATATTTTATCAATTACCAAACGCGTTTGTAATTTATGTTTTTCTAAAAATAAACAAAAATCAGTTTATAAAATTTTTGTAAATATAAACTGAAAACGTAAACATTACCAAACACACCCTAGTAGTTTGGATTGCTGCATCAACTTTATTATTTTTATTTATTTATTTAATTTTTTGAGAGATAGAGGCCTCAATTGGATGTTCACTTCGAAATTTAATTCATAATACAAACAAAATAATTCATCACGTGAGCATAGTTGTAAATATCGAACGAAACGTTTTTATTCTTTACTTTAGTATATTAATTGGAATAAAAATCTCATGCGTACCTGATACGTATTGATTCTTAGTGAATTTATAATTGATACGGTCAGTTCAATTGTTAAAACTTATTTTTTTGCTCTTAATATATTTAAAACATCATCAACATAACACCCGATATCTAATACACATTGCTCTAAATACTATTAGACCATAACCAATTTTAATACATTTTCTAATGCCATTATTTGAAGCTATGGGCATGAACGTAAAGGTCGGCTTTGGGCAAAAGTTAGCAAAATCATCACTTTGGACCCTAAAAATAATTATTAAAAAAAAATCCGTGATTTTTTTTTAAACTATACTAGCCAAAAAAAAAAAAAAAACTAACTAACTAACTAACTTTGAAAGGACTCAACAAAGTTTGGTGAAAATTTAAAATTAATGGATGTTTGATATGGTAAATTATCATTTTTAAAAAAAAACTAATAATGAAAAAATTATGGGATAAAATTAAAAATTCAATTGACATGGTGAATTATCTAAAATTAATAGATGATTATTTTTCATTTCATGAATTGTGTATAGAATATAATTAATTATATGAGAGGGTAATTTATATTTAAATTAGGCCGAGCTGAATGAAATGGGCCGATCTGGGCCAAGCCAAGTATGGGCCGGTTTGGGCCGCACTACGAAGGGCCGAATAGAATGACCGTGTAAGTTACTCCGGTCTGGAGAGGTAATATTGGAGTTAGACCGGTCGCATAACCGAGATAATTAGCACGGTTGCGTGAGGCCTTATTTGTACTTCGGTCGAGAGATGTGTTGAGTGTAGTTCGGTCTTCAGTGGTGAGTTCGGTCGAGGCACGTGAAAACCGAGGTGTGCCAAACCCTTGAGAGGCCTTGGTTCTAAAGATAGTTCGGCTTAAACTCTCTTATGGTAAGCTTGGTCTTAGTATGGGAAACCGAGGTAAGAGAAAGAGAAGTAAGTGCCTAACTAACGTGTACTTCGGTCATACCGGTAGTTCGGCCATAGTAAAACCATCTCACTTGGTTTAAGCAGTGAGGGAGGGTGTTGGAGGATAAGTATTATCTTCCAGGAGTATGAATCCTAGGAGGACTCTACATGGAGGAGTAAGAGTCCTACCAGGATTGTGCCACGCGAAACCTATAAAAGCTCACCAATATCACCTTTAGAGAGGTAACGCAATTTTGTTTTCTGAATACATAGAGCTTTTGCCTATTTGACAATCTTTCTGACTTAGGCATCGGAGAGGTTTCCGGCACCCACCCGCCGGCTAGCTCACGTTTGTGTTTTCAGGTGATAAAGCGACGTCGTACGGAGGAACGCAGACTTGGTCAACAGGATTATACGAGAAGGTACATTTCTTTCCCGTACAATTGGCGCCGTCTGTGGGAATTCAGACAAGAACAACCTCTTGATCAAGCTTTTTCTCTCAAACACCAATGGCGAACAATGAAGAGTTACCCCAGTCCGCCATTGACAGACAAACCCCAGATGGGGGTGCAAGACGGGAAGGCCAACCCTTGGTCGCTCCCATGGCAAACCTGGAGCCACAAAGACAGAATTCTAGGAGGGATGTGAGAGAGGACGAGGCGAATAATGTAACCCCTCCTCTCTCGCTCGCAAAGCCCGGAAAGACAAAGGCGCAGGATTGATCCACAAGCTTTGGAGGATCGCGTCGCACAACAAGACGAATTGATTCAGAAGATGGCGGCGGACATGGAGTCTAAAAAGCGCTGTTAAAAGGAAAAGAAGTGGCGATAGGGAGAGGCGCAATAACAAGACGCCCTCGCCACTCGAGGGTCGTAGTAGGAATTCTACACCCTCTCAAGTAGAGAACAGCCTCGGGTGACAGCGACACGCAATCCAGAGATCTTCCGGACTCACCTCCTGTGTCCGAGAGGACGAGGTCTGAGAGGTCATACATTGAGGGAAGCACATATTGGCCCTCACATACGCACCAGACAAGGTCTAGACAGACGGAATTGCCCAGATCGTCCGACCTACGATCCGTGCTAGAAGAGAAGGCACGATGGAGGGAGGATGTCGTATGCGCGATCCACACAAAGTTTCCGCTTTATTCAGCTCGGACGACGGAGCTGCCGAGGTTGAATGCCAATACCGCTACCCAGATCTGAACCAACAGACAAGGCATTGGCGAGGCTGCAGACCTCACCATTCGTCCCAGCAATAGAAAACGCGCCCCTTTCGTCAGGCTTCCTACAGCCTAAGTTCACAACGTATGAGGGGAAGACGGACCCCTACTCGTACTTGAGCCACTTTCGCCAGGTCATGGCTATATACCGGCGGAATGAGGCCTTGATGTGCATCCTATTCCCTTCAAGCCTTGGCGACCTTGGCTTGACTTGGTTTGAAAAGCTTCCAGAGGGCAGCATAGCCTCCTCAAGAATCAAGTGAGGCATTTGTAACACGATTCGTAACAAACATGAAAAACCCCTGGAGATCGACCAGTTACTCTCCATCGACATGGGCGATAAGGAGACCCTGAGGTCATACAACAGTCGCTACTGGGAGACATTCAACCAAATTGGGGATTGCCCAACCAATCTCGCCATTGCGCAATATAAAAGAGGCCTTCCAGTCGGGAACAGACTGAGGGACTCTATCACCATGACACCACCCCTCACCATGGAGGCCCTGATGGAAAGAGTGCATCAGCACATCAAGGTAGAAGAGGATGGTGCTCGTGCCAAAGCAAAATCTGGCACAACCACAGCACTAGAAAAGAAGACCTCAGCAACGGTCAGTATGGTAGATCGCCAAAACCGAAACGGACGAGGCAGGCGAGACAACGGCGAGGACCAGGACAAGAGATGGTTGAGAGTCCGCACTGCCATAACCACGGTGTTCAAGAAACCGATCTATCGTATACTTAGTGAAATTCGAGACGAGCCTTTCGTCAAATGGCCAGCCAAGCTAGGCGAGGCCCAGAAGGACTATGATGACAGATCCAGATGCACCTTCCACAAAGAAAAGGGGCACCAAGATCGAGAATTGCACGCCACTAAGGCAAAGATTCGAAGAGTTGGTGGCAGAGCCACCTTGACAAATACATAGAAGGAGGGTACACCAAATTTCAGACCACAATAACCCCAATGGGATGCCGATCGACGCCCCGCCCCAAGGCGTCATCAACGTAATACATGGAGTCTTTGAACCTGAGCGTGTATGCGAGCTCAGAGGTTCAATCAAAAAGGCGGAGCACTTAAGAAAGGTGCTAAGTGCCCAACTAGTCGTCAAGAAGGGGAAGACAGAGGCCACAAATGTCATGTCTTTTTCGGATAAAAACTTGGCTAGGATCTATTGCCCTCACAACGATGCCTTGGTCGTCACTCTTCGAGTCAAGGATTTTGACGTTAAGCGGATTCTGATTGACCAAGGAAGGTCGTGTGAAATCATGTACTATGAAACTTTCAAGCAACTCAAGTTGCAAGATAAAGACTTGGCCCCTGCAGTATCTCCCATCATCGGATTCAACTCTATGCCAGAATGGCCCGTCGGCAAAATTATTCTCCCAGTCAAGGCAGGAAGTGTGACAAAACAAGTGGAGTTTTGGGTGTTAAAGGTCCCCTCCACTTACAACATTATCTTGGGCAGAACATGGCTGCACGCCATGCGCTCGGTGGCGTCCTCCTACCACCAAGTGATGCGATTTCCCAACGACACCGGAGTAATAGAAGAAGGTTATGGGGATCAAATCATGTCGAAGCAGTGCTTTGTAACAGTGAACGGCAGCCGCGCTGCCAAAGGATATGTTCATTCGGTGGAAGAACCAGAGAGTAATGAACTATTCGCGGATGTTGGCAAAGCAGCTAGTCAGAAAGCAGTGGAGGACTTGGTGGAAGTCAGGATAGATAAGAAGAACCCGGATAAGTTTTTCTTACTTGGCTCGTCGTTGTCCAGCACTGAGAGATTGGAAGTCTTGGAATTCCTGACCTCCAACATCGAAGTGTTCGCCTGGACCCCATACGATATGCCAGGCATCGATCCGAACTTCATCTGCCACCAACTCAATGTCCACCCTTCCGCCAGACCGATCATTCAACGCACCCGCAGATCGGCACTCCACCACGCCGAAATAGTGGCAGAAGAAGTAGGAAACCTGCTAGAAGCAGGGGCAATCAGAGAGGTGCACTACCCAAGATGGATCTCCAACACCGTCGTAGTGCCAAAGAAGAATGGCAAATGGCGTGTCTGCGTCAACTACAAAACGGTCAATAAGGCGTGCCCAAAAGATAGCTTCCCCTTGCCTTAGATAGATCAATTGGTGGACTTAACGGCAGGACACAACCGACTTAGCTTTCTGGACGCGTACAGAGGCTACCACCAAATCGCCATGCATGAACCAGACCAAGAGGTCACATCATTCACCACTCCAAGGGGACTCTACTGCTACAAAGTCATGCCCTTTGGCCTAAAGAACGTAGGGGCGACGTTCTAGAGAATAGTCACCAAGATGTTTGAGCCATTGTTAGGCAGAACAATGGAGGCTTACATCGACGATATGGTGGTCAAAAGCAAAGATGAGAATGACCATCTCAAGGACCTAGGTGAGATGTTCGAGATCCTGAAGAAGCATAAGTTACGCCTCAACGCGTCGAAAGTGCGTCGAGTAGGATCTGGCAAATTCCTAGGCTTCTTGGTGACCAACCGAGGTATAGAGACAGACCCTTCTCAGATCACGGCCATTCAGGATTTGGAGAGGCCGAACTCAGTAAAGGAAGTACAGCATCTCACTGGCATGGCGGCTGCACTCAATCGATTCATAAACCGGTCATCAGACAGACTACGACCATTTTTCCATGCACTGAAGGCTAAGTTTGAATGGGACGAAGAATGCGACCGCGCCCTGGAAAGCCTAAAAGAATACATGTCTTCTCCACCATTACTTGTAACACCAATCCCTGGAAAAGAACTCTTCTTATACTTGGCAGTATCGCAGCATGCAATTAGTGCAGTGTTGGTCCGCGCAGAAGGAATCCAACACTTGCCCATCTACTATGTCAGCAAGACGTTACTGGGCGCCGAAACAAGGTACTTGCCACTAGAGAAACTAGCATTGGCCTTGATGATGGCTTCAAGGAAATTGTCGCATTACTTTCACGCCCACACAATAGTTGTTCTCACGGCCTTCCCATTAAAGGCTTTATTTGAAAGGGCGAACTTCTCTGGATGAATTCTGAAGTGGGCAGTAAAGTTGGGACAATACGACATCAAGTTCCAACCAAGGACCGCAATAAAAGCACAAGCATTGGCAAACTTCGTCGCAGAATTCACACCAGGAAGTCATCACATCTGCCCAATCGACCAAACTGAAACAACCGAACTAGGAAAGAAGGTTGACGTCGGAATAACGCAACCCCTAGTATTGGTTAATCACCAGCCCCAAGGCGCGCATCAGGTAAGGAAAGGAAGGAAAAAACAAACCATGCTACACCAAGTCAGGACATACCAACAAATGACGACTTGGCACAATCAGTTAGCAAGGGGCAGACAGCAAGCATCGACTCTGAAGAAGCCACCAGCAACATGGAAGATCCCAAGGCATCATCCGATCCCTCCACCTGCTGGAAGTTGTTCGTTGGAGAGATGTGGAAGCTCTTCGTGGATGGAGCATCCAACCGGCATGGAGCAGGACTTGGCATAGTCCTCATCTCTCCAGACGGCCTAGTAGTGGAGCAAGTAATCAACCTTGGCTTCCCAGCGTCAAACAACGAAGCGGAATATGAAGCGCTTCTGGCTGGTCTCAAGTCAGCATTCTACATGAAGGCCACCGAGCTAATGGTCTACAGCGACTCACAGCTGGTGGTAAACCAAATATCGGGCGACTACGAGGCAAAGGATGATAGGATGGCCAAGTACCAAGACTTGGTCAGAACAGAGATAAAGAAGTTCGAAGTAGTGAGGATAGAACAGATCAACAGAGAGGAAAACAGCAGAGCAGACGAACTCAAGAAGCTTCTCAATGGCGCATACACCTCCGCTCTCACCCACTACTAATCAACTATCCGCCAGACCAAGCATTGAAGACCCGTGGTCAAGAGGTATGTTGTGCAGAGTTAGGTCCTTCTTGGATGGATCCCATCATACTATTCCTAAAGGACGGCACCCTCCCAGAAGAGAAGAAAGAAGCCAACATAATAAGAGCAAAGTCGCAGCGGTTTTGGCTCTCTCCATCTTTGGCATTGTACAAGAAGTCGTTCACAGGACCTTACTTAAAGTGTGTTCAACCCAGCAAAGTGGAAGCATTCCTGTTCGAAATACATGAGGGGGTATGTGGCAGCCATCAAGGAGGAAGATCATTGGCATACAAAGCGATTTCACAAGGATATTGGTGGCCATACATGCAAGCGGATTCAGAGAAGTATGTCAAAAAATGCGAAAAGTGTCAAAAATTCGTACACCAAATACACCAACCTGCCAGAGAACTCCTACCTTTGACTAGTCCATGGCCTTTCGCAATGTGGGGCTTAGACATAGTGGGACCACTTCCAACAGCACCAGGCAACAGGAAGTTCTTTCTTGCGGCAACCGACTACTTCACAAAGTGGGTGGGAGCAGAAGCCTTGGCATCAATCAAGGAAAAAGATGTGAAGAAGTTTGTCTGGCAGAATATTATCACTCGCTTTGGCATATTAAAGGCACTGATCTCAGACAACGGCACTCAATTTGACGGCAGAATTTTCAGAAGCTTTTGTGAAGAATACAAGATAGAGTTCTACAATTCCACACCGGCATATCCCCAAGCAAATGGACAAGCAGAGGCGTCAAATAAGGTAGTCTTGGATGGATTGAAGAAAATATTAGAGAGAGCCAAAGGCAATGGGCAGAAGAGCTCCCCCACGTCTTATGGGTTTACCGCACCACGCCTCGGCGATCGACAGGAGAAACACCATTCTCCCTAGCTTATGGCATGGAGGCAGTCATCCTATTAGAAGTTGGCCTCCCCACAATCCGAAGTGAAAACTTTGATCCGGACTTAAATGGTGAAGCCATAGCATTGGAACTTGACCTTGCGGAAGAAAGAAGAAACAGAGCATTAGTTCACATTGCCTCCTACCAACAAGAGTTGTCTAGAAAGTATAACAAAACAGTACATCCAAGGCAATTCAAGATCGGAGATTGGGTACTGCGCAAAGTAATGGGAAATACCCTAGTTCCAGGAGATGGCAAGTTAGGGCCAAATTGGGAAGGACCTTACAAAGTGGTCGGATTAGCAGGCAAAGGAGCATACCACTTGGAAGACAAGGATGGCAAAGCAATTCCCAGGCCATGGAACACGGCAAATCTCAAGTTGTTTTATTTCTAGCTTTTCTTTCTTTTCAGTATGTGTAATTTTTTACTTTATCAATAAAACATATCGTTTCTTTTTTAGCATAATTATTCCTAGTAGAAAGTAGCTTTAGTAAGTTAGTAGCTTTGTAAATATAAGTTGGCCGGAATAACCAACTATGACCCTTCCTATGCCCAGGATAAGGATCCAGGCTGCAGGATGTTTGGTCGGAATAACCAAACATTTTATTCTAAGTTGGCTGGAAAAACCAACTTAGAGGTTGGCTGGACTAAACCAACACCCATCCTAAGCCCAGGATTAGGATCCAGGCTGCAGGACGTTTGGTCAGAATAACCAAACATTTTATTCTAAATTGGCTGGAAAAACCAACTTAGAGGTTGGCTGGACTAAACCAACATTTGTTTCTCCTCAGCCAAAGTAAGTGTATGGCTGAAGAGAGGTTGGCTGGATTAAACCAACTCTTTGTACTCTTCAACCGAAGTAAGTCGGCTGAAGGGTGGCTGGCTGGATTAAACCAACTCTTTGTGCTCTTCAGCCGAAGTAAGTGTATGGCTGAAGAGAGGTTGGCTAGATTAAACCAACTCTTTGTACTCTTCAGTCGAAGTAAGTTATATCGGCTGAAGGGTGGTTGGCTGGATTAAACCAACTCTTTGTGCTCTTCAGCCGAAGTAAGTTATATCGGCTGAAGGGTGGTTGGCTGGATTAAACCAACTCTTTGTACTCTTCAGCCGAAGTAAGTTATATCGGTTGAAGAGTGGTTGGCTGGATAAACCAACACTTTGTACTCTTCAGCCGAAGTAAGTTATATCGGCTGAAGAGTGGTTGGCTAGTAAGTTAGATAGCTAAAACCAAGATCACAGTTGTTCATGGAAAAATTCATTACAAGTACAGGCATACATACACAAAACCGAAACAAGAGTTGAAGAAAGATTTTTTCATTGAAACACAGAGCAAGTACAATTGAGGGGCCGCAGCCCGGTTACAAAAGGTTCAAAAACAAAAAGAAAAATCAACGTAGAAGTGCGTCCAGTTCGGTGTCAAAATCATCCTCAGCATTAGTTTGGAGACCGGTGTTTGCTGGCAGTTCGGTTTGGGGAGGGAGCTCAGTTTGGACCGCGGTATCAATCGGCAGCTCGGTATTAGCCGGTAGCTCACTAGTCAAGTCTTCAACAACTGGCTCCAACCGAGCTGCCTGATTGTTGGGTTGTTCATTGACGGCCGGAGTAAGAGTTGGTTCATCTTCTTCAGTATCATCATCGTCATCATCATCATCTTCATCACTGACCCTCAAGGAACCGCTTTTGGAGATCGGCAACAGATCGTGAAAGTGAAGTTCGAATGGAGTACGTGGAGCGTCAGAGACCTCGGTGTCGGCGCATAACCGAACTTCTCCACCGCAGCCTCCACCACATTTGAAAAAAAGGTCTTTTGTCACACACATTGGTATATATGCTACTTCGGCCTCCTTGAAGCCCCGCTTCTCGGCCTTCTTCACCTCCCCCTTCAATTGGTTTATCTCGGCGTCCTTTTTCTTCTCAATTGCAGCCAAGATATGTAGGTATCTATCTTTTGCCTCATTAGCAACTTTTTTCTTCTAGGCCTCGACCGAATTGGCAACCTCGGGCCACTGCTTTTCGCCTCCTCTAGTTCGGCCGTTTCTGCCTCGGCCACCATGGCCTCTTGTATTTCACCGGTTCCATGACCCTCCTGTGAGTGACTTGGTTTTTCCGATGGCCCAAAAAGAGGAGTAAAGTTAAGCGGACTTAAAGTCGAAGAAATTTACAAAGAAAGAGGGAAGCTGCTATCAGATCATGGACTTCAGAGAGGACCGAATCGACTTCACTGGTGTGAGCTGTTTATAATGGTGCTCCATGTCCTTTGGAAGGCACACACTTTTGGCTAGGTTGAAAGCCATCAAGTGGTCCTTCTCAGCAACAACCGAATCTTTGGCAGTGATATCTCGGTTGTCGAAGGAGAGGACAGAGCCCATTTTGAAGAAGTGGCGCTCGGATGGTTCCGTTGGAGGCTTTCTTGGGACTTGGAGGAGAGACTTGTGGCGTATCGAATCATCTCGTCGCAAGACGTGGCTCGGTTTGGCTAGTCCGAGCACGCTTGTTTCGACGAGAGGTGGAGGGTCATGAGATGGTAGGGCTACCACGGTTTCGGTGTTTGCCGATCGGTTGTACTTCTACGGAGTTGTTATGTTAGAAGGGCCTTTCACTGTTCTTCTTGGCCATTTCTTGTTCGGCAAGAAGTGGCACAAGGTTGATCTGGGGCAAGGAAGGGTCCGCTCAAGTGCGCTTTCGAGAGGAAGTCGGTCACCCTTGCTTTTCGGCGATCGGAGTAGCGGTAAGTCGGTTCGAAGTTTAGAATCTTTGCCCAACTTCTCTCTTTTACTCTTAGTGCGGCGCGCAGGAGACCGAGGTTGGGGTGGCCGTAGTTAGAAAGGAGATGGGCTTTATCTGCAAAGAAAAAACAAGTGTTAGTTCGGTCCAGAGTAGAAAGCCGAAATAAAGAAAAGAGGAAAAAATGTGAAACGTAACCGAAGTATGTATACCGGGCTCTCCTTTTTTCCAATTTATTCTTTGGCCAGGAATCTGGGCTTCAAGGTCTTCAAAATTCCCAAAGACCCAAAAGAAGTCATCGTCGTTTAAGTCTTTGTCCGGTGTGTTTTATTATTTTCTCTACCACTACAGCGTTTCTCAAGTAATAACACCAGCCTTCATTTTTTGATCCTATGGAGTATTGGTGAAGTATCTCGGCCAAACTTAGGTTTAGACCGGTTTGGTGGTTCAGTGCAGCTATACCCATTATTATTCGGTGTGTGTTAGTGGACAGCTGGGTAGGGCATAGTCTGGTTTGTCTTAGGAATTCACATATTAGGGGTTGGATCGGGAATCTGAGTCCGGTTTCTATTATGGATTGGAGGGTAAAGGGGACAAAGCCTTCGTTGTCCCAAGGATCTACATCTTGTTCGGCTAGGGTGAGGTTTACATCGGTTGGTATATTGTAATCCTTTCTGAATTCGGCTAGGCCTCCTGGGGTTTCTACTAGGAACCTATACTTCCCCATTTATTGTATAATTTAATAATAAATTATCTCGGTCAAAAAAGGTTGCTCAAGAGCTACCGAAAGTAGGGAAGTGTCCGCAACCTAAGTCCGCAAAGTGGAAAACAAGGTGTTAAGCATGATCACGACTGCTACAAAAAACAAAGCAAGAGAAGACAAGTCCTACTTCTAGACAAGCAGTAATCGCAGGATCTACCTCGGTTGTAACCGGGGATGTTTGTTATCTCAGTCTGTCAAGATGTTTGGTTATCTCGGTTCTACCTATGATTTTTGTTACTTCGATTAGGCATCAAGGGGCAACTTTCTGAGTTCGGTTTAGGAACTGAGAAAGCTGGCTTGGCCCCCCAAGGCTTAGCTCGGTCGAGGGCCAGTATTTCTAGTTCAAGTGTGTTTTCATTTCGGCTAGTGTGAATCAGTTGGTGGCCTATTAAAATTACTGTGAAGGGTACAAGTTCTAGATCGGTTCCAGTCTACCTAAATCTGTATATAGCAAGAACAGTGTTCTAGTCCTGTTGGGGCATGTGCAAAGATCAAAAAGGTGTTCTACTTGCTATTTCATTATATTCATAGTGTTCATGTGAAGGTTTTTTTGCAGAAAACTTCGAATATTATTGGAAACAGAAAAGTGCTTTGCAAATATACAAAATGGACTGCTATGGATTAAAACGAAAGCAGAAACAAGAAAAACAGAAATGAGCCTTTAAAAGCTTACCAGAGAAAGAGGAAGAAGATGGAGGTAGAAGTAAAGGCTTAAAGAACTCGAGCACAGCAGCTTCAAGATCAGTACAGAGGCACAGAGAGAGAGAAGATGAACAGAGTAAGGTATGATTCAAAAGTGAGGTATGTTTTTGTGAAGAGGCAAAAAGGGCGGGAACTGTTCAAATTCACGAAACACGAAGAACGGCGTGATAGCTGTGAATGGCCAATAAAAAGCTGCCACGTGTCATTGGAATAAGGAACGATTCAGTTGCTGCAAATTGAAGAGACGTTTTGACCGGACGTATATAACTCGGCTGAAAAGGGTTTTTTAGCTCGGCTGGAAAGACTAATGGGTGTTTTTAGCTTGGCTGGAGATGATAAAACTCTAGCTCGGCTGATAAGCGGGTAATCCCTATCATGCTTTGCAGACGGAATTAAGGGGCAATTGAGAGGGTAATTTATATTTAAATTAGGCCGAGCTGAATGAAATGGGCCAATCTGGGCCAAGCCAAGTATGGGCCGGTTTGGGCCGCACTACAAAGGGCCGAATAGAATGACCGTGTAAGTTACTCCGGTCTGGAGAGGTAGTATTGGAGTTAGACCGGTCGCATAACCGAGATAATTAGCACGGTTGCGTGAGGCCTTATTTGTACTTCGATCGAGAGATGTGTTGAGTGTAGTTCGGTCTTCAGTGGTGAGTTCGGTCGAGGCACGTGAAAACTGAGGTATGCCAAATCCTTGAGAGGCCTTGGTTCTAAAGATAGTTCGGCTTAAACTCTCTTATGGTAAGCTCGGTCTTAGTATGGGAAACCGAGGTAAGAGAAAGAGAAGTAAGTGCCTAACTAACGTGTACTTCGGTCATACCGATAGTTCGGCCATAGTAAAACCATCTCACTTGGTTTAAGCAGTGAGGGAGGGTGTTGGAGGATAAGTATTATCTTCCAGGAGTATGAATCCTAGGAGGACTCTACATGGAGGAGTAAGAGCCCTACCAGGATTGTGCTACGCGAAACCTATAAAAGCTCACCAATATCACCTTTAGAGAGGTAACGCAATTTTGTTTTCTGAATACATAGAGCTTTTGCCTATTTGACAATCTGTCTGACTTAGGCATCGGAGAGGTTTCCGGCACCCACCCGCCGGCTAGCTCACGTTTGTGTTTTCAGGTAATAAAGCGACGTCGTACGGAGGAACGCAGACTTGGTCAACAGGATTATACGAGAAGGTACATTTCTTTCCCGTACATTATATATAGAAAATTGTTTCTGGAAAGATAAACTTTTCAGATTTAGGGTACACACCCTTAAGATTTGTTTAGAATATAAATTGTATATTGTAATTTGAAAAATTATAAATCTCACATCGTCAAAATTTTTTATTTAATAGAATTAATTAAAAAAAATCCTTACTACTCTCCTATACAATAACAAAATTATTGAAATTATTAATTAAAATATATTTATGATATGATTAAAAATTATTAATTGACTTGATAATTTATTAATAAAATTGGTTATTTGTTATGAAATTAGAAACCTTAAGGAGTGGAATATAATTTAAAAAATCACAATGGAAGATTTGTATGTTAAATAAATTTCAAAGAATGTATTTATAATTTATTTAAAAACATAATATAATTTTTTTATCACAAATTTTTTTAAATATAAAAGGAAAATTAGGCGTCAATCCCTCTCACATTTTACGTAGAAGCTTAAGGACTATAAGAAGAATTGTATTAGGTATGGTCCCTTAGTGCTTTGAAGGTAGTTATTTAAATCCTTTTTGCTGACATTTTTTTTTTTGGGGGTTCCTTTTTTGCCTTTCATTGATAATAGCTCAGAAAAATTTCAAAACCACTCATTTTATCTCACAGAAATTTCAGAATTGGTCAGAAAAATTTCAGAATTACTTATTTTCTGTTAGATAAATTTTCAAATTTCTTATTTTTATCTCAGAGAAATTTTAGAAATTTCATTGACTGAAGATAGTTAACTTAGTGAAATTTTGTCAATTTTTTTTCTAGAATTTCAAATTCATCATGAATTTTGTTTGACAGATCTCAACGAAAGCATTCTAAAAATATAAATTTTATTGAAAATGAATATTTAAATAAAAAATTATTAAATTTTTAAGTTTTAAAATTTTTCAAAAAGTGAAAGAAATTGAATGAGCAGTATGCACTGAAATCCAAAAATTGCTTTCTTTTTTTCAAGGACTTTAACTACTACTACAATATTTATTATCTTTTATCTTATAAAATTTTAATATAAAAAATTTTAAAATAAAAACGGTGGTGTTACATATCAATTAATATATATATATATTAATGTATAAATTAATATTATATCATTATTATTGACCCTATTTATTATATAAATTATAAATATTTAAAATTTTTAAAATTATGTCATATCATCTATTAATATATTAATTAATATATATAATATTATTTAAATAAAAATCTTCAATAAAAAGTCTCATACCTTTATTTTTTGGTATATCGACAAAAAGTCCCATATCAAAATTTTACTTTTGGCCGGAAAATGTCAGATCCGACACTACTTTTGAAATTTTTCTTCAGACCCCTTCCTAGATGCATCCTTTTCAATATGTATATACAAACATATCATCAGATCTGGCAGTCGACGACGAAAATTATGGGGATCCAATCTCCATACAACCATTTTATGTACTATATCAAAAATTAAGGTGTACTATTTTGACAATTTTTAGTTCATAGCTAGCTAGTACTATGAACTTATAAGTTCATATCTACATGTATACTCACATGTTCTAGTATATTATTATTCAGTTATGTTATATAGCTCTAATCTTTCCTTCTCCAAATCTTTCCGAAATCAAAATGACGTTGTTTTGTCATTTTGAATTTATTTTTTTTCAAGAAGAAGAAAATCAAAAAAGAAGGAAGAAGAAAAAGAAGAAGAAGGAGAGAGAGAGAGAGAGAGAGACCAAGACCAACCATTCATCTTCATCATCAACAACATCATCAGATCCAGAAAAAAAAAAAAAAAAAAAAAAAATTCAACCATTCATCGCCTTCTTCTTCCTCTATCGATCAAACAAAATCAAAATCAAAACTGAAATCAAAATCAAAATAAAAATCAAATCCACACATCACCATCATCATCATAAAAAAAAATATAAAAAAAACCGGGCTGAAAAAAAAAAAATCGAAGGCGAGGCGAGACAGAGGCGGAGGCGGCGATCCCCTCTCTTCTCTTTCTCTCTCTCTTCCTCTCTTTCTCTTTCTTCTCTCTGCTCTCTTGTTTTAGACATAAGCAGGAGAAAAAAAAAAAAAAAAGAAACTGCTCGGGAGATTCGAGAAAGAAAAATTCGGGGAACAAAACATTTTCCATTATTATTAGAGTGCAGATCTCAAGTTGCCTATCTAATTTGAGATAATGGTTTGGATATAGTCTGCACATTTCTGAGTCTATTTCAGTAATATGAATTGTTTATTTTGTAAGGTTATTAAGGTTTTATTTGTTATAACTTAAAAAAAATCAAAAAGTCACTATTCTATTTAAGTCACATCATCTTATTTAAGTCACATCACATTTCTATCACATTATTTCAAACTTAACTCATACTCAATTTATATTTCAAAAAAAGTCAAAAAGTATACTTATTTAGATCATTCCAAACATAATCGGATATTGATAGTTATGTGTTTAAATCACATTTGTATTATAAAAAATGAACGGCAATTATTGAAACTATATTTGTCATTCATTTTTTAAGACAAATATAATTCAAACATATATCTATTTATATCCGATAATCTTAATTTTTTGTATTAATATTTTACTCAACATATCATAAAAAGTAAACAATTTGAATTATTAAAATTAGCCCCAAAATGAACCCACTTAGCCCAACTGCTCTCTTTTAAGTTTTGGTTACCCTCAATAAGGCCTGGTTTGGCATATTTAAAATAAGATAAAAAGTCAAAAAGTTACTAACAAAATTAAAAAGTTATCACTATTTATCAAAAAAAATTATAAAAAAATTATTTTTGTACAAATTGTGAGACAACTCACTCTAAGGTGAGTTGTCTTTGCCTAACTTTGGTGAGGACAAATTACATAGGTGGAAGCAAGTTTAAAGACGATGCTGTTCTACCCGTGGGAGCCATTACGAGTCTCGTTTTGATAATCTAAATCGTTCAATGTGTAGAACTCATCGAGTACTATATGCCTATAAAAAATCAAGTTGGTCGGATAACTCTAACTATACGTTCAAATCAGTTTTGTATAAAAAATAGATGGTGTTATAGCTAACGGTTGAAATAAAACTAATCCGATCAGATAGCTATCGATATCCGATCAACGTGATTTTGTACAAATACATAGTACTTGACAAGTTATACATATTGCACGGTTCCGATTAGCAAAACGGGACCCATGGTGGGCCTCCACGGGGCGAACAACACTGTTCAATTTAATGCCTGAAAATGAGAGAATCATCTCCTACCCTACACTCTGCACACGCTGTCCCTTACGCCTTCTGACCGTACGGCTTATTTTATCACAATCTTCTCCTATACACAAATTTATACAATTTTTTAATACATATTTTTTTGTAAAAAGTTAAAAAGTTATCCCAAACAACTATATTTTTATCATCAACTTTTTCGTCTAAAAAGTCAAAAAGTGCACTTATTTAAGACATCCCAAACAAGTGCACTTTATGTTTGGGATGATCTAAATAAGTGCACTTTTTGACTTTTTATGAAATATGGGTTAGGTTTGGGTTGGGTTTGAAGTGATGTGTTAGAGATGTGATGTGATTTAAATAAGATGATGTAATTTAAATAAGATAGTGACTTTTTGAATTTTTAGATTTCTTTAAACTTGCTAAACTTAGCCTTAGAATGATCTAAATAAGTTTATTTTTTGACTTTTTATAAAAAGTTATGTAAAAAAATAATATAACTTAAATAAGTACACTTATATAGGTTATGCCAAACATTCGCTAGTTCAAAAAACAATTTAGACAAGACATTTGCAAGACATCAATAAATAAATAAAGACTCTTACTTTTCAAATCACAATTTGATAGTTCAAAACTCAAAACCCATTTGATTTGGATTTTCAAACCTATATTCAGCTCAACTATTTAAAAATTCTTTTCAAAATTCATAATTAAACAAGTTTAAAATTTTCAATTTTTTTTTCAAAATTCATAACTAAATAAATTATAAATTTGGCTCAATTTGGTTTGTGTTTTGAGATATTATTTCAAAAATAATTTTCTGAAGAGACTTTAGAATGTTTAAAAATTTGTTTGATTGTGTATTTTGAAAATAGTTTTGGAGGTTGAGAGATTTGATATATACATTTTTTAGTTAAATAGATGGATGTGAGGAAAAAAAAAAGTGATTGAGAAAGAGAGAAGAGAGAAAAAACGATTGATTGATGTGTAATAGAAAAATAAGTGATTTTAAAATTTTTTTCTTAATTTTTTTTCCTCTAAATATTGGTAAAATAACTTGTTATGTTTTTGATATATATAAGCGATCGAAAAAATATACGTAAACAATAAACAAAATATAAAAAAATGAAAAACAAATGTAATAAATATGAAACTTTTAGATGTACAATGGATATAAATTAGAAAAGCAGTTTTAAAATATTTACAAAGTGCTAAGGCTTCGTTTGGGAAGCCAAGGTTTGGGCTTTTTTGGCTATTTTAGCCACAAAAAATAAAATAGGCTATTTTAGCCATAACAAACAAAACATCACATTCAACCCATAATCATTACATTCTTTTCTCACAAAAAAACTCAAAAGAGCTAAAAAGCCAAAAAGCCCTTCCCAAACCAAACTTTTAAGCCCAGGCTAAAATAGCCAAAAAAATCAAAAAGCCAAAAAGCCAACCCACTTCCCAAACGGGGGCTTAGATAGCGTAGGTAAAAGAAGTAAACAAAATAAAAATAAAAATATATAGAGATAAATAAAAAAAATTAAAAAAATTGAAGATAATATTGTAAAAAATTTTGCCTACAAGACGGACAAAAAAACAAAAAAACTCACGAGACTCAGAAAAACTCTAATTAAAAATTAGTTTTGAAAGCTTCTAACTAAACAAGTTTTTAATTTGAAAATTTTTAAAAATAACTTTCAAAATATACCACTCAAAAATTAGTTTCAAAACTCATAATTAAATAAGTTTTAAAATTTTAAATCTCTTTTAGAAAACTTATCCTTCAAAATAAATTTCAAAACCAAACCAAACAGAGCCAAGACTTTGGGGACACAAAAATAACCTTGACATATCTTAAGCTTCGCTTGAGAAGTGGATTGGCTTTTTGACTATTTTAGTTTAGTGCTAAAAAGTTCATTTTGGTTGACTTTTGTGAGAGAAAAAATGAAATAATTATGATTTGAATATTACATTTTGTCTTATTTGTTTTTTAGCCTATTTTCGTTTAAAATGTGGATTGGCTTTTTGGCTATTTTAACCTGGGATTAAAAAGTATCGTTTGGGATAGATTTTTTGATTTTTGTAAAAATGAAATGATTATGATTTGGATGTAACATTTTATCATATTTAGTTAAAATAGTCAATTTTGTCTTATATGACTATTTTAACCCAAATGGGCATGCCAAACATAGCTAATTTTTGTGGGCTAAATTAGCCTTCAACCTCAAAAAAACCTCATGCCAGATTTGAAACCAAATTAATTCCAAAAAAGCAAATTGTTCATTTTTTCAAAATAATCACGAATGTGAAAGCAAATTGCTTATTTTTGAAAAAGTCTGATTCCAAAAAGTTACTTTCTTGTTTATTTTTTCTAAATCGTTTTTTTTATAATAAAAAAAAAAAAAAACAAGACATTTGGGATTAGACTTTTTTTTTTTTTTTTTTTTGAAAGGATAATGCTAGAGACTCTAAAAATTTAATCAAATTTTTTTTATTAAATATCTCATATGGGACTCACATGGAAGATATTTTGTAAAAAATTTAATAAATTTTTTAAGATCTACAGTATTTTTCTTTTTGAAATAGGTTTCTAGATGTTGGACTGTATGATTTGAAAAGTAGAGTCTTTATGAGTAGTGATTGGTAGCTCGAAGGACCCTTCCCCAAATCCCCCCCGAAATTAAAACGACGTCGTTTTCGTCGTTTTGATTTTTTTTTTTTTTTTTTTTTCCAGAAGAAGAAAATCAGAAAAGAAGAAGGAAGAAGAAGAGAAGGAAGAAGAAGAAGGGAAGGAAGAAGAAGAATTGGAGGGGCCATCAACCAGTGCGGAGGCGCGGTGATCGGCGACGGAGGCAGAGGCGGAGGCGGAGGCGGGGCGATTTTCGACGAGCTGAGTTGTGACGATCGGAGCTGAGCTGCGATGATTGGCGGGACGACGATCAAGGGGCCTCTCTCTCTCTCCGTTCCCCTTCCATTCCCTCTTCCCCTCCTCTTTCTCTTCTCCTCTCTTCTTCTCTCCATCTCTCTCTGTGTTTCGGGGAATTCGGGGGATGATTTTTCGGGGGAAAAATCATTTTCCGAGTCTTTTATATATTTAAGCCTTGTTTGACATGATGTAAAAAAATCAAAAAGTCACTATCTTATTTAAGTCATGTCATCTTATTTAAGTCATATCACCTCTCTAACGCATCACTTCAAACTGAACCTATACCCAACTCATATTTCATAAAAAGTCAAAAGGTATACTTATTTAGCTCATCTTAAACCACCCCTTATTTATTTTTTCTGTCTTCCAGATGTTTTTGTCTAAATCATGTTTTGAAAAAGTCTAAACAAAGGGTGTTACCATATTGTTTTAAGGGTAAGTTACACTGACACCCCATGAGATTTATGTTTATTATAGTTTTTTCCCTCACCTTTTAGAAATTACATCTCCTCCTGAGGTTTAAAATTTCATTACAGATTCCCCCTCAACAGTTTAATTTTTTTTAAATATCAATTTTGCTCTCATTGGGTAAATTACATTGACACCTCTCACATTTTAGAAATTATAATCCCTTCCCTAAGGTTTAAAGTAGCATTACCAATTATTCAATCGGTTAGTATTAGTTGGAAAAAAAATTCATTGAAAAAAAAAAATTTGTTAGTAAAATTTTTGTTTAAAAACCAATGTAAACTCATTTTTTGAATTTAAGTTTTTTCCTCAAATTTACAAACTGAGACAACTATTTATAAACCAAAAAAATTATCAAATAAGTTTTTATGACAGTTTTTAAAATTTTTGTAAATATAAATTGAAAATTAAAAACGAAATGGTTACCAAATAGACCTTAGATGGTAAAAATATTGTAAAATTAAAAAATAATTAAATAAGTTACCAACGTAAGAAATGACTTATCAAAAGAATCTTAGGCTATGTATGGTTTGATTTTTAGAAATTTTTTTTTAAAATTAAAAATTAATTTGGTTAAGAGATAAAAAATAAAAAATGAAAAATGATTATCATTTAAGGGTAAAAAATAATTATCATTTTAACTTTTGAACAAGTTATATACATACATATAGCTGTTTCAATTTAATTTGTAAAAAATTATTTCTAACCACTCGAAAGATAAAAATTATATAAAAAAGATAATTATTTTTTATTTTTTATTTCTTAACCAGATTAATTTTTAATTTTTAAGAAAAAAAATTCTAAAAATCAAACCATACATAACTTAAGAATCTTTTGATAAGTAATTTCTTACGTTGGTAACTTATTTAATTATTTGTTAATTTTACGATAATTTTACCATTTGAAGCTTGTTTGGTAACTATTTCGCTTTCAGTTTTCAATTTATATTTACAAAAATTTTAAAAACTGTCATAAAAACTTGTTTGATAATTTTTTTGGTCTATAAATGGTTATCTCAATTTGTAAATTTGAAAAAAAAAATGTAAATTCAAAAAATAAGTTTATGTTGGTTTTTAAACAGAAATTTAAAAATTTTACTAACAAAATTTATTTTCAATTTATTTTTTTTCAAATATTTTTTTTTCCAATTAATTTTTTTTAACTAATACTAACCGAGTGGGCAATTGGTAATGTTACTTTAAACCTTAGGAAGGGGATTGTAATTTCTGAAATGTGATGGGTGTCAATGTAATTTACCTAGTGAGGGTAAAATTGGTATTTAAAAAAAATGAAATTGCTGAGAGAGGAATCTATAATGAAACTTTAAACCTCAGGGGGGAGATGTAATTTTCAAAAGGTGAGGAAAAACTGTAATAAACATAAACCTCAGGAAATGTTAGTGTAATTTACCCTTTTTTTAATTTAAAAAATTTAAGAGAATCCCGTAACACCTTTTAATTTCTTAATCTATGGTCTATTTTAAAAAGATGATTCAAAATTAATTTATCAATTTTTTTTTTTAAAAATGTATAAAAAATATTTTAAAAAATAATGTGAATTAAAATAAATTAAAAATTAACTTTTAATTTTTTTGACTCTTTTGAAAAGAGCCATATTTTTAAATGTCGTAACTCCCTTGAATTTCGAAAACATAAAGCTAAATAAAAAATGTCTTCACAAAAAGATAAGAATAAAGCTTCGTAGCTCGAATTTGTCCCCCCTAATCCCCCTAATGCCCAAAACGACGTCGTTTTGGGCATTTTGTTTTGTTTTGTTTTGTTTTGTTTTGTTTGTTTTGTTTTTTTTTTTCTGTAACAGACGGAGAGAGAGGGAGAAACAGAGGAGAGGAGACGGGGAGAGAGAGGAGGGGAGGAGAGGAGAGGAGATCGCAGAGAGAGAGAGAGACGGCGATGGCGATGGTGGAGGTGCGAGCGACGGTGGGTGCGACGGTGGATGTCGATCGCAGAAGTCGGAGTCGGAGTCGCCACCGTTGCTGGGTTCGAACTCCATCAACAAAATGGTGCCTCTATTTCGCCGCCGTCGGAGTCGCCGCCTTGCCTTCGTCTTTGCCTCTGCCCAGTTGAATGTGCCCCCTCCAGTCCTTCTCTTCTTCTTCATCGGCCGATCGCCTCTGCCTTGCCTCCGTCTCTCTCTCGATCTCCTTCTTTTTTGGATTCTGGGGATTCGGGGACATTCGAATTCAAGCGACGTAGCAAGACCCAAACAAATGGAAAACTAGATACCGTTTGGTTTGATTTTCAAGATTTGAATAAAAGAAGATTTTAAAATTTATAATCAAATAAAATTTTTAAAACTCAATTCAAATTTTTTTTTTTTCAAAACTCATAATCAAACTCTTTTTTAAATTTTAATTTTTTTAAAAACAAAATCAAAAAAATATTTTTTTATTTTGTTCTTTTGGAAAATAAATATTTTTTTATTTTTTGAATTTTTTTTATTTTTTCAAAAAAAAAATTTGTTATTTTTTTTAAAGTATTGGGTAAATAATTTGTTATAATTTGGCCTAGTTTGGCATAATTTTAAAAAATTAAAAAGTTATTATCCTACTTAAGTCACATCATCTTATTTAAATCACATTATCTCACTATTACATCACTTCAAACCCAACTCATATTTTATGTTTTTTTCATAAAAAGTCAAAAAATGCACTTATTTAGATCATCCCAAACAACCCAATATGGACGATCCAAAATTTTTTAATAATTAAAAAAATTAAATATCTAAAATAAAAATAAAAAATATTTATAAAATCAAATAAAATATTTGAAATAAAATAAATAAAATTATTTGAAAAATAAAAATTACATGTTTAAAATAAAAAATAATTTTTTTAAATTTTTAAATATTTAAAATATTCAAAAAAATACATCGCACAAATGTTGTAAGAAAGTGTTTATGATGATCTAAATATGTATATTTTTTAACTTTTTAAGAAAAATTATGCCAAAAAAATAGAAAAGTGATGTAACCCAAAAGAGATAAAAAAAAAATATTAAAAAAAAGTGAATTAATATAAGGGATGTCAAATAGTGCCTAAATACAACGCAGATAAAAAAATAAAAATAAATAAAAGGGTAAATTACAAATACACCCCCGAGATTTGTTTAAAATATGAATTGTCCCTTGTGGTTTGAAAAATTACAAATATCTCCCTGTCAGAATTTTTTATTTAACAAAATTAATTGAAAAGTGAAATTTCTAACTGTTTATCTATACAATTATAAAATTATTTAAATTATTAATTGAAATAAAATTTTAGTATTATTAAAAATTATTAATTAACTTGATGATTTATTAATAAGATGACCTATTTGTTATAAAATTAGAAACCTTATGAGGCATAATGTAATTTCTAGAACTACAGGGGCTAATATATAATTTAAGTAAATATCAGGAGGTGTGTTTGTAATTTATCCAAAAAAAGTTTATTTACCCTAAATAAATAACAATAATTTTTTTTAAATATTTAGAAAAATAAACCTAAAATAATTTCAAAATATAATTCAAAACTAAAATTCTTTTCAAAATTCATTTCAAAACTTATAACCAAATAATTTTTTTCTTTTTAAAACTTATTTTTCAAAACATAACTCAAAACTCAAATAGCTAGGAGTTTGGATTGCTGCATCAACTTTATTATTTTTATTTATTTATTTATTTATTTTGAGTGATAGAGTCCTCACTTCGGAATTTAATTCACAAATACAAACAAACTAATTCGTCGCGTGAGCATAGTTTTAAATATCGAAAAGAAACGTTTTTATTCTTTCACTTTGGTGTAGTAAATTTATAATTGATACGGTCAATGCAATTGCTATAACTTTTTTTTTTACTTTTAATATATTTTAAACATCATAACCATAACACCAGATATCTAATACGCATTACTCTAAATACTATTAAACCATAACCGGTATTAATACATTTTATAATACCATTATTTGAAGCTATGGGCATGAATGTAAGGGTCGGCTTTGGGCAAAACTTAGCAAAATCATCACTTTGGACCCCGAAAAATAATTATTAAAAAAAAAGCCTTGAATTTTTTTTAAAACTATTATACTAGCCACAAAAAAATAAAATAAAAAGCTAAACTAACTTTGAAAGGCCTCAACAAAGTTTGATGAAAATTTAAAATTAATAGATGGTTGATATGATAAAATAATTTTAAAAAAAAAACTAATAATGAAAAAAAAATTACAGGATAAAATTAAAAATTCAATTGATATGGCGAATTATCTAAATTAATAGATGATTATTTCTCTTTTCATGAATTGTGTATAGAATACAATTAATTATACATAGATATTTGTTTTTGGAAAGAAAAACTTTTCAAATTTAAAGTTAACTTATTTGATGAACTATGTCACAATAAAAATTTAGGATACACACCCTGAGGTTTGTTTAAAATATAAATTATATATTGTGATTTAAAAAATTATAAATATCCCATCATTTTTATTTAATAGAATTAATTAAAAAAAATCCTAACTACTTTTCTATACAATAACAAAATTACTAAAATTATTAATTAAAATATATTTATGATATCATTAAAAATTATTAATTGATTTGATAATTTATTAATAAAATGAGTTATTTGTTATGAAATTAGAAATCTTAAGGGATGGAATATAATTTAAAAGAGATTTGTATTTTAAATAAATCTCAAATAGTGTATTTATAATTTATCTAAAAACATAACATAATTTTTTTATCACAAAATTTTTTAAATATAAAGGGAAAATTAGGCGTCAATCCCTCTCACATTCTAGGTAGAAGCTTAAGGACTATAAGAAGAATTGTATTAGGGAAGATCTCAGTGCTTCGAAGGTAGTTATTCTAAATCCTTTTTGCTAACCTTTTTTTTTGGTTCCTTTTTTGCCCTTCATTCATAATAGCTCAAAAAAATTTCAACATCGCTTATTTTATCTCAGAAAAATTTTAGAATTGCTCAGAAAAATTTCAGAATTTCTTCTCTCAGAGAAATTTCTAAATTGCATATTTTATCTCAGAGAAATTTCAAAAAATTCATTGACTCAAGATAGCTAACTTAGTGAAATTTTGTCAATTTTTTCCCTAGAATTTCAAATTCATAATGAATTTTATTTGATAGATATCGACGAGAACATTTTAAAAATATAAATTTTATTAAAAATAAATATTTACATCAAAAGTTATTAAATTTTTATGTTTTGAAATTTTTCAAAAAGTGAAAGAAATTGAATGAGCAGTATGCACTGAAATCCAAAAATTGCTTTCTTGTTTCCAAGGACTTTAACTACTGCTACAATATTTATTATCTTTTACCCTATAAAATTTTAATATAAAAAATCTTAAAATAAAAATAATGGTGTTACATGCATAAATTAATATACACATTAGTGTATCAATTAGTATTATACAATCATTATTAATCATATTTATTGTATAAATTATAAGTATTTAAAGCCTCTAAAATTATATTACATCATCTGATAGTACACTAACTAGTATATATAATATTATTCAATAAAAATCTTCAATAAAAAGTCCCATTTTTCTTTTTTCTTTTTTCTTTGTTGGGTATATCGACAAAAAATGAGCAGTATGCACTAAAATTCCAAAAATTGCTTTCTTGTTTCCAAGGACTTTAACTACTATTACAATATTTATTATCTTTTATCTTATAAAATTTTAATATAAAAAATCTTAAAATAAAAATGATGGTGTTACATAAATCAGTTAATATATATATTAATATACTAACTAGTGTTATTTGATTATTAAAGTCATGATAGAGACCCCCTCCAATCATCACCCTCACAACCCCTCCACACACATGGCGGGTGATGATTGAAGGAGTAAGAAAAAAAGAAAAAAGAAAAAAGAAAAAAAAAATGTAATCAATGAGAGAGAGAGGGGGTCAAAGGGATAGATGAAAAAGGAGGTATGAAATATTTTTGTTAGTATATATAACATTATTTAATAAAAATCTTCAATAAAAGGTCCCATATAATTTTTTTTTTTGGTATATCGACATCCCATATCAAAATTTTACTTTTGGCCGGAAAATGTCAGATCCGACGCTACTTTTGGAATTTTTCATCAGACCCCTTCGTAGATGCATCCTTTTCAATATGTATATACAAACGTACCGCTGGACAGTATTTTAAAATGTTGGTAAAAAGTTAATTTTTTAATTTTTTAAATGATTTTTTTAATAATAAAAAATTGGTTTTTTTGGGTGGTTTTTTCGTTATTTTTTTTGAAAGAATTTAATAAAAAATCAAAAAATTAATTTTTTAGTAAATTTCCAAATTGTTCCTAGTTCTGGAGTCGACGACGGAAAAAAAAAAAAAAAAAATCCTAATTGAGCGTCGATTTGTTGTAATTTATAGGCCATTTATAGCTTCTTCTTTTTTTAATATTATTTTTAATATGGATCAAACTGTTTAGTATAGTTTTTATTTTATTTATTTTTTTACAGAGCTTTTTTTAATTATTGAGAAATGAATAGTTTTAATTTCTACTTTTTAATTATTAATTTTTAATTTACAAAATGTTATAAAATCTTTTAACTTATGGATCTCATTCATCTGAAAAATAATTAACGAATAGTATAATTTTAAAAATAAATAATTTATTTATTTTTTTAGATAAAATAAAATTTAATCAAATAACTATTAATATTCAATCAATTTAATTTTCATATTAAAAAATTGCTCAGCCAGCTAAACTATTTAAATTGTCAAAATAGACCCACGTTAGACCAAATTAATGTTGGAAAATTAGTTTTTATAGGTTTATTTTGGGTTAACTTTGAGCTCAAATTTGAGTGAGTCCCAAACGCCTATTGGGGTGGATCCAAAGAGGTGACGTGTTCCTTACTACATGGTAAGTCACACGGTGAGGACGGTTCGTCAAAACCATTTATGAGTGAATGAGAACTTGACGTCATTTTTGGGTTCGTGGAATGGACATTTAAAGAATTAAATGTGAGTTTCCTTGGAAGACTTGTCCCACATTAGAAACTTAAGAGAACTTATATGTGTATATAAGTTCTAGGTGACAACACTTAGGTTGGGCCTCAAGGGGCACTTCAAGTTTGTAGAAGAGAGGAGTTATGGACAAAGTGAATCTTGGCTTAAACCACTACATGCGCACCGTCGTTAGGTCAGGTCTAATATTAATTTTTTGGACCAAATTTATTTGAATTTTTTTTTTCAGAAATTCTTAATGAAATTAAATTCCAATTTTGTGCCAAAATTGAATTTAATTTTCTGTCCAAATTTTACCTCATTCAGTCTAATATTCCTAACAGATTCAAACTATTTTACAGTTATACAACTGCCAAAAACTGCCGAGCAGTTACAGATTTAAACCAGTAGCAGTTATCTATATGAATCTACCTTCAGATCTGTTTGAATTCAAACTGCATCTGTTCAATTCAAAATTACACCTATTCAGGTTGGTTTCATACCTGTTCAGGCAGATTATTTGCCTATAAATAGAGGCCATTTCTAGCAGTATTGAGATCCGAAAATAGTCTGAAAAAATTCTTTTTGTTGCCTTCTTTTTGCTCTCTTGTATAAATTATTCTTCATATTATTTTAGAGAAAAATTTAGAGAGTTTAGAACACAGGTTTTGTTCGCCAAACAAATTGTTTGAAGTGCTACTATAATTTGTGAAGATCATTGTATCTTAGGAGATAGACGCCATTTGTCCGTAAGCACCGTAGCAGGGCGAATCTGTCTTAAGGACAAAGTGTCACACACTCGACTTGATCTTTTAATTATTTATTCGGTTCGGTAAATTAAATTTGGTAGGTAATTTATTTTATTTGTTTGATTTGTTTCAATTTATTTATTTTACACAGAAGATTATTCCAATAATTTTAAGACAGATTCGAATTATTCTGTTTACAAAATTTTTCATTTGTTTCCTTTTATCTTTCTTCTTCTTACAGAAATTATTTTCTGTGGTTTTACAAAATAATATTTTTGTTGAAAAAACAAATAGTGGTAATATACTGTTTGACAGATAGTAGTAATATATTGTCTATTTTGTTTGACAATTAGTAGTAATATACTGGTGTCATTAACAATTCAGAATATTTTTTTGTGAAGTTTGTCAGAAATTAATTTTGGTTTTCAGAAATAATTTTTGAGTGTTCATTAATTAAAATTTCGTTTCAGTATTTTAATTATTGAAGTGTTACAGAAATTTAATGTTTTGTGTGGAATTAATTTGTTTAAATAAAATTTTATTTTATTTTCGAATAAATTGGAAATAAAAGTTACAATTCTTGTTTCTTTTATTTTTTACAGAATTTAATTTTGTGGTTTTGGTTTAAATTTTATGTGTAGTATAAAATTCTAGTTCTAATTTTGTTTCATAATTTAGAATTCATGGTTATTGAAACTGGTCAAACTAATGCTCAAACAAGTATTAGTGTGGTGGCTGCAATTGCTTCAACCCCTCTTCCTGTTGTGATTGTGCCAGTTAATCACGGTGAGAAGCTAGAGAAGTTCTCATGAATTGATTTTAAAAGATGGCAACAAAAAATATTGTTCTATCATACTACTCTCAACCTGGCTCGTTTTCTCCGTAAGAATGCTCCTACTTTGAAAGAGGATAAAACTGACCGGCAAGTGGTTGTTGCAGTTGATACCTGGAAACATGCTGATTTCCTTTGCCAGAACTGCATCTTGAACGGACTTGACAACATATTATACAACGTCTACAGTCCTATCAAGACAGCAAAGGAACTTTGGGAGTCTTTGGAGAAAAACTACAAAACAGAAGACGCTGGTTCAAAGAAATTTGTGGTTGGCAAATTCCTAGACTTTGTGATGGTTGATTCTAAAATTGTAATTAGCCAAGTTCAAGATCTCCAACTCATTTTGCATGACATTTACGCAGAAGGCATATCTCTTAGTGAATCCTTTTAAGTTGCAGCCTTAATTGAGAAATTATCACAAGACTGGAAGAAATTTAAGAACTACCTCAAACACAAGCGCAAAGAAATGTCTTTAGAGGAATTAATTGTGCGTTTGAGAATTGAGGAGGACAACCGCAATTTAGAGAAGCGGGTTTATAAGCATCCAATGGAGTCAAAGGCAAATTCATGCTCCAAAAGCCAAGAAACGGAAGTTTTCTGGAGAAAGCTCCTCACAAGGCTCTAATGGAAGTGAAACTAAAAAGTACAAGTTTAATGGAAAGTGTTACATTTGTGACAAAGAGGGACATCAGGCCAAAGATTGCCGTAGCAAATGCAAAGGTAGATGAAGATCAAGCAAGAAGCCTACTCAAGCCAATATGACCAAAGTGGACAAAATTTCCAATAGGGTTGGTGACATAAATCTTTATGTAGTTGTTTCCAAGCCAAACCTTGTCAGAAATCTTAAAGAATGGTGGGTGGACACTGGTGCTACTCACCATATTTGTGTCGACAAAAAGTTGTTCATATCTTATTCTGTAGTGGACAACGGTGAACAACTTTTTATGGGCAACTCCTGAACTTCCAAAGTTGAAGGAGAAGGAAAGATTATTCTGAAGATGACATCTAAAAAGGAATTCACTCTCAATAATGTGTTGCATGTACCGAACATCCTCAAGAACCTTGTTTCCGGATCTTTGTTGAGTAAAAATAGGTTTAGGCTAGTTTTTGAAAGTGACAAGTTTGTACTTACCAAAAACGGGATGTATGTAGGAAAATGTTACATGTCTGATGGCCTTTTCAAAATGAATGTAATAACTATTGTACCCTTTGTTATTAATAAAAATACATCTTCTTTTTACTTGCTTGAGTCTTCAAATTTATGGCATGGTAGATTTGGACATGTTAATTATGGATCTTTGCGTATTAATTAATATGGAATGTTTACCTAAATTTGACATTGATTCAAATCATAAATGTGAAATTTGTGTTGAGGCAAAATTATCCAAAACTCATTTTCATTCAATTGAAAGAAGTACGGAACCACTTGAATTAATTCATAGTAACACTTGTGATTTTAAATCAATTCAAACTAGAGGTGAGAAAAAATATTTTATCACTTTTATAGATGACTATACTAGATATAGTTTTGTTTATTTAATTCGAACCAAATATGAAGCTTTGGAAACTTTCATTCAATGTAAGAATGAAGTTGAAAATCAACTTAGTAAGAAAATTAAAAAACTTAGAAGTGATAGAGGTGGTGGATATGAATCACCTTTTGGTGAATTTTGTAAAGAACATGGAATAATTCATCAAACCACCGCTCCTAACTCACCTCAGCAAAATAGAATTGCTGAAAGGAAAAATATGAATTTAAAAGAAATGATGAATGTCATGTTAATTAGTTTCGGATTACCTCAGAACTTGTGGGGGGAAGCAATATTTTATGCTAATTATATACTTAATAAAGTACGCTGAAAGAAAGTGAATCAAACACCTTATAAAATGTGACATGGGAGAGTACCATCTTACAAATACTTAAAAGTGTGGGGGTGTTTGGCTAAAGTGGCTATTCCTAGTCCTAAATGGACTAAGATAGGTCCTAAAATCATTGATTGTATTTTTATTGGTTATGCCAAAAATAGTAGTGCATATCGATTTTTAATTCATAAATCAGAACATTCTGAAATGCATGTAAATACTATTATTGAATCTCAGAATGCATCATTCTTTGAACATGTATTTCCAAACAAGACTGGATAAGAGACTAGTACTAACAAAAAATCTCATGATACTATTACTAGTCAAGATCAATAACATGATCAATAACAAGAGCAAGAGCAAGAGATAGATTAAAATGAGGAAGAGGAACCTAAGCGTAGTAAATGTGCTAAAACCTCAAAATCTTTTGGTCCAGATTTTCTAACATTTTTGTTAGAAAATAAGTCTTTAACTTTTAAAGAAGTTATGTCTAGTGCTGAGGCTCATTTATGGAAAGAAGCTGTAAACAGTGAAGTTGAATCCATCATACAAAATCACACTTGGGAATTGGTGGATTTGTTACTAGGTTGTAAACCTCTTGGGTAAAAGTAGATTTTCAAAAGAAAAATGAAAATAGATGGATCAATTGACAAATACAAGACAAGACTAGTGGTCAAAGGTTTTAGACAAAAAGAAGGTCTTGATTACTTTGACACATACTCACCAGTTACTAGAATAACATCCATTAGAATGCTAATTGCTATTGCATCATTGTACAATCTAGAAATTTATCAAATAGATATGAAAATGACTTTTTTAAATGGTGAGTTAGATGAAGAAATGTACATTGAACAACCAGAAGGATTTTCTATTCTAAGAAAAGAAAAGAAAGTGTATAAATTGGTTAAAATCATTATATGGTTTAAAACAAGTGCCAAAGCAAATTTGACAAGGTAATGATGTCAAATGGATTTAAAATTAATGAATGTGACAAATATGTTTATATTAAAAGCACAGACAAAGGTTATGTCATTATATGTCTTTATGTGGATAATATGCTCATCATAGGTAGTAATAATGATATGATTAAAACTACTAAAAAAATGTTGAATAAACATTTTGACATGAAAGACATGGGGATTGCTGATGTAATTCTTAGTATAAAAATTATCAAAACATCAGAAAGTTATGCTTTGTCACAATCTCATTACATTGAGAAAATACTTGACAAATTCAGCAAAGATGATGATCATCTTGCTAGAACATCTGTGGATGTCAATTTGTTTCTTTCTAAGAATGTACAGGAAAGTATTTCTCAATTAGAGTATGCCCAAATTATTGGAAGCTTAATGTACTTGATGAACTGCACTTGCCCAGATATAGCTTATGTAGTAAGTAAATTAAGTAGATATTCGAGTAATCTAGGAGCAGAACAGTGGAAAACAATTATAAGGGTTCTAAGATATCTCCGATTTACTCGTAACTTTGGGCTGAATTATACTAGATATCCAGCAGTACTTAAATGATACTGTGATACAAACTGGATATCGAATACTAAAGACTCAAAATCCACCAGTGGGTATGTATTTACTCTTGGTGGGGCAACTATATCAAGGAAATCTTCCAAACAAATTTGCATTGCTAGGTCTACTATGGAATCAGAATTCATAGTAGATCTAGCAAGAGAGTTAGTTGAAAATTCATCGAGGGGAATAGGACATAAGCTTATTAAATAAGAGTTACCACAAAGGAAACCCAACCTAGTTGATTGGAAATCCCAAGATCTAGGTTCAAAGGGACAACCGAGTTGTGTATGACTCAGAAGGATCATTGGGAAGTCAAACTCCTACCAATTTCTATAATGAAAATAGTGACGTCTGCAGTGTTTTAGGTTAAGTAATATTTTTAATGATTCTTATATCTACGTATACCTAGTGGAGTATGGTAGGATACTCTTCATAAGAATCACATATATGAGTGTGAATTGGGTCAGTTCTATGAGATTTGTGAAAGGCTACAATTCTCTAGAGCACTCATGAAACACCAAGTTGTTCAGGGCCAAAATGAACACAATAATGAGAACTAAACTGTGTCTGGAGATATACTGTGTGAGTTCTATTGTCTTGGTTTACACGAATGGCTGAACAGTTCAAGACATCATATTCACTGGTTAGTTAGTAAATCTAATAGTGTCTCATAAGGGAAGGTTCAAAGCCAAAAGCTACCCATCCTTTGCAGAATATTTTCAATTTCTGTATTCTCTGTAATTAGATCATGTCGTTGCATTTTCTCTCCGTTAAATTCCATTCATGTGGGGGATTGTTGGAAAATTGGTTTTTATAGGCTTATTTTGGGCCAACTTTGAGCCCAAATTTGAGTGGGTCCCAAACGTTTTTTGGGGTGGGTCCAAAGTGGTGACGTGTTCCTTGCCGCATGATAAGTCACACGATGAAGACAGTTCGTCAAAACCATTTATGAGTGAATGGGAACTTGACATCATTTTTCGAGTTCGTGGAATAGACATTTAAAGAATTAAATGTGGGTTTCCTTGTAAGGCTTGTCCCATATTTGAAACTTAAGAGAACTTATGTGTGTATATAAGTTCTAGGTGACAACACTTGAGTTGGGCCTCTAGGGGCACCCCAAGTTTGTAGAAGGGAGAAGTTATGGACAAAGTGAACCTTAGCTCAAACCACCATGCGCGCCGTCACCGTTGCCGCTGTCCATCCGGCCAAGCTGGGTGCGGGTGTGGGTTATGGGCCGGGTCGGTTCTAATATTAATTTTTTGAACAAAATTTATTTGAATTTTTTTTTTCAGAAATTCTTAATGAAATTAAATTCCAATTTTGTGTGAAAATTGAATTTAATTTTCTGTCCAAATTTTACCTCTTTCAGTCCGATATTCATAACAGATTCAAACTATTTTACAGTTATAAAAACTACCAAAAATTGCCTAGCAGTTACAGATTTAAACCAACAGCAGTTATCTGTTTGAATCTGCCTCCAGATCTGTTTGAATTCAAACTGCATCTGTTCAATTCAAAATTGCACCTATTCAGGTTAGTTTCATACCTATTCGGGCAGATTATTGGCCTATAAATATAGGTCATTTCTAGTAGTCTTGGGATCCAAAAATAGTCTGAAAAAAATTCATTTTGTTGCCTTCTTTTTGCTCTCTTGCATCAATTATTTTTCATATTATTTTAGGAAAAAATTCAGAGAGTTTAGAACATAGGTTTTGTTTGTCGAACAAATTGTTTGGAGTGCTACTACAATTTGTGAAGATCATTGTATCCTGGGAGATAGATGCCATTTGTCCGTAAGCACCGTAGATGGGTGAATCTATCTTAAGGACAGAGTGTCACACACTCGACTTGATCTTTTAATTATTTATTCGGTTCAGTAAAATAAATTCGATACGTAATTTATTTTATTTGTTTGTATGTTTCAATTTATTTATTTTACACAGAAGATTATTCCAACAATTAAAAGGTCTAATTAACTATCCAAACCTTCGAGGCCAGCAATACAGTATATCAACATTTTCATGTTATGAAAAATTATTTGGTGGCCTAGGATACCATCGAGCAATATCTCTCATCAATTATCAAATATTATATTTCTTTTAAGTTTTTTATGATTCATCAAATTATAAGTTTTACTCTTTTTATGAATTATAATATTATTGAGCTCAAAAATTATTTCTTGATCCAAAGATATCACATGATTATGTCCTTGACCTATAACAAATTCCGATACCTTTTTATATTTCTTAATTATTTAATATAAAATCATAAATTTTACACCTTCAACCAATCATACCACACTTGCGTTGCCAAGAACACGCAGTTCCGTCCTTAGTACCACCAGGTAACTTGGCGTCATGTTATTGTCTTCTGTGAAAAAAAAAAAAAGGCAATAATTTAAGTATTTTAGGGAATTAATGCTTGGTTTGCATCGTACACAAATCAAAATTACCATATATCACTGCAGGAAATTTGAGTTTTAGCGGCGTTTTAAAAACGTCGCTAAAAGCCTGAAAAACGCCATAAAAAGTTAAAGCGATGTTTAAAATTTTTGCCACTAATACGGCCGCCGCAATAGCTTTGCGACGTTTGAAAAACATCGCTAAAAATATAAGACAGCGTTTTCTAAAATGCCGCTAAATCTTTGACATCCGCTTCCATTTCCATCACAAATTAACGTGTAACGTCATGATGACGTCATTTAGTGGCGTTTTTGAAAAAACGCCACTTTTTTTTTTTTCTTCCTCCCCTTATTCTGAAATATAGCATAAGCCAAAAATTTAACTAAAGAAGGTGGCTTAAAAAATTGAACTACGAACAGAAATGACTCAAATTCACATATCACCATGCATCAAGCTAATCAGAATTTTTATACATCCAATATATTGTAATCAACCCATCATAAAACATTATACAAAGTTAGGGAAAAGTACATAAAAGTATTCAACTCATCTATGAACCAAATTAATTGCACATTTCATGAGATTTTTACTACACAAAATATATGTACTCCTCAATCCACACAAAATATACTCTTCAATCCACATGTTTGTTGGCGTCAAACTTCTCGTAGAGCTCAGATGCCTGAAACAATCAACCATCATTGACTAAATTAGACATGGAATATATCCAAAAAAAACACTGTTAGGGCTAATGAAATTAGAGAGAAACAATGAACTGGAAGAAAATGACAAGAAAGAACAAAGATACCGAAACTAAATATATGAATGAGCTTCTCTTTGTGTGTGTTCATCCCAACAAGAACAGTTGAATCAAAATTGACATCATCAACCGCAGCTTCAATTGCTGGCTTTGCTGATCGTCCAATAACAGAATTGAAGGTGTACAGAGCTCCAATATTTACTACATTCAGCTTTCAGGAAGAAACACTAGCATTTCTAGTCCTAGCCATGACTTTCATGGGCACCCACAGACAAAATAACACCACCATCATTGTTCTTCTAATGAATAGACCAATCTCCATTTCTATGCAAGCCAGCAATTGCCTAAATTGATTATTCAACAATTTCAGATTAGCATTGTTTCATGAAAGTTTTAAAAAATCAGACACCTGTTAACAGATGCACCAAGCAAGTGAAGCTTGCAATACAAAGCTTGAAGATATAGGATCAAGATTACCAAACAAAGTGGGTCCCAAAACTCTCAAAACCCACGTTCTCAAAAAAAAAAAAAAAATGTGATATCAAAATAAAATATATTGTGTGAGCTCAATTGTAGCCTTCTGACTGAATGTCCAAACAGTACGATCAACTGCATTGCTGGGAGCTGATGTTAGGTCCTCAAAGAGAGAGAGAGAGAGTGATGTCAAGTTAATTGTTTTTAAGTGAATTCACTACAAATCACCAAAAGGAGGAGCCCATGTACATGTACTAGTTAAAAAGACAAAAGGTGTACCATCCTAGAAAGAGCTAACATCCCAAGTTATCGACAATATCCCTAATGTTGTGGATCAATTACACAGTTGTCTTCCACTCCATCCAAGTGTTCATCCCTCTTTGTAGAGGGCAGAGCACCAATCAACTGTCTCCTCCTTGCAACAAGGTTTAAAAAGAACATCAACGAACATATGGTAGAAACAGAAAAAAAAAAATAGAATTTCATGGTTTTAGAAGATAGAAATAGAAAGAAAAAAAAAATATTGCAAAAGTAATGTAGAACACTTTACCTCATAGCCATAAAATACAAGCTAAATTTCATTTCTGGAAAATCCAACCTCTTAAGTAACCTGTAATATGCAACGAAGAAATTCATATCAAAATTCAATTTCATAGATTGTAGATTTACTCCTAACTTCCTTTTTTATGAGCAATAAGAAACTATTATAAAAGAAAAGGGATACAAGGCAAATAAAAGAATTCCTTGGCGCCCTCCAAATTTTTAAATATACTTCTCTAAGGTTCTTGTGATTGATAACGAACTTAGAAGTGCCTTTGCAGGATGCTTGTGCAACCTTACCTTAGTGGTTAATTCATGCCTGCCTTGAGCGAAAACCTTGCAGCCAAATAGGTCTTCAAATCTGAAACTGCCTCAATGGCCTTTATCAAAGCCCAAAATCAGCTACCTGCTTTAACCAAGTATAATATGCACCCAATTGTATAAGAACCCAAGCAATTATACATGACAACTAACTATAGCTTCATCTTCTTTTCTTTTTCCATTTTTTTTTTAAAATAACATTCATATACTCTAAAAAGGCCAGGAAAAAAGGAATGAATCTATGTCAAAGATTATGGCTTACCCCATCATGAAGGTATTCCAATGCCCTTGCTACATCTATAGCTATTTGAATCCTCAAATCCCAACTCAATGGTTCAAGCTTTTCACCTGAACATCCAAATACTAGATATAAAAAAAAATATACAGAAAGAATATATGACAGAAAACTGAAAATGCACACAGATTCTATCTTCTCTCAGTGGGTTGTTACATTGCTAGTTTGATTTTAGTATATCATATGGCTAAACATGCTATGTTCTTTCAGATCACATATATAACTCTACTGATGATTAATTAACTCATTTCCAATGACTAGTCAGTCATTCAAGAAGCAAAGTTTTTGAACTGGATTTAAACTCAAACTAGAAAGTATGTAAGTTCACAGATACACTGGGAAAATAAACAGAAAACTGGGAGAAAGAGCATAGCAATGGTATAAAAACTCTTGCAAAAAAAAAAAAGGTAAACTAATATAGGGGAACAGGAGAGCCTACAGACATCACCAACCATGAACTACCATTTTTCAGATACACTAACATGAAAAACTAATACAAATTTATAACTTTGTTCTAGAGGTCAGTTCCTTCAACCTAAAAAATGCAAATAAACATAATCACACGAGTCATGATGAACTTGTTCAAGGGAAGTCAAAGCACATCCAACGCTGTTGCAGATGAAGTTGTAAATGATTCCAAAAGCTAGCAATGCAACAGGTTGAATAAAACCACAATAACATGCCCAACCGCCACATTCCTTTATACTAGTACAAAGTATTCTTCATTATTATGGTACGCCTTTTTCCTATAGTGACAACCTAACTAAAATACATGTAAAACACCCACAACTATATGAATCCCAGAGAAATATAAGACACAAACCCAACAAGATCATCCAAATGAAAACATCCATATGGGCCCTACTAATGGACCATTGTCTCACCATTGGTATCACATTATAGAATAGTATGATCATCACAAATTATATAAACTTGTTTTTTCTTTTTTTTAAACTAAAGAATGAAAAAATTACAGAGTTAATCAGCAGATTTGACAATGAGAAAGTAGAGAATGAAAAATGTACCTGAGATAAGAGCAAGAGAGATCAACTAGAATAGATCGATTTTGGATTTTGGATTTTGGACCTGCGATTTGATGAAGAAGAAATCGATTTTGATGAAGAACAGAAACATAGACACTAGCAGTCTCAACAAGTTAAAAACCAAAATAATTTTTAAAAAAAAAAAAAAAACCACAAACACAAACACTCTAAATAACAAAATCAAAGATGATAATCCAATATTGTTTAGTTTTTGTGTGTGTGTGGAAATGAAGTTAGTGCATATAAATGTGTGTATATATAGGTAAGTAGATAACATAGATAGATTCAAATAGAGAAGTAGGTGAAGGTGAATTGAGATGAATTAGACGAAGAGAGAGAGAGAAGCGAACCAGTGATGAGAACATGAGATCTGCAGTGCTTGTAGTAATAGACAAAGAGATCGGAGTCTGGACCAACTGGTGCCCGTCCTCACTCGATTAGCCTCGAGATCGATGAAGAACAGAGATCGTTGCGATTGATGAAGAACAGCTAGAGGAAACTGCTGTGGTTGAGTTCTGTGTGTCTGAGCTTCAAATCGAGAGTTGTTGAGCTTCGATCAACATTGATAAAGAACATACAATGCAAAATCTGCAATCGATCGAGCGAGCAAGAGAGAGAGTCTGTGTGTTTGAGCTTCAAATCGAGGGTTTTGGAAGAGAGAGAGTGTGTTTGAGCTTCAAATCGGGGTTGTGGAGGAGGTAGAGAAAGTGAGAGACGGAGTCCAGGATGGTGTTAATAAATTGACCCAACACGACATCGTTTAACGGAGATCAAAGACAACGTTTTTAAAACGTTGTGTTTAATGAATCTATAATGGCATTTCCATAAATGCCACAAAACAAACGTTGCAATATGCCCTTTTTTTAGTAGTGTATTGAAATATTAAAAAAAAACAAACAAACAACACCTATAAGTGACAACACTTCCTTCTCCAATGTACCAAAAAAAAAAAAATAATAATAATAATAATAATAATAAAGTGACAACACTCCACCCTCAAAATCAATGTCACAGAATAAGTTTAAATGCATGAGACATGGATATTTCCATAAGGAAGTTATGTTTATTAGGGGTGAACAGTGGATATATCGATCCGTTCAAATTGATTAAATCAAATTGATCCGTCACATTTTAGATGGATGCGTAATGACGAACAGACAGTTGCGAATTGATTTTTTCCAATCTGCCTAATTTTGGATGGATGACAGATTTGAGATTCCTTTAGCCGCAACCTAATCACCAAACTGCGAACACCCCTCCTAATTTGTAAAAATTTGTGTTTTTAATTTGTTTAGATATTCTATTTGTATTTTCAATTGAAAAAGAGTTTAAATATTTTGTTGAAAAATAGTTTTTAACTTGAATATATTTTTTGAATTAAAAAAATAAATGTATTATTTATCTATATTTTTTAGTTTTTAAATCTAACTCCAAATATAATAAATAAATAAAATGATATAAGCTGGTTGGTTTTTATTTTCAAAAACAGATATAGATGTAACAATACAAAGGCATACAATCTCTACTACTGCTCTGTTCATAGTTTTAGTGGTTTGAATTGTTTTTATAATTTTAGAACCACAGATTGTAATACTTTATTTGGATGAGACATGCTGTGATTGTAATATGTGAATGAGTCATGCAATGATTGTAATATTTTTTTTAAGTCCTTGATTGTAATACTTTTTATTTTTATTTTTACGGAGATTATTGTTGACCATTATCTCCATTTGAACCACCATATAACTACAATCTTGGTATCTAGCCTGGTGGTTACAACATGTGTCAGTTATCCATCACACTTGGAGTCCAAATACCTATAATCCAATGGTCAGAAAAATGTGAACAATTGAACCTCTTGCAAATTAGTTAATCAACACATGCAGGAGATTATTCAGCATATTTTGAGATATTTGGGCATAAAGACTTAGTCATGGGACACATGATAATCATCTAAAGCAGAAGGTTTTCACTATCTATATCATCCAACAACTAGAATTTGAAAGCCTTAACAACTCCTAAAATAAAGGCTTCTCTTTAACCAAGCATAGGACACTTGTCATCCATCCAAGATCCCTACCCACTATCTAACATCTCAGATTTTCAAGAGGATCTGGTCAGCCCTATCTTTAAGGAACAAACCAACCATTTGCATGGAAGGAGGAGGCTGTCCAGCAAACAACTTTCAAGATTTTATGGAGATTTCAAGGAGGTTGTTGATTATTTCCAAGAGGTTGTTTGTGATTTTCAAGGGGCTTTAGCTATGGGTGTGCACGGGCAGTTTGGATCGGGTTTGCTATTGGCCAGTCAACTAAACCAAATCTCTCGGGTTGGAAAACATCATATCCATTCTTGACCACTTATTTCTTCAAAATCGACCAAAACAAATCTTCGGTTTGCTGGTCGATGTTGGTCGGGTGTAGTGAAGAACACATCAGTACGAGTGGATGATGATTTTACCAAAAAAAAATTGCACACATACAGATCTAATATAGGTCAAAATAGTTACAAATCTAAGAGATCTTATCAAAATATTTACAGATCAGAAAGAAATCAACCCTAATAGTTACAGATCTTAAAAAAAAAAAACCAAAATAATTACAAATCTAAGAGAGTACCAAAATAATTCTCTTCCCTCTACATAACAGTTACAAATCTAATGCTCTACTTTCCATTTGTGTTCGTTGATGATGAAGAGTGTCCGACGGTGATGAGATCGACAAAAATATCGATGACACCATGACGTTAGTTAATGGAGATAATCAAAAGAGGAGAGATTGATGAGGGGAGACAACCATTGTAAGAGACTAGTGATAGAAAGAGAAGTCTATAAAGTGGGAAAAAAAAACAATAAAAGAGATAAGCAAAAAAAACCAGAAGAGAGAGAGAGAGAGAGAGAGAGAGAGAGAGAGAGGAAAAATCTCAAAAGCATTGAATGAATATTGGGAGATGAGGAAGAGACATAGATGAAAAGTCTCAAATGCATTGAATGAATGAAATAGTGACTATGTGTCGGTAGATGAAGGATAAGGATCACCAACTATGCTAACAAGGTCATACCGATTGGAAAGGTAGACAGATGATTTATTTATATAAAATTCAGTCGGGTCAGGTTTCTCGATTTTGTAGACATTGTACCAAGTATCGAATTGAAATGTAAACGGGTTGAGATTTCAAAACCGCAACAAACCCAAATCACCTTCGAAACTGTCTGTATGACTCGCGACTTGGTCTGTTTGATCAGTTTGATCGGGTTAATCAGATTTTTGCACACCCCTAGCTTCAGCATCTATATATACAAGAATTGAAAATAAAGGAAACTCCAATCAATCCAACATTCAACACAACATAGTACATAACCTAGTGCTATCTATCCTTAGTTCAACCCTAGTTTAACTTAGGTGGTGTTTGATAAAACTGGAAATTAAAAACTAAAAACTAAAAATTAAGTATTAAAAACTGAATGCTAAATTTTTTAAGTTGAAAAGTTGTTTGATAAAAATTTAAATGCTAAATTAAAAATAAGTTGTTTGATATGTGTAAGATAAAATTTGAAATTTATTATTTTTAAATTATTTATTTTAATTTTTATATTGATGCTAGTGGTGGTAGTGGAGTGGCATAGTGGTAGTGGTGGTGGTGGTGGTGGTAGTAGTAGTGATAGTGGTGGTAGTGGCGTGGTGGTGGTGGTAGCGATGATAGTAGTAGTAAATTGATGGTGATGTTCATGGCAATAATGACAATGGTGATGAAGGTGATTGTAGTAGTGGTGGTGGTGATGGTGGCAGCGGTGGTAGTGGTAGCAGCGGCATAGTGGTGGTGGTAGTGATAGAGGAAGTGATGGTGGTGGTAATGGTAGTAGTGGTGGTGGCGACGGCATGATGGTGGTGGTGGTGGTGGTGGTAGTGGTAGTGATGGCATAATGGTGGTAGTGATAGCAGTAATGATGGTGGTAGTGGTAGTAGTGGCGATGGCGATGGCGATGGCGATGCATGGTGATAGTGGTGGCGGTGGCTTGGTGGTTGTGGTGGTAATAGTGGTAGTGGTAGTGGTAGTAAGTTTATAATAGTATATATCAATATTTATAAATAAATTCATTCAGAATTAAGTAATTTTATATAATTTAAATTTTTTTTACACTTTAGCCTACATTTAAAGAGACTTAAATTTTTAAGTGATATCAATTATAGTTATCAAACGAGCTTAATTGATTATCACTTAATCAATTCAGTTTTAAGTGCTGAATTATATTATCAAACACCCTCTTAAGAGTAAACTTGCAAAGCATCTTTGCCATAGATTTTAACTTTTGATCATGACATCTGTATCAAATTAATTGTTTTTGGCTTTCATAGGCATTATTTTGAGACTTAAATTGTGTTTCAATTCCATTTGTAACTCAATTTAATGTATTCAAACTTGTTTTTATACTTTTATTTGTTCAATCTAATGAATTCATGAAAGTACATTTTCTGGTGTTCATTTCCCCTTATTTATCTCTCTTTCTAACATTAAAATCTCCATGGAGATTTTAAATCCTCTTAATTGAGGCAAAACAAGAACTAGGAGGTTTTTGATCCCTTTAAGCCTCACACAATCTGCTGATTTAGAAGTCAGATTTTTCCAAATACATTTCCACAACTTAGGCACCGTTGCCTTGACACGTCCGCAAATCATGCAAAATTTCCTAGTTTTAGTCAAAATTTGGGTTTTAGTCCAAAAGTATATTTTTTTATTTTTTGCATGAACAAAAAATTGATTATTTTAATTAATTTTTAATTTTTTTTAATAAAATAATATAAAAAATAGAAAGAATAATATAATAACTTCTAAAGATTTTTTAATTTTTTCAATTACTTTCCAAACAAAGTCTAAATATTGGTGCTATTTTTTACTTCTTAAAGGCTAGGTTTGTTTCACAGCAAAATATAATATTTTATTTTATTTATTTTTCATTATTTAGTTGGTTAAAAAGCAACTAAAATAATGTAGAAGTAACATATATATATATCTCATAAAGTTAGGAGTGTAAAAATGGCTCATGGCTTGTGGGCGACTTGAAACTCGCCCGCTGTTCGGGGTGGGCCCGGTTCGTTTAGGCCTGTTTGGGCCCAGGCCCAAGCCCAGCTCAAGACCTTGGGTCAGGGCCTAGGTCATCATTTTGAAGTTCAACCTGACTCGGCCCGTGGCCCCAGTCCATCGGCTCGCTTAAGACCCACTCAAGGCTTGGCCCGAGGCCTAATTTTTTTTTAGTGAAAAATAATAAAATTTTGGTAAAAAAAATATAAAAAAAAAACAAAAAAAATTGTTCAGGTCTGCCCAAGCCCGCCCCAAGCCCGAGCCTAGGCCCAGGCCCATCAGTCCGGCCCGAGGCCCAGCCCACCGACCCACCCAATACCTGAATACCCCTTGGGCTTGAGACTAATTTTCTGGTCCGTTGGCCAACCCAACCTGAATTTTGGTAGGAGCCTGTGAGGCCCGACATGGGTCTGCTCCGGCTCGGGCCCGGGTGAGCCGGGCCAAATTTACATCCCTACATAAAGTGTAAGACAATTTATATTTAAAAATTTCATAGATTATTTTTTTTTCTCGTCATATATAAAACTATGTATACAAATTTCTTATTTTTTATCTTATAAAAATTTAATACGAGAGATGTTAAAATAAAAATTTGCTACAAAAAGTCCCATAACAAAATTTTACTTTTGGCCGAAAAATGTCAGATTAGACGCTACGTTTGGAATTTTTCATCAAACTCCTTCACAGACGCATGCTTTTTTTGGGTGGTTATTCTGTATTTTTTGACTATGGATACGTGGTGCTCCATAAGATTTTAATTAGTAGAGAGTGGTAGGGGCTCACAATTTATGTTGGGGATGAAAGAACAACATGGGGCTAAGTAATTGGTAATTGACTTGAAATATGACAATGTGATATTCCATGATTATTAAATAATTTCCCTCCTTTTCAATATATATATACAAACATATCACTAGATTTGGTCGTCAACCAAAAAAAAAACAAAAACAAACCGTCAATTTGATATAATTTATCTTCGGGAGCTTTTTTGATAAATCTCCTTTCTAAGGATTTTATTCCATCCCCTTTCTAAGGTTTTGATAAAAAAAAAAAAACCGTCATATTGTTTTTGACTATTCCATTAGATCCTATTTGAGGTAAGAAGACCAAAATATCCTCAATCTCTCTTGTCCCTATTAATGTTGATATTTAATGTTGATTGTCATTATGTTTTGGTAGTTCCCATGTATCAGGATGTTGATTGTCATTATATTCACATTAATTTGAAAATAAATTTTTGTCATTGTGTTGTCAATTATATGATTTGAATATTCATAATAAAACATACGAATGTGAATGTTCACATGGATTTTGGAATATAGATAAAGACACCATGATCATTGTGACATGTGTGAAAGTTCATATTGGGCAAAAAAATGGACAATATTAAGTAGGAATGGATACTTTTCAATGGTAATCTTCATATTATATCCACATACAAATGTTAATGTCCACAATGGTAACATCGAGGTTCACATTAACAACCCCTGTTTTGAATATAAGAATGATGTTAATTTTCACATTGTAGCTTACAAAGTACAAAAATATGATAGCATCAACAATACATTAACCACACACCATTATTTTTTTTGGGTAATCAAACATGATGTGAATAATAATGTACATATGATGTGAATGTTCACTTCACAACACTAGCTACACACATAGACAATAATATATCAAACCACCATTTCATTATTTTTTGAAAAAAAAAAGAAGGTTTACATCCTTTGAACACCATCAATACCAATAGCAATCACAATCACAAAAAGAGAAAAATAATATATTATCGCTGCTTAAAATTAAGAATGTTCACATGTTGTGAACGTTCACATCATTACATTAAATAAGAGAGAATTTTCTGAAAATGTGTTGTAAAGGTTCACATCAGTTGAAAGAGAAAGTACAAAAACATGACAGTATCAACAATGCATTAACCACACACTGCTATTTTTTTTGGATAATCAAATATGATGTGAATAAGAATGTACAGATGATGTGAATGTTCACATCACAACACTGGCTACACACATAGACAATAATATATCAAACCACTTCATTATTTTTTGAAAAAAAAACAAAAACAAAAAACAAAGGGTTCACATCCTTTGAACACCATCAACACTAATAGAAAGCACAATCACAAAAAGGGAGAAAATAATATAATATCATTACTTAAAAATAAGAATGTTCACATGTTGTGAACGTTTATATCACTACATTAGATGAGAGAGAATTTTCTTAAAAGGTGTTGTGAACGTTCACATCAGATAAGAGAGAATTCTTAGGGCGTTGAAGCCATTAAAGAATTTTCGGAAAATTGTCCATTTTATAAGATAATCAAATTTTTTTAATAGGTTTGATGAAAAGGGAGCATTTTTGGTTTAGGACTTAGGGACATTAAATATCAACATTAAAGTTTGATGAAAATGGAATTTTTTTGGTTAAGGGTTTAGAAACATTAAATATCAATATTAAATATCAACATTAAATATAAGGATATAAGAGTCTAAGAAAATAGTGCAAATAAAAAAAAAAAAAGGACTTAATGGAATAAAAGCATACATACATGAGACTAAGTTAAAAAATTCCTTCATGAACTTCTTGAGTTACAACACTTCTAAATGGGATTTATTAATAAAAATCCCTTTATATTTTAAATTACTAATCTCATCCATTTGAAAAATAATTAACAAATAGTATAATTTTAAAAGTAAATAATTTATTTATTTTTTTAAACAAATAAAATTTAATCAAAAAATAATTGATATTTAATAAATTTAATTTTTCTATATAAACATATTGCCCAGTCAACTAAACTATTTAAATTGTGAAAATAGACGCACAATAGACCAAATTAAAAGGTCTAATTGGCTATCCAGACCTTCAAGGGCAGTAGTACATCGTATCAACATTCTCCTGTCATGAAAAATTATTGAGTGATCTAGGATGCCATCAGGCAATATCTCCTGTCAATTATCAAACATTATCTTCTTTTATTTTCTTATAATTCAACACAAAATCATAAATTTTATTCATTCTATCAATAATAATACTATTGGGCACGAAAAATTATTTCTTGGTCCAGAGACACCATGTAATTATGTCACACTTTTTACCAATCATACCATACCTGGGATATCACGTAGCGGTGTCCAAGACCACTGCATACATGTAAAATATTTGATTATTTATTTAATAGAAAATTTGGAACTTGTAATATTTTCCTTTGAGAATTAATATTTGGTTTTTGGTTTGCATCGTACAACAATACCAATAAAGTGACAACACTTCACCCCCAAAATCAATGTGACAAAATAAGTTTGTATGCATGAGACACGGATACTTCCATAAGGAAGTTGGGTTCATATTGGTAGTATCAAATTTTGATACTTCTAAGTGATAAATAAAGCGGATCAGATCTTAATAAATGAATTTATTATTTAATAGTTTTTGTAAAAATTAATGGTATTTTTTTTTATCAATTATTATTAAAAATATCATTAATTGTTAATTTTTAATGATAATTTAAAATTTTTATCACAAAAAATATCACTAATGACAAGTTTTAGCGACAGTTTAAAAGAATCATCACAAAAAAGTTACTAATTTTCAACTTTCAACAACAGTTCAAAAAATTGAAAACAAAAAGTCACTAATTGTAAGTTTTAGCTACAATTTATAAAAACAATAACAAAAAAATTACTACGTTAATTTTTAGACACATACAAAAAAATTGTCAAAAAAATTTATTTTTAGCGACGATTTTATTATAACTTAAGTCTCGTTTGGCAACATCATTTTTTAGTGTAAGTTGGGTTCATATTGGTAGTATCAAATTTTGATACTTCTAAGTGATAAATAAAGCGGATCAGATCTTAATAAATGAATTTATTATTTAATAGTTTTTGTAAAAATTAATGGTATTTTTTTTTTATCAATTATTATTAAAAATATCATTAATTGTTAATTTTTAATGATAATTTAAAATTTTTATCACAAAAAATATCACTAATGACAAGTTTTAGCGACAGTTTAAAAGAATCATCACAAAAAAGTTACTAATTTTCAACTTTCAACAACAGTTCAAAAAATTGAAAACAAAAAGTCACTAATTGTAAGTTTTAGCTACAATTTATAAAAACAATAACAAAAAAATTACTACGTTAATTTTTAGACACATACAAAAAAATTGTCAAAAAAATTTATTTTTAGCGACGATTTTATTATAACTTAGGTCTCGTTTGGCAACATCATTTTTTAGTGTAAAAGTCAAAAATTTACTAAAAAAATTAAAAAGCCAACAACCTATACTAAAAAGTCAAAATTTTCATTTTCTCTATATTTTTTGTACACCTTTTCGTAAAAACTAAAAAAGTTACCTAAACATATTTTTTTTACCTCATATTTTAACAAAAAAGTGAAAAAGTTACTAAAATAGTCTGTTCCCGAACGAGGCCTTATTTTCAACAAGACCTGATGGGAATTAAGTCCAATTATTAGAATCTATTGGTAATTACCTAAATAAAAGTGATTTGAATTTTATTTTTAAAATTTTTAAATTTTTTTATAAAATAATATATAAAAAAATAGAGAAAATAATATAATAACTTTCAGTTATTTTTTAATTTTTTCTGTCACTTTTTCAAACAAAATCTAAACATTGATGCTATATTTTACTTCTTAACGGCCAGGTTAGTTTCACAGTAAAATATAATATTTTATTTATTTTTCATTATTTAGTTGGTTAAAAAGTAAATAAAATAATTTAAAATTAAATATTTTGGGTGAAACACAAATAAATCTTAAAATGTAATTTTATGAACTGTTTAGTCCTTTTTTTTCTTATTAGTCCAAAAGTCTCATCAAGTGAAAATTACATAAAATAGTAGTCATTTACATGTTTAAATTTAATTTTTGAGGGATAAAAATTGATTTCTTTGAATGTAAAAATAAACACTTGAACAATTACGGTGCCGTTTGGTAATACTTACGTTTTTAATTTTCTGTTTATATTTACAAAAATTTAAAAAACTCAAATAAAAACTTGTTTGGTAAAATTTTTGATTTATAAATCAGTGGTCTCAGTTTATAAATTTGGCCAAAAAATAAAAACACAAAAAATGTGTTTTCGTTTTGAGTTTTAAATTTTTTTTTTTTTTTACCACCCAACACTAGCCACCACCAGCCACCATTTTCCACCACCGTCTTCTGTCACCACCACCTGCCACCACTACCCACCTCCCACCTGCCACCACCACCCACTACCACCACCCACCAGCCACCATCCACCTGCCACCCACTCGCCACCACCACAACCACCTACCCACCTGCTATCCACCCGTCACCACCCACCACTTGCCACCCACCACTACCATCCACCGCCCGCCACCACCACCCGCAACCTACTTGCCACCACCACTCACCACCCACTTGCCACCCACCACCATCAGCCACCTGCTACCCACCTGCCACCACCACCCACCACCCACCACGACCACCCACTCGCTACTACTTACCACCCGCCACCATTAACCACCCACCTACCACCACCACCACCCGCCACCACCCACCACCACCACCCACCACCACCACCACCACACCCACTCACCCACCACCCACCATCCGCCACCCACCAGCCACCACCAGCTATCACCACCGCCACCACCAGCCACCACCGCCACCACCACCCACTCGCTACCAACCACCACCCGCCACCGTTACCCACCCATCCACAATCACTACCCACCACTCACCGCCACCACCCACTACCACCCGCCATCCGCCACCCACTTGCCACCACCACCCACCACCCGCCACCACCACTACCATCACCCACTCCCTACCACTCACCACTCCACTTGCCACCCACTACCACCACCCGCCACTTACCCGCCGCCACCACCCACCTGCCACCACCCACCATGACCCGCCATCCGCCACCTACCTACCACTACCACCTACCAGCCGCCACCACCACCACTACCACCCACTTGCTACCACCCGCCACCGTCCCCCACCCACCCACCACCACCCACCACTACCAGCTACCCCACCACTCATCGTCACCACTTTCCACCATCGTCTTCCGCCGCCACTTGCCATTTCTCACTCTTTTTTATATTTTTAAAATTCTTTAAACATTTTGTCAATTACCAAACGCGTTTGTAGTTTATGTTTTTCTAAAAATAAACAAAAAATAAACAAAAATCAGTTTATAAAATTTTTGTAAATATAAACTGAAAACGTAAACGTTAACAAACACACCAGATTTTCCCTCATTCTGGAACAAATCTCACATTTTTTTTAACAAGGACAAATCTCACATTACGAACAAGAACATAACACTCTAATAATGTAACACTCTAATGTAACATACTAAAAAGCTCTCTAGTATACTTTTTCTAAACATAACAGCGTAATACTCAAAAAAAACTTCTTAGTGTACTTTTCCCAAACATAACACTCTAATTAATATAATCTCAAACGTAACACTCCAATGTAACACAAAAATACTAAGAAACTCTTTAGTGTATTTTTTTTTCAAATGTAATACTCACAGTTTCAAATTATATATTTGCTCAAAACTTGCTAAGAAAATTTTGTACTCCTTTTAAAACGGTTTGAAGAATCCCACAACTTTTTTGGAATGTTACTCAACAAAGGAAAACAAAGGTAAAACAACCTAAACACATCTATTGACACTCGAAACGACTCAAAACAAGAATCGAGACAAACAAAAAAAAACAGACACAACACTCGGATGTGTACCACCAGTGGGAGACCTCTCAGTTCACGAGGAGCTTGTTTCTTCGGGTATTGTTTCCCACCTTTTCTTATTTGTGATTCTCACATCACTCTGGCACTCAATCTCTTGTTTTCTGAAAAAGCTCTTTTCTCACTTTTTCTCTCAGTGCACATCTCTCTATTCTTCAATCTCTCTCTCTCTTTATTTTATTTTATTTTTTTATTTTATCCTTTTCCTGGATGGTTGATGGATAAACAGGAAGTTGCAGGCTCTTGCCCCTAGCATTCTGCTAGATTCTTCTTTTTCTGTTCACAATAGTGAACTTTCCCACAGAGGGGTTGCGTTACAATTAGGTGTGTAGCAAATCTGCAGCTGACATCGGTTGATGACGCCCTTGGCCAGTTCGGATGTGACCAGACCTTTTCGGATAAGGGAGTGGAATATCCTACTCCCTTTCCAGTTCGTGCTTTGCACTTGACTTGATATCTCATTGCTCGGAGGATGAGAGAACTTTCGACCCTTTGCTGTTGGCTTCAGTTGTGCCCTTTTCTGGCAGGTAGAGTGCCATTTCTGGAAAATATGTTGACAATGGGGAAAAGACAGAACACCTGACTCAATTGTGTCCCTAGTTCATCATTTTGACCATTTTTTGTTTTGGCTTTATACTAGAACAATTTTGACTAATATGAGAATTAAATTAACATACTTGTTCAACTTTTTGATTTGAAATCATGCAAGTCAGGTTATGAGCACTGAAAGTTTTTTTTTTTTTGGGTCCAAGAAGAGGTCCAATTTTGGAAACATGGAGTAATTTTCGAGAGAATTAGTCAACCTCATTAAAAATTCTCAAAAACTATTTTTACAAATGGCCACTACTCGACCAACACAAAATCCACTCTTAAGATGCACAACCTTAGATCCAAAACAATAGAAAATTGTTCCTTGTCTAAATGGCATTGCACGACAACGGAAAGTTGCCCTTTGTCTGAAAGGCACCACAGCGCACTGTAATCAGTCCTTAAGTGACGATCACAATCGAACTCTCAGATACAGAGAAGACAAAGATAATTAGAACCATTACATGGACACAGGCGATTTGAAAGTGTTTATGGCTAGACTTCAGAATGAAGTTGCCTACGTATCCCAAAGATGGGAATCAAGCCTGACGTAGTTCCCAGTTAGGGTGCGCTCGGGTGTTGACACTCTCCTTCTACGCTCTAACTTTTGCCAATGTCGCCCTTCTAGGTTTTCAACCTTGCGAGCTCTGTTTTTCTTTTTGTTTTTTTTCATTTCTTTTCTTCTTTTCTTTTCATTTTTATTCTTGTTCTTTTTCTTTTCTTTTCTTTTTCATTTACTCTAACTTTTGCCTGGGTCGCCCTTCTGGGTTTTCGGCCCAGCAAGTCTCTTAAGGATAGAAAAGTGTAACTTTGTCCATGTTGATCGGTTCAAGATCTCGAAGCCATCTGAATCCAGAAGAATGGCTGTTGTTCGCTAATGATGTAGAAGTCCATCCAATGGGGGCTGAATTTGCCCCTAGTGTTGTGGATAGGGACTCAGTTGTCCTTTCAGCAATAAATTTTCTTCTCCCAGCTGCTGGAATTTGGCTTTCTTGCCAGTCTTCATTAGCTTGAGAAATGACTCATCTTTCACTCTTCGAGCACATTTGAAATTTTTTGCCCTTAGTTCAAGGGCTGCTTTTGATCTAGCTTCGCAAGCTTCTTTTGATAACATCTAATCTTCTTGATCTGACTTTCTTGCCCCTAGTTCGAGGGCTGCTTCAAATCTGGCCTGGCGGGCCTCCTTTGATGTCATATGACCTTATGGCTTCTAGTTCATGGGCTGCTTCAAATCTGGCCATACAAGCCTTGTATTGTGATTGACCGTTGAAAATTTTGAATCCAAGTGTAGACACCCCATTTTTGACCACCCTTAAGACTTGGCTGCCGCTACTGATAGTTTACTTGGTGGTAAAAGTTGTGTAGTGCAAGGGTTCGATTTCTTCGACAAGGAGAGGGTCAAATCCCAACTTCATACCCATTTTTGGACCAAAACTATCTTGATAAAAAGATTTTGAGACCTTGAAACCCTCTCTTTCAAAATATTTTTGAAATAAAGTTCCTACGATGCTCCGACGCTCGCATTTTGTTAAATGTTGCGTTTTTCGACAAACCGAGCGAGGACAAAGTGGAAATGAATGAAAGAGAGATGAAATCTTTGAAAAATCTTTCAAAACACCTTTTTTAGGGGTTTGGAGTTGAAGAAAAGAGGAGAGAAGAGAAGAAACCCAGTTGGGGAAGGAGTTGGGCATGAACCGTTAAGAGAGAGACGAGAAGTCCTCGCCAAATCAGGCCTATCCTTTTGAATACTTGCATTTCAGCTATGAGGCCACCACCGTTGGAAAGCTTACTTCCGGGGCTTCAATTTTCATTCAAGAATCTCCTCGAGCCGAGTCCGGATGGGAGAGATATGGTTGTTGGAAGTTGGGCATCAATCCGGTTGGACCGAAACTGAGTAGTCTTCACTAAAAGGGGGATATCTCTTAGCACACATGGAATTTTGAGGTGAGGCTTCCAAATTTGGAAAGAAGACTTCCGGGGCTACAGTTTAGGCACAAGAATGACCTAAAAAGGCCTCCAGATGAAAGATTTAGGCTTTCTTCAAAACAGGGACTAAGGCTGATTTTTGATGCTAGCCTCTATGGAAGTGTGCCGGCCATTAATGGCCAATTCCTGCCCCATGCCGGCCAAAATTGACCCCTGCCGGCCATCAATGAGCCACTACCTGCCATCACTGACGGCCGGCAGCCCCCCTCTCTCAGCAGGATTCACAGCAGATCTTTTGAGCCAGTTGGAATCCTTTAATTTCCCCTCCATACACGTGTATGGAGGGATGAAGCACTTGCCAAGCTTGTTCAAGAAGATTTGAATTGATTTTCCTCTATATAAGGAGAGGCCCTCTCTCCTTAGCAGAGGTTCAACACTTTGACAAGAGATATAGCTCTCTCTCTCTCTATATTTCTTACTCTCTCTCTATATTGTTGTTGTTTTAGTCCCTTTTCCTTGCACTTTTGCACTACACCTCCTAGCACAACACCTCCACCATCCATCCAAGCACCTTGGAACTGATTTGCAGAGGTTAAAGAGCCCCTATCTTGGTCCAGAAGTTGCTGAAAGCCTGCTCTCTAAGGGTAAGTCTTCATTTCCCCTTTTCTTGTATTATTTTGCTCCATGGATTAACCTTATTTGCAAACTTTTCTGGACTTTGTCATAAACTGAAAAGTGCCTTATTTTGAGCTCCTCTTAAATATTGTATAAGGATACTTTTCTGTTTGAGGTCTTATACCTCCTTGTATGCTCTATCCCTCTTTTTAAGGCTTATTTTGCATGATATATTAGCCTTATTTGTGAGCCTTTTTGAACCTTGATCTAAACTAAAAAAAGTCTTTTTTTGACCTCCTCTTTAAGTTTGATTAAGGTCTCTTTGCTGTTTGGGGTCATCTTCTCCTATTCATGCTTCATCTCTTCATGATTAGGGCCATGCATTAGAGCACTTGCATTGGCCATGGTTTGGACTCTTAGACACTGAAATCCAGTGGATTTTCAGTGGCTTAGATGCATTTTTGAGGGCCAAAATTAGAGGGGGGTGACCCCCTCTCTCATTGTCTTGTTCGGTGGTCTTTTGGGCCTTCCAAAGGGACAATATTTTTCATACATTGAAGTCATGTTTCAGGCCTCATTTTGTGAGTTTTGAGGTCTTCCTTGGCCCTATCCAAGGCCCTTTTGGCCATATTTTATGTCTATAATGCATGTGTGGAACAATCCCATTCAAGGCCTTTCAAAGGGGCCTTTCTTTGCATGTTTCCGAGACTCATTTCAGGGCCAATTTGGTGAGTTTTAGGGTTATCATATTTGATTTCCAGAGTTGGTTTTGCCATGCTAAGTGTCTATCTTGTATGTGCTTAACAACCCCTTGCATGGCCCTCCAAAGAAGCCCCTCATTTTTGCATGCATTGGCTGCATTTTAGTAATTATTTGGGCATATTTTGATATGTCTTATTCACTGTTTTTGGCTGGTTTGATGAGTTCTCATATGCTTCATATACATACCATGTAAACCATGCTTGCTAGCCAAAGTTGCATGCTATTTTAGTCCATCTTGTTAGCATCTTTTGGCCATGCTTTAAACTAGAAATGTGCATGTTTTGGGACTGCCTTGGCTCTGTCTTTAGACTTCATGATCAAATAATGTTTGCTTTGCATACTTGTGGCTCAATGCATTTGCCTAGTTTTGAGTTTCGAGGCCTATTTCTTGCATCGGGTGACATGTTTTCATGATTCGGGACCATTGAGCATCTTATTTCAGAGCTGGAAATTGCATGTTTGTATGCCATCTTGCATCCTTTTCCATGCTTTGGTAGAGTGGCATTTGATGCCTTAGGATCGATCCCTTGCATCGTGCATGTTTGAATGTGTTCCGGTTGTCTCATTTCCATCACTTGGCTACTGATTTGGACCTAGTTGAGAGCTGTCCATCTTTGGTGTAAGCCCATCTTACCATGTTGTCACATGCTTGTTCCATTTGGTATGTTGTTGCATACTTGTTTAACTCCACATGCCTTGCATGTTCACACATTCATGTTGCATTTTGTCATGATTGTCTAAGGTTGTCACCTCACATCATGCTTATATGCTTGTTGCATGCTTGAGTTAGTTGCATGTTTGCACACTTAGGTCATATTGCATGTTTGCCATGCTTATGTATTGCATTGCTTGGATTAAGTGTTAGTCCGAGCGCGAGGAACGAGGGACGTTTCATACTTCGAGTGATGGAACGTGTCTCAATTCTCGGTCGCCGAAGCTCTTGATGATCCATGATAGAGTTCTAGGCATTACTTGCTTTATTTGTGCATTCATTTTCATATTGATTTGCACAAGTTGGATCTTTGGCCATCATGCATCGGGATGCGTGATTAATGGTCGTGGATCCGACTAGGCCTTTCCCTTGATGTTTCGAGGTGATTTGGAGTGCCATGGTGCGTAAATGTCCTTGGGAGACCCTCCATTTTCTCTATTTTGTGCTTTGTTGCAGCTTGGTGTCACAGCACACCAGTGGCCAGCGATGTACACTTGATGGCCTAAGCGGCAAGGTTCTGTTGTTGGCCGGCAGTGCTCCTTTCATGGCTGGTAGGCCACTGGTGAATCCCCCAGCAGTGTTTTGGTAAGTTCCAGGAACAAGCACTGGAAGACACCCTGCAAACAGAGCCTCTAAAGAGCAACCGGAAGGCCTTCCAAAGTGAGGAAACCGAAGTGAGCATGCATACCTTCCTCTTTTCCAAACAGAGCTGGAATAGCACCGTTTATTGCTTTCCCTACTTGCTTGTTGACATTCATTAATTAGTTAATTGATTCGTTAATTGATTAAGTTGTGTAATAATTAGTTGTAGCTAGTTATTCATTTGGTTTTGTAATAATTAATTATTTCGTTAGTTAGTTAATTAGGCGGCTTGTATTATTTATTCGGACCCTCCGAGAGAGGGCAATGTTGTAATAAGTGTGCGTGTGTGTGATGTATGTCTTCCAACCCCACGTCTTTCTCCCTTTTATTTACCAGCTTATGATGGTTAGATTAGGGCATGTTTCAATTAGCATACTTATGCTTGCATGTTTGCATCATTCATCTGTCTTGCATGCACCGGGCACAGCGCATCATACTAACTGCATTGTATTTCAATTCCAAATTGAATACGTGTTAGCTGTAGCATCATCATATGCCATCTTAGAAATAGCCGAGCCCATCTTAGTTGCATTTTTGCATGTGTTGCATTAGGCATTTCTGTATAGTTAGGATCATGCATTGATTTCTAACATAGCTTCTGTTTTGGCTTGGAGTACTCGGTAAGTACTTATGCTTTAGTATCCTTGCATGTGTGTGAGTGACTTTCATGATAGCATGCTTACCATGAGGCTACGTGCTTATGTGATATACCTGCCTGAATGCCTGTGGGTGAAGGTTGGGTTATTTGGATTGGAACAATTCATCGACTGCGAGTTTTAAGCCCACTTGAGAGTGGAAAATCATCATGTTTTCTAAGCCCACCTGAGGGTGGCAAATCCACATTTTAGCCTACTTGCGGGTAGCACCATCAAACCATTTTCTAAACAAACATGAAATGTGTTGTTCCAATTCAAGCGATCCAGTCTATACTTGTATGCCGTGTGCATCACATAGTAATTCTAGGCTAATAACCGGAATAAGAGCACATAATATTTTTAAAACTCGATATCATGGTTAGTAGAGGCCGATCTTTGATCCGGCGAGCAGGGTTGCTCACGAAGTGACCTTCTCCAATCGTACCCAAGTTCCCGAGCCAAGGCAACTTTAGTGATGATGGACACGTGGCCTTAGGCAACGAGTCAGGGTTTCCTAAATTCTCCAAAAATAAAATATTTAGGTGGCGACTCTGTATCTGGCAAAGCAGTCCATGTTTGGCACTTCTTTCAAAAAAATCTGTTTTCAAAAATGATTTGCTGGATTTGGACTCTTTGATGATTCATCGGTCTTGCATTGCACTCTGCGAGATTAGATACAGGACCGTGACATTGAGTCCTAAACTGTAGTGAGCCCCAATTGAACAAAACGGGATTTCCCTCCCGGGACGTTCGGGGACGTCTACGCCAAGGTTCAAGGTTTTGAAAGCAAAGGGGTCGAGTCTCGAGGCTGAGAATGATCCTATGCTGCAAAATCTCAAGAGCGATTCCACACAGGTCCTCGCAAGACTACGCAAAACATTTTTTTGAAATCTTTTAAGAAAGCGACTAGTCGCTTGCGTCGAAGACAATGTAGAACCAATCTGAATCAAGCCAGGATCCTTCTCAGTACTCACATTAACAAATATGATCTCATTCATTAAGGGCTTAGCATGCCTCTCTTTCTTTCAATTGATCAAATTTTTGTAAATCCAGAGGAATTCCTTCCTCTTTGTTTTCATCACATTGTTTAAAAAGTTTTGAAAAACTTAGGCCAATGTAACGATTTCAGGGCACAAAAAAGTAGATGAAAAGCACTGTCGCTTCATTCAAACTTGCTGGCACAACTGGCTTAAGGTAGAAACAAACACAAAAGCGTGAAAATCACTACTGTTTCATTCAGATCTTCTGGTTTAATGGTAAAAATAGACTTAAAAGAAAGGTTGTAAAAGACAAACACAAAACAAGCAAGTGATGCCTGAGGTAACACCCCAGAAATCACCCGACTCTAACACAACAGGACTGACTTGATACAACAAGACAAACCCAACTGACTCAGTACAAAAAGACTGACTCAATATAACACAACAAGACTGACCCAATACCCAAGTTAGAAAGTAAAATTAACAGCATTTGTACATTGCTCAAAACAGTGCGTGCCATCCACCACATCCGAAGTAAATCGAGCACCATCAACAGGTGGTTCATCCCCCGATCACATAGTCATATTATCCCCCACGTTCATTGGTCCAGTGCCAATAGACTTTGCAGGACCTGGCACGACGATGACCTTGTTATCAATCAGATCTTGTATTTCGTAGCGAAGACGAAAATAACTGTTAGTGCCATGACCGGTTTGTTGATGGAAGGCACAGTACTTGGCCAGATCATGCTTAACTGGAAGGGGATCTGGGAGAGGCCGAGGCTCAAGGGGTTTGAGATGGCCTTGCTCTATAAAGATTTGGAGAACTTTGGAAAAAGCCATGTAGAGGGGACTGAAGAACTTGTGGCCTCAGGGTTGATGGCTTGAGGTTTGCGTAGTTGTGTCGGATGTACCAGCAAAAGCGTTGGCAGGTGCTGACTGGGTTTGATGATCTCTGACAAATGTAGGATTGAAGTTGAGAGGGGTGTTTCTGGTATGACATCCCTTTCTGTTGTTTGTCCCTTGATTCAGGATGCGCGCATCGTAAGTAGCAAAAGTGTCATCCACAGTTTTTGCAACAACTGTAAGCACTTGTTCGCTTGTTCGGCTTTCAAAGCTTCAACAATTTCACATAAGGTATTTATGGGGACCAATGCCTGCCCCTACCTTGTTCTTTCCATTTGCCTCCTCTTTGCCAAAGGATTAGGTCGCTATATCAGAGCGGAGCCTAGTTGTTGTCGACATGTCATTGCCCAGACCTAGGATGGCTCTAGGCTGGCCCTTTTCAATTGCAGTTTGCCCCAAGATTAGAGAACCTTTTGGCATAAAATTTCTGCCATGCGATATGGTCGATGACGGAGCCAAAATTCCAAAGGCTAAATCTGCCACAGTTCTTTGCAAATCTTCAATCATTCTCATCAGCTTAGAAGTAGTTGGTTCACGGGTTTGAGATGATTGGGGCTCGGGTGCATCTATCATGCATAAGTCCATACTTTATGGGATAAACACCTCAGGCTTGGGTAGATGGACTGGGGTGTTGTATACGCTGGGGTCGTAAGAGACGGCCAGTGTATGGATTGGGTTAAGATGTGGATGAGGTACTTGGTCATTGGAGTCTAGAGGTGGAGCTATCGTCTGGTTGTCGATGAGATTTTGGACCTTATGACGAAGGCGGTAGCAACGATTGGTGCCATGACCATGCTGTTGATGGTACACACAATACTTGGAGGGGTTATGCCTGACAAGGAGTGGGTCAGACAGAGGTTGAGGATCAAGGGGTTTGAGATACCCTCTTTCCATCAGGAGTTTTAGTGCGCTGGTTAGGCTCATATAGAGGGGGGTGAAAGTTCTACCCTGAGCTCGGGTTGGGCCGGCTGTTTGTAGGCTTGGTTTGGCAAAAGGGTCAGCTGTGGCGACTGTATTGATTTTAGTGGATTTGGGAATAGTGCTGCTACCAGCATTGGTAATCCCTGCAAAAAACCTCCTCGTTGGTTCACTTGTTCTGGGAATAATCCCTCTGTTGAACACATTCTCGATCTGAACCCCTAATTCATGCAAACTTTTGAAAGTGGATAGTAGAACGACCATCAACTTTTGAAACATATCATGTTCAAGGTTCCGTACCACTATTCACACTTGATCCTTCTCAGAAGGGCGATCTATCATCAGTGCTGCCTTTGCTCTCCATCTTGTAACAAATTCCACAAAATGCTCTGTTGGGTTCTGGTGGGTTGCTTCAAGCTCTTGAGTGGTTACTTCAAGTTGGGTATTGTAAGAGTACTGATTGACAAAGGCCTCAGCCAACTCTTCCCAGTTCTGCTTCACTGCAACCTCCAACTTGGCGTACCAAGTGGCTGCTATACTTGATAGGATTCTTCCGTACAGAGAGAGTTTATGAGGCTTATTTAGACCCATCGGTCTCAGAACGTCCAAGAAAAGCCGAATATGTACCATAGGATCCCCAGACCCGTCGAAACGGTCAATGTATGGCATTTTGAATCTGTTTGGGAGCCGTACGGCAACCTTGGCCTACCCATCCTCAATGTCGGGAATGGAGTCAAGTCCCTGTACCTTTTTGAATTGCTTCACAAGATTAGCAATTTTTACTGAGATCAGGTTGAGCTCATTAATATCACGGGGATAAAGCCTCTCATTAGGCTGCACCAAGGGTCTAAAAACTTGGGCTTGAGCCAACCCTTCTCGGGGATCCGAACCATGCAAATCTTCAGCTGGCGGAAGTGGGTCAAAGTTTGGCTGGGGTCCCGAGACTGGATGTGTGGTAGATGCCCCAGATGGGCGTTGCACTTCGGCATTGGTCTTATCCTGCTTGGCGATTCCCTGGTTTAATATCGCCATCATGGCCACAACTTCTTTCGAACCCTGTGCCATCACGGTCTGCTTAGTTTGAACAAAGGTGACGTGACTAGTGACTGTCGGATCGATTGAACCGGTGAGCCCTGACTGGCTTTTCTATGCCTTGCCTCGGCGAAGGAAACACTGGTTGCCCTTGAACTGAATCTCTGACTTGACAAAGTCTATCAACACAGGTCTAATACACCCGGGGGATATTGGAGCCTTCTGAAGCTATGGTTCCAGGACTACCTTGCAAAAGAAGAAAACAGACAGCATCTCAGCCTGGTTTCACAAGAGCGGATATGATCACAACTGAATGATTGTGCTCTCTACCAAATTTTGCCCAAAACAGATACCAATTTGGCAACTGACATGCACATCCCTGTACAGTTTTACTGTAAAGCACATATCAGTTAATTGAGAGCCAAAACACCTCTATGATGGGGTAGGGTTTCCCTGTCCTATCTTGTCAGGAGCTAGGGTTTCACTACACACGCAGCGGTTTCAAACAACCTACATTCGGGTAAGCAACCTGTCCTAGTTTGGAATGGTCGCTATGACTTCCGATATGCAACTAGGTCGATTGGTCAACAAGGTGCCTCGGCAAAGCCAAGGTTTGTGTTCCCATCATGGCAGAACTCGTAACCGGTCAGCCTTATGGCACGCTTTTCCAAGCAAGCCTTCGGCAAACTATTCAGGAATAGCAGATGGCAAACACTGTGACTTAAGCGCATCAATGCAAATGCAATGCAAAAGAAACACATAAATGTAAACAAAATAACATATCACGAGTTCGAGTCAAGTTCTTTAAATCCCCAGCAGAGTCGCCAGAAACTGTAGACCGCCCGAACTCGCTCCGCGCGCGAGGGCACGAATTGTAGTTCATAGCTCCTACAATTTGGACTCCTGTCACGGTTCTAAATCTAATCTCACAAAGTGCAATGTAAGACTGATAAATCACCAAAGAGTCCAAATTTGGTAAATCGTTTTGGAAATTTGATTTTAATCAAAAAGCGCCAAACATGGACTGTTTTGCCAGATTTTAGAGTCACCACCTAAATATTTTATTTTGGGAAAATTTAGGAAATCCTGACTTATGCTAAAGGCCATGTGTCCGTCATCACCAAAGTTGCCTCGGCTCGGGAACTTGGGTACGAGAGGGGAAGGTCCTGAAATGAGCACCCCCGCTCGCCCGATCAAAGGATCGGCCTCTACTGAACATGATATGTTGTTTTGAAAACACATGTGTTCTTATTTGATTATTAGCTAAATTATTATGTGATGCGCACAACACACAAGTATAGACTAAATTGCCCGATTTGGAACAAAACATCTCATGTTTGTTTTTCGTAAATGATTTGAAAGTGCTACTCGCAAGTAGGCTAAGACGCGGATTTGCCACCCTCAAGTGGGCTTAAAAAACAACATGATTTTGCCACTCCGCAAAGTGGGCTTAAAACGCACATTTTGATGAATTGTTCCAATTCAAGCAATGAAACTTCTATCTACAGGCATTCGTGCAGTTAATTAATTAAACAATTAGCCTCATGGCAAGCATGCTATCATGGCCATCACTTACACACATGTAAGGATGCTAAAGCACAAACACTTACAGTGTACTCTGAGTAAAAAAAGAAGCTAATTAGAAATCATGCATGATCCTAACTATGTTAGGATGCCTAATGCAACACATACAAAATGCAACTAAGTAGGCTCGACTACCTAATCATGACATATGAATACGACATTTGATACATGTATTCAAATAGGTATTGAAATACGATGCAGTTTGAATGATGCGCTGAGCCCGGTGCATGCAAGACAAATGAATGATGCACGCATGCAAAGCATAAGTATGTTAATTGAAACATGCCCTAATCTAACCACTGAAAGCGGGTAAATAAAAGGGAGAAATAAATGGGGTTGGAAGACATGCACACACACACACACACCCTTATTACAACATTTGCCCTCTCGACGAAGGGTCCGAATAATATGAAAGCTAACTAGCTACGCTAATTAAGCTAATTATTACAAACCAAAACTAATTAACTATTCTTAGTTAACTAATTATTACAAAACAAATCGATTAATTAATCACATTAACTAATTAAGTACAAAAACTGACGAATTAGTTAACTAAGTAAAGCAGCTAAAGTAGTTAAAAGAGGTTCTTGGGGCGAGGGGTGCATGCATGCTCGCTCGGAAATCCATTGCTACGCCTAGAATTGCCTCTGTTTGCATTTGATTTGATCTCTGAAAAGTGTACGAACTTCCAGATTGCTTCTGCTCCAACATGGGGACCTCCTGGTGGGCTGTCGACCAGAAAAGGGGGCTGTAGACCACTTGTAGGCCAGAAAAACTGGTTATAGACTAGAAAAAGTGGTCGGTCAACCACCTTTACTAGTCTGCCGACCAGAAAATCTGCCAAACTCCAAATTTGCTGCAACAGAGAACAACAAGGGGCATAGCAGTGTATTTGCAAGATATGTGTGCACAACCACCTTCCCTATCATTTCTCAAGCTCAAGGGAGTGCGGTACTCGACTCTCGGGCCACCAACCAAGCATCGCAATGCATGATGGCCGAGAAGCCAAGTTTGCACAAGTCAATGTCAATGAATGCACAAATAACACATAAGAGCCTATGCCTCTATCATGCATGATCAAGAGGGTTGGCGACCAAGAAACGCAACACGTTTCATCACTTTGAGTATGAAACGTGCCACATTCCTTGTGTTCAGATTAATATCCAATCCAAACACAATGCAACACACGCAACCTGTCTATCTATCAATGTTAATGTGGCACTCATGAGGTTTCATCATATAAGTAATGCATGCATGGCAGGCTAAAGCATCAAAGCAAGTAAAGAGCATCATACAAGAGGCATGCAATACAATGCTCAATGGACTTAAACCAACCCTAAACAGACCTCATGCATGCCAAAACAGTGGCCAAAGTGAGCTGAAATGATAGAATGAAAGGCAAGACAATGATGTGCATGCATTGGCTCATCAACAAGGCATGAAGCACAACTCTTAAACATAATGAAGAAGTGACAAATGTGAGAGTGTAGCTGCACTATGTGCACTGAAATCATGTGTGAAATGATGCCAAATCATCCAAACAACACAAGTATAACATCCTAAGGACCTTGAATCACTAGGCTAGTCAAAGCCATTGCACTATAACCATGCATAACAAATCTCATATGACCCAAACCACTCAAAACAGAGTTGAGGCATGCTAAATCAAGGCCAAAAACATGCTAAAACATAGGCTCAAAAGGCAAGCAAAGTGTACTCGTTCATTGGCTCACAAACAAGGCATAAGGCATAACCCTCAAGAGCAATGAAAAAGTGATAAACATGGGAGTATAGCAAAGACATAAGCTCTGAAATTACATTCTAAATGATGCCATATCATGCACATATCACAAATAAAGCATGCTAGGAGGCTCAAAGCTTAAGGCTAGCAAAGGCACTTGCACCATAGCCATATCAAGCAAGCCCCAAAGGGCCAAGATGACTCAAAACAGTCCCAAGGCCGGTCAAAACAATTCCAAAACATACATGGAGTAGAGCCAACACATGTTGGAATGGGAGGCGTAAAGTATGATGCATGCAAGGCCAATAAGGAGGATTACACTACACATACCAAAACCAAGCATAAGATGACTTCACCAACAAAAATCAGAGTTACAACATGCCAAAATAACACCAAAAACATGCTGGAATGGTGGCCCAAAAGCTTAGAGAAGCATGCATACAAACTAGCTCATAAGTGAAGTATAAGGCACAACTCTCCAAAAGCATTGAAAGAGTGAAACATGTGAGAGTATGTCTACATTACATGCACTGAAATCATGTGAGAGATGAGGCCAAAGCATGCAAACAACTCAAGTAAAGCATGCTAGAGACTTTGAAACTCAAAGCTAGTGAGCAAGATTGCACTGTGGCTATACAAAGCAAGGCATGCATGACCAAAACCACTTAAATTAGAGCTTAAGCATGGCAAAACATGAGTGAAAACTTGCTAGAGCAGAGCCAAAACATGCTAAAATGATAGGCCAAAACACCAAGTGAGCTAGGCTAGCATGCAAGGTTGCACTACAAGTATGTGAAACATGCAAGATGTGACCTTATCGACCAAAATCAAAGCTAAGGCATGCCAAAATACCACCAAAAAGAGGCTGAGACTAAGCCAACACATGCTAGAATAACAAGCTAACTCATTAGGTATGCAAGGCTAGCAAAGAGAATTTACACTACAAGTGTAAGGAGAATGCAACCAATGGCCACACCAACCAAAAACAGAGCTAAGGCAGGTCCAATAAGTCACAAAAACAAGCTTAAACAAAGCCACAAAGAAGTAAAAACACATGCTCATTTGGTTGGCCATCAACACATGCAAACAAGAGAAGAGGAGGGGGGACCATCTCCACCTATTTGGGACCTCAAAACATGGTTGTTGTCACTGAAAAACCTCTGAGCTTTAGTGGTAAAAGGGTCCAAAAATTTGGATTAGAAGGTGGTGAGAAGTTGCACAAAAGGCCTCACAAGCCAATGAACAAAAAGGGAGAACAACCCCCTAGCCAAACAAGGCACAAACCAACACTTTTAGGACTGAAAAATAGAGAAAAAATAGAGGTTTTTGTAGTTCAACACCACCCCAAAAACAGCCCCAAAGTAGTTGAAAACTATGGCAAAACAATAGTGCACAAAGAGCTTGAAAGGTCAGACTTTTACCTCTTGAAGCCTAGCAGCAAGAATAGCCCCAATTCTGAGCTAAAATCACTTTTTGGAGCTCAAACAAAGTCCCAAAGAATCTCAGCCCAATGGTGGTCAAGTTTGGTTAAGGAAGTGTAGACAAAGGAGAGGTATATCTCCAAGTATATTTCTTGCATGCACACAAGGGCCAGAAGGAGAGCAAACTAGAGAGAAAAGTTGAAATTTAGCTCTAAAATTTGTAGAGAGAGAGAGAGATTTTAGTGTGAGAAGCTCCCGCAATTTCTCAAAATGTTCTCCTCTTTGAATATATGAGATATGGCTTCATATATAGCAAAAAGCAAGAGCTTGGTCGAAATATCTGATTATAGGACAGCTGGAGGTTGTAGAAGACAGTTTGAGGGAAAATATCTTCAAAAAATCTGAGTTTGGGGCCTTAGTGGTCGGTCAGCCACTTTTTCTGGTCGGTCGGCCACCCCTGGTGGTCAACTGGCTACTTTTCTGGTCGACAGCCCATTTTTCTGGTCGACAGGTAAAATTCTGCTTCCCAGGTCCAACTTCAAATAGGTATATCTCCTTCATCTGGACTCCTTTTCAGGTCATTCTTGTGTCCAAATTGAAGCCCCGGAAGTAAGCTTTCCAATGGTGGTAGCCTTGTATCAAAATTCCAACTGTGAAAAAAGTTATGCCTATTTTGGTGAAGACGCTCATTTTCGATCCAACCCGGATTTACGCCGAACTTCTCCTCAACTAATTTTCTTCTCTCCTCTCTAATTTTCTTCAACTCCAAATCCATAAACAAGGTGTTTTGAAAGATTTTTCAAATATTTCATCTCTCTTTCATTCATTTCCACTTTGTCCTCGCTCAATTTACCGAAAAACGCAACATTTAACGAAATGCGAGTCTCGAAACATCGTAGGAGCTTTATTTCAAAAATATTTTGAAAGAGAGGGTTTTAAGGTCTAAAAACCATTCAAAATAGCTTTGGTCCAAAATGAGGTGTAAGGTTGGGATTTGACTCTCCTCTTGCCGAAGGAATCGAACCTTTGCACTGCACAACTTTCACCACCAAGTAAGCAATTAGTGACGCCCAAGGCTTAAGGGCGGTCAAAAATGGGGTGTCTACACCAAGCCCTGAATCTATAGCATATGTTACGAACAAAAGAAAAAAAATGGAAGTTGAATAGATAAGAAATGCTCGAAGGGCTTACAGCTTTCCAAGACGACGCTTGCTTACAACAAAAGTGGACGTAAGTCCAATACAGTTTAAGCCCTTGGCTTGTACAAAAATAAACATAGCAAATAGACAAAAAAAGCTCTTGCCCAAAGTCCTCCTAAGCTATTGCCTTGGCGAAGGCATATCATCAGCACCTGAAATGTTTTCCCACATAGGGTGAGCCAAAGCCCAGTAGAGATAATCCAGCACAGTATATGAATTTTAACAAAGCTATAAGGTGAATGCATATGTAATGCTCGTGCCAAAATATTTTACGTCTCTTTCCAAAACCATATAATGCCAAATTAATATCATGGTTCATACATCATTTCCTTTATAATAGAAAATAGGGTAGTGAATCACACTTTGGAAATTTCAAAACAATATAACTTTTTTTGGAAATTTCATTTGGAGGAAACGGTAAACCAGAACCCATGTAAATGTAGGCTATACAAGCATTACTATTTCCATTTTACGAAAATTTCATCCGCGGGATCAGCACCCATGTATACGTGCAGTTTTCAGGACTTTCACCCTAGACACAGAGGTCAACTTGATGTAACAACAATTGCTTCCCAGATTCACTCATATTCTCAAAACGGTAACATTTCCAATGTATAAGCGTGAAATAATGCTCAATACAAATGAATGAGAAAATAGTTTTAATTCTCCTAATCCATATGCAATTTCTACAACAATCGTAGTTAACAGATATTTCTAAGTAGATATACAATTCTCAATACAGATAAACTTTCTAAATTTCAAAAAGTGCGTGATAATACATATCCAACTCTACTATCATCATCAATATCTATTCAATTTCACAATTTCAACATCTATCTTATTATTTGTACAAATTAACATTTGTGGCAATTAGTGCAAAATTCATTTCTTTCCAAAATCTACCCCAAGTATCAAAATCAATCATTTCCACCCAACTCAACATTATTTCCAAAATCAAAATCATTTTCAAGAATCTATTTGAAAAACCCCTCTTTTGATTTTTAACCAAAACCCTAGATTTGTTCCAAAAATTCCCAAAATCACAATATTGTTTAGAAATCACAAATAACTAAGTTAAAACTCATAGTAAGTGCAAAGAATCCCTACCTCAAGTTTTAGAAGACGAGAGAGAGAGTGTAGGAAGCCCAAAGACACTAAAAACTGACTTTGCTCCGATTAAAATGAAACCCTCGTCGAGCTCTATCTTTTTAACAAAGGCACACGGGTGAAAAGATTGACGGATCTATATTTATTCAATGGAAATAGATGAGTTTTAGAGAGAGACATATTAAGGTTTTAAAATGTTTAGAGAGAGAGAGAAAGAGAGAGAGAGAGAGAGAGAGAGATGAAAAAGTGATGTAAAAAGTGACTTTTACGGACTGATAGACGCGTAGACCGCTTGAGCGCAATAAGTGTTGCTCGAGCGTCTAGACACAAAAGATGTGACCGCTCAAGAAGTAGTTTTACAGACAGAAGGCCAACACTCGAGCGCAATAAGGGCAGCTCGAGCCAAGATCGCTCGAGCGTAAGAAGTTTCGCTTGAGCGAAGAATACCATTTCCCAATAGTTTTGTAGACCTGCAAAAGTACTGAGAGTTCACAAAAACCGCTCGAGCACAATAAGTAACGCTCGAGCGTAGGAGCAAAATTCTGGGCAACGACAATTTGAAAAAGAAGCTACCAACCTGTTCTAAACATGACCAACACAACCCAAAAGCCAAACTCAAAGCGGTATAAGGGGGAAGAAGACAAGAATAATTATATAAGAAAATGAAACTCGGATCCAAAACATATAATGGGTTGGGTCTAAACCAGAGATGTTATAACCTTCCCCCCTTAAGGAATTTCATCCCTGAAATTTAAACCAAACATTAAAACCAAGTTTAAACCCATTATAACAATGATAGTAATTCAATTTCATCACCATGACCCATCTACTGGTCATCCATTTTCATTAACAAGATAAACATATGCTCATTACTGAATATACAATTCACATTTCCAAAATATATACAATGTTCCTATTACATTAACGTAGTAAAGTTTCAACACATGTTTAAACATCAACAAATAGGTCCGGATACTTCTCATGAACTTCCGCCTCACGCTCCTAAGTGGCTTTCCCAATCCTGTGGTGTCGCCACAACACTTTTAGCAATAGAATTTTCTTGCCTTGTAAGACTTAGTCTCGAGTATCTAAAACTCTAACAGGTGTCTCCTCATACGAAGTATCCTCGTCTACCTCAAACTCCATCCAATCCAACATATGTGATGGATCCAACTCATACTTCCAGAGCATACAGATATGAGACACGTCATGAACCCTAGAAAGCTATGGCGACAAGGCCAAACGATAAGCTATCTCCCCAATCCACTCTAGGATCTCAAAAGGCCCAATAAACCTAGGAGACAACTTCCCGCTCTTTCCAAACCTCATCAAACCCCATCTAGGTGATATATTCAATCGATGTGTAATTTCTCTTTAAAGTTTCAATTTGTTTTGGTGAATTTCTAGGCTAGCACCACGACAGTGCATAAACGATGAAGCAACAATATATCATGTCGTTCTGTTAAAAATAAAAAAAAAGTATATCATGTCATTGTCTTCTTAAACAAAACAAAAACAAGTGTGAAGGTAGCGTTTGGTAACGTTTATGTTTTTGGTTTATATTTATAAAAATTTTATAAACTGGTTTTTGTTTATTTTTAGAAAAACATAAATTATAAACGCGTTGAATTTGAACAAAATGTTTAAAAATTTTTAAAAATATAAACTAAAAAATATTTTTGTGCAGGCCTAAAATATTTATGTTTATTTTTATTATTTATGACAATGGGATCACACACATTATAATTGAAAAAAAATTAATTAAAAAAATTTAATTGGAAAAAAAATATTTCAAAAAAAATATTTGAAAAAAATTAATTTAAAAATAATTGGAAAAAAAATTTAATTGGGAAAAAAATATTTCAAAAAAAAAGATTAATTGAAAAAAAATTATTTGCGAAAAAATTATTTGAAAAAAATTTAATTGAAAAAAATAATTAATTGAAAAAAAGATTAATTGAAAAAAAAAATATTTGAAAAAAAATTAATAAAAAAAAAGATTAAATGAAAAAAAATTAATTGAAAAAAAAATAACTGAAAAAAATTAATTGAAAAAAAAGATTAATTGAAAAAAATTAATTGGAAGAAAAGTAGAAAATTGAAAGCGTAAACTCATTTTTTGAGTTTACGTTTTTTCTTCAAATTTATAAACTGAGACAACCATTTATATGCTCAAAAAATTATCAAACAAATTTTTATGATAATTTTTAAAATTTTTGTAAATATAAATTAAAAATTAAAAATAAAATGATTACTAAACAGACTTGAAGTATTTTTGTGAATTAATGTTTGGTTTTCATCGTACAATAGATCAATAAAGTGACAACGCTCTGAGATAGATAGACATGAAAATTGGTGGGATAAAAAAAAACAAAAAAAAAAAAAACATGAAAATTGGTGGCATAATCCTTTATTTGCCGGACTGTTAGGCTCAATTTATTAGAGTATATATATATATATATATTAAGAATATGTGTCAATTATTTGATATAATTTTACAATTTATTAAACAAAATAATTATTAAAAAATAGGAAAAACGATCTCTCAAATTGAGATATCCAACATGAGAGAAACTCAACTCTTTTTGTATATTTGTTTGGGGTTTCCTTATTTAGTATACTTTTTAAATTTTTTATGAAAATATATACAAAGAAATAAAAAAGTGATATGTCCCAAATAAGTATCGTATTTGATGCAACTTATAAATGTTTCTTATAGTTTTTTTTTTCTTTTAAAAAAAATTATTTTGGGAATTTGTGTTCAAGTGTTGGTGCAACTTGTATTTATTCCTTATAACGCTGAAATAACTTTATATTAAAAAAAAATGTTTATTTAAAAGTTGAGTAATCAAGGGTATTTTTAATTTTTATTTTTTTAATTAACTTTCAACTATAAAAAGAAAGGGGACAATTACTCCCCCCCACCCAAAACAAAAAAAAATTTAATTTCTATTTTTTTAATTAACTTTCAACTATAAAAAGAAAGGGGACAATTACTCCCCCCCACCCAAAACAAAAGAAGTTTGACCATTGTAACAAAATAAATTTAAATATTTTAGTTTTATTAAATTAAATCTTAATATTTTGATTTGTTTTTAATCTAAATTATTTGTCTATTTTCGTAAATAAAAGTAACTAAAAAAAAAATTTAACTATTAAACTCAATATAAATATATACAAAATGGGATTAAGTTTTACACGGATGTGCCGTGAAACGCAATTTTACGGATAGCCTATCAAAGATTGACACGTCATGTGTAATAAAGAAACAGGGGGACAGCTTCATACCATAGAGAGAGAGAGTTAAAGCCTGCCTCCAATAACTTAACTACAGTTAAGTTTTAAATAATATAAAATAAATCATAATAAATTGAATTAGGTTGAGCCCACTTTGTCTCATTATCATTTTGTATATAAGATTTCATCAATAAAATTTTTATTTTTGTGAATCAGAAAAATATAAGTACTATTTTATTTGCATTGAAGGAAAATCAAATTTTAGTGCTGCTTGTTAAATCTTATTGTGAGCATTAACACCAAATCCCTTGCAATAATCCAGTTGAAACTTTGATTATATATATATTTGGGAATTTTTAGATGTATTGAGAGTTTTTTAGGAGCAAGTTCTAAATGGGGGATGGGATTTTTGTCCAAAATAATAGATGGAACTCCACCTTGTACTGTTTTTTGTTCCAGCTACTAGACGAAATACATGTGAATCTTTTTGAGTCTAGTAACTTTCTCTCTAGCTTCATAAATAAATTCTAATAAAATCACTCATCAATCATGTATACTCCAAGTAATGCATATCATAATAACTAAATTCAATCATAAAAATTACCAATATCATAGTTAATTGAACTCAAAAAAGACTCAAAGTGGCACTAGCTATTAATAGTTATTACAGTCAAATAATATCAAACATCTACCAATTGGTTATCATTACTCAATACCAATTGTGTCAAAGTGGTAATTTTTATCATGTTCTTCAGCAATCCAAAATCAATCCTGACATATATGTTGTTTCGATGCTTTCACTTGTATATGTTTTTTCCAGCCTCCATCATTAAATCCTGTAATAAGAATAATCATTAAAGAAATTAGAAAATTGATGAAATTGTAAATCGATTAAATTTGAAATTTTAAAGTTTTATTACTAAATTAAAAAATTAATACCATGAATGTAGAAGGCTTAGGATCTTGAGACACAGTAAATTGAGGACATGGAGGATCCAAAGTTATTGGCATGAAGTCCTTCATGTGAGAAAATGCAAGAAACAAAAAATTCATTTATGAGAAACAACTAATCATCTATGAGAAGAAACAAAAATTCATAGAACTTTTAAATTACCTGATGAAATATTTGGCTGGTAGGCGACAAACTTACATTGGCATTATCTCTGAAAGAGGAAAAAAAACTATAACTTAAAATTACATAAAATTTAACTTAGTAAGTAAGTAAGTAAGTAAGTAAGAAGAAGAAGAAGAATAATAATAATAAGGCAATCATATAAATCACCTTGGTTGGTTTTGCTGATGACAACTAGTCCTAATATGCCCTGTTTGCTTGCAAATGCTACATTTTCTCTTTTTGCCCACATTATTCTCTTTAGGATGTTTTTGTCTAAGTGATTTGGGTCGCCCCTTTGAAGCAACAGGTAGGGGATCTTGCAAAGTGAATTCTAAATTGGACAAGACTTGCTTACCACCTTCAAGTAATATTTCATTTCCTGAATTATCATCATTTCCAATTTCATTACTATCATCATCCATAGCTAAAAGTTCACAATGTGTCTTTTGCAAAGCAAGTGCAAGATAATCATGTTTCTTTTGTGATTTCTGCCCTTCTTCAACAACTTTCAAAAACTCTATCATCAAACTATTTCTCATCATAGTATAAGAAATTTGTTTGCCTTCTTGTACTACATCCTTCAAATTTTCATGTGCAGCATGATCCTTCACATTTATTGTCCATCTTTGAAGAACATATTGTTTAGGGAGATAATCAACAAGAGATTTTTTAACAAAGACAGTAAGAATGTGTCTGCAAAGAATTCCAACAAATTCAAACATATGACATGAACAAGTAGCTTTTTTTTCAACACCATCAAATTCTACTTCATAGATTTTCTTTTCTTTCCCATTTGCCATGACCTTATATGTTTTCTTTGTTCCTTCCTCAAGATATTTAGATGCTTTGTGCTTTTGACTTGAAAATAGTTCCTCTTGAAACAACAAAAATATTTTCCTTGTGTACACTTCTCCCGCCTCTGCCTCCATTTTGTAACATGTCTTTAAAATTGCTTTGGTTGTTCTTGTTTTAACATCTTTTTCTTTCTCCTTCTTGTGTCTTCTATCCAATGCTTTCTCATATTGATGGACAAAGTCACTAACCAATGTACTAGAATGGACAAAATCCTTGAAAAATTTGTTCATGCTCTCGCTTCTTTGTGTTGTTGACATCCCGGCACAAAATGCTATCCTCAAATAAGCCGGTACCCATTTTTCACGCTGCATGTACAAGTCTTTCAACCATTCATTTTCCCTTAACTCATATTTGCAAACCAATTCATTCCATTCATTTTCAAACTCTTCTATTGTGACCGTGTCATGAATGCAATGGTGAAATTCTCCTTGAAATGAGGAATACTTGTTATAAACATGAGACAAATGTTCAGGAACTTTTTGTAAGATATGCCACATGCACAAACGGTGAATACTATTAGGCAATACATATGAAATTGCCTTAGCCATGGCTTTGTCATCATCAGTAATAATAACAGCAGGATTATGCCCACCCATTGTTTCAAGCCAAGTTTTTAACAACCATATGTAAGACTCTGTCGTCTCATTCACAAGTAAAGCACATCCAAACATAATTGATTGGTAGTGGTGGTTAACACCCGTAAAAGGAACAAAGGGCATACCATAGCGATTAGTTAAGTACGTAGCATCAAATGTGACTACATCCCCGAAGTGTTGGTAAGCCAACCTTGACCTTGCATCGGCCCACTTCAACTGCGTAAATAAAGTCTGGGTTCTCTGATTGACTCTTTATAAAGTAATTGTACATTCTTTGTGCATCTCCATCTTTTAGAAGTTTTCTTCTTTTACTTCCCAAATAATTTTGAATATCCATTGTAACACAACCACCGTTACAATCACCACTAGATTCTTGACTCAACACTGATGCTATCTTTCTAGTGGGTACACCGGCTTCATTAAGCATATCAATGAGATTTTTCTGAGCAAGAGTCATTTTTCTATGTCCGCGAAGTAGAAGTGTACTTTTTGGAGAGCACAAATCATGATTATGTTCAGTTACAAATTTACTTACAACCCATTTCCCTTCGTCTTTTCTCAAACGCATCATTGCCTTACATCCAATCATGGTCATAGGACGAGTTGTGACATTCTTATTTTTCTTTTGGTAACTTGGTCGACGGTATCCTTCTCTCGTACAAGCAAATTCTACTCCAATCAATGACTTATCTTTACTAGATAGTCGAGTGTGATTTTTTCGAATGTCAAAACCTTTTCTCCTTGCATATGCATTGTAACAAGTCATGGCATCTTCTAGTTCATCAAAAATCATGCCTTCACATGGCTCTAAAGGATTGTTACACAAAGAAGACTTGATAGGTTGGTGTTTTTGATTTTCTGACAAATTTGCATTGTTCAAATCACCCCCTAATTCTGAATCCACAAAATATTCCTCTTCTAAACAATTATCAGAAAATACGATATCAATCCCTTCACTTGATGTGCTTGTCATATCAAATCTATAATACAAAATTAACATTATTCAAATTTATGTACTAGTTAAAAAATAATATAAAAGAATGTAACAAATAAAATAGAATCTTTATAAAATTTTTGAACCTCATGTTGTATGTTGTCTTGGTTTGGTAGTGTAAGGTTTACTAGAATCAAAATTCAATAAAAAATGGTCGCCAAAAATGTGTTTTCTTGTAGTGGAATGTCTATTCTCACATTTAATTCAATAAAAAATAATGAACATACATCACAAATGAAATCAACATTCATCAACAAATGAAATCATCATTAACCATTAACTGAGTGGGTTTGATTTGTGTTTCTATTATACCTATACTGATTCAAAATTAAAAATCTATGGTATAACCTAGATCACATTCAAAAAAATAAATTTGATCAACCTCTTTTATTTTTGATTCCTAATAAATAAATAAAAACTATTTTATTTTCAATTTTTAAACAACAACACTACAAACCCACACTTATCAATCCAGAATTTACTCAGAAAAATAAATCAATGGTTTAAATTCATTTTACCCATGGATCCCGTAATTCATCAATTTAATCTTTATCACACAAACCCATTTAAGGTAAATTATGGGTTCCTGAGGGTGAGTTCATAGGCCAATCTTTAATCCAAAGACAATAAAAGAAAGAAAGACAAAAAGACTAAAACAGAAAAGGAGAAGAACTGAGATAATCCACTCTCCGTTGCGACCTGATCAAAATTGTTCCAGACAATTTTAATTTATATCACGATTCGGAAAATTGTTTCAAAAAATAGAAAAGCAGAAGAACTGAGATAATCAAACAACTCACCAGATTATATGCACGTTTGATGATCTCGATTGTTCCTCGCCGGAGAAGATGGAGTTGCGGTCTGAGTTTTTGATCGTCGGAGAAGAAGAACTGTTTTTGCGTAGCTTTTGAAAGTGGGCTCAACCTAATTCAATTTATTATGATTTATTTTATATTATTTAAAACTTAACTGTAGTTAAGTTATTGGAGGCAGGCTTTAACTCTCTCTCTCTCTATGGTATGAAGCTGTCCCCTTGTTTCTTTATTACACATGACGTGTCAATCTTTGATAGGCTATCTGTAAAATTGGGTTTCACGGCACATCCGTGTAAAACTTAATCCCATATGAAATGTCTAAATTGCTTTTCTATTCAGTTTAATAATTAAAATAATATTTTTTGCTGATTTTACTTAACAAAAATAAACAATTTATATTGAAAATAAATCAAAATATTAGTGTTTAAATTAAAAAATTTAAAATTTATTTTGTTATAGGTGTCAAATCTTGAATTATTTTTTTACAATTTTCTGAAAAATAAAATAAAATGTGTACCAAACAATTCCATAATGCGATTGGACCGCATCCTGTCCACATGCTCAAACTTCAATACAAGGTAGGGTTGCAAATTAACCGAGCTGTTCATGAACAAGTTCGGCTCAGCTCATTAAGGACTCAGTTCAGCTCGGCTCGTTTAATAAACAAGCCAAGCTTGAGCTCAAATATTAGGCTCGTTTAGTAAACGAGTCGAATTCGAGCTCGCATGAGCTCGGCTCGTCAAGTTCAGCTCGTTTATCTTTGTTTAAATTATATAATAAATATATTATTTATATTAAAATGTTTTAATTATATTCTATGTTAATATTCCATCTATTCTATCTTTTTCACTTGTTCTGTATAACACGTCTTGTATGCTCTTGGAATGGTATCAGAGCCAAGTTATGTTGCTATCTATTCCTTACTGTCTGATTAATTCTCTTTAATCGTGCCCTATTTTCTGTCTGTGAATCTGGTTTCAGTATTCTTAATCTGTCCATAATTCTATCTGTGTTTTCCATTTTGTAACTAGCCACCCAATCTTCATCCCCGTCCTTGGTAAGTCCTTTGGTTAGGCAGTGTTGGATTTTAGGGATCTTTCGAAATGGGTATGTGTGAAAACTTAGTATGTGAAAACATGATAAATTTAGACAATATATTAAGACTTCTGTAAAACAGATTAATTAACACGAAAATGAGTCGATTATTTAGAAGTAACTCTTCAATCAGTTCTAGGTCAACAACTTTGCCCTCAATACCTAATCAATGATTAGTAATTAATGAAGAAGATGTTGAAATACAGAATGATAAAATTGATTCAGGCTGGAATATACCCAAATTACCAATCAAAGAAATTTATAAAACTACTTTTATACAGAATGCTTTCAAAGTTACATTGTATGTTAAAACCATTGAACAAGTTTATGCTTTAGAAAAACCTAGGGAAACTTGCCAATTATTTGATGCTAACTTAATCAAAAGACGTTTCAAAAATGGTTATAATTTTATCCATATCGGTTTAATTCAAGTTGGTGTTAATCCCTTAACCATGATAGGCAAAAATACTTCTGTTTTGTTATGTTTACGAGATGCTCGCTTTCTTGATTACAATGATAGTTTAATGGGTATGATGGAAACTAGTCTTCATAAAAGTCCAGTACATTTTAATTGTTTTCTTGATTTTACACTTAGTCTACGTGATCCACATATTCTAGATGCATTAACTTTAAACATTCAATTAAATGGTTCATTTACTAATATGAAAGAAAAAGTTCATAATATTGCTTTAATTTATCGTGTTCATTATAAATGTATGAAAACCAATTTAAATATTCAGGCTTTACATAAAAGTCCCAAAGACAAAACACTGTTAATTCAAAGTAGTAGTAGTGATACACATATCAATGTCCCTCAAATGATTGAATGGAAAAATATTAATCTCCCAGATCAATGGATTACTGTTAATGAAAATTACAAACATAATCAACAACAATCTTCAATCCAAGATATCCAAGATATTCAACAATATAATGATGGTTCAGTTTGGATTAAATTTAATCGCAGTCAATCTTCTAGACATAGTACATCTAGTGTCCCTACTGAAATCGAAACTGAAGATGAGATCTTTAATACACCTTTATTTCGTAAAAATAGTCAAATCCATATCGGCCCCACTTCCCATAATAAGACAAAAGGTATAGAAAACTCTACTGCATCCCAAATTAGTAAACCCGTATATTCTACTAACACACATTTACCTGAAGATGATGATGAATCCCACGCATCTCCCACTCAAACTGATTTTGAAGTAACACATCCAATCAATCCTCAATTAATGACAATTAAGAAATCTTTTACTCCTGATCTTGATAAACTTCTTATTAATTTCTGATCTCAAGAAAATAGAATCAAAAGACATGCTTATCGTGCTAAATATGATTATGTTCAACAATCTCGAATAACTCGTAAATGGTATGATTTTATATTGAATATAATCTTGAACTTCCTTTCTTTGAATACTTTGAAAATTATTACAAAAAAAATAATACAATCACAAAACATAAATGGAAAACTTCTCCTAACACCATTGTTAGTTCTAGTCATCCTCCTTTAGTTAATATTATTATTGATCATCAAGGTACAGATGTCCCTGCTTCTCCTTTCAAATTACCTGGTAATGATCCTGAACTCAAGAAAGTCATTGAACAAAATAATTATACTAATCTATGTTTAAAAACAATTGGTACACAATTAGATAAAATTGAAACTCATTTCGATTTAACTACTGTTACACCTAAATCTTTAGATCAACCTTTACTTAATCTTCCTAGTAACAGATCCAAAAGAACTAGTTTAGTTACCAATGATAATTCTACTGTCAAAGCTATCGAACAATTACTTACTAAAATAAATTCCTCTGAAAAAGGTTCATCCTCTCAAGAAAAAGGTCTTACTGTTTTAAACCAACAAATTATTGACACTATTTCTGATCAATCTGAAACTGATACTACTGATAATGAGATAAACCAATTAACTCAACAATTTCAACCCTCTACTCTTGCTAAAATTCATTATCCTAAAGTGAATCCTCAAACTACCAAAAATTGGTATTCTCAACCTACTCTTCCTGATCTCCAATTTGAAGAAACTAATCTTTCTAATCAATTTTCTGTCTCTGCTAAAAAATTATATGAATGGAATATTGACGGTCTAAGTGAAGATCAAATACTTCAAAAATTAAATCATTTATCTATGGTTACTAATAGTTATTTTAGTAATTACCCTGAATATACTCAAGCTGAAATTGTCTTATTAATAACCTCTAGTTTTACTAGTATGCTAAAATCTTAGTGGGAAAAATATCTTACTGACGATCAACGTGAATCTATATTTTATGCAAATCAAAAAGATGAAAATGATCCACCTATTTTTGATGAAACAATTGGCTATTACAAACCTGATGGTATTAACACTTTAATCTATACCATAGTCTGACATTTCATAGGCACTTCTACTAATATTTATTCTCGTATCCATGATCAACTTAGTAATCTTACATGTCCAACCTTAAGTGATTTTAAATGGTATAAAGATATCTTTACCTCTAGAGTTATGTTAAGAGAAGACTATACTAAATCATTTTGGAAAGAATATGATAACTTAATGGATAACCTAGCTTATTTGCTCACAAAATTAGAGATGTTCTTAGTCAACCTACTGGTGTTATAGAATATGATAACTTAACTTATGGTGATATAATTAGCACTATTCAAAAAGAAGAATTAAAAGTGCGTATTGATCTTAAACTTAGTCAAAAAGCTGCTAAAGATAAATATAAGACTAAATATGAATTAAGAAATTTCTGTGAACAATACGGACTACCTCCTGTAGCACCCTCTCGTAGAAAATCACACAAATACTCCAAACATAAACATAAATCATCTTACAACAAAAATAAACAGAATTATTCACCTTCTAAATCAAATGATAAATTTTATACTAAACCAAAAGGGAAACATTCCAGAAAGTCTACTCATCCGAAATCTAAATCTAATAAAGATATTACTTGTTATGACTGTGGTCAAAAAGGTCATTATTCTAATAAATGTAAAGAAAAACAAAGATTAAAGGATAAGGTTAATCAATTTCAAATTAATGATGAATCTAAAAATCAATTATATGAAAATTTTCAATTAAATCAATCAATTAGTGAATCATCTTCTAATCCTCCTAGTACATCATCTGATGATAATTCCCCTAGTGAAAATTTTGATAATAATATTGCATTAGGATGTAATGATGTTTGTTGTAAACCCGTTAAACAAATCACTGTTCTTACTAAACAAAATCAAGAAGAATCTGCTCTCATTGAATTAATAAGTCGATTAGAAGATCCAGAATTAAAACAAAAATATACTAATAAATTAAAATCTTTATTGACCAATCCTGATAGGAAACCTAAACCTGATAAACCCATAATTAGTTTATCCAAAACTTTAGAGCGATTTAAAAATAAAAATAAAGAAATCACTCTGCAAGATTTACAATATGAAATTAATTAGATTAAACAAACTATTAAAGTTTACAAAACAAAGATAAAAACTTAGAAGATGAAATTATTACACTAAAACTAAATAAAAGTTTAGATAATTTCCAAGATAATCATAATGAATCACCTCATGAATCTGACCATGATTCTGATCCAACTCATCTTGAGAATCTCCTATTTGATAATCGATCACATCATTCCAATCATTCTGAAAATAAACGATTAAATCTTATTAATAAAATTCATATCAAATAATGGTACTCCAAAGTTACATTAATTATTAACAATATTGAATTGGATGTTGTTGCTCTAATTGATATTGGTGCTGATCTAAATTGTATTCAAGAAGGATTACTCCCTACTACATATTATGAAAAATGTCATGAAAAGTTAACTTCTGCTAATAGTAGTAAAATGCATATTGAATATAAATTACCAAAAGTTCATGTTTGCCAAAATAGTGTTTGTTTTAAAACTTTATTTGTTTTAGTAAAAAACATGACTGATAAAGTAATCTTAGGAACTCCATTTATATTTTTATTATATCCATTTACTACATCTAGTGAAGGAATAACAACTCATGTTTTAGGACAACCTGTTACTTTTAAATTTTTATCTCCTCCTGAAATGTTAGAATTAAATCAATTAAAAGATTGTTATATTTCTCACACTATTAATCGATTAACTCGTCATTTACGATTTCTTAAAGAAGAAATTAATTATAAAAGAATTGATCAATAACTAACTGATCCAATTATTATTACCCAAATTAATGAATTTAAATTAAAATTAGAAACAACTGTTTGTTCAACTTTACCTACTGCATTTTGGCATAGGAAAAAGCATGTTGTCACGTTACCATATATTAAGAATTTTAATGAAACACAAATCCCTACTAAATCATGACCTATTCAAATGAATCATGAATTACTTGAAATGTATAAAAAAGAAATTAATGAACTCTTAAAAAATAGAATAATTAGTCCAAGTAAATCACCGTGGTCTTGTCCTGCTTTTTATGTTAATAAAAATGCTGAATTAGAGCGAGGTGTCCCTCGTTTAGTAATCAATTATAAACCATTGAATAAAGTTTTAGAATGGATTCGATATCCTATTCCTAATAAAAAAGATTTGATTAAAAGACTTAGTCAAGCTGTTATTTTTAGTAAATTTGATTTAAAAAGTGGATTTTGAAAAATTCAAATTCACCCTAAAAATAGATATAAAACTGCTTTTACTACACCTTTTGGTCACTATAAATGGAATGTAATGCCCTTTGGATTAAAAAATGCTCATAGTGAATTTCAAAATATAATGAATGATATTTTTAACCCATTTAGTAATTTTTCTATTGTCTACATTGATGACATATTAATTTTCTCAAAATCAATTAGTGAACATTGGAAACATTTAACTACATTCTTTTATACTATTAAAAGCCATGGTCTCGTCATTTCTACTCCCAAGATTAAATTATTTCAAACTAAAGTTAGATTTTTAGGATACGATATTCACCAAAATACCATTTTACCTATTAGTTGTTCCATTGAGTTTGCGTCTAAATTTCCTGATGAAATTTTAGATAAAACCCAATTACAACGGTTTTTAGGATCCTTAAATTACATTGCTGAGTTCTACAAAGATCTTAGGAAAACTTGTCAACCCTTATTTGATAGGTTGAAAGATAACCCTCCTCCTTGGTCTTCTATTTATACTTCTATTGTTCAACAAGTTAAACAATATGTCAAGTCTCTTCTTTGTCTTGGTATTCCTACTGACAATTCATTCAAAATTATTCAAACTGATGCTTCTAATATTGGTTATGGTGGCATTCTTCTTCAGAAAGTCACTCTTCAATCATCTGAACAAATTGTTCGTTATCATTCTGGTGTCTGGAATAAAGCACAATTAAATTATAGTACTATTAAAAAAGAAATTTTATCTACTGTTTTGTGTATTACTAAATTTCAAGATGATATTTTGAATCAAAAGTTTTTACTTCGTGTTGATTGCAAATCTGCTATATATGTTTTAGAAAAAGATGTTCAAAACCTTGCTAGTAAGCAAATTTTTGCTCGTTGGCAATCTATTTTAAGTATTTTCGACTTTGATATTACTTACATCCCTGGTTGTCAAAATTCCATTCCTGATTTTCTTACCCGTGAATTTTTACAGAGAGGATAGGATGGTTACTCCTTTTATTACTTTCCATAAAACCCATATCACCCATTATCGCACTCTTATTCGCCAAACTGCTTACCGCATTGCCAGACTAAAATTAGCCTGAAAAACAACTAAACGTGCTCAGTATATTAATTACCATCAGATTCAAGCTCGTCGCCATTTACTTGCTGATTATTACAACTGTTTGGATTACCATCAACAATATTTAGACCTTCTAAGTGGTTGTTAATCTTCGTTGCTAATCTTTATTTCTTTTAAACAGATGTCTCATCCACGGCCTCCTTCTAGAGCCTTGGTCCCTTCCAGTCAGCCTTTTGTTCCTCTCCCTCTGGAGCTAGTAACCCAGTACCATCCAATTGAAATGATAAACCGTTACCAGGTTCTTGGTAACATACCTAAACCTAGCTACACATCTGCTTTGGCTATTGATCCTTTTGCTTCTTCCAGCCAAGCAGTGACTCCATATCCTCCTAATCCTATTAAAATAGCCCGTTCTAATTATGTTAAATCCACCACTACTAATCTCTTCTTCAAAGAACCTAGTCATCCTAAGAGTCAATCTGTTAATAATCTTGCTAAATCCTATTTTCTTCCTGGATGGCATTTTGTTCCAATGCATCCTGAGAAAACAATCACCTATTACAAAGACATCCTATATAACCATCAATCCATTTTGATTAAACCTATTTATGATCACACTTACACTAGTAAAGTTGTCTACCATTCTCTCTATATCCATTACATTGTTTCCTTAGCTGAATGGGGATTGTAGACACCCCATTTTTGACCGTCCTCAAGACTTGGACGTCACCGCTTGAGCACTCGGTGATTATCCATGTTTGTGTTCATTTGGAGTTCTCGGAGTTCTCGGCTACGCGCCTTGCCTCAGGATCTCCGAACTCGACTGTTTTGTGTCTGGTTTTGCACCAAACACTTGTGTTTTGCCTTGGAAGAGCAGAGAATGCCTTGTGAGGCATCCCCACACACCACCGGCACTAGCTAGAGGCCACTGGCTGGTTTTTCTTGCCACCGGCAATGTACATTGCCGGTCGGAACTCTTTGTTGCCGGCCGGCAGTCATTTTTGTCAAAATGACATTTTTTCCCAGCCGACTACTGTTCAGCTGCTTTTGGAGATATTTTCAGACAGCTGTATGGCTTTGACTTCCCCTCCATACACGTGTATGGAGGGATGCACTTCTTGTCTTGCTTAATGCCTAAGCTTACAAGATTGCCTCCTCTATAAGAGGAGGCCTTCCCCCTTGGCTTTAGGGTTGGCTTTTTAGTGAGAAAACAACTCAGAGCAAGCTCTGGTTTTAGGGTTTGAGTGCCATTCATATCCTATCTCTATATCTCCTTTGTGTGTGTTCTAGGTGCTTTGTGTCTTACTATTGCACACAAACACCTAGTCTTTCACTTTTTCTTGGTTTCTTCAAGGACCAGAGCTTGTTCTTGAGTTTTTTGACTGGATTTGAGCCGAAGGAAGCAACAAGATCAACATTTGTGAAGAAGTTCTTCAAGGGTAAGAAACTAATCCTTTTTACCCCATTTTTGTTTTGTATTTTTTCCTATCTTAGAATTGTTTTTAAGCTTAGTGTTTAATACAAAAAAGTTCTATTTTTAAGCCCTCTTAATTTTTTGTTAAGGGTGTTTTGTGGTTTGGGTGTGTTTGACCACCCTTAGGCCTTGAAAGGCCTCATTTTGTGCCATTTTGTGCAAGTTTCGAGACTTTGGTGTTTGGGCCTCTTCACCACTGAAATCTTGAGGGATTTCAGTGGTGGAGATGGTGCCTTGAAGTCTCCAAAAGGGGAGGGCCACCCCCTCTCCTTGTTGTCCTTGAAAGGGACCATTTTTGGTCTTTTAAGGAAGCCTTTGTTCAAGTGTGTGTTGATCATGTCTAGGCTGCATCTCATGCTTATTATGCCATAATATAATCATGTTGTGTGTTGGTTTTGGTGCTCCATACATGTTTAGTATAGTTGCCATGTAATGCCTTGTAATTCCCTTAACATGTCTTATGTTGTTAGCCTTTGTTCGAGCATGATTTAGGCTTAGACTTATGAATGTTTTGTGCTTATTTTTCCATGCTTTAGGTCTGTCCATAGTCGTTTGGATCGATTTTGGCATGTTTAGTATAGCTCCTTTGCATTTGTGGCTTGCCGGGCTTGTGTGCCCCAAGTGTGTGAATGTATGGCATGTGTTGATTGCATCTTTTTGGTGGTTTGGAACCATCCAACATGTAATTTCAGTCCCTTTGGCATGCCCATGTGCTTGCCTTAGTTGCTTCCATGTTGCTTTGAAAGCATGTGTTGTATGCCCTATGTTTTGACCATTGTGCATACCTTTGAATTTGAGCCACTTAGATGCCATCTAAGTAGTCCCTTGGCCTTGTTTTAGCATGCTAAAAATCTATTTTTAGTTGTTTAGTGCATGCCATGTTTGTTGTGTTAAGTGTGCTTCATGACTTGCCTCAAGTACTTGGACTATGCTTGCATGCTTATGTTTGCTTCATTTGGCTTGGTTTGGCACCACATTCTAGCATGAATTTCAGAGCTTATATTGCATGCTAGTTGTCCATGATATCCCCTTTCAAGTGTGCTTGGAAGTTGCTTGTTTAGTGCCTAAGTGTTGGTCCAACTTACTTGCATGTGTGCATGTGTGTTTAGCCCTCATTTTTGGGCATTTTGGCTACTGATTTTGGGCCTATTTGGAGTCGCCTAAGTCATGTTTAAGTCCACCCCTTTGCTTGGCTTACATGCTTTCCTTGCATGCTTGCTTGTATATTTGTATAAATGCCTTGCATTGTCCATATTGCATGCATGCCAACATGTCTAGGATAACATTGCATTGTGCATGCTTGGCCTCTTGAAGTGAGTGTGATAGAGGTTAGGACCCTTTGGTTTGATTGTCTAGTTTGCATTTCATTTGACATGAAAATTGCACACTTGATTCTTTGGGCCATCATGCATGGAAATGCGTGATTGGTGGCCCGAGAATAGAGGCACATCTTCCTTTGAGTCATAAACATGATAAGGAGTGTGTTTGGTGCATACATTGCTTGAATAACATTGCCATGCAAGATTTTGCCCTCTGCTGCTGTGAGTTGCAGGTCCTGCAGGAATTCATTGCCGGCCGGCAATGTTTAGTGCCGACCAGCAATCAATTATCAGCCGATGGATGAATTCTGTGCCGATGGCCACATATAACAGCCGGTGGCTATTCTGTTTAGCCGGTGGTGATCCCCAGTATCCAAGGAAGTAGTTTTGAGACTTTGGCAGTTCTCAGAAGGGCAAGGCACGGAAAACAGAGGCAGTCTAGGCATGGCAGTGCAATTCCGAGCAAGACCCGAGCACGTGCTGCATTTGGCTCTCCTCCCGAGGCGGTTTACTGTTTTTCTTAGTTTAGTTAGTTTGTCAACTAATTAGGAAATTTGTAATATTTAATTAGCTTGCGTAGTTAATTATTTGCATTATTCTTTTGGTCCCTCCGAGCGAGGGCAAATCTGTAATAAGTGTGGGTGAGTGGTGTGTATGTCTTCCAACCCCCATTTCTTTCTCTCTTTTATTTACCTGCTTTTAATGGTAGATTAGGGCACGTTTATTTTAGCATAACTTATGCTATGCATGCGTGCATCCATACATTTGTCTTGCATGCACCGGGTTCGGTACATCATACAAACCGCATTGTATCTTCAATTTCCAACTCGAATATATGCACCGAATGATTGCATTTCACATGCCATTTTAGGGTTAGCCGAGCCTATCCTAATCACATCCTGTATGCGATGCATTAGTCATTCTAACATGAACTAGGGCATGTATTTTTGCTAACTAGTTTGTTGTTTTGGCACGGAGTACGATGTAAGTATTTATGCTTTAGCATATCGCGTGCATGTGAATGTTGACCATGTGGCTAAGTGCTTATATGAGATAAACTGTTTGAATGCCTGTGGGTGGAGGTTGGATTGCTTGAGTTGGAAAACTCGTTGAAATCCGTGTTTTAGCCTACTCGTGAGTAGCAAATTCCGAAACGCTTTCAAAACGAACGGATATGCAATGTTTATTTCCAAATTAGGCAATCTAGTCTATAACTTGTTTGCTGCGCGCATAACATAGTAATTCTAGGCTAATAATTGGAATAAGAGCATGTAATGTTTTAAAAAACGGATATCACGGTTAGTAGAGGCCGGTCTTCGAACCAGGCGAAAGGGGGTGCTCATAGCTGACCTTCCCCGATCGTACCCAAGCTCCCGAGCCAAGACAACTTTGGTGATGACGGACATGTGGCCTTTGGCACCGAGTCAGGGTGTCCTAAATTTCCCATTTTAAAATATTTAGGTGGCGACTCTGTATTTGGCAAAGCAGTCGATGTTTGGCACTACTTTTCAAAAAAAAATCTGTTTTCTCAAACGATTTGCTAGAGTTCGACTCTTTGGTTCAGATTACGAACCGCAACAAACAAAACAGGGGAGTCCGAACTGTAGAGCGAAGGCCCAAAGGGCGCGTCTATAGTTTCTAGCGACTCTGCTGGGGATTTAGAGAGCTTGACTCGAACTCGTGATATCCTATTTTGATTACACCTATGTGTTTCTTTGCATTACATGTGCATTGGTGCGCCTAGGACGCCGTGTTGGCCATCTGCTATTCCTGAGCGGTTTGCTGGAGGCTTGTCTTGTCAAGGCATGACCATAAGGCTGACCGGTTGCGGGCTCTGCCAGTATGGGAACACAAACCCCGATTTTACCGGGGCACCCTTTTCGACCATTCGACCTAGGGCATATCGAAATCTATAGTGACCATTCCACACTAGGACAAGTTGCTTACCCGATATAGGTTGTTTGAAACCGCTGTGTGCGTAGTGAAACCCTAGCTCCTGACAAAATAGGACAGGGAAACCCTACCCCAACATAGGGGTGTATTGGCTCTCTTTTACCTGTTATGTGCTTTTAGAGTGTATCTCTGCAGGGAACGCATATATCAGTTTGCAAGTTTGGGTATCCGGCCTGAGGACACCAGTATCAGTGTTGTTGAGAATCAGTTGTGTCTGCGGGTGTCAGTTCAGTTTTGAATAGTGATTACGGGAACGGTGTTGATAGAGTGCAGTTGTTTGACTACACCCGTGTTTGATCTGTTTGAGGCTGAAATATTGCTTGTTTTCCGTTTCAGTTCAGAGATTCAGAGGGTCAATCCAGAATAGCTAGTGTCTTCTCCTTGCTGAGGCAGGACTGAACATGATGCAGAACTCAGAAGAGATCGTGGTCATGACGGCCGCGTTGAGTTAAGAAATCACCCCACAGGATGAGACTACTGTTGACATACTGCATCCACCCAGGTCGCCTACCGCACATCCAATTTGGACCCCTCAACTATATCAGGCTCGCGAGCCTACTACATTTGAACTAATGGGAATGATAGGTGATCTTCAAAGATCTGTGGCGGATCTCGCCTATGGGATGTCTGTTTCGCCACCAGCCGCACCATATGCCGGAGGCTTTATACCTCAAGAGCCCCCGCTACTGGGACGAATTGTAATTGAACTCAGCCAACCGGAGATGGCCTCCAGCTATGGCAACGACGCATCAAACCAAGTTCTAAATCAGGCTGAGGCCAGAGACAAAGGCAAAATGAAGGCAGATGCCGACCCTATCGAACAACTGCTGTGGGCAGTAGAGGCTTTGAAAGCCGGGGGAATGAATAAGCAACAGATATCCGCAGTTATGTCAAAAGCTGTGGAGGATGCTTTCCCCACTCCGCCTGAGGGCAATTCCAGTCAATCAGAGAATCGGGATAGGCCCCGTCATGCCAAAACAGTTCTTCCCTCTCCCAACCTTGCATCTGGAAAGGACCAGAAATCCAAGGCCGCACCCGCCGATCCGTTCGGTAGTGCATCTAGCAAGAGTGCTCAGGCTCCAAAGTACCTGCCCCGAGGCCGCAGGGTATTTCATGCTCTCTACATGCCATTGTCCAAGGCACTTCAAATCCTTGCCGAGAGGGGACACCTTAAACCCCTGGAGCCTCGGTCTCTCCCGAAGAATCTCCCTGATACTCATGACCACCTTTCGATCTTGTCGTACCACCAGCAGACTGGCCATGCTACCGACAATTGTTTCCACCTCCGGCACGAGGTGCAAGATTTGATTGACAACGAGGTTATCCTTCCCCCCACCTCGGCAAAGTCCGTCACCGCCCAGTTGTTGGATTTTGAGGATACAGACACTGCGAGTATGTAAGCAGAAGGTGAACCGCCTGTGGGCAGTGCCTGGCACGTTTTTGGATGTGGCGTTTGGCACGCATTTTTGGGCATCTCTTAATGTTAGTTTTGTAAAATCTGACTTGGGTGTCGAGTCAGTCTTTTGTTTTGTTTCGAGTCTGTCTCTTTGTATTGAGTCTGTCTTTTTGCTTACAGGGTCTGTCTTGTTGTAATGAGTCAGTCCCTCTTGTATAGTATACCAGGTGATTTCAGGGTTGTTACCTTAAACACCGTTTCGTCTTATAATTAGTTGTTCTTGCTTTTTGAGTTTGTTTCTGCCGAGGAGCCAGTCATGCCAATAAATCTGAATGAAACAGCTGTGGCTATCACGTTCCGTACTTGTTGCTATTTGAGTCAGCCGTGCCAGAGGATGTGAATGGAACGACAGTGCGTACCGCCTGCTCTCTTATGCCTTGAACATCGTTATAATGACCTAAGCTTTTCATAAAACCCCATTTCGAACACTACGGTGATGAAAAATGAAGAGGAAGTAATTCCTCGGGTTTTGTAAAATTTTGATCATTTTGAGAGAAAGAGAGGCCTGCTAAGCTTTTAATGAATGAAGTCATGCTTGTCGGCGCGAGTACTGAGAAAGATCCTGGTCCGATCCAGACTGGTTCCACACTATCTTCAACGCAAATGATTTGTTGCTTTCTTAAAAACTTTCAAAAACAAAATGTCTTGCGCAGTCTTGCGAAGACCTATGTGGGACCGCTCTTGAGATTGTGCAACCTAGGATCGCTCTCGGTCTCAAGATTCAATTCATCTATTGCAAATTGGAATCCGTTCAAAACGTTCAACAGTGCCATGAAACGCCTGTGTGACCTATTTTGAGGCAGCCCTCGAGCAAGAGGCACTAAGGTCAGATTAAGAAGATCAGATCCCACCAAGCAAGGCTTATGAAGCAGCCATGATGAACTTTTCTGCAAATCAATACAACGGTCATTCTCCTGGATACAGAAAGGCCTCAACCTCAAAACCATTTGGCATGGGCTCGCTACACCTTTTTACCCCTTTGAGAGGCTCGCTGGGCTGAAAACCCGGAAGGGCGGCCCAGGCAAAAATTAGAGCAAAGAAAAAAGAAAAGAGAAAGAGAAGAAAATACAAAAAAGAAGCAAAAAAAAAAGAAAAGAAAAAAATATAGCAAAAGAAATAAAAATGAAAATGCAAAAAGAAGTAAAAAGAAAAACATAGCTCGCAAGGTCGAAAACCCGCATTGGGCACCTTGGCAAAAGTTAGAGCCTAAACAGTGAAGGTTAAAATACCCGAGTGTACCTTGACCGGAACTACGTAAGGCTTGATTCCCATGTTTGGGATACGTAGGCAACTTCATCTTGAAGTCCAGCCCCCAACGCTTCCGTAGCGTCCCAGTCCATGTCATGGTTTTGATCACTTGTATCCCCTCCTAATCCGATGTCTCGGTCACAACGGCTGGAACTACGTGATCAACTTCCTTTTGAAGCCCAACCACCAACACCTTCCAGGTGATTGTGTCCATATATTGATTCAGACCGTCTTCGTCTCCTCCGCGTCCGAGGGTCCGATCGTCATCAACAAGGACTGGCTTACAGCATGCCGTGGCATCATCCAAACAAGGGGCAACTTTCCATTGCCATACATTGCCACAAGTTGCCCCGAGTAGTCGTCCAAACCAGGGGCAACTTTCCGTCGCCTTATCCCCTTTTAAGCAAGGGGCAATTTTCCATTGCCTCTGATCCGAGGTTGCGCATCTCGAGGGTAAGTTCTATGCTCGTCGAGCATCGACTGTTTGCAAAAATAGTTTTTGAAAATTTTTACTAAAGTTGATTATTTTCTCGAAAACTGTTTCATTTTCAAAATTGGACCATGTTTGGACCCAAAAGGGAGAATTTTCAGTGCTCACAGCCTGACTTGCATGATTTTCAAATAAAAAATCGAATAAGTGTGTTAATCCAACTCTCATTTTTGATCAAAACTGTTTTAGAAAACAAAAAATGGTCAAAATGACGAACTAAGGGCACTATTGAGTCAGGTCTTCTGTCTTTCCCCCGCTAACATGCTTGCCAAGAGGGCACTCTATTCACCAGAAGAAATAACCGTGAGCTAACAGTGTTGGGCGTGAACCCACAACCTCTCGTTTACCTATCAACCACTCTGGGGAGGGATGAAAAATGAGAGAATGAAGAATAGAGAGGAGCAAGTTGAGCGAAAAGTGAGAAAAGGGTTTTGAGAGAAAAACCGAGCAGCCCGAGGGCGGCGATGTGAGTATCACAAATCGAAGGGGGAAATAATACTCGGAGGAACTGGCTTCTCGAGATCTAAGGTCTTTTGTAAACACGTTCGTGTGTCGTGTCTTTTGATTTGTCGGTCTTGATTTTGGCTTTGAGTCTTTTCCGAACATGTCTCGTTATGTTAGGTTGTGTGCCTTTTATTTCTATGTTTGAGTTTGTCTTGTCGTGTTCTGTGGTAGGCTCGATACCCCGGTCGTGAAACCCTTTTCCAAAAATTAATCGTTTGTGCTCAGAGTGCTGTGCCATTCTCTACATCTATGCGAGGCAGGAGAAGAAAAGGAAAAATTTGGAACATCCAAGTGTGTTTCAACTGCAACCGTTTCAACTTTCGTGGTCCGTCTTGTCAGATTGGGACTGTTTGTTCAGGGTTTGCTGTGGGCAGAATGAACCGAGCGCTGTGTTATGGGTTGTATGCAGATCGATCCCCAGTAGAGTATGGGCTGTCTATTCAGTTTGAGCAGTGGTTTGTATGAGTTGTTTTGCTGATTAATTGGTTGGTTATCTGATTACTACAGTACAATTGCTCAATTTTCAGACAACAGATCATTATCATTTACATTTGAGGTGTAATGTGATGCAATGCAGTGCAAAGTATGAAATCTTGTGAGATATATCTGAGAAATGTACAAATATAACACTTTTTCAGACAAAAAGTTTGTTTAATTTCATATCATCTTTTTCAAGTACATAGTTTTGGAAACAAAAATCTGCCTGCGGCAGTACAAGGTAACCTAACTACAAAAAGAGAAAAGTACAAAGAAAACAAGCAGAAAAAAATAGCAAAATCTGGAGCAGCATCGGTGGTCTCTCGCCTAGGGATCCGTCCTCGCCCTCTTCCTGGCGAAGCCAGAGCATCATCATCGAGCATCGCCGTCCGAAGCCCCGGTCTCCTCCGACGACGACCCCGCCTCCGCCTCTGTCTCCTCCTCAGACTCATCGTCTGGAACTGGAGCCCGCGAGCTGCTCCCGACGTAAGTGCGTCCCCCTCTGGTACGGGGATATATCCTGCCATCCCGAGTAGAAATGGGAGGTCCAGTCGGAGCGCCACCCACCGAAGGAATCGGGAAGGGAGGTTGAAAAAGCATAAAAGGCAAATGCATCAGTATAAATGGGCAGTTTATCAGTGTAGAATGCAATGTATGAATACAGTGTATGAATGCCGTGAGCAGTTTATCAGTGTAGAATGCAATGTATGAATACAGTGTATAAATGCCGTGAGCAGTTTATCAGTACAGAATGCAGTGTATGAATATAGTGTATGAATGCCATGAGCAGTTTATCAGTGTAGAATGCAATGTATGAGTACAGTCTATGGATGTCGTGAGTAGTTTATCAGTGCAGAATGCAGTGTATGAATACAGTGTATGGATGCCATGAACAGTTTATCAGTGTTAGTGTTGTGCATCAGATTATGCCAAGCAGTTTGTGTATGGTTTGAGGCTATGGTCGGAAAAAACATACCGGAATGCCATAAAGGGCCAAGAGGTCGAAGGTCCGCTGCAGCATCCCCGTCATGGAGGCATTCATCTCCAGTAACTGCCGGGTGTACCCAGAAGACGCCTGCAAGTATTAGATGCATCAATATGCTGTGGAATATCAAATAAACTGAAATGAAAAGACTGTGCAAAAATGCAGTAATACATACCGGAGGTAAGTCGGGGACACCGACAAACTCGTGACCGGCCGGCGGAGGAGCAAAAAGGATCTGGTAGATCGCCCCATCCTGCCCTCGGAAGGTCAGCAAAGTAGGCAAAGCGGGCTAATTGGGCTCCCGTCCTCGCTGGACTCCGCCTCTGCTGCGGACTCGAGCCCTCATCGGCGCTCCTCCTCCAACCCCGCTCCAGCCGCTGGCGCCGCTGGTCTCTCTCTCTCAGCTCGGCGACCACCGCTCAGAGGCCGCATCAGGAAGGTCCGGACGTACTCCGAGTAATCGCCCTCGTCTCTGAAGTCCTCTACCTCCCAGCCGATGGTGTAGTCCGCCATCTGCTCGGCGGTGAAACGCTCGGTATCCCTCATATGCTCAGGAGGGTGCACCGGGACTGTTTGCTCAGGTAAGCCAGTGGTCCGACGCAGAAGCGCTTCGCCAGTACCAAGCCCGACAGACTGGGCCCTCTAGCAGAATCCGGTAACGCGAGGTCTCAACGGCACCGGCAAACCGATCTCGCATCATCGCTGGCAAATGAGCCCAAGGCTGCCAGGTGATCTGAAATTGAAATACAGTTTGTTACCTACTGATATTACAAATACACAGTGGAAAAGTGAAACTTAAATGAACTGCAAGTAAAACATACCTCGGCGGGGGTGATGGTGTCGAAGTAATGGCGGAAAAAACTGAATGTCTCCCGCGGCCTCCGGGTGCATCGCCCGTCAAAACGACGTGAAAAAGGGACAACCAATGGGGTCTCCGCCTCCGGTACGGGAGCGAGCCTAGGGAAGTAGGCATAAACCCACAACTGCACGGTGAATATCAGAATGTTTATCAGATAAAGCAGAATACAGAATAAAGTAGAAATAACAGGGCCGTGCGTTGTGCAGTGTATTGAGCAGAGTGTACGATGTATGCGATTATCTGACAAGTGTAAAGCGAGTATGTGTGTGCGTATTATACGATTATCTGATAAGTGTAAAAGCAGACTACGATGTGTGCGATGTCTACTGAAAGTACAAAACGAAATGAAAAGCGAGAAGAAATGTACCTCCCAGACACGCCCGGTAGCCCCCGAACAGCATCCGCTCATGAGGCCGAGGCCGAACATGTATCCGTGAAAGTGGCGAGCGGCGCCACCCGATCAAAATGCAAGATGTCCCGCACATCCACCAATCTGTTGAGTAAGCGAGAAGCCTTTGTGTTCGCCCGGTCGGCGAAGATCGTCGTCCCAAACAGAACATCGAAGCAGCGTGCATGCATACCTCTCCATGACCTCTGAGTCATCGAATTGCGTCAACAAGAAGAAATTTGGACCGAATCGCACCTCGAACCAGGAGTACCGGACGAAGCCAGGGCGCGCGAGAGGCGGTGCTGCGCCAAGTAAGTAGAGCTGAGCTGCGGTCCACTCATCCATAGCAATATCAAAGGGGATCGGATCACCCCCTACCCTGATGCCGGTGAGCACCGAGAAATCGTAAGGGGTCATCGTCATGTCCCCGGTCGCAGATAAGTGGAATGAATCGGTGGTGTCCCACCACCTCTCCACCAGAGCGGCAAGGAGAGGCCTGCAGGTAGTAAGCCTGGAGAGTCCCCTGCAGAAGGCGTCGAAGCCAGCCTGGTCGACAATGTGGCGAACTGCGTCGGGAAGCTCGGCGTACCACTCGTGAGCGACGGTGTTCCCATACCTGCGGATGGTATGGAAATCTCCCTGTTTTCAAACAAATAGTTGCAAAGCAGTATGAAATGTACAGTTTTGAATAAACGGTCAAAATCAGTGCAAATGTAGCATGCGTGCGAGTTTTTCAGATTCAAACAGATACCGGGTGCCGGTGTGTTTACAGTGAACTACAACATATGATTCGTCAGTGGCCCAGTGCAAATGTAGCATGCGTGCGAGTTTTTCAGATTCAAACAGATACCGGGTGCCGGTGTGTTTACAGTGAACTACAACGTATGATGCGTCAGTGGCTCAGTGCAAATCTAGCATGCGTGCAAGTTCTTCAGATTCAAACAGGTATCGGGTGTCGGTGTTTGTAGTGAAATACGGTGTGTGCCGTGGTTTGATTGGTTTACGGCTAGTGCAGTGTGTGTGCGTGTTGTTCTTAAACAGATATCAGTTGCAAGTTTGTTTGTGATCAACTACAACACACAATACATCAGAGTATCAGAGCTAAAGCAATTACAGAATCTAATCGGCTGTGGCAGTTGACAGTTAAAAGGTTCTACAGTGCAGAAAAATAAAGCAGAGAAAGAAAGTTACCTCGGAAGCGCCAGAGGATAGGTGAGAGGTAGGCTCGCGAAGCAGTAGCTCGGGGTCCAACGCCATGTCGAAGTTCCTGAACTGGCGTAATCCGTCGGGTGGTAGAACGTGGATCGCCGGCCGGTAGGTCGCCGGGTCGAAAGGGCGCTCGCTCAACGGGAGGAGCTCGACCTCGGGATCCATCTCGTGATCCGAGGGAGTCCCACCGCGTGGAAGGTCGTCGGCCATGTCAAGGGTGATGAGAAAATGGTCGAGGGATGAAAATTGGCTCGGAATACGAAGAGTCAACTTGAAAGTCAACCCCCGGGAGGGTGGAAAATGGCCAGAAAGGTCGGGATAGGAAAAAGGTATGGAAATGAAGAGGAAATCGAGGGGAACAAGTCCCAAAAAGGCGAAAATGGCAAAGGGAGCGCCGAAATGAAATTTCAATCGGTCGAAAATGTCCGAAGCGCGATGAACTTTGCGAATCGGACGACGAAAATGGCGCAAGAACCCAAGGAAACGGAAAAATGAGGAGAGAAAAAGAGCTCTAGAGAGAGAGGGTGTGATTTTCGGCTAGAGGGAAAGTGAAAGAATAGGGTTTAAAACCCTATTTTAAAAGACCCGAGGTGAAAAGTCGAATCTGCCCCGACTCAGCAACTTTTTGCCGGTCGGCAACATTTTGTGCCGGCCGGTAGAATATTGTGCCGATGGAATTTATTTTCAACCGGTGGCCAGCCGGTGGCCTCCTAGCCTAGCCGGTGATGTTCCCACAACCTTGTTTAGGCCATATGAGTGGTTTATGGTCTTCATAGCTCAAGAAAGTGCAAAAAAGTGTATCTCCGATGCTCTACCGGCATCCGTTTTGACCTCGGACCATGTCTTCTGTGCGTGGCACTCAAATTCATGCAATGTTGTATCTTTTCGTATCCTTTTGTCTTTCATAAGATTCAAAAGTTGCCCCATGTGCGTTGCACGCATTCATCGCACTACTTCGGTGCATTACATCGCGCCATCATGCACCTCGCAGTTGCATTGTTATGCACGTACTACACACGTTGTAACACGCACCCCTTGCATTGTCATACACATCTCGTATGCATTGTCATTGCATTTTTATTATAAGCATTGTCATGCATTTCAAATACATACGTCGCCTCGTGCGTCGTTCGCGTTGTTATACATTCCCTTACCATGCATCGTCATGCATTCCGAAACACGTGCGTTGTTATACATTTAAGTCCATCTGCATTGTCTTGCATCTTATGAGGCATGCGTATCTCATTTGTTACATCTTACACTCCATGTGGCATGCGTGTCACATTGGCCTCATTCCCATTGGCACGTGTATTCCATTTGCATTGGCATGCGAGTCTCATTTGCATTAGCATGCATGTCTCACTTGCATCGACATGCGTGTCTCATTTGCAGTATCTTGCATTCCTTTTGTGACTCACGTGGTCTCGCTCGTCACGTCCTTTTGTCTTTCCTCTCTCGTGTGTACTACGCTGAGAGGCTTTTGTCTTTCCTCTCTCGCGTGTACTACGCTGAGAGGCCTTTTGTCTTCCCCCTCTCGCGTGTACTACGCTGAGAGGTTTCTTTTTTGCTTTGCTTTTTCCTCTCCTGCGTACGATACGCTGAGGGATGTTGTGTTTGAGACTCCGGGTGTTCTCGGTAGTCGCTTTTAGCCTTCTTCGTGTAAGGCGCCGTGAGAATTGCTTAATTCTCTTAATCCTTTCTGCATGAGATGTAGTTTGGTTCATATTTGCTTGCTTGCACAGCATTCGCTTAAAATATTGCGTATGTCATGCATCATTAATACTATTGCATATGTCATGCATTTCAAAAAAAATCAAAAAAAAACAAAACAAACAAACACATGCATATGTCATGCATCATTGTAAATATTGCGTATGTCATGCATCATTGTAAATATTGCGTATGTCATGCATCATTGTGAATATTGCATATGTCATGCATTTCAAAAAATCCAAAACCAAACAAACAAACCATGCATATGTCATGCATTTCGTTGTAATATAGTGCATATGTCATGCATTTTCTGTAAACATCCATCTATATTGCATTTTAGTTGTATGCATCTACCGCATCATCTTCCATCTATGGCTTGCACCTTTCCTTGTTGAGCTTGGTCTGGTATGTGCCTTTACTTTTCACGTTGAAGCACAGTTCTGCATGTGTACGCGCCTATTCCTTGATGAACTTGGTTTGAGGGTGGCGGCACCTTTTCTGTGTTAGACATAGCTTGTACGTGTATATGCCTTTCCTAGGAAAAATACGGTTTTGGCTACACGCCATATCCATTTCTATTACATTGTAGTGTAATTATTGCATCCAGCATTAGGATCATTATTCTTTCCCTAGCGGGTTGTCACCCCACTTATGTCACTCCACCTAATACTTGTTCTTATGTCCGTCTACATCACTCATAGTTCAGACATCGTTCTATGGTAGACTGACTCGTTACTTCCATCAATCTATTTGACATATGTGTAGTTTCGAACCGCTCATGATTGAATCATGATTCAATTGCTCTGCATCTAGTTTGCCTTGTGTCAATTGCATTGCATTATCATTTGCATTGTTTATACTTAGTTTTGTATATATTGCATATCATTTTGCATTTGTCATTGCATTGTCATGCATATTGTTAACAATATCATACCTGTTAAGTTTGCTTTCTTTGCAAGCACGATATTGTATGTACGGTTCATTTGAAGCCGGTGCAACCGGACGAGCCGCACAGGTATTGTATTCTCCGAGTGAGACGTATTGAGAATTGCATAATTCTCTTACATCATTTCTGCATTGTAGTGTAGTCTGGTGTATGCTAGCTTATAACTGTTGCATGCGTGCTTCATTACAGCTTTCTTTGCATGATCATAAGTTATGCTCGGCTCCTTGCATTGTCTTGCATTTTGCCCTTGCCTTCGGGCGCATACCTTGTTTGTCTTGCATGTTTGTCCAAGTCTTCGGTCTTGTCAAAAATGGGTCGTCTCTGGGCTTTGATATTCACTCCCGTCATTGTTATGACTTTCGAGTTTTGTCAAAGAGGGGCAACTGTAGACACTCCATTTTTGACCGTCCTCAAGACTTGGACGTCACCGCTTGAGCACTCGGTGATTATCCATGTTTGTGTTCGTTTGGAGTTCCCGGAGTTCTCGGCTACGTGCCTTGCCTCAGGATCTGCGAACTCAACTGTTTTGTGTCTGGTTTTGCACCAAACACTTGTGTTTTGCCTTAGAAGAGCAGAGAATGCCTTGTGAGGCATCCCCACACACCACCGGCACTAGCTAGAGGCCACCGGCTGGTTTTTCTTGCCACCGGCAATGTACATTGCCGGTCGGCACTCTTTGTTGCCGGACGGCAGTCATTTTTGTCAAAATGACATTTTTTCCCAGCCAACTACTGTTCAACTGCTTTTGGAGATATTTTCAGACAGCTGTATGGCTTTGACTTCCCCTCCATACACGTGTATGGAGGGATGCACTTCTTGTCTTGCTTAATGCCTAAGCTTACAAGATTGCCTTCTCTATAAGAGGAGGCCTTCCCCCTTGGCTTTAGGGTTGGCTTTTTAGTGAGAAAACAACTCAGAGCAAGCTCCGGTTTTAGGGTTTGAGTGCCATTCATATCCTATCTCTATATCTCCTTTGTGTGTGTTCTGGGTGCTTTGTGTCTTACTATTGCACACAAACACCTAGTCTTTCACTTTTTCTTGGTTTCTTCAAGGACCAGAGCTTGTTCTTGAGTTTTTTGACTGGATTTGAGCCCAAGGAAGCAACAAGATCAACATTTGTGAAGAAGTTCTTCAAGGGTAAGAAACTAATCCTTTTTACCCCATTTTTGCTTTATATTTTTGCCTATCTTAGAATTGTTTTTAAGCTTAGTGTTTAATACAAAAAAGTTCTGTTTTTAAGCCCTCTTAATTGTTTGTTAAGGGTGTTTTGTGGTTTGGGTGTGTTTGACCACCCTTAGGCCTTGAAAGGCCTCATTTTGTGCCATTTTGTGCAGGTTTCGAGACTTTGGTGTTTGGGCCTCTTCACCACTGAAATCTTGAGGGATTTCAGTGGTGGAGATGGTGCCTTGAAGTCTCCAAAAGGGGAGGGCCACCCCCTCTCCTTGTTGTCCTTGAAAGGGACCATTTTTGGTCTCTTAAGGAAGCCTTTGTTCAAGTGTGTGTTGATCATGTCTAGGCTACATCTCATGCTTATTATGCCATAATATAATCATGTTGTGTGTTGGTTTTGGTGCTCCATACATGTTTAGTATAGTTGCCATGTAATGCCTTGTAATTCCCTTAACATGTCTTAGGTTGTTAGCCTTTGTTCGAGCATGATTTAGGCTTAGACTTATGAATGTTTTGTGCTTATTTTGCCATGCTTTAGGTCTGTCCATAGTCGTTTGGATCGATTTTGGCATGTTTAGTATAGCTCCTTTGCATTTGTGGCTTGCCGGGCTTATGTGCCCTAAGTGTGTGAATGTATGGCATGTGTTGATTGCATCTTTTTGGTGGTTTGGAACCATCCAACATGTAATTTCAGTCCCTTTGGCATGCCCATGTGCTTGCCTTAGTTGCTTCTTTGTTGCTTTGAAAGCATGTGTTGTATGCCCTATGTTTTGACCATTGTGCATACCTTTGAATTTGAGCCACTTAGATGCCATCTAAGTAGTCCCTTGGCCTTGCTTTAACATGCCAAAAATCTGTTTTTAGTTGTTTAGTGCATGCCATGTTTGTTGTGTTAAATGTGTTTCATGACTTGCCTCAAGTACTTGGACTATGCTTGCATGCTTATGTTTGCTTCATTTGGCTTGGTTTGGCACCACATTCTAGCATGAATTTCAGAGCTTATATTGCATGCTAGTTGTCCATGATATCCCCTTTCAAGTGTGCTTGGAAGTTGTTTGTTTAGTGCCTAAGTGTTGGTCCAACTTACTTGCATGTGTGCATGTGTGTTTAGCCCTCATTTTTGGGCATTTTGGCTACTGATTTTGGGCCTATTTGGAGTCGCCTAAGTCATGTTTAAGTCCACCCCTTTGCTTGGCTTACATGCTTGCCTTGCATGCTTGCTTGTATATTTGTATAAATGCCTTGCATTGTCCATATTGCATGCATGCCAACATGTCTAGGATAACATTGCATTGTGCATGCTTGGCCTCTTGAAGTGAGTGTGATAGAGGTTAGGACCCTTTGGTTTGATTGTCTAGTTTGCATTTCATTTGACATGAAAATTGCACACTTGATTCTTTGGGCCATCATGCATGGAAATACGTGATTGGTGGCCCGAGAATCGAGGCATATCTTCCTTTGAGTCATAAACATGATAAGGAGTGTGTTTGGTGCATACATTGCTTGAATAACATTGCCATGCAAGATTTTGCCCTCTGCTGCTGTGAGTTGCAGGTCCTGCAGGAATTCATTGCGGTAAGCAATGTTTAGTGCTTAACCGGTAATCAATTATCACCGATGGATGAATTTCGTGCCGATGGCCACATATAACACGGTGGCTATTACATTTAGCCGGTGGTGATCCCCAAGATCAAGGAAGTAGTTACGAGACTTTGGCGCTTCTCAAAAGGGCGAAGCGAAAAAGAGGCGATCTAGGCATGGCAAGGTGCAATTCAAGCAAGACCGAAACACGTCTTTGCATTTGGCTCTCCTCTCGAGGCGGTTTACTGTTTTTCTTAGTTTAGTTAGTTTGTCAACTAATTAGGCAATTTTTAATATTTAATTAGCTTGCGTAGTTAATTATTTGTATTATTTTTTTGGTCACTCCGAGCGAGGGCAAATCTATAATAAGTGTGGGTGAGTAGTGTGTATGTCTTCCAACCCCCATTTCTTTCTCCCTTTTATTTATCTGCTTTTGATGGTAGATTAGGGCACGTTTATTTTAGCATACCTTATGCTATGCATACATGCATCCATACATTTGTCTTGCATGCACCGGGCTCGGTACATCATACAAACCGCATTGTATCTTCAATTTCCAACTTGAATACGTGCACCGAATGATTGCATTTCACGTGCCATTTTAGGGTTAGCCGAGCCTATCCTAATCACATCCTGTATGCGATGCATTAGTCATTCTAACATGAACTAGGGCATGCATTTTTGCTAACTAGTTTGTTGTTTTGGCACGGAGTACGATGTAAGTATTTATGCTTTAGCATATCGCGTACATGTGAATGTTGACCATGTGGCTAAGTGCTTATATGAGATAAACTGTTTGAATGCTTGTGGGTGGAGGTTGGATTGCTTGAGTTGGAAAACTCGTTGAAATCTGTGTTTTAGCCTACTCGTGAGTAGCAAATTCTGAAACGCTTTCAAAACGAACGGATATGCAATGTTTATTTCCAAATTAGGCAATCTAGTTTATAACTTGTTTGCTGCGCGCATAACATAGTAATTCTAGGCTAATAATTGGAATAAGAGCATGTAATGTTTTCAAAAACGGATATCACGGTTAGTAGAGACCGGTTTTCGGACCGGGCGAAAGGGGGTGCTCATAGCTGACCTTCACCGATCGTACCCAAGCTCCCGAGCCAAGACAACTTTGGTGATGAAGGACATGTGGCCTTCGGCACCGAGTCAGGGTTTCCTAAATTTCCCATTTTAAAATATTTAGGTGGCGACTCTGTATCTGGCAAAGCAGTCCATGTTTGGCACTACTTTTCAAAAAAAATATGTTTTCTCAAACGATTTGCCAGAGTTGGACTCTTTGGTTCAGATTACGAACCGCAACAAACAAAACAGGGGAGTCCGAATCAGACAAATAAGGCCCAAAGGGCGCTTCTGAGGACCTCCTTCATTTCGAGATTTACCTAACCACTCCCTTCAATATAGTTATTATGACTATATTGATGCTTGGTTCAAAATATTCCTTTACCAAACTGATACATTTAGTCACTCCTGGTTTATTCAATTTGATCAAAAGTTTAAATCTAAATTTCCTACTTGGTTTTTGAGATGGTGGACTTATCATGGCGCCATTTCAGATATCTTTCCATTAACTATCATGGAGCAGGCTAACTATTTTTCAACTGTTTTCTCATATTCCCCACAACAGAAAAAATTTCCTAAACTGCTTATTTTTATATCCAAATTCAAAATTCCTTGGATATTTAAATGGCAATATAGCATTTTTGATGATGTTGTTCAAAGGATACATATGGTTAAATGGTGGGATAACTACAAAGTTTCCCGCATTGTTGAAATTGTGCAAGCTGAATTCCCGGTTAACATTCATGCTCCAACTCCCGCAATGGTTAAAGCTCAGCAGAACCCAACTGCTTCAATCTCCCAAGGAAGCCAACTTCCCACAGTTAATCTTGGAAGCCCAACTACAAGTTCTTCCGAGCCCAAGTCATCCAAGTCAAAGATTAAACCAAAGGATAAAGCACCGTCAGCAAAGCCCAACATTGTTAAGCCCAAATCTGAGGATAACCCAAGTCAAAGGATAAGCCCAAATCCAAATCATCTAGAGATGAGTTACTCAAAATAGCTCATTTACTAGTTGATCAAGCTGAAGCCCAATCAGATTCGGATAACAGTAATTCAGAAGAAGGTTCAGACAATTCAGACTTTTCTGAAGGTTCAACTACTCAAAACCCTTATGGACCCGAGTTTCAAGATGCTCAAGATCCCTATGCCTAGTCAGCTCTGCATTGGATTCCATATATTTACAATTTGGTTTCAATCAATACTCTTTTGAGAAAAGCTGCCATTTTGTATTTAGATTGATTCCATCTGTTAAATCTCCACCGAAAGTAATGAATAGTAAAAAGTCACTATTCACTTTTACTATTCATCACTCAATCAATCTGATTAAAGCTGCATCATCTTTTGTCAATCAACCGAAAGCATCCGACAGCCTGCTTTTGTCCATGTGCTACCAGCTGCTCTCATATTCAACCAATTTACATGCTGCATAGTTCTTTTCTTTCCTATAAAGTGTAATGGTTAATTCATTTGGAGAGGACTAAGAAAAAACAGAGCGAAAAAGAAGTGCTCTTCTGTTTAAACCCTGTTTCTGATTTTCTAGTTATGTATTTTGGAAGCAACTCTTCGCAGTAATTTCCAAAACAATTGTAAGTTATTTTCGATTAAAAGTTATTTTTAAAATGTTTTAATTATATTCTATGTTAATATTCCATCTATTTTATCTTCTTCACTTGTTCTGTATAGCACGTCCTGTATGCTCTTGGAATGTATATAAATAATATATAAATAAATAAAAATAATATTTTTTATGTAAATATTTTTATTTAAATAATATTAAAAAAGAAGTTATCAAGCCGAGCCGAGTCGAGCTCAAGTTTGAGTTTCATTAATGTTAATGAGTCGAGTCGAGCTCGAGCCCAGTTTCTTATCGAGCCGAACTCGATCTCAATAAACGAGCTCAAGCTCAGCAAAGCTGGGCTTGGCTCGGTTCGTTTGCAGTCCTAATACAAGGTTATGAAAATAGACATAAGAAATTTGAGTACTCCCTTTGTCTTAAAATAATAATGTTTTTTTATAATTTATTTAGTACACTTTAAAAATATTAATTTTTCAAAATTATCCTTTAATAGTATATTTTTTGAAAATATTAATTGTCATAAGTATACTTTTTGTGTTGTCAATGAATTTTAAAAAAATGGTAAAATAAGAAATTCATATTATTTTGTTCATTGATTTTTAAAAAGGAACTAATATTTTGGAATAATAAAAAATAAAATAAGGGACTAATATTTTAGGACAGAGAAGTATAAAATTTCATAATCAACTTTTTAGCATTTTCAAGGCTAAAAAATAGCCAGTATAATTTTGTGTGTAAAATTCAACCCATTTTTACTCAATATATATATATATATATATATTTCCCACTACTAACTTAAATGAGCATTGTTATTAAAGGCCAAAAATTAGAGTTAATTTTTAAGTTCAGTAATATGACAATCAATTATGATATTAAAAGTAACATTTTTTTTCATATATTTTCTAATTATCAACTAATCATATCACTTATATATTATTAAATTTATAAAATGAATCGAAAAAGTCAAGTTATATATAATTTTCTAACTTGAGCTTAAAAACGCCATTTTGGATACATAGATAGCCTTCAAAGCACTCAACAAATCTTTATTTAGAGTTTGCTTTACAACCAAAATAAGTACTTCTAAAATGAAAAGCATATATATATATTACAATCATAGAATATAAGAGAAATGCTATGTATTCTAAATTTTTATTAAAAAAATGTTAGAATTTTAATATATGATATAAATTCAAATTTGGTGTTGTGTGAATCACACCTAAAATAAATTTCATTCATACCATTTAAATTCTCAACACTTTTTTGAATAAAAATTTTGAATATGCAGATGTCTTGAAAAAGCCCAAATATAACTTTCTACGCACAAATCTTCTTGGGCTTAAGCTTGAGAGGAAGGCCCATGGCTGGGTAGGGCAAGGGCTCACGAATGATGGGCTCATTTGGGATCATCTCAGCCCATTCATAATTTGTGACCAAGTGATGGACTAGCAAGAGCAATTCAATCCGGGCAAAATCTGCCCCAGGGCAAATCCGATGGCCCGCTCGAAGGAATGTAAGCATACGGAGGGATCGATCTAGGGTTCTCAAATCTTGATGGGTCGAACTTTTCTGGCTCTGAGAAAATCTTTTCATCCATGTGTGTAGGAGATGTCACCCACATTATCTGCATAGTTAATTATATTTCAATGAAATCGAGTTGTGTGGTTTGAAATACAACATCAAACTTGTTATTATGTTTTGAAAACACAGTTAAAGAAATATTGCTCAACTTAAAACATATTTGTTTTCCAATAAATCATATTTCAGTAAATGAGAATGGTTTCTCCCTAGTCTAGGTGTGGAGCTCTCAAATTGTGCCAAATTAATTATATCATTTAAAAAAATAAAAACAAAAATAAAAAAATGTTCAAGTTTTGTCTACCTCTTAACCTATTTAACATTAGATTTTTTGCTTTTGTTTTACTTAGATTCAATATTGAGTTCGTGAATAGTAAACAAAAAAGTGCTGACGTGACATATCTAAAAGCTTGAACTAGATTTTACAATTCATATCAAGACATTGAACTCTTTGTAAATAACTTGTTAAATACTATAAGCCAACACTATTACATGTTGCATGTGTATGCTTCTAATAATTTGTGTATATAGGACAAGTGAAGTCTCTGTAAGCATATGATAATTTTTCGCAACTCTTCAAGTCAAGACAAAAAAGTGCATGGGACTATACCTGCCAGCCTTTGGGAATGTGAAAACCACCAAAAGAGATGTCTCTGGAGGTACGTTTGAAGTTGCCAAAAACTGGAGGAGTCATCCTCATGAGCTCTTGGGACACTCTCCATGTATACTTCATCATTTGTACATCACTCCATCCAAGCTTTCCACCATTTTCTTCTCTTGCCTTTAGAGCTTGTTTTTGCTCTATCAAAATCCAAACAAAAACACATCATCAAATGCCAAATCATTACACCATGTTTGATCAAACAAGTTTAACTTGCCATCTGACTTGAAGTATAATCGAATTCTTTCAGAGGGTTTTTCAGTCAACTTCCCTAGTTGTAACATACAACTTTTTGTTTGTATGGGCCTGTTGGTGTATATGATTTCAATGATAAGGTGGTTAGATTTATTCTAAAAATGCTAAGAAGATAGAAATTATTAAATACAAAATGAATTACAGACATTTAGTTAATTGTTAAGTCTACATTATGTGAGATCTACAATTACATGAGTATCCATTATTCATTATAGGACAAATTATGCAAATAGTCTATGTACTTTATACGATGTGTCAATTTGGACTCTGTAGTTTCAATTTGCTCAATTTTACCCCTTAATTTAACGGATTGTGTCATTTTAGTCCAATAAATAACGGCTGTTAAGTTAATTTAACGGAAAATCAAACAATGTGTCAATTTGGTCCCTGTATTTTCCGTAATGTGTCAATTTAGTCCCTCTCAAAATCGAGAAAATTGAAACTACTGGGACCAAATTGACACATCGTGTAAAATACAGGAACCAATTTGACACTTTATTTGACTTTCCGTTAAATTAACTTAACAGCCGTTATTTATTGGACTAAAATGACACAATCCGTTAAATTAATGGGCAAAATCGAGCAAATTGAAACTACAAAGACCAAATTGACACATTGTGTAAAGTATATCGACTATTTACATAATTTACCCTTTATTTTATGTTTAGTTTCTATATTAGTAGTATTATTATTTGCAATAACCTTTAGCAAAAATGTTTGGATCTTTTAGCAATAACCTTCATGACGGCAGAAGTCGGTCTCCAAATATTATTTGCAACAATTTTTTTACTTTCGGAGAAAAAAAAATGTTTGGATCCTAATGCTTAATTATAGTATTTTTGAAAAATCACACATGGTTCTCCTGTAGGAAAATTTTATTTGTATAGATATACCTTCCAACACCTTGCTTCTAACCTCAGCATCTCTGGCTAGAAGCCTCAGAAACATGCTTAGAACAATGGTAGTGGTTAAAAGATATTTTACATGCTCAGAATCTATTCAGTATTATTCAATGAATTACATTTGGAGAGATACAGGGTATTTATAAACCATACAAAGTAACTCTAGTTCAAGCTAACTAACATGTAACAACTATTTAACTCTAGTTATACATCAGAATCGCCTAACTAATTTCAGAACAGATTAACTACTCAGAATCGCCTAACAGATTTAGTCACAAAGAATTGCAGTGCTTTGTTGGCGAAGTTGTAGGTGATGCCGATGATGAGGATGGTGCCGATGATGAAGTCAAGTGCTGGCTGAAGCTGTGGCTAGACTTGTTATCATGCCCCCTCAAGCTGGAAGGGATGAAAGAACTGAGAAGCTTGTTCTGCAGATACAAAAACCGAGGAGTAGGCAGTGGCTTGGTGAATAAATCAGCAAGCTGATCCATGGAGGAAACATGCTGAATAAGGAGCTTCTGGGCAGCAACTCTTTCTCGAACATAATGGTAATCAACTTCGATATGTTTGGATCGGGCATGAAACACAGGATTACTGGATAGAGAAATTGCGGACAGATTATCACACCAAAGGATGGGAGCTGGAACTGTAACATGAAGATCAGACAATAGCATGCCTAGCCAACTTAATTCAGCAGCAGTTTGAGCAAGGGCTCGATACTCAGCTTCTGTGGAAGATCTAGACACGGTAGGTTGCTTCTTGGCTGACCAAGAAATCAAATTTATTTGGATCAACAAAACCAATAGGTTGATGCATGTACACCTCTTCCTCTAAAATACCATGAAGGAATGCATTCGAAATATCCAACTGTTTGATAGACCATTGAAAATGAAGAGCCAAACAGAGGAGAAGTCGGATAGTAGGTTGTTTTGCTACGGGACTAAAGGTTTCAAAATAAGGCGAAATACCCACTTGCATCCAATAGCCCTTTTGGTTGGAGGAAGATGGACCAAAGACCAAGTACCTTGTTTGATCAAGGCAGTGTATTCCTCTTTCATGGCAAAGCCCAAGCCTTTGGATTGAGGCCTCTTGATAGGACTAAGGCTCAGTAGGATCAGAAGAAGTGAGAAAACATTGGTGCAGAGATTTTGATCGAGTGATCATGGGATGAATGTTAGGAGGAGAAATAGAAGGGACAGAAGTAGAGGAAGGAATAGGAGGTAAAAGAACAGATAAGGAAGAGATGGGAATTTGAGCCTCAGATTGAGATAGAACAAAGAAGCAGATGAAGGTAAATCAAAGAAGACTAGATGAAGACAAACCAAACAGAGGAAGTCAAATAGAAGGCAGACTAGCAAGGGAGCAATAGCAAATGAACAGAATCAAATTGACCAAAAACAATTGGAATGTGTGTCTTTGAGGAATATGAGACTGGATGATATTTGGGGTGACTGAAGCAGAGATATGGGAATATGTGACTGTGAGGAAATTTGAGGCCGAGGTGGAGCAGAATAATATGTATCTGTGATGGAAGATGGGACTGTGATGATAAGTGTGGGACCGATCTGAAGCGTAAATAGGAGTATGTGACTGTGGGAAAATTTGAGGCCGAGTTGAGCAGACTATCTCAAGCGTAAATGGGAGTATGTGACTGTGGGAAATTGGAGGCCGAAAGGAAGCAGACTAACAACAGGAGAAGGCATGATGGAGATTGATCACCCGTAAAAAAGAACTTAGTTGGGACAAAGAAGGAGAGGCAGATCTTGATGGAGAAGAGGCAAAAGGAAAGACATTTTCATCAAAAACAACATGTCTGGAAACATGAATTTGTCCAAAGAGTGTGATCAAGACATCTGTAGCCTTTGGTAGATGGAATGTAACCAAGGAAAACACAAGGGACAGACCTAGGTTGTAGTTTATGTGAAACATAAGGTCTCAACCATGGATAGCATCTACAACCAAAGGTTCGGAGCATCAGATAATCAGTGGTGATGATACAACATTTCAAAAGGAGTTAGAAAATTGATCTTAGCAGTAGGAAGTCTATTAATGAGAAACACAGATGTGGCAAGGGCATCAAACCAATAGGAAAGAGGCAATGAAGAGTGGTGCATAAGAGCAATGGTGGTTTCTATAAGATGTCTATGTTTCCTCTCTGCAACTCCATTTTGGGCAGGAGTGTGAGGACAACTTAACTGATGTTGGATGCCATGACTTTTTAAGAAATCATGAAACTTGGTGCTAAGATACTCACCCCCATTGTCACTTCTTAATACTTGTAACTGAGTAGAGAATTGGGTTTCAACAAATGCTTTAAATTCCAAAAACTTATGAAAAACCTCACTTTTATAATGGAGAGGAAACAACCATGTGAATTTGCTATAGTCATCAATAAACAACACATAATATTTGTAGGAAGAAACAGATGCAGTAAATGGCCCCCAGACATCAGAATGAATAAGAGCCAATGGTTTATTAATCAGAGAATTAGACAAGCTAAAAGGAAGTCTATGACTTTTGGAAACACAACAATGAGAGCACATTTTATTATCAAGAACAGTGGAACATTTACAGATGAAGAAGGTAACAAATGATGTGTAATAATGTGTCAAGTTTCCTTGAAGAAGGATGGCCTAATCTAAAATGCCAATGAGAAGAATTAATCGTGGATGAAAACAAGCTGGTGATGCGTATGTAAGATGGAGCAAAGACTAGGAAGATGATAGAGACCATGGGAATGGAAGCCTTTATATAGCACCTTCTTGGTACTCTTGTCTCAGTATAATGAACATATCTTTGTCAAAAGTAATAGTGCAATGATTGTCGAAATAAGTCGATGAACAGATATTAAGTTGGAAGAAATGGAAGGTACATGAAGCATGTTTGAAAGATGAAAAGGAAAGGATGGAGTAGGAAGAAGACCTTGACCAAGGTGGTGAATAGGTAAGACAGCCCATCACCAATAGTAACTGGTCATGTCCATGATATGGTTGATAAGAAGAGAGATTGTTCAAGTCATTTGTGATATGACTAGTTGTCTTGAATCTAAAAACCTTTGTAGTCCGAGAGAACTGTCACCAGAGAACCAGAGGTAGACCGATTTGTGTTGGTAAGATAGGCTTGATGAGTTTGAGGCCTTGAAGAGTGAAAAGAAGATGTGTCCAATCTGCACCAACACTCTAATGTCGAGTGATTTGATTTCCCACAGATCCGGCAAATTACTTGAGAAGAATGAGGATGAGATGCAGCAGAGTGTGCGAACAGAATGTGAAGAAGTGGATCGATATCTTGTGTGGCCTTGGCACAAGTAGAAGATCTGCCTCGACCTCGAAAAGGAGCAAGATTAGAATTAAAATTGCCTTTGAAAAATCTACTACCGTTCTTCCTCCTCCTCGACCTCTGTAAGAACCATCTCTAAAGCCACCTCTGAAAGCGATCTTTGGAAACATGATAAGCAAAAGGTAATTCAAGCATGACCTTGTTTAGATGAAGATTCAACATGAATTGCTTCAGATTTTAATAGAGAACATAACTCTTCAATGGAAATGGTTTCAACTCTAGTTCTGATTGCTGTTTTGAATGCATTATATTCGTCAGGAAATCCATTAAGAATCAGGAGAACAAGATCCTCATCATACACAGAGGATGCAGCAAAAGCCAATTGGTCAGCAAGGGAGTTGATCTGAGTCAAATAGGTGTCCATTGTGTTGCCTTTTTTCACAATTTGACCAAGCTTATTCTTTAACTGATGAATATGTGACCGAGACAAAGAGGTGAACCGTTTGAGAAGCACACTCCATACTTCATGACTTGTAGAACAATGCAACACAGAGGTGAAGATAGATGGTGAGAGTGTTGCTGTTAAACAACTGAGAAGATGAGAGTCAATCAGCATCCAATTTGTGTAATCTGTATTTGGAATCTCATGATTTTGTTTATCAATAACAAGGATGATGGACATACAAGTGTGCCATCAACAAAACCGAAATTGTAGTAGCTTTCAAGATGTTGTGAACTTGATTCTTCCGATAATAAAGTTTGTAGCATCAAGTTTGACGATGAAGGCATTCAAATTTGTAATGAGCAATACAAGATTTGAAGGTATGGAAGATGAAGTAGATGATGATATAGTGGAAGCAGAGATTTAGAGATGATTGTGCAGACGCCATTGATGAATCCTTAAGATCGAATGAATGATGAATCCTTCAAGAACTCATGCTCAGAAGAGAAGGCTCGATACCATAAAAGATATTTTACATGCTCGTAATCTATTCAAGATATTCAATGAATTACATTTGGAGAGATACAGGTATTTATAAACCATACAAAGTAACTCTAGTTCAAGCTAACTAACATGTAACAACTATTTAACTCTAGTTATACATCAGAATCGCTTAACTAATTTCAGAATGATTAACTACTCAGAATCGCTCATCAGATTTAGTCACAAAGAATTGCAGTGTCATTCTTGATGAAGTTGTAGGTGATGCTGATGATGAGGATGGTGCTGATGATGAAGTCAAGTGCTGGCTGAAGCTGTGGCTAGACTTGTTATCAGTGGTGTCATGGCTTGCCATCATGAGAGTTACAAAATTGTCAATGATTTCCTCTTCTGGAAGAAGTTCACCATTTTCATCCCGCAGAGCAACAAAGGTTGAGACCATATTGTCATCAGGTCTGACCTTCCCCTCTTCCATTTCTTCTTTCACGATCAATTGGGAGAACAATTTACATATCCGACGCCTCGCATCGCTTTTCCAAATGTGGTCCTGGAAGGTCCAAGGAATTGCCCATGTTCCTTTTATCAAGAACTATAAAATCCGCAAAAGCCGCGTCTTTCTCCTTCCCTTCGCAATCCAAACAAGAGGGTCGCAAGTGACTTTGAATGTGATTCTCTTCATTAGTATCACCCCATGTGTTGAATCCTTCCCATTGAGTTCCTGCAATGGAATTTAGTTCACTTGAAGGTATCTAATTGATTATATTGTTCTTTGATATTTCTTTAGAGTAGTGCTTTTAAAGCCGAGGTTTTAAGATTAACATGGCGAGAATTGATTGGTCAGTGTTAGAGCAGACTGATAGCGTTGTCCAACACCTCAATTAATATCAAGCTGACTAATGGCTTGCATATCATCCTTTTCATTTCTCTAATTCTGTATTTGGTTGGGAATTTATGAAGGGATTTGGAAATGGAAAAGAAAAAGTGTGAAGTTAGATAAAATGTAGGTATATTTTATTCTCATTTTACTTACCTTTTCTCTTTTCCTTTTCAAATTCCTTTCTAAATTCTCCAACCAAACATAACGTAGTAGGGAAGTGTAATTTAAATCAGGTAAAAGGCGTTTAATAGACAATATTATTTTTTTCATTTTTCTAAGGAGAGTGCTTTCAACGTTTGCAAGCTTTAACATGCCGAGCTCTGATTGGTTAGTTTTAGTGTAGACCCAAATACAATGCTGATCAATCATTATTGTTCAACACATCAGTCGATTTCAAGGTGGAGCTATTCAAGCTATTGGCATATCATTTTCTTGTTTCCCTAATGGGAAGTGCAAACCATGGAGCAAAATTATAGATTAATGAACAAAAACACTTTGTTAATCAACCAAAAATAAGCTAATTCCTTAGGCTTTTTCTGACAAAATTTGAATTATTTTCGTATTTAATGAATTTTCTTAAAATATATTTTGGATTGTCTACTCTACACAGATCTTAAAAAAAAAAAAATTAAAAAAAAAAATGATTCGAAGTAGAAAAGAAACTATTTATAAAAAAAAAATCTGAAAAATAAGTCAGCTTAGAGATTTTACTTGGAATAGTTGTTGCTTCACTAGTGAGTCCATTTCACCAACAAAACTTTGAAGGCTCTCGGGTTTGAGAAAGGTCATCATTGCACCCCTAATAAGTTTGTGTCTTGATCCTGTGACCTCAAAGATGCTATGCTTTCCAAGTATGCTACTTAAAGATTGTGGTAGGTTGCTGACAAAGCCATTATCACCCCCACTGAACACTAACTTATTACCAGCTTGCCCAGTGATGACAATCGCCTTTGAACCGATCAATGAGGTCTTAAACACCGATCCATACTTGGTGATGCGGTCTGCGATCCATTGGACTGTTGTGTCTTGCTTCTGAGCCTTGAGAAAACTTAGGGTTTCTCCAACAAATGGAAACCCCAAGGATCCAGGCGGGAGGTTTTTGCGTCGTTGAAGAGAGACTTTGAGCTTGAAGTACGCTCCAAGTAGGGCTATAATGGTCAATAGGATAATAGTTTGAAATGGAAGTTTTGAATCAAGAGAGGGAACTTCAAGGTTAGAAGGAACCTCCATTGTCACTTGGGTATGTAGATGAAGATGCATGTTCGGGTTTATATAGAGAGAAAATCTTAGAACGCATAAATAAATTATAAAATAGTCTTAGAATTAGGGATGAGCGTCATGTTGTGTTGGTAGTATTTGTGTCGTATTAAAATTATTTCAACACTAACTCAATCCATTTATTTTTCATATTATTGTGCTGTGTCATTTTTTATTCATGCTCGATTCATGTTGTGTTAACGTATAATATCAAAAAAAATTATGCTCAGTTAAAAATACCAAGTATATGGCAAACCTACAAATTTTCTTCACTAATTAAATTTGATGAAACTAATTTCTTCTAAATAAACTTATTTATAAAAACATTTAATCAATTTCATTTTCCTATTTTACAGTTTTTTATTCAATTGGATTAAGTTATACGGAGTTTTTAAAAAAAATCTCGTAACACCCTTTAGTGAAAATAGTATCAAAATGTGCAGTTAAGTTTTCATTAAACAGATTACTTGTATCAACTTTTGTTATTTTACTCTAATTTGACTCATATAGTATTCATATTATTAGGTCATATCGTATCCATATTGAAAATTAATAAATCATAACTCACTAACTTTGTGCACAATTCAAATTGGATAAAAAATTATCCCCCTCATGTACACAAGGATAGGTGTTACATTGAACCAAAGGAGCTTTAGCCTAGTTGGCTAACTAGTTGGCTATTAAGTCTCTCTTAAGGGGAAGGTCTTGGATTCCACTCTTAAGAGTAGAATGGGAGAACAATTTTCTTGCAAACTGTATGGGTGTGAGTTTTAACTCTCTCGAGTTGTAATCTACTAATTAATCACTTACTTTCGCCAATCCAAAAAAAAAACAAAAAAGAAGGATGGTTGTTCCGTTGGATCTAATTTTTTATTTTTTATTTTTATTTTTTTCTTTTGGCTTGATTTTAGGCGATTCAAACAATGATACCAATGGATGCTTATAACAGGTTAACAAGAAGCTACAAACACATGTTTTGTCATAATTAAACTCCAACAGCTATGAGTTTGGATAGCTTACATTAACTTTTTTTTTAATATTTTTTTTCCAAAATTTAGTTTACAAATATAAACAAATTCATGGCATAAGTGTCTATGCTTTTGAGTACTGATATTGAATTGTTGATCACTAATTCATTTAAACATTTAAACTTGCTATGATACTATATTGAATTGTTAACTATCAATTCATCTAAAAATTTAAGCTTGATCTAATATCATATTGAATTGTTGACAACCAACTCATCTAAAAATTAGATAGGTGTTAATTTATTATTTATATTTCATTCTCAACAATTGAGATTCAGGTCTTCAAAAAATTATACAACAAATATAATTTAATAATAAATTTTTAACAGGTTAACAAGAAGCTACAAATAATTTTTTGTCATAACTAAACTCCAACAGCTATGAGTTTGGATAGCTTACATTAACTGATTTTTTTATTTTTTTCCCCCAAATTTAGTTTACAAATATAAACAAAGTCATGGTGTAAGTGTATGCTTTCAAGTAATGATATTGAATTGTTGATCACTAATTTATTTAAAAGTTTAAACTTGCTATGATGTCATATTGAATTGTTGACCATCAATTGATCTAAAAGTTTAAGCTTAATCTGATATCATGTTGAATTGTTGACTATTAACTCATCTAAAAATTAGAGAGGTGTAAATTTATTATTTGTATTTTATTCTTCACAATTGAGATTCAAGTCTTCAAAAACTTATACAACAAATATAATTTAAAAAACAAATTATTCATTTTTTTAAAATACAAATGTGATTGAAACATGTGGTTATAACTTTCAGATCTGCTATGCAACTCTCAACTTACTTTTGCAGGTATATCCACTTGTTAAACGAAATTTCAAACCAATCCTCACCAAGGAGGCTGAAAAGGTCATTTCGATCTATTATCAATTACAAAGAAGATCTGCGACGCAAAATGCAGGTTTTAGTGAGACAACAATCTTTTTTATGATTCCTAAACATTATCATTTTGGTTGCTGAAGTCGTGCCTTGTACTGCAGCAAGGACAACTGTGCGTATGCTAGAAAGTTTAATACGACTAGCTCAAGGTACATTTTCTTCCATTTTTAGCATCCATCCAGGATTCACTTCTTGCTTTCACTCCCCGAATGATTATATGACTTGGTGTTGCAGCACATGCAAGATTAATGTTCAGAAATGAGGTCACAAGATTAGATGCCAGCACTGCCATTTTATGCATCGAATCATCAATGACTGCGTTAGCAATAGTGGACAGCGTTGGGAATGCCCTGCACTCAAATTTCACTGACAACCCTAACCAAGAATGTATCCTTGCCACAATTTTGCACAGACAAACACATATATCAACACACATGCATTTGAAAAAGAGATGGCATGTAAACATACATTACATGCATAGATGAGAAATTATGTAATGGATTGAGAGTGATCAATAATTATATTCATAATGTTAATGGATTTACCTGGCTAAGTATTCCATATATATATTATCTTGTTTTCCCTGAAAATGTGACTACTTGACTGTGTTTCGTAGCTATTAAACAGGAAAAGCTGATCCTTGGAATGCTGAGCCGTATCGATGAATTCTCCAACATATATAGTAGGATCAACCAGTGAATGATACTAAATAGAAAGCAAAGGTGTGATGTTTGAAAGTTGATTTGAGTAGTGGAAATCATTATAACTTCTTCCCAACCCTATTGCCTTAGGCCCTATTACTTTTTATTATTCAACTGTTAATTTCACTTTTATCTTTAAATTATTCTCATTTTATTTTTTGGGATTGAACTTATTGGATATTTTTGTTGAAGGATGTTGTATGGGGGGGGTTACTATTATAGATGTGAGGGAATAGTAATCTCACATAAATATATGTCTATACAAAGTTTTATTCATTATTGTTATTTTACAGGTATATAGTAATCTCACATAAATATATGTCTATACAAAGTTTTATTCATTATTGTTATTTTACAGGTATATTTTTTAAGTTAAATCTCACAAAAAAATATGTATATATATATATTTTGCGGCGTTTTACAAAACGCCACTATAGTTTTATTTTTAAATAACAAAAAAGCTATTGCGATGTTTTTTAAACGTCGCTAAATGCCAATGTGACGTCATGTTACAGTTGCCTGCCACATTTAGCGGCGTTTTAATAAACGCCGCCTATACTAATTTACGACGCTTTTAAAGCGTCATAAACTTACAGCGACGGCTGCGTCCTCGGCGTTTGGTAGTAAGCGTCACTAAATGAATTAACGGCGTTTTCCAGACATACAGCGGCGTTTTTAAAACGCCGCTAAAAGTCATTTTTCCAGTAGTGAGAACAGTCTAATTTTTGTTATGAATAATTTACACAAAAATTCAAAAATATTAACAATCGAATTATCGAAATGAGACTTATAATAAGCTTACGGACGCAAATTGGATCCTCCAATTCTTTTAGAGCTGCGGACTCAAGCTAAGTTACATTTTTTTTAAAAACTAATTTAGGAAATTAGTAACCAAAGACACAATAATAAGTTTCTTAAATAATACTCTCTTTTAGCGTTTTATTTTTTCGAGAATTGTAATGCATAATTTTTTAATAGTGCATAAATACAGTAATATATTTTAATTGTGTTATTAGTTAAATGGTAAAATTTTGACCTAATAATCTTGACGTTATGCAGATCAAATCTCCAGAAATTATTTTATGTACTATATCAAAGATTAATGTGTACTATTTTGACATTTTTTTGTTCATGTCTAACTAGTACTATGAACTTATAAGTTCATATCTACGTGTATACTCACATGTTCTAGTATACTATTATTAGAGTGTAGATCTCAAGCTGCCTATCTAATTTGAGATGCACATTTTTTAATATATTTCGGTAATATGAATTGTCTATTTTGTAGGATTATTAAGTAGAATATTCATGTAAAACATAACATAATAGGATATTGATAGTTATGTGTTTAAGGCGTTGTTTGGAGTATTCTAAATAAATGTACTTTTTGACTTTTTAGACTAAAAAGTTGAGGAAAAAAATATGGTTGTTTGGAATAACTTTTTGACTTTTTACGAAAAAATGTGTATTAAAAATTGTATAAATTAATGTATAGGAGAAGCTTGGGCAGAGTAGACAGTACGGTGGACAGAGTAGTGTATAGGAGAAGCTTACCTCCTTTTCGGGCATTGAATTGGACGGTACTGTTCGGCTCGTGGAGGCTCACCACGGGTCCGATTTTGCTAATCGGAACCATTCAATGTGTAGAACTCATTGAGTATTATATACTTGTAAAAAATCACATTAATCGGATATCAATAGCTATCTAATCGGTATGGTTTTTTGTCAACCGTTAACTATAACACCATTCATTTTTTATACAAAACTGATTTGATTATGTAGTTAGTGATATTCGATCAATGTGATTTTTTAGAAACATATATTACTTGACGAGTTCTACACATTCAACGGTTCAGATTATCAAAACGGGACCCGTGATGGGCCCCAATGGGCCGAACAGCACTGTCTTTTTTGCTTCTCTGCCTGTTCCCTTTGTAATAACGGTGGGTGCTAAAGTATAACTCACGTCACATGTGAGTTGTACCATTTATTTGTAAAATTAATTTTTTAAAAATTTTTTTGGTAAATAGTGATAACTTTTTAACTTTTTTAGTAACTTTTTTGACTTGTTAACTTTTTTATGGTATGCCAAATCAGCTTTAAATCACATTTGTATTGTAGAAAATGGGTGACAATTATTGAAATTATATTTACCGTTCATTTTTTAAGATAAATATGTTTCAAACATATACCTATTTATATCCGATAATATTAATTTTTTACATTAATATTTTACTCAACGTATAAAAAGTAAACAATTTAAATTACTAAAATCAGCCTCAAAATGAATCCACTTAGCCCCACTGCTCTTTTTTAAGTTTTGGTTACTCTTAATAAAATTCGTTTCAAATCTGGCATGAGGCTTTTTTGAGGTTGGGGGCCTAATTTAGCCACACAAATTTGCTATATTTGGCATGCCCATTTGGGCTAAAATAGTCGTATAGGAAAAAATTGACTATTTTAATTAAATAGGACAAAATGTCACATCAAATTATAATTATTTTATTTTTTTGACTCACAAAAGTTAAAAAAGTCAAAAAGCCTATCACAAATCAGACTTTTTAGCTCAGGTTAAAATAGTTAAAAAGTCAAAAAGTCAACCCACATCTCAAACGAAAATAGGCTAAAAAATTAATAAGACAAAATGTCGCATTCAAATCATAATCATTTCACTTTTTCTGTTACAAAAATCAACCCAAATAAACTTTTTAGCTCTAGACAAATAGCCAAAAACCTAATCCACTTCCCAAGCAAAGCCTAAGATATGTGAATGTTATTTTTGTATACATAAAGTTTTGGCTCCGTTTGGTTTGACTTTGAAATTTATTTTGAAGAATAAGTTTTTTAAAAGAGTTTTAAAAATTTAAGACTTATTTGATTTTGAGTTTTGAAACTAGTTTTTGAGTGATATATTTTGAAAGTAATTTTTAGAAAATTTCAAATTAAAAACTTGTTTAATTAGAAGCTTTCAAAACTAGTTTTTAGTTAGAGTTTTTCTAACTCTTGTGGGTTTTTTTTTTTTGTTGGTCAAAGCTTTTTACAATATTATAGTTAATTTTATTTTTATTTTTATTATTTGTCGTTATATACTTTTATTTTTATTTTGTTTACTTCTTTTACTTACGCAGTCTAAATGTACTTTGTAAATATTTTAAAACTGCTTTTCTAATTTATATCCACTGTACATTTAAAATTTTCATGTTTATTACATTTGTTTTTCAATTTTTCATATTTTGTTTACTGTTTGCGTATATTTTTTGGGTCGCTCATATATATTAAAAAAAAAATTTCAAAATCACTTATCTTTCTATTACACATCAATTAATCATTTTTCTCTTCCCTCTCTTTCTCAATCACTATTTTTTCTCACATCCATCTATTTAACTAAAAAATATATATCAAATCTCTCAAACTCCAAAACTATTTTCAAAATATATAATCAAACAAATTTTTAAATTTTCTAAACTCTCTCTAGAAAATTATATTTGAATCAAAACACAAACCAAATTAGGCCAAATTTAAAATTTATTTGGTTATGAATTGCGAAAAAAGTTTGAAAATTTAAAACTTGTTTAGTTATGCGTTTTGAAATTTTAAAATTTATTTAGTTATGAATTTTGAAAAGAGTTTTCAAATAGTTGAGTTAAATATAAGTTTGAAAATTCAAAATCAAATAGGTTTTGAGTTTTTAACTATCAAATTATGATTTGAAAAGTAAGAGTCTTATTTATGTATTTATTTATTTTGGATGTCTTCCAAATGTCTTGTCTAAATTGTTTTTTGAAAAGTCTAGGGAGTGTTTGGCACAACCTATATAACTGTACTTATTTGAGTTATATAATCTTTTTACTTTTTTATATAATTTTTATAAAAAGTCAAAAAATAAACTTATTTAGATCATTTTAAATACCCCTAATTCGAAGAAAGCAAATTGTTTATTTTGAAAAAGTCTAATTCCAAAAAGTCTAATTTGCTTTCTTGTTTATTTTTTCTAAATCGTTATATATATATATATAAAGTCTAATTCCAAATGTCTTGTCTAAATCATTTTTTTTTTTTTTTGAAAGGATAATGCTAAAGATTCTAAAAATTTTATTAAATTTTTTATTAAATGTCTCAAATGAGTATGAGATCCATATAAGACTAACATATGAGACATTTTGTAAAAATTTTAATAAATCTTTTTGAAATAAGTTTTTAGATTTTGGTCGGTATGATTTGAAAAGTAAGAGTCTTTATATATTTATTTACTTATTATGTCTTTCAAATGTTTTGTCTAAATCGTTTTTTGAAAAAGTCTAAATAAAAGGTGTTACCATGTTTTTTTAATTTTAAAATTTTAAGAGAATCTCGTAACACCTTTTAATTTCTTAACATCTATGTCTATTTTGAAATTTTGATTAAAAGTTAATTTTTTTAAACTTTTTATAAAAAAAACGTATAAAAAATATAAAAGATATTGTGACCTTAAAAGTTAACTTTTAATTTTTTTAATTCTTCTGAAAAGAGCCATATTTTTAAATGTCGTAACTCCCTTGAATAAAAGAAATTTTTAAAATTTATAATCAAAAAGATTTCTTAAAACTCAATGTAATTATTTTTCTTTTTAAAACTCATAATCAAACTCTTTTCAAAATTCTATTTTTTTAAAACAAAATAAATTTTTTATTTTGTTCTTTAATTTTTTGAAGAATTTTTTATTTTTTTTAAAAAAAATATTTTGTCATTTTTTTAAGTATTGGCTAAATAATTTGTTAAAATTTAGATAAATATGGATGATCCAAATTTTTTTAATATTTTAAAAAATTAAAAATCTAAAATAAAAATAAAAAATATTTATAAAATTAAATAAAATATTTAAAATAAAATAAATAAAATTATTTGAAAAATAAAAATTAAATGTTTAAAATAAAAAAAATAAAATTTTTAAATTTGTGAATATTTAAAATATTAAAAAAATACAACGCACAAATGTTGTAAGAAAGTGTTTAGGATGATCTAACTATGTTTACTTTTTAACTTTTTACGAAAAATTATGCAAAAAATAAAAATAAAAATAGAGAAGTGATTTGACCCAAAATATATAAAAAGATATTTAAAAAAAAAGTGTATTAATATAAGGGATGCCAAATAGTGCCTAAATACAACGCACATTAAAAAAAATATATTTACCCTAAATAAATAAAAATCATTTATTTAAAAATATTTTTTAAAAAAACCTAAAATAATTTCAAAATACAATTCAAAACTATTCTTCTCAAAACTCATTTCAAAACTTTTAATCAAATAATTTTTCTTTTTTCAAGTCTCATTTTAAAACTTAATTTTCAAAACGTAACTCAAAACTCAAATATCATTTCAAAATTAAATCAAACAGAACCTTAGGAACTTCCCTTAAAACAAAAGAATTTTTTTTAAAAAATAACATGTGACATGTTTTCAACATGAAAAGAAAAAATGGTGTTTATTATGAAAATAAGCGAAGTTTAAGCGATTTAAAAAAAATGGTGTTTATTATGAAAAAAAAGTGAACGTGAGGTTAAGCGATTCAAACAAAGATAGCCGTAGATGTTTATTATGACAGAGAATTACAAATCAGTTTTGTCCACTAAACTAAACTCCAATTGCAGTAGTTTGGATTGCTGCATCAACTTTATTATTTTTATTTATTTATTTAATTTTTTGAGAGATAGAGGCCTCAATTGGATGTTCACTTCGAAATTTAATTCACAATACAAACAAAATAATTCATCACGTGAGCATAGTTGTAAATATCGAACGAAACGTTTTTATTCTTTACTTTGGTATATTAATTGGAATAAAAACCTCATGCGTACCTGATACGTATTGATTCTTAGTGAATTTATAATTGATACGGTCAGTTCAATTGTTAAAACTTATTTTTTTGCTCTTAATATATTTAAAACATCATCACCATAACACCCGATATCTAATACGCATTGCTCTAAATACTATTAGACCATAACCAATTTTAATACATTTTCTAATGCCATTGTTTAAAGCTATGGGCATGAACGTAAGGGTCGGCTTTGGGCAAAAGTTAGCAAAATCATCGCTTTGGACCCTAAAAATAATTATTAAAAAAAAATCCCTGAATTTTTTTTAAACTATACTAGCCAAAAAAAAAAAAACTAACTAACCAACTAACTTTGAAAGGACTCAACAAAGTTTGGTGAAAATTTAAAATTAATAGATGTTTGATATGGTAAATTATTATTTAAAAAAAAAAACTAATAATGAAAAAATTATGGGATAAAATTAAAAATTCAATTGACATGGTGAATTATCTAAAGTTAATAGATGATTATTTCTCATTTCATGAATTCTGTATAGAATATAATTAATTATATATAGAAAATTGTTTCAGGAAAGATAACTTATTTGATGAACTATGTCACAGTAAAAAATTGTTTCAAATTTAAAGTTAACTTATTTGATGAACTATGTCACAGTAAAAATTTAGGGTACACACCCCTAAGATTTGTTTAAAATATAAATTACATATTGTAATTTGAAAAATTATAAATCTCACATCGTCAGAATTTTTTATTTAACAGAATTAATTAAAAGAAATCGTTACTACTCTTCTATACAATAACAAAATTACTGAAATTATTAATTAAAATATATTTATGATATGATTAAAAATTATTAATTGACTTGATAATTTATTAATAAAATTGATTATTTGTTATGAAATTAGAAACCTTAAGGGGTGGAATATAATTTAAAAAATCACAATGGGAGATTTGTATTTTAAATAAATCTCAAAGAATGTATTTATAATTTATTTAAAAACATAATATAGTTTTTTTATCACAAATTTTTTTAAATATAAAGGGAAAATTAGGCGTCAATCCCTCTCACATTTTACGTACAAGCTTAAGGACTATAAGAAGAATTGTATTAGGTATGATCCCTTAGTGCTTTGAAGGTAGTTATTTAAATCCTTTTTGCTTACATTTTTATTTTTATTTTTATTTTTTTGGTTCCTTTTTTGCCTTTCATTGATAATAGCTCAGAAAAATTTCAAAATCGCTCATTTTATCTCAGAGAAATTTCAGAATTGGTCAGAAAATTTTCAGAATTACTTATTTTCTGTTAGATAAATTTTAAAATTTCCTATTTTTATCTCAAAGAAATTTCAGAAATTTCATTGACTGAAAATAGCTAACTTAGTGAAATTTTGTCAAATTTTTTCTTAGAATTTCAAATTCATCATGAATCTTGTTTGACAGATCTCAACTAAAGCATTCTAAAAATATAAATTTTATTGAAAATGAATATTTAAATAAAAAATTATTGAATTTTTAAGTTTTAAAAATTTTCAAAAAGTGAAAGAAATTGAATGAGCAGTATGCACTGAAATCCAAAATTTGCTTTCTTGTTTTCAAGGACTTTAACTACTACTACAATATTTATTATCTTTTATCTTATAAAATTTTAATATAAAATTTTTTTAAATAAAAACGGTGATGTTACATATCAATTAATATACATATTAGCGTTCAAATTAATATTATATCATTATTGACCCTATTTATTATATAAATTATAAATTTTTAAAATTTTTAAAATTATATCATATCATCTATTAATACATTAATTAATATATATAACATTATTTAAATAAAAATCTTCAATAAAAAGTCCCATACCTTTATTTTTTGGTATATCGACAAAAAGTCCCATATCAAAATTTTTCTTTTCGCCGGAAAATGTCAGATCCGACACTACTTTTGGAATTTTTCATCAGACCCCTTCCTAGATGCATCCTTTTCAATATGTATATACAAACATATCATTAGATCTGGCAGTCGACGACGAAAATTATGGGGATCCAATCTCCACACAACCATTTTAGGTACTGAAAAATGACTTAAACCCCCAGCTGGGGGTGTTGGGAGTCGACTTCTATTGGACAAAAAAAATTATTTTTTTTTATTATTATTTTTTTTTTTGGAATTTTCAGCCGACCCTAGTGCAACACGTCACTGGAGGTTGTCAGTGGGGGTCACCCCACTGGGAGTCTGTAGAATTACCGTTTATGTACCATATCAAAAATTAATGTGTACTATTTTGACATTTTTTAGTTCATATCTAACTAGTACTATGAACTTATTAGTTCATATCTACATGTATACTCACATGTTCTAGTATATTATTATTCAGTTATGCTATGTAGTTCTAATCTTCCCTTTCTCGAATTCTCCCGAAATCAAAATGACGTCGTTTCGTCGTTTTGAATTTATTTATTTATTTTTATTTTTATTTTTTTTCAAAAAGAAGAAAATCAAAAAAGAAGAAGAAGAAGAAGAAGAAGAGAGAGAGAGAGAGAGAGAGAGAGAGAGAGAGAGAGAGAGAGAGAGACCAAGACCAACCATTCATCTTCATCATCAACAACATCATCAGATCCAGAAAAAATAAAAAATAAAAAAAATTCAACCATCAGATCCAGAAAGAAAAAATAATAATAATAATAATAATATTCAACCATTCATTTCCTTCTTCTTCCTCTACCGATCAAACAAAATCAAAATCAAAACTGAAATCAAAATCGAAATCAAAACCACCCACCGATCAAACACAAAAATAAAACCCACACATCATCTGTTGGAGAAAATACCAGAAACTAAACAATATTATTGATAAATGATGTAAAGAAAATGAGATATAAATAGATCAGGCTGAGGCACGGATATCTCGTTTTCTTTAAGGAGATCAAGCCCACTGCGGTAGGAAGAACCCAAATACCGATGCAGCAGTCACAACACTATGACTTGTCCCCTCCAGGATACAACAGCCCGACCACTTGTCGTATGGTTCAAGCCAACTCTGCACAAGATGGTGAACCCAAAGCTCCACCAATAAAACACCCTTCTTTGCTAGTAATCTCTCTTGTATATAAAATAAGTGGTTTTTATAGATAGAAAAGAGTAGACTATATATAGACTATAAGGACCTTACAGTTACACCAAAAGTAATGACCATTAAACAAGAAAATGGTTACACCAAAATAATGACCATTAACCAAGTTCATGAATCCTATTAACCTTCATTTATAACCAAGAAGTTACCAAAGTAATGAAACCCCATTTATGAAAAAGATAAATCAATAAATAAATATAAGATATTAAAATGGTCCAACAATCCCCCACTCATTTTAATATCAACAAAGACAAAAGAGATTACCAAACAAAGATAGACTAATATGCATCATGAAGGTGTGCTCTGCATTGAACCTTCTTTAGTGAAACAGCAACCTCTACTCCAGTGTCAGTAGTGGTCTCAGACTTGAACTATGACTGCTTAGGGGAAATAAAGAATTACTGCTCACACATAATAATCCAGGTGTTGACATGAGCTTTAATAGCTAGCACATTACGGCCTTGTGCTCATCCCAGTTTTTATGAGCATATTTGAGAATAAGCCTTGTTCTCATAGAAAGTGGCCCCACTTTCATGCTCACATAGGTGAAATCTATCAAGAATGTTCTTGTAATTTACACACCCTACTCAACAAGAGCTACAGAATTTCATTAAGAGTGTAAAACTCAACCCTCCAACATTACAGGACAAATGCACTTACATCATAGGGATGAATAACAAAATATTAAAGAGTGCATTTTTTACAACCACCATATGATTCGTTCTTCCCATTGAACCTAGTTACAGGATCTCTGGTCCCCAGGTTGGGTATCCTCATACATGGTTTATGATTTTATAGGCTTCAAACCCATTCCCCTCGATGTATTCCAAACCCTATCTCTCGCCAAGGCCTTGGTTAACGGATCCGCAAGATTATCACAAGATTTTACATAATTCACAATTATGATGCCATTACTCAAATAGGATCTCACATTACTGTGTTTCCTTTTAATAGGTCTGGATTTACCATTATAAAAATGATTGTTCACTCTACCAATAACAGCAGTGCTATCACAACGAATTAACACAAGAGGAATTGGTTTTTCTCAAAAAGGGATTTCATGTAACAAATCTCTCAACCAATTCACTTCCTCACATGCTGAAGCTAACGCTATAAGCTCAGCTTCTATTGTAGAATTAGCAATTATCGTCTGTTTGTTAGACTTCCAACATATAGCATCACCACCCAAGGTAAAAACAAAACCCGAGGTAGAGAGAGAATCACCTGACAAAGTGTTCCAATCGGCATCACTATATCCCTCAAGTACCGCAGGATACTTGTTATAAAGCAAACCATAATTTTTGGTTCCAGATAAATATCTCATAATTCTTCCCATGGCTAACCAATGATCTCGACTTGGTTTGCTAGTAAACCTACTAAGTACTCCAACAGCATATGCAATGTCAGGTCTAGTACAGTCAGTAGCATATCTCAAACTACCAATCATGCTAGCATATCAAATTTCTCATGCCACTGTTTAGGAGCTTGTTTTAAACCATAAAGGGATTTAGTTAGCTTACACACTTTGCTTTCTTGGCCAGGCTCCATAAAGCCTTCGGGTTGGTCCATGTAAATCTCCTCATCTAGATCTCCATTTAAAAATGCGGTTTTTACATCCATTTGATGAATTTTTAAATCATGAATTGCAGCCACTGCAATCAACAGTCTAATGGATGTAACTCTAGTAACCGGAGAAAAAATATCAAAGAAATCAAGATCAACTTGTTGCTTAAAACCTTTAGCAACAAGCCTCGCTTTATATTTATCTATAGTTCCATCCGGTTTAAGTTTTTTACGAAGGACCCATTTACACCCAATAGTTTTACAACCTGGAGGTAAATCCACTAACTTCCATGTTTTATTTGAAAGTAGTGAGTCTATCTTATCATTTACAGCCTCTCTCCAGAAAATAGTATCAGGTGATGATAAAGCTTCTTGCACCGTATGAGGAATTTCTTCCACATTGTAAAAATAATAGTCAAGGCCAAAATCTTTTTCAACTCTAGCTCGTTTACTTCTTCTTGGTTGGATTTGAAAATTTTCTTTTTCTTGAAAAACTTGAGAAGGAGTAGAAGAGCTAGGCATTAATAAAATATTTTCAGATATTATTTGACCCCCACTATTTCTAGATTTGACAGGAAATTTATTTTCATGAAAAATAGCATCACCTGATTCAAAAATAATATTATTTTCCATATCAAAAAATCTATAAGCTGTACTATGCAACGCATATCCAAGAAAAGCACAAGTGGTAGCTCGTTCACCCAATTTAGGTCGTTTAGGATCTGCAAGCCTCACAAAAGCTAAACAACCCCAAACCCTCAAATAACCTAGATTTGGTTTATGCCCCCACCACAACTCATAAGGGAAGATTTTAGTCTTTTTGTGTGGCACTCTATTTATCACATGGCAAGCTGTCAAAATAGCCTCACCCCAAAAATTTGAGGGAGCACCTGAATCAATAAGCATAGCATTCGTCAAGTCAATTAACGTTCTATTTTTTCTTTCAGTTACGCCATTAGATGAAGGTGAATATGGTGGAGTAGTCTCATGAATAATTCCCAATGACTGAACAAAAGAGTTGAATCCTAGAGATTCATACTCCCGGCCTTTATCATTTCTAATTCTTTTAATCTTTTTACCGAATTGATTTTCCACTTCAAGAAGGAATTCTTTAAATTTCTCAAAAGCATCACTTTTATTTTTCAATAAATATACGTTTGTGTATTTTGAAAAATCATCAATAAAAGTGATAAAATATCGGTTACCACCCCGAGTTAAAATTCCTTCAAACTCACACAAATCAGTATGAAATAATTCTAGCAATTCGGTATTTTTTTCAACACTTTTATGAGGCCTCTTGGTAATTTTTGCTTTACTGCAAACTTCACATTTCTCAAAATTTTTTGTCACTTTAGGAATTAATTCTAAACTACTCATGATTCCCACATATTTACTATTTATATGACACAAGCGAGCATGCCATAAATTAATAGAAGACAACATGTAAACCGAATTAGAAGATGGTTTATTAATCTCAACATTCAATTTGAACATCCCATCACAAGCATAACCCTTACCCACAAAAATACCCTTCTTGGTAATCACATATTGATCAGATTCCATAGTTTGCTTAAAACCAGCCTTATTCAACAAATAACTTGACATCAAATTCTTCCTCATAAACGGTGTATAAAGCACATCTTTTAAAGTAAGCACACGTCCAGAGGTAAATTTAAGGTCAACCTCACCACTCCCAAGTATCTTGGTCTGACTAGAGTCACCAAGCATAATTGTTTTCTCATCATCAAAAGGAGTATACACCTTGAACCAAGTTTGATCATAACAAACATGTCTATTAGCACCAGAATCTGCCCACCAACCGTCCACATAATTAACCATGCACATGTCTGTAAGCATAGCCACAAATGGCTCCTCGATAATGTTAGCCTTTGGGGCAGGTGCACGTTTTCGGAATTTGCAAGTTCGAGCAATATGCCCACTTTTGCCACAGATAAAGCATGTAAAATTTTGTGCAGGTGATGGACCTTGGTTCTTATCTGGATTAATCCACTTATTGTGAGGTTTACCATAATTCTTCATATTCTTTTTATAAGGCTTCAAATAAGCATTCTTGGAATTATGACCTTTGGGTAAGTTATTATTTGCTGAAACAACGTTTACCTTTGTGGTAGAATTGCCATTACCCGTTTGTGTTATTAATGCATCTTGGCCTCTAGCCTCCTCTTCTACTCGGATGCGAGTGATCAATGTCTCTAAGGAAGTCTCCTTTTATTTGTGACGCATGCTCTTTTGGAATTCTCTCCAGGATGACGGTAGCTTGTCAACAAGTCTTGCAACTACCAAGTTGTCACCAATCTTGATGCCTTCAGATCTTACTTCCGCAACTATTATTTGGAAATCTTGTGCTTGTTCCACAACGGATTTTCCATCTACCATTTGGAAGCGGAAAAACCGGCTAGCTGCATACTTTTTTGCTCCTGCCTCTTCGGTATCATACTTAGTCTGTAAAGCTTTCCAAATTTTCTTTATGGAAGTGTAAGTGGTGTCATAGTAATCATAAAATTGATCAGCAAGGCAATTTAAGAGATAAAAGCGACATTTATACTCATCTGTATTATAGGAAGCCACTTTTGCTTCATGTGCCTCATAGTCTTCATCATTCATCTCCTCGGTTGGGATTTTGTTCGGATTCTTTTCGGTAAGAACATATGCAACTTTTAAAAGGCTAAGGTAAAAAAGAACTTTTCCTTTCCATCTCTTAAAATGAACTCCTTTGAACTTGAAAGGCTTGTTGAGATCTCCAATTCCATCATTGGTTTTTTCTGGTACTTGTTCCAAGTTGATCTCCTTAAAATTATTGGAGAAAATACCAGAAACTAAACAATATTATTGATAAATGATGTAAAGAAAACGAGATACAAATAGATCAGGCTGAGGCACGGATATCTCGTTTTCTTTAAGGAGATCAAGCCCACTGCGGTAGGAAGAACCCAAATACCGATGCAAATCCACAAAGACTATGACTTGTCCCCTCCAGGATACAACAGCCCGACCACTTGTCGTATGGTTCAGGCCAACTCTGCACAAGATGGTGAACCCAAAACTCCACCAATAAAACACCCTTCTTTGCTAGTAATCTCTCTTGTATATAAAATAAGTGGTTTTTATAGATAGAAAAGAGTAGACTATATATAGACTATAAGGACCTTACAGTTACACCAAAAGTAATGACCATTAAACAAGAAAATGGTTACACCAAAATAATGACCATTAACCAAGTTCATGAATCCTATTAACCTTCATTTATGACCAAGAGGTTACCAAAGTAATGAAACCCCATTTATGGAAAAGATAAATCAATAAATAAATATAAGATATTAAAATGGTCCAACACCATCATCATCAACAAAAAAAAAAAAAAATCAAAGGCGAGGCGAGGCAGAGGCGGAGGCGGCGATCCTCTCTCTTCTCTTTAATTCTCTCTTTCTCTTTGTCTCCCTCTTCCTCTCTTTCTCTTTCTTCTCTCTGCTCTCTTGTTTTAGACATAAGCAAGAGAAAAAAGAAAAAGAAAAAGAAACTGCTCGGGGGATTCGAGGAAGAAAAATTCAGGGAACAAAACATTTTCCATTATTATTAGAGTGCAGATCTCAAATTGCCTATCTAATTTGAGATAATGGTTTGGATATAGTCTGCACATTGCTGAGTCTATTTCAATAATATGAATTGTTTATTTTGTAAGGTTATTAGGCCCCGTTTGTTTTGAGCTATAGGGAGGGTATTGGGACTAGTAATACCAAGGTATTACTAATGCCCTTGTTTGTTTGGAGAGATAGCTTTGGGACTATTAGTCTCTTGGTATTACTAATACCCTTGGAAGGGGGATTGGTAAGGAGGAGGTAGAGATGGTATTAGAAAATAGTGAGGGGATTAGAAATTTTTTTATTTTTTATATATTGAGAATTTTTTTAAAATATAATGTTTAATTTTTTTATATTTTTTTATTTGTTTTATTATTTTATATAAAAATAATTTAACAATTCCTCATTATTAATTCCCTCACTATCAATCCCCTCCATTCTATCTCTCAAAACAAACGGGGCCTTAAGGTTTTATTTGTCATAACTTAAAAAAATCAAAAAGCCACTATTCTATTTAAATCACATCATCTTATTTAAGTCAAATCACATTTCTATCACATCATTTCATACTTAACCCATACTCAATTCATATTTCATAAAAAGTCAAAAAGTATACTTATTTAGATCATTCCAAACCAAGCAAAATATTCATATAAAATATAACGTAATTGGATATTGATAGTTATGTGTTTAAATCACATTTGTATTATAGAAAATGGACGACAATTATTGAAACTATATTTGTCGTTCATTTTTTAAGACAAATATAATTCAAACATATACCTATTTATATCCAATAATCTTAATTTTTTGTATTAATATTTTACTCAACATATCATAAAAAGTAAACAATTTGAATTATTAAAATTAGCCCCAAAATGAACCCACTTAGCCCAACTGCTCTCTTTTAAGTTTTGGTTGTTTGGGAAGACTAAATAAGTGCACTTTTTGTCTTTTTGGACAAAAAAATTGAGGTTGAAAATATGAATATTTGGGTTAACTTTTTGACTTTTTATAGAAAAATGTGTAATAAAAAATTGTGAAAATTAGTTTTTAGAGGAAAATTTGAATTGGGAGTTGTGCAGCCGTAATTGTTGACTTTTGGTGAATAGTGTTAACTTTTTAACTTTTTGAGTAACTTTTTGACTTTTTGGCTTTTTTGGGAGTACCCAAACTTTATGTTTGGGATGATCTAAATAAGTGCACTTTTTGACTTTTTATAAAATATGGGTTATGTTTGGGTTGGATTTGAAGTGATGTGTTAGAGAGATGATGTAGAGACCCTATTTTTTTTGTAATTACACTTGAAACCCTAAGCCTTAGTTTAATAGCATTTTGGTACCTAGTTTTGTAAAAGTCTGCAAAATGGCCCAATAAAGAATAATTTTCCTGTATATTATCAAAATTAAACCGCGAACACCACTTTATAATTGGAAATACCCTAAAACTTGGTTTTTATTTATTTACCTCTTTGCTTATAAATTAATTCATACATTTTATTTTTATTTTTATTTTTGTTGTTCTTTTATTTATTATTTATTTGAATATTTATTACTTATTTGAATAGACTATTATTTATGTGAATATATACATAGTTTAAATATATATATATATATATATATAATATTTTGATGGAAGAGTTGGGTGGATAACAACAAAAAAAATAAAATAAAATAAAATAAAGATAAATATCTAGATATTTAGTTCTCTTAACCATTAAGCTACCTTATATTATATAAATTGAGGGCTTGTCCAAATCCACTCCCACGTTTTTCTAAAGCCCAAGAAGAGGGTAAGAGTGGGAGAGTTGGCTCAAGAGAAGGGAAGTAGAGAAGTAAGAAGAACAAGAAAAAAAAAAAAAAAAAAAAAAAAAAAAAAAAAAAAGAAGGAATTCTTAAAGGTAAGAACATACCTCTTCCTTATTTTCTCCAATCCTTTCATCATCTCATTCTATGGTCTAGTGTGCCTCTTGTGTTACAAATTGATGGTAAATAGGGTGTTTTTGGTGTGTGTGAAGGTGTAGGTATGAAATAGTGTCATTGCCTTGCAAACTTGTGAAATTAGGCACTGCTGGAACTTCTCTAGTTTGAAAGAAATATCAAATCTATCTAATTCTCAAATATGAATTTATTGTAGGATATTTTATGTGTTTAGAGCTTGTGAAAATTTTATTAGCTCCTAATTGTGTGTTTTTAGGGCTTGGATAATTTGTTGAAAAATCTGGTCCTGAATCTCTAAAAAATAGTCAAATTTTAGAAATTTTATAAAATTCTATAAAAATCATCTCATGTTGGTTCTTTTGTCAAAAGTTAGAACTCTGAGTCCTCTTTCCAACAGATTTTATTTGAGTGAAAACCATTGGGTAGATTGAGAGAAAAGCTAGTTTTCCCAAAGAGTGACAAATCTGGATAGGTTTTCGAATATAGTTTGTAGATAAATTTTTGGAGGGGCTGTGCAACTTCTGAAAATTGGAACTGAAACTAGACAGATTGAATACTGGTTCTGTGCAATTTCAACCCCTAATTTGACCTAAAAGTATTTTTACCAAAGCGTTCTTGTTAGCCCTACAGAACCGAACAGTGCTGGAAATAGTGTTTTGTTGTGTTGTTTGTCTCTAAGTATTTTAAAGCATGCCTAATGTTATTTTCTTGCCTTACCATACATATGTATGATTATCATGGGCTATATTTCATTTCTTATGTTTGTCTCGTGCTATTTTATATTACCGAATTACCGAATGTGACTAGCTTGCTTGGCAAAAGATCTAATAAATGGGAAATGGAAAGGGGTTGGTAGTAGGTGACGTTCCCTTGTGCTTCAGAATGATTTATGTATTGAATATGAGAGGGTAATTTATATTCAAGTTAGGCCGAGTTGGGCTGATTATGGGCTTCGGTGCAAGAGGCTTAAAGTTAGCCCGGACTCAAGCCCAGAAGTTAGACCGGTTCGAGGAACTCTTGTTTGTTAGTCTGGTTTCCGAAGTACCTAATGTTATCTCGGTCGCAGTGTATACGGTTATTTTGGTTAAGTCCTCTAAACCTGAGTATGATAAGCTTTCTTCAGGATTGTTCTGAGTTAGTTCGGCTCGGCATTTCTATGGATAGCTCGGTCTTAGCATTTGAAGCCGAGATAGAAGCAAACAAGGGAAGAGCCGGATTCGAAGTTAGATCGGTCACACCTACCTGTCTAGTATGGGAGTATTATTTCGTTCGTTTGGTAGTTCGGCCATGGTAAAACCATCTCACTTGGTTTAAGCAGTGAGGGGGGGTGTTGGAGGATAAGCATTATCCTTCAGGAGTATGAAACCTAGAAGGACTCTACATGGAGGAGTAAGAGTCCTACTTGGATTGTGCCACACGGAACCTATAAAAGCTCACTAATATCACCTATGGGGAGGTAACACAACTTTGTTTTCTGAATACACAGAGCTTTTGTCTATTTGTCAAGCTTACTGACTTAGGCATCGGAGAGGTTTCCGGCACACACTCGCCGGCTAGCTCACGTTTGTGTTTTTAGGTGATAAAGTGACGACGTACGGAGGAACGCAGACTTGATCAACAGGATTATACGAGAAGGTTTAATTCTTTCCCGTACAATTGGCGCCGTCTGTGGGAATTCAGACAAGAACAAAACCTCTTGATCAAGCTTTTCTTCTTTTCAATGGCGCACAACGACGATTTGCCACAATCCGCCATTGACGGACAAACACCAGAGAGTGGTGCAAGGCGCGAGGGTCTACCTCTTGTCCCTCCCATGGGGGATTTAGAGCCACAAAGGCAGAATCCCAGGAGGGATACAAGGGGACGAAGGCGAACTAACAGCCCTCATCACTCTCGCTCGCAAAGCCCAGAAAGACAACGGCGAAGGATTGATCCTCAAACTTTAGAGGATCGCGTCAGGGAACAAGACGAATTGATTCATCGGATGGCGGCGGACATGGAATCTCTGAAGCGCCAGGTGAAAGGAAAATGAGTGGCGACAAGAGAGGGGCGCACAAACAAGACGCCCCCTCGCCACTCGGAAAGTCGTAGTAGGAATACTACACCCTCTCAAGCAGAGAACAAGAGCCTTAGGACAGGCGATACGCAATCCAGATCTTCCAGAACTCGTCACTCCAGGTCTGAGATGACGAGATCTGAGAGGTCGTATACCGAAGGAAGCACATATTGGCCCTCGCATACGCACCAGACAAGGTCTAGGCAGACAGAATTGCCCAGATCGTCCGACCTACGATCCGTGCTAGAAGAGAATGCACGATGGAAGGAGGACACCAGGGCACGTGATCCACATAGAGTTTCTGCCTTACAGTGGTTGGCTCCTCGGACGCATGGAAGCGTCGAGGTTGGAATGCCAATACCGCACCCTGCCTACAAACCAACGGACAAGGCATTGGCGAGACTACAGACCTCACCGTTCGTTCCGGCGATAGAGAATGCGCCCCTACCATTAGGCTTCCTACAGCCCAAATTCACCACATACGAAGGGAAGACGGACCCCTACTCACACCTGAGCCACTTTCACTAGGTCATGGCTATATACCGACAGAACGAGGCCTTGATGTGCATCCTCTTCCCATCTAGCCTTGGCGACCTAGGCTTGACTTGGTTTGAGAAACTTCCAGAGGGCAGCATAGCCTCTTGGGCACAATTAGCGGAGGCGTTCGTAACAAGGTTCCGAACAAACATTAAAACCCCGGTGGAGATCGACCAGCTATTCTCCATCGGCATGGGTGACAAGGAGACCCTAAGATCCTATAACAGTCGCTACTGGGAGACCTTCAACTAGATTAGGGACTGTCCCACCAATCTCGCCATTGCACAGTACAAAAGAGGCCTTCCAGTCGGGAATAGACTAAGGGACTCTATCACCATGACACCGCCCCTCACCATGGAAGCCTTGATGGAAAGAGTGCATCAGCACATCAGGGTGGAAGAGGATGGTGCACGTGTCAAAGCAAAATCCGGTACGACCGCAGCACCAGAAAAGAAGGCCTCAGTAAAGGTCAACACGGTAGACCGTCCGAACAGAAACGAACGTGGCAGAAGAGACAACGGAGAAGACCAGGACAAAAGATGGTTGAGAGTCCGCACTGCCATTACCATGGTCTTTAAGAAACCGATCTACCGAATACTTAGCGAGATTCGAGACGAACCTTTCGTCAAGTGGCCAGCCAAGCTAGGCGAGGCTCAGAAGGACTACGACGACAGGTCACGGTGCACCTTCCATAAAGAGAAGGGGCACCGCACTGAGAACTGTACGCCATTGAGGCAGCACCTGAAGGAGTTGGTTGCAGCAGGTCACTTCGACAAATACATTGAAGGAGGGGCGCAACCAACTCTCCAGGACTATAATAACCCCAACGGAATGCCGATCGACGCCCCACCTCAAGGCATTATCAATGTGATACATGGAGTCTTTGAACCTCAGCGTGTATGCGAGCTCAGAGGATCAATCAAAAAGGCTGAGCACTTAAGAGAGGTGCTAAGTGCCCAACCAGTAGTCAAGAAGGGGAAGACCGAGGCCACAAACGTCATGTCCTTTTCGGATAAAGACTTGGCAAGGATATATTGCCCTCACAATGATGCCCTGGTCGTCACTCTCCGAGTCAAGGATTTTGACGTCAAGCGGATTCTGATAGACCAGGGTAGCTCGTGTGAAATCATGTACTACGAAACATTCAAACAACTGAAGCTACAGGACAAAGACTTGGCACCTGCCGTATCTCCCCTAATCGGCTTCAACTCCATGCTAGAATGGCCCGTCGGCAAAATAATCCTCCCAGTCAAAGCAGGGAGTGTGACGAAACAAGTACAGTTCTGGGTGTTGAAGGTCCCCTCCACCTATAACATCATCTTGGGCAGAACGTGGCTGCACGCCATGCAGTCGGTGGTGTCATCCTTCCACCAAGTAATGCGGTTCCCCAACGACACCGGAGTAATAGAAGAAGTCTATAGAGATCAAATCATGTCGAAGCAGTGCTTTGTTACGGTGAACGGCAGCCGCACTGCCAAAGGATATGTTCATTCGGTAGAAGAACCTGAGAGTAATGAACTATTCGCAGATGTTGGCAAAGCGGCTAGTCAGAAAGCGGTGGAAGACTTGGTAGAGGTAAGAATAGATGAAAAGGACCCTGATAAGTTCTTTTTGCTCGGTTCGTCGTTGTCCAGCACAGAGAGGTTAGAGGTATTGGAATTTTTGACCTCTAACATCGAAGTGTTCGCCTGGACACCATACGACATGCCAGGCATTGATCCCAACTTCATCTGCCACCAACTCAATGTCAACCCATCTGCCAGACCAATCATTCAACGCACACGCAGATCAGCACTCCACCATGCAGAGATAGTAGCGGAAGGAGTAGGAAACCTGCTGGAGGTAGGAGCAATTAGAGAAGTGCACTACCCAAGATGGATCTCCAACACAGTTGTAGTGCCAAAGAAGAATGGTAAGTGGTGTGTTTGTGTCGACTACAAAACAGTCAACAAGGCGTGCCCAAAAGACAGCTTTCCTCTACCGCGGATAGATCAATTGGTAGACCTAACGGCAGGACACAACCGACTTAGCTTTCTGGATGCATACAGAGGCTACCACTAAATCGCCATGCATAAACCAGACCAGGAGGTCACATCCTTTACAACTCCAAGAGGATTGTACTGTTACAAGGTCATGCCCTTCGGCCTAAAGAACGCAGGGGCGACTTTCCAAAGGATGGTCACGAAGATGTTTGAGCCATTGTTGGGCAAAACAATGGAGGCATACATCGACGATATGGTGGTCAAGAGCAAGGATGAGCATGACCATCTCAAGGACTTGGGTGAGATGTTTGAGATCCTGAAAAAGCACAAGTTACGCCTGAATGCGTCGAAGTGTGCGTTCGGAGTAGGATCTGGCAAGTTCTTGGGCTTCCTAGTAACTAACCGGGGTATAGAGACAGATCCCTCCCAGATCAAGTCTGTTCAGGATCTGGAGAGACCAAACTTAGTAAAAGAAGTGCAGCATCTTACCGGCATGGCGGCTGCGCTCAATCGGTTCATAAGCCGATCATCAGACAGACTACGACCATTCTTCCATGCTCTAAAAGGTAAATTTAAGTGGGACGACGAATGCGACCAAGCTCTGGAAAGCTTGAAGGACTACATGTCTTCTCCACCACTACTCATAACTCCAATACCTGGAGAAGAACTCTTCTTGTACTTGACAGTCTCACAGCACGCAATCAGCGCAGTGTTGGTCCGTGCAGAAGGAATCTAACATCTGCCCATCTATTATGTCAGCAAGACATTGCTAGGCGCCGAAACAAGGTACTTGCCACTGGAGAAACTGGCATTGGCCTTGATGATGGCCTCAAGAAAGTTGTCGCACTACTTTCACGCCCACACTATAGTTGTCCTCATAGCCTTCCCATTAAAAGCTCTGTTTGAGAGGGCCAACTTCTCTGGGCGAATCTTAAAGTGAGCAGTTGAGTTGGGGCAATACGACATCAAGTTCCAACCCAGAACCGCAATAAAGGCACAAGCATTGGCAGACTTCGTCGCAGAATTCACCCCAGGAAGTCATCATATCTGCCCAGTCGACCTGACTGAAGCAACCAAACTAGAGATGGAAGTTGACGTCAGAATAACGCAACCCCCAGTACTGGCAACTCAGTCAGGCCCCAAGGCAGACCAGAGTAAAACAAGGAAGGAAAAAGCAAACCATGCTACACCAAGTCAAGACTCACCAACAAGACAAGACTTGGTACAACCAGATGGCGAGGGGCAGACAGCAAGCATGGACCTTGAAGAAGACACCAACAACAAGGAAGATCCCAAGGCATCATCTGATGCCTCTACTTGCTGGAAGTTGTTCGTGGGAGAGATGTGGAAGCTCTTCGTGGATGGAGCATCCAACCGGCATGGAGCAGGGCTTGGCATAGTCCTTATCTCTCTAGACGGCCTAGTAGTGGAGCAGGCGATCAACCTTGGCTTCCCAACATCAAACAACGAAGCGGAGTATGAAGCGCTTCTTGCAGGTCTCAAGTCAGCATTCCGCATGAAGGCCACCGAGCTAATGGTCTACAGCGACTCACACTTGGTGGTAAACCAAATATCTGGCGACTACGAAGCGAAGGATGACAGGATGGCCAAGTACCAAGAGTTGGTCAGAACAGAGGTCAAAAAATTTGATGTAGTCAGGATAGAACAAATCGGCAGGGAGGAAAACAGCAGAGCAGACGAACTAGCAGGCTTCGCCTCAATGGCAGACACCTCCATCCCGCATCCATTGTTGATCGACTACCTACCTAGACCAAGCATTGAAGACCCCGAAGCAGAAGAGATATGTTGTACAGAGTCAGGACCTTCTTGGATGGATCCCATCATATTGTTCCTAAAAGACAGCACCCTACCAGAAGAGAAAAAAGAAGCCAACAGAATAAGAGCAAAGTCGCAGCGATTTTGGCTCTCTCCATCTTGGCATTGTACAAAAAGTCGTTCTCAGGACCTTACCTAAAGTGTGTTCACCCTAGCAAAGTGGAAGCATTCCTGTTCGAAATACATAAGGGTGTATGCGGCAGCCATCAAGGAGGAAGATCACTGGCATATAGAGCAATCTCGCAAGGATATTGGTGGCCATACATGTAAGCGGATTCAGAGAAATATGTCAAAAAGTGCCAAAAAATGCCAAAAATTCACACATCAAATACACCAACCTGCCAGAGAACTTCTACCTCTAACTAGCCCATGGCCCTTTGCAATGTGGGGATTGGACATAGTAGGGCCACTTCCAACAGCACCCGGCAACAGGAAGTTCTTCCTTGCAGCAACCGACTACTTCACAAAATGGGTGGAAGCAGAAGCCTTGGCGTCAATCAAGGAAAAAGATGTGAAAAAGTTTGTCTGGCAGAATATCATCACTCGATTTGGCATACCAAAGGCACTGATATCAGACAACGGCACTCAATTCGACGGTAGGATTTTCAAGGGCTTTTGTGAAGAGTACAAGATAGAGTTCTACAATTCTACATCGGCATATCCCCAAGCAAATGGTCAGGCAGAGGCATCAAACAAGGTAGTCTTGGATGGACTGAAGAAAAGGTTAGAGAGAGCGAAGGGCAAGTGGGCAGAAGAGCTCCCTCATGTTTTATGGGCTTACCGCACTACACCTCGCCGATCAACAAGGGAAACACCATTCTCCTTAGCTTATGGCATGGAAGCAGTCATCCCATTAGAAGTTGGCCTCACTGCAGGAAAAACCATTTTTACCGGCGTTTCAAAAACGCCGCTATAAGTGTAAAAAGCGCCACAAAAATACTATACCGGCGTTTTTATATTACGTCGATGATACGGCCGTCGCTATAGGTATAAGGCGTTTAAAAAACGTCGCTGAATTTTTAGTGACGTTTTCATAAACGCCAGTATACTATTAAATCTGCTTAAATAATTTTCTCAAATATAACTGATGACATCACAGGATATAGTGGCGTTTTGCACAAAAACGCCACCTTTTTACTTTATTTCATAATTTAATTAATATAAAATATGTTCATTCCATTCACAAAACACATCCTAACAAAAAATAAAAATAAATGCGGATAAAACTATCAAATTCAATATCAAAGAACAAAATATCACTAATTACATTGATAAGAGCATAATCTATTGCAAACACGAATCTATTGAATCCTAATTAAAATTACCAAAATCATAGAAAAAACTAAAAAGAAATCTCTCAATCAAAGTCTATTATATGTTCATCAATTAGCTGAAGAGTCATAGAGCTTACAAATCATTATTTATAATAAAAGATAACGGTTAAAACAACTAAGAATACTAGAAAAAAATAATTAAGAAATAAAATTAATTCCTGTAGAGCCATCCTAATTATTTTAGAACCCAATATATATATATATATAGGAAAAATAAATCAACTTAAAATATGTAATTTAATAAATTCTAAGACATTCTATGCTAAACGAAAAATATCCCTTATCAAATAATATGTGATTCAAAACATTAAAATAAAAATATTATTGTCCCTAAAATCCGGACTGCATCATAAGTTATGAACAAAGAAGAAAGAAATCATGAAACGATCTCCGGTTGGTAGTGTTGTTTCTGCTGTTGTTGTTTCCATAATTTCATTTGAATTATAGTGCACTTTAAACTCCGCTCCTGAATCTGCAATTAAATTCAGTGTAAATGTTAAAAACAAATGATTTTAAATCGAATCATGCCCAACAAACCTATTTTATATTGTACAAGTTACTCATGCAAATATATGTGTTTTCTACGTACATAATATTTCTAATATATTTAGTTACCTTCTATGACCGAATTTTGATTTTCTCCATTTCATAAATGGAATGAATATTTTGTTTTTATTTTATTTCATACGGTTGTAATACATAATTAAAATATTAGATGGATGGTCTATAACTACTACTTCATAGTAATTGAAAGTTGTAATATTAAAAGTATTTCAACTTTTTAAACTATTTTGGAATTTAAAATAAAGATTTGGTAATTTGAATCTGTCACAGTCATTGATCATGAAATGAAAATATACATTTCATCTATATAACTGAAAGGATTTGAATCCCCTCAGACTGTTTAATGTTATGGCCCGAAACCTTCGGTGGCATGATTCGATGACAATAATTCATAGAGTCACAAATCTTACCATAGTTTATGCCTTATAATAAGGTGACGAAATAAAATTGCATTTTCTTGTAGTGGTGAAATAACTTATAGTCTTACAAAACAACATTGTTACATTTGAGCTAATAAACAATGTGCGATTTTCAATTACCTCTAGTGTTGAAAGTACCCTGAAATGCTCAAACAATTCTTCCAAAAGTGCCTTCTCTTGTGCTACAATTTGTGCGAGTTCCAAAAGCATCGAAACTGTCTTCTTAGCCTGTTATAAAATGAATGATCATTTCTAAAGAAGTGTACACACACAAACACACACACACACAAACACACAAGCAGTGGACTGAGTACCTACCCCTGGTGAAAAAATGGATAACATGGACTTGATGGATGTTGTAAGATCTGATCCATGTCGAAGTGCTATGGAAGTTGAATGTGTCTCCATCTACAAGTTTAGATTTATCAGTTAAATGCTCTTATCAATGTTGTTATGTTGTTGAATTATGATATGATGACTAGATTTTTATGGACCTTCCCAGCAAATGGAATTCGAAAAGGTTCTGTACAAAATATCCCACGCTGTGCCAATGCAATAAGAGATGTATTAACAGCTATCGATAATTCCATTGGTAGCTCAGGTGGGATCATAGAAGTAATAATCAAGGAACAACTCAGAAAAAGCTTGTATTTGCTCCTTGTAGGATCCTCCAGTCCCTGCATCAAGGACATCCTCATTACCATTCAGAAGTGAAGAAAGCATCACTCCACCAATAAGAACCATGGAGAAGAAGTTGCCTTATCCGGGAGCCATACTAGTGAACTTTATATACCTTTTTAAGTAAATAACCAACAGCTATGACAGCAAATACAACTAAGAACAGTATGAAGAGCCCACTTTCCCAGCTGTTAGCAGTTTCCTATAACAAGTATGATAGTATTACTACACAAAAGGGAAGCAGAAACAGAGTAGTCGTAGAGTAACTTTGTAAAGCTGACCAACCCAACTAAGTATCAAAAGTTATATACCCTCTCCGTAGAAAATAAAATAGTTCGCATCAGTTTTCCTTGGCTTGTTTCAAACCCAGTTCGTAAAACAACCGCCAAGCAGCCACCATCAGGGGTTTTCATAAGAAAGCTCTGACTCCAATGAGAAAAAATAGCAACAAAATGGAATTGTAATGAGAAGATTTTTAAAATTGATAGACAAAAATGAGAGAAGAAAAAAAAAATCAATAACATGAACAACTTTATCTGAGGTATGCTGCAATATCTTTGTCCCTCCAAAAAGAACATGGGTTTTATCTCGCCTAATTGATAACTTATCCTCAACTCCTCTACCCACGATCGAAACCTGAAAAGATGGTCATGCTTTGAAGAGTTAGCAAAATCTAGTGATACAATCATACAACCAATAAGCAAATACAGAATAGCTTCACATGCAGCATAACTGCCATCTAAACAATTAAATGCAAAGTCAGATGCAGATGCAGATCTTATCAATGTACATAGACATCCTTAACATTTCCACACTAACAAAGACACAGATGCACTCTCCTTAACGAATGAGTTACTGACTTTATGGTACAGGAAAACTGTGAAAAATTTAGAAGATCTATATATTCTCTTAATCCACCAAACCCCACCCTAAGTTAACCACATAACCAAAAACAATATAGGCAAAAGAGCAAAACTTAAACATCTCTAAGAAATTAACACTCAGGTGAAATAACAAAAAGAATTTGCAGTAAAACTAACAATTACAAGCAGAACAACAAAAACAAGAAAAACAAAAGCATAAAGTGACAAAAAAAATATGGCAGAAATACAAACATCTAACCACCACAAAACAAGAACAAACAGCCTTAAGTTATCAGATCCAAAACTAGTAAAGCTTAATGACCAACAGCAGATAAAATGCGCAAACAGAAAAGGAAACCACCTTCCATTGGGGAGTAGATTCGCCTGTGAGAATTGCTTCATTTACTATAGCGCTTCCAGCTAATATAAGCATGTCTGCTGGTACAGACTTATCTTCTCCATTCTCACCAGTAGAGCGTCCAATAGACACAACATCCCCAGGGAGAAGATCCATCCCAGAGAGTTTTACCCACCTATAATCCTCAGTAGTCAAAAGTCAGCACAAAAAATCTGCAAACAGGTAGGAGGGAAACAAGATAAAAAAGTAAAATAAACATTACTGAGATAATGCACTTCCCACAACGATGCACCATTACAGTCTGGCCATCCACTCTTACACGTCTAAGCTCAGTCAGAGTCTTCAACCAACTTTTTGCCATTGTTGACTCGAACACGAGAGACCCACACAGAAGACCTAAAGGTAAGAAGAAGTAATGAATAAGGTTGTGAAAAGAGTAAAAAACTGACCAAAATGGAAGGCTAAAATGAAAGGGAAAATCAGACTATAGATATCTCACTGAGCCCTTGAAATGATTTGAACTCAAATTGCATTTAATATCAAAATGTAATATCATTATATTCTCAAATAAAAAGTACTTTCCATTACACAAATTGATTACCTTATTCTCCCCACACTGCCAAACAAAAAAGGGAAAACAAGGGCTCTCTTGGGATGCAGGTAAATCACCACATGCCCCTAAGGTGGCATTTACTACAGAACATGGTTATATAAGTCCTTACACATGTGCAAGTGCATCTACCCCTCTATCTGATGCTCAAAGAATGCCTTTAAGATCATTTACGTTACGACTATGTCGAATTGAAAGGACTATGTCGAATTGAATAGCTATCAATGCTTATTCAAACTTCGATTTAAAGTACTCATTACCCTGTAAATTAATAAGAATCCCTATCAGTATCAATTTTATATATTTCTACAATAGCATCAGAAATCATAAATAATAAATAAATGAACTCTAGTAGAACAAATCATACCAACTCCTCTGATGCAGCATCAGGAGAGCTCTCTTCTGTCATGAAACCATTTGATAAATTCCTGATTGAATCATAATTTCACGAGTGAACCTCCGCTTGTAAATGTGTTCTTTGGTCACAAATAAGTTGACTCACATTGTTCACATAACATTTGTGTGTCAGAAGCTTTAGGAAAATAAACCGTATCAATTTACAAAAACAAAAAAACCTGAAAAAAAAGTGAAACATGTTGCCAAGATAAGATCCATAAGCACATTGTACTATTAGAGAAACAATTAACATTAACAATCTCAAATGCAACATTTAAATTGATCCTTAATAAATTATTAGGTACCAACAGTAGCACCATGAATATATTATTTATTGTAATAAAACAATGCATATTTGGAAATTCTAAAGATTAAGGGCAGCAACTTGAAATCATCAAAATATGAAATAGAGTAGATAATCTTCAATTCATACCTGGATCAAGAGGTGATAATCTTCTTTGAAATAGCATAGCATATCCTCAAGAGATAAACTTCTTAGCTGCTACCAAGAGAGGGGTTATGACAAATTGTTAGCACGTATTCCTCCATATAAAATCTTGAAGCACTATGCTTTCTATCAAAAATTAAAGCTATACCCACAAAACATGAGTACATTATTTTGTATGCTCTACTCTAGTTCAAAGAAAAAGGATATAAAAGATACAAAGAACCAAGAAAGAAAATATCATAGTGCATGACACTTTAAACCTCCTATCTACAAACAAATTTGTGATGAAGTACCATCAAAATTAGAAGTATAGAATAGCTAAAATTCAGTGAGGTGAGGTTAGCACAAACTGTGAATTTTAATTAATATGAAGTACAAAATTTGAAAACATCTTCAAACAGGGGATGGTTACAAAAATTAAGAAACATATTTAACACAAGACAACAGTCATAGGCTGGACAAACTATCTAGTGTTGTATTACCCCTAACAACATCACAGGACAAAAAAAATAGCATAAATAAATAAATAAATAAATAGTAGTAGTAGTAGAAGAAGAAGAAGAAGAAGAAGAAGAAGAAGAAGAGAAAGTGGTACTTGAGTGGATTGGACTCTTTTTGGAAGAACAGATCAGGTCTGGAGGGACCAATCTCATTGCAAATAAATAAATAAATCTGGAAAGTCCCTGCAACAATAACAAATCACAAAAATATTGAGAAGCAATAATTCCAGCTAGAAGAACTATCAGAAAAATTTGGTTGATTATATTAAATCAATTACGCAAACTATGAGAGAGAGAGAGAGAGAGAGAGACCTCTCATTCTCGAACCATCGGAACACAGGTTTCGAGATCAAACCTGTTAGTTCTAAGAGGCCTCTTCTTCTTGAACCATGAGAACATCGATATCGATTCAATGCAAATAGAGCACGAAATACAAGTTTTGAATCAGATCCCTGTATTTCTAAGAGAAATTAGCGAAAACCCTAACAAGCTTTGAGTTCTCGAGATCAGGATTCTAATCAGACAAACCCCAAGCAAGAACAAGAAATTGATACATACAGATTTTAATAAATTAGCATGACAGAAATCGATCAAGAAACACGACAAAGGGAGATCAAAACAAACTCAATTTAATAGTTACGGTGAAGTGTAGAAATCGAACCAATAGTTTCGGAAAAGTTGGACTAATCTATAACTCCTCGCTTTCAAAGGCAAATCGCAAATCAATTAGAGGGAAATTGAAGAACACATAGATCCAAAGCTTGAATAAAATGAATACTGAGAAATCGAAGAAAAATCAGCCGATCCAAACCCTAGACGCCATTCTTGCAAACTTTCACTCACTAAAAAGTAAAAACCCTCATCTCTCACTTACGCTTCTTTTTATGAGAGAGGGATTTTGTAAAATTTTTTTTTTATCTGAGTATATGTTGAAAAGCACAACAGGTTTCCTCTTTGTACGGGGTGACATGACGTTTTTTTGAAAAAAACGCCACTTTTTCTGCAACGTTTTTCAAAACGTTGCTTTATAAACGCCGGCATAACCAATATTTCTTGTAGTGCCTCCCCACAATTCGAAGCAAGAACTTTGACCCAGACCTAAATGGCGAAGCCATAGCATTGGAGCTTGACCTTGCGGAAGAAAGAAGAGACAGAGCATTGGTTCACATCGCCTCCTACCAACAAGAATTGTCCAGAAAATATAACAAAACAGTGCATCCAAGGCAATTCAAGATCGGAGATTGGGTACTGCGCAAAGTAATGGGAAATACCTTGGTACCAGGAGATGGCAAGCTAGGGCATAACTGGGAAGGACCTTATAAAGTGGTCGGATTAGCAGGCAAAGGGGCATACCACTTAGAAGATGAGGACGACAAAGCAATTCACAGGCCATGGAACACGGCCAATCTCAAGTTATTTTATTTTTAGCCTTTTTTCTTTTAAGTATATGTAATTTTTTACTTTCTCAATAAAACAAGTCGATTCTTTTCAGCATAATTGTTTTCAGTAGAAGGTAACTTTATTAAGTTAGGAGCATTATAAACATAGTTGGCCGGAATAACCAACTATGAACCCTTCCTAAGCCCAGGATAAGGATCCAGGCTGCAGGACGTTTGGTCGGATTAACCAAACATATTATTCTAAATTGGCTGGAAAAACCAACTTAGAGGTTGGCTGGATTAAACCAACACCCCTCCTAAGCCCAGGATAAGGATCCAGGCTGCAGGACGTTTGGGCGGCATAACCAAACACTGTATTCTAAATTGGCTAGAAAAACCAACTTAGAGGTTGGCTGGATTAAACCAACTCTTCTTACTCTTCAGCCGAAGTAAGTTTATGGCTGAAGAGTGGTTGGCTGGATTAAACCAACTCTTATTACTCTTCAGCCGAAGTAAGTCTATGAGTGAAGAGTGGTTGGCTGGATTAAACCAACTCTTGTTACTCTTCAGCCGAAGTAAGTCTATGGCTGAAAGAGTGGTTGGCTGGATTAAACTAACCCTTGATACTCTTCAGCCGAAGTAAGTTTATGGCTGAAGAGTGGTTGACTGGGTTAAACAAAGTTGTACTCTTCAGCCGAGATAATTATATCGGCTAAAAAGTGGTTGGCTAGTAAGTCAGATTAATCAGTTGAAACCCGAATACTGTATCTCGGTCAAAAATATTGCAAGAGAGCATGCTCAAACTGGAAAGCAAACCGAAATAATAGTTGAAGCAGTAGAAGACAATGAAAATGCATTACAAGTACAAACATCCATGACAAAACCGGAGTAAGAGTTAGCACAGAAGATTTTTCCTTCATCAAAATGAAAAGTAAATACAACGGAGGGGCCGCAGCCCGGTTACAAGTTCAAAAACAAAAGAAAAGCAAAAAGACAATCAGTTGAAAAGATCATCAATTTCGGCATCAAACTCAGCATCGGCATTAACACGAAGACCGGTTTTAGGCGGGAGCTCAGTCTCGGTCACAAGAGTGGTTTTGGTCGAAAGCACGGTTTCACCTGGTTGTTCAGTAGTCAGGTCTTCCACCGTGGGCTCCACCTGAACTGATTGGTCCGCATTGACAACCGGAGTGTCCTCAGATTCAGAATCTTCATCCGAGCCTGAACCTTTAAGAAATTGCTGCTGAAGGGCAGCAACGTACTCCGCTAGGGAGCTCGGTATGCAGTATGCTGGGGAGTTGTAGACCTCAGTCTGAGGACCGTGACCGAGCTTCTCCACAGCTGCCCTCCAGCCGCACTTGAAGAAAAGATCCTTTGCGGCTTCACACTGCTGGGTATAAGCATCCCCTGCCTTCTTGAAGCCTTGTTTTTCGGCTCCTTTTATGCTCTCCTTCAGCTGGGATATCTCGGTATTTTTCTTCTTTTCGATCTTAGCCAGCTCGCACAGATACTTATCTTTCAGCTCGATGGCGGCCTTTTACTTTTCTACTTCGGCGGAACTAACCAGTCCGGTCAGTCGGCCGTTCTCAGCTCGTAGCTCGGCCATTTGCTTTCTGGCCACCTCTAGCTCGGCCGTCTTTGCTTCGGCCTCTGCCACGGCTTGCCTTGTTGTCCTCCTGAGCTCTATCACTCTCCTGTGAGTGATGTTGTTTTTCTGAATGGCTTGACAAAACATAGACTTCCCTTGAGCCGAAGTGAAAGTTGGAAAAATTAGACAGATAAAAAAGGATAGTGCTACTTACTAGGATCATGGATTTTGTTGAAGACCGGATGGCCTTTAGTTCGGTGTTAAGTTGCTTTTGATGGTGCTCCATGTCTTTAGGAAGGCATACACTCTTGGCTAGGTTGAAAGCCATTAAGTGATCCTTCTTAGAGACAACCGAGTCGGAATCCAGTATATCTCGGTTGGCGAAGGTAAGATTGGGAACCCATTTGGTGGAGCCAGCCCGGTCAGACTGCTTCGGTTGAGGGCTTGGTTGAGGGCTTGGAGGAGGACTTGGGGGCAGAATGGCCTCGTCCTCATCAGCAAGGCGTCGCTCAGTTTGGCTAGTCCGGGCACGCTTGCTTGGACGCGATGAGGATGACTGTTGAGAGGGGAGAGCTACCACGGTCTCAGTGGTCTGCCCAGTTAGTTGTACGTCGGCTGGATTTGTTGCGGTTAACAGGGCCTTCAGTCTGTTCCTTTTGGCCATCTCTTGTTCGGCGGTCAAAGGCACTAAATTGATCTGGAGCAAGGTTGGGTCCGGTTCTAGTGCGTCTTCTAGGAGAAAATCAGTCACTCTGGCTTTCCGGCGACCGCTGTATCTGTAGGTCGGCTCAAACTTTAACAGCTTAGCCTAACTCCGTTCTTTATAACGTAGTGCGGCACGGAGAGTGGCAAGGTCAGGGTGACTGTGCAATGAATAAATATGGGCTGGATCTGCATGATGAAGACAACTGTTAGCTCGGCTTAAAATTGGAAACCGAAGTAAAAAGGGAAGAATACAAGGAAACCGAAGTAATTATACTAGGTATCCCTTTGTTCCAGTTTATACGTCGGCCAGGAATCTGGGCTTGATGATCTTCAAAGTTCCCAGACACCCAGAAAAAATCATCATCATTTAAGTCTTTATCCGGTGTATCCTTAATTATTTTTTCACCCCGGCAGCGAATTCTCAAATAATATACTCACCCATCCTCTTTTGAACCTAAGGAATATTGGTGGAACAGTTCGGCTAGACCGAGGTTTAGACCGGCTTGGCAGTTTAGTTCGGCTATACCCATTATTATACGGTATGAGTTGGTGGAAAGCTGGGTTGGGCATAGTCTTGTTTGCCTAAGGAATTCACAAATCAAGGGCTGGACTGGAAATCTTAGTCCGGTTTCTATTATTGAAAGAAGGGTAAAAGGAACGAAACCCTTATTCCCCCATGGTGTGACATCTTTGTTTGCTAAAACGAGTTGGACGTCGTTGGGGATGTTGTAATCCTTACGGAATTCGGCTAGGCCTCCAGGGGTTTTGTAGACACCCCATTTTTGACTGCCCGTAAGACTTGGGCGTTACTGATGGTTTACTTGTTGGAGAAAGGTGTGCAGGGCACAGGTCCGGTTTCCTCGACAAGGAGAGAGACAAATCCCAACTTCACACCCCATTTTGGACCAAAGCTATTTTGGATGGTTTTTAGACCTTAAAACCCTCTCTTTCAAAACATTTTTGAAATAAAATTCCCACGATGTTCCGACGCTCGCATTTCGGTAAATGGTGCGCTTTTCAGTAAACCGAGCAAGGACAAAGTGGAGATGAATGAAAGAGAGATGAAATCTTTGAAAAATCTTTCAAAACACCTTACTTCGGGGTTTGAAGTTGAAGAGAAGAGGAGAAGAGGGGAGAAAACAAGTTGGAGAAGAGGTTCGGGATGAATCCGAGAAGAAGAGAGTCGAGCAGTCCTCGCTAAATCAAGCTCATCTATCTATACACTTGGAGTTAAGCTATGAGGCCATAACCATTGGAAAGAATACTTCCGGGGCTTCATTTTGCACTCAAGAATCTCTCAAAACCAAGTCCGGGTGGGGGAGGTATGATTGGTTGAAGTTGGGCATCATCTCGGTTGGATCGAGTCTGCGCGGCTTCACCAAAAAGGGCATAACTTTTTCCACAGAAGGAATTTTAATGCAAGGTTTATGCCATTGGAAAGCTAACTTCCAGGGCTTCAATTTGCGTACCCACTGGTCATTTTTTGACCTTGGCAGCATCTATCGGCAATCTATTTTTCCAACCGAAAAAATATTATGCCGACCGGCACTTTATTTTGGCCGACGACCAAATTTTCTGGCCGGTTTGCACCCTTTGCACCCTCCAAGCCTGGTGCATACCAGCTGTGCCAGCTGGGATGCACAGAACCAGCTCCACGTGCATATATGTTGCTATTTTGCACCCTTTGCACCACTTTTGGCCCCTCTTGTGCACCCTTTGCTCAAGGCTTCTTGAGGAAGCTTTGACCCCTTGTCTTGGCTTCCTCAAGAAGCCTACCAGCTGTCCAAGCTTCTCCAATAAGCCTTGACCTCCCCTTAGACCCCTTTGACCCTTTGAAGCTTGTCTTAGAAGCTTAGCATTGCCTATATAAGAGAGGCCCCTTCTCCTTTGTTTTGGTTGGAGATTTTGGAGCAAAAAACCAGAGGAAAGAGATATATATCTGATATACATACATACACCCTCTATATCTATCTTATCCAAGCCTCCAAACACCTTTGTTCTTGCACCATTTGCCCTACAACACCTAGCACAACACCTCCATCCTCCATTCCAGCACTTGGGAGGCCATTTGCAGAGGTTAGAAGCTTAGAAACTTGGACCAAGGGCTGCTGGTTTGCTGCTCTTCAAGGGTAAGCATCCATTTCCCTTAAATTTGTATTTTTTAGTTTCATTGGTTAGCCTTATTTACAAGTATTTTTGAGCTTCGATGTAAACTGTAAAGAGGCTTATTTTGAGCCCTTCTTTAATATTGAAGAAGGGCTCAACACTGTTGGGGACCTCCATGTATGACTTGCTTCATTACCCCTCTTTGGTCCCCATTTTTGCATGATTTGTTAGCTCATTTTTCTTCTATTTTTCGGCCATGATCAGAACTGATAGTGGCCATATTTTGACCCCCTTGACATGTTTCATTAAGGGTCTTTGGCTGTTTGATGCATTTTTTATATACTTCATGTTATAGCCCTCTTGTGGCCTTAATCTTGCATTGCATTTTAAGGGTGTTTGTATATTGATTTGGGGGCTGTCATAAACTGTGAGTAGTCATATTTTTGGTCCCTCTTCAGTGTTGTAGAAGGGTCTTTTTCATTTTGGGCTTTGCATCTACCACTTGCTTCATTACCTAGCTTGAGGGCCCGTTTTTGCATGCTGTTTTTGCCCTATCTATGCTCACTGTTTGGCCATGCTTTGAACTAAAAAAATGCTTTTTTTGGGGCTGCCTTGCTTCTGTTTTCATGCTTCATGTCCAGATTATGCATGTTTGATATAGCTATAGGTCATTTCATGAGCCTAATCTTGCATTTCGGGTCCATTTCATGCACTTAGTGTCATTTCGCTATGTTTTGGAACCATTTGGCATCATGTTCCAGCGCTAAAATTTACATGCTTGTATTCCATCTTGCATCCCTTGCCATGCTTTGGTAGAATTGCATTTTCGTGCCTTGGGTTTGGTTAATGCATTGTGCATGCATCCTATGTATTGTGTTGCCTCACTTGCCTCATTATGGCCACTGATTTTGGCATGCTTGCGAGCTATCCATGTTAGTTTAAGTCCATCGTTGCATGTTGTTGCATACCATGTTTGTTTACATGTTTAGGTTGCGTGCCTAGCATGCATTGTTCATTTGCATGCCCATGTTGCATACTAGATCACATGCCTAGGTTGCATTACATTGGCATGCATGCCTTGCCTCTTGATCAAGTGATAGAAGTTGGGCTTTATGTGTTTGTTTGGTTTGCATGACATTTGAAATCAAAGTGCATGCTTGGTTTCTTGGGCCATCATGCATCGAAATGCGCAATTGGTGGTCCGAGGACCAAGGAACATACCCTTTTGAGTCAAAATCATGATAAGGGATGTGTTGGTGCACACATTTGCTTGAAATTTCATGCCATGCACTGTCTGTCCTTTGTTGCCGTCAAAACTGTCTTCTGCAGGAAGTTTCTGCCGACCGGCAACATACAGTGCCGACCGGCCATTTGTGAATGGCCGATAGCTTCATCAACAGCCAATGGACATTCCTCATGGCCGGTGGGCATTTCCTCCAGCCGATGGTATTCTACAGTGTGCAAGGAATGTGTCCCAGGACTTTGGCAGTCTTTGGAGAGGCAGGACAGTGAAAACAGAGGCAGCAGTGGTATGGTGCGGATTTTCCGAGCAAGATAGATCGAGCATGCATCATTCGCGCATCCCGAGGCGGGGGCTGCGGCCATCTTCTCTTTGCATTTATTTTGATTAGATTAGAAATTATGTAATAATTAATTTAGCGATTTGTTATTCGGACTGTATATTCTTTTGGTCCCTCTGTGTGAGGGCATATTTGTAATAAGTGTGGGTGAGTGTGTGTATGTCTTCCAACCCCCATTTCTTTCTTCCCTTTTATTTACCTGCTTATGATGGTAGATTAGGGCATATTTAAAATTAGCATACCTTATGCAATGCATGCGTGCATCCATGCATTTGTTGACATGCATCGGGCTCGGTACATCATACAAACTGCATTGTATTTCAAATCTAACTTGAATACGTGTTACTCGTGCATTTCACATGCCATGTTTAGGATAGCCGAGCCTGTCTAATTGCACTCTGTATGCGTTGCATTAGTCATCTTAACATGAGCTAGGTCATGCATATTCTGCTAACTAGTTTATTGTTTTGGCACGGAGTGCAATGTAAGTATTTATGCTTTAGCATCTTGCACACGTGTGAATGTTAACATAACAGTATGCTTGCCATGCAGCTAAGTGCTTATATGAAATAAACTGTTTGAATGCCTGTGGGTGGAGGTTGGATTGCTTGAGTTGGAATAACTCATTGAAATCCGTATTTTAGCCTACTTACGAGTAGCAATTTCAAACTATTTTCCAAACAAACGGATATGCAATGCTTGTTTCCAAATTAGGCAATCTAGTCTATATTTGTTTGCTGTGCGCATCACATAGTAATTCTAGGCTACTAACTGGAATAAGAACACATAACGTTTTCAAAATGGGATATCATGATTAGTAGAGGCCAGTTTTCGGACCGGGCGAGAGGGGGTGCTCATAGCTGACCTTCCCCAATCGTACCCAAGTTCCCGAGCCGAGGCAACTTTGGTGATGATGGACACGTGGCCTTTGGCACCGAGTCAGGGTTTCCTAAATTTCCCAAAAATAAAATATTTAGGTGGCGACTCTGTATCTGGCAAAGCAGTCCATGTTTGGCACTTCTTTTCAAAATCTGTTTTTCTCAAAACGATTTGCCAGAGTTGGTCTCTTTGGTTCAAGATTAAGAACCGTGACATTTGAGTCCTTGAACTGTAGTGACCCACCATTGAACCAGAGCGGGGGGGACTCGCACTCCTCGCCCGGGATGCGTTCAGGGTCGTCTACAGGTTTCTACCAAAAATCTATATTTACCCATTTGTTCTATAAGTTATGAATAAGTTAGTTCGGTTGAAAAACTGTGCTCAGTAGTTTGGTTGAGCGCGCAAGAGAATGCTGGGCAACCTAAGTCTGCAAAGTGGAAAACATAAGGGTTAAGCACAGATCATTGGACCATGCTACAAATAAAAACAAGATGAAAGAAGTTTTACTTCGGCTAGACAGGAAGCTACAGGTTCTATCTCGGTTTGAGCTATGGGTTTTGTTACTTTGGTTAAGCTTCTAGGGGCGGCTTTCTGAGTTCGGTTTAAGAAACTGAGAAAGCTGGCTTAGCCCCGAAGGCTTAGCTCGGTTAAAGAACAAGGTTTCTAGTATGCTAAAGTTCAAACTTAGTTCGGTATGTTTGTCTCAGCTAATGCAAATCAAAAGATATTGACTGATTGAAACTACTGGTATGCACACACAAGTTCTAGTTCGGTTTTGGTATGGACTAGATCTACACATAGCATAAACAATATCCTAGTTCGGTTGGGACGTGTTTATGAATCAATCAGTGTTCTACAGATCATTTCATGAAGTTCATGGGGTTCACATGAAGTTTTTTCCCAGAAAAAACAGAGGCAGTGTTTTATAAAAACACGAAACCAACTATAGATTATTGAACAAAGTACAAAAAACATAGAAAAATAAGAACAAGAATCATAATACTTACCAGGAAGAGAGGAAGAAGCTTGAAGATGAGAGCAACGGCTGTGATGAAGAACGAGTGCAGCAACCTGGGGATTTCAGAAGCTCAAAGACGAAAGAGGGGAGAAAGTGAATATTTTGGTGAGTGATTCAGAAGAAACAAAGGGTTTTTGTTTTGTTGCAAATGACCAAAAGCGCGGGACTATTCAAAAATTGCGAAGTACGAGGGCGGCGTGACAGCTACAAAAAACCAATCAGAGGCCGCCACGTGTCCCTGGAAGGAGAAGCGTTTGATTCTTTGTGGATCAAGAGAGACGTTTTGACCGACATGCACAAATTTCTTGATTTTAGCTCAGTTGGAAAGGCTAAAAGTTTTTTTTTTAGCTCGGCTGGAAAGGTTAAAATTTTAGCTCGGTTTGTAGACAAGTAATCCCTATCATGCTGCGCAGATGGAATTAAGGGGCAATTGAGAGGGTAATTTATATTCAAGTTGGGCCGAGTTGGGCTGATTATGGGCTTCGGTGCAAGAGGCTTAAAGTTAGCCCAGTCTCAAGCCTAGAAGTTAGACCGGTTCGAGGAACTCTTGTTTGTTAGTCCGGTTTCCGAAGTACCTAATGTTATCTCGGTCGCAGTGTATACGGTTATTTCGGTTAAGTCCTCTAAACCTGAGTATGATAAGCTTTCTTCAGGACTGTTCTCAGTTATTTCGGCTCGACACTTCTATGGATAGCTCGGTCTTAGCATTTGAAGCCGAGATAGAAGCAAACAAGGGAAGAGATGGATTCGAAGTTAGATTGGTCACACCTACCTGTCTAGTATGGGAGTATTATTTCGGTCGTTTGGTAGTTCGGCCATGGTAAAACCATCTCACTTGGTTTAAGCAGTGAGGGGGGGTGTTGGAGGATAAGCATTATCCTTCAGGAGTATGAATCCTAGGAGGACTCTACATGGAGGAGTAAGAGTCCTACTTGGATTGTGCCACACAGAACCTATAAAAGCTCACCAATATCACCTATGGGGAGGTAACACAACTTTGTTTTCTGAATACACAGAGCTTTTGTCTATTTGTCAAGCTTACTGACTTAGGCATCGGAGAGATTTCCGGCACACACCCGCCGGCTAGCTCACGTTTGTGTTTTCAGGTGATAAAGCGACGACGTACGGAGGAATGCAGACTTGATCAACAGAATTATACGATAAGGTTTAATTCTTTCCCGTACAGAATATGTGAATGCAATTAAAACCAAATGAGTTAAGTCTTGTGCAAGCGGTCTAAGCGAGCCCCTAGGTTGACACGGATGTATTCAGACTCTACGCGGTGGTTTCGGGGTGTAAGCGAGCCCTTTGGTATGGTATGTGCAGAGTGTAAGTGAGCCCTAGGCACGATTTGGTATGGTATGTGCAGGGTGTAAGTGAGCCCTAGGCACGATTTGGTATGGTATGTGTAGGGTGTAAGTGAACCCTAGGCATGATTTGGGTGTAAATGAGCCCACTTGTTTCGCCGTCCCTTTTGAGGTCCATCAATGTCACTGACCGGTAAATAATCGGGAGGTGGGCATAGGTGGTAAGGTCTGCAAAGCAGCAAAAGGAGGAGTTCTGAATAGTTCGGTGTTTAATCATTGTGGTTGGGTAGAAGGATCTCTTTGGGAAATTCTAGATGTCTAGTCTAACGACTAATTCATAGAACCTTGTTGTAACATTGTATGTTATGTTATCTATTTTGTTCTGTGTATGGTTGATTGGTTGATAGAAGATATGGGGGTGTGTGTGTTTTTACTGGGCATTCCAAGCTCATGGCGTATCATGCCAGGTGATGAAGCAAATTACAATGGTGAAGGTTATTTCGAAGGCAAACAGGATGAATTGTTGGAGCTGTGGTTCATTTGAAGACTTAGACTAATTGTTTCTTTTCCTTTTGACTTTTGGTTTGGCAATGTTTTGGTAATCTTGTAATGGAACATAAACGAATTATTTGTGATATAAACTCTAGTTATATATGTATATTAAGATGTTCTGGTTATCTATCCTACTTGTGTTGTATTATTGTGCGTATTTAACGGCTCGGAAGTTGGGGCGTTACAGGTGATGTAATTTAAATAAAATGATGTAATTTAAATAAGATAGTGGCGGTGTTTGGCAAACAAATGTTGAGGCTATTATAGCCTAAATTGAGAAATAAGCAAAAAAGCTAAACTGTTCACAGTTTTTCAAAAAAAAAAAAAAAGAAAAAGAAAAATAGCCTGTTGCCCGGACAGTGTAGGCAGCCTACACTGTCAATAGTCTGAAAAGTCATCATCAACTGGCTAAATTACCATTTTACCCCTTCACATCAATTTAAAAAATTATAATTCAAGGACAAATTGGTCATTTTAAATTTAAACATCATTTCAACATATTTTCCAATACAATAACTCAACTAAAAATCCATCTCATCTTCCCAAACACAAAAACTAAAATAGTCTACTAAAATAGTCAAAAAGCCTCTAAAATAGCCACTTCCCAAACGAGGCCAGTGACTTTTTGACTTTTTAGATTTTTTAAACTTGCCAAACTTAAATAAGTTTATTTTTTGACTTTTAATAAAAAGTTGTGCAAAAAAATAAAAAAAATAATATAACTTAAATAAGTACACTTATATAGGTTATGCCAAACACTCGCTAGTTCAAAAAACAATTTAGATAAGACATTTGGAAGACGTCAATAAAAAAATAAAAACTCTTTTCAAATCACAATTTGATAGTTCAAAACTCAAAACCTATTTGATTTTGGATTTTTAAACCTATATTCAGCTCAACTATTGCATTATCCTTTCAAAAACAAAACAAAAAAAACAAAACAAGAAGTCTAATTCCAAATGTCTTTTTTTTTTGTATTTTTATTTTTTTTATTATAAAAAATCGATTTAGAAAAAATAAACAAGAAAGCAACTTTTTGGAATCAGACTTTTTCAAAAATAAACAATTTGCTTTCACATTCGCGATTATTTTGAAAAAATAAACAATTTGCTTTCTTGGAATTAGGGATATTTAGAATGATCTAAATAAATTTATTTTTTGACTCTTTATAAAAAAAAATTGTGCAAAAAAATAAAAAAATGATATACTTAAAAAGTACACTTATATAGATTATGCCAAACACTAATATATAAAGACTCTACTTTTCAAATCACACCGTCCAACATCTAGAAACCTATTTCAAAAAGAAAAATACTATAGATCTGAAAAGATTTATTAAATTTTTTTACAAAATATCTCCCATGTGAGTCCCATATGAGATATTTAATAAAAAATTTAATTAAATTTTTAGAGTCTCTAGCATTATCCTTTCAAAAAAAAAAAAAAAAAGGTCTAATTCCAAATGCCTTTTTTTTATTATTATTATAAAAAAAAAAAAAAACGATTTAGAAAAAATAAACAAGAATGCAACTTTTTGGAATCAGACTTTTTCAAAAATAAGCAATTTGCTTTCACATTCGTGATTATTTTGAAAAAATGAACAATTTGTTTTTTTGGAATTAATTTGGTTTCAAATCTGGCATGAGGCTTTTTTGAGGTTGAGGCTAATTTAGCCCACAAAAATTAGCTATGTTTGGCATGTCCATTTGAGTTAAAATAGTCATATAAGACAAGATTAATTATTTTAACTAAATATGACAAAATGTCACATCCAAATCATAATTATTTCATCTTTACAAAAGTTGAAAAACCTATCTCAAACGATACTTTTTAGTCCCAGGCTAAAATAGTCAAAAAGTCAACCCACATTTTAAACGAAAATAGGCTAAAAAACAAATAAGACAAAATATCATATTCAAATCATAATTATTTCACATTTTTTCTCAAAAAAGTCAACCAAAATGAACTCTTTAGCACTAAACTAAAATAGTCAAAAAGCCAATCCATTTCCCAAGCGAAGCTTAAGATATGTCAAGGTTATTTTTGTATCCCCAAAGTCTTGGCTCTGTTTGGTTTGGTTTTGAAATTTATTTTGAAGGATAAGTTTTCTAAAAGAGATTTAAAATTTTAAAACTTATTTAATTATGAGTTTTGAAACTAATTTTTGAGTGGTATATTTTGAAAGTTATTTTTAAAAAATTTCAAATTAAAAACTTGTTTAGTTAGAAGCTTTCAAAACTAGTTTTTAATTAGAGTTTTTCTAAGTCTTGTGGGTTTTTTTTTTTTTTTTTTGTCCGTCTTGTAGGCAAAATTTTTTACAATATTATCTTCAATTTTTTTTTATTTTTATTATTTATCTCTATATATTTTTATTTTTATTTTGTTTACTTCTTTTTCCTACGCTCTCTAAATGCACTTTGTAAATATTTTAAAACTGCTTTTCTAATTTATATCCACTGTACATCTAAAAGTTTCATATTTATTACATTTTTTTTTTCATTTTTTTATATTTTGTTTACTGTTTATGTATATTTTTTGCATTGCTTATATATATCAAAAACATAACAAGTTATTTGACCAATATTTAGAGAAAAAAAAATTAAGAAAAAAATTTCAAAATCACTTATTTTTCTATTACATATCAATCAATCGTTTTTTTTTCTCTCCTCTCTTTCTCAATCATTTTTTTTTTCTTCTCATATCCATCTATTTAACTAAAAAATGTATATATCAAATCTCTCAAACTCCAAAATTATTTTCAAAATACACAATCTCAATCATTTTTTTTTCTTCTCATATCCATCTATTTAACTAAAAAATGTATATATCAAATCTCTCAAACTCCAAAATTATTTTCAAAATACACAATCAAACAAATTTTTAAATATTCTAAAGTTTCTCTAGAAAATTATTTTTGAAATAATATCTCAAAACACAAATCAAATTGGGCCAAATTTAAAATTTATTTAGTTATGAATTTTGAAAAAAAAAATTGAAAATTTTAAACTTGTTTACTTATGAATTTTAAAAAGAATTTTCAAATAGTTGAGCTGAATATAGGTTTGAAAATCCAAATCAAATGGTTTTGAGTTTTGAACTATCAAATTGTGATTTGAAAAGTAAGAGTCTTTATTTATTTATTGATGTCTTCCAAATGTCTTGTCTAAAGTATGTTTTGAACTTTATTTGGGGACATTCTATTTGAACTTAAAAAATATCTTAGTACGTCCAATTTAAATTTATAAATTTTAATTCTTATTATATCTTAATGTGAATTTACTAATAAGGATAATCCATATTAAACCCTAAAATAAGTTTTTTTTTTCCTCATGGTACACCCTAATCAATTATTCCTATTCAAATCTCTACATCTTCTTCCTCAAGAGATCAAAGTTTGTTTGTCTTCTTCTTCTTCTTCTTTCTCACTCCAAAATTCTAATCCACCTTACAAAACTCACCATTAACATTAACATCATTGTTTTTTTTTATTATTTTGAAACTCTAAACCCTAGAAGAAAGTTTGAACAGTCAAACAATGGAGGAAAACAAGTTTTGAAACCTCAAGTTTTGAAACCCTAATCTATCAATGTTTGATTGTTCAAAACTTTCTTATAGGGTTTAGGGTTTCAAAATAATCAAAAAACAATGATGTTAATGATAATGGTGAGTTTTGGTAAGGTGGATTGGAATTTTGGAGTGAGAAAGAAGAAGAAGAAGAAGAAGAAGACAAAACTTTGATCTCTTGAGGAAGAAGATGCAGAGATTTGAATAGGAATAATAGATTAGGGTGTACTATGAGAAAAAAAAATAAAATTTTAGGGTTTAATATAGATTGTCCTTATTAGTAAATTTACATGAAGATATAATAAGAATTAAAATTTATAAATTTAAATTGGGCGTATTAAGATATTTTTTGGGTTCAAATAGAATGCCCCCTTTGTTTGGCATGATCTAAAAAAGTTAAAAAGTTATTATCTTATTTAAGTCACATCATCTCTCTAACACATCATTTCAAACTCAACTCATACCCAACCCATATTTCATAAAAAGTCAAAAGGTATACTTATTTAGATCATCTCAAACCACCATTTATTTATTTTTTCTGTCTTCTCGATGTTTTTGTTTAAATCGTGTTTTGAAAAAGTCTAAACAAAAGGTGTTACCATATTTTTTTAAGGGTAAATTACAGTGACACCTCATGAAATTTATGTTTATTATAATTTTTTCCCTCACATTTTAGAAATTACATCTCCTTCTGAGGTTTAAAGTTTCATTACAGATTCCTCCTCAGCAATTTAATTTTTTTAAATACCAATTTTGTTCTCATTGGGTAAATTACATTGACACCCCTCATATTTTAGAAATTATAATCCCCTCCATAAGGTTTAAAGTAGCATTACCAATTGCCCCATCGGTTAGTATTAGTTGGAAAAAAAATTCATTGAAAAAAAAATTCATTGGAAAAAAATTATTTGAAAAAAAAAATTAATTGAAAAAGAATTTTGTTAGTAAAATTTTTAAATTTTTGTTTAAAACCCAATGTAAACTCATTTTTTGAATTTAAGTTTTTTCCTCAAATTTACAAACTGAGACAACCATTTATAAACTCAAAAAATTATCAAATAAGTTTTTATGACAGTTTTTAAAATTTTTGTAAATATAAATTGAAAATTGAAAACGAAATGGTTACCAAATAGGACTCAAATGGTAAAAATATTGTAAAATTAAAAAATAATTAAATAAGTTACCAACGTAAGAAATGATTTATCAAAAGAATCTTACGCTATGTATGGTTTGATTTTTAGATTTTTTTTTTTAAAAATTAAAAGTTAATTTGGTTAAGAAACAAAAAATAAAAAATGATTATCATTTAAGGGTAAAAAATAATTATCATTTTAACTTTTGGACAAGTTATATTTGTAAAAAATTATTTCTAACCACTCCAAAGATAAAAATTATATAAAAATGATAATTATTTTTTATTTTTTATTTCTTAACCAGATTAATTTTTAAGTTTTTAGAAAAAAAATTCTAAAAATCAAATCATACATAACCTAAGAATCTTTTGATAAGTAATTTCTTTCGTTGGTAACTTATTTAATTATTTGTTAATTTTACGACAATTTTACCATCTGAAGTCTGTTTGGTAACTATTTCGCTTTCAGTTTTCAATTTATATTTACAAAAATTTTAAAAACTGTCATAAAAACTTGTTTGATAATTTTTTGAATCTATAAATGGTTGTCACAATTTGTAAATTAAAAAAAAACGTAAATTCAAAAAATAAGTTTATGTTGGTTTTTAAACAGAAATTTAAAAATTTTACTAACAAAATTTATTTTCAATTTATTTTTTTCAAATATTTTTTTTTCCAATTAATTTTTTTTTTTAACTAATACTAACCGAGTGGGCAATTGGTAATGATACTTTAAACCTTAGGGAGGGGATTGTAATTTCTAAAATGTGATGGGTGTCAATGTAATTTACCTAGTGAGAGTAAAATTGGTATTTAAAAAAATTAAATTGCTGAGAGGGGAATCTGTAATGAAACTTTAAACCTTAGGGGGAGATGTAATTTTCAAAAGGTGAGGAAGAACTGTAATAAACATAAACCTCATGGGGTGTCAGTATAATTTACCCTTTTTTTAATTTTAAAAATTTAAGAGAATCCCGTGACACCTTTTAATTTCTTAATCTATGGTCTATTTTAAAAAGATGATTCAAAATTAATTCATTAAATTTTTTTTTTAAATGTATAAAAAATATTTTTAAAAATAATGTGAATTAAAATAAATTAAAAATTAACTTTTAATTTTTTTTTACTCTTCTGAAAAGAGCCATATTTTTAAGGGTAAACTACCAATAGGTCCTACTTTTGAGACTTATTATCCATTAAGTCCTATTGATAAATTTATTAAGTGATAAAGATAAATTTATCAGTCTTTTATTTTTATGAATAAATTTATATTGATAAATTTATTAGTCTCTTTGTTTTTATGAATAGATTTATGGTGATAAATTTATCAATTTTTTATTTTTATAGTGTTAAATTTATTAATTAGGACCTGTAAGTAGATAAGTCTAGTTAATAGGACTGATTAGTAAGTATCCCTATTTTTAAATGTCGTAACTCCCATGAATTTCGAAAACGTAAAGCTAAATAAAAAATGTCTTCACAAAAAGATAACAAACAAATGGAAAACTAGATACCGTTTTGTTTGATTTTCAAGATTTGAATAAAAGAAAATTTTAAAATTTATAATCAAATAAATTTTTTAAAACTCAATTCAAATTTTTTTTTTTCAAAACTCATAATCAAACTCTTTTTAAAATTTTAATTTTTTTTAAAAAAAATCAAAAAAAATATTTTTTTTTATTTTGTTCTTTTGGAAAATAAATATTTTTTATTTTTTGAATTTTTTTTATTTTTTTTAAAAAAAATTGTTATTTTTTTTTAAGTATTGGGTAAATAATTTGTTATAATTTGGCCTAGTTTGGCATAATTTTAAAAAATCAAAAAGTTATTATCCTACTTAAGTCACATCATCTTATTTAAATCACATCATCTTTCTATTACATCACTTCAAACTCAACTCATATTTAATATTTTTTTCATAAAAAGTCAAAAAATGCACTTATTTAGATCATCCCAAACAATCCAATATGGATGATCCAAATTTTTTTAATAATTAAAAAAATTAAATATCTAAAATAAAAAAAATATATTTATAAAATCAAATAAAATATTTGAAATAAAATAAATAAAATTATTTGAAAAATAAAAATTACATGTTTAAAATAAAAAATAAATTTTTTAAATTTGTAAATATTTAAAATATTCAAAAAAATACATCGCACAAATGTTGTAAGAAAGTGTTTATGATGATCTAAATATGTATATTTTTTAACTTTTTAAAAAAAATTATGCCAAAAAAATAGAGAAGTGATGCAACCCAAAAGAGATAAAAAGATATTAAAAAAAGGTATATTAATATAAGGGATGTCAAATAGTGCCTAAATACAACGCAAATAAAAAAAATAAAAATAAATAAAAGGAAAAATTACAAATACACCCCCGAGATTTGTGTAAAATATGAATGGCCCCCTGTGGTTTGGAAAATTACAAATATCTCCCTGTCAGAATTTTTTATTTAACAAAATTAATTGAAAAGTGAAATTTCTAACTGTTTATCTATACAATTATAAAATTATTTAAATTATTAATTGAAATAAAATTTTAGTATTATTAAAAATTATTAATTAACTTGATGATTTATTAACAAGATGGCCTATTTGTTATAAAATTAGAAACCTTATGGGGCATAATATAATTTCTAGAACCATAGGGGGTAATATGTAATTTAAGTAAATATCAAGAGGTGTGTTTGTAATTTATCCAAAAAAAGTTTATTTACCCTAAATAAATAACAATAATTTTTTTAAATATTTAAAAAAATAAACCTAAAATAATTTCAAAATATAATTCAAAACTAAAATTGTTTTCAAAATTCATTTCAAAACTTATAACCAAATAATTTTTCTCTTTTTAAATCTCATTTTAAAAATAGCTAGGAGTTTGGATTGCTGCATCAACTTTATTATTTTTATTTATTTATTTATTTTTTTGAGTGATAGAGTCCTCAATTGGATGTTCACTTCGAAATTTAATTCACAAATACAAACAAACTAATTCATCGCGTGAGCATAGTTGTAAATATCGAAAAGAAACGTTTTTATTCTATCACTTTGGTATAGTAAATTTATAATTGACACGGTCAATTCAATTGTTATAACTTTTTTTTATACTTTTAATATATTTAAAACATCATCACCATAACACTTGATATCTAATACGCATTACTCTAAATACTATTAGACCATAACCGGTATTAATACATTTTATAATACCATTATTTAAAGCTATGGGCGTGAATGTAAGGGTCAGCTTTGGGCAAAACTTAGCAAAATCATCACTTTGGACCCCGAAAAATAATTATTAAAAAAAAAGCCTTGAATTTTTTTTTTAAAAAACTATTATATACTAGCCACAAAAAATAAAAATAAAAAACTAAACTAACTTTGAAAGGCCTCAACAAAGTTTGATGAAAATTTAAAATTAATAGATGGTTGATATGATAAAATAATTTTTTTTTTAAAAAAAAACTAATAATGAAAAAAAAAATTACAGGATAAAATTAAAAATTCAATTGATATGGTGAATTATCTAAATTAATAGATGATTATTTCTTTTTTCATGAATTGTGTATAGAATACAATTAATTATACATAGATATTTGTTTCTGGAAAGAAAAACTTTTCAAATTTAAAGTTAACTTATTTGATGAACTATGTCACAATTAAAATTTAGGATACACACCCTGAGGTTTGTTTAAAATATAAATTGCATATTGTGAGTTAAAAAATTATAAATATCCCATCATTTTTATTTAATAGAATTAATTATAAAAAAATCCTAACTACTCTCCTATACAATAACAAAATTACTAAAATTATTAATTAAAATATATTTATGATATCATTAAAAATTATTAATTGACTTGATAATTTATTAATAAAATTAGTTATTTGTTATGAAATTAGAAATCTTAAGGGATGGAATATAATTTAAAAGAGATTTGTATTTTAAATAAATCTCAAATAGTGTATTTGTAATTTATCTAAAAACATAACATAATTTTTTTATCACAAAATTTTTTAAATATAAAGGGAAAATTAGGCGTCAATCCCTCTCACATTCTAGGTAGAAGCTATAAGAAGAATTCTATTAGGTAAGATCTCAGTGCTTCGAAGGTAGTTATTCTAAATCCTTTTTGCTAACCTTTTTTTTTGGTTCCTTTTTTGCCCTTCATTCATAATAGCTCAAAAAAATTTCAAAATCGCTTATTTTATCTCAGAAAAATTTTAGAATTGCTCAGAAAAATTTCAGAATTTCTTATTTTCTCTCAGAGAAATTTCTAAATTGCATATTTTATCTCAGAGAAATTTCAGAAAATTCATTGACTGAAGATAGCTAACTTAGTGAAATTTTGTCAATTTTTTCCCTAGAATTTCAAATTCATAATAAATTTTATTTGATAGATATCGACAAGAACATTTTAAATATATAAATTTTATTAAAAATAAATATTTACATCAAAAGTTAATAAATTTTTATGTTTTGAAATTTTTCAAAAAGTGAAAGAAATTGAATGAGCAGTATGCACTGAAATCCAAAAATTGCTTTCTTGTTTCCAAGGACTTTAACTACTGCTACAATATTTATTATCTTTTACCCTATAAAATTTTAATATAAAAAATTTTAAAATAAAAATAATGGTGTTACATGCATAAATTAATATACACATTAGTGTATCAATTAGTATTATACCATCATTATTGATCATATTTATTGTATAAATTATAAGTATTTAAAGCCTCTAAAATTATATTACATCATCTTATAGTACACTAACTAGTATATATAACATTATTCAATAAAAATCTTCAATAAAAAGTCCCATTTTTCTTTTTCTTTTTTTTCTTTTTTTTTTTTCTTTGTTGGATATATCGACAAAAAATGAGCAGTATGCACTAAAATCCAAAAATTGCTTTCTTGTTTCCAAGGACTTTAACTGCTATTACAATATTTATTATCTTTTATCTTATAAAATTTTAATATAAAAAATCTTAAAATAAAAATAATGGTGTTACATAAATCAGTTAATGTATATATTAATATACTAACTAGTGTTATTTGATTATTAAAGTTATGATAAAGATCCCCTCCAATCATCACCCTTATAACCCCCACACACACATGGCGGGTGGTGATTGAAGGAATAAGAAAAAAAGAAAAAAAAGAAAAGAAAATGTAACCAATGAGAGAGAGAGGGGGTCAAAGGGATAGATGAAAAAGGAGGTATGAAACATTTTTGTTAGTGTATATAACATTATTCAATAAAAATCTTCAATAAAAAGTCCCATATAATTTTTTTTTTGGGTATATCGACATCCCATATCAAAATTTTACTTTTGGCCGGAAAATGTCAGATCCGACACTACTTTTGGAATTTTTCATCAGACCCCTTCATAGATGCATCCTTTTCAATATGTATATACAAACGTACCGCTGGGCAGTATTTTAAAAACTTGGTAAAAAGTTAATTTTTTAATTTTTTAGATGACTTTTTTAATAATAAAAAATTGGTTTTTTTTGGTGGTTTTTTCGTTATTTTTTTGAAAGAATTTAATAAAAAATCAAAAAATTAATTTTTTAGTAAATTTCCAAATTGTTCCTAGTTCTGGCAGTCGACGACGGAAAAAAAAAAAAAAAAATCCTAATTGAGCGTCGATTTGTTGTAATTTATAGGCCATTTATAGCTTCTTCTTTTTTTAATATTATTTTTAATATGGATCAAACTGTTTAGTATAGTTTTTATTTTATTTATTTTTTTACAGAGCTTTTTTTAATTATTGAGAAATGAATAGTTTTAATTTCTACTTTTTAATTATTAATTTTTAATTTACAAAATGTTATAAAATCTTTTAACTTATGGATCTCATCCATCTGAAAAATAATTAACGAATAGTATAATTTTAAAAATAAATAATTTATTTATTTTTTTAGATAAAATAAAATTTAATCAAATAACTATTAATATTCAATCAATTTAATTTTTATATTAAAAAATTGCTCAGCCAGCTAAACTATTTAAATTGTCAAAATAGACCCACGTTTGACCAAATTAATGTTGGAAAATTAGTTTTTATAGGTTTATTTTGGGTTAACTTTGAGCCCAAATTTGAGTGAGTCCCAAACGCCTATGGGGGTGGATCTAAAGAGGTGACGTGTTCCTTACCACATGGTAAGTCACACGGTGAGGACGGTTCGTCAAAATCATTTATGAGTGAATGAGAACTTGACGTCATTTTTGGGTTCGTGGAATGGACATTTAAAGAATTAAATGTGAGTTTCCTTGGAAGACTTGTCTCACATTAGAAACTTAAGAGAACTTATATGTGTATATAACTTCTAGATGACAACACTTAGGTTGGGCCTCAAGGGGCACTCCAAGTTTGTAGAAGAGAGGAGTTATGGACAAAGTGAACGTTGGCTTAAACCACTACACGCGCACCGTCGTCAGGTTAGGTCTAATATTAATTTTTTGGACCAAATTTATTTGAATTTTTTTTTTTCAGAAATTCTTAATGAAATTAAATTCCAATTTTGTGCTAAAATTGAATTTAATTTTCTGTCCAAATTTTACCTTATTCAGTCCAATATTCCTAACAGATTCAAACTATTTTACAGTTATACAACTGCCAAAAACTGCCGAGCAGTTACAGATTTAAACCAATAGCGGTTATCTATATGAATCTACCTTCAGATCTGTTTGAATTCAAACTGCATCTGTTCAATTCAAAATTACACCTATTCAGGTTGGTTTCATACCTGTTCAGGAAGATTATTTGCCTATAAATAGAGGCCATTTCTAGCAGTCTTGAGATCCGAAAATAGTCTGAAAAAATTCTTTTTGTTGCCTTCTTTTTGCTCTCTTGTATAAATTATTCTTCATATTATTTTAGAGAAAAATTCAGAGAGTTTAAAACACAGGTTTTGTTCGCCAAACAAATTGTTTGAAGTGCTACTATAATTTGTGAAGATCATTGTATCTTAGGAGATAGACGCCATTTGTCCGTAAGCACCGTAGCAGGGCGAATCTGTCTTAAGGACAAAGTGTCACACACTCGACTTGATCTTTTAATTATTTATTCGGTTCGGTAAATTAAATTTGGTAGGTAATTTATTTTATTTGTTTGATTTGTTTCAATTTATTTATTTTACACAGAAGATTATTCCAATAATTTTAAGACAGATTCGAATTATTCTGTTTACAAAATTTTTCATTTGTTTCCTTTTATCTTTCTTCTTTTTACAGAAATTATTTTCTGTGGTTTTACAAAATAATATTTTTGTTGAAAAAACAAATAGTGGTAATATATTGTTTGACAGATAGTAGTAATATATTGTCTATTTTGTTTGACAATTAGTAGTAATATACTGGTGTCATTAACAATTCAGAATATTTTTTTTGTGAAGTTTGTCAGAAATTAATTTTGGTTTTCAGAAATAATTTTTGAGTGTTCATTAATTAAAATTCCGTTTCAGTATTTTAATTATTGACGTGTTACAGAAATTTAATGTTTTGTGTGAAATTAATTTGTTTAAATAAAATTTTATTTTATTTTCGAATTAATTGGAAATAAAAGTTACAATTCTTGTTTCTTTTATTTTTTACAGAATTTAATTTTGTGGTTTTGGTTTAAATTTTATGTGTAGTATAAAATTCTAATTCTAATTTTGTTTCATAATTTAGAATTCATGGTTATTGAAACTGGTCAAACTAATGCTCAAACAAGTATTAGTGTGGTGGCTGCAATTGCTTCAACCCCTCTTCCTGTTGTGATTGTGCCAGTTAATCACGGTGAGAAGCCAGAGAAGTTCTCATGAATTGATTTTAAAAGATGGCAACAAAAAATGTTGTTCTATCATACTACTCTCAACTTGGCTCGTTTTCTCCGTGAGAATGCTCCTACTTTGAAAGAGGATAAAACTGACAGGCAAGTGGTTGTTGTAGTTGATGCCTGGAAACATGCTGATTTCCTTTGCCATAACTGCATCTTGAACGGACTTGACAACATATTATACAACGTCTACAGTCCTATCAAGACAGCAAAGGAACTTTGGGAGTCTTTGGAGAAAAACTACAAAACAAAAGACGCTGGTTCAAAGAAATTTGTGGTTAGCAAATTCCTGGACTTTGTGATGGTTGATTCTAAAATTGTAATTAGCCAAGTTCAAGATCTCCAACTCATTTTGCATGACATTTACGCAGAAGGCATATCTCTTAGTGAATCCTTTCAAGTTGCAGCCTTAATTGAGAAATTATCACAAGACTAGAAGAAATTTAAGAACTACCTCAAACACAAGCGCAAAGAAATGTCTTTAGAGGAATTAATTGTGCGTTTGAGGATTGAGGAGGACAACCGCAATTTAGAGAAGCGGGTTTATAAGCATCCAATGGAGTCAAAGGCAAATTCATGCTCCAAAAGCCAAGAAACGGAAGTTTTCTGGAGAAAGCTCCTCACAAGGCTCTAATGGAAGTGAAACTAAAAAGTACAAGTTTAATGGAAAGTGTTACATTTGTGACAAAGAGGGACATCGGGCCAAAGATTGCTGTAGCAAACGCAAAGGTAGATAAAGATCAAGCAAGAAGCCTACTCAAGCCAATATGACCAAAGTGGACAAAATTTCCAATAGGGTTGATGACATAAATCTTTATGCAGTTGTTTCCAAGCCAAACCTTGTCGGAAATCTTAAAGAATGGTGGGTGGACACTGGTACTACTCACCATATTTGTGTCGACAAAAAGTTGTTCACATCTTATTCTGTAGTGGTCAATGGTGAACAACTTTTTATGGGCAACTCCTGAACTTCCAAAGTTGAAGGACAAGGAAAGATTATTCTGAAGATGACATCTAAAAAGGAATTCACTCTCAATAATGTGTTGCATGTACCGAACATCCTCAAGAACCTTGTTTCCGGATCTTTGTTGAGTAAAAATGGATTTAGGCTAGTTTTTGAAAGTGACAAGTTTGTATTTACCAAAAACGGGATGTATGTAGGAAAATGTTACATGTCTGATGGCCTTTTCAAAATGAATGTAATAACTATTGTACCATTTGTTATTAATAAAAATACATCTTCTTGTTACTTGCTTGAGTCTTCAAATTTATGACATGGTAAACTTGGACATGTTAATTATGGATCTTTGCGTATTAATTAATATGGAATGTTTACCTAAATTTGACATTGATTCAAATCATAAATGTGAAATTTGTGTTGAGGCAAAATTATCCAAAACTCATTTTCATCCAATTGAAAGAAGTACGGAACTACTTGAATTAATTCATAGTAACATTTGTGATTTTAAATCAATTCAAACTAGAGGTGAGAAAAAATATTTTATCACTTTTATAGATGACTATACTAGATATAGTTTTGTTTATTTAATTCGAACCAAATATGAAGCTTTGGAAACTTTCATTCAATATAAGAATGAAGTTGAAAATCAACTTAGTAAGAAAATTAAAAAACTTAGAAGTGATAGAGGTGGTGGATATGAATCACCTTTTGGTGAATTTTGTAAAGAACATAGAATAATTCATCAAACCACTGCTCCTAACTCACCTCAGCAAAATAGAATTGCTGAAAGGAAAAATATGAATTTAAAAGAAATGATGAATGTCATGTTAATCAGTTCCGGATTACCTCAGAACTTGTGGGGGGAAGCAATATTTTATGCTAATTATATACTTAATAAAGTACCCTGAAAGAAAGTGAATCAAACACCTTATAAAATGTGACAAGGGAGAGTATCATCTTACAAATACTTAAAAGTGTGGGGGTGTTTGGCTAAAGTGGCTATTCCTAGTCCTAAATGGACTAAGATAGGTCCTAAAATTATTGATTGTATTTTCATTGGTTATACCAAAAATAGTAATGCATATCGATTTTTAATTTATAAATCAGAACATTCTTAAATGCATGTAAATACTATTATTGAATCTCGGAATGCATCATTCTTTGAATATGTATTTTCAAACAAGACTGGATAAGAGACTAGTACTAACAAAAAATCTCATGATACTATTACTAGTCAAGATAAATAACATGATCAATAACAAGAGCAAGAGCAAGAGATAGATTAAAATAAGGAAAAGGAACCTACGTGTAGTAAATGTGCTAGAACCTCAAAATCTTTTGGTCCAGATTTTCTAACATTTTTGTTAGAAAATAAGTCTTTAACTTTTAAAGAAGTTATGTCTAGTCCTGAGGCTCATTTATGGAAAGAAGCTGTAAACAGTGAAGTTGAATCCATCCTACAAAATCACACTTGGGAATTGGTGGATTTTTTACTAGGTTGTAAACCTCTTGGGTAAAAGTAGATTTTCAAAAGAAAAATGAAAATAGATGGATCAATTGACAAATACAAGACAAGACTAGTGGTCAAAGGTTTTAGACAAAAAGAAGGTCTTGATTACTTTGACACATACTCACCGGTTACTAGAATAACATCCATTAGAATGCTAATTGCTATTGCATCATTGTACAATCTAGAAATTTATCAAATAGATATGAAAATGACTTTTTTAAATGGTGAGTTAGATGAAGAAATGTACATTGAACAACCAGAAGGATTTTCTGTTCTAAGAAAAGAAAAGAAAGTGTATAAATTGGTTAAATCATTATATGGTTTAAAACAAGTGCCAAAGCAAATTTGACAAGGTAATGATGTCAAATGGATTTAAAATTAATGAATGTGACAAATGTGTTTATATTAAAAGCACAGACAAAGGTTATGTCATTATATGTCTTTATGTAGATGATATGCTCATCATAGGTAGTAATAATGATATGATTAAAACTACTAAGAAAATGTTGAATAAACATTTTGACATGAAAGACATGGGGATTGCTGATGTAATTCTTAGTATAAAAATTATCAAAACATCAGAAAGTTATGCTTTGTCACAATCTCATTACATTGAGAAAATACTTGACAAATTCAGCAAAGATGATGATCATCTTGCTAGAACATCTGTGGATGTCAATTTGTTTCTTTCTAAGAATGTACAGGAAAGTATTTCTCAATTAGAGTATGCCCAAATTATTAGAAGCTTAATGTACTTGATGAACTGCACTCGCCCAGATATAGCTTATGTAGTAAGTAAATTAAGTAGATATTCGAGTAATCTAGGAGTAGAACAGTGGAAAACAATTATAAGGGTTCTAAGATATCTCCGATTTACTCGTAACTTTGGGCTGAATTATACTAGATATCCAGCAGTACTTAAATGATACTATGATGCAAACTGGATATCGAATACTAAAGACTCAAAATCCGCCAGTGGGTATGTATTTACTCTTGGTGGGGCAACTATATCAAGGAAATCTTCCAAACAAATTTGCATTGCTAGGTCTACTATGGAATCAGAATTCATAGTAGATCTAGCAAGAGAGTTAGTTGAAAATTCATCGAGGGGAATAGGACATAAGCTTATTAAATAAGAGTTACCACAAAGGAAACCCAACCTAGTTGATTGGAAATCCCAAGATCTAGGTTCAAAGGGACAACCGAGTTGTGTATGACTCAGAAGGATCATTGGGAAGTCAAACTCCTACCCATTTCTATAATGAAAATAGTGACGTCTGCAGCGTTTTAAGTTAAGTAATATTTTTAATGATTCTTATATCTACGTATACCTAGTGGAGTATGGTAGGATACTCTTCATAAGAATCACATATATGAGTGTGAATTGGGTCAGTTCTATGAGATTTGTGAAAGGCTACAATTCTCTAGAGCACTCATGAAACACCAAGTTGTTCAGGGCCAAAATGAACACAATAATGAGAACTAAACTGTGTCTGGAGATATACTGTGTAAGTTCTATTGTCTTGGTTTACATAAATGGCTGAACAGTTCAAGACATCATATTCACTGGTTAGCTAGTAAATCTAATAGTGTCTCATAAGGAAAGGTTCAAAGCCAAAAGCTACCCATCCTCTGCAGAATATTTTCAATTTCTGTATTCTCTGTAATTAGATCATGTTGTTGCATTTTCTCTCCATTAAATTCCATTCATGTGGGGGATTGTTGGAAAATTGGTTTTTATAGGCTTATTTTGGGCCAACTTTGAGCCCAAATTTGAGTGGGTTCCAAACGTTTTTTGGGGTGGGTCCAAAGTGGTGACGTGTTCCTTGCCGCATGATAAGTCACACGGTGAAGACGGTTTGTCAAAACCATTTATGAGTAAATGGGAACTTGACATCATTTTTCGAGTTCGTGGAATAGACATTTAAAGAATTAAACGTGAGTTTCCTTGTAAGGCTTGTCCCATATTTGAAACTTAAGAGAACTTATGTGTGTATATAAGTTCTAGGTGACAACACTTGAGTTGGGCCTCTAGGGGCACCGCAAGTTTGTAGAAGGGAGAAGTTATGGACAAAGTGAACCTTAGCTCAAACCACCATGCGCGCCGTCACTGTTGCCGCTGTCCATCCGGCCAAGCTGGGTGCGGGTGTGGGTTATGGGCCGGGTCGGTTCTAATATTAATTTTTTGAACAAAATTTATTTGAATTTTTTTTCAGAAATTCTTAATGAAATTAAATTCCAATTTTGTGCGAAAATTGAATTTAATTTTCTGTCCAAATTTTATCTCCTTCAGTCCGATATTCATAACAGATTCAAACTATTTTACAGTTATAAAAACTACCAAAAATTGCCTAGCAGTTACAGATTTAAACCAACAGCAGTTATCTGTTTGAATCTGCCTCCAGATCTGTTTGAATTCAAACCGCATCTGTTCAATTCAAAATTGCACCTGTTCAGGTTAGTTTCATACCTATTCGGGCAGATTATTGGCCTATAAATATAGGTCATTTCTAGTAGTCTTGGGATCCAAAAATAGTCTGAAAAAATTCATTTTGTTGCCTTCTTTTTGCTCTCTTGCATCAATTATTTTTCATATTATTTTAGGAAAAAATTCAGAGAGTTTAGAACATAGGTTTTGTTTGTCGAACAAATTGTTTGGAGTGCTACTACAATTTGTGAAGATCATTGTATCTTGGGAGATAGATGCCATTTATCCGTAAGCACCGTAGCTGGGTGAATCTGTCTTAAGGACAGAGTGTCACACACTCGACTTGATCTTTTAATTATTTATTCGGTTCAGTAAAATAAATTCGATACGTAATTTATTTTATTTGTTTGTATGTTTCAATTTATTTATTTTACACAGAAGATTATTCCAACAATTAAAAGGTCTAATTAACTATCCAAACCTTCGAGGCCAGCAATACAGTATATCAACATTTTCATGTTATGAAAAATTATTTGGTGGCCTAGGATACCATCGAGCAATATCTCTCATCAATTATCAAATATTATATTTCTTTTAAGTTTTTTATGCTTCATCAAATTATAAGTTTTACTCTTTTTATCAATTATAATATTATTGAGCTCAAAAATTATTTCTTGATCCAAAGATATCACATGATTATGTCCTTGACCTATAACAAATTCCTATACATTTTTATATTTCTTAATTATTTAATATAAAATCATAAATTTTACACCTTCAACCAATCATACCACACTTGCGTTGCCAAGAACACGCAGTTCCGTCCTTAGTACCACCAGGTAACTTGGCGTCATGTTATTGTCTTCTGTGAAAAAAAAAAAAAAAGGCAATAATTTAAGTATTTTAGGGAATTAATGCTTGGTTTGCATCGTACACAAATCAAAATTACCATATATCACTGCAGGAAATTTGAGTTTTAGCGGCGTTTTAAAAACGTCGCTAAAAGCCTGAAAAACGCCATAAAAAGTTAAAGCGATGTTTAAAATTTTCACCGCTAATACGGCCGCTGCAATAGCTTTGCGACGTTTGAAAAACATCGCTAAAAATATAAGACAGCGTTTTCTAAAATGCTGCTAAATCTTTGACATCCGCTTCCATTTCCGTCACAAATTAACGTGTGACGTCATGATGATGTCATTTAGTGGCATTTTTGAAAAAACGCCACCTTTTTTTTTTCTTCCTCCCCTTATTCTGAAATATAGCATAAGCCAAAAATTTAACTAAAGAAGGTGGCTTAAAAAATTGAACTACGAACAGAAATTACTCAAATTCACATATCACCATGCATCAAGCTAATCAGAATTTTTATACATCCAATATATTGTAATCAACCCATCATAAAACATTATACAAAGTTAGGGAAAAGTACATAAAAGTATTCAACTCATCTATGAACCAAATTAATTGCACATTTCATGAGATTTTTACTACACAAAATATATGTACTCTTCAATCCACACAAAATATACTCTTCAATCCACGTGTTTGTTGGCGTCAAACTTCTCGTAGAGCTCAGATGCCTGAAACAATCAACCATCATTGACTAAATTAGACATGGAATATATCCAAAAAAACACTGTTAGGGCTAATGAAATTAGAGAGAAACAATGAACTAGAAGAAAATGACAAGAAAGAACAAAGATATCGAAACTAAATATATGAATGAGCTTCTCTTTGTGTGTGTTCATCCCAACAAGAACAGTTGAATCAAAATTGACATCATCAACCGCAGCTTCAATTGCTGGCTTTGCTGATCGTCCAATAACAGAATTGAAGGTGTACAGAGCTCCAATATTTACTACATTCGGCTTTCAGGAAGAAACACTAGCATTTCTAGTCCTAGCCATGACTTTCATGGGCACCCACAGACAAAATAACACCACCATCATTGTTCTCCTAATGAATAGACCAATCTCCATTTCTATGCAAGCCAGCAATTGCCTAAATTGATTATTCAGCAATTTCAAATTAGCATTGTTTCATGAAAGTTTTAAAAAATCAGACACCTGTTAACAGATGCACCAAGCAAGTGAAGCTTACAATACAAAGCTTGAAGATATAGGATCAAGATTACCAAACAAAGTGGGTCCCAAAACTCTCAAAACCCACGTTCTCAAAAAAAAAAAAAAAATGTGATATCAAAATAAAATATATTGTGTGAGCTCAATTGTAGCCTTCTGACTGAATGTCCAAACAGTACGATCAACTGAATTGCTGGGAGCTGATGTTAGGTCCTCAGAGAGAGAGAGAGAGAGAGAGAGAGAGAGAGAGAGAGAAAGAGAGTGATGTCAAGTTAATTGTTTTTAAGTGAATTCACTACAAATCACCAAAAGGAGGAGCCCATGTACATGTACTAGTTAAAAAGACAAAAGGTGTACCATCCTAGAAAGAGCTAACATCCCAAGTTATCAACAATATCCCTAATGTTGTGGATCAATTACACAGTTGTCTTCCACTCCATCCAAGTGTTCATCCCTCTTTGTGGAGGGAAGAGCACTAATCAACTGTCTCCTCCTTGCAACAAGGTTTAAAAAGAACATCAACGAACATATGGCAGAAACAGAAAAAAAAAAAAAAAAAATTAGAGTTTCATGGTTTTAGAAAATAGAAATAGAAAGAAAAAAAAAATATTGCAAAAGTAATGTAGAACACTTTACCTCATAGCCATAAAATACAAGCTAAATTTCATTTCTGGAAAATCCAACCTCTTAAGTAACCTGTAATATGCAACGAAGAAATTCATATCAAAATTCAATTTCATAGATTGTAGATTTACTCCTAACTTCCTTTTTTATGAGCAATAAGAAACTATTATAAAAGAAAAGGGATACAAGGCAACTAAAAGAATTCCTTGGCGCCCTCCAAATTTTTAAATATACTTCTCTAAGGTTCTTGTGATTGATAACGAACTTAGAAGTGCCTTTGCAGGATGCTTGTGCAACCTTACCTTAGGGGTTAATTCATGCCTGCCTTGAGCGAAAACCTTGCAGCCAAATAGGTCTTCAAATCTGAAACTGCCTCAATGGCCTTTATCAAAGCCCAAAATCAGCTACCTGCTTTAACCAAGTATAATATGCACCCAATTGTATAAGAACCCAAGCAATTATACATGACAACTAACTATAGCTTCATCTTCTTTTCTTTTTCCATTTTTTTTTTTTAATAACATTCATATACTCTAAAAAGGCTAGGAAAAAAAGAATGAATCTATGTCAAAGATTATGGCTTACCCCATCACGAAGGTATTCCAATGCCCTTGCTACATCTATAGCTATTTGAATCCTCAAATCCCAACTCAATGGTTCAAGCTTTTCACCTGAACATCCAAATACTAGATATAAAAAAAATATACAAAAAGAATATATGACAGAAAACTGAAAATGCACACAGATTCTATCTTCTCTCAGTGGGTTGTTACATTGCTAGTTTGATTTTAGTATATCATATGGCTAAACATGCTATGTTCTTTCAGATCACATATATAACTCTACTGATGATTAATTAACTCATTTCCAATGACTAGTCAGTCATTCAAGAAGCAAAGTTTTTGAACTGGATTTAAACTCAAACTAGAAAGTATGTCAGTTCACAGATACACTGGGAAAATAAACAGAAAACTGGGAGAAAGAGCATAGCAATGGTATAAAAACTCTTGCAAAAAAAAAATGGTAAACTAATACAGGGGAACAGGAGAGCCTACAGACATCACCAACCATGAACTACCATTTTTCAGATACACTAACATGAAAAACTAATACAAATTTATAACTTTGTTCTAGAGGCCAGTTCCTTCAACCTAAAAAATACAAATAAACATAATCACACAAGTCATGATGAACTTGTTCAAGGGAAGTCAAAGCACATCCAACGCTGTTGCAGATGAAGTTGTAAATGATTCCAAAAGCTAGCAATGCAATAGGTTGAATAAAACCACAATAACATGCCCAACCGCCACATTCCTTTATACTAGTACAAAGTATTCTTCATTATTATGGTACGCCTTTTTCCTGTAGTGACAACCTAACTAAAATGCATGTAAAACACCCACAACTATATGAATCCCAGAGAAATATAAGACACAAACCCAACAAGATCATCCAAATGAAAACATCCATATGGGCCCTACTAATGGACCATTGTCTCACCATTGGTATCACATTATAGAATAGTATGATCATCACAAATTATATAAACTTGTTTTTTCTTTTTTTTAAACTAAAGAATGAAAAAATTACAGAGTTAATCAGCAGATTTGACAATGAGAAAGTAGAGGATGAAAAATGTACCTGAGATAAGAGCAAGAGAGATCAGCTAGAATAGATCGATTTTGGATTTTGGATTTTGGACCTGCGATTTGATGAAGAAGAAATCGATTTTGATGAAGAACAGAAACACAGACACTAGCAGTCTCAACAAGTTAAAAACCAAAATAATTTTTTAAAAAAAAAAAAAACCACAAACACAAACACTCTAAATAACAAAATCAAAGATGATAATCCAATATTGTTTAGTTTTTGTGTGTGTGTGGAAATGAAGTTAGTGCATATAAATGTGTGTATATATAGGTAAGTAGATAACATAGATAGATTCAAATAGAGAAGTAGGTGAAGGTGAATTGAGATGAATTAGACGAAGAGAGAGAGAGAAGCGAACCAGTGATGAGAACATGAGATCTGCAGTGCTTGTAGTAATAGACAAAGAGATTGGAGTCTGGACCAACTGGTGCCCGTCCTCACTTGATTAGCCTCGAGATCGATGAAGAACAGAGATCGTTGCGATTGATGAAGAACAGCTAGAGGAAACTGCTACGGTTGAGTTCTGTGTGTCTGAGCTTCAAATCAAGAGTTGTTGAGCTTCGATCAACATTGATAAAGAACATACAATGCAAAATCTGCAATCGATCGAGCGAGCAAGAGAGAGAGTCTGTGTGTTTGAGCTTCAAATCGAGGGTTTTGGAAGAGAGAGAGTGTGTTTGAGCTTCAAATCGGGGTTGTGGAGGAGGTAGAGAAAGTGAGAGATGAAGTCCAGGATGGTGTTAATAAATTGACCCAACACGACATCGTTTAACGGAGATCAAAGACAACGTTTTTAAAACACTGTGTTTAATGAATCTATAATGGCATTTCCATAAACGCCACAAAACAAACGTTGCAATATGCCCTTTTTTTAGTAGTGTATTGAAATATTAAAAAAAAACAAACAAACAACACCTATAAGTGGCAACACTTCCTTCTCCAATGCACCAAAATAATAATAATAATAATAATAATAATAATAATAATAAAGTGACAACAGTCCACCCTCAAAATCAATGTCACAGAATAAGTTTAAATGCATGAGACACGGATATTTCCATAAGGAAGTTATGTTTATTAGGGGTGAACAGTGAATATATCGATCCGTTCAAATTGATTAAATCAAATTGATCCGTCACATTTTAGATGGATGCGTAATGACGAACAAACAATTGCGAATTGATTTTTTCCAATCTGCCTAATTTTGGACGAATGACGGATTTGAGATTCCTTTAGCCGCAACCTAATCACCAAACTACGAACACCCCTCCTAATTTGTAAAAATTTGTGTTTTTAATTTGTTTAGATATTCTATTTGTATTTTCAATTGAAAAAGAGTTTAAATATTTTGTTGAAAAATAGTTTTTAACTTGAATATATTTTTTGAATTAAAAAAATAAATGTATTATTTATCTATATTTTTTAGTTTTTAAATCTAACTCCAAATATAATAAATAAATAAAATGATATAAGCTGGTTGGTTTTTATTTTCAAAAACAGATATAGATATAACAATACAAAGGCATACAATCTCTACTACTGCTCTGTTCATAGTTTTAGTGGTTTGAATTGTTTTTATAATTTAAGAACCACAGATTGTAATACTTTATGTGGATGAGACATGCTGTGATTGTAATATGTGGATGAGGCATGCAATGATTGTAATATTTTTTTTAAGTCCTTGATTGTAATACTTTTTATTTTTATTTTTAAGGAGATTGTTGTTAACCATTATCTCCATTTGAACCACCATATAACTACAATCTTGGTATCTAGCCTGGTGGTTACAACATGTGTCAGTTATCCATCACACTTGGAGTCCAAATACCTATAATCCAATGGTCAGAAAAATGTGAACAATTGAACCTCCTGCAAATTAGTTAATCAACACATGCAGGAGATTATTCAGCATATTTTGAGATATTTGGGCATAAAGACTTAGTTATGAGACACATGATAATCATCTAAAGCAGAAGGTTTTCACTATCTATATCATCCAACAACTAGAATTTGAAAGCCTTAACAACTCCTAAAATAAAGGCTTCTCTTTAACCAAGCACAGGACACTTGTCATCCATCCAAGATCCCTACCCACTATCCAACATCTCATATTTTCAAGAGGATCTGGTCAGCCCTATCTTTAAGGAACAAACCAGCCATTTGCATGGAAGGATGAGGCTGTCCAGCAAACAACTTTCAAGATTTTATGGAGATTTCAAGGAGGTTGTTGATGATTTCCAAGAGGTTGTTTGTGATTTTCAAGGGGCTTTAGCTATGGGTGTGCACGGGCAGTTTGGATCGGGTTTGCTATTGGCCAGTCAACTAAACCAAATCTCTCGGGTTGGAAAACTTCATATCCATTCTTGACCACTTATTTCTTCAAAATCGACCAAAACAAATCTTCGGTTTGCTGGTCGATGTTGGTCGGGTGTAGTGAAGAACACATCAGTACGAGTGGATAATGATTTCACCATAAAAAAATTACACACATACAGATCTAATATAGGTCAAAATAGTTACAAATCTAAGAGATCTTATCAAAATATTTACAGATCAAAAAGAAATCAACCCCAATAGTTACAGATCTTAAAAAAAAAAAACCAAAATAATTACAAATCTAAGAGAGTACCAAAATAATTCTCTTCCCTCTACATAACAGTTACAAATCTAATGCTCTACTTTCCATTTGTGTTCGTTGATGATGAAGAGTGTCCGACGGTGATGAGATCGACAAAAATATCGATGACACCATGATGTTAGTTAATGGAGATAATCAAAAGAGGAGAGATTGATGAGGGGAGACAACCATTGTAAGAGACTAGTGATAGAAAGAGAAGTCTATAAAGTGGGAAAAAAAAAATAAAAGAGATAAGCAAAAAAAACCAGAAGAGAGAGAGAGAGAGAGAGAGAGAGAGAGGAAAAATCTCAAAAGCATTGAATGAATATTGGGAGATGAGGAAGAGACATAGATGAAAAGTCTCAAATGCATTGAATGAATGAAAGAGTGACTATGTGTCGGTAGATGAAGGATAAGGATCACCAACTATGCTAACAAGGTCATGCCGATTGGAAAGGTAGACAGATGATTTATTTATATAAAATTCAGTCGGGTCAGGTTTCTCGATTTTGTAGACACTGCACTAAGCATTCAATTGAAATGTAAACGGGTTGAGATTTCAAAACCGCAACAAACCCAAATCACCTTCGAAACTGTCTGTATGACTCGCGACTTGGTCTGTTTGATCAGTTTGATCGGGTTAATCAGATTTTTGCACACCCCTAGCTTCAGCATCTATATATACAAGAATTGAAAATAAAGGAAACTCCAATCAATCCAACATTCAACACAACATAGTACATAACCTAGTGCTATCTATCCTTAGTTCAACCCTAGTTTAACTTAGGTGGTGTTTGATAAAACTAGAAATTAAAAACTAAAAACTGAAAATTAAGTATTAAAAACTGAATGCTAAATTTTTTAAGTTGAAAAGCTGTCTGATAAAAATTTAAATGCTAAATTAAAAATAAGTTGTTTGATATGTGTAAGATAAAATTTGAAATTTATTATTTTTAAATTATTTATTTTAATTTTTATATTGATGCTAGTGGTGGTAGTGGAGTGGCATAGTGGTAGTGGTGGTGGTGGTGGTGGTAGTAGTAGTGATAGTGGTGGTAGTGGCGTGGTGGTGGTGGTAGCGATGATAGTAGTAGTAAATTGATGGTGATGTTCATGGCAATAATGACAATGGTGATGAAGGTGATGGTAGTAGTGGTGGTGGTGATGGTGGCAGCGGTGGTGGTGGTGGTGGTGGTAGTGGCATAGTGGTGGTGGTAGTGATAGAGGAAGTGATGGTAGTGGTAATGGTAGTAGTGGTGGTGGCGACGGCATGATGGTGGTGGTGGTGGTGGTGGTGGTAGTGGTAGTGATGGCATAATGGTGGTAGTGATAGTAGTAATGATGGCGGTAGCGGTAGTAGTGGCGATGGCGATGGCGATGGCGGTGCATGGTGATAGTGGTGGCGGTGGCTTGGTGGTTGTGGTGGTAATAGTGGTAGTGGTGGTGGTAGTAAGTTTATAATAGTATATATCAATATTTATAAATAAATTCATTCAGAATTAAGTAATTTTATATAATTTAAATTTTTTTTACACTTTAGCCTACATTTAAAGAGACACTTAAATTTTTAAGTGATATCAATTATAGTTATCAAACGAGCTTAATTGATTATTACTTAATCAATTCAGTTTTAAGTGCTGAATTATATTATCAAACACCCTCTTAAGAGTAAACTTGGAAAGCATCTTTGCCATAGATTTTAACTTTTGATCATGACATCTGTATCAAATTAATTGTTTTTGGCTTTCATAGGCATTATTTTGAGACTTAAATTGTGTTTCAATTCCATTTGTAACTCAATTTAATGTATTCAAACTTGTTTTTATACTTTTATTTGTTCAATCCAATGAATTCATGAAAGTACATTTTCTGGTATTCATTTCCCCTTATTTATCTCTCTTTCTAACATTAAAATCTGCATGGAGATTTTAAATCCTCTTAATTGAGGCAAAACAAGAACTAGGAGGTTTTTGATCCCTTTAAGCCTCACACAATCTGCTGATTTAGAAGTCAGATTTTTCCAAATACATTTCCACAACTTAGGCACCGTTGCCTTGACACGTCCGCAAATCATGCAAAATTTCCTAGTTTTAGTCAAAATTTGGGTTTTAGTCCAAAAGTATATTTTTTTTATTTTTTGCGTGAACAAAAAATTGATTATTTTAATTAATTTTTAATTTTTTTAATAAAATAATATAAAAAAATAGAAAGAATAATATAATAACTTCTAAAGATTTTTTAATTTTTTCAATTACTTTCCAAACAAAGTCTAAATATTGGTGCTATTTTTTACTTCTTAAAGGCTAGGTTTGTTTCACAGCAAAATATAATATTTTATTTTATTTATTTTTCATTATTTAGTTGGTTAAAAAGAAACTAAAATAATGTAGAAGTAACATATATATATATATCTCATAAAGTTAGGAGTGTAAAAATGGCTCATGGCTTGTGGGCGACTTGAAACTCGCCCGCTGTTCGGGGTGGGCCCGGTTCGTTTAGGCCTGTTTGGGCCCAGGCCCAAGCCCAGCTCAAAACCTTGGGTCAGGGCCTAGGTCATCATTTTGAAGTTCAGCCTGACCCGGCCCGTGGGCCCAGTCCATCGGCTCGCTTAAGACCCACTCAAGGCCTGGCTCGAGGCCTAATTTTTTTTTAGTGAAAAATAATAAAATTTTGGTAAAAAAAATATTAAAAAAAAAAAAATTTGTTCAGATCTACCCAAGCCCGCCCCAAGCCCGAGCCTAGGCCCAGGCCCATCAGTCCGGCCCGAGGCCCAGCCCACCGACCCACCCAATACCTGAATACCCCTTGGGCTTGAGACTAATTTTCTGGTCCGTAGGCCAACCCAACCTGAATTTTGGTAGGAGCTTGTGAGGCCCGACATGGGTCTGCTCCGGCTCGGGCTCGGGTGAGCCGGGCCAAATTTACATCCCTACATAAAGTGTAAGACAATTCATATTTAAAAATTTCATAAATTATTTTTTTTTCTCGTCATATATAAAACTATGTATACAAATTTCTTATTTTTTATCTTATAAAAATTTAATACGAGAGATGTTAAAATAAAAATTTGCTACAAAAAGACCCATAACAAAATTTTACTTTTGGCCGAAAAATGTCAGATTAGACGCTACGTTTGGAATTTATCATCAAACTCCTTCACAGACGCATGCTTTTTTTGGGTGGTTATTCTGTATTTTTTGACTATGGACACGTGGTGCTCCATAAGATTTTATTTAATAGAGAGTGGTAGGGGCTCACAATTTATGTTGGGGATGAAAGAACAACATGGGGCTAAGTAATTGGTAATTGACTTGAAATATGACAATGTGATATTCCAGGATTATTAAATAATTTCCCTCCTTTTCAATATATATATACAAACATATCACTAGATTTGGTCGTCAACCAAAAAAAAATAAAAACAAACCGTCAATTTGATGTAATTTATCTTCGGGAGCTTTTTTGATAAATCTCCTTTCTAAGGATTTTATTCCATCCCCTTTCTAAGGTTTTGATAAAAAAAAAAAAAAAAAGCATCATATTGTTTTTGACTATTCCATTAGATCCTATTTGAGGTAAGAAGACCAAAATATCCTCAATCTCTCTTGTCCCTATTAATGTTGATATTTAATGTTGATTGTCATTATGTTTTGGTAGTTCCCATGTATCAGGATGTTGATTGTCATTATATTCACATTAATTTGAAAATAAATTTTTGTCATTGTGTTGTCAATTATATGATTTGAATATTCATAATAAAACATACGAATGTGAATGTTCACATGGATTTTGGAATATAGATAAAGACACTATGATCATTGTGACATGTGTGAAAGTTCGCATTGGGGCAAAAAAAATAGACAATGTTAAGTAAAAATAAATACTTTTCAATGGTAATCTTTATGTTATATCCACATATAAATGTTAATGTTCACAGTGTTATATTAATATGATCACAGTGACGTGTGAAAGTTCATATTGGGCAAAAAAATGGACAATATTAAGTAGGAATGGATACTTTTCAATGGTAATCTTCATATTATATCCACATACAAATGTTAATGTCCACAATGGTAACATCGAGGTTCACATTAACAACCCCTGTTTTGAATATAAGAATGATGTTAATGTTCATATTGTAGCTTACAAAGTACAAAAATATGATAGCATCAACAATACATTAACTACACACCATTATTTTTTTTGGGTAATCAAACATGATGTGAATAATAATGTACATATGATGTGAATGTTCACATCACAACACTAGCTAAACACATAGACAATAATATATCAAACCACCATTTCATTATTTTTTGAAAAAAAAAAAAAAAGGTTTACATCCTTTGAACACCATCAACACCAATAGCAATCACAATCACAAAAAGAGAAAAATAATATATTATCGCTGCTTAAAATTAAGAATGTTCACATGTTGTGAACGTTCACATCATTACATTAGATAAGAGAGAATTTTCTGAAAATGTGTTGTAAAGGTTCACATCAGATGAAAGAGAAAGTACAAAAACATGACAGTATCAACAATGCATTAACCACACACTACTATTTTTTTTGGATAATCAAACATGATGTGAATAAGAATGTACAGATGATGTGAATGTTCACATCACAACACTGGCTACACACATAGACAATAATATATCAAACCACTTCATTATTTTTTGAAAAAAAAACAAAAACAAAAAACAAAGAGTTCACATCCTTTGAACACCATCAACACTAATAGAAAGCACAATCACAAAATGGGGGAAAATAATATAATATCATTGCTTAAAAATAAGAATGTTTACATGTTGTGAACGTTCATATCACTACATTAGATGAGAGAGAATTTTCTTAAAAGGTGTTGTGAACGTTCACATCAGATAAGAGAGAATTCTCAGGGCGTTGAAGCCATTAAAGAATTTTCGAAAAATTGTCCATTTTATAAGATAATCAAATTTTTTTAATAGGTTTGATGAAAAGGGAGCATTTTTGGTTTAGGACTTAGGGACATTAAATATCAACATTAAAGTTTGATGAAAATGGAACTTTTTTGGTTAAGGGTTTAGAACCATTAAATATCAATATTAAATATCAACATTAAATATAAGGATATAAGAGTCTAAGAAAATAGTGTAAATAAAAAAAAAAAAAAGGACTTAATGGAATAAAAGCATACATACATGAGACTAAGTGAGTTAAAAAATTCCTTCATGAACTTCTTGGGTTACAACACTTCTAAATGGGATTTATTAATAAAAATCCCTTTATATTTTAAATTACTAATCTCATCCATTTGAAAAATAATTAACAAATAGTATAATTTTAAAAATAAATAATTTATTTATTTTTTTAAACAAATAAAATTTAATCAAAAAATAATTGATATTTAATAAATTTAATTTTTCTATATAAACATATTGCCCAGTCAACTAAACTATTTAAATTGTGAAAATAGACGCACAATAGACCAAATTAAAAGGTCTAATTGGCTATCCAGACCTTCAAGGGCAGTAGTACATCGTATCAACATTCTCATGTCATGAAAAATTATTGAGTGATCTAGGATGCCATCAGGCAATATCTCCTGTCAATTATCAAACATTATCTTCTTTTATTTTCTTATAATTCAACACAAAATCATAAATTATATTCATTCTATCAATAATAATACTATTGGGCACGAAAAATTATTTCTTGGTCCAGAGACACCATGTAATTATGTCTCTAATAATCACAAATCACCCTATTTTTTTATATTCATCAATCACTTAATACAAAATTGTAGATTCCACACTTTTCACCAATCATACCATACCTGGGACATCACGTAGCGGTGTCCAAAACCACTGCATACATGTAAAATATTTGATTATTTATTTAATAGAAAATTTGGAACTTGTAATATTTTCCTTTGAGAATTAATATTTGGTTTTTGGTTTGCATCGTACAACAATACCAATAAAGTGACAACACTTCACCCCCAAAATCAATGTGACAAAATAAGTTTGTATGCATGAGACACGGATACTTCCATAAGGAAGTTGGGTTCATATTGGTAGTATCAAATTTTGATACTTCTAAGTGATAAATAAAGTGGATCAGATCTTAATAAATGAATTTATTATTTAATAATTTTTGTAAAAATTAATGGTATTTTTTTTAATCAATTATTATTAAAAATATCATTAATTGTTAATTTTTAATGATAATTTAAAATTTTTATCACAAAAAATATCACTAATGACAAGTTTTAGCGACAGTTTAAAAGAATCATCACAAAAAAGTTACTAATTTTCAACTTTTAACAATAGTTCAAAAAATTGAAAACAAAAAGTCACTAATTGTAAGTTTTAGCTACAATTTATAAAAACAATAACAAAAAAATTACTACGTTAATTTTTAGACACATACAAAAAAATTGTCAAAAAAATTTATTTTTAGCGACGATTTTATTATAACTTAAGTCTCGTTTGGCAACATCATTTTTTAGTGTAAAAGTCAAAAAGTTACTAAAAAAATTAAAAAGCCAACAACCTATACTAAAAAGTCAAAATTTTCATTTTCTCTATATTTTTTATACATTTTTTCGTAAAAACTAAAAAAGTTACCTAAACATATTTTTTTACCTCATATTTTAACAAAAAAGTGAAAAAGTTACTAAAATAGTCTGTTCCCGAACGAGGCCTTATTTTCAACAAGACCTGATGGGAATTAAGCCCAATTATTAGAATCTATTGGTAATTACCTAAATAAAAGTGATTTGAATTTTATTTTTTAAATTTTTAAATTTTTTTATAAAATAATATATAAAAAATAGAGAAAACAATATGATAACTTTCAGTAATTTTTTAATTTTTTCTGTCACTTTTTCAAACAAAATCTAAACATTGATGCTATATTTTACTTCTTAACGGCCAGGTTAGTTTCATAGTAAAATATAATATTTTATTTATTTTTCATTATTTGGTTGCTTAAAAAGTAAATAAAATAATTTAAAATTAAATATTTTGGGTGAAACACAAATAAATCTTAAAATATAATTTTATGAGCTGTTTAGCCCTTTTTTTTCTTATTAGCCCAAAAGTCTCATCAAGTGGAAATTACATAAAATAGTAGTCATTTAGGCCTCGTTTGGCAAGAGGCTAAAATAGCCAATTAGCCAAAAAGTTACCTTTTTAGCCAAAAAGCCAACAACTCATACCAAAAAGTCAAAGATTCCCTTTTCTCTCTACTTTTTGCACGTCGTTTCGTAATTAGCCAAAAAGTTGGCCCAAACATACAGGTTTTTCTTACCAACCTTTTTAGCCAATTAGCCAAAAAGTTACTAAATTAGCCTGTTCCCAAACGAGGCCTAATGTTTAAATTTAATTTTTGAGGGATAAAAATTGATTTCTTTGAATGTTAAAATACATACTTGAACAATCACGGTGCCGTTTGGTAACACTTACGTTTTTAGTTTTCTGTCTATATTTACAAAAATTTTAAAAACTCAAATAAAAACTTGTTTGATAAAATTTTTGATTTATAAATCAGTGGTCTCAGTTTATAAATTTGGCCAAAAAATAAAAACACAAAAAATGTGTTTCCGTTTTGAGTTTTGAATTTTTTTTTTTTTTTTACCACCCAACACTATCCACCACCAGCCACCATTTTTCACTACCGTCTTCTGCTACCACCACCTGCCACCACTACCCACCTTCCACCTGCCACCACCACCCACCAGCCACCATCTACCTGCCACCCACTCGCCACCACCACGACCACCTACCCACCTGCTATCCACCACACCACCCGCCACCCACCACCGCCACCACCACTTGCCACCGCCGCCCACCACCGCCTCACACCACCACCCGCAACCTACTTGCCACCACCACTCACCACGCACTTGCCACCCACCACCATCAGCCATCTGCCACCCACCTGCCACCACCACCAACCACCACCACCCACTCGCTACCACTTACCACCCACCACCATTAACCACCCACCTACCACCACCACCACCCGCCACCTACCTGCCACCACCCACCACCACCACCCACTCGCTACCATCCACCACTCGCCACCGTCACCCACTCACCCACCACCCACCATCCACCACCCACCAGCCACCACCGCCACCACCAGCCACCACCACCCACTCGCTACCACCCACCACCCGCCATGCTACCACCCACCGCCACCACCACCACCGCCACCACCACTACCATCCGCCACCCACCGCCACCACCACCACCACCACACCACCCACCACCACCACCCACTCCTCCACCACTACTACCACTACCACTCATCGTCACCACTTTCCACCATCGTCTTCCGCCACCACTTGCCACTACTTGCCATTTCTCACTTTTTTTTATATTTTTAAAATTCTTTAACATCCTGTCAATTACCAAACGCGTTTGTAGTTTATGTCTTTCTAAAAATAAACAAAAAATAAACAAAAATCAGTTTATAAAATTTTTGTAAATATAAACTGAAAACGTAAACGTTAACAAACACACCGGATTTTCCCTCATTCTGGAACAAATCTCACATTTTTTTTAACAAGGACAAATCTCACATTACGAACAAGAACATAACACTCTAATAACGTAATACTCTAATGTAACATACTAAAAAGCTCTCTAGTATACTTTTTCTAAACATAACAGCATAATACTAAAAAAAAACTTCTTAGTGTACTTTTCCCAAACATAACACTCTAATTAATATAATCTCAAACGTAACACTCCAATGTAACACAAAAATACTAAAAAACTCTTTAGTGTATTTGTTTTTCAAATGTAATACTTACAGTTTCAAATTATATATTTGCCCAAAACTTGCTAAGAAAATTTTGTACTCCTTTTAAAACGGTTTGAAGAATCCCACAACTTTTTTGGAATGTTACTCAACAAAGGAAAACAAAGGTAAAACAACCTAAACACATCTATTGACACTCGAAACGACTCAAAACAAGAATCGAGACAAACAAAAAAAAACAGACACAACACTTGGATGTGTACCACCAGTGGGAGACCTCTCAGTTCACGAGGAGCCTGTTTCTTCGGGTATTGTTTCCCACCTTTTCTTATTTGTGATTCTCATATCACTCTGGCACTCAATCTCTTGTTTTCTGAAAAAGCTCTTTTCTCACTTTTTCTCTCAGTGCACATCTCTCTATTCTTCAATCTCTCTCTCTTTTTTTATTTTATTTTATTTTTTTATTTTATCCCTTCCTTGGATGGTTGATGGATAAACAGGAAGTTGCAGGCTCTTGCCCCTAGCATTCTGCTAGATTCTTCTTCTTCTGTTCACAACAGTGAACTTTCCCATAGAGGGGTTGCGTTACAATTAGGTGTGTAGCAAATCTACAGCTGACATCGGTTGATGACGCCCTTGGCCAGTTCGGATGTGACCAGACCTTTTCGGATAAGGGAGTGGAATATCCTACTCCCTTTCCAGTTCATGCTTTGCACTTGACTTGATACCTCATTGCTCGGAGGATGAGAGAGCTTTCGACCCTTTGCTGTTAGCTTCAGTTGTGCCCTTTTCTGGCAGGTAGAGTTCCATTTCTGGAAAGTATGTTGACAATGGGGAAAAGACAGAACACCTGACTCAATTGTGTTCCTAGTTTATCATTTTGACCATTTTTTGTTTTGGCTTTCTACTAAAACAATTTTGACTAATATGAGAGTTAAATTAACATACTTGTTCAACTTTTTGATTTGAAATCATGCAAGTCAGGTTATGAGTACTGAAAGTTTTTCTTTTTTTGGGTCCAAGAAAAGGTCCAATTTTGGAAAAATAGAATAATTTTCGAGAGAATTAGTCAACCTCATTAAAAATTCTCAAAAACTATTTTTACAAATGGCCACTACTCGACCAACACAAAATCCACTCTTAAGATGCACAACCTTAGATCCAAAACAATAGAAAATTGTTCCTTGTCTAAATGGCATTGCACGACAACGGAAAGTTGCCCCTTGTCTGAAAGGCACCACAGTATAGATGTCGTCCTTAAGTGGCGATCACAATCGAACTCTCGAATCTGAGAGAAGACAAAGATGATCAGAACCATTACATGGACACAGGTGATTTGAAAGTGTTTATGGCTAGACTTCAGAATAAAGTTGCCTACGTATCCCAAAGATGGGAATCAAGCCTGACGTAGTTCCCAGTTAGGGTGCGCTTGGGTGTTGACACTCTCCTTCTACGCTCTAACTTTTGCCAATGTCGCCCTTCTGGGTTTTCAACCTTGCGAGCTCTGTTTTTCTTTTCTTTTTTTTCATTTCTTTTCTTCTTTTCTTTTCATTTTTATTCTTGTTCTTTTTCTTTTCTTTTCTTTTTCATTTACTCTAACTTTTGCCTGGGTCGCCTTTTTGGGTTTTCGGCCCAGCAAGTCTCTCAAGGATAGAAAAGTGTAACTTTGTCCATGTTGATCGATTTAAGATCTCGAAGCCATCTGAATCCAGAAGAATGGCTGCTGTTCGCTGATGATGTAGAAGTCCATCCAATGGGGGCTGAATTTGCCCCTAGTGTTGTGGATAGGGACTCAGTTGTCCTTTCAGCAATAAATTTTCTTCTTCCAGCTGCTGGAATTTGGCTTTCTTGCCAGTCTTCATTAGCTTGAGAAATGACTCATCTTTCACTCTTCGAGCACATCTGAAATTTTTTGCCCTTAGTTCAAGGACTGCTTCTGATCTAGCTTCGCAAGCTTCTTTTGATAACATCTAATCTTCTTGATCTGACTTTCTTGCCCCTAGTTCGAGGGCTGCTTCAAATCTGGCCTGGTGGGCCTCCTTTGATGTCATATGACCTTATGGCTTCTAGTTCATGGGCTGCTTCAAATCTGGCCATACAAGCCTTGTATTGTGATTGACCGTTGAAAATTTTGAATCCAAGTGTAGACATCCCATTTTTGACCACCCTTAAGACTTGGATGCCGCTACTGATAGTTTACTTGGTGGTGAAAGTTGTGCAGTGCAAGGGTTCGATTTCTTCGACAAGAAGAGGGTCAAATCCCAACTTCATACCCCTTTTTGGACCAAAACTATCTTGATCAAAAGATTTTGAGACCTTGAAACCCTCTCTTTCAAAATATTTTTGAAATAAAGTTCCTACGATGCTCCGACGCTCGCATTTTGTTAAATGTTGCGTTTTTCGGCAAACCGAGCGAGGACAAAGTGGAAATGAATGAAAGAGAGATGAAATCTTTGAAAAATCTTTCAAAACACCTTTTTTAGGGGTTTGGAGTTGAAGAAAAGAGGAGAGAAGAGAAGAAACCCAGTTGGGGAAGGAGTTGGGCATGAACCGTTAAGAGAGAGACGAGAAGTCGCCAAATCAGGCCTATCCTTTTGAATACTTGCATTTCAGCTATGAGGCCACCACCGTTGGAAAGCTTACTTCTGGGGCTTCAATTTTCATTCAAGAATCTCCTCGAGCCGAGTCCGGATGGGAGAGATATGGTTGTTGGAAGTTGGGCATCAATCCGGTTGGACCGAAACTGAGCAGTCTTCACTAAAAGGGGGATATCTCTTAGCACACATGGAATTTTGAGGTGAGGCTTCCAAATTTGGAAAGAAGACTTCCGGGGCTACAGTTTAGGCACAAGAATGACCTGAAAAGGCATCCAGATGAAGGATTTAGGCTTTCTTCAAAAGAGGGACTAAGGCTGATTTTTGATGCTAGCCTCTATGGAAGTGTGCCGGCCATTAATGGCCAATTCCTGCCCCATGCCGGCCAAAATTGACCCCTGCCGGCCATCAATGAGCCATTACCTGCCATCACTGATGGCCGGCAACCCCCCTCTCTCAGCAGGATTCACGGTAGATCTTTTGAGCCAACTGGAATCTTTTAATTTCCGCTCCATACACGTGTATGGAGGGATGAAGCACTTGCCAAGCTTGTTTAAGAAGCTTTGAATTGATTTTCCTCTATATAAGGAGAGGCCCTCTCTCCTTAGTAGAGGTTCAACACTTTGACAAGAGATATAGCTCTCTCTCTCTCTCTATATATTTCTTACTCTCTCTCTATATTGTTGTTGTTTTAGTCCCTTTTCCTTGCACTTTTGCACTACACCTCCTAGCACAACACCTCCACCATCCATCCAAGCACCTTGGAACTAATTTGCAGAGGTTAAAGAGCCCCCATCTTGGTCCAGAAGTTGCTGAAAGCCTACTCTTCAAGGGTAAGTCTTCATTTCCCCTTTTCTTTTATTATTTTGCTCCATGGATTAGCCTTATTTTCAAGCTTTTCTGGACTTTGTCATAAACTGAAAAGTGCCTTATTTTGAGCTCCTCTTAAAGATTGTATAAGGATACTTTTCTGTTTGAGGTCTTATACCTCCTTGTATGCTCTATCCCTCTTTTTAAGGCTTATTTTGCATGATATATTAGCCTTATTTGTGAGCCTTTTTGGACCTTGACCTAAACTGAAAAAAGTCTTTTTTTGACCTCCTCTTTAAGTTTGATTAAGGTCTCTTTGCTGTTTGGGGTCATCTTCCCCTATTCATGCTTCATTTCTTCATGATTAGGGCCGTGCATTAGAGCACTTGCATTGGCCATGGTTTGGCCTCTTAGACACTGAAATCCAGTGGATTTTCAGTGTCTTAAATGCATTTTTGAGGGCCAAAATTAGAGGGGGGTGACCCCCTCTCTCCTTGTCTTGTTCGGTGGTCTTTTGGGCCTTCCAAAGGGACCCTATTTTTCATACATTGAAGTCATGTTTCAGGCCTCATTTTGTGAGTTTTGAGGTCTGCCTTGGCCCTATCCAAGGCCCTTTTGGCCATATTTTATGTCTATAATGCATGTGTGGAACAATCCCATTCAAGGCCTTTCAAAGGGGCCTTTCTTTGCATGTTTCCTAGACTCATTTCAGGGCCAATTTGGTGAGTTTTAGGGCTATCATATTTGATTTCCAAAGTTGGTTTTGCCATGCTAAGTGTCTATCTTATATGTGCTTAACAACCCCTTGTATGGCCCTCCAAAGAAGCCCCTCATTTTTGCATGCATTGGCTGCATTTTAGTGATTATTTGGGCATATTTTGATATGTCTTATTCACTATTTTTGGCTGGTTTGATGATTTCTCATATGCCTCATATACATACCATGTAAACCATGCTTGCTAGCCAAAGTTGCATGCTATTTTAGTCCATCTTGTTAGCATCTTTTGGTCATGCTTTAAACTAGAAATGTGCATGTTTTGGGACTGCCTTGGCTCTGTCTTTAGACTTCATGATCAAATAATGTTTTCTTTGCATACTTGTGGTTCAATGCATTTGCCTAGTTTTGAGTTTCGAGGCCTATTTCACGCATCGGGTGACATGTTTTCATGATTCGAGACCATTGAGCATCTTATTTTAGAGCTAGAAATTGCATGTTTGTATGCCATCTTGCATCCTTTTCCATGCTTTGGTAGAGTGGCATTTGATGCCTTAGGATCGATCCCTTGCATCGTGCATGTTTGAATGTGTTTCGGTTGTCTCATTTCCATCACTTGGCTACTGATTTGGACCTAGTTGAGAGCTGTCCATCTTTGGTGTAAGCCCATCTTACCATGTTGTCACATGCTTGTTCCATTTGGTATGTTGTTGCATACTTGTTTAACTCCACATGCCTTGCATGTTCACACGTTCATGTTGCATTTTGTCATGATTGTCCAAGGTTGTCACCTCACATCATGCTTATATGCTTGTTGCATGCTTGAGTTAGTTGCATGTTTGCACACTTAGGTCATATTGCATGTTTGCCATGCTTATGTATTGCATTGCTTGGATTAAGTGTTAGTCCGAGCGCGAGGAACGAGGGACGTTTCATACTTCGAGTGATGGAACATGTCTCAATTCTCAGTCACCGAAGCTCTTGATGATCCATGATAGAGTTCTAGGCATTACTTGCTTTATTTGTGCATTCATTTTCATATTGATTTGCACAAGTTGGATCTTTGGCCATCATGCATCGGGATGCGTGATTGATGGTCGTGGATCCGACTAGGCCTTTCCCTTGATGTTTCGAGGTGATTTGGAGTGCCATGGTGCGTAAATGTCCTTGGGAGACCCTCCCTTTTCTCTATTTTGTGCTTTGTTGCAGCTTGGTGTCACAGCACACCAGTGGCCGGCAGTGTACCACTGATGGCCGGCAGGCTCTCACCCTTGGCCGGCAGTGCCCTGTTGTTGGCCGGCAGTGCTCCTTTCATGGCCGGCAGGCCACTGGTGAATCCCCCAGTAGTGTTTTGGTAAGTTCCAGCAACAAGCACTGGAAGACACCCTGCAAACAGAGCCTCTAAAGAGCAACCGGAAGGCCTTCCAAAGTGAGGAAACCGAAGCGAGCATGCATACCTTCCTCTTTTCCAAACAGAGATGGAATAGCACCGTTTATTGCTTTCCCTACTTGCTTGTTGACATTCATTAATTAGTTAATTGATTCGTTAATTAATTAAGTTGTGTAATAATTAGTTGTAGCTAGTTATTCATTTGGTTTTGTAATAATTAATTAGCTCGTTAGTTAGTTAATTAGGCGGCTTGTATTATTTATTCGGACCCTCCGAGAGAGGGCAATGTTGTAATAAGTGTGCGTGTGTGTGAAGTATGTCTTCCAACCCCACGTCTTTCTCCCTTTTATTTACCAGCTTATGATGGTTAGATTAGGGCATATTTCAATTAGCATACTTATGCTTGCATGTTTGCATCATTCATCTGTCTTGCATGCACCGGGCTCAGCGCATCATATTAACTGCATTGTATTTCAATTCCAAATTGAATATGTGTTAGCTGTAGCATCATCATATGCCATCTTAGAAATAGCCGAGCCTATCTTAGTTGCATTTTTGCATGTGTTGCATTAGGCATTTCTGTATAGTTAGGATCATGCATTGATTTCTAACATAGCTTCTGTTTTGGCTTGGAGTACTCGGTAAGTACTTATGCTTTAGCATCCTTGCATGTGTGTGAGTGACTGTCATGATAGCATGCTTACCATGAGGCTACGTGCTTATGTGATATATCTGCCTGAATGCCTGTGGGTGAAGGTTGGGTTATTTGGATTGGAACAATTCATCGACTGCGAGTTTTAAGCCCACTTGAGAGTGGAAAATCATCATGTTTTCTAAGCCCACCTGAGGGTGGCAAATCCACATTTTAGCCTACTTGCGGGTAGCACCATCAAACCATTTTCTAAACAAACATGAAATGTGTTGTTCCAATTCAAGCGATCCAGTCTATACTTGTATGCCGTGTGCATCACATAGTAATTCTAGGCTAATAACCGGAATAAGAGTACATAATATTTTTAAAACTCGATATCATAGTTAGTAGAGGCCGATCTTTGATCCGGCGAGCAGGGGTGCTCACGAAGTGACCTTCCCCAATCGTACCCAAGCTCCCGAGCCAAGGCAACTTTAGTGATGATGGACACATGGCTTTAGGCAACAAGTCAGGGTTTCCTAAATTCTCCCAAAATAAAATATTTAGGTGGCGACTCTGTATCTGGCAAAGCAGTCCATGTTTGGCACTTCTTTCAAAAAAATCTGTTTTCAAAAACGATTTACTGGATTTGGACTCTTTGATGATTCATTAGTCTTGCATTGCACTCTGCGAGATTAGATACAAGACCGTGACATTGAGTCCTAAACTGTAGTGAGCCCCAATTGAACAAAACGGGATTTCCCTCCCGGGACGTTTGGGGACGTCTACACCAAGGTTCAAGGTTTTGAAAGCAAAGGGGTCGAGTCTCGAGGCTAAGAATGATCCTATGCTGCAAAATCTCAAGAGCGATTCCACACAGGTCTTCGCAAGACTATGCAAAACATTTTTTTGAAATCTTTTAAGAAAGCGACTAGTCGCTTGCGTCGAAGACAATATAGAACCAATCTGAATCAAGCCAGGATCCTTCTCAGTAATCACATTAACAAACATGATCTTATTCATTAAGGGCTTAGCATGCCTCTCTTTCTTTCAATTGATCAAATTTTTGCAAATCCAAAGGAATTCCTTTCTCTTTGTTTTCATCACATTATTTAAAAAGTTTTGAAAAACTTAGGCCAATGTAACGATTTCAGGGCACAAAAAAGTAGATGAAAAGCACTGTCGCTTCATTCAAACTTGCTGGCACAACTGGCTTAAGGCAGAAACAAACACAAAAGCGTGAAAATCACTACTGTTTCATTCAGATCTTCTGGCTTAATGGTAAAAACAGACTTAAAAGAAAGGTTGTAAAAGACAAACAGAAAACAAGCAAGTGATGCCTGAGGTAACACCCCCGAAATCACCCGACTCTAACACAACAGGACTGACTTGATACAACAAGACAAACCCAACTGACTCAGTACAAAAAGACTGACTCAATATAACACAACAAGACTGACCCAATACCCAAGTTAGAAAGTAAAATTAACAGCATTTGTACATTGCTCAAAACAGTGCGTGCCATCCACCACATCCGAAGTAAATCGAGCACCATCAACAGGTGGTTCATCCCCCGATCACATAGTCATATTATCCCCCAAGTTCATTGGTCCAGTGCCAATAGACTTTGCAGGACCTGGCACGACGATGACCTTGTTATCAATCAGATATTGTATTTCGTAGCGAAGACAAAAATAACTGTTAGTACCATGACCGGTTTGTTAATGGAAGGCACAGTACTTGGCCAGATCATGCTTAACTGGAAGCGGATCTGGGAAAGGCCGAGGCTCAAGGGGTTTGAGATGGCCTTGCTCTATAAAGATTTGGAGAACTTTGGAAAAAACCATGTAGAGGGGACTTAAGAACCTGTGGCCTCAGGGTTGATAGCTTGAGGTTTGCGTAGTTGTGTTGGATGTACCAGCAAAAGCGTTGGCAGGTGCTGACTGGATTTGATGATCTCTGACAGATGTAGGATTGAAGTTGGGAGGGGTGTTTCTGGTATGACATCCCTTTCCGTTGTTTGTCCCTTGATTCAGGATGCGCGCATCGTAAGTAGCAAAAGTGTCATCCACAGTTTTTGCAACAACTGTGAGCACTTGCTGTTTGTTCAGTCTTTCGGCTTTCAAAGCTTCAACAGCCCACATAAGGTATTTATGGGGACCAATGCCTGCCCCTACCTTGTTCTTTCCATTTGCCTCCTCTTTGCCAAAGGATTAGGTCGCTATATCAGAGCGGAGCCTAGTTGTTGTCGACATGTCATTGCCCAGACCTGGGGTGGCTCTAGGCTGGCCCTTTTCAATTGCAGCTTGCCCCAAGATTAGAGAATCTTTTGGCATAAAATTTCTGCCATGCGATATGGTCGATCACGGAGCCAAAATTCCAAAGGCTAAATCTGCCACAGTTTTTTGAAAATCTTCAATCATTCTCATCAGCTCAGAAGTAGTTGGTTCACAGGTTTGAGATGATTGGGGCTCGGGTGCATCTATCATGCATAAGTCCATACTTTCTGGGATAAACACCTCAGGCTTGGGTAGATGGACTAGGGTGTTGTATACGCTGGGGTCGTAAGAGACGACCAGTGTATGGATTGGGTTGAAATGTAGATGAAGTACTTGGTCATTGGAGTCTAGAGGTGGAGCTATCGTCCGGTTGTCGATGAGATTTTGGACCTTATGACGAAGGCGGTAGCAACGATCGGTGCCATGACCATGCTGTTGATGGTACACACAATACTTGGAGGGGTTATGCCTGACAAGGAGTGGGTCAGACAGAGGTTGAGGATCAAGGGGTTTGAGATACCCTCTTTCCATCAGGAGTTTTAGTGCGCTGGTTAGGCTCATATAGAGGGGGGGTGAAAGTTCTACCCTGAGCTCGGGTTGGGCCGGCTGTTTGTAGGCTTGGTTTGGCAAAAGGGTCAACTGTGGCGACTGTATTGATTTTAGTGGATTTGGGAATAGTGCTGCTACTAGCATTGGTAATCCCTACAAAAAACCTCCTCGTTGGTTCACTTGTTCTGGGAATAATCCCTCTGTTGAACACATTCTCGATTTGAACCCCTAATTCATGCAAACTTTTGAAAGTGGATAGTAGAACGACCATCAACTTTTGAAACATATCATGTTCAAGGTTCCGTACCACTATTCACACTTGATCCTTTTCAGAAGGGCGATCTGTCATCAGTGCTGCCTTTGCTCTCCATCTTGTAACAAATTCCACAAAAGGCTCTGTTGGGTTCTGGTGGGTTGCTTCAAGCTCTTGAGTGGTTACTTCAAGTTGGGTATTGTAAGAGTACTGATTGACAAAGGCCTCAGCCAACTCTTCCCAGTTCTGCTTCACTGCATCCTCCAACTTGGTGTACCAAGTGGCTGCTATACTTGATAGGATTTTTCCGTACAGAGAGAGTTTATGAGGCTTATTTAGACCCATCGGTCTCAGAACGTCCAAGAAAAGCCAGATATGTACCATAGGATCCCCAGACCCGTCGAAACGGTCAATGTATGGCATTTTGAATCTGTTTGGGAGCCGTATGGCAACCTTGGTCTACCCATCCTCAATGTCGGGAATGAAGTCAAGTCCCTGTACCTTTTTGAATTGCTTTACAAGATTAGCAATTTTTACTGAGATCAGGTTGAGCTCATTAATATCACGGGGATAAAGCCTCTCATTAGACTGCACCAAGGGTCTAAAAACTTGGGCTTGAGCCAACCCTTCTCGGGGATCCGAACCATGCAAATCTTCAGCTGGCGGAAGTAGGTCAAAGTTTGGCTGGGGTCCCGAGACTGGATGTGTGGTAGGTGCCCCAGATGGGCGTTGCACTTCGGCATTGGTCTCATCCTGCTTGGCGATTCCCTGGTTTAATATCGCCATCATGGCCACAACTTCTTTCGAACCCTGTGCCATCACGGTCTGCTGAGTTTGAACAAAGGTGACGTGACTAGTGACTGTCGGATCGATTGAACCGGTGAGCCCTGACTGGCTTTTCTATGCCTTGCCTCGGCGAAGGAAACATTGGTTGCCCTTGAACTGAATCTTTGACTTGACAAAGTCTATCAACACAGGTCTAATACACCCGGGGGATATTGGAGCCTTCTGAAGCTATGGTTCCAGGACTACCTTGCAAAAGAAGAAAACAGGTAGCATCTCAGCCTGGTTTCACAAGAGCGGATATGATCACAACTGAATGATTGTGCTCTCTACCAAATTCTGCCCAAAACAGATACCAATTTGGCAACTGAGATGCACATCCCTGTACAGTTTTACTGTAAAGCACATATCAGTTAATTGAGAGCCAAAACACCTCTATGATGGGATAGGGTTTCCCTGTCCTATCTTGTCAGGAGCTAGGGTTTCACTACGCACGCAGCGGTTTCAAACAACCTACATTCGGGTAAACAACCTGTCCTAGTTTGGAATGGTCGCTATGACTTCCGATATGCAACTAGGTCGATTGGTCAACAAGGTGCCTCGGCAAAGCCAAGGTTTGTGTTCCCATCATGGCAGAACCCGTAACCGGTCAGCCTTATGGCACGCTTTTCCAAGCAAGCCTTCAGCAAACTATTCAGGAATAGCAGACGGCAAACATTGTGACTTAAGCGCATCAATGCAAATGCAATGCAAAAGAAACACATAAATGTAAACAAAATAACATATCACGAGTTCGAGTCAAGTTCTTTAAATCCCCAGCGGAGTCGCCAGAAACTGTAGACCGCCCGAACTCGCTCCGCGCGCGAGGGCACGAATTGTAGTTCTAGCTCCTACAATTTGGACTCCTGTCACGGTTCTAAATCTAATCTCACAAAGTGCAATGTAAGACTGATAAATCACCAAAGAGTCCAAATCCGGTAAATCGTTTTGGAAAATTGATTTTAATCAAAAAGTGCCAAACATTGACTGCTTTGCAAGATTTTAGAGTCGCCACCTAAATATTTTATTTTGGGGAAATTTAGGAAATCCTGACTTATGCTAAAGGCCATGTGTCCGTCATCATCAAAGTTGCCTCGGCTCGGGAACTTGGGTACGAGAGGGGAAGGTCCTGAAATGAGCACCCCTGCTCGCCCGATCAAAGGATCGGCCTCTACTGAACATGATATGTTGTTTTGAAAACACATGTGTTCTTATTTGATTATTAGCTAAATTATTATGTGATGCGCACAACACACAAGTATAGACTAAATTGCCCGATTTGGAACAAAACATCCCATGTTTGTTTTTCGTAAATGGTTTGAAAGTGCTACTCGCAAGTAGGCTAAGACGCGGATTTGCCACCCTCAAGTAGGCTTAGAAAACAACATGATTTTTCCACTCCGCAAAGTGGGCTTAAAACGCACATTTTGATGAATTGTTCCAATTCAAGCAATAAAACTTCCATCTACAAGCATTCATGCAGTTAATCAATTAAGCAATTAGCCTCATGGCAAGCATGCTATCATGGCCGTCACTTATACACAAGTAAGGATGCTAAAGCACAAACACTTACAGTGTACTCTGAGTCAAAAAAGAAGCTAATTAGAAATCATGCATGATCCTAACTATGTTAGGATGCCTAATGCAACACATACAAAATGCAACTAAGTAGGCTCGACTACCTAATCATGACATATGAATACGACATTTGATACATGTATTCAAATAGGTATTGAAATACGATGCAGTTTGAATGATGCTCCGAGCCCGGTGCATGCAAGACAAATGAATGATGCACGCATGCAAAGCATAAGTATGTTAATTGAAACATGCCCTAATCTAACCACTGAAAGCAGGTAAATAAAATGGAGAAATAAATGGGGTTGGAAGACATGCACACACACACACACACCCTTATTACAACATTGGCCCTCTCGACGAAGGGTCCGAATAATATGAAAGCTAACTAGCTACGCTAATTAAGCTAATTATTACAAACCAAAACTAATTAACTATTCTTAGTTAACTAATTATTACAAAAAAAATCGATTAATTAATCACATTAACTAATTAAGTACAAAAACTGACAAATTAGTTAACTAAGTAAAGCAGCTAAAGCAGTTAAAAGAGGTTCTTGGGGCAAGGGGTGCATGCATGCTCGCTCGGAAATCCATTGCTATGCCTAGAATTGCCTCTGTTTGCATTTGATTTGATCTCTGAAAAGTGTACGAACTTCAGTTATACGCTCCAACATGGGGACCTCCTGGTGGGCTGTCGACCAGAAAAGGGGGCTGTAGACCACTTGTAGGCCAGAAAAACTGGTTATAGACTAGAAAAAGTGGTCAGTCGACCACCTTTACTAGTCTGCCGACTAGAAAATCTGCCAAACTCCAAATTTGCTGCAACAGAGAACAACAAGGGGCATAGCAGTGTATTTGCAAGATATGTGTGCACAACCACCTTCCCTATCATTTCTCAAGCTCAAGGAAGTGCGGTACTCGACTCTCGGGCCACCAACTAAGCATCGCAATGCATGATGGCTGAGAAGCCAAGTTTGCACAAGTCAATGTCAATGAATGCACAAATAACACATAAAAGCCTATGCCTCTATCATGCATGATCAAGAGGGTTGGCGACCAAGAAACGCAACATGTTTCATCACTTTGAGTATGAAACGTGCCACATTCCTTGTGTTCAGATTAACGTCCAATCCAAACACAATGCAACACACGCAACCTGTCTATCTATCAATGTTAATGTGGCACTCATGAGGTTTCATCATATAAGTAATGCATGCATGGCAGGCTAAAGCATCAAAGCAAGTAAAGAGCATCATACAAGAGGCATGCAATACAATGCTCAATGGACTTAAACCAACCCTAAACAGACCTCATGCATGCCAAAACAGTGGCCAAAGTGAGCTGAAATGATAGCATGAAAGGTAAGACAATGATGTGCATGCATTGGCTCATCAACAAGGCATGAAGCACAACTCTTAAATATAATGAAGAAGTGACAAATGTGAGAGTGTAGCTGCACTATGTGCACTGAAATCATGTGTGAAATGATGCCAAATCATCCAAACAACACAAGTATAGCATCCTAAGGACCTTGAATCACTAGGCTAGTCAAAGCCATTGCACTATAACCATGCATAACAAATCTCATATGACCCAAACCACTCAAAACAGAGTTGAGGCATGCTAAATCAAGGCCCAAAACATGCTAAAACATAGGCTCAAAAGGCAAGCAAAGTGTACTCGTTCATTGGCTCACAAACAAGGCATAGGGCATAACCCTCAAGAGCAATCAAAAAGTGATAAACATGGGAGTATAGCAAAGACATAAGCTCGGAAATTACATTCCAAATGATGCCATATCATGCTCATATCACAAATAAAGCATGCTAGGAGGCTCAAAGCTTGAGGCTAGCAAAGGCACTTGCACCATAGCCATATCAAGCAAGCCCCAAAGGGCTAAGATGACTCAAAACAGTCCCAAGGCCGATCAAAACAATTCCAAAACATACATGGAGTAGAGCCAACACATGTTAGAATAGGAGGCGTAAAGTATGATGCATGCAAGGCGAATAAGGAGGATTACACTACACATACCAAAACCAAGCATAAGATGACTTCACCAACAAAAATCAGAGTTACAACATGCCAAAATAACACCAAAAACATGCTGGAATGGTGGCCCAAAAGCTTAGAGAAGCATGCATACAAACTAACTCATAAGTGAAGTATAAGGCACAACTCTCCAAAAGCATTGAAAGAGTGAAACATGTGAGAGTATGTCTACATTACATGCACTGAAATCATATGAGAGATGAGGCCAGAGCATGCAAACAACTCAAGTAAAGCATGCTAGAGACTTTGAAACTCAAAGCTAGTGAGCAAGATTGCACTATGGCTATACAAAGCAAGGCATGCATGACCAAAACCACTTAAATCAGAGCTTAAGCATGGCAAAACATGAGTGAAAACTTGCTGGAGCAGAGCCAAAACATGCTAAAGTGATAGGCCAAAACACCAAGTGAGCTAGGCTAGCATGCAAGGTTGCACTACAAGTATGTGAAACATGAAAGATGTGACCTTATCGACCAAAATCAAAGCTAAAGCATGCCAAAATACCACCAAAAAGAGGCTGAGACTAAGCCAACACATGCTAGAATAACAAGCTAACTCATTAGGTATGCAAGGCTAGCAAAGAGAATTTACACTACAAGTGTAAGGAGAATGCAACCAATGGCCAAACCAACTAAAAACAGAGCTAAGGCAGGTCCAATAAGTCACAAAAACAAGCTTAAACAAAGCCACAAAGAAGTAAAAACACATGCTCATTTGGTTGGCCATCAACACATGCAAACAAGAGAAGTGGAGGGGGCACCATCCCCACCTATTTAGGACCTCAAAACATGGTTTTTTTCACTAAAAAACCTCTGAGCTTTAGTGGTAAAAGGGTCCAAAAATTTGGATTTGAAGGTGGTGAGAAGTTGCACAAAAGGCCTCACAAGCCAATGAACAAAAAAGGAGAACAACCCCCTAGCCAAACAAGGCACAAACCAACACTTTTAGGACTGGAAAATAGAGAAAAAATAGAGGTTTTTGTAGTTCAACACCACCCCAAAAATAGCCCCAAAGTAGTTGAAAACTATGGCAAAACAATAGTGCACAAAGAGCTTGAAAGGTCAGATTTTTACCTCTTGAAGCCTAGCAGCAAGAACAGCCCCAATTCTGAGCTAAAATCACTTTTTGGAGCTCAAACAAAGTCCCAAAGAATCTCAGCCCAATGGTGGTCAAGTTTGGTAAAGGAAGTGTAGACAAAGGAGAGGTATATCTCCAAGTATATTTCTTGCATGCACACAAGGGCTAGAAGGAGAGCAAACTAGAGAGAAAAGTTGAAATTTAGCTCTAAAATTTGTAGAGAGAGAGAGAGATTTTAGTGTGAGAAGCTCCCACAATTTCTCAAAATGTTCTCCTCTTTGAATATATGAGATATGGCTTCATATATAGCAAAAAGCAAGAGCTTGGTCGAAATATCTGATTATAGGACAGCTGGAGGTTGTGGAAGACAGTTGGAGGGAAAATATCTTCAAAAAATCTGAGTTTAGGGCCTTAGTGGTCGGTCAGCCACTTTTTCTGGTCGGTCGGCCACCCCTGGTGGTCAGCTGGCTACTTTTCTGGTCGACAGCCCATTTTTCTGGTCGACAAGCAAAATTCTGCTTCCCAGGTCCAACTTCAAATAGGTATATCTCCTTCATTTGGACTCCTTTTCAGGTCATTCTTGTGTCCAAATTGAAGCCCCGGAAGTAAGCTTTCCAATGGTTTTAGCCTTGTATCAAAATTCCAATTGTGAAAAAAGTTATGCCTATTTTGGTGAAGACGCTCATTTTCGATCCTACCCGGATTTACGCCGAACTTCTCCTCAACTAGTTTTCTTCTCTCCTCTCTCATTTTCTTCAACTCCAAATCCATAAACAAGGTTTTTTGAAAGATTTTTCAAATATTTCATCTCTCTTTCATTCATTTCCACTTTGTCCTCGCTCGGTTTACCGAAAAACGCAACATTTAACGAAATGCGAGTCTCGAAATATCGTAGGAACTTTATTTCAAAAATATTTTGAAAGAGAGGGTTTTAAGGTCTAAAAACCATTCAAAATAGCTTTGGTCCGAAATGAGGTGTAAGGTTGGGATTTGACTCTCCTCTTGCCGAAGGAATCGAACCTTTGCACTGCACAACTTTCACCACCAAGTAAGCAATTAGTGACGCCCAAGGCTTAAGGGCGGTCAAAAATGGGGTGTCTACACCAGGCCCTGAATCTATAGCATATGTTACGAACAAAAGAAAAAAAATGGAAGTTGAACAGATAAGAAATGCTCAAAGGGCTTACAGCTTTCCAAGACGACGTTTGCTTATAACAAAAGTGGACGTAAGTCCAATACAGTTTAAGCCCTTGGCTTGTACAAAAATAAATATAGCAAATAGACAAAAAAAGCTCTTGCCCAAAGTCCTCTTAAGCTATTGCCTTGGCGAAGGCATATCATCAGCACCTGAAATGTTTTCCTACATAGGGTGAGCCAAAGCCCAGTAGAGATAATCCAGCACAGTATATGAATTTTAACAAAGCTATAAGGTGAATGCATATGTAATGCTCGTGCCAAAATATTTTACGTCTCTTTCCAAAACCATATAATGCCAAATTAATATCATGGTTCATACATCATTTCCTTTATAATAGAAAATAGGGTAGTGAATCACACTTTGGGAATTTCAAAACAATATAACTTTTTTTGGAAATTTCGTTTGGAGGAAACGGTAAACCAGAACCCATGTAAATGTAGGCTATACAAGCACTACTATTTCCATTTCACGAAAATTTCATCCGCGGGATCAGCACCAATGTATACGTGCAATTTTCAAGACTTTCACCCTAGACACAGAGGTCAACTTGATGTAACAACAATTGCTTCCCAGATTCACTCATATTCTCAAAACGGTAACATTTCCAATGTATAAGTGTGAAATAATGCTCAATGCAAATGAATGAGAAAATAGTTTTAATTCTCCTAATCCATATGCAATTTCTACAACAATCATAGTTAACAGATATTTCTAAGTAGATATACAATTCTCAATACAGATAAACTTTCTAAATTTCAAAAGGTGCGTGATAATACATATCCAACTCTACTATCATCATCAATATCTATTCAATTTCACAATTTCAACATCTATCTTATTATTTGTACAAATTAACATTTGTGGCAATTAGTGCAAAATTCATTTCTTTCCAAAATCTACCCCAAGTATCAAAATCAATCATTTCCACCCAACTCAACATTATTTCCAAAATCAAAATCATTTTCAAGAATCTATTTGAAAAACCCCTCTTTTGATTTTTAACCAAAACCCTAGATTTGTTCCAAAAATTCCCAAAATCACAATATTGTTTAGAAATCACAAATAACCAAGTTAAAACTCATAGTAAGTGCAAAGAATCCCTACCTCAAGTTTTAGAAGACGGGAGAGAGAGTGTAGGAAGCCCAAAGACACTGAAAACTGACTTTGCTCCGATTAAAATGAAACCCTCGTCGAGCTCTATCTTTTTAACAAAGGCACACGGGTGAAAAGATTGACGGATCTATATTTATTCAATGGAAATAGATGAGTTTTAGAGAGAGATATATTAAGGTTTTAAAATGTTTAGAGAGAGAGAGAGAGAGATGAAAAAGTGATGTAAAAAGTGACTTTTACGGACTGATAGACGCGTAGACCGCTTGAGCGCAATAAGTGTTGCTCGAGCGTCTAGACACAAAAGATGTGACCGCTTAAGAAGTAGTTTTACAGACAGAAGGCCAACACTCGAGCGCAATAAGGGCAGTTCGAGCCAAGATCGCTCGAGCGTAAGAAGTTTCGCTTGAGCGAAGAATACCATTTCCCAATAGTTTTGTAGACCTGCAAAAGTACTGAGAGTTCACAAAAACCGATCGAGCGCAATAAGTAACGCTCGAGCGTAGGAGCAAAATTCTGGGCAACGACAATTTGAAAAACAAGCTACCAACCTGTTCTAAACACGACCAACACAACCCAAAAGCCAAACTCAAAGCGGTATAAGGGGGAAGAAGACAAGAATAATTATATAAGACAATGAAACTCGGATCCAAAACATATAATGGGTCGGGTCTAAACCAGAGATGTTATAACCTTCCCCCCTTAAGGAATTTCATCCCTGAAATTTAAACCAAACATTAAAACCAAGTTTAAACCCATTATAACAATGATAGTAATTCAATTTCATCACCATGACCCATCTACTGGTCATCCATTTTCATTAACAAGATAAACATATGCTCATTACTGAATATACAATTCACATTTCCAAAATATATACAATGTTCTTATTACATTAACATAGTAAAGTTTCAACACATGTTTAAACATCAACAAATAGGTCCGGATACTTCTCATGAACTTCCGCCTCGCGCTTCTAAGTGGCTTCCCCAATCCCGTGGTGTCGCCACAACACTTTTAGCAATAGAATTTTCTTGCCTTGTAAGACTTAGTCTCGAGTATCTAAAACTCTAACAGGTGTCTCCTCATACGAAGTATCCTCGTCTACCTCAAACTCCATCCAATCCAACATGTGTGATGGATCCAACTCATACTTCCAGAGCATACAGATATGAGACACGTCATGAACCCTAGAAAGCTATGGCGACAAGGCCAAACGATAAGCTATCTCCCCAATCCACTCTAGGATCTCAAAAGGCCCAATAAACCTAGGAGACAACTTCCCGCTCTTTCCAAACCTCATCAAACCCCATCTAGGTGATATATTCAATCGATGTGTAATTTCTCTTTAAAGTTTCAATTTGTTTTGGTGAATTTCTAGGCCAGCACCACGAGAGTGCATAAACGATGAAGCAACAATATATCATGTCGTTCTGTTAAAAAAAAAAAAAAAAAAAGTATATCATGTCGTTGTCTTCTTAAACAAAACAAAAACAAGTGTGAAGGTAGCGTTTGGTAACGTTTATGTTTTTGGTTTATATTTATAAAAATTTTATAAACTGGTTTTTGTTTATTTTTAGAAAAACATAAATTATAAACGCGTTGAATTTGAACAAAATGTTTAAAAAATTTTAAAAATATAAACTAAAAAATATTTTTGTCCAGGCCTAAAATATTTATGTTTATTTTTATTATTTATGACAATGGGATCACACACATTATAATTGAAAAAACATTAATTAAAAAAATTTAATTGGAAAAAAAATATTTGAAAAAAAATATTTGAAAAAAATTGAAAAAAATTAATTAAAAAATAATTGGAAAAAAATTTAATTGGGAAAAAAATATTTCAAAAAAAAAAAGATTAATTGAAAAAAAATTATTTGCGAAAAAATTATTTGAAAAAAATTTAATTGAAAAAATAATTAATTGAAAAAAAATATTTGAAAAAAAATTAATAAAAAAAAGATTAAATGAAAAAAAATTAATTGAAAAAAAAAATATCTGAAAAAAATTAATTGAAAAAAAAGATTAATTGAAAGAAAAGTAGAAAATTGAAAGCGTAAACTCATTTTTTGAGTTTACGTTTTTTCCTCAAATTTATAAACTGAGACAACCATTCATATGCTCAAAAAATTATTAAACAAATTTTTATGATAATTTTTAAAATTTTTGTAAATACAAATTAAAAATTAAAAATGAAATGATTATTAAACAGACTCGAAGTATTGTTGTGAATTAATGTTTGGTTTTCATCGTACAATAGATCAATAAAGTGACAACGCTCTGAGATAGATAGACATGAAAATTGGTGGGATAAAAAAAAATAAAAAAACATGAAAATTGGTGGCATAATCCTTTATTTGCCAGACTGTTAGACTCAATTTATTAGAGTATATATATATATATTAAGAATATGTGCCAATTATTTGATATAATTTTACAATTTATTAAACAAAATAATTATTAAAAAATAGGAAAAACGATCTCTCAAATTGAGATATTCAACATGAGAGAAACCCAACTCTTTTTGTATATTTGTTTGGGGTTTCCTTATTTAGTATACTTTTTAAATTTTTTATGAAAATATATACAGAGAAATAAAAAAGTGATATGTCCCAAATAAGCATCGTATTTGATGCAACTTATAAATGTTTCTTATAGTTTTTTTTTTTCTTTTAAAAAAAATTATTTTGGGAATTTGTGTTCAAGTGTTGGTGCAACTTGTATTTATTCCTTATAACGCTGAAATAACTTTATATTAAAAAAAAAATGTTTATTTAAAAGTTGAGTAATCAAGGGTATTTTTAATTTCTATTTTTTTAATTAACTTTCAACTATAAAAAGAAGGGCGATGCACCAATAAATCCCAAATCTTTATCTTATGATCCATTTGGTCCTATGTTTTATCTTATGATCCAATTAGTCCCAATCTAATATTAATGACAAAATAACCAGTGTTACACTATGTTTTACACTTTTTAGTAAGGGTAAATGAGGAAAACCCCAACATGATATTGACTGAAATACCCAAAACTCAGTAAATATTTGTTTTCCCTCCAAACAAACATCAACAGAACATAATCAAAAACATCAACAACATCAAACATTAAAACATGAACAAACATCAAACATCATCAAACACATCAACAACATCAAACATCAAAACATCATAATAATAAAAAATACATAGTGAATAATTATAAAAAGAAAAACAATCTTAATTAATCCCAAAATCAACAAAACCCTAAATTGAAGAAACAGAAGGGTTTTTCCCAATTTTTCTCACTTGCACGTTGCTATTGCAATCCAATCCACACCCACACTGCGGACAAATCTCAAAATTATCAATCCCAAAGTTAGCCGAGGCAATCCCAATAGAGAACTCAAGCTCATCGCCGCTACGAACAACCGCGACGATGTTGAGCCACAAGAAGAGAACTTTCACGCTGATACCAGTGAGGCTTGTAAGCCTGTCTTTGGCAATGTAGCCACTAATGGTGGATTTGTATTTGAGTTGGTACGAACCGTCGAGAGATAAACTACACGAACCGTTCAAATAAGCGTTGAATTTGCCAGTGCTCGTGTCGAGATCGTAGCCAGTGACCCCTCTGGGAGGAGGCCCTCTGGGAAATCGTAGGATTGGAGGACTTCATAGGCGAGAGATCATCGACCGTGGAAGAGCCATTTCGCTACAAACCCTCCTCCGCCATGGAAGCCTCTAAAAAAAACTCATCTTGTTTAAGATCTGACCAGTTATTGATGTAAAAGGGTATTGATGTAAAAATAAATAGAATCAAATCACATCCTTAAAATCTGGCAATACATTAGGACTAAATGGTATACAAAAAAAATTTAAGGGACTAAACGGTTTAACTTTTTCCAAGATAGGATTTATGGATAATTTTTCCTAAAAAGAAAGGGGACAATTACTCCCCCCCACCCAAAACAAAAAAAAAATTAATTTCTATTTTTTTAATTAACTTTCAACCATAAAAAGAAAGGGGACAATTACTCCCCCCCACCCAAAACAAAAAAAGTTTGACCATTGTAACAAAATAAATTTAAATATTTTAGTTTTATTAAATTAAATCTTAATATTTTGATTTGTTTTTAATCTAAATAATTTGTCTATTTTCGTAAATAAAAGTAACTGAAAAAAAAAATTTAACTATTAAACTCAATATAAATATATATAAAATGTCTAAATTGCTTTTCTATTCAGTTTAATAATTAAAATATTATTTTTTGCTGATTTTACTTAACAAAAATAAACAATTTATATTGAAAATAAATCAAAATATTAGTGTTTAAATTAAAAAATTTAAAATTTATTTTGTTATAGGTGTCAAATCTTGAATTATTTTTTACAATTTTCTGAAAAATAAAATAAAATGTGTACCAAACAATTCCATAATGCGATTGGACCGCATCCTGTCCACGTGCTCAAACTTCGATACAAGGTAGGGTTGCAAATTAACCGAGCTGTTCATGAACAAGTTCGGCTCAGCTTATTAAGGACTCAGTTTAGCTCGACTCGTTTAATAAACAAGCCAAGCTTGAGCTCAAATATTAGGCTCGTTTAGTAAACGAGCCGAATTCGAGCTCGCATGAGCTCGGCTCGTCAAGTTCGGCTCGTTTATCTTTGTTTAAATTATAAAATAAATATATTATTTATATTAAAATGTTTTAATTATATTCTGTGTTAATATTCTATCTATTCTATCTTCTTCACTTGTTTTGTATAGCGTGTCTTGTATGCTCTTGGAATGGTATCAGAGCCAAGTTATGTTGCTATCTATTCTATACTGTCTGATTAATTCTCTTTAATCGTGCCCTATTTTCTATCTGTGAATCTGGTTTCAGTATTCTTAATCTGTCCATAATTCTATCTGTGTTTTCCACTTTGTAACTAGCCACCCAATCTTTATCCCCGTCCTTGGTAAGTCCTTTGGTTAGGCAGTGTTGGATTTTAGGGGTCTTTCAAAATGGGTATGTGTGAAAACTTAGTATGTGAAAACATGATAAATTTAGACAATATATTAAGACTTCTGTAAAACAGATTAATTAACACGAAAATGAGTCGATTATTTAGAAGTAACTCTTCAGTCAGTTCTAGGTCAACAACTTTGCCCTCAATACCTAATCAATGATTAGTAATTAATGAAGAAGATGTTGAAATACAGAATGATAAAATTGATTCAGGTTGGAATATACCCAAATTACCAATCAAAGAAATTTATAAAACTACTTTTATACAGAATGCTTTCAAAGTTACATTACATGTTAAAACCATTGAACAAGTTTATGCTTTAGAAAAACCTAGGGAAACTTGCCAATTATTTGATGCTAACTTAATCAAAAGACATTTCAAAAATGGTTATAATTTTATCCATATCGGTTTAATTCAAGTTGGTGTTAATCCCTTAACCATGATAGGCAAAAATACTTCTGTTTTGTTATGTTTACGAGATGCTCGCTTTCTTGATTACAATAATAGTTTAATGGGTATGATGGAAACTGGTCTTCATAAAAGTCTAGTACATTTTAATTGTTTTCCTGATTTTACACTTAGTCTACGTGATCCACATATTCTAGATGCATTAACTTTAAACATTCAATTAAATGGTTCATTTACTAATATGAAAGAAAAAGTTCATAATATTGCTTTAATTTATCGTGTTCATTATAAATGTATGAAAACCAATTTAAATATTCAAGCTTTACATAAAAGTCCCAAAGACAAAACACTGTTAATTCAAAGTAATAGTAGTGATACACATATCAATGTCCCTCAAATGATTGAATGGAAAAATATTAATCTCCCAGATCAATGGATTACTGTTAATGAAAATTACAAACATAATCAACAACAATCTTCAATCCAAGATATTCAACAATATAATGATGGTTCAGTCTGGATTAAATTTAATCGCAGTCAATCTTCTAGACATAGTACATCTAGTGTCCCTACTGAAATCGAAACTGAAGATGAGATCTTTAATACACCTTTATTTCGTAAAAATAGTCAAATCCATATCGGCCCCACTTCCCATAATAAGATAAAAGGTATAGAAAACTCTACTACATCCCAAATTAGTAAACTCGTATATTCTACTAACACACATTTACCTGAAGATGATGATGAATCCCACGCATCTCTCACTCAAACTGATTTTGAAGTAACACATCCAATCAATCCTCAATTAATGACAATTAAGAAATCTTTTACTCCTGATCTTGATAGACTTCTTATTGATTTCTGATCTCAAGAAAATAGAATCAAAAGACATGCTTATCGTGCTAAATATGATTATGTTCAACAATCTCGAATAACTCGTAAATGGTATGATTTTATATATATTGAATATAATCTTGAACTTCCTTTCTTTGAATACTTTGAAAATTATTACAAAAAAATTAATACAATCACAAAACATAAATGGAAAACTTCTCCTAACACCATTGTTAGTTCTAGTCATCCTCCTTTAGTTAATATTATTATTGATCATCAAGGTACAGATGTCCCTGCTTCTCCTTTCAAATTACTTGGTAATGATCCTGAACTCAAGAAAGTCATTGAACAAAATAATTATACTAATCTATGTTTAAAAACAATTGGTACACAATTAGATAAAATTGAAACTCATTTCGATTTAACTACTGTTACACCTAGATCTTTAGATCAACCTTTACTTAATCTTCCTAGTAACAGATCCAAAAGAACTAGTTTAGTTACCAATGATAATTCTACTGTCAAAGCTATCGAACAATTACTTACTAAAATAAATTCCTCTGAAAAAGGTTCATCCTCTCAAGAAAAAGGTCTTACTGTTTTAAACCAACAAATTATTGATACTATTTCTGATCAATCTGAAACTGATACTACTGATAATGAGATAAACCAATTAACTCAACAATTTCAACCCTCTACTCTTGCTAAAATTCATTATCCTAACGTGAATCCTCAAACTACCAAAAATTGGTATTCTCAACCTACTCTTCCTGATCTCCAATTTGAAGAAACTAATCTTTCTAATCAATTTTCTGTCTCTGCTTAAAAATTATATGAATGGAATATTGACGGTCTAAGTGAAGATCAAATACTTTAAAAATTAAATCATTTATCTATGGTTACTAATAGTTATCTTAGTAATTACCCTGAATATAATCAAGCTGAAATTGTCTTATTAATAACCTCTAGTTTTACTGGTATGCTAAAATCTTAGTGGGAAAAATATCTTACCGACGATCAACGTGAATCTATATTTTATGCAAATCAAAAAGATGAAAATGATCCACCTATTTTTGATGAAACAATTGGCTATTACAAACCTGATGGTATTAACACTTTAATCTATACCATAGTCTGACATTTCATAGGCACTCCTACTAATATTTATTCTCGTATCCATGATCAACTTAGTAATCTTACATGTCCAACCTTAAGTGATTTTAAATGGTACAAAGATATCTTTACCTCTAGAGTTATGTTAAGAGAAGACTATACTAAATCATTTTGGAAAGAAAAATTTATTAATGGATAACCTAGCTTATTTACTCACAAAATTAGAGATGTTCTTAGTCAACCTACTGGTGTTATAGAATATGATAACTTAACTTATGGTGATATAATTAGCACTATTCAAAAAGAAGGATTAAAAGTGCGTATTGATCTTAAACTTAGTCAAAAAGCTGCTAAAGATAAATATAAGACTAAATATGAATTAAGAAATTTCTGTGAACAATACGGACTACCTCCTGTAGCACCCTCTCGTAGAAAATCACACAAATACTCCAAACATAAACATAAATCATCTTACAAAAAAAATAAAAAGAATTATTCACCTTCTAAATCAAATGATAAATTCTATACTAAACCAAAAGGGAAACATTCCAGAAAGTCTACTCATCCGAAATCTAAATCTAATAAAGATATTACTTGTTATAACTGTGGTCAAAAAGGTCATTATTCTAATAAATGTAAAGAAAAACAAAGATTAAAGGATAAGGTTAATCAATTTCAAATTAATGATGAATCTAAAAATCAATTATATGAAAATTTTCAATTAAATCAATCAATTAGTGAATCCTCTTCTAATCCTCCTAGTACATCATCTGATGATAATTCCCCTAGTGAAAATTCTGATAATAATATTGCATTAGGATGTAATGATGTTTGTTGTAAACCCGTTAAACAAATCACTGTTCTTACTAAACAAAATCAAAAAGAATCTGCTCTCATTGAATTAATAAGTCGATTAGAAGATCCAGAATTAAAACAAAAATATACTAATAAATTAAAATCTTTATTGACCAATCCTCATAGGAAACCTAAACCTGATAAACCCATAATTAGTTTATCCAAAACTTTAGAGCGATTTAAAAATAAAAATAAAGAAATCACTCTGCAAGATTTATAATATGAAATTAATCAGATTAAATAAACTATTAAAGATTTACAAAACGAAGATAAAAACTTAGAAGATGAAATTATTACACTAAAACTAAATAAAAGTTTAGATAATTTCCAAGATAATCATAATGAATCACCTCATGAATCTGACCATGATTCTGATCCAACTCATCTTGAGAATCTCCTATTTGATAATCGATCACATCATTCCAATCATTCTGAAAATAAACGATTAAATCTTATTAATAAAATTCATATCAAATAATGGTACTCCAAAGTTACATTAATTATTAACAATATTGAATTGGATGTTGTTGCTCTAATTGATACTGGTGCTGATTTAAATTGTATTCAAGAAGGATTACTCCCTACTACATATTATGAAAAATGTCATGAAAAGTTAACTTCTGCTAATGGTAGTAAAATGCATATTGAATATAAATTACCAAAAGTTCATGTTTGCCAAAATAGTGTTTGTTTTAAAACTTTATTTGTTTTAGTCAAAAACATGACTGATAAAGTAATCTTAGGAACTCCATTTATATTTTTATTATATCCATTTACTACATCTAGTGAAGGAATAACAACTCATGTTTTAGGACAACCTGTTACTTTTAAATTTTTATCTCCTCCTGAAATGTTAGAATTAAATCAATTAAAAGATTGTTATATTTCTCACACTATTAATCGATTAACTCGTCATTTACGATTTCTTAAAGAAGAAATTAATTATAAAAGAATTGATCAATAACTAACTGATCCAATTATTATTACCCAAATTAATGAATTTAAATTAAAATTAGAAACAACTGTTTGTTCAACTTTACCTACTGCATTTTGGCATAAGAAAAAGCATGTTGTCACGTTACCATATATTAAGAATTTTAATGAAGCACAAATCCCTACTAAATCATGACCTATTCAAATGAATCATGAATTACTTGAAATGTGTAAAAAAGAAATTAATGAACTCTTAAAAAATAGAATAATTAGTCCAAGTAAATCACCGTGGTATTGTCCTGCTTTTTATGTTAATAAAAATGCTGAATTAGAGCGAGGTGTCCCTCGTTTAGTCATCAATTATAAACCATTGAATAAAGTTTTAGAATGGATTCAATATCCTATTCCTAATAAAAAAGATTTGATTAAAAGACTTAGTCAAGCTATTATTTTTAGTAAATTTGATTTAAAAAGTGGATTTTGAAAAATTCAAATTCACCCTAAAAATAGATATAAAACTGCTTTTACTACATCTTTTGGTCACTATAAATGGAATGTAATGCCCTTTGGATTAAAAAATGCTCATAGTGAATTTCAAAATATAATGAATGATATTTTTAACCCATTTAGTCATTTTTCTATTGTCTACATTGATGACATATTAATTTTCTCAAAATCAATTAGTGAACATTGGAAACATTTAACTGCATTCTTTTATACTATTAAAAGCCATGGTCTCGTCATTTCTACTCCCAAGATTAAATTATTTCAAACTAAAGTTAGATTTTTAGGATACGATATTCACCAAAATACCATTTTACCTATTAGTCGTTCCATTGAGTTTGCGTCTAAATTTCCTGATGAAATTTTAGATAAAACCCAATTACAATGGTTTTTAGGATCCTTAAATTACATTGCTGAGTTCTACAAAGACCTTAGGAAAACTTGTCAACTCTTATTTGATAGGTTGAAAGATAACCCTCCTCCTTGGTCTTCTATTTATACTTCTATTGTTCAACAAGTTAAACAATATGTCAACTCTCTTCCTTGTCATGGTATTCCTACTGACAATTCATTCAAAATTATTCAAACTGATGCTTCTAATATGGGTTATGGTGGCATTCTTCTTCAGAAAGTCACTCCTCAATCATCTGAACAAATTGTTCGTTATCATTCTGGTGTTTGGAATAAAGCACAATTAAATTATAGTACTATTAAAAAAGAAATTTTATTTACTGTTTTGTGTATTACTAAATTTCAAGATGATATTTTGAATCAAAAGTTTTTACTTCGTGTTGATTGCAAATCTGCTAAATATGTTTTAGAAAAAGATGTTCAAAACCTTGCTAGTAAGCAAATTTTTGCTCGTTGGCAATCTATTTTAAGTATTTTCGACTTTGATATTACTTACATCCCTGGTTGTCAAAATTCCATTCCTGATTTTCTTACCCATGAATTTTTACAGAGGGGATAGGATGGTTACTCCTTTTATTACTTTCCATAAAACCCATATCACCCATTATCGCACTCTTATCCGCCAAACTGCTTACCGCATTGCCAGACTAAAATTAGCCCGAAAAATAACTAAACGTGCTCAGTATATTAATTACCATCAGATTCAAGCTCGTCCCCATTTACTTGCTGATTATTACAACTGTTTGGATTACCATCAACAATATTTAGACCTTCTAAGTGGTTGTTAATCTTCATTGCTAATCTTTATTTCTTTTAAACAGATGTCTCATCCACGGTCTCCTTCTAGAGCCTTGGTCCCTTCCAGTCAGCCTTTTGTTACTCCCCCTCTGGAGCTAGTAACCTAGTACCATCCAATTGAAATCATAAACTGTTACCAGGTTCTTGGTAACATACCTAAACCTAGCTACACATCTACTTTGGCTATTGATCATTTTGCTTCTTCCAGCCAAGCAGTGACTCCATATCCTCCTAATCCTATTAAAATAGCCCGTTCTGATTATGTTAAATCCACCACTACTAATCTCTTCTTCAAAGAACCTAGTCATCCTAAGAGTCAATCTGTTAATAATCTTGCTAAATCCTATTTTCTTCCTAGATGGCATTTTGTTCCAATGCATCCTGAGAAAACAATCACCTATTACAAAGACATCCTATATAACCATCAATCCATTTTGATTAAACTTATTTATGATCGCACCTACACTAGTAAAGTTGTCTACCATTCTCTCTATATCCATTACATTGTTTCCTTACCTGAATGGGGACCTCCTTCTCAGCTTCGAGATTTACCTAACCACTCCCTTCAATATAGTTATTATGACTATATTGATGCTTGGTTCAAAATATTCCTTTACCAAACTGATACATTTAGTCACTCCTGGTTTATTCAATTTGATCAAAAGTTTAAATCTGAATTTCCTACTTGGTTTTTGAGATGGTGGACTCATCATGGCGCCATTTCAGATATCTTTCCATTAACTATCATGGAGCAGGCTAACTATTTTTCAATTGTTTTCTCATATTCCCCACAACAGAAGAAATTTCCTAAACTGCTTATTTTTATATCCAAATACAAAATTCCTTGGATATTTAAATGGCAATATAGCATTTCTGATGATGTTGTTCAAAGGATACATATGGTTAAATGGTGGGATAACTACAAAGTTTCCCGCATTGTTGAAATTGTGCAAGCTGAATTCCTGGTTAACATTCATGCTCCAACTCCTACAATGGTTAAAGCTCAACAGAACCCAACTACTTCAATCTCTCAAGGAAGCCAACTTCCCACAGTTAATCTTGGAAGCCCAACTACAAGTTCTTCCGAGCCCAAGTCATCCAAGTCAAAGATTAAACCAAAGGATAAAGCACCGTCAGCAAAGCCCAACATTGTTAAGCCCAAATCTGAGGATAAACCCAAGTCAAAGGATAAGCCCAAATCCAAATCATCTAGAGATGAGTTACTCAAAATGGCTCATTTACTAGTTGATCAAGCTGAAGCCCAATCAGATTCGGATAACAGTAATTCAGAAGAAGGTTCAGACAATTCAGACTCTTCTGAAGGTTCAACTACTCAAAACCCTTATGGACCCGAGTTTCAAGATGCTCAGGATCCCTATGCCTAGTCAGCTCTGCATTGGATTTCATATATTTACAATTTGGTTTCAATCAATACTCTTTTGAGAAAAGCTGTCATTTTGTATTTAGATTGATTCCATCTGTTAAATCTCCACCGAAAGTAATGAATAGTAAAAAGTCACTATTCACTTTTACTATTCATCACTCAATCAATCTGATTAAAGCTGCATCATCTTTTGTCAATCAACCGAAAGCATCCGACAGCCTGCTTTTGTCCATGTGCTACCAGCTGCTCTCCTATTCAACCAATTTACATGCTGCATAGTTCTTTTCTTTCCTATAAAATGTAATGGTTAATTCATTTGGAGAGGACTAAGAAAAAACAGAGCGAAAAAGAAGTGCTCTTCTGTTTAAACCCTGTTTCTGATTTTCTAGTTATGTATTTTGAAAGCAACTCTTTGCAGTAATTTCCAAAACAATTGTAAGTTATTTTCGATTAAAAGTTATTTTTAAAATGTTTTAATCATATTCTATTTTAATATTCCATCTATTTTATCTTCTTCACTTGTTCTGTATAGCACGTCCTGTATGCTCTTGGAATGTATATAAATAATATATAAATAAATAAAAATAATATTTTTTATGTAAATATTTTTATTTAAATAATATTAAAAAAGAAGTTATCAAGCTGAGCCGAGCCGAGCTCAAGTTTGAGTTTCATTAATGTTAATGAGTCGAGTCGAGCTCGAGCCCAGTTTCTTATCGAGCCGAACTCGATCTCAATAAACGAGCTCGATAAGTAAACAAGCCGAGCTCAAGCTTAGCAAAGCTGGGCTTGGCTCGGTTCGTTTGCAGTCCTAATACAAGGTTATGAAAATAGACATAAGAAATTTGAGTACTCCCTTTGTCTTAAAATAATAATGTTTTTTTTATAATTTATTTAGTACACTTTAAAAATATTAATTTTTCAAAATTATCCTTTAATAGTATATTTTTTGAAAATATTAATTGTCATAAGTATACTTTTTGTGTTGTCAATGAATTTTAAAAAAATGGTAAAATAAGAAATTCATATTATTTTGTTCATTGATTTTTAAAAAGGAACTAATATTTTGGAATAATAAAAAATAAAATAAGGGACTAATATTTTAGGACAGAGAAGTATAAAATTTCATAATCAACTTTTTAGCATTTTCAAGGCTAAAAAATAGCCAGTATAATTTTGTGTGTAAAATTCAACCCATTTTTACTCAATATATATATATATATATATTTCCCACTACTAACTTAAATGAGCATTGTTATTAAAGGCCAAAAATTAGAGTTAATTTTTAAGTTCAGTAATATGACAATCAATTATGATATTAAAAGTAACATTTTTTCTCATATATTTTCTAATTATCAACTAATCATATCACTTATATATTATTAAATTTATAAAATGAATCGAAAAAGTCAAGTTATATATAATTTTCTAACTTGAGCTTAAAAACGCCATTTTGGATACATAGATAGCCTTCAAAGCACTCAACAAATCTTTATTTAGAGTTTGCTTTACAACCAAAATAAGTACTTCTAAAATGAAAAGCATATATATATTACAATCATAGAATATAAGAGAAATGCTATGTATTCTAAATTTTTATTAAAAAAATGTTAGAATTTTAATATATGATATAAATTCAAATTTGGTGTTGTGTGAATCACACCTAAAATAAATTTTATTCATACCATTTAAATTCTCAACACTTTTTTGAATAAAAATTTTGAATATGCAGATGTCTTGAAAAAGCCCAAATATGACTTTCTACGCACAAATCTTCTTGGGCTTAAGCTTGAGAGGAAGGCCCATGGCTGGGTAGGGCAAGGGCTCACGAATGATGGGCTCATTTGGGATCATCTCAGCCCATTCATAATTTGTGACCAAGTGATGGACTAGCAAGAGCAATTCAATCCGGGCAAAATCTGCCCCAGGGCAAATCCGATGGCCCGCTCCGAAAGGAATGTAAGCATACGAAGGGATCGATCTAGGGTTCTCAAATCTTGATGGGTCGAACTTTTCTGGCTCTGAGAAAATCTTTTCATCCATGTGTGTAGGAGATGTCACCCACATTATCTGCATAGTTAATTATATTTCAATGAAATCGAGTTGTGTGGTTTGAAATACAACATCAAACTTATTATCATGTTTTGAAAACACAGTTAAAGAAAAATTGCTCAACTTAAAACATATTTGTTTTCCAATAAATCATATTTCAATAAATGAGAATGGTTTCTCCCTAGTCTAGGTGTGGAGCTCTCAAATTGTGCCAAATTAATTATATCATTTAAAAAAATAAAAACAAAAATAAAAAAATGTTCAAGTTTTGTCTACCTCTTAACCTATTTAACATTAGATTTTTTGCTTTTGTTTTACTTAGATTCAATATTGAGTTCGTGAATAGTAAACAAAAAAGTGCTGACGTGACATATCTAAAAGCTTGAACTAGATTTTACAATCCATATCAAGACATTGAACTCTTTGTAAATAACTTGTTAAATACTATAAGCCAACACTACTACATGTTGCATGTGTATGCTTCTAATAATTTGTGTATATAGGACGAGTGAAGTCTCTGTAAGTATATGATAATTTTTCGCAACTCTTCAAGTCAAGACAAAAAAGTGAGACTATACCTGCCAGCCTTTGGGAATGTGAAAACCACCAAAAGAGATGTCTCTGGAGGTACGTTTGAAGTTGCCAAAAACTGGAGGAGTCATCCTCATGAGCTCTTGGGACACTCTCCATGTATACTTCATCATTTGTACATCACTCCATCCAAGCTTTCCACCATTTTCTTCTCTTGCCTTTAGAGCTTGTTTTTGCTCTATCAAAATCCAAACAAAAACACATCATCAAATGCCAAATCATTACACCATGTTTGATCAAACAAGGTTAACTTGCCATCTGACTTGAAGTATAATCGAATTCTTTCAGAGGGTTTTTCAGTCAACTTCCCTAGTTGTAACATACAACTTTTTGTTTGTATGGACCTGTTGGTGTATGAGAAAAGTTAGGCATCATGAAAAAATTTTCATGAAAATGATCATAAAAGATTTATGACTCTTAAATTACCTTGATTAGTATGTAATGCTTTATTTTAAGTGTAATCCAAGAGTCATAAATATTTCATGATCATTTTCATGAAATTTTTTTCATAATACCTAGCATTGCTCGTTGGTGTATATGATTTCAATGATAAGGTGGTTAGATTTATTCTAAAAATGCTAAGATAGAAATTATTAAATACAGAATGAATTACAGACATTTAGTTGATTGTAAAGTCTACATTGTGTGACATGTACAATTACATGAGTATCCGTTATTCATTTTAGGACAAATTATGCAAATAGTCTATGTACTTTACACGATGTGTCAATTTGGACTCTATAGTTTCAATTTGCTCGATTTTACCCCTTAATTTAACAGATTGTGTCATTTTAGTCCAATAAATAACGGCTGTTAAGTTAATTTAACGGAAAATCAAACAATGGGTCAATTTAGTCCTGTATTTTCCGCAATGTGTCAATTTAGTCTCTCTCAAAATCGAGAAAATTGAAACTACTGGGACCAAATTGACACATCGTGTAAAATACAGGGACCAAATTGACACTTTATTTGACCTTCCGTTAAATTAAGTTAACAGCCGTTATTTATTGGACTAAAATGACACAATCCGTTAAATTAATGGGCAAAATCGAGCAAATTGAAACTACAAAGACCAAATTGACACATTGTGTAAAGTATATGGACTATTTACATAATTTACCTTTTATTTTATGTTTATTTTCTGTATTAGTAGTATTATTATTTGCAATAACCTTTTAGCAAAAATGTTTGGATCTTTTAGCAATAACCTTCATGACGGCAGAAATCAGTCTCCAAATATTATTTGCAACAATTTTTTTAATTTCGGAGAAAAAAAAATGTTTGGATCCTAATGCTTAATTATAGTATTTTTGAAAAATCACGCATCGTTCTCCTGTAGGAAAATTTTATTTGTATAGATATACCTTCCAACACCTTGCTTCTAACCTCAGCATCTCTGGCTAGAAGCCTCAGAAACAAGCTTAGAACAATGGTAGTGGTGTCATGACTTGCCATCATGAGAGTTACAAAATTGTCAATGATTTCCTCTTCTGGAAGAAGTTCACCATTTTCATCCCGCAGAGCAACAAAGGTTGAGACCATATTGTCATCAGGTCTGACCTTCCCCTCTTCCATTTCTCTTCTCTTTCTGCTGATCAATTGGGAGAACAATTTACATATCCGACGCCTCGCCTGCATCGCTTTTCCAAATGTGGTCCCTGGAAGGTCCAAGGGAATTGCCCATGTTCCTTTTACCGCAACTATAAAATCCGCAAAAGCCGCGTCTTTCTCCTTCCCTTCTGGCAATCCAAACAGTAGGCTGCAAGTGACTTTGAATGTGATTCTCTTCATTAGTATCACCCCATGTGTTGAATCCTTCCCATTGAGTTCCTGCAATGGAATTTAGTTCACTTGAAGGTATCTAATTGATTATATTGTTCTTTGATATTTCTTTAGAGTAGTGCTTTTAAAGCCGAGGTTTTAAGATTAACATGGCGAGAATTGATTGGTCAGTGTTAGAGCAGACTGATAGCGTTGTCCAACACCTCAATTAATATCAAGCTGATTAATGGCTTGCATATCATCCTTTTCATTTCTCTAATTCTGTATTTGGTTGGGAATTTATGAAAGGATTTGGAAATGGAAAAGAAAAAGTGTGAAGTTAGGTAAAATGTAGGTATATTTTATTCTCATTTTACTTACATTTTCTCTTTTCCTTTTCAAATTCCTTCTTAAATTCTCCAACCAAACATAACGTAGTAGGGAAGTGTAATTTAAATCAGGTAAAAGGCGTTTAATAGACAATATTATTTTTTTCATTTTTCTAAGGAGAGTGCTTTCAATGTTTGCAAGCTTTAACATGCCGAGCTCTGATTGGTTAGTTTTAGTGTAGACCCAAATACAATGCTGATCAATCATTATTGTTCAACACATCAGTCGATTTCAAGGTGGAGCTATTCAAGCTATTGGCATATCATTTTCTTGTTTCCCTAATGGGAAGTGCAAACCATGGAGCAAAATTATAGATTAATGAACAAAAACACTTTGTTAATCAACCAAAAATAAGCTAATTCCTTAGGCTTTTTCTGACAAAATTTGAATTATTTTCGTATTTAATGAATTTTCTTAAAATATATTTTGGATTGTCTACTCTACACAGATCTTAAAAAAAAAATGATTCGAAGTAGAAAAGAAACTATTTAAAAAAAAAAAATCTGAAAAATAAGTCAGCTTAGAGATTTTACTTGGAATAGTTGTTGCTTCACTAGTGAGTCCATTTCACCAACAAAACTTTGAAGGCTCTCAGGTTTGAGAAAGGTCATCATTGCACCCCTAATAAGTTTGTGTCTTGATCCTGTGACCACAAAGATGCTATGCTTTCCAAATATGCTACTTGAAGATTGTGGTAGGTTGCTAACAAAGCCATTATCACCCCCACTGAACACTAACTTATTACCAGCTTGCCCAGTGACGACAATCGCCTTTGAACCGATCAACGAGGTCTTAAACACCGATCCATACTTGGTGATGCGGTCTGCGATCCATTGGACTGTTGTGTCTTGCTTCTGAGCCTTGAGAAAACTTAGGCCCCATTTGTTTTGGGAGATAGAATGGAGGGGATTGATAGTAAGGGGATTAATAGTGAGGGGATTGTTAGTGAGGGGATTGATAATGAGGGGACTAATAGTGAGGGGATTGATAGTGAGGGGATTAATAATGAGAAATTGTTAAATTATTTTTATATAAAATAATAAAACAAATAAAAAAAATATAAAAATTAAACATTAATATTTAAAAAAATAATTCCAATATATAAAAAATAAAAAAAATAAAAAAATTTCTAATCCCCTCACTATTTTTTTAATACCATCTCTACCTCCTCCTTACCAATCCCCCTTCCTTCTCCTTACTAGTCCCAAGGGATTACTAATCCCCTCCCTATCTCTCAAAACAAACACCCCATTCTCAATTCCTTTCTCACTATCAAACCCAATCCCCTCCCTATAACCCCAAACAAACGGGGCCTTAGGGTTTCTCCAACAAATGGAAACCCCAAGGATCCAGGCGGGAGGTTTTTGCCTCGTTGAAGAGAGACTTTGAGCTTGAAGTACGCTCCAAGTAGGTCTATAATGGTCAATAGGATAATAGTTTGAAATGGAAGTTTTGAATCAAGAGAGGGAACTTCAAGGTTGGAAGGAACCTCCATTGTCACTTGGGTATGTAGATGAAGATGCATGTTTGGGTTTATATAGAGAAAAAATCTTAGAACGCATAAATAAATCATAAAATAGTCTTAGAATTAGGAATAAGCGTCATGTTGTGTTGGTAGTATTTGTGTCGTATTAAAATTATTTCAACACTAACTCAATCCATTTATTTTTCATATTATTGTACTGTGTCATTTTTTATTCATGCTCAATTCATGTTGTGTTAACGTATAATATCAAAAAAAAAATTATCCTTAGTTAAAAATACCAAGTATATGGCAAACCTACAAATTTTCTTCACTAATTAAATTTGATGAAACTAATTTCTTCTAAATAAACTTATTTATAAAAACATTTGACCAATTTCATTTTCCTATTTTACATTTTTTTATTCAGTTGGATTAAGTTATACGGAGTTTTTAAAAAAAATCTCGTAACACCCTTTAGTGAAAATAGTATCAAAATGTGCAGTTAAGTTTTCATTAAACAGGTTACTTGTATCAGCTTTTGTTATTTTACTCTAATTTGACTCATATAGTATTCATATTATTAGGTCATATCGTATCCATATTGAAAATTAATAAATCATAACTCACTAACTTTGTGCACAATTCAAATTGGATAAAAAATTCTCCCCCTCATGTACACAAGGATAGGTGTTACATTGAACCAAAGGAGCTTTAGCCTAGTTGGCTAACTAGTTGGCTATTAAGTCTCTCTTAAGGGGAAGGTCTTGGATTCCACTCTTAGGAGTAGAGTGGGAGAACAATTTTCTTGCAAACTGTATGGGTGTGAGTTTTAACTCTCTCGAGTTGTAATCTACTAATTAATCACTTACTTTCGCCAATCCAAAAAAAAAAACAAAAAAGAAGGATGGTTGTTCCGTTGGATCTAATTTTTTATTTTTATTTTTTATTTTTTATTTTTCTTTTGGCTTGATTTTAGGCGATTCAAACAATGATACCAATGGATGCTTATAACAGGTTAACAAGAAGCTACAAACACATGTTTTGTCATAATTAAACTCCAACAGCTATGAGTTTGGATAGCTTACATTAACTTTTTTTTTAATATTTTTTTTCCAAAATTTAGTTTACAAATATAAACAAATTCATGGCATAAGTGTCTATGCTTTTGAGTACTGATATTGAATTGTTGATCACTAATTCATTTAAACATTTAAACTTGCTATGATACTATATTGAATTGTTAACTATCAATTCATCTAAAAATTTAAGCTTGATCTAATATCATATTGAATTGTTGACAACCAACTCATCTAAAAATTAGATAGGTGTTAATTTATTATTTATATTTTATTCTCAACAATTGAGATTCAGGTCTTCAAAAAATTATACAACAAATATAATTTAATAATAAATTTTTAACAGGTTAACAAGAAGCTACAAATAATTTTTTGTCATAACTAAACTCCAACAGCTATGAGTTTGGATAGCTCACATTAACTGATTTTTTTATTTTTTTTTCCCCAAATTTAGTTTACAAATATAAACAAAGTCATGGTGTAAGTGTCTATGCTTTCAAGTAATGATATTGAATTGTTGATCACTAATTCATTTAAAAGTTTAAACTTGCTATGATGTCATATTGAATTGTTGACCATCAATTCATCTAAAAGTTTAAGCTTGATCTAATATCATGTTGAATGGTTGACTATTAACTCATCTAAAAATTAGAGAGGTGTAAATTTATTATTTGTATTTTATTCTTCGCAATTGAGATTCAAGTCTTCAAAAACTTATACAACAAATATAATTTAAAAAACAAATTATTTATTTTTTTAAAATACAAATGTGATTGAAACATGTGGTTATAATTATCAGAACAGTCTAATTTTTGTTATGAATAATTTACACAAAAATTCAAAAATATTAACAATCAAATTATCGAAATGAGACTTATAATAAGCTTACGGACGCAAATTGGATCCTCCAATTCTTTTAGAGCTGCGGACTCAAGCTAAGTTACATTTTTTTTAAAAACTAATTTAGGAAATTAGTAACCAAAGACACAATAATAAGTTTCTTAAATAATACTCTCTTTTAGCGTTTTATTTTTTCGAGAATTGTAATGCATAATTTTTTAATAGCACATAAATACAGTAATATATTTTAATTGTGTTATTAGTTAAATGGTAAAACTTTGATCTAATAATCTTGAAGTTATGCAGATCAAATCTCCACAAATTATTTTATGTACTATATCAAAGATTAATGTGTACTATTTTGACATTTTTTTGTTCATATCTTACTAGTACTTTGAACTTATAAGTTCATATCTACATGTATACTCACATGTTCTAGTATATTATTATTAGAGTGCAGATCTCAAGCTGCCTATCTAATTTGAGATAGTAGTTTGGATTTAGTCTGTACATTTTTTTAGTATATTTCGGTAATATGAATTGTTTATTTTGTAGGATTATTAAGTATAATATTCATGTAAAACATAACATAATCAGATATTGATAGTTATGCGTTTAAAGCGTTGTTTGGAGTATTCTAAATAAATGTACTTTTTGACTTTTTAAACTAAAAAGTTGAGGAAAAAAATATGGTTGCTTGGGATAACTTTTTGACCTTTTACGAAAAAATGTGTATTAAAAATTGTATAAATTAGTGTATAGGAGAAGCTTGGGCAGAGTAGGCAGTACGGTGGACAGAGTAGTGTATAAGAGAAGCTTGCCTCCTTTTCGGGCATTGAATTGGACGGTACTGTTCAGCCCGTGGGGGCTCACCATGGGTCCCATCATTTTACTCAATGTGTAGAACTCATTGAGTACTATATGCTTGTAAAAAATCACGTTAATCGAATATCAATAACTATCTAATCAGTATGGTTTTTTGTCAACCGTTAACTATAACACCATTCATTTTTTATACAAAACTGAATCATGTAGTTAGTGATATCCGATCAACATGATTTTTTAGAAGCATGTATTACTTGACGAGTTCTACACATTCAACGGTTCAGATTATCAAAACGGGACTCGTGATGGGCCCCAACAGGCCAAACAGCATTGTCTTGTTTGCTTCTCCGCCTGTTCCCTTTGTAATAACGGTGGGTAGCTAAAGTATAACTCACGTCACATGTGAGTTGTACCATTTTTTTGTAAAATTAATTTTTAAAATTTTTTTTTGATAAATAGTGATAACTTTTTAACTTTTTAGTAACTTTTTTGACTTGTTAACTTTTTTAAGATATGCCAAACCAGCTTTAAATCACATTTGTATTATAGAAAATGGATGACAATTATTGACATTAAATTTACCGTTCATTTTTTAAGATAAATATATTTCAAACATATACCTATTTATATCCGATAATATTAATTTTTTACATTAATATTTTACTCAACATATCATAAAAAGTAAACAATTTAAATTACTAAAATCAGCCCCAAAATAATCCACTTAGCCCAACTTTTCTCTTTTAAGTTTTGGTTACCCTTAATAAATTTCGTTTCAAATCTGGCATGAGGCTTTTTTGAGGTTGGGGGCCTAATAGCCACACAAATTTGCTATATTTGGCATGCCCATTTGGGCTAAAATAGCCATATAGGATAAAATTGACTATTTTAATTAAATATGACAAAATGTCACATTAAAATCATAATTATTTCATTTTTTTTATCTCACAAAAGTTAAAAAAGTCAAAAAGCCTATCACAAATAAGATTTTTTAGCCCCAGATTAAAATAGTTAAAAAGTCAAAAAGTCAACCCACATCTCAAACGAAAATAGGCTAAAAAATTAATAAGACAAAATATCACATTCAAATCATAATTATTTCACTTTTTCTTTTACAAAAATCAACCCAAATAAACTTTTTAGCTCTAGACAAATAGCCAAAAACCTAATCCACTTCCCAAGAGAAGCCTAAGATATGTCAAGGTTATTTTTGTATACATAAAGTTTTGGCTCCGTTTGGTTTGACTTTGAAATTTATTTTGAAAAATAAGTTTTTTAAAAGAGTTTTAAAAATTTAAGACTTATTTGATTATGAGTTTTGAAATTAGTTTTTGAGTGATATATTTTGAAAGTAATTTTTAGAAATTTTCAAATTAAAAACTTGTCTAATTAGGAGCTTTCAAAACTAGTTTTTAATTAGAGTTTTTCTAACTCTTGTGATTTTTTTTTTTTTTTACAATATTATAGTTAATTTTATTTTTATTTTTATTATTTTTCGTTATATACTTTTATTTTTATTTTGTTTACTTCTTTTACTTACGCAGTCTAAATATACTTTGTAAATATTTTAAAACTGCTATTTTGATTTATATACATTTAAAATTTTCATATTTATTACATTTGTTTTTCAATTTTTCATGCTTTGTTTACTGTTTGCGTATAGTTTTTGGATCGCTCATATATATTAAAAAAAAAAATTTCAAAATCACTTATCTTTCTATTACACATCAATTAATCATTTTTCTCTCCCCTCTCTTTCTCAATCACTTTTTTTTCTCACATCCATCTATTTAACTAAAAAATATATATCAAATCTCTCAAACTCCAAAACTATTTTCAAAATATATAATCAAACAAATTTTTAAATTTTCTAAACTCTCTCTAGAAAATTATTTTTGAAATTATATCTTAAAACACAAACCAAATTAGGCCAAATTTAAAATTTATTTGGTTATGAATTGCGAAAAGAGTTTGAAAATTTAAAACTTGTTTAGTTATGCGTTTTGAAATTTTAAAATTTATTTAGTTATGAATTTTGAAAAGAGTTTTCAAATAGTTGAGTTAAATATAGGTTTGAAAATTCAAAATCAAATAGGTTTTGAGTTTTTAACTATCAAATTATGATTTGAAAAGTAAGAGTCTTATTTATTTATTTATTTATTTTTGATGTCTTCCAAATGTCTTGTCTAAATTGTTTTTTGAAAAGTCTAGTGAGTGTCTGGCACAACCTATATAACTGTACTTATTTGAGTCATATTATTTTTTTATTTTTTTATATAATTTTTATAAAAAGTCAAAAAATAAACTTATTTAGATCATTTTAAATACCCCTAATTCCAAGAAAGCAAACTGTTTATTTTTGAAAAAGTCTAATTCCAAAAAGTCTAATTTGCTTTCTTGTTTATTTTTTCTAAATCATTATATATATATATATATAAAGTCTAATTCCAAATGTCTTGTCTAAATCATTTTTCTAAAAATTTTATCAAATTTTTTACTAAATATTTCACATGAGTATGAGATTCATATAAGACTCACATATGAGACATTTTATAAAAATTTTAATAAATCTTTTTGAAATAAAGTATTTTTCTTTTTGAAATAATTTTGTAAATTTTGGACGGTATGATTTGAAAAGTAAGAGTCTTTATATATTTATTTACTTATTATGTCTTTCAAATGTTTTGTCTAAATCGTTTTTTGAAAAAGTCTAAATAAAGGGTGTTACCATATTTTTTTAATTTTAAAATTTTAAGAGAATCTCGTAACACCTTTTAATTTCTTAACATCTATGTCTATTTTGAAAATTTGATTAAAAAATAATTTTTTAAATTTTAAAAAAAAACATATAAAAAATATAAAAGATATTGTGACATTAAAAGTTAACTTTTAATTTTTTTAATTCTTCTGAAAAGAGCCATATTTTTAAATGTCATAACTCCCTTGAATAAAAGAAATTTTTAAAATTTATAATCAAATAAATTTCTTAAAACTCAATTCAATTATTTTTCTTTTTAAAACTCATAATCAAACTCTTTTCAAAATTCTTTTTTTTTTTAAACAAAATAAAAAAAATCTTTAATTTTTTGAAGATTTTTTTATTTTTTCAAAAAAAATATTTTGTCATTTTTTTTAAGTATTGGCTAAATAATTTGTTAAAATTTAGATAAATATGGATGATCCAAATTTTTTTAATATTTTAAAAAATTAAATATCTAAAATAAAAATAAAAAATATTTATAAAATTAAATAAAATATTTAAAATTAAATAAATAAAATTATTTGAAAAATTAAAATTAAAATTTTAAAATAAAAAAAATAAAATTTTTAAATTTGTAAATATTTAAAATATTAAAAAAATACAACGCACAAATGTTGTAAGAAAGTGTTTAGGATGATCTAATTATGTTTACTTTTTAACTTTTTATGAGAAATTATGCAAAAAATAAAAATAAAAATAGAGAAGTGATTTGACCCAAAATATAAAAAAAGATATTAAAAAAAAAGTGTATTAATATAAAGGATGCCAAATAGTGCCTAAATACAACGCACATTAAAAAATATATATTTACCCTAAATAAATAATAATATTTTTTAAAAAAACCTAAAATAATTTCAAAATATAATTCAAAACTAAAATTCTTCTCAAAACTCATTTCAAAACTTTTAACCAAATAATTTTTCTTTTTTCAAATCTCATTTTAAAACTTATTTTTCAAAACGTAACTCAAAACTCAAATATCATTTCAAAATTAAATCAAACAGAACCTTAGCAACTTCCCTTAAAACAAAAGAATTTTTTTAAAAAAATAACATGCGACATGTTTTCAACATGAAAAGAGAAAATGGTGTTTATTATGAAAATAAGCGAAGTTTAAGCGATTTTAAAAAAATGGTGTTTATTATGAAAAAAAAAGTGAACGTGAGGTTAAGCGATTCAAACAAAGATAGCCGTAGATGTTTATTATGACAGAGAATTACAAATCAATTTTGTCCACTAAACTAAACTCCAATTGCTAGTAGTTTGGATTGCTGCATCAACTTTATTATTTTTATTTATTTATTTAATTTTTTGAGAGATAGAGGCCTCAATTGGATGTTCACTTCGAAATTTAATTCATAATACAAACAAAATAATTCATCACGTGAGCATAGTTGTAAATATCGAACGAAACGTTTTTATTCTTTACTTTGGTATATTAATTGGAATAAAAATCTCATGCGTACCTAATACGTATTGATTCTTAGTGAATTTATAATTGATACGGTCAGTTCAATTGTTAAAACTTATTTTTTTGCTCTTAATATATTTAAAACATCATCACCATAACACCCGATATCTAATACGCATTGCTCTAAATACTATTAGACCATAACCAATTTTAATACATTTTCTAATGCCATTATTTAAAGCTATGGGCATGAACGTAAGGGTCGGCTTTGGGCAAAAGTTAGCAAAATCATCGCTTTGGACCCTAAAAATAATTATTAAAAATTTAGGGTACACACACTTAAGATTTGTTTAAAATATAAATTGTATATTGTAATTTCAAAAATTATAAATCTCACATCGTCAGAATTTTTTATTTAATAGAATTAATTAAAAAAAATCCTTACTACTCTCCTATACAATAACAAAATTACTGAAATTATTAATTAAAATATATTTATGATATGATTAAAAATTATTAATTGACTTGATAATTTATTAATAAAATTGGTTATTTGTTATGAAATTAGAAACTTTAAGGGGTGGAATATAATTTAAAAAATCACAATGGAAGATTTGTATTTTAAATAAATTTCAAAGAATGTATTTATAATTTATTTAAAAACATAATATAATTTTTTTATCACAATTTTTTTAAAATATAAAGGGAAAATTAGGCGTCAATCCCTCTCACATTTTACGTAGAAGCTTAAGGACTATAAGAAGAATTGTATTAGGTATGGTCCCTTAGTGCTTTGAAGGTAGTTATTTAAATCCTTTTTGCTGACATTTTTTTTTTTTTTTTTTGGGGTTCCTTTTTTGCCTTTCATTGATAATAGCTCAGAAAAATTTCAAAACCGCTCATTTTATCTCACAGAAATTTCAGAATTGGTCAGAAAAATTTCAGAATTACTTATTTTCTGTTAGATAAATTTTAAAATTTCTTATTTTTATCTTAGAGAAATTTTAGAAATTTCATTGACTGAAGATAGTTAACTTAGCGAAATTTTGTCAATTTTTTTTCTAGAATTTCAAATTCATCATGAATTTTGTTTGACAGATCTCAATGAAAGCATTCTAAAAATATAAATTTTATTGAAAATGAATATTTAAATAAAAAATTATTAAATTTTTAAGTTTTAAAATTTTTCAAAAAGTGAAAGAAATTGAATGAGCAGTATGGACTGAAATCCAAAAATTGCTTTCTTGTTTTCAAGGACTTTAACTACTACTACAATATTTATTATCTTTTATCTTATAAAATTTTAATATAAAAAATTTTAAAATAAAAACGGTGGTGTTACATATCAATTAATATATATATTAATGTACAAATTAGTATTATATCATTATTATTGACTCTATTTATTATATAAATTATAAATTTTTAAAATTTTTAAAATTATATCATATCATCTATTAATATATTAATTAATATATATAATATTATTTAAATAAAAATCTCCAATAAAAAGTCTCATACCTTTATTTTTTGGTATATCGACAAAAAGTCCCATATCAAAATTTTACTTTTGGCCGGAAAATGTCAGATCCGACACTACTTTTGAAATTTTTCATCAGACCCCTTCCTAGATGCATCCTTTTCAATATGCATATACAAACATATCATCAGATCTGGCAGTCGACGACGAAAATTATGGGGATCCAATCTCCATACAACCATTTTATGTACTATATCAAAAATTAAGGTGTACTATTTTGACAATTTTTAGTTCATAGCTAGCTAGTACTATGAACTTATAAGTTCATATCTACATGTATACTCACATGTTCTAGTATATTATTATTCAGTTATGCTATATAGCTCTAATCTTCCCTTCTCCAAATCTTTCCGAAATCAAAATGATGTCATTTTGTTATTTTGAATTTATTTTTTTATTTTATTATTTTTTTTCAAGAAGAAGAAAATCAAAAAAGAAGGAAGAAGAAAAAGAAGAAGAAGGAGAGAGAGAGAGAGAGAGAGAGAGAGAGAGAGAGAGAGAGAGAGAGACCAACCATTCATCTTCATCATCAACAACATCATCAGATCCAGAAAAAAAAAAAAAAAAAAAAAAAAAAAAAATTCAACCATTCATCTCCTTCTTCTTCCTCTATCGATCAAACAAAATCAAAATCAAAACTGAAATCAAAATCAAAATAAAAATCAAATCCACACATCACCATCATCATCATAAAAAAAAAAAAAAAAAAAAATCGGTTTGAAAAAAAAAATCAAAGGCGAGGCGAGACAGAGGCGGCGATCCCCTCTCTTCTCTTTCTCTCTCTCTTCCTCTCTTTCTCTTTCTTCTCTCTGCTCTCTTGTTTTAGACATAAGCAGGAGAAAAAAAAAAAAAAAACTGCTTGGGAGATTCGAGAAAGAAAAATTCGGGGAACAAAACATTTTCTATTATTATTAGAGTGCAAATCTCAAGTTGCCTATCTAATTTGAGATAATGGTTTGGATATAGTCTGCACATTTCTGAGTCCATATCAGTAATATGAATTGTTTATTTTGTAAGGTTATTAAGGTTTTATTTGTTATAACTTTAAAAAAATCAAAAAGTTACTATTCTATTTAAGTCACATCATTTTATTTAAGTCACATCACATTTCTATCACATTATTTCAAACTTAACTCATACTCAATTCATATTTCATAAAAAGTCAAAAAGTATACTTATTTAGATCATTCCAAACCAAGTAAAATATTCATATAAAACATAACGTAATCGGATATTGATAGTTATGTGTTTAAATCACATTTGTATTATAAAAAATGAACGGCAATTATTGAAACTATATTTGTCATTCATTTTTTAAGACAAATATAATTCAAACATATACCTATTTATATCCAATAATCTTAATTTTTTGTATTAATATTTTACTCAACATATCATAAAAAGTAAACAATTTGAATTATTAAAATTAGCCCCAAAATGAACCCACTTAGCCCAACTGCTCTCTTTTAAGTTTTGGTTACCCTCAATAAGGCCTAGTTTGGCATATTTAAAATAAGATAAAAAGTCAAAAAGTTACTAACAAAATTAAAAAGTTATCACTATTTATCAAAAAAAATTATAAAAAAATTATTTTTGTACAAATTGTGAGACAACTCACTCTAAGGTGAGTTGTTTTTGCCTAACTTTGGTGAGGACAAATTACATAGGTGGAAGCAAGCTTAAAGACGATGCTGTTCTACCCGTGGGAGCCATTACGAGTCCCGTTTTGATAATCTAAATCGTTCAATGTGTAGAACTCATCGAGTACTATATGCCCATAAAAAATCAAGTTGGTCGGATAACTCTAACTATACGATCAAATCAGTTTTGTATAAAAAATAGATGGTGTTATAGCTAACGGTTGAAATAAAACTAATCCGATCAGATAGCTATCGATATCCGATCAACGTGATTTTGTACAAATACATAGTACTTGACAAGTTATACATATTGCACGGTTCCGATTAGCAAAACGGGACCCGTGGTGGCCCTCCACGGGGCGAACAACACTGTTCAATTTAATGCCTGAAAATGAGAGAATCATCTCCTACCCTATACTCTGCACACGCTGTCCCTTACGCCTTCTGACCGTACGGCTTATTTTTATCACAATCTTCTCCTATACACAAATTTATACAATTTTTTAATACATATTTTTTTGTAAAAAGTCAAAAAGTTATCCCAAACAACTATATTTTTATCATCAACTTTTTCGTCTAAAAAGTCAAAAAGTGCACTTATTTAAGACATCCCAAACAATCCCACATGTTTGGGATGATCTAAATAAGTACACTTTTTGACTTTTTATGAAATATGGGTTATGTTTGGGTTGGGTTTGAAGTGATGTGTTAGAGATGTGATGTGATTTAAATAAAATGATGTAATTTAAATAAGATAATGACTTTTTGAATTTTTAGATTTCTTTAAACTTGCTAAACTTAGCCTTAGAATGATCTAAATAAGTTTATTTTTTGACTTTTTATAAAAAGTTATGTAAAAAAATAATATAACTCAAATAAGTACACTTATATAGGCTATGCCAAACATTCGCTAGTTCAAAAAACAATTTAGACAAGACATTTGCAAGACATCAATAAATAAATAAAGACTCTTACTTTTCAAATCACAATTTGATAGTTCAAAACTCAAAACCCATTTGATTTGGATTTTCAAACCTATATTTAGCTCAACTATTTAAAAATTCTTTTCAAAATTCATAACTAAACAAGTTTAAAATTTTCAATTTTTTTTTTCAAAATTCATAACTAAATAAATTATAAATTTGGCCCAATTTGGTTTGTGTTTTGAGATATTATTTCAAAAATAATTTTCTGAAGAGACTTTAGAATGTTTAAAATTTTGTTTGATTGTGTATTTTGAAAATAGTTTTAGAGGTTGAGAGATTTGATATATATATTTTTTAGTTAAATAGATGGATGTGAGGGAAAAAAAAAAGTGATTGAGAAAGAGAGAAGAGAGAAAAAACGAACGATTGATTGATGTGTAATAGAAAAATAAGTGATTTTAATTTTTTTTTCTTAATTTTTTTTCCTCTAAATATTGGTCAAATAACTTGTTATGTTTTTGATATATATAAGCGATCCAAAAAATATACGTAAACAGTAAACAAAATATAAAAAAATGAAAAACAAATGTAATAAATATGAAACTTTTAGATGTACAATGGATATAAATTAGAAAAGCAGTTTTAAAATATTTACAAAGTGCATTTAGGCTTCGTTTGGGAAACCATGGTTTGGGCTTTTTTGGCTATTTTAGCCACAAAAAACAAAATAGGCTATTTTAGTCATAACAAACAAAACATCACATTCAACCCATAATTATTACATTCTTTTCTCACAAAAAAACTCAAAAGAGCTAAAAAGCCAAAAAGCTCTTCCCAAACCAAACTTTTAAGCCCCGGTTAAAATAGCCAAAAAAATCAAAAAGCCAAAAAGCCAACCCACTTCCCAAACGGGGGCTTAGATAGCGTAGGTAAAAGAAGTAAACAAAATAAAAATAAAAATATATAGAGATAAATAAAAAAAATTGAAGATAATATTGTAAAAAATTTTGCCTACAAGACGGACAAAAAAACAAAAAAACCCACGAGACTCAGGAAAACTCTAATTAAAAACTAGTTTTGAAAGCTTCTAACTAAACAAGTTTTTAATTTGAAAATTTTTAAAAATAACTTTCAAAATATACCACTCAAAAATTAGTTTCAAAACTCATAATTAAATAAGTTTTAAAATTTTAAATCTCTTTTAGAAAACTTATCCTTCAAAATAAATTTCAAAACCAAACCAAACAGAGTCAAGACTTTGGAGACACAAAAATAACCTTGACATATCTTAAGCTTCGCTTGAGAAGTGGATTGGCTTTTTGACTATTTTAGGCCTCGTTTGGGAACAGGCTAATTTAGTAACTTTTTGGCTAATTGGCTAAAAAGGTTGGTAAGAAAAACCTGTATGTTTGGGCCAACTTTTTGGCTAATTACGAAACGACGTGCAAAAAGTAGAGAGAAAAGGGAATCTTTGACTTTTTGGTATAAGTTGTTGGCTTTTTGGCTAAAAATATAACTTTTTGGCTAATTGGCTATTTTAGCCTCTTGCCAAACGAGGCCTTAGTTTAGTGCTAAAAAGTTCATTTTGGTTGACTTTTGTGAGAGAAAAAGTGAAATAATTATGATTTGAATATTACATTTTGTCTTATTTGTTTTTTAGCCTATTTTCGTTTAAAATGTGGATTGGCTTTTTGGCTATTTTAGCTTGAGATTAAAAAGTATCGTTTGGGATAGATTTTTCGATTTTTGTAAAAATGAAATGATTATGATTTGGATGTAACATTTTATCATATTTAGTTAAAATAGTCAATTTTGTCTTATATGACTATTTTAACCCAAATGGGCATGCCAAACATAGCTATTTTTTGTGGGCTAAATTAGCCTTCAACCTCAAAAAAACCTCATGCCAGATTTGAAACCAAATTAATTCCAAAAAAGTAAATTGTTCATTTTTTCAAAATAATCACGAATGTGAAAGCAAATTGCTTATTTTTGAAAACAAAAATGCCTCATACACCCAGTAAACACTACACCCAGTGACACCCAGTGCCACGTGTCACTGGGTGATTGGCCTGAAATAAAAAAATTAAAAAAAAAAAAAAGGAAAAGCTGACCAGTGGGGGAGCCCCACGTCACTGGGGGTCAACCCCCACTGGGTGTACCCAACAAGGTTGTTTTGAAAAAGTCTGATTCCAAAAAGTTACTTTCTTGTTTATTTTTTCTAAATCGTTTTTTTTATAATAAAAAAAAAAAAAACAAGACATTTGGAATTAGACTTTTTTTTTTTTTTGAAAGGATAATGCTGGAGACTCTAAAAATTTAATCAAATTTTTTTTATTAAATATCTCATATGGGACTCACATGGGAGATATTTTGTAAAAGATTTAATAAATTTTTTAAGATCTGCAGTATTTTTCTTTTTGAAATAGGTTTCTAGATGTTGGACTGTATGATTTGAAAAGTAGAGTCTTTATGAGTAGTGATTGGTAGCTCGAAGGACCCTTTCCCAAATCCCCCCCGAAATTAAAATGACGTCGTTTTCGTCGTTTTGATTTTTTATTTTTTTTTTTCCAGAAGAAGAAAATCAGAAAAGAAGAAGGAAGAAGAAGAGAAGGAAGAAGAAGAATTGGAGGGGCCATCAACCAGTGCGGAGGCGCGGTGATCGGCGACGGAGGCAGAGGCGGAGGCGGGGCGATCTGCGACGAGCTGAGTTGTGACGATCGGAGCTGAGCTGTGATGATTGGCGGGACGACGATCAAGGGGCCTCTCTCTCTTTCTGTTCCCCTTCCATTCCCTCTTCCCCTCCTCTTTCTCTTCTCCTCTCTTCTTCTCTCCATCTCTCTCTGTGTTTCGGGGAATTCGGGGGATGATTTTTCGGGGGAAAAATCATTTTTCGAGTCTTTTATATATTTAAGCCTTGTTTGACATGATGTAAAAAAATCAAAAAGTCACTATCTTATTTAAGTCATATCATCTTATTTAAGTCATATCACCTCTCTAACGCATCACTTCAAATTGAACCTATACACAACCCATATTTCATAAAAAGTCAAAAGGTATACTTATTTAGCTCATCTTAAACCACCCCTTATTTATTTTTTCTATCTTCTAGATGTTTTTGTCTAAATCGTGTTTTGAAAAAGTCTAAACAAAGGGTGTTACCATATTGTTTTAAGGGTAAGTTACACTGACACCCCATGAGATTTATGTTTATTATAGTTTTTTCCCTCACCTTTTAGAAATTACATCTCCTCCTGAGGTTTAAAGTTTCATTACAGATTCCCCCTCAACAGTTTAATTTTTTTAAATACCAATTTTGCTTTCATTGGGTAAATTACATTGACACCTCTCACATTTTAGAAATTATAATCCCTTCCCTAAGGTTTAAAGTAGCATTACCAATTGCTCAATCGGTTAGTATTAGTTGGAAAAAAAATTCATGGAAAAAAAAAAATTTGTTAGTAAAATTTTTGTTTAAAAACCAATGTAAACTCATTTTTTGAATTTAAGTTTTTTCCTCAAATTTACAAACTGAGACAACCATTTATAAACCAAAAAAATTATCAAATAAGTTTTTATGACAGTTTTTTAAATTTTTGTAAATATAAATTGAAAATTAAAAACGAAATGGTTATCAAATAGACCTTAGATGGTAAAAATATTGTAAAATTAAAAAATAATTAAATAAGTTATCAACGTAAGAAATGACTTATCAAAAGAATCTTAGGTTATGTATGGTTTGATTTTTAGAATTTTTTTTTTAAATTAAAAATTAATTTGGTTAAGAGATAAAAAATAAAAAATGAAAAATGATTATCATTTAAGGGTAAAAAATAATTATCATTTTAACTTTTGAACAAGTTATATACATACATATAGCTGTTTCAATTTAATTTGTAAAAAATTATTTCTAACCATTCGAAAGATAAAAATTATATAAAAATGATAATTATTTTTTATTTTTTATTTCTTAACCAGATTAATTTTTAATTTTTAAGAAAAAAAATTCTAAGAATCAAACCATACATAACCTAAGAATCTTTTGATAAGTAATTTCTTACGTTGGTAACTTATTTAATTATTTGTTAATTTTACGATAATTTTACCATCTGAAGCTTGTTTGGTAACTATTTCGCTTTCAATTTTCAATTTATATTTACAAAAATTTTAAAAACTGTCATAAAAACTTGTTTGATAATTTTTTTTTGTCTATAAATGGTTATCTCAATTTGTAAATTTGAAAAAAAAAAACGTAAATTCAAAAAATAAGTTTATGTTGGTTTTTAAACAGAAATTTAAAAATTTTACTAACAAAATTTATTTTCAATTTATTTTTTTTCAAATTTTTTTTTTCCAATTAATTTTTTTTAAAGAATACTAACCGAGTGGGCAATTGGTAATGTTACTTTAAACCTTAGGAAGGGAATTGTAATTTCTAAAATGTGATGGGTGTCAATGTAATTTACCTAGTGAGGGTAAAATTGGTATTTAAAAAAAATTAAATTGCTGAAAGAGGAATCTGTAATGAAATTTTAAACCTCAGGGGGGAGATGTAATTTTCAAAAGGTGAGGAAAAACTGTAATAAACATAAACTTCAGGGAATGTTAGTGTAATTTACCCTTTTTTTAATTTAAAAAATTTAAGAGAATCCCGTAACACCTTTTAATTTCTTAATCTATGGTCTATTTTAAAAAGATGATTCAAAATTAATTTATCAATTTTTTTTTTAAAATGTATAAAAAATATTTTAAAAAATAATGTGAATTAAAATAAATTAAAAATTAACTTTTAATTTTTTTGACTCTTCTGAAAAGAGCCATATTTTTAAATGTCGTAACTCCCTTGAATTTCGAAAACGTAAAGCTAAATAAAAAATGTCTTCACAAAAAGATAAGAATAAAGCTTCGTAGCTCGAATTTGCCCCCCCTAATCCCCCTAATGTCCAAAACGACGTCGTTTTGGGCATTTTGTTTTGTTTTGTTTTGTTTTGTTTTGTTTTTTTTTTTTTCTGTAACAGACGGAGAGAGAGGGAGAAACAGAGGAGAGGAGACGGGGAGAGAGAGGAGGAGAGGAGAGGAGAGGAGATCGCAGAGAGAGAGAGAGACGGCGATGGCGATGGTGGAGGTGCGAGCGACGGTGGGTGCGACGGTGGATGTCGATCGCAGAAGTCGGAGTCGGAGTCGCCGCCGTTGCTGGGTTCGAACTCCATCAACAAAATGGTGCCTCTGTTTCGCCGCCGTCGGAGTCGCCGCCTTGCCTTCGTCTTTGCCTCTGCCCAGTTGAATGTGCCCCCTCCAGTCCTTCTCTTCTTCTTCATCGGCCGATCGCCTCTGCCTTGCCTCCGTCTCTCTCTCGATCTCCTTCTTCTTTGGATTCGGGGGATTCGGGGACATCCGAATTCGAGCGACGTAGCAAGACCCAAACAAATGGAAAACTAGATACCGTTTGGTTTGATTTTCAAGATTTGAATAAAAGAAGATTTTAAAATTTATAATCAAATAAATTTTTTAAAACTCAATTCAAATTTTTTTTTTTCAAAACTCATAATCAAACTCTTTTTAAATTTTAATTTTTTTAAAAACAAAATCAAAAAAATATTTTTTTATTTTGTTCTTTTGGAAAATAAATATTTTTTTATTTTTTGAATTTTTTTTATTTTTTCAAAAAAAAAATTGTTATTTTTTTTAAAGTATTGGGTAAATAATTTGTTATAATTTGGCCTAGTTTGGCATAATTTTAAAAAATTAAAAAGTTATTATCATACTTAAGTCACATCATCTTATTTAAATCACATTATCTCACTATTACATCACTTCAAACCCAACTCATATTTTATGTTTTTTTCATAAAAAGTCAAAAAATGCACTTATTTAGATCATCCCAAACAACCCAATATGGATGATCTAAAATTTTTTAATAATTAAAAAAATTAAATATCTAAAATAAAAATAAAAAATATTTTAAAAAATATTTATAAAATCAAATAAAATATTTGAAATAAAATAAATAAAATTATTTGAAAAATAAAAGTACATGTTTAAAATAAAAAATAATTTTTTTAAATATTTAAAATATTCAAAAAAATACATCGCACAAATGTTGTAAGAAAGTGTTTATGATGATCTAAATATGTATATTTTTTAACTTTTTAAGAAATATTATGCCAAAAAAATAGAAAAGTGATGTAACCCAAAAGAGATAAAAAAAAATATTAAAAAAAAGTGTATTAATATAAGGGATGTCAAATAGTGCCTAAATACAACGCAGATAAAAAAATAAAAATAAATAAAAGGGTAAATTACAAATACACTCCCGAGATTTGTTTAAAATATGAATTGTCCCTTGTGGTTTGGAAAATTACAAATATTTCCCTGTCAGAATTTTTTATTTAACAAAATTAATTGAAAAGTGAAATTTCTAACTGTTTATCTATACAATTATAAAATTATTTAAATTATTAATTGAAATAAAATTTTAGTATTATTAAAAATTATTAATTAACTTGATGATTTATTAATAAGATGACCTATTTGTTATAAAATTAGAAACCTTATGAGGCATAATGTAATTTCTAGAATCACAGGGGCTAATATGTAATTTAAGTAAATATCAGGAGGTGTGTTTGTAATTTATCCAAAAAAAGTTTATTTACCCTAAATAAATAACAATAATTTTTTTTAAATATTTAGAAAAATAAACCTAAAATAATTTCAAAACTAAAATTCTTTTCAAAATTCATTTCAAAACTTATAACCAAATAATTTTTTTCTTTTTAAAACTTATTTTTCAAAACATGACTCAAAACTCAAATAGCTAGGAGTTTGGATTGCTGCATCAACTTTATTATTTTTATTTATTTATTTATTTATTTTGAGTGATAGAGTCCTCACTTCGGAATTTAATTCACAAATACAAACAAACTAATTCGTCGCGTGAGCATAGTTTTAAATATCGAAAAGAAACGTTTTTATTCTTTCACTTTGGTGTAGTAAATTTATAATTGATACGGTCAATGCAATTGCTATAACTTTTTTTTTTACTTTTAATATATTTAAAACATCATCACCATAACACCCGATATCTAATACGCATTACTCTAAATACTATTAAACCATAACCGGTATTAATACATTTTATAATACCATTATTTGAAGCTATGGGCATGAATGTAAGGGTCGGCTTTGGGCAAAACTTAGCAAAAGCATCACTTTGGACCCCGAAAAATAATTATTAAAAAAAAAGCCTTGAATTTTGTTTTAAACTATTATACTAGCCACAAAAAAATAAAATAAAAAACTAAACTAACTTTGAAAGGCCTCAACAAAGTTTGATGAAAATTTAAAATTAATAGATGGTTGATATGATAAAATAATTTTTAAAAAAAAACTAATAATGAAAAAAAAATTACAGGATAAAATTAAAAATTCAATTGATATGGTGAATTATCTAAATTAATAGATGATTATTTCTCTTTTCATGAATTGTGTATAGAATACAATTAATTATACATGGATATTTGTTTCTGGAAAGAAAAACTTTTCAAATTTAAAGTTAACTTATTTGATGAACTATGTCACAATAAAAATTTAGGATACATACCCTGAGGTTTGTTTAAAATATAAATTATATATTGTGATTTAAAAAATTATAAATATCCCATCATTTTTATTTAATAGAATTAATTAAAAAAAATCCTAACTTCTCTCCTATACAATAACAAAATTACTAAAATTATTAATTAAAATATATTTATGATATCATTAAAAATTATTAATTAATTTGATAATTTATTAATGAAATGAGTTATTTGTTTTGAAATTAGAAATCTTAGGGATGGAATATAATTTAAAAGAGATTTGCATTTTAAATAAATCTCAAATAGTGTATTTATAATTTATCTAAAAACATAACATAATTTTTTTATCACAAAATTTTTTAAATATAAAGGGAAAATTAGGCGTCAATCCCTCTCACGTTCTAGGTAGAAGCTTAAGGACTATAAGAAGAATTGTATTAGGGAAGATCTCAGTGCTTCGAAGGTTGTTATTCTAAATCCTTTTTGCTAACCTTTTTTTTTGGTTCCTTTTTTGCCCTTCATTCATAATAGCTCAAAAAAATTTCAAAATTGCTTATTTTATCTCAAAAAAATTTTAGAATTGCTCAGAGAAATTTCAGAATTTCTTCTCTCAGAGAAATTTCTAAATTGCATATTTTATCTCAGAGAAATTTCAAAAAATTCATTGACTGAAGATAGCTAACTTAGTGAAATTTTGTCAATTTTTTCCCTAGAATTTCAAATTCATAATAAATTTTATTTGATAGATATCGACGAGAACATTTTAAAAATATAAATTTTATTAAAAATAAATATTTACATCAAAAGTTATTAAATTTTTATGTTTTGAAATTTTTCAAAAAGTGAAAGAAATTGAATGAGCAGTATGCACTGAAATCCAAAAATTGCTTTCTTGTTTCCAAGGACTTTAACTACTGCTACAATATTTATTATCTTTTACCCTATAAAATTTTAATATAAAAAATCTTAAAATAAAAATAATGGTGTTACATGCATAAATTAATATACACATTAGTGTATCAATTAGTATTATATCATCATTATTGATCATATTTATTGTATAAATTATAAGTATTTAAAGCCTCTAAAATTATATTACATCATCTGATAGTACACTAGGTAGTATATATAACATTATTCAATAAAAAGTCCCATTTTTCTTTTTCTTTTTTCTTTTTTCTTTTTTCTTTGTTGGGTATATAGACAAAAAATGAGCAGTATGCACTAAAATCCAAAAATTGCTTTCTTGTTTCCAAGGACTTTAACTACTATTATAATATTTATTATCTTTTATCTTATAAAATTTTAATATAAAAAATCTTAAAATAAAAATGATGGTGTGAAGGGGCCGAATCTAAAATGGGTCAGGTCTAAGCCTTGGGACGGCCCAATCTGACAAAGCCCAAATTCAAGTGGGTCAGATGAGTATATGGACCGATCAATTGAGCCCAGCTTCGTGATCAATAGTACGCCCAAGTCCTCTAGCACTTGGGCCCAACTCAAGATGGAAAGGTCGTTGACCATAAGCAGTCCGATGAGGCAGAAATGTGGGTTTAACAGATAAGTACCCAGCCCATCTCTGTAAATGAGCCTGGAAAAGGCCGAGCCAATGTACACCAGTACCGAACTAAAGAACTTAAGTACCGAACTGGAGAAGCCTCGCAAAGAAACGTGGGATATGTGAATGCAAGCATGTGCAAGATGCCACCTCAATTGGTCCCCTACGCCTAAAATCACGGAAGTTGTTGAGCCATGGGAATGTGATTTGTTATCAGCATGCTTACAATGAGAATACACAATGAATGGCAACTATCAAGTGGTCCACCACGTGGAGCACTGCCAAAAGGACACCTGGCAGCACCTATATTCCATGAACTCACCTTGAGAAGCAAGTAAGAAACACTATATGTATAACATGAGCTTCACATTGAAGGTAAAAAAAAAACAAAAGACAACCCCAATCTACACCACATGTACATACCCATTCGACTCTATACTCCTACACCGATCACTGATTACCACGCCGGAGGGGTTATCCGGCCAACCCCGGCTGGGCAGCTCTAACGGTGATTCTTGTTACAGGAGCCCCAGTCCCTGGATGGTCCAACTGTGAGCAGAGCCCCGATCCACTTTCATCTAGTGCGGAATCCGATACGCACAATTGGTGCGGTGAACATGGATCATTTTCATCTCTGAGCTCTGCATTCAGTTTTGACGATGGGGATTGAGGACATTCCGCCTTCATCACATACTCCGCAGACGGAAAAGACGAAGGAAAAAGGTTTGGCACTCCCGACAGTTCTGGAGGAGCAAACTGGAAACAATAATCGAACCCCCGAGTCTGTCGAACATCGATTGCCCTTCGCTGGAGGTTCTTCTTATCATTTCCTTCTGGAGAAGGATTATAGAGATCGAATTATAGATTCTATGGGAATGGAGATACAGGAGTTGAAGACTCAACTAAAGAGGGTGTTGGGTGATCCGACGGAGAAGAGGACAGAAGCAGAGCCTTCTCGTTTGCAACGAAGGAGTTCATCTAGAGAATTACCAGTAAAGAAACTCCCCAGGAACGATTCCGGGCAACAAAGCCAACCAATCCCAACTCAGAGCGAAACGGCGAGTAGTCACACCCGTGGGACACGCCGGAAGAGGGCCAAGAGGCAGAAGACGGGAAGTCAACAAACTGAATACCCTCCTCAGGACCTTCGTACTTGGCTGATTGGCAATAGACAGAACGAGCAACATCGGGATCATTTGGACCGTACTGTTCACCAGAGAGAACATCGAGCGCTGGACAGACTTGTCTCTTCGCCATTTTCTCCGGAGATAGAGACCATGAGACCTCCAAAGAAGTTTACTCCACCAAAGTTCACTTCCTACGACGGGAAGTCGGACCCTCTGACGCATATCAGTCATTTCAGACAGATGATGTCCCTCTGGAGCCGAGATGAGGCGCTGATGTGCAAAGTCTTCCCATCCAGCTTGGGAGAAACCGGACTCCGATGGTTCGACTGACTCCCCGCTGGATCAATTCACGGCTGGAAGCAGCTCTCCGAAGAGTTCCTGGCCAGGTTCGTTTCCAATACTAAGATCCCGAAAGAGCCGGACACACTGTTCGGCCTCAGGAAGGAGCAAGAGGAAACACTGCACAGTTATGCTAGGAGATATTGGAAAGAGTATAACGATCTGGAAGAAAATGTGTGCAACGAGCAAATGGCCGTCATGTCCTTCAAACATGGTTTGCGTTCGGAAAGTAAGTTAAGACAATCACTCACTAAGCGCCCGGCCACAGCTCTGAAAGACTTACGTGCCAGGATTGAACAGTATGCTCGCCTGGAGGACGATCAGATTCCCAATGAGGTAGTATCGGCGGAGCAAGCAGCCCGGCAGAGGAAGAAAATGGATCGAGGAGAGCACCGAGGAATTGCAGTGAATGAGGTGGATAAGGCTAAATCACATGAAGCTGTTGTGACCGTGTTCAAGGAGCCGATCTACCGAATCCTGGAGAAGATCAAGAGAGAGCCCTTCTTTGTTTGGCCGCCGAAAATGATGGGAGATCCAGCTTGGCGCAATCAGAAGCTCAGGTGCACCTACCATTAAGACAGAGGACACATGACTCAGAACTGCAGGGCACTAAAGCAACACTTGGAGGACCTGGTGGCAGCTGGGCACTTGAGGGAATACATAGATCAGGGCAAGGAGGTGGCCGAGTTGGGGAACCCACTTCCAGAGGTGAACGTAGAGCATCCGCCCCGGCTGATAATAAATGTGATCCATGGGACAGCGGCTCCGGAATCTGAGGAAACACTGAAAGAAGAGATCGCTAAAATTTGCCCAAATTCAAAGAAATCATGTTAGTGGAGCCAGATCGAAAAAAGTCGTCTGCACTACCAAAATCCCCCTATGTCTTGTCTCATTTACTAGCAAAGATTTAGAAAGCATACAAAGACCCACACATCGATGCATTGATCATAACTGTTGGGATTGGGAAAGCGATTTGATGTGAAACGAGTCCTAGTAGATCGAGGCGGTCTGAGACATATCTTGTATTATGATTTGTTCGAAGCTTGGCCTCTCCGAAAGATCTCACCCCAAATGACCCGTTGGTCGGTTTCAATTCACAACCGGAGTGGCCGCTCGGCCGAATAGTGTTGCCAGTCGTAGCGGGAACCAAAACCCTCCAGATAGAGTTCTTGGTTATTAATACACCATTCCCTTATAACGCCATACTCGGCCGCCCGTGGATTCATTGAATGGAAGCGGTCCCCTCAACCTATCACCAGCTCATTCGTTTTCCTACGGAACACGGAGTAGAGCAGATTTCAGGGGACCAAGTTGCGTCCAAACATTGCTTCATAGCAGCGTTAAAAACAAAGCAACTCTACAACCGGGTACAGACAGTGGAAGTGGCCGGACAGCCAGTCTTGGAAGATGTGGGAGGAACTCCAGAGGAAAAGATGGTGGAGGATTTGGAGAAAGTCCTAATAGAAGAAGCCGACCCTGAAAAGTACTTCCTTATCCGTACCTCGCTAAGTGCTGATGAGAAACTTCAGCTGCTGGAACTGCTGAGGGAAAATATGGAGGTATTCGCGTGGTCAGCATATGATACTCCGGGGTTGGACCCAGAATTTGCTTGCCACAAGCTCAACATCATTCCTTCAGCTCGGCCCATCGTACAGAAAAGTCGGAGATCCTCAGTTGAGCACACCGAAGCAGTGATCGCCGAAGTCGAAAAACTTCTGGCCTCAGGAGCAATCAGAGAAGTACAGTACCCGCAGTGGTTGTCCAACACAATTGTAGTCAAGAAAAAGAACGGAAAATGGAGAGTTTGTGTCGATTTCACTTGCTTGAACAAAGCCTGCCCTAAGGATAGTTTTCCACCGCCTCGCATTGATCAACTAGTAGACTTAACAGCAGGGCATGAGCGCATGAGTTTTCTGGATGCCTATAGCGGTTATCACCAAATACCATTATTCGGCCCGGATCAAGGAAAGACAGCATTCATTACTCCGAGAGGGACTTACTGCTATAGGGTAATGCCGTTTGGCCTCAAGAACGCCGGAGCGACCTACCAGCGAATGATCACTCGGATGTTCAGAGATCAATTGGGGAAAACCATGGAAGCCTATATAGACGATATGGTAGTGAAAAGCAAGTTCGCTACAAGCCACCTCACAGACTTGAGAGAAGTATTTTGCATCCTGAGAGCCCACCAGCTTCGCCTCAACGCCTCGAAATGCGCCTTCGGGGTGGGAACAGGGAAGTTCTTGGGATACGTGGTCACTCGCAGAGGAATTGAAGCAAATCCGGATCAGATCAAGGCTATACAGAACCTCGAAGTGCCAACCAAGTCTAAGGAACTGCAGAAACTAGCTGGAATGGCAGCCGCACTGAACCGGTTTATCAGCAAATCCTCAGATCGGATGAAGCCCTTCTTCCAGCTCTTGAGAAAAAAGGCAGCATTTGAATGGAATAGCGAATGTACTGAAACACTGCAGGACCTCAAAAGATACCTCAGTACACCCCCTCTATTATCCACTCCAGAACCAGGAGAGGAGCTCTATCTCTATCTAGCAGTGTCAGATCATGCCCTGAGCGCAGTATTGATTCGAGAAGTTGGTAAGGATCAGAGACCAATATACTACGTCAGCAAGACTTTACTAGACGCCGAGACACGGTATCTACCATTGGAAAAGTTGGCTTACGCGCTACTTATTGCCTCGAGAAAGCTGCAGCATTACTTCCAGGGGCATACCATTAATGTCCTCACTGAATTCCCCCTCAGATCTGTGTTCAGCCGAGCCGATTTCTCTGGCCGAACAAGTAGAGCTTGGTGAGTTTGACATTAGGTATCAACCCCGAACAGCAATCAAGGCCCAGGTCTTGGCGGACTTTGTCGCAGAATTCACTCCCGCCCAGAGTACCGAACCGGGGAACCCGAGATCGCGACAGTGCCATCTGCCGAACAGAAAAACCAGTAACCGGAAGCATGGAAACTCTTTATTGGAAACATCTGGCAACTCTACGTCGATGGTTCGTCCAATAACCGAGGCTCGGGGGCAGGAGTAGTCCTTATTTCTCCAGAAGGATTTATCTGGGAACAGGCTCTCAGGCTTGGCTGGAAAGCTTCAAACAACGAGGCCGAATACGAAGCGTTATTAGCCGACTTGCAGAGCGCCGAACACTTCAGTGCAGAACAGCTTCTTGTTTTCAGCGATTCACAACTAGTAGTAAACCAGCTTTCTGGGGTCTATGAAACTCGGGATGAAAGAATGACTATGTACACAGGCAAGGCCAGAGACCTACTCAGAAAATTTCAATCCATACGAGTGGAGCGCATCAGTCGGGACAAAAACAGCCACGCAGATGCTCTGGCGTGCTTAGGCTCATCAGTAGACACAAAGGATGCCAGAAGAGTTTGGGTTGAGTTCATACCAGAACCAAGTATTGCATCTCCAGTCCTCTGCAACAACTTAGAGCCGAGCTGGATGGATCCAATATTGGTCTTTTTGAAATCTGGTAAACTCCCTGAAGACAGAAAGGAAGCCAACAAGATCAGGCATAAATCAGCTCGATTTTGGATCTCACCGTCTGGGAAGCTTTACAGACGTTCCTACCTCGGCCCCTACCTCTTATGTGTGCATCCGAATCTCGTTGAGAATGTTCTCTATGAAATTCACGATGGGATTTGTGGGTGCCACGTTGGCGGGAGGTCACTGGCACACCGAGCCCTAACGCACGGGTACTGGTGGCCACGAATGCAGCAGGATGCACAGCAGTACGTGCAAAGGTGCGACAAATGTCAGAGGTTCGCTCCACTCATTCATCAGCCAGCCAAAACTCTCACTCCACTCACCAGCCCGTGGCCCTTTGCGCAATGGGGTCTGGATATTGTTGGACCATTGGCGTGAGGCACTGGGAACAGGCGATTCTTCATTGCTGCAACCGACTATTTCACCAAGTGGGTTGAAGTTGAGGCACTGGCAAATATCAAGGAGGCAGACACAAAATGGTTTGTTTTGAGAAGTGTGGTAGTGCGTTTCGGCATTCCGTGGGTGCTAATCGCAGACAACGGAACTCAGTTTGATGGAAAGATCTTCAGGAAATTTTGTGCCGACCTCAGAATCGAGTATAGGAACTCTTCTCCAGGGTACCCACAGAGCAACGGTCAGGCAGAAGCGTCGAACAAAACCATCATCAATGGGGTGAAGAAGCGGCTTGAGCACGCCAAAGGCAAGTGGGTTGAGGAGTTGCCACATGTATTATGGGCTTACCGAACTACAGCACGGCGCCCCACAGGAGAAACACCTTACTCTTTAACTTATGGAATGGAGGCCATCATCCCACTTGAAGTAGGTCTCCCAACTCTTCGGTCTGAATTATTTGAAAGCTCCAGTAACGAGGAAGCCATCGCGCAAGCACTGGATATGGCAGAGGGTCGAAGAGAGGCAGCACTGATCAGGCTTGAAGCGTATCAGCAACAGCTCATCAGAAGTTTCAACCAAAAAGTTTTCCCAAGGCAATTTATACCAGAAGAATTGGTTTTGAGAAAGGTCATGGATCATAAAGGGGTGCCTGGTGAGGGCAAACTTGGGCCGAACTGGGAGGGTCCCTACAAAATCACAGCCGTAGTTGGAAACGGAGCTTACTACTTAGAGGATCTGAATGGCAAAGCAATACCTCGGCCCTGGAACATAGCAAACCTCAAGAAATACTACCAGTAGAGTCATCTCCCAACCTCTTTATCAAGATGTAAAGGTACTTATTTGTTGACCAATACAAATGTTTTCCCCATTCCATTCAGATTTATTCAATTCTTGTAGTTAGATTTGATGTTTGTCAAGCAAAACTAGCTTTGGTTCTTACCAAACGGAATTAGCTTTGGTCTATACCAAACGGAACTAGCTTTGGTTTTTACCAAACAATTAGCTTTTTGCCTTGCCCAAACTACTAGCTTTTTTTTTTTACCAAAGCGGAATTAGCTTTGGTATATACCAAACGGAACTAGCTTTGGTTTTTACCAAACGGAATTAGCTTTGATGTTTATCAAACGGAATCAACTTTGGTGTTTAACCCAAATGGCCCAGTTTCAGAACGACTGAACGGAATTTAGATTCAGTTAGCACTCAAACATGCTAAGTGGTATAGCTTGGTGGAAAATGTTTGGCAACTGGATTGGAATTTAGCCAAGTGGAATTGCTTGGTGGAAACCGCACTAATGCATCTTAAGTAAACATTTCTATTTAGCCAAGTGGAATTGCTTGGTGGAAACCATACTAACATGTCTTAAGTAAACACCCCTATTTTAGCTAAGTGGCATTACTTGGTGGAAGTTGCACTGACATTTCCTAAGCACACACCTGTGCACCTACAGAACTTCTTAAGTATCAGCACAACAACACTTCAGTATTGACTCAACAACCAGAGTTAGAACAAATTCAACCGAGCTACGCCAAGGGCAAACTTCTAGCATCAGCCTTACTCAGCTCCAGCTGGGGGCAAACAATCGTTTTCAAAAAGCCTACCTGGACCTGAGTAAGACATCTCTCCTTGCATTTCTCTCATACACACTTATACTACCAAAGTTGAAACAGACTCAAGCAATTCTTACAAAACAATTTCGATCTTACTTAGCTCCAGGTGGGGGCAAACAATTGTTTTCTTACAAAACCAACCTGGACCTAAGTAAGACCCACTTATGAACTTAAAGCACAGCCATACCATATATCCGATAACCACGCCGATCACTAGTTCGGCCCCGAGGTCCTAACAGTGCTCGGCCGGGGGCAAATGAGTGCAATGCTACACAGAACATCAGTTCGGCCCTGAGGTCCCAACAGCGCTCGGCCGGGGGCAAGCAGTACAGAATCAGACAGAACATCCATTAAAAGGCAACACAGAACCAGACCGAGCATCTATTCGGCCCCGAGGTCCCAACAATGCTCGGCCGGGGGCAAGCAAGTATAAGAAATGTTCAAACATAGAAGCTAAACAACATCAAATTGCAGAGTTCAAAAAGGAAATCATATCATCCAAGCAAAGGGCACAGAAGGCCTCATAACCAGCAGTAAAAAAAAAAAAAAAAAATTGTCTTCATCAGGGCAGAAATATAAAAGGTTCAACTTTCAACTTTCATCACTTCAACAATCAACTTTCATCAACAGCGGGCAGTTCAGGAGTAGCATCAGCAACTTTGTCAAGATCATCCGCGGGAGGAGCAGTAGAGGGAGCTCCAACTTCCTGAGGAGTAGGAGCCACCTTAACCACACCCTTCGTGGCTTCGGTTTCCAGGGTGGCAACCCCTTCAATGTCCATCGTTTCAGTGGCAACATCCATGCTCTGGGACTCATTCACAGGGTCATCTTCAGGAGAAACATCGTCCGGCAGAACAGCAGGGATAGGAGTAGTCTTTAAACCAGAGGACTTCGAGGGAACAGGGACATCACGATACAGAGAAGAGCCTTCAGGAACCATCGCAGCAGCTAAGGCACTTGTCCAACCCTTCACAAAGAGCTTGTCTCGCAGCACTAGAACTTCCTCCTTGTAGGCGGCTCGGCTTCATCCAGCCTGTTGCGGTGCTTGGCCTCCAACAAGATGCGCTCGGCAGCCCATCACAAAGAATAACGGCCTCCAACTCGGCTACTTTCCCCCTCAAGCTGGGCCTGGGTCTCAATGGCAGCCTCTTTCGATTGTTCAGCGGAAGCGACAATTTTGTTCAAACGGAAGGCCTCCCTCTCAGCGGTTCGGCGTCCCTCCTTCTCCGACTCCAAGCTTACTGTCAGTCTCTCCGCATTCATCGCAGCCTCCAACACGGCCCTTTCCAGCTCCTCAGCGCGGGTAATGGACAGGTGCATTCTCTGGATACACTGCAAAGAACGACAAAGAACTTAGAAAAAAAGAAGATGGCAATACGACAGTAAGGTCAAGGAAAGCGAAGAAAAAAGAACCCACAGCAGTCAACATTTGAAGGGTCCCCTTCATGATAGGAATGTCACGAGGCCCATTATGTCCAGCCATATCAACCGGCATCAACAAAAACTTGGTTAAACTAAAGGCAAAATCCTGTGAAGCAACAACAGAATCAGAGGTAGAGACGGGCCTGCCATCATATGATATCGGTGGCTCCCATCTCTCAAAAGTTTCATCTTCAGCGGGGTCCTGAGAAGTCTCCCCCACCACTTGCCGCTTCCCTCCTTCTCTTTTTTGCTCGGGCAAGGCGGCAGAGGGCTCGGCGGTTGTTACTGGGGTCCCAAGTGCCCCAACCTCCTTCTTCACCTCCATAAGGCTCTTCGTCTCAGTCTTCTCCACGGGGACTTGCAAAGCGCTAGGGGCTCCGAAGGCCTCAGCCTCTAGGTCCACCAGCACCCTCCTCTTCGCCATTGATCCGCCCCCTGTGAAACTGGGGGCAGAGGAGGGCGCTCCCTCAGGTGCATCTTGAACAGTGCGGCGTCTCGGAACCAGTGGGGTAAGAGACACCTCGGTCTCGGTATCGGAATCCAAAAGAGCAGCAGCGAGTCTTGCCTTCTTCGGCATAACAGAGCGGTAACTTGACTGATAATCCAACAACTCAGGAGCAGATCTCCTCTTGTATCTCAAGGCAGCCTTGATGGCTTCAAAGATTCTCCGATTCGATTTTATTTGAAACGAGAAGGTTACGTAAAAAGAAGGCAAAACCATCAGAACAATATTCAGAACGAAGTAAGAAACGCAGAAGGCATTAAAAAGGAGGCCCAGACCTGGATAGCCATCTTTCTGTGGCATCCTCTCAGACTGAAATTCGGTCCCAGCAGGAAACTCCCAGTTCCCACCAACTTGCAAAAAATCATCGTTGTGTTTATCTCGAGTCCGTGATCCGGTGACTAGATGACAATTAAGCGAACACGAAGGTAGTATGTACTATGGTCTTTATTGTGAGAAAGGGTGTAACATCCCAGAATATCCCAAATATCAAGGTTCAAACCTAATCGTCTATTGAGGGCAGACACTCCACAGACAACGCGGAAAAGATTTACAGACACCTACATCGGGTCAAGCTCGACTGATGCAAAAAGCGGCGCAACAACGGGTCAAGAGGAAACCGCACCCCTCCCTCGACGATAGCAGCGACGGGAAAGGCAACGGTGTTCCTCGTGCCCATGCGTTTGGCATCCACCTTCGCCAGTGACAAAGTAACATCATGAGGAATGTTGTAATCTAAACGGAACACGGCCATGGCTTCCGGAGTATCGACTAGAGAACGAAATTTCCCCATTTGATTAAACCAGTAGGATAGAAACGAGACACTAGACCAGACGATTGAGACAGAAAGAGAGGAAGAATCGTAAGAAAACTTACAGCAGTGACCAAGCAAGAATCAGCGGTGAAAAAAGCCCAAGCAGAGCACCGGCGAGATCGATCCAGCAGAATGGGAAGAGGCTCTCTCTCTCTCTTTCTTTCTTTCTCTTTCTTTGGAACTCACAAGAGGGACGAGGAGATCAAATCGAGGGGTTTGAATCGATAGCCTGAGCATTTATTGCACTAGTCGGCGTGCAGGCACACAAAGCACGATCTTCAGTATGGAATCGACGCATAATCTCTGCACACCTATCACGCGTTGCCACGTGTCACACGAAAGGACGCATGCAGGAACCGTGTGTCAGGATCGAACCGTCACCAAGGCCGAACTGGGGAAAAGCCGAGACGACGCGACGCTTCGAAGGCAGAACAATAGCTCCCCCCAAGGGAACCTTGGCGCGAGCTAGGGGGCAAATGAAGGGGCCGAATGTAAAATGGGTCAGGTCCAAGCCTTGGGACGGCCCAATCTGACAAAGCCCAAATTCAAGTGGGTCAGATGAATATATGGACCGATCAATTGAGCCCAGCTTCGTGATCAATAGTACGCCCAAGTCCTCTAGCACTTGGGCCCAACTCATGATGGAAAGGTCACCACCATAGCGGCTGATGCAGGCTGCAGGACGGAGTGTGTGGGTCGAACAGATAAGTACCCAGCCCATCTCTGTAAATGAGCCTGGAAAAGGCCGAGCCAATATACACCAGTACCGAACTAAAGAACTTAAGTACCGAACTGGAGAAGCCTCGCAAAGAAACGTGGGATATGTGAATGCAAGCATGTGCAAGATGCCACCTCAGCTGGTCCCCCACGCCTAAAATCACGGAAGTTGTTGAGCCATAGGAATGTGATTTGTTATCAGCATGCTTACAATGAGAATACACAATGAATGGCAACTATCAAGTGGTCCACCACGTGGAGCACTGCCAAAAGGACACCTGGCAGCACCTATATTCCATGAACTCACCTTGAGAAGCAAGTAAGAAACACTATATGTATAATATGAGCTTCACATTGAAGGTAAAAAAAAAAAACAAAAGACAACCCCAATCTACACCACACGTACATACCCATTCGACTCTATACTCCTACACCGATCACTGATTACCACGTCGGAGGGGTTATCCGGCCAACCCCGACCGGGCAGCTCTAACGGTGATTCTTGTTGCAGGAGCCCCAGTCCCTGGATGGTCCAACTGTGAGCAGAACCCCGATCCACTTTCATCTAGCGCGGAAGCCGGTACGCACATGGTGTTACATAAATCAGGTAATGTATATATTAATATACTAACTAGTGTTATTTGATTATTAAATTTAGGATAAAGATCCCCTCCAATCATCACCCTTACAATCCCCACACACACATGGCGGGTAGTGATTGAAGGAGTAAGAAAAAAAGAAAAAAGAAAAAGAAAATGTAACCAATGAGAGAGAGAGAAGGTCAAAGGGATAGATGAAAAAGGAGGTATGAAACATTTTTGTTAGTGTATATAACATTATTCAATAAAAATCTTCAATAAAAAGTCCCATATAATTTTTTTTTTTGGTATATCGAGATCCCATATCAAAATTTTACTTTTGGCCGGAAAATGTCAGATCCGACGCTACTTTTGGAATTTTTCATCAGACCCCTTCGTAGATGCATACTTTTCAATATGTATATACAAACGTACCGCTGGGCAGTATTTAAAAAAATTGGTAAAAAGTAAATTTTTTAATTTTTTAGATGACTTTTTTAATAAAAAAAATTGGTTTTTTTTGGTGGTTTTTTCGTTATTTTTTTGAAAGAATTTAATAAAAAATCAAAAAATTAATTTTTTAGTAAATTTCCAAATTGTTCCTAGTTCTGGCAGTCGACGACGGAAAAAAAAAAAAAAAATCCTAATTGAGCGTCGATTTGTTGTAATTTATAGGCCATTTATAGCTTCTTCTTTTTTTAATATTATTTTTAATATGGATCAAACTGTTTAGTATAGTTTTTATTTTATTTATTTTTTTACAGAGCTTTTTTTAATTATTGAGAAATGAATAGTTTTAATTTCTACTTTTTAATTATTAATTTTTAATTTACAAAATGTTATAAAATCTTTTAACTTATGGATCTCATCCATCTGAAAAATAATTAACGAATAGTATAATTTAAAAAAAAAAATAAGTTATTTATTTTTTTAGATAAAATAAAATTTAATCAAATAACTATTAATATTCAATCAATTTAATTTTTATATTAAAAAATTGCTCAGGCAGCTAAACTATTTAAATTGTCAAAATAGACCCACGTTAGACCAAATTAATGTTGGAAAATTAGTTTTTATAGGTTTATTTGGGGTTAACTTTGAGCCCAAATTTGAGTGAGTCCCAAACGCCTATTGGGGTGGATCCAAAGAGGTGACGTGTTCCTTACCACATGGTAAGTCACACGGTGAGGACGGTTCGTCAAAATCATTTATAAGTGAATGAGAACTTAACGTCATTTTTGGATTCGTGGAATGGACATTTAAAGAATTAAATGTGAGTTTCCTTGGAAGACTTGTCCCACATTAGAAACTTAAGAGAACTTATATGCGTATATAAGTTCTAGGTGACAACACTTAGGTTGGGCCTCAAGGGGCACTCCAAGTTTGTAGAAGAGAGGAGTTATGAACAAAGTGAACGTTGGCTTAAACCACTACACGCGCACCGTCGTCAGGTCAGGTCTAATATTAATTTTTTGGACCAAATTTATTTGAATTTTTTTTTCCAGAAATTCTTAATGAAATTAAATTCCAATTTTGTGCCAAAATTGAATTTAATTTTCTGTCCAAATTTTACCTCATTCAGTCCAATATTCCTAACAGATTCAAACTATTTTTACGCTTATACAAGCGCAAAAACTGTCGGCGATTCTGATTTAAACCAACAGTAGTTATCTATATGAATCTACCTTCAGATCTGTTTGAATTCAAACTGCATCTGTTCAATTCAAAATTACACCTATTCAGGTTGGTTTCATACCTGTTCAGGCAGATTATTTGCCTATAAATAGAGGCCATTTCTAGCAGTCTTGAGATCCGAAAATAGTCTGAAAAAATTCTTTTTGTTGCCTTCTTTTTGCTCTCTTGTATAAATTATTCTTCATATTATTTTAGAGAAAAATTCAGAGAGTTTAGAACACAGGTTTTGTTCGCCAAACAAATTGTTTGAAGTGCTACTATAATTTGTGAAGATCATTGTATCTTAGGAGATAGACTCCATTTGTCCGTAAGCACCGTAGCAGGGCGAATCTGTTTTAAGGACAAAGTGTCACACACTCGACTTAATCTTTTAATTATTTATTCGGTTCAGTAAATTAAATTTGGTAGGTAATTTATTTTATTTGTTTGATTTGTTTCAATTTATTTATTTTACACAGAAGATTATTCCAATAATTTTAAGACAGATTCGAATTATTCTGTTTACAAAATTTTTCATTTGTTTCCTTTTATCTTTCTTCTTTTTACAGAATTATTTTATGTTGTTTTACAAAATAATATTTTTGTTGAAAAAACAAATAGTGGTAATATATTGTTTGACAGATAGTAGTAATATATTGTCTATTTTGTTTGACAATTAGTAGTAATATACTGGTGTCATTAACAATTCAGAATATATTTCTTGTGAAGTTTGTCAGAAATTAATTTTGGTTTTCAGAAATAATTTTTGAGTATTCATTAATTAAAATTCCGTTTCAGTATTTTAATTATTGACGTGTTACAGAAATTTAATGTTTTGTGTGGAATTAATTTGTTTAAATAAAATTTTATTTTATTTTCGAATTAATTGGAAATAAAAGTTACAATTCTTGTTTCTTTTATTTTTTACAGAATTTAATTTTGTGGTTTTGGTTTAAATTTTATGTGTAGTATAAAATTCTAATTCTAATTTTGTTTCATAATTTAGAATTCATGGTTATTGAAACTGGTCAAACTAATGCTTAAACAAGTATTAGTGTAGTGGCTGCAATTGCCTCAACCCCTCTTCCTGTTGTGATTGTGCCAGTTAATCACGGTGAGAAGCCAGAGAAGTTCTCATGAATTGATTTTAAAAGATGGCAACAAAAAATGTTGTTCTATCATACTACTCTCAACCTGGCTCGTTTTCTCCGTGAGAATGCTTCTACTTTGAAAGAGGATAAAACTGACAGGCAAGTGGTTGTTGCAGTTGATGCCTGGAAACATGCTGATTTCCTTTGCCAGAACTGCATCTTGAACGGACTTGACAACATATTATACAACGTCTACAGTCCTATCAAGACAGCAAATGAACTTTGGGAGTCTTTGGAGAAAAACTACAAAACAAAAGACGCTGGTTCAAAGAAATTTGTGGTTGGCAAATTCCTGGACTTTGTGATGGTTGATTCTAAAATTGTAATTAGCCAAGTTCAAGATCTCCAACTCATTTTACATGACATTTACGCAGAAGGCATATCTCTTAGTGAATCCTTTCAAGTTGCAGCCTTAATTGAGAAATTATCACAAGACTGGAAGAAATTTAAGAACTACCTCAAACACAAGTGCAAAGAAATGTCTTTAGAGGAATTAATTGTGCGTTTGAGGATTGAGGAGGACAACCGCAATTTAGAGAAGCGGGTTTATAAGCATCCAATGGAGTCAAAGGCAAATTCATGCTCCAAAAGCCAAGAAACGGAAGTTTTCTGGAGAAAGCTCCTCACAAGGCTCTAATGGAAGTGAAACTAAAAAGTACAAGTTTAATGGAAAGTGTTATATTTGTGACAAAGAGGGACATCGGGCCAAAAATTGCCGTAGCAAACGCAAAGGTAGATAAAGATCAAGCAAGAAGCCTACTCAAGCCAATATGACCAAAGTGGACAAAATTTCCAATAGGGTTGATGACATAAATCTTTATGCAGTTGTTTCCAAGCCAAACCTTGTCGGAAATCTTAAAGAATGGTGGGTGGACACTGGTGCTACTCACCATATTTGTGTCGATAAAAAGTTGTTCACATCTTATTCTGTAGTGGATAATGGTGAACAACTTTTATGGGCAACTCCTGAACTTCCAAAGTTGAAGGACAATGAAAGATTATTCTGAAGATGACATCTAAAAAGGAATTCACTCTCAATAATGTGTTGCATGTACCGAACATCCTCAAGAACCTTGTTTCCGGATCTTTGTTGAGTAAAAATGGGTTTAGGCTAGTTTTTGAAAGTGACAAGTTTGTATTTACCAAAAACGGGATGTATGTAGGAAAATGTTACATGTCTGATGGCCTTTTCAAAATGAATATAATAACTATTGTACCATTTGTTATTAATAAAAATACATCTTCTTCTTACTTGCTTGAGTCTTCAAATTTATGGCATGGTAAACTTGGACATGTTAATTATGGATCTTTGCGTATTAATTAATATGGAATGTTTATCTAAATTTGACATTGATTCAAATCATAAATGTGAAATTTGTGTTGAGGCAAAATTATCCAAAACTCATTTTCATTCAATTGAAAGAAGTACGGAACCACTTGAATTAATTCATAGTAACATTTGTGATTTTAAATCAATTCAAACTAGAGGTGAGAAAAAATATTTTATCACTTTTATAGATGACTATACTAGATATAGTTTTGTTTATTTAATTCGAACCAAATATGAAGCTTTGGAAACTTTCATTCAATGTAAGAATGAAGTTGAAAATTAACTTAGTAAGAAAATTAAAAAACTTAGAAGTGATAGAGGTGGTGGATATGAATCACCTTTTGGTGAATTTTGTAAAAAACATAGAATAATTCATCAAACCATCGCTCCTAACTCACCTCAGTAAAATAGAATTGCTGAAAGGAAAAATATGAATTTAAAAGAAATGATGAATGTCATGTTAATCAGTTCCGGATTACCTCAGAACTTGTGGGGGGAAGCAATATTTTATGCTAATTATATACTTAATAAAGTACCCTGAAAGAAAGTGAATTAAACACCTTATAAAATGTGACATGGGAGAGTACCATCTTACAAATACTTAAAAGTGTGGGGGTGTTTGGCTAAAGTGGCTATTCCTAGTCCTAAATGGACTAAGATAGGTCCTAAAATTATTGATTGTATTTTCATTGGTTATGCCAAAAATAGTAGTGCATATCGATTTTTAATTCATAAATCAGAACATTCTTAAATGCATGTAAATACTATTATTGAATCTCGGAATGCATTATTCTTTGAACATGTATTTTCAAACAAGACTGGATAAGAGACTAGTACTAACAAAAAATCTCATGATACTATTACTAGTCAAGATCAATAACATGATCAATAACAAGAGCAAGAGCAAGAGATAGATTAAAATGAGGAAGAGGAACCTAAGTGTAGTAAATGTGCTAGAACCTCAAAATCTTTTGGTCCAGATTTTCTAACATTTTTGTTAGAAAATAAGTCTTTAACTTTTAAAGAAGTTATGTCTAGTCCTGAGGCTCATTTGTGGAAAGAAGCTGTAAACAGTGAAGTTGAATCCATCCTACAAAATCACACTTGGGAATTGGTGGATTTGTTACTAGGTTGTAAACCTCTTGGGTAAAAGTAGATTTTCAAAAGAAAAATGAAAATAGATGGATCAATTGACAAATACAAGACAAGACTAGTGGTCAAAGGTTTTAGACAAAAAGAAGGTCTTGATTACTTTGACACATACTCACCGGTTACTAAAATAACATCCATTAGAATGCTAATTGCTATTGCATGATTGTACAATCTAGAAATTTATCAAATAGATATGAAAATGACTTTTTTAAATGGTGAGTTAGATGAAGAAATGTACATTGAACAACCAGAAGGATTTTCTGTTCTAAGAAAAGAAAAGAAAGTGTATAAATTGGTTAAATCATTATATGGTTTAAAACAAGTGCCAAAGCAAATTTGACAAGGTAATGATGTCAAATGGATTTAAAATTAATGAATGTGACAAATGTGTTTATATTAAAAGCACAGACAAAGATTATGTTATTATATGTCTTTATGTGGATGATATGCTCATCATAGGTAGTAATAATGATATGATTAAAACTACTAAGAAAATGTTGAATAAACATTTTGACATGAAAGACATGGGGATTGCTGATGTAATTCTTAGTATAAAAATTATCAAAACATCAGAAAGTTATGCTTTGTCACAATCTCATTACATTGAGAAAATACTTGACAAATTCAGTAAAGATGATGATCATCTTGCTAGAACATCTGTGGATGTCAATTTGTTTCTTTCTAAGAATGTACAGGAAAGTATTTCTCAATTAGAGTATGCCCAAATTATTGGAAGCTTAATGTACTTGATGAACTGCACTCGCCCAGATATAGCTTATGTAGTAAGTAAATTAAGTAGATATTCGAGTAATCCAGGAGTAGAACAGTGGAAAACAATTATAAGGGTTCTAAGATATCTCCGATATACTCGTAACTTTGGGCTGAATTATACTAGATATCCAGCAGTACTTAAATGATACTGTGATGCAAACTGGATATCGAATACTAAAGATCAAAATCCACCAGTGGGTATGTATTTACTCTTGGTGGGGCAGCTATATCAAGGGAATCTTCCAAACAAACTTGCATTGCTAGGTCTACTATGGAATCAGAATTCATAGTAGATCTAGCAAGAGAGTTAGTTGAAAATTCATCGAGGGGAATAGGACTTAAGCTTATTAAATAAGAGTTACCACAAAGGAAACCCAACCTAGTTGATTGGAAATCCCAAGATCTAGGTTCAAAGGGACAACCGAGTTGTGTATGACTCAGAAGGATCATTGGGGAGTCAAACTCCTACCCATTTCTATAATGAAAATAGTGACGTCTGCAGTGTTTTAGGTTAAGTAATATTTTTAATGATTCTTATATCTACGTATACCTAGTGGAGTATGGTAGGATACTCTTCATAAGAATCACATATATGAGTGTGAATTGGGTCAGTTCTATGAGATTTGTGAAAGGCTACAATTCTCTAGAGCACTCATGAAACACCAAGTTGTTCAGGGCCAAAATGAACACAATAATGAGAACTAAACTGTGTCTGGAGATATACTGTGTGAGTTCTATTGTCTTGGTTTACATAAATGGCTGAACAGTTCAAGACAACATATTCACTGGTTAGCTAGTAAATCCAATAGTGTCTCATAAGGGAAGGTTCAAAGCCAAAAGCTACCCATCCTCTGCAGAATATTTTCAATTTCTGTATTCTCTGTAATTAGATCATGTTGTTGCATTTTCTCTCCGTTAAATTCCATTCATGTGGGGGATTGTTGGAAAATCGGTTTTTATAGGCTTATTTTGGGCCAACTTTGAGCCCAAATTTGAGTGGGTCCCAAACGTTTTTTGGGGTGGGTCCAAAGTGGTGACGTGTTCCTTGCCGCATGATAAGTCACACGGTGAAGACGGTTCGTCAAAACCATTTATGAGTGAATGGGAACTTGACATCATTTTTCGAGTTCGTGGAATAGACATTTAAAGAATTAAATGTGAGTTTCCTTGTAAGGCTTGTCCCATATTTGAAACTTAAGAGAACTTATGTGTGTATATAAGTTCTAGGTGACAACACTTGAGTTGGGCCTCTAGGGGCACCCCAAGTTTGTAGAAGGGAGAAGTTATGGACAAAGTGAACCTTAGCTCAAACCACCATGCGCGCCATCCTGTCAGCCGGTCCATCCGGCCAAGTCAAAAGTGCAGTATGGGTTATGGGCCGGGTCGGTTCTAATATTAATTTTTTGAACAAAATTTATTTGAATTTTTTTTCAAAAATTCTTAATGAAATTAAATTCCAATTTTGTGCGAAAATTGAATTTAATTTTCTGTCCAAATTTTATCTCCTTCAGTCCGATATTCATAACAGATTCAAACTATTTTACAGTTATAAAAACTACCAAAAATTGCCTAGCAGTTACAGATTTAAACCAACAGCAGTTATCTGTTTGAATCTGCCTCCAGATCTGTTTGAATTCAAACTGCATCTGTTCAATTCAAAATTGCACCTGTTCAGGTTAGTTTCATACCTATTCGGGCAGATTATTGGCCTATAAATATAGGTCATTTCTAGTAGTCTTGGGATCCAAAAATAGTCTGAAAAAATTCATTTTGTTGCCTTCTTTTTGCTCTCTTGCATCAATTATTTTTCATATTATTTTAGGAAAAAATTCAGAGAGTTTAGAACATAGGTTTTGTTTGTCGAACAAATTGTTTGGAGTGCTACTACAATTTGTGAAGATCATTGTATCCTGGGAGATAGATGCCATTTGTCCGTAAGCACCGTAGCTGGGTGAATCTGTCTTAAGGACAGAGTGTCACACACTCGACTTGATCTTTTAATTATTTATTCGGTTCAGTAAAATAAATTCGATACGTAATTTATTTTATTTGTTTGTATGTTTCAATTTATTTATTTTACACAGAAGATTATTCCAACAATTAAAAGGTCTAATTAACTATCCAAACCTTCGAGGCCAGCAATACAGTATATCAACATTTTCATGTTATGAAAAATTATTTGGTGGCCTAGGATACCATCGAGCAATATCTCTCATCAATTATCAAATATTATATTTCTTTTAAGTTTTTTATGATTCATCAAATTATAAGTTTTACTCTTTTTATCAATTATAATATTATTGAGCTCAAAAATTATTTCTTGATCCAAAGATATCACATGATTATGTCCTTGACCTATAACAAATTCCTATACATTTTTATATTTCTTAATTATTTAATATAAAATCATAAATTTTACACCTTCAACCAATCATACCACACTTGCGTTGCCAAGAACACGCAGTTCCGTCCTTAGTACCACCAGGTAACTTGGCGTCATGTTATTGTCTTCTGTGAAAAAAAAAAAGGCAATAATTTAAGTATTTTAGGGAATTAATGCTTGGTTTGCATCGTACACAAATCAAAATTACCATATATCACTGCAGGAAATTTGAGTTTTAGCGGCGTTTTAAAAACATTGCTAAAAGCCTGAAAAACGCCATAAAAAGTTAAAGCGATGTTTAAAATTTTCGCCGCTAATACGGCCGCTGCAATAGCTTTGCGACGTTTGAAAAACATCGCTAAAAATATAAGATAGCGTTTTCTAAAATGCTGCTAAATCTTTGACATCCGCTTCCATTTCCGTCACAAATTAACGTGTGACGTCATGATGATGTCATTTAGTGGCGTTTTTGAAAAAACGCCACCTTTTTTTTTTTCTTCCTCCCCTTATTCTGAAATATAGCATAAGCCAAAAATTTAACTAAAGAAGGTGGCTTAAAAAATTGAACTACGAACAAAAATGACTCAAATTCACATATCACCATGCATCAAGCTAATCAGAATTTTTATACATCCAATATATTGTAATCAACCCATCATAAAACATTATACAAAGTTAGGGAAAAGTACATAAAAGTATTCAACTCATCTATGAACCAACTTAATTGCACATTTCATGAGATTTTTACTACACAAAATATATGTACTCTTCAATCCACACAAAATATACTCTTCAATCCACGTGTTTATTGGCGTCAAACTTCTCGTAGAGCTCAGATGCCTGAAACAATCAACCATCATTGACTAAATTAGACATGGAATATATCCAAAAAAACACTGTTAGGGCTAATGAAATTAGAGAGAAACAATGAACTAGAAGAAAATGACAAGAAAGAACAAAGATATCGAAACTAAATATATGAATGAGCTTCTCTTTGTGTGTGTTCATCCCAACAAGAACAGTTGAATCAAAATTGACATCATCAACCGCAGCTTCAATTGCTGGCTTTGCTGATCGTCCAATAACAGAATTGAAGGTGTACAAAGCTCCAATATTTACTACATTCGGCTTTCAGGAAGAAACACTAGCATTTCTAGTCCTAGCCATGACTTTCATGGGCACCCACAGACAAAATAACACCACCATCATTGTTCTCCTAATGAATAGACCAATCTCCATTTCTATGCAAGCCATCAATTCCCTAAATTGATTATTCAGCAATTTCAGATTAGCATTGTTTCATCAAAGTTTTAAAAAATCAGACACCTGTTAACAGATGCACCAAGCAAGTGAAGCTTACAATACAAAGCTTGAAGATATAGGATCAAGATTACCAAACAAAGTGGGTCCCAAAACTCTCAAAACCCACGTTCTCAACAAAAAAAAAAAAAAAATGTGATATCAAAATAAAATATATTGTGTGAGCTCAATTGTAGCCTTCTGACTGAATGTCCAAACAGTATGGTCAACTGCATTGCTGGGAGCTGATGTTAGGTCCTCAGAGAGAGAGAGAGAGAGAGAGAGAGAGAGAGAGTGATGTCAAGTTAATTGTTTTTAAGTGAATTCACTACAAATCACCAAAAGGAGGAGCCCATGTACATGTACTAGTTAAAAAGACAAAAGGTGTACCATCCTAGAAAGAGCTAACATCCCAAGTTATCAACAATATCCCTAATGTTGTGGATCAATTACACAGTTGTCTTCCACTCCATCCAAGTGTTCATCCCTCTTTGTAGAGGGAAGAGCACCAATCAACTGTCTCCTTCTTGCAACAAGGTTTAAAAAGAACATCAACGAACATATGGCAGAAACAGAAAAAAAAAAAAATTAGAATTTCATGGTTTTAGAAGATAGAAATAGAAAGAAAAAAAAATATTGCAAAAGTAATGTAGAACACTTTACCTCATAGCCATAAAATACAAGCTAAATTTCATTTCTGGAAAATCCAACCTCTTAAGTAACCTGTAATGTGCAACGAAGAAATTCATATCAAAATTCAATTTCATAGATTGTAGATTTACTCCTAACTTCCTTTTTTATGAGCAATAAGAAACTATTATAAAAGAAAAGGGATACAAGGCAACTAAAAGAATTCCTTGGCGCCGTCCAAATTTTTAAATATACTTCTCTAAGGTTCTTGTGATTGATAACGAACTTAGAAGTGCCTTTGCAGGATGCTTGTGCAACCTTACCTTAGGGGTTAATTCATGCCTGCCTTGAGTGAAAACCTTGCAGCCAAATAGGTCTTCAAATATGAAACTGCCTCAATGGCCTTTATCAAAGCCCAAAATCAGCTACCTGCTTTAACCAAGTATAATATGCACCCAATTGTATAAGAACCCAAGCAATTATACATGACAACTAACTATAGCTTCATCTTCTTTTCTTTTTCCATTTTTTTTTTAATAACATTCATATACTCTAAAAAGGCCAGGAAAAAAGGAATGAATCTATGTCAAAGATTATGGCTTACCCCATCATGAAGGTATTCCAATGCCCTTGCTACATCTATAGCTATTTGAATCCTCAAATCCCAACTCAATGGTTCAAGCTTTTCACCTGAACATCCAAATACTAGATATAAAAAAAATATACAAAAAGAATATATGACAGAAAACTGAAAATGCACACAGATTCTATCTTCTCTCAGTGGGTTGTTACATTGCTAGTTTGATTTTAGTATATCATATGGCTAAACATGCTATGTTCTTTCAGATCACATATATAACTCTACTGATGATTAATTAACTCATTTCCAATGACTAGTCAGTCATTCAAGAAGCAAAGTTTTTGAACTGGATTTAAACTCAAACTAGAAAGTATGTCAATTCACAGATACATTGGGAAAATAAACAGAAAACTGGGAGAAAGAGCATAGCAATGGTATAAAAACTCTTGCAAAAAAAAAAGGTAAACTAATACAGGGGAACAGGAGAGCCTACAGACATCACCAACCATGAACTACCATTTTTCAGATACACTAACATGAAAAACTAATACAAATTTATAACTTTGTTTTAGAGGCCAGTTCCTTCAACCTAAAAAATGCAAATAAACATAATCACACAAGACATGATGAACTTGTTCAAGGGAAGTCAAAGCACATCCAACGCTGTTGCAGATGAAGTTGTAAATGATTCCAAAAGCTAGCAATGCAATAGGTTGAATAAAACCACAATAACATGCCCAACCGCCACATTCCTTTATACTAGTACAAAGTATTCTTCATTATTATGGTACGCCTTTTTCCTGTAGTGACAACCTAACTAAAATGCATGTAAAACACCCACAACTATATGAATCCCAGAGAAATATAAGACACAAACCCAACAAGATCATCCAAATGAAAACATCCATATGGGCCCTACTAATGGACCATTGTCTCACCATTGGTATCACATTATAGAATAGTATGATCATCACAAATTATATAAACTTGTTTTTTCTTTTTTTTAAACTAAAGAATGAAAAAATTACAGAGTTAATCAGCAGATTTGACAATGAGAAAGTAGAGAATGAAAAATGCACCTGAGATAAGAGCAAGAGAGATCAGCTAGAATAGATCGATTTTGGATTTTGGACCTGCGATTTGATGAAGAAGAAATCGATTTTGATGAAGAACAGAAACACAGACACTAGCAATCTCAACAAGTTAAAAACCAAAATAATTTTTTTTTAAAAAAAAAAAACCACAAACACAAACACTCTAAATAACAAAATCAAAGATGATAATCCAATATTGTTTAGTTTTTGTGTGTATGTGGAAATGAAGTTAGTGCATATAAATGTGTATATATATAGGTAAGTAGATAACATAGATAGATTCAAATAGAGAAGTAGGTGAAGGTGAATTGAGATGAATTAGACGAAGAGAGAGAGAGAGAAGCGAACCAGAGATGAGAACATGAGATATGCAGTGCTTGTAGTAATAGACAAAGAGATTGGAGTCTGGACCAACTGGTGCCCGTCCTCACTCGATTAGCCTCGAGATCGATGAAGAACAGAGATCGTTGCGATTGATGAAGAACAGCTAGAGGAAACTGCTGCGGTTGAGTTCTGTGTGTCCGAGCTTCAAATCGAGAGTTGTTGAGCTTCGATCAACATTGATAAAGAACATACAATGCAAAATCTGGAATCGATCGAGTGAGCAAGAGAGTGAGTCTGTGTGTTTGAGCTTCAAATCGAGGGTTTTGGAAGAGAAAGAGTGTGTTTGAGCTTCAAATCGGGGTTGTGGAGGAGGTAGAGAAGGTGAGAGACGAAGTCCAGGATGGTGTTAATAAATTGACCCAACACGACATCGTTTAACGGAGATCAAAGACAACGTTTTTAAAATGCTGTGTTTAATGAATCTATAATGGCATTTCCATGAACGCCACAAAACAAACGTTGCAATATGTCCTTTTTTTAGTAGTGTATTGAAATATTAAAAAAAAACAAACAAACAACACCTATAAGTGACAACACTTCCTTCTCCAATGTACCAAAAATAAATAAATAAATAAATAATAATAATAATAAAGTGACAACACTCCACCCTCAAAATCAATGTCACAGAATAAGTTTAAATGCATGAGACACGGATATTTCCATAAGGAAGTTATGTTTATTAGGGGTGAACAGTGAATATATCGATCCGTTCAAATTGATTAAATCAAATTGATTCGTCACATTTTAGATGAATGCGTAATGACGAACAAACAGTTGCGAATTGATTTTTTCCAATCTGCCTAATTTTGGACGAGTGACGGATTTGAGATTCCTTTAGCCGCAACCTAATCACCAAACTGCGAACACCCCTCCTAATTTGTAAAAATTTGTGTTTTTAATTTGTTTAGATATTCTATTTGTATTTTCAATTGAAAAAGAGTTTAAATATTTTGTTGAAAAATAGTTTTTAACTTGAATATATTTTTTGAATTAAAAAAATAAATGTATTATTTATCTATATTTTTTAGTTTTTAAATCTAACTCCAAATATAATAAATAAATAAAATGATATAAGCTGGTTGGTTTTTATTTTCAAAAACAGATATAGATGTAACAATACAAAGGCATACAATCTCTACTACTGCTCTGTTCATAGTTTTAGTGGTTTGAATTGTTTTTATAATTTAAGAACCACAGATTGTAATACTTTATGTGGATGAGACATGCTGTGATTGTAATATGTGGATGAGGCATGCAATGATTGTAATATTTTTTTTAAGTCCTTGATTGTAATACTTTTTATTTTTATTTTTAAGGAGATTGTTGTTGACCATTATCTCCATTTGAACCACCATATAACTACAATCTTGGTATCTAGCATGGTGGTTACAACATGTGTCAGTTATCCATCACACTTGGAGTCCAAATACCTATAATCCAATGGTCAGAAAAATGTGAACAATTGAACCTCCTGCAAATTAGTTAATCAACACATGCAGGAGCTTATTCAGCATATTTTGAGATATTTGGGCATAAAGACTTAGTTATGAGACACATGATAATCATCTAAAGCAGAAGGCTATCTATATCATCCAACAACTAGAATTTGAAAGCCTTAACAACTCCTAAAATAAAGGCTTCTCTTTAACCAAGCATAGGACACTTGTCATCCATCCAAGATCCCTACCCACTATCCAACATCTCATATTTTCAAGAGGATCTGGTCAGCCCTATCTTTAAGGAACAAACCAACCATTTGCATGGAAGGAGGAGGCTGTCCAGCAAACAACTTTCAAGATTTTATGGAGATTTCAAGGAGGTTGTTGATGATTTCCAAGAGGTTGTTTGTGATTTTCAAGGGGCTTTAGCTATGGGTGTGAACGGGCAGTTTGGATCGGGTTTGCTATTGGCCAGTCAACTAAACCAAATCTCTCGGGCTAGAAAACTTCATATCCATTCTTGACCACTTATTTCTTCAAAATCGACCAAAACAAATCTTCGGTTTGCTGGTCGATGTTGGTCGGGTGTAGTGAAGAACACATCAGTACGAGTGGATGATGATTTCACCAAAAAAAAATTGCACACATACAGATTTAATATAGGTCAAAATAGTTACAAATCTAAGAGATCTTATCAAAATATTTACAGATCAAAAAGAAATCAACCCCAATAGTTATAGATCTTAAAAAAAAAAAACCAAAATAATTACAAATCTAAGAGAGTACCAAAATAATTCTCTTCCCTCTACATAACAATTACAAATCTAATGCTCTACTTTCCATTTGTGTTCGTTGATGATGAAGAGTGTCCGACGGTGATGAGATCGACAAAAATATCGATGACACCATGACGTTAGTTAATGGAGATAATCAAAAGAGGAGAGATTGATGAGGGGAGACAACCATTGTAAGAGACTAGTGATAGAAAGAGAAGTCTATAAAGTGGGAAAAAAAAACAATAAAAGAGATAAGCAAAAAAAACCAGAAGAGAGAGAGAGAGAGAGAGGAAAAATCTCAAAAGCATTAAATGAATATTGGGAGATGAGGAAGAGACATAGATGAAAAGTCTCAAATGCATTGAATGAATGAAAGAGTGACTATGTGTCGGTAGATGAAGGATAAGGATCACCAACTATGCTAACAAGGTCATGCCGATTGGAAAGGTAGACAGATGATTTATTTATATAAAATTCAGTCGGGTCAGGTTTCTCGATTTTGTAGACATTGTACCCGTTACCCGAATTGAAATGTAAACGGGTTGAGATTTCAAAACCGCAACAAACCCAAATCACCTTCGAAACCGTCTGTATGACTCGCGACTTGGTCTGTTTGATCAGTTTGATCGGGTTAATCAGATTTTTGCACACCCCCCCTAGCTTTAGCATCTATATATACAAGAGTTGAAAATAAAGGAAACTCCAATCAATCCAACATTCAACACAACATAGTACATAACCTAGTGCTATCTATCCTTAGTTCAACCCTAGTTTAACTTAGGTGGTGTTTGATAAAACTGAAAATTAAAAACTAAAAACTGAAAATTAAGTATTAAAAACTGAATGCTAAATTTTTTAAGTTGAAAAGCTGTTTGATAAAAATTTAAATGCTAAATTAAAAATAAGTTGTTTGATATGTGTAAGATAAAATTTGAAATTTATTATTTTTAAATTATTTATTTTAATTTTTATATTGATGCTAGTGGTGGTAGTGGAGTGGCATAGTGGTAGTGGTGGTGGTGGTGGTGGTAGTAGTAGTGAAAGTGGTGGTAGTGGCGTGGTGGTGGTGGTAGCGATGATAGTAGTAGTAAATTGATGGTGATGTTCATGGTAATAATGACAATGGTGATGAAGGTGATGGTAGTAGTGGTGGTGGTGATGGTGGCAGCGGTGGTGGTGGTGGTGGTGGTGGTGGTGGTGGTGGTGGTAGTGGTAGCAGTGGCATAGTGGTGGTGGCAGTGATAGAGGAAGTGATGGTGGTGGTAATGGTAGTAGTGGTGGTGGCGACGGCATGATGGTGGTGGTGGTGGTGGTGGTAGTGGTAGTGATAGTGATGGCATAATGGTGGTAGTGATAGCAGTAATGATGGTGGTAGTGGTAGTAGTGGCGATGGCGATGGCGATGGCGGTGCATGGTGATAGTGGTGGCGGTGGCTTGGTGGTTGTGGTGGTAATAGTGGTAGTGGTGGTGGTAGTAAGTTTATAATAGTATATATCAATATTTATAAATAAATTCATTCAGAATTAAGTAATTTTATATAATTTAAATTTTTTTTACACTTTAGCCTACATTTAAAGAGACACTTAAATTTTTAAGTGATATCAATTATAGTTATCAAACGAGCTTAATTGATTATCACTTAATCAATTCAGTTTTAAGTGCTGAATTATATTATCAAACACCCTCTTAAGAGTAAACTTGGAAAGCATCTTTGCCATAGATTTTAACTTTTGATCATGACATCTGTATCAAATTAATTGTTTTTGGTTTTCATAGGCATTATTTTGAGACTTAAATTGTGTTTCAATTCCATTTGTAACTCAATTTAATGTATTCAAACTTGTTTTTATACTTTTATTTGTTCAATCCAATGAATTCATGAAAGTACATTTTATGGTGTTCATTTCCCCTTATTTATCTCTTTTTCTAACATTAAAATCTCCATGGAGATTTTAAATCCTCTTAATTGAGGCAAAACAAGAACTAGGAGGTTTTTGATCCCTTTAAGCCTCACACAATCTGCTGATTTAGAAGTCAGATTTTTCCAAATACATTTCCACAACTTAGGCACCGTTGCCTTGACACGTCCGCAAATCATGCAAAATTTCCTAGTTTTAGTCAAAATTTGGGTTTTAGTCCAAAAGTATATTTTTTTATTTTTTGCGTGAACAAAAAATTGATTATTTTAAGTAATTTTCAATTTTTTTAATAAAATAATATAAAAAAATAGAAAGAATAATATAATAACTTCTAAAGATTTTTTAATTTTTTCAATTACTTTCCAAACAAAGTCTAAATATTGGTGCTATTTTTTACTTCTTAAAGGCTAGGTTTGTTTCACAGCAAAATATAATATAATATTTTATTTATTTTTCATTATTTAGTTGGTTAAAAAGCAACTAAAATAATGTAGAAGTAACATATATATATATATATATAACTCATAAAGTTAGGAGTGTAAAAATGGCTCATGGCTTGTGGGCGACTTGAAACTCGTCCGCTGTTCGGGGTGGGCCCGGTTCGTTTAGGCTTGTTTGGGCCCAGGCCCAAGCCTAGCTCAAGACCTTGGGTCAGGGCCTAGGTCATCATTTTGAAGTTCAACCTGACCCGGCCCGTGGGCCCAGTCTATCGGCTCGCTTAAGACCCACTCAAGGCCTGGCCCGAGGCCTAATTTTTTTTAGTGAAAAATAATAAAATTTTGGTAAAAAAAATATAAAAAAAAACAAAAAAAATTGTTCAGGTCTGCCCAAGCCCGCCCCAAGCCCGAGCCTAGGCCCAGGCCCATTAGTCCGGCCCGAGGCCCAACCCACCGACCCACCCAATACCTGAATACCCCTTGGGCTTGAGACTAATTTTCTGGTCCGTAGGCCAACCCAACCTGAATTTTGGTAGGAGCTTGTGAGGCCCGACACGGGTCTGCTCCGGCTCGGGCCCGGGTGAGCCGGGCCAAATTTACATCCCTACATAAAGTGTAAGACAATTTATATTTAAAAATTTCATAAATTATTTTTTTTTCTCGTCATATATAAAACTATGTATACAAATTTCTTATTTTTTATCTTATAAAAATTTAATACAAGAGATGTTAAAATAAAAATTTGCTACAAAAAGTCCCATAACAAAATTTTACTTTTGGCCGAAAAATGTCAGATTAGACGCTACGTTTGGAATTTTTCATCAAACTCCTTCACAGACGCATGCTTTTTTTGGGTGGTTATTTTGTATTTTTTGACTATGGATACGTGGTGCTCCATAAGATTTTAATTAATAGAGAGTGGTAGGGGCTCACAATTTATGTTGGGGATGAAAGAACAACATGGGGCTAAGTAATTGGTAATTGACTTGAAATATGACAATGTGATATTCCAGGATTATTAAATAATTTCCCTCCTTTTCAATATATATATACAAACATATCACTAGATTTGGTCGTCAACCAAAAAAAAAACAAAAACAAACCGTCAATTTGATGTAATTTATCTTCGGGAGCTTTTTTGATAAATCTCCTTTCTAAGGATTTTATTCCATCCCCTTTCTAAGGTTTTGATAAAAAAAAAAAAGCATCATATTGTTTTTGACTATTCCATTAGATCCTATTTGAGGTAAGAAGATCAAAATATCCTCAATCTCTCTTGTCCCTATTAATGTTGATATTTAATGTTGATTGTCATTATGTTTTGGTAGTTTCCATGTATCAGGATGTTGATTGTCATTATATTCACATTAATTTGAAAATAAATTTTTGTCATTGTGTTGTCAATTATATGATTTAAATATTCATAATAAAACATACGAATGTGAATGTTCACATGGATTTTGGAATATAGATAAAGACACCATGATCATTGTGACATGTGTGAAAGTTTGCATTGGGGCAAAAAAAATAGACAATGTTAAGTAAAAATAAATACTTTTCAATGGTAATCTTTATGTTATATCCACATATAAATGTTAATGTTCACAGTGTTATATTAATATGATCACAGTGACGTGTGAAAGTTCATATTGGGCAAAAAAATGGACAATATTAAGTAGGAATGGATACTTTTCAATGGTAATCTTCATATTATATCCACATACAAATGTTAATGTCCACAATGGTAACATCGAGGTTCACATTAACAACCCCTGTTTTGAATATAAGAATGATGTTAATGTTCACATTGTAGCTTACAAAGTACAAAAATATGATAGCATCAACAATACATTAACTACACACCATTATTTTTTTTGGGTAATCAAACATGATGTGAATAATAATGTACATATGATGTGAATGTTCACATCACAACACTAGCTACACACATAGACAATAATATATCAAACCACCATTTCATTATTTTTTGAAAAAAAAAAAAAAGGTTTACATCCTTTGAACACCATCAACACCAATAGCAATCACAATCACAAAAAGAGAAAAATAATATATTATCGCTGCTTAAAATTAAGAATGTTCACATGTTGTGAACGTTCACATTATTACATTAGATAAGAGAGAATTTTCTGGAAATGTGTTGTAAAGGTTCACATCAGATGAAAGAGAAAGTACAAAAACATGATAGTATCAACAATGCATTAACCACACACTACTATTTTTTTTGGATAATCAAACATGATGTGAATAAGAATGTACAGATGATGTGAATGTTCATTTCACAACACTGGCTACACACATAGACAATAATATATCAAACCACTTCATTATTTTTTGAAAAAAAAACAAAAACAAAAAACAAAGGGTTCACATCCTTTGAACACCATCAACACTAATAGAAAGCACAATCACAAAAAGGGGGAAAATAATATAATATCATTGCTTAAAAATAAGAATGTTTACATGTTGTGAACGTTCATATCACTACATTAGATGAGAGAGAATTTTCTTAAAAGGTGTTGTGAACGTTCACATCAGATAAGAGAGAATTCTCAGGGCGTTGAAGCCATTAAAGAATTTTCGGAAAATTGTCCATTTTATAAGATAATCAAATTTTTTTAATAGGTTTGATGAAAAGGGAGCATTTTTGGTTTAGGACTTAGGGACATTAAATATCAACATTAAAGTTTGATGAAAATGGAACTTTTTTGGTTAAGGGTTTAGAACCATTAAATATCAATATCAAATATCAACATTAAATATAAGGATATAAGAGTCTAAGAAAATAGTGTAAATAAAAAAAAAAAAGGACTTAATGGAATAAAAGCATACATACATGAGACTAAGTAAGTTAAAAAATTCCTTCATGAACTTCTTGGGTTACAACACTTCTAAATGGGATTTATTAATAAAAATCCCTTTATATTTTAAATTACTAATCTCATCCATTTGAAAAATAATTAACAAATAGTATAATTTTAAAAATAAATAATTTATTTATTTTTTTAAACAAATAAAATTTAATCAAAAAATAATTGATATTTAATAAATTTAATTTTTCTATATAAACGTATTGCCCAGTCAACTAAACTATTTAAATTGTGAAAATAGACGCACAATAGACCAAATTAAAAGGTCTAATTGGCTATCCAGACCTTCAAGGGCAGTAGTACATCGTATAAACATTCTCATGTCATGAAAAATTATTGAGTGATCTAGGATGCCATCAGGCAATATCTCCCGTCAATTATCAAACATTATCTTCTTTTATTTTCTTATAATTCAACACAAAATCATATATTTTATTCATTCTATCAATAATAATACTATTGGGCACGAAAAATTATTTCTTGGTCCAGAGACACCATGTAATTATGTCTCTAATAATCACAAATCACCATATTTTTTTATATTCATCAATCACTTAATACAAAATTGTAGATTCCACACTTTTTACCAATCATACCATACCTGGGACATCACGTAGTGGTCTCCAAGACCACTGCATACATGTAAAATATTTGATTATTTATTTAATAGAAAATTTGGAACTTGTAATATTTTCCTTTGAGAATTAATATTTGGTTTTTGGTTTGCATCGTACAACAATACCAATGAAGTGACAACACTTCACCCCCAAAATCAATGTGACAAAATAAGTTTGTATGCATGAGACACGGATACTTCCATAAGGAAGTTGGGTTCATATTGGTAGTATCAAATTTTGATACTTCTAAGTGATAAATAAAGCGGATCAGGTCTTAATAAATGAATTTATTATTTAATAGTTTTTGTAAAAATTAATGGTATTTTTTTTATCAATTATTATTAAAAATATCATTAATTGTTAATTTTTAATGATAATTTAAAATTTTTATCACAAAAAATATCACTAATGACAAGTTTTAGCGACAGTTTAAAAGAATCATCACAAAAAAGTTACTAATTTTTAACTTTCAACAACAGTTCAAAAAATTGAAAACAAAAAGTCACTAATTGTAAGTTTTAGCTACAATTTATAAAAACAATAACAAAAAAATTACTACGTTAATTTTTAGACACATACAAAAAAATTGTCAAAAAAATTTATTTTTAGCGACGATTTTATTACACCTTAAGTCTCGTTTGGCAACATTATTTTTTAGTGTAAAAGTCAAAAAGTTACTAAAAAAATTAAAAAGCCAACAACCTATACTAAAAAGTCAAAATTTTCATTTTCTCTATATTTTTTGTACATTTTTTCGTAAAAACTAAAAAAGTTACCTAAACATATTTTTTTTACCTCATATTTTAACAAAAAAGTGAAAAAGTTACTAAAATAGTCTGTTCCCGAACGAGGCCTTATTTTCAACAAGACCTGATGGGAATTAAGCCCAATTATTAGAATCTATTGGTAATTACCTAAATAAAAGTGATTTGAATTTTATTTTTTAAATTTTTAAATTTTTTTATAAAATAATATATACAAAAATAGAGAAAATATTATATAATAACTTTCAGTAATTTTTTAATTTTTTCTGTCACTTTTTCAAACAAAATCTAAACATTGATGCTATATTTTACTTCTTAACGGCCAGGTTAGTTTCACAGTAAAATATAATATTTTATTTATTTTTCATTATTTGGTTGGTTAAAAAGTAAATAAAATAATTTAAAATTAAATATTTTGGGTGAAACACAAATAAATCTTAAAATGTAATTTTATGAGCTGTTTAGTCCTTTTTTTTCTTATTAGCTCATAAGTCTCATCAAGTGGAAATTACATAAAATAGTAGTCATTTACATGTTTAAATTTAATTTTTGAGGGATAAAAATTGATTTCTTTAAATGTTAAAATACACACTTGAACAATCACGGTGCCGTTTGGTAACACTTACGTTTTTAGTTTTCTGTTTATATGTACAAAAATTTAAAAAACTCAAATAAAAACTTGTTTGATAAAATTTTTGATTTATAAATCAGTGGTTTCAGTTTATAAATTTGGCCAAAAAATAAAAACACAAAAAATATGTTTCCGTTTTGAGTTTTGAATTTTTTTTTTTTTTTACCACCCAACACTATCCACCACCAGCCACCATTTTTCACTACCGTCTTCTGCCACCACCACCTGCCACCACTACCCACCTTCCACCTGCCACTACCACCCACCAGCCACCATCTACCTGCCACCCACTCGCCGCCACCACGACCACCTACCCACCTGCTATCCACCCATCACCACCCGCCACTCACCACCTGCCACCCACCACTACCATCCACCGCCCGCCACCACCACCCGCAACCTACTTGCCACCACCACTCACCACTCACTTGCCACCCACCACCATCAGCCACCTGCCACCCGCCTGCCACCACCACCCACTCGCTACCACTTACCACCCGCCACCATTAACCACCCACCTACCACCACCACCACCCGCCACCTACCCGCCACTACCCCCCCCACCACCACCCACTCGCTACCATCCACCACCCGCCACCGTCACCCACTCACCCACCAGCCACCAGCCACCACCGCCACCACCAACCACCACCAGCCACCACCACCCACTCGCTACCACCCACCACCCGCCACCGTTACCCACTCATCCACAATCACCACCCACCACTCACCCGCCATCCGCCACCCACCTGCCACCACTACCCACCACCCGCCACCACCACTACCATCACCCACTCGCTACCACCCACCACTCGCCACGGTCACCCACTACCGCCACTTACCCGCCGCCACCACCCACTACAACCTGCCATCCGCCACCTACCTACCACTACCACCTACCAGCCGCCACCACCACCACCACCACCCACTTGCTACCACCCGCCACCGTCACCCACCCACCCATCCACCACCACCACCCACCCTCCACCACCTACCACTACCAGCTACCCACCACTCATCGTCACCACTTTCCACCATCGTCTTCCGCCGCCACTTGCCACCACTTGCCATTTCTCACTCTTTTTTATATTTTTAAAATTCTTTAAACATCTTGTCAATTACCAAACGCGTTTGTAGTTTATGTTTTTCTAAAAATAAACAAAAAATAAACAAAAATCAGTTTATAAAATTTTTGTAAATATAAACTGAAAACGTAAACGTTAACAAACACACCGGATTTTCCTTCATTCTGGAACAAATCTCACATTTTTTTTAACAAGGACAAATCTCACATTACGAATAAGAACATAACACTCTAATAACGTAACACTCTAATGTAACATACTAAAAAGCTCTCTAGTATACCTTTTCTAAACATAACAGCATAATACTCAAAAAAAACTTCTTAGTGTACTTTTCCCAAGCATAACACTCTAATTAATATAATCTCATACGTAACACTCCAATGTAACACAAAAATACTAAAAAACTCTTTAGTGTATTTTTTTTTTCAAATGTAATACTTACAGTTTCAAATTATATATTTGCCCAAAACTTGCTAAGAAAATTTTGTACTCCTTTTAAAACGGTTTGAAGAATCCCACAACTTTTTTGGAATGTTACTCAACAAAGGAAAACAAAGGTAAAACAACCTAAACACATCTATTGACACTCGAAACGACTCAAAACAAGAATCGAGACAAACAAAAAAAAACAGACACAACACTTGGATGTGTACCACCAGTGGGAGACCTCTCAGTTCACGAGGAGCCTGTTTCTTCGGGTATTGTTTCCCACCTTTTCTTATTTGTGATTCTCACATTACTCTGGCACTCAATCTCTTGTTTTCTGAAAAAGCTCTTTTCTCACTTTTTCTCTCAGTGCACATCTCTCTATTCTTCAATCTCTCTCTCTTTTTTTATTTTATTTTATTTTTTTATTTTATCCCTTCCTTGGATGGTTGATGGATAAACAGGAAGTTGTAGGCTCTTGCCCCTAGCATTCTGCTAGATTCTTCTTCTTCTGTTCACAACAGTGAACTTTCCTACAGAGGGGTTACGTTACAATTAGGTGTGTAGCAAATCTGCAGCTGACATCGGTTGATGACGCCCTTGGCCAGTTCGGATGTGACCAGACCTTTTCGGATAAGGGAGTGGAATATCCTACTCCCTTTCCAATTCGTGCTTTGCACTTGACTTGATACCTCATTGCTCGGAGGATGAGAGAGCTTTCGACCCTTTACTGTTAGCTTCAATTGTGCTCTTTTCTGGCAGGTAGAGTTCCATTTCTAGAAAGTATGTTGACAACGGGGAAAAGACAGAACACCTGACTCAATTGTGTTCCTAGTTCATCATTTTGACCATTTTTTGTTTTGGCTTTCTACTAAAACAATTTTGACTAATATGAGAGTTAAATTAACATACTTGTTCAACTTTTTGATTTGAAATCATGCAAGTCAGGTTATGAGCACTGAAAGTGTTTCTTTTTTTGGGTCCAAGAAAAGGTCCAATTTTGGAAAAATGGAGTAATTTTCGAGAGAATTAGTCAACCTCATTAAAAATTCTCAAAAACTATTTTTACAAATGGCCACTACTCGACCAACACAAAATCCACTCTTAAGATGCACAACCTTAGATCCAAAACAATAGAAAATTGTTCCTTGTCTAAATGGCATTGCACGACAACGGAAAGTTGCCCCTTATCTGAAAGGCACCACAGCGCATTGTAATCAGTCCTTAAGTGACGATCACAATCGAACTCTCAGATACAGAGAAGACAAAGATGATCAGAACCATTACATGGACACAGGTGATTTGAAAGTGTTTATGGCTAGACTTCAGAATAAAGTTGCCTACGTATCCCAAAGATGGGAATCAAGCCTGACGTAGTTCCCAGTTAGGGTGCGCTCGGGTGTTGACACTCTCCTTCTACGCTCTAACTTTTGCCAATGTCACCCTTCTGGGTTTTCAACCTTGCGAGCTCTGTTTTTCTTTTCTTTTTTTTTTCATTTCTTTTCTTCTTTTCTTTTCATTTTTATTCTTGTTCTTTTTCTTTTCTTTTCTTTTTCATTTACTCTAACTTTTGCCTGGGTCGCCCTTCTGGGTTTTCGGCCCAGCAAGTCTCTCAAGGATAGAAAAGTGTAACTTTGTCCATGTTGATCGATTCAAGATCTCGAAGCCATCTGAATCCAGAAGAATGGCTGTTGTTCGCTGATGATGTAGAAGTCCATCCAATGGGGGCTGAATTTGCCCCTAGTGTTGTGGATAGGGACTCAGTTGTCCTTTCAGCAATAAATTTTCTTCTTCCAGCTGCTGGAATTTGGCTTTCTTGCCAGTCTTCATTAGCTTGAGAAATGACTCATCTTTCACTCTTCGAGCACATCTGAAATTTTTTGCCCTTAGTTCAAGGGCTGCTTCTGATCTAGCTTCGCAAGCTTCTTTTGATAACATCTAATCTTCTTGATCTGACTTTCTTGCCCCTAGTTCGAGGGCTGCTTCAAATCTGGCCTGGTGGGCCTCCTTTGATGTCATATGACCTTATGGCTTCTAGTTCATGGGCTGCTTCAAATCTGGCCATACAAGCCTTGTATTGTGATTGACCGTTGAAAATTTTGAATCCAAGTGTAGACACCCCATTTTTGACCACCCTTAAGACTTGGATGCCGTTACTGATAGTTTACTTGGTGGTGAAAGTTGTGCAGTGCAAGGGTTCGATTTCTTCGACAATGAGAGGGTCAAATCCCAACTTCATACCCCTTTTTGGACCAAAACTATCTTGATCAAAAGATTTTGAGACCTTGAAACCCTCTCTTTCAAAATATTTTTGAAATAAAGTTCCTACAATGCTCCGACGCTCGCATTTTGTTAAATGTTGCGTTTTTCGGCAAACCGAGCGAGGACAAAGTGAAAATGAATGAAAGAGAGATGAAATCTTTGAAAAATATTTCAAAACACCTTTTTTAGGGGTTTGGAGTTGAAGAAAAGAGGAGAGAAGAGAAGAAACCCAGTTGGGGAAGGAGTTGGGCATGAACCGTTAAGAGAGAGACGAGAAGTCCTCGCCAAATCAGGCCTATCCTTTTGAATAATTGCATTTCAGCTATGAGGCCACCACCATTGGAAAGCTTACTTCTGGGGCTTCAATTTTCATTCAAGAATCTCCTCGAGCCGAGTCCGGATGGGAGAGATATGGTTGTTGGAAGTTGGGCATCAATCCGGTTGGACCGAAACTGAGCAGTCTTCACTAAAAGGGGGATATCTCTTAGAACACATGGAATTTTGAGGTGAGGCTGCCAAATTTGGAAAGAAGACTTCCGGGGCTACAGTTTAGGCACAAGAATGACCTGAAAAGGCATCCAGATAAAGGATTTAGGCTTTCTTCAAAATAGGGACTAAGGCTGATTTTTTATGCTAGCCTCTATGGAAGTGTGCCGGCCATTAATGGCCAATTCCTGCCCCATGCCGGCCAAAATTGACCCCTGCCGGCCATCAATGAGCCACTACCTGCCATCATTGATGGCCGGCAGCCCCCCTCTCTCAGCAGGATTCACGGTAGATCTTTTGAGCCAGCTGGAATCTTTTAATTTCCCCTCCATACACGTGTATGGAGGGATGAAGCACTTGCCAAGCTTGTTTAAGAAGCTTTGAATTGATTTTCCTCTATATAAGGAGAGGCCCTCTCTCCTTAGTAGAGGTTCAACACTTTGACAAGAGATATAGCTCTCTCTCTCTCTCTATATTTCTTACTCTCTCTCTATATTGTTGTTGTTTTAGTCCCTTTTCCTTGCACTTTTGCACTACACCTCCTAGCACAACACCTCCACCATCCATCCAAGCACCTTGGAACTGATTTGCAGAGGTTAAAGAGCCCCCATCTTGGTCCAGAAGTTGCTGAAAGCCTGCTCTTCAAGGGTAAGTCTTCATTTCCCATTTTCTTGTATTATTTTGCTCCATGGATTAGCCTTATTTGCAAGCTTTTCTGGACTTTGTCATAAACTGAAAAGTACCTTATTTTGAGCTCCTCTTAAATATTGTATAAGGATACTTTTCTTTTTGAGGTCTTATACCTCCTTGTATGCTCTATCCCTCTTTTTAAGGCTTATTTTGCATGATATATTAGCCTTATTTGTGAGCCTTTTTCGACCTTGACCTAAACTGAAAAAAGTCTTTTTTTGACCTCCTCTTTAAGTTTTGATTAAAGTCTCTTTGCTTTTTGGGGTCATCTTCCCCTATTCATGCTTCATCTCTTTATGATTAGGGCCGTGCATTAGAGCACTTGCATTGGCCATGGTTTGGCCTCCTAGACACTGAAATCCAGTGGATTTTCAGTGGCTTAAATGCATTTTTGAGGGCCAAAATTAGAGGGGGGTGACCCCCTCTCTCCTTGTCTTGTTCGGTGGTCTTTTGGGCCTTCCAAAGGGACCCTATTTTTCATACATTAAAGTCATGTTTCAGGTCTCATTTTGTGAGTTTTGAGGTCTGCCTTGGCCCTATCCAAGGCCCTTTTGGCCATATTTTATGTCTATAATGCATGTGTGGAACAATCCCATTCAAGGCCTTTCAAAGGGGCCTTTCTTTGCATGTTTCCTAGACTCATTTCAGGGCCAATTTGGTGAGTTTTAGGGCTATCATATTTGATTTTCAGAGTTGGTTTTTCCATGCTAAGTGTCTATCTTGTATGTGCTTAACAACCCCTTGTATGGCCCTCCAAAGAAGCCCCTCATTTTTGCATGCATTGGTTGCATTTTAGTGATTATTTGGGCATATTTTGATATGTCTTATTCACTGTTTTTGGCTGGTTTGATGAGTTCTCATATGCTTCATATACATACCATGTAAACCATGCTTGCTAGCCAAAGTTGCATGCTATTTTAGTCCATCTTGTTAGCATCTTTTGGTCATGCTTTAAACTAGAAATGTGCATGTTTTGGGACCGCCTTGGCTCTATCTTTAGACTTCATAATCAAATAATGTTTTCTTTGCATACTTGTGGTTCAATGCATTTGCCTAGTTTTGAGTTTCGAGGCCTATTTCATGAATCGGGTGACATGTTTTCATGATTCGGGACCATTGAGCATCTTATTTTAGAGCTGGAAATTTCATGTTTGTATGCCATCTTGCATCCTTTTCCATGCTTTGGTAGAGTGGCATTTGATCCCTTAGGATCGATCCCTTGCATCGTGCATGTTTGAATGTGTTTCGGTTGTCTCATTTCCATCACTTGGCTACTGATTTGGACCTAGTTGAGAGCTGTCCATCTTTGGTGTAAGCCCATCTTACCATGTTGTCACATGCTTGTTCCATTTGGTATGTTGTTGCATACTTGTTTAACTCCACATGCCTTGCATGTTCACACGTTCATGTTGCATTTTGTCATGATTGTCCAAGGTTGTCACCTCACATCATGCTTATATGCTTGTTGCATGCTTGAGTTAGTTGCATGTTTGCACACTTAGGTCATATTGCATGTTTGCCATGCTTATGTATTGCATTGCTTGGATTAAGTGTTAGTCCGAGCGCGAGGAACGAGGGACGTTTCATACTTCGAGTGATGGAACGTGTCTCAATTCTCAGTCGCCGAAGCTCTTGATGATCCATGATAGAGTTCTAGGCATTACTTGCTTTATTTGTGCATTCATTTTCATATTGATTTGCACAAGTTGGATCTTTGGCCATCATGCATCGGGATGCGTGATTGATGGTCGTGGATTCGACTAGGCCTTTCCCTTGATGTTTCGAGGTGATTTGGAGTGCCATGGTGCGTAAATGTCCTTGGGAGACTCTCCATTTTCTCTATTTTGTGCTTTGTTGCAGCTTGGTGTCACAGCACACCAGTGGCCGGCAGTGTACCACTGATGGCCGGCAGTGCCCTGTTTTTGGCCGGCAGTGCTCCTTTCATGGCCGGCAGGCCACTGGTGAATCCCCCAGCAGTGTTTTGGTAAGTTCCAGCAACAAGCACTGGAAGACACCCTGCAAACAGAGCCTCCAAAGAGCAACCGGAAGGCCTTCCAAAGTGAGGAAACCGAAGCGAGCATGCATACCTTCCTCTTTTCCAAATAGAGCTGGAATAGCACCGTTTATTGTTTTCCCTACTTGCTTGTTGACATTCATTAATTAGTTAATTGATTCGTTAATTAATTAAGTTGTGTAATAATTAGTTGTAGCTAGTTATTCATTTGGTTTTGTAATAATTAATTAGCTCGTTAGTTAGTTAATTAGGCGGCTTGTATTATTTATTCGGACCCTCCAAGAGAGGGCAATGTTGTAATAAGTGCGCGTGTGTGTGAAGTATGTCTTCCAACCCCACGTCTTTCTCCCTTTTATTTACCAGCTTATGATGGTTAGATTAGGGCATGTTTCAATTAGCATACTTATGCTTGCATGTTTGCATCATTCATCTGTCTTGCATGCACCGAGCTCAGCGCATCATATTAACTGCATTGTATTTCAATTCCAAATTGAATACGTGTTAGCTGTAGCATCATCATATGCCATCTTAGAAATAGCCGAGCCTATTTTAGTTGCATTTTTGCATGTGTTGCATTAGGCATTTCTGTATAGTTAGGATCATGCATTGATTTCTAACATAGCTTCTGTTTTGGCTTGGAGTACTCGGTAAGTACTTATGCTTTAGCATCCTTGCATGTGTGTGAGTGACTGTCATGATAGCATGCTTACCATGAGGCTACGTGCTTATGTGATATACCTGCCTGAATGCCTGTGGGTGAAGGTTAGGTTATTTGGATTGGAACAATTCATCGACTGCGAGTTTTAAGCCCACTTGAGAGTGGAAAATCATCATGTTTTCTAAGCCCACCTGAGGGTGGCAAATCCACATTTTAGCCTACTTGCGGGTAGCACCATCAAACCATTTTCTAAACAAACATGAAATGTGTTGTTCCAATTCAAGCGATCCAGTCTATACTTGTATGCCGTGTGCATCACATAGTAATTTTAGGCTAATAACCGGAATAAGAGCACATAATATTTTTAAAACTCGATATCATAGTTAGTAGAGGCCGATCTTTGATCCGGCGAGCAGGGGTGCTCACGAAGTGACCTTTCCCAATCGTACCCAAGCTCCCGAGCCAAGGCAACTTTAGTGATGATGGACACGTGGCCTTAGGCAACGAGTCAAGGTTTCTTAAATTCTCCCAAAATAAAATATTTAGGTGGCGACTCTGTATCTGGCAAAGCAGTCCATGTTTGGCACTTCTTTCAAAAAAATCTGTTTTCAAAAATGATTTACTGGATTTGGACTCTTTGATGATTCATCGGTCTTGCATTGCACTCTGCGAGATTAGATACAGGACCGTGACATTGAGTCCTAAACTGTAGTGAGCCCCAATTGAACAAAACGGGATTTCCCTCCCGGGACGTTTGGGGACGTCTACACCAAGGTTCAAGGTTTTGAAAGCAAAGGGGTCGAGTCTCGAGGCTGAGAATGATCCTATGCTGCAAAATCTCAAGAGTGATTCCACACAGGTCTTTGCAAGACTACGGAAAACATTTTTTTGAAATCTTTTAAGAAAGCGACTAGTCGCTTGCGTCGAAGACAATGTAGAACCAATCTGAATCAAGCCAGGATCCTTCTCAGTACTCACATTAACAAACATGATCTTATTCATTAAGGGCTTAGCATGCCTCTCTTTCTTTCAATTGATCAAATTTTTGCAAATCCAGAGGAATTCCTTTCTCTTTGTTTTCATCACATTATTTAAAAAGTTTTGAAAAACTTAGGCCAATGTAACAATTTCAGGGCACAAAAAAATAGATGAAAAGCACTGTCGCTTCATTCAAACTTGCTGGCACAACTGGCTTAAGGAAGAAACAAACACAAAAGCGTGAAAATCACTACTGTTTCATTCAGATCTTTTGGCTTAATGGTAAAAACAGACTTAAAAGAAAGGTTGTAAATGACAAACACAAAACAAGCAAGTGATGCCTGAGGTAACACCCCCGAAATCACCCGACTCTAACACAACAGGACTGACTTGATACAACAAGACAAACCCAACTGACTCAGTACAAAAAGACTAACTCAATATAACACAACAAGACTAACCCAATACCCAAGTTAGAAAGTAAAATTAACAGCATTTGTACATTGCTCAAAACAGTGCGTGCCATCCACCACATCTGAAGTAAATCGAGCACCATCAACAGGTGGTTCATCCCCCGATCACATAGTCATATTATCCCCCAAGTTCATTGGTCTAGTGCCAATAGACTTTGCAGGACCTGGCACGACGATGACCTTGTTATCAATCAGATCTTGTATTTCGTAGCGAAGACGAAAATAACTGTTAGTGCCATGACCGGTTTGTTAATGGAAGGCACAGTACTTGGCCAGATCATGCTTAACTAGAAGGGGATCTGGGAGAGGCCGAGGCTCAAGGGGTTTGAGATGGCCTTGCTCTATAAAGATTTGGAGAACTTTGGAAAAAACCATGTAGAGGGGACTGAAGAACCTGTGGCCTCAGGGTTGATGGCTTGAGGTTTGCGTAGTTGTGTTGGATGTACCAGCAAAAGCGTTGGCAGGTGCTGAATGGATTTGATGATCTCTGACAGATGTAGGATTGAAGTTGAGAGGGGTGTTTCTGGTATGACATCCCTTTCCTTTGTTTGTCCCTTGATTCAGGATGTGCGCATCGTAAGTAGCAAAAGTGTCATCCACAGTTTTTGCAATAACTATGAGCACTTGCTGTTTGTTCAGTCTTTCGGCTTTCAAAGCTTCAACAGCCCACATAAGGTATTTATGGAGACCAATGCCTGCCCCTACCTTGTTCTTTCCATTTGCCTCCTCTTTGCCAAAGGATTAGGTCGCTATATCAGAGCGGAGCCTAGTTATTGTCGACATGTCATTGCCCAGACCTGGGATGGCTCTAGGCTGGCCCTTTTCAATTGCAGCTTGCCCCAAGATTAGAGAACCTTTTGGCATAAAATTTCTGCCATGCGATATGGTCGATGACGGAGCCAAAATTCCAAAGGCTAAATCTGCCACAGTTCTTTGCAAATCTTCAATCATTCTCATCAGCTCAGAAGTAGTTGGTTCACGGGTTTGAGATGATTGGGGCTCGGGTGCATCTATCATGCATAAGTCCATACTTTCTGGGATAAACACCTCAGGCTTAGGTAGATGGACTAGGGTGTTGTATACGCTGGGGTCGTAAGAGACGGCCAGTGTATGGATTGGATTGAAATGTGGATGAGGTACTTGGTCATTGGAGTCTAGAGGTGGAGCTATCGTCCGGTTGTCGATGAGATTTTGGACCTTATGACGAAGGCGGTAGCAACGATCGGTGCCATGACCATGCTATTGATGGTACACACAATACTTGGAGGGGTTATGCCTGACAAGGAGTGGGTCAGACAGAGGTTGAGGATCAAGGGGTTTGAGATACCCTCTTTTCATCAGGAGTTTTAGTGCGCTGGTTAGGCTCATATAGAGGGGGGGTGAAAGTTCAACCCTAAGCTCGGGTTGGGCCGGCTGTTTGTAGGCTTGGTTTGGCAAAAGGGTCAGCTGTGGCGACTGTATTGATTTTAGTGGATTTGGGAATAGTGCTGCTACCAGCATTGGTAATCCCTACAAAAAACCTCCTCGTTGGTTCACTTGTTCTAGGAATAATCCCTCTGTTGAACACATTCTCGATTTGAACCCCTAATTCATGCAAACTTTTGAAAGTGGATAGTAGAACGACCATCAACTTTTGAAACATATCATGTTCAAGGTTCTGTACCACTATTCACACTTGATCCTTCTTAGAAGGGCGATCTGTCATCAGTGTTGCCTTTGTTCTCCATCTTGTAACAAATTCCACAAAAGGCTCTGTTGGGTTCTGGTGGGTTGCTTCAAGCTCTTGAGTGGTTCCTTCAAGTTGGGTATTGTAAGAGTACTGATTGACAAAGGCCTCAGCCAACTCTTCCCAGTTCTGCTTCACTGCATCCTCCAACTTGGCGTACCAAGTGGCTGCTATACTTGATAGGATTCTTCCATACAGAGAGAGTTTATGAGGCTTATTTAGACCCATCGGTCTCAGAACGTCCAAGAAAAGCCGGATATGTACCATAGGATCCCCAGACCCGTCGAAACGGTCAATGTATGGCATTTTGAATCTGTTTGGGAGCCGTACGGCAACCTTGGTCTACCCATCCTCAATGTTGGGAATGAAGTCAAGTCCCTGTACCTTTTTGAATTGCTTCACAAGATTAGCAATTTTTACTGAGATCAGGTTGAGCTCATTAATATCACGAGGATAAAGCCTCTCATTAGACTGCACCAAGGGTCTAAAAACTTGGGCTTGAGCCAACCCTTCTCGGGGATCCGAACCATGCAAATCTTCAGCTGGCGGAAGTGGGTCAAAGTTTGGCTGGGGTCCCGAGACTGGATGTGTGGTAGGTGCCCTAGATGGGCGTTGCACTTCGGCATTGGTCTCATTCTGCTTGGCGATTCCCTGGTTTAATATCGCCATCATGGCCACAACTTCTTTCGAACCCTGTGCCATCACGGTCTGCTGAGTTTGAACAAAGGTGACGTGACTAGTGACTGTCGGATCGATTGAACCGGTGAGCCCTGACTGGCTTTTCTATGCCTTGCCTCGGCGAAGGAAACACTGGTTGCCCTTGAACTGAATCTCTAACTTGACAAAGTCTATCAACACAGGTCTAATACACCCGGGGGATATTGGAGCCTTCTGAAGCTATGGTTCTAGGACTACCTTGCAAAAGAAGAAAACAGACAGCATCTCAGCCTGGTTTCACAAGAGCGGATATGATCACAACTGAATGATTGTGCTCTCTACCAAATTCTGCCCAAAACAGATACCAATTTGGCAACTGACATGCACATCCCTGTACAGTTTTACTGTAAAGCACATATCAGTTAATTGAGAGCCAAAACACCTCTATGATGGGGTAGGGTTTCCCTGTCCTATCTTGTCAGGAGCTAGGGTTTCACTACGCACGCAGCGGTTTCAAACAACCTACATTCGAGTAAACAACCTGTCCTAGTTTGGAATGGTCGCTATGACTTCCGATATGCAACTAGGTCGATTGGTCAACAAGGTGCCTCGGTAAAGCCAAGGTTTGTGTTCCCATCATGGCGTAACTCAGAATCGTCAAATTTTATGGCACGCTTTTCCAAGCAAGCCTTCAGCAAACTATTCAGGAATAGCAGACGGCAAACATTGTGACTTAAGCGCATCAATGCAAATGCAATGCAAAAGAAACACATAAATGTAAACAAAATAACATATCACGAGTTCGAGTCAAGTTCTTTAAATCCCCAGCGGAGTCACCAGAAACTGTAGACCGCCCGAACTTGCTCAGCGCGCTAGGGCACGAATTGTAGTTCATAGCTCCTACAATTTGGACTCCTATCACGGTTCTAAATCTAATCTCACAAAGTGCAATGTAAGACTGATAAATCACCAAAGAGTCCAAATCCGGTAAATGGTTTTGAAAAATTGATTTTAATCAAAAAGCGCCAAACATGGACTGCTTTGCCAGATTTTAGAGTCGCCACCTAAATATTTTATTTTGGAGAAATTTAGGAAATCCTGACTTATGCTAAAGGCCATGTGTCCGTCATCACCAAAGTTGCCTCGGCTCGGGAACTTGGGTACGAGAGGGGAAGGTCCCAAATGAGCATTCTCGCCGCCTCGATCAAAGGATCGGCCTCTACTGAACATGATATGTTGTTTTGAAAACACATGTGTTCTTATTTGATTATTAGCTAAATTATTATGTGATGCGCACAACACACAAGTATAGACTAAATTGCCCGATTTGGAACAAAACATCTCATGTTTGTTTTTCGTAAATGGTTTGAAAGTGCTACTCGCAAGTAGGCTAAGACGCGGATTTGCCACCCTCAAGTAGGCTTAGAAAACAACATGATTTTGCCACTCCGCAAAGTGGGCTTAAAACGCACATTTTGATGAATTGTTCCAATTCAAGCAATAAAACTTTCATCTACAAGCATTCGTGCAGTTAATCAATTAAGCAATTAGCCTCATGGCAAGCATGCTATCATGGCCGTCACTTACAAACAAGTAAGGATGCTAAAGCACAAACACTTACAGTGTACTCTGAGTCAAAAAAGAAGCTAATTAGAAATCATGCATGATCCTAACTATGTTAGGATGCCTAATGCAACACATACAAAATGCAACTAAGTAGGCTCGACTACCTAATCATGACATATGAATACGACATTTGATACATGTATTCAAATAGGTATTGAAATACGATGCAGTTTGAATGATGCTCCGAGCCTGGTGCATGCAAGACAAATGAATGATGCACGCATGCAAAGCATAAGTATGTTAATTGAAACATGCCCTAATCTAACCACTGAAAGCAGGTAAATAAAAGGGAGAAATAAATGGGATTGGAAGATATGCACACACACACACACACCCTTATTACAACATTTGCCCTCTCGACGAAGGGTCCGAATAATATGAAAGCTAACTAGCTACGCTAATTAAGCTAATTATTACAAACCAAAACTAATTAACTATTCTTAGTTAACTAATTATTACAAAACAAATCGATTAATTAATCACATTAACTAATTAAGTACAAAAATTGACAAATTAGTTAACTAAGTAAAGCAGTTAAAAGAGGTTCTTGGGGCAAGGGGTGCATGCATGCTCGCTCGGAAATCCATTGCTACGCCTAGAATTGCCTCTGTTTGCATTTGATTTGATCTCTAAAAAGTGTACAAACTTCCAGATTGCTTCTGCTCCAACATGGGGACCTCCTGGTGGGCTGTCGACCAGAAAAAGGGGCTGTAGACCACTTGTAGGCCAGAAAAACTGGTTATAGACTAGAAAAGGTGGTCAGTCGACCACCTTTACTAGTCTGCCGACCAGAAAATCTGCCAAACTCCAAATTTGCTGCAACAGAGAACAACAAGGGGCATAGCAGTGTATTTGCAAGATATGTGTGCACAACCACCTTCCCTATCATTTCTCAAGCTCAAGGGAGTGCGGTACTCGACTCTCGGGCCACCAACTAAGCATCGCAATGCACGATGGCCGAGAAGCCAAGTTTGCACAAGTCAATGTCAATGAATGCACAAATAACACATAAAAGCCTATGCCTCTATCATGCATGATCAAGAGGGTTGGCGACCAAGAAACGCAACATGTTTCATCACTTTGAGTATGAAACGTGCCACATTCCTTGTGTTCAGATTAACGTCCAATCCAAACACAATGCAACACACGCAACCTGTCTATCTATCAATGTTAATGTGGCACTCATGAGGTTTCATCATATAAGTAATGCATGCATGGCAGGCTAAAGCATCAAAGCAAGTAAAGAGCATCATACAAGAGGCATGCAATACAATGCTCAATGGACTTAAACCAACCCTAAACAGACCTCATGCATGCCAAAACAGTGGCCAAAGTGAGCTGAAATGATAGCATGAAAGGCAAGACAATGATGTGTATGCATTGGCTCATCAACAAGGCATGAAGCACAACTCTTAAACATAATGAAGAAGTGACAAATGTGAGAGTGTAGCTGCACTATGTGCACTGAAATCATGTGTGAAATGATGCCAAATCATCCAAACAACACAAGTATAGCATCCTAAGGACCTTGAATCACTAGGCTAGTCAAAGCCATTGCACTATAACCATGCATAACAAATCTCATATGACCCAAACCACTCAAAACAGAGTTGAGGCATGCTAAATCAAGGCCAAAAACATGCTAAAACATAGGCTCAAAAGGCAAGCAAAGTGTACTCGTTCATTGGCTCACAAACAAGGCATAAGGCATAACCCTCAAGAGCAATCAAAGAGTGATAAACATGGGAGTATAGCAAAGACATAAGCTCTGAAATTACATTCCAAATGATGCCATATCATGCTCATATCACAAATAAAGCATGCTAGGAGGCTCAAAGCTTAAGGCTAGCAAAGGCACTTGCACCATAGCCATATCAAGCAAGCCCCAAAGGGCCAAGATGACTCAAAACAGTCCCAAGGCCGGTCAAAACAATTCCAAAACATACATGGAGTAGAGCCAACACATGTTAGAATGGGAGGCGTAAAGTATGATGCATGCAAGGCCAATAAGGAAGATTACACTACACATACCAAAACCAAGCATAAGATGACTTCACCAACAAAAATCAGAGTTACAACATGCCAAAATAACACCAAAAACATGCTGGAATGGTGGCCCAAAAGCATAGAGAAGCATACATACAAACTAGCTCATAAGTGAAGTATAAGGCACAACTCTCCAAAAGCATTAAAAGAGTGAAACATGTGAGAGTATGTCTACATTACATGCACTGAAATCATGTGAGAGATGAGGCCAGAGCATGCAAACAACTCAAGTAAAGCATGCTAGAGACTTTGAAACTCAAAGCTAGTGAGCAAGATTGCACTATGGCTATACAAAGCAAGGCATGCATGACCAAAACCACTTAATTCAGAGCTTAAGCATGGCAAAACATGAGTGAAAACTTGCTGGAGCAGAGCCAAAACATGCTAAAGTGATAGGCCAAAACACCAAGTGAGCTTGGCTAGCATGCAAGGTTGCACTACAAGTATGTGAAACATGCAAGATGTGACCTTATCGACCAAAATCAAAGCTAAGGCATGCCAAAATACCACCAAAAAGAGGTTGAGACTAAGCCAACACATGCTAGAATAACAAGCTAACTCATTAGGTATGCAAGGCTAGCAAAGAGAATTTACACTACAAGTGTAAGGAGAATGCAACCAATGGCCAAACCAACTAAAAACAGAGCTAAGGCAGGTCCAATAAGTCACAAAAACAAGCATAAACAAAGCCACAAAGAAGTAAAAACACATGCTCATTTGGTTGGCCATCAACACATGCAAACAAGAGAAGAGGAGGGGGGACCATCCCCACCTATTTGGGACCTCAAAACATGGTTTTTGTCACTGAAAAACCTTTGAGCTTTAGTGGTAAAAGGGTCCAAAATTTTGGATTTGAAGGTGGTGAGAAGTTGCACAAAAGGCCTCACAAGCCAATGAACAAAAAGGGAGAACAACCCCCTAGCCAAACAAGGCACAAACCAACACTTTTAGGACTGAAAAATAGAGAAAAAATAGAGGTTTTTGTAGTTCAACACCACCCCAAAAACAGCCCCAAAGTAGTTGAAAACTATGGCAAAACAATAGCGCACAAAGAGCTTGAAAGGTCAAACTTTTACCTCTTGAAGCCTAGCAGCAAGAACAGCTCCAATTCTGAGCTAAAATCACTTTTTGGAGCTCAAACAAAGTCCCAAAGAATCTCAGCCCAATGGTGGTCAAGTTTGGTTAAGGAAGTGTAGACAAAGGATAGTTATATCTCCAAGTATATTTCTTGCATGCACACAAGGGCCAGAAGGAGAGCAAACTAGAGAGAAAAGTTGAAATTTAGCTCTAAAATTTGTAGAGAGAGAGAGATTTTAGTGTGAGAAGCTCCCACAATTTCTCAAAATGTTCTCCTCTTTGAATATATGAGATATGGCTTCATATATAGCAAAAAGCAAGAGCTTGGTCGAAATATCTGATTATAGGACAGCTGGAGGTTGTGGAAGACAGTTGGAGGGAAAATATCTTCAAAAAATCTGAGTTTGGGGCCTTAGTGGTCGGTCAGCCACTTTTTCTGGTCGGTTGGCCACCCCTGGTGGTCAGCTGGCTACTTTTTTGGTCGACAGCCCATTTTTCTGGTCGACAAGCAAAATTATGCTTCCCAGGTCCAACTTCAAATAGGTATATCTCCTTCATCTGGACTCCTTTTTAGGTCATTCTTGTGTCCAAATTGAAGCCCCGGAAGTAAGCTTTCTAATGGTTTTAGCCTTGTATCAAAATTCCAACTGTGAAAAAAGTTATGCCTATTTTGGTGAAGACGCTCATTTTCGATCCTACCCGGATTTACGCCGAACTTCTCCTCAACTAGTTTTCTTCTCTCCTCTCTCATTTTCTTCAACTCCAAATCCATAAACAAGGTGTTTTGAAAGATTTTTCAAATATTTCATCTCTCTTTCATTCATTTCCACTTTGTCCTCGCTCGGTTTACCGAAAAACGCAACATTTAACGAAATGCGAGTCTCGAAATATCGTAGGAACTTTATTTCAAAAATATTTTGAAAGAGAGGGTTTTAAGGTCTAAAAACCATTCAAAATAGCTTTGGTCCAAAATGAGGTGTAAGGTTGGGATTTGACTCTCCTCTTGCCGAAGGAATCGAACCTTTGCACTGCACAACTTTCACCACCAAGTAAACAATTAGTGACGCCCAAGGCTTAAGGGCGGTCAAAAATGGGGTGTCTACACCAGGCCCTGAATCTATAGCATATGTTACGAACAAAAGAAAAAAAAATGGAAGTTGAATAGATAAGAAATGCTCGAAGGGCTTACAGCTTTCCAAGACGACGCTTACTTACAACAAAAGTGGACGTAAGTCCAATACAGTTTAAGCCCTTGGCTTGTACAAAAATAAATATAGCAAATAGACAAAAAAAGCTCTTGCCCAAAGTCCTCTTAAGCTATTGCCTTGGCGAAGGCATATCATCAGCACCTGAAATGTTTTCCCACATAGGGTGAGCCAAAGCCCAGTAGAGATAATCCAGCACAGTATATGAATTTTAACAAAGCTATAAGGTGAATGCATATGTAACGCTCGTGCCAAAATATTTTACGTCTCTTTCCAAAACCATATAATGCCAAATTAATATCATGGTTCATACATCATTTCCTTTATAATAGAAAATAGGGTAGTGAATCACACTTTGGGAATTTCAAAACAATATAACTTTTTTTGGAAATTTCATTTGGAGGAAACGGTAAACCAGAACCCATGTAAATCTAGGCTATACAAGCACTACTATTTCCATTTCACGAAAATTTCATCCGCGGGATCAGCACCCATGTATACGTGCAGTTTTCAGGACTTTCACCCTAGACACAGAGGTCAACTTGATGTAACAACAATTGCTTCCCAGATTCACTTATATTCTCAAAACGGTAACATTTCCAATGTATAAGCGTGAAATAATGCTCAATGCAAATGAATGAGAAAATAGTTTTAATTCTCCTAATCCACATGCAATTTCTACAACAATCATAGTTAACAGATATTTCTAAGTAGATATACAATTCTCAATACAGATAAACTTTCTAAATTTCAAAAGGTGCGTGATAATACATATCCAACTCTACTATCATCATCAATATCTATTCAATTTCACAATTTCAACATCTATCTTATTATTTGTACAAATTAACATTTGTGGCAATTAGTGCAAAATTCATTTCTTTCTAAAATCTACCCCAAGTATCAAAATCAATCATTTCCACCCAACTCAACATTATTTCCAAAATCAAAATCATTTTCAAGAATCTATTTGAAAAACCCCTCTTTTGATTTTTAACCAAAACCCTAGATTTGTTCCAAAAATTCCCAAAATCACAATATTGTTTAGAAATCACAAATAACCAAGTTAAAACTCATAGTAAGTGCAACGAATCCCTACCTCAAGTTTTAGAAGACGGGAGAGAGAGTGTAGGAAGCCCAAAGACACTGAAAACTGACTTTGCTCCGATTAAAATGAAACCCTCGTCGAGCTCTATCTTTTTAACAAAGGCACACGGATGAAAAGATTGACGGATCTATATTTATTCAATGGAAATAGATGAGTTTTAGAGAGAGATATATTAAGGTTTTAAAATGTTTAGAGAGAGAGAGAGAGAGAGATGAAAAAGTGATGTAAAAAGTAACTTTTACGGACTGATAGACGCATAGACCGCTTGAACGCAATAAGTGTTGCTCGAGCGTCTAGACACAAAAGATGTGACCGCTTAAGAAGTAGTTTTACGCATGTAAGGCCAACACTCGAGCAATATAAGGCGATTCGAGCCAAGATCGCTCGAGCGTAAGAAGTTTCGCTTGAGCGAAGAATACCATTTCCCAATAGTTTTGTAGACCTGCAAAAGTACTGAGAGTTCACAAAAACCGCTCGAGCGCAATAAGTAACGCTCGAGCGCAGGAGCAAAATTCTGGGCAACGACAATTTGAAAAACAAGCTACCAACCTGTTCTAAACACGACCAACACAACCCAAAAGCCAAACTCAAAGCGGTATAAGGGGGAAGAAGACAAGAATAATTATATAAGACAATGAAACTCGGATCCAAAACATATAATGGGTCGGGTCTAAACCAGAGATGTTATAACCTTCCCCCCTTAAGGAATTTCATCCCTGAAATTTAAACCAAACATTAAAACCAAGTTTAAACCCATTATAACAATGATAGTAATTCAATTTCATCACCATGACCCATCTACTGGTCATCCATTTTCATTAATAAGATAAACATATGCTCATTACTGAATATACAATTCACATTTCCAAAATATATACAATGTTCCTATTACATTAACGTAGTAAAGTTTCAACACATGTTTAAATATCAACAAATAGGTCCGGATACTTCTCATAAACTTTCGCATCGCGCTCCTAAGTGGCTTTCCCAATCCCGTGGTGTCGCCACAACACTTTTAGCAATAGAATTTTCTTGCCTTGTAAGACTTAGTCTCGAGTATCTAAAACTCTAACAGGTGTCTCCTCATACGAAGTATCCTCGTCTACCTCAAACTCCATCCAATCCAACATGTGTGATGGATCCAACTCATACTTCCAGAGCATACAGATATGAGACACGTCATGAACCCTAGAAAGCTATGGCGACAAGGCCAAACGATAAGCTATCTCCCCAATCCACTCTAGGATCTCAAAAGGCCCAATAAACCTAGGAGACAACTTCCCGCTCTTTCCAAACCTCATCAAACCCCATCTAGGTGATATATTCAATCGATGTGTAATTTCTCTTTAAAGTTTCAATTTGTTTTGGTGAATTTCTAGGCCAGCACCACGACAGTGCATAAACGATGAAGCAACAATATATCATGTCGTTCTGTTAAAAAAAAAAAAAAGTATATCATGTCGTTGTCTTCTTAAACAAAACAAAAACAAGTGTGAAGGTAGCGTTTGGTAACGTTTATGTTTTTGGTTTATATTTATAAAAATTTTATAAACTGGTTTTTGTTTATTTTTAGAAAAACATAAATTATAAACGCGTTGAATTTGAACAAAATGTTTAAAAAATTTTAAAAATATAAACTAAAAAATATTTTTGTGCAGGCCTAAAATATTTATGTTTATTTTTATTATTTATGACAATGGGATCACACACATCATAATTGAAAAAAAAATTAATTAAAAAAATTTAATTGGAAAAAAAATATTTGAAAAAAAATATTTGAAAAAAATTGAAAAAAATTAATTAAAAAATAATTGGAAAAAAAATTTAATTGGGAAAAAAATATTTCAAAAAAAAAGATTAATTGAAAAAAAATTATTTGCGAAAAAATTATTTGAAAAAAATTTAATTGAAAAAATAATTAATTGAAAAAAAAATATTTGAAAAAAAATTAATAAAAAAAGATTAAATGAAAAAAAATTAATTGAAAAAAAAATATCTGAAAAAAATTAATTGAAAAAAAAGATTAATTGAAAGAAAAGTAGAAAATTGAAAGCGTAAACTCATTTTTTGAGTTTACGTTTTTTCCTCAAATTTATAAACTGAGACAACCATTCATATGCTCAAAAAATTATCAAACCAATTTTTATGATAATTTTTAAAATTTTTGTAAATATAAATTAAAAATTAAAAATGAAATGATTATTAAACAGACTCGAAGTATTTTTGTGAATTAATGTTTGGTTTTCATCGTACAATAGATCAATAAAGTGACAACGCTCTGAGATAGATAGACATGAAAATTGGTGGGATAAAAAAAAATAAAAAAATAAAAAAACATGAAAATTGGTGGCATAATCCTTTATTTGCCGGACTGTTAGGCTCAATTTATTAGAGTATATATATATATATATTAAGAATATGTGTCAATTATTTGATATAATTTTACAATTTATTAAACAAAATAATTATTAAAAAATAGGAAAAACGATCTCTCAAATTGAGATATTCAACATGAGAGAAACCCAACTCTTTTTGTATATTTGTTTGGGGTTTCCTTATTTAGTATACTTTTTAAATTTTTTATGAAAATATATACAGAGAAATAAAAAAGTGATATGTCCCAAATAAGCATCGTATTTGATGCAACTTATAAATGTTTCTTATAGTTTTTTTTTTCTTTTAAAAAAAAATTATTTTGGGAATTTGTGTTCAAGTGTTGGGGCAACTTGTATTTATACCTTATAACGCTGAAATAACTTTATATTAAAAAAAAAATGTTTATTTAAAAGTTGAGTAATCAAGGGTATTTTTAATTTCTATTTTTTTAATTAACTTTCAACTATAAAAAGAAAGGGGACAATTACTCCCCCCCCCCCCCCACCCAAAACAAAAAAAAAAAATTTAATTTCTATTTTTTTAATTAACTTTCAACTATAAAAAGAAAGGGGACAATTACTTCCCCCACCCAAAACAAAAAAAGTTTGACCATTGTAACAAAATAAATTTAAATATTTTAGTTTTATTAAATTAAATCTTAATATTTTGATTTGTTTTTAATCTAAATTATTTGTCTATTTTCGTAAATAAAAGTAACTGAAAAAAAAATTTAACTATTAAACTCAATATAAATATATATAAAATGTCTAAATTGCTTTTCTAAATTGCTTTTCTATTAAACCAATGGACACTAGTTATTTACTGTATTGGCTTCCGCCAGTACATGCTGTTTAAGCGTATTCTTTGTTACAGAGGCCTTGGTAATCTCGAATTATTGGCGATTCTGATGCTAAACCCATAGGGCCGGGTTTGGGTCGTGACAGAGTGGTATCAGAGCGATACTTACCACGAGTTATACCGCACACACGTGTCCAAATGAGCTATAGGGTGTCCTAGAAAAGCAAATAGGGCATCTCATGAACTTGAAAAGTGTGTGCTTATGACTGACTGATTATATGATAAAGTGTTAAACTGTTTAATTGTACAACTGCTTATAATGATAACTGTTATAACTGCTTATAGCGAAATGGATAATGCAAATGAACCTGAGTCATCATCCTCTGAGGCCAGAATGGCCAGACTTGAACAAATGATGGGACTGATAATGGAAAGACTAGATCAACAACCGAACCAACAGCCCCCACCTCCTCCTCCTCCGGTGCAACCGGAACAGAATGTACAGAATGTGAATGCTAATGAGGTGGACATTATTGCACTGACCCATAAGTTCAGCAAGATGAAATCGCCGTCCTTTCAGGGAGGCTTAGAACCGTTAAAGGCTGAAGCTTGGGTTCTTGAGACTGAAAAGTTGTTTAAGGTTTTTCCGTGCTCCGAAGCAAACAAAGTACTGTTAGCAACCTTCACCCTTCAGGAAGAAGCCAGAAGGTGGTGGATGTTGACCTGCGATGCAAATACTATTGTGACTTGGACTCAGTTCAAGGAGTCCTTCTTTGAAAAGTATTTTCCCCAGTGCATCAGGGACAGAAAAGTAACTGAGTTCGAACAGCTGAGACAAGGCAAAACGTCTGTTGCCGAGTATGAGAAGCAATTTACCGAACTTGCTAGGTATGCACCACATATGGTGGATACCGATTATAAGAAGGCCAGGAGGTTTGAAGGCGGCCTTAGTGTTGCTATCCAGGACCGAATAAATGTTTTGAGAATGCCAACTTTTGTGAGTGTTCTCGACCGGGCATTGATGGCCGAGACGAATATTGCAGCAGTGAAACAATCTGAAACACCGACGACTGAGTGGCAAGGCAAAAGACAGGGTTTCAAATTTAAGAAAGGCAAGCATAACCCAGCAAACAAGAAACAGAATACGGGGTCGACGACTAGCCCCAGCCAAGGGAGTGGGTTTACTCCACCCTGCTCTGTATGTGGCAATAAGCACAAAGGGGTTTGCTACCAGATTTCTGGACCTTGTTTCAGGTGTGGCAAGGTGGGCCACAGGATTAAAGATCGCCCCCTTGCCACCAAGAGTAAAGTCGCACTAAGCGCAAAGAAGATCACCACAACACCAAAACCGAACCCCAAAGCTACCGGGAAAGAACCTATGAGGCAGGGTCGAGTGTTTGCCCTAGTACCGGGAGATGTACAAAGCACTGAGACTGTTGTGTCAGGTATCCTCTCTATCTGTGCTCAAAATGCATATGTATTGATTGATTCGGGGTCTACACATTCTTATGTATCGCATGCTTTTTCGCGTAAATTGAATAGACCCTTAGAACCCATGAACTATCTGCTAGCTGTATCATCACCTGTTGGGGGATCCATGACATGTGCATATATGTATCCTGCTTGTGAGATTATTGTTGGGGATATGCATTTGTTTATTGATTTACTACCATTGAACATAGATCATTTCGATGTAATATTGGGGATGGATTGGTTACAAAAATATCATGCTACTATCGATTGTGTGACCAAGCAAGTTGTTTTTCGTCCACCGGGTTTGCCTGAATTTGTGTTTAATGGGAGTGGAGTAGTACCTCCTCCATAGCTGATTTCTTCTGTAAAGCTGTCAAACTGATTAGAAAGGGGTGTAAAGGATATCTATGTTCTGTATTGACTGTACCTGCTAATGATAATGTTAAAACTGATGTGGATTGCATTCCTATAGTTAGAGAATTCCCAGATGTATTTCCAGATGATTTGCCAGGGGATTTGATTGACAGGGAAATTGAATTTATTGTGGATGTGATTAGGCCTGCACACGATATCTAAAGCTCCTCTGAATGGCTCCAATCAATCAAGCAATTGAAAGTACAATTGCAGGAACTGTTAGACAAGAAGTTCATCAGACCCAGTACTTCACCGTGGGGTGCACCTGTTTTGTTTGTAAAGAAGAAAGATGGTTCACTGAGACTGTGTATTGATTACATGGAATCGAACAAGGTAATCAGAAGAATAAATATCCATTACCGCGTATTGATGATTTATTTGACTAGTTACAGGGTACACAAGTGTTTTTCAAGATTGATCTTAAATCGGGGTATCACCAACTGAAAGTCAAACCGGAAGACATTGATAAAACTGCTTTCAGAACGAGGTATGGCCATTATGAGTTTTTAGTTATGCCGTTCGGAGTTACGAATGCCCCTGCTGCATTTATGGACCTCATGAACAGAATTTTTAAACCATACCTTGATGATTTTATTGTGGTATTCATTGATGACATCCTGATTTATTCCAAGACTGTAGAAGAACACGAACATCACCTAAGACTTGCCCTGCAAACCTTAAGAGAACAGAAACTGTATGCTAAACTGTCTAAATGTGAATTTTGGCTTGATCATGTGATGTTTTGGGGGCATGTTATTAGCAAAGATGGAATTTCTGTTGATCCGCAGAAAATTGAAGCTGTAGTAAACTGGCCTAGACCAACAAATGTGACTGAAATCCGAAGCTTTTTGGGACTGGCTGGATATTACAGAAGGTTCGTCAAAGACTTCTCCAAAATCGCCTTACCACTGACTCAGTTGACACAGAAAGGGGTATCATTTGACTGGACTGACCCGAGGGAATAAGCATTTCAAGAATTGAAAACTAGACTTGTTACTGCACCGGTTCTAACTCTACCTTCAGGTACGGATGGTTATACTGTATTTAGTGATGCTTCTCATAAGGGTTTGGGATGTGTTTTAATGCAGAATGGGAGAGTTATTGCTTATGCTTCCCGACAGTTGAGACTACATGAAAAGAACTACCCTACCCATGACCTAGAACTTGCCGCCGTGGTTTTTGCATTGAAAATTTGGCGTCATTATTTGTATGGAGCAACATGTGAAGTGTATACTGACCACAAGAGCCTGAAGTACTTTTTCACTCAGAAAGAACTGAATATGAGACAGCGGAGATGGCTAGAACTGATCAAAGATTATGACCTACAGATATTGTACCATCCGGGAAAAGCCAACACCGTTGCCGATGCTTTGAGCCGAAAATCGATTGGAAACTTAGGTTGTTTACTGACTGGACAGAAAGAGTTGCTTCTTGATCTGGAAAAGTCTGAAATTGAAATTGTTTTGAAAGAACAAGGTGGAACCTTAGCTGCTATTTCTGCTCAACCAGCATTGATTGAGAAAATTAAAGAAAAACAACAACTGGATGATTTCTTGAAAAAGATTATTGAAGAAAGAGATTCAAAACCGAGACCGGGGTTCAAATTTAACAACAATGTACTGAAATTTCAAGACAGACTGTGTGTACCAAATGACACTGAATTGAAAAGGAGAGTTCTGCAAGAAGGCCATAATTCGAAGTTTTCGATTCAACAGAATTTCTGGTGGCCAGGAATGAAAAAGGAGATCGCTGATTTTGTATCCAAGTGTCTCCATTGCCAATAAGTTAAAGCGGAACATCAGCGACCCGTAGGATTACTGCAACCCTTACCCATACCAGAGTGGAAATGGGAGCATATCACGATGGATTTCATTGTTGGATTACCTCGCTCCAGGAAAGGTATGGACTCTATTTGGGTTATTGTTGATAGATTGACCAAATCTGCACACTTCCTACCTGTCAAGACAATTTATAATGCAGACAAATTGGCTGTTATCTATATTGACGAGATTGTGAGATTGCATGGAGTGCCTGTGTCTATTGTTTCTGACAGGGATTCGAAGTTTACATCGAGGTTCTGGCAGAGCCTACAGACTGCATTGGGTATTGAATTGAGGCTGAGTAGCGCCTATCATCCTCAGACAGATGGCCAGTCAGAAAGGACCATCCAAACTTTAGAGGATCTACTGAGAATGTGCGTCCTTAATTTTCAGGGAAATTGGGAAAGTCATTCGCCGTTGGCTGAATTCGCCTACAACAACAGCTACCATTCGAGTATTGGAATGGCGCCTTTCGAGGCATTGTATGGCAGAAAGTGTAGATCTCCAATCTGCTGGGCAGAAGTTGGAGATGGGCCGTTGCTTGGGCCCGAGATTGTGTATGAAACAACTGAAAAGGTAAAACCGATACAATGAGACCAAAACCGCATGAGTAGATGTAAGAGTTATCGCGACATTCGAAGACGAGACCGAGAGTATGAAGTGGGTGATCACGTGTTTGTGAAAGTGACACCAATGAAAGGCCAGACTCGTTTTGGAGTCAAGGGCAAGTTAGCGCCGAGGTATGTCGGACCGTATCAGATTATTGAGAAAATCAATCCGGTGGCGTATCAAGTTGCGCTTCCTCCTGAAATGGAGCATATGCATAACGTCTTCCACATTTCGATGTTGAGAGACTATCTTCGAGATCCGTTTCATGTGATTGAGCCTACTCGGATAGTGCTTAGTGATGACTACACTTACGAGGAACGGCCTATACAGATTGTAAACCGACGGATCAAGAAACTGAGAAATAAAGAAATCCCGCTAGTGAAAGTTGATTGGCAGAACCATGGTGGTGTGTATGCCACTTGGGAAAGGGAAGATGACATGGCGAAAAGATATCCTGATTTGTTTCCACTGGATCCTGTTTTCTTCCAGACTGAAGGTAACTCGAGTTTAGAGGACTAAACTCCTTATAAGGAGGGAAGACTGTAACAACCCTCGTACCGATTATCGATAAACTGCTGAATTACGTACTGATTACTGCTAAACCGAACTGATAATAACTGATAATTGAATTAACTTAAGTACTGAATGAACTGATTGAAATCGAAACTGGAATTGGATAAGTTTATTTATTGTATTGTACATTGCATCTGTTTGATTGTATGTGTTTAAACTGTTAATTGAAGGCCTTATCGGCGGCCGAATTAGGAACCGTTTAGTGTTTTGCAATCAGGTGAATATTTGTGATTTAATGATATATTTATTTGGGAATTGATTAGGAATGATTAAATTAGATTTAAACGAGTTAATTGCAATGTTGACCTTATTTACTATTATGCCACACCTAGTGGCCCATTTGTTTATTATTATTGGAGAACCTTATTACACTTAACAAACCTTTCATCAGCCATTTTGTTGCCTCATCACCGAATTATAGAGTGAGAGAGAGAGTAGACTTGAGCTCATCTTGCCATTGTTGTGAATTGCTAGAAGACTTGAAGTAGATTGAAGTGTATTTGCATAATTGAGCTTCTAGGCTTTAATTACAAGACTTAGGTAAGGAAATCATCTTCTTGTTGTTGTCATTGAGCTCCATATTGCATGTTTTATGCATCATTGTAGAGCTAAGCCATATTTTAAGTTCAAGAATGTTGAATTGAAGCATGATTGTTGCATGCATGGTTGAATTGTTGATTGAAGAGTTGAATTCATGATAGAATTGGACATGCATGTTCATGATCATGTTTAAGTCCATGTTTTCATTTTGTTTTCCAACCATTGAGCTCATTAGAGCAAGATTTGAACCTTAATTTTGGTTTAAAGATCATGCATGTCATGTTTTGAAAGTGTTCTTGAAATGGGTTTGAAAATTGGGTTTAATTGAAACACCCTTGGGCCTTGATTTCTTAAATTAAGCTTTATAACTTGTTATTCTATGTGTTTGAAAGAGTTTTCCAGAAAATGGGCGCAAGAGGATCGAATTTGGAGCATCAAAACTTGGTTTGGAGCTTGGAGATCGAATCTGGATTTTCCAGATTTTAGTCGTCCGCTCGAGCGGGGGAAGTGCCGCTCGAGCGGGGAAAACAAGCTCCCAGTATTTTCTTTGACCTGCGTTGCAGTCCGCTCGAGCGGAGGAAATGCGCGCTCGAGCGGATAAATCGCGCATCCAGCATCTTGCACTATGCATCAGCCCGCTCGAGCTGGGAAGTTGACGCTCGAGCGGGGACCTTTGTTTGCTTGTCCGCTCGAGCAGGGAAACCTGCGCTCGAGCGGAGGCCCTGTTTCACTGAAATTCTAAAATTGAATTCTGTGCACATCTTTGCATCCTCATCCCATCCTAGGCATTCTTAGGCCTAGTTTAAGGCATCTTAATGAGGATGTAGACATAGAACCACACCGAGGAATTTAGGGATTTTAATTAACATCCTTCCGACTGTGAACTTAGTGTGTGTTCTATTTGTTAACTGTTTAGGGTTGGCTCTCGAGGACGCGCTCTAGCTGCTATTAGCCCAATCTCTGTGAGTAACAATTGTGTAAAGATATGTTCAAAATGGTTATCTTTTGAATACTGAACTGAATTGTTTATTAAACTGATATTGTTTACCGAATGAATGTATGTCCGGTATTCTGAACTGTATTGTGGCATCCTTAGCATTGACTGTTACTGTTACAGAGCTCTGTCGGTTCCCTTGTGGAACTATACTGTTACTGATTGATGGCCATCATTCCTGTTGGGTCTGTTAAGGCCCGGTCCTTTTGGACCTACTGTTTATAGGCTAATGGATGTATCACATATGACTGATTGATTGAAATACTGAAAGACTGAAATACTGTTTAATGAATTGATTTCATTACTGTAAAGACATTCATTCATAACCTCTTCACGCTGTATGTTATTCACTGGGCTTTAGCTCACTGTTTATGTATATATGTAGGTTCTCAGCAGCCAGACCGGAGCTAGGAGCGTGGGATTGGTCCCCAGTTTTGTCAAGCCAGCCTATGTGCCTCACTGCGAGGTTCCGAGTTGCCATGCTATGACTTGGGGTGTTTTTGTGTCCCCTATCGGTCTCCTTACTGTTTGTAACACTGTATAGACTGTACTGTTATCGAGGGATTAGGTTCCCGTACTGACTGTTGTATATGATTATATAGACTGTATATGGATTGTACTGTTTTGAACTGTATGAATACATAAAAATGTTTTCGGCATACAGATTTTCACAGCTCAATGGACACTAGTTATTTACTGTATTGGCTTCCCAGCCTCGTACTGCTTAATCAGACATCGTTTCAGAGGCCTTCGTAATCTCGGATTCATTGGCGATTCTGATGCTAAACCCATAGAAATTTGGGTTTGGGTCGTGACAGTCAATCTTCTAGACATAGTACATCTAGTGTCCCTACTGAAATCGAAACTGAAGATGAGATCTTTAATACACCTTTATTTCGTAAAAATAGTCAAATCCATATGGGCCCCACTTCCCATAATAAGATAAAAGGTATAGAAAACTCTACTGCATCCCAAATTAGTAAACCTGTATATTCTACTAACACACATTTACCTGAAGATGATAATGAATCCCACGCATCTCCCACTCAAACTGATTTTGAAGTAACACATCCAATTAATCCTCAATTAATGACAATTAAGAAATCTTTTACTCCTGATCTTGATAGACTTCTTATTGATTTCTGATCTCAAGAAAATAGAATCAAAAGACATGCTTATCGTGCTAAATATGATTATGTTCAACAATCTCGAATAACTCGTAAATGGTATGATTTTATATTGAATATAATCTTGAACTTCCTTTCTTTCAATCCTTTGAAAATTATTACAAAAAAATTAATACAATCACAAAACATAAATGGAAAACTTCTCCTAACACCATTGTTAGTTCTAGTCATCCTCCTTTAGTTAATATTATTATTGATCATCAAGGTACAGATGTCCCTGCTTCTCCTTTCAAATTACTTGGTAATGATCCTGAACTCAAGAAAGTCATTGAACAAAATAATTATACTAATCTATATTTAAAAACAATTGGTACACAATTAGATAAAATTGAAACTCATTTCGATTTAACTACTGTTACACCTAAATCTTTAGATCAACCTTTACTTAATCTTCCTAGTAACAGATCCAAAAGAACTAGTTTAGTTACCAATGATAATTCTACTGTCAAAGCTATCGAACAATTACTTACTAAAATAAATTCCTCTGAAAAAGGTTCATCCTCTCAAGAAAAAGGTCTTACTGTTTTAAACCAACAAATTATTGATACTATTTCTGATCAATCTGAAACTGATACTACTGATAATGAGATAAACCAATTAACTCAACAATTTCAACCCTCTATTCTTGCTAAAATTCATTATCCTATCGTGAATCCTCAAACTACCAAAAATTGGTATTCTCAACCTACTCTTCCTGATCTCCAATTTGAAGAAACTAATCTTTCTAATCAATTTTCTGTCTCTGCTTAAAAATTATATGAATGGGATATTGACGGTCTAAGTGAAGATCAAATACTTCAAAAATTAAATCATTTATCTATGGTTACTAATAGTTATCTTAGTAATTACCCTGAATATACTCAAGCTGAAATTGTCTTATTAATAACCTCTAGTTTTACTGGTATGCTAAAATCTTAGTGGGAAAAATATCTTACCGACGATCAACGTGAATCTATATTTTATGCAAATCAAAAAGATGAAAATGATCCACCTATTTTTGATGAAACAATTGGCTATTACAAACCTGATGGTATTAACACTTTAATCTATACCATAGTCTGACATTTCATAGGCACTCCTACTAATATTTATTCTCGTATCCATGATCAACTTAGTAATCTTACATGTCCAACCTTAAGTGATTTTAAATGGTATAAAGATATCTTTACCTCTAGAGTTATGTTAAGAGAAGACTATATTAAATCATTTTGGAAAGAAAAATTTATTAATGGATAACCTAGCTTATTTGCTCACAAAATTAGAGATGTTCTTAGTCAACCTACTGGTGTTATAGAATATGATAACTTAACTTATGGTGATATAATTAGCACTATTCAAAAAGAAGGATTAAAAGTGCGTATTGATCTTAAACTTAGTCAAAAAGCTGCTAAAGATAAATATAAGACTAAATATGAATTAAGAAATTTCTGTGAACAATACAGACTACCTCCTGTAGCACCCTCTCGTAGAAAATCACACAAATACTCCAAAAATAAACATAAATCATCTTACAAAAAAAATAAAAATAATTATTCACCTTCTAAATCAAATGATAAATTCTATACTAAACCAAAAGGGAAACATTCCAGAAAGTCTACTCATCCGAAATCTAAATCTAATAAAGATATTACTTGTTATAACTGTGGTAAAAAAGGTCATTATTCTAATAAATGTAAAGAAAAACAAAGATTAAAGGATAAGGTTAATCAATTTCAAATTAATGATGAATCTAAAAATCAATTATATGAAAATTTTCAATTAAATCAATCAATTAGTGAATCCTCTTCTAATCCTCCTAGTACATCATCTGATGATAATTCCCCTAGTGAAAATTCTGATAATAATATTGCATTAGCATGTAATGATGTTTGTTGTAAACCCGTTAAACAAATCACTGTTCTTACTAAACAAAATCAAGAAGAATCTGCTCTCATTGAATTAACAAGTCGATTAGAAGATCCAGAATTAAAACAAAAATATACTAATAAATTAAAATCTTTATTGACCAATCCTGATAGGAAACCTAAACCTGATAAACCCATAATTAGTTTATCCAAAATTTTAGAGCGATTTAAAAATAAAAATAAAGAAATCACTCTGCAAGATTTACAATATGAAATTAATCAGATTAAACAAACTATTAAAGATTTACAAAACGAAGATAAAAACTTAGAAGATGAAATTATTACACTAAAACTAAATAAAAGTTTAGATAATTTCCAAGATAATCATAATGAATCACCTCATGAATCTGACCATGATTCTGATCCAACTCATCTTGAGAATCTCCTATTTGATAATCGATCACATCATTCCAATCATTCTGAAAATAAACGATTAAATCTTATTAATAAAATTCATATCAAATAATGGTACTCCAAAGTTACATTAATTATTAACAATATTGAATTGGATGTTGTCGCTCTAATTGATACTGGTGCTGATTTAAATTGTATTCAAGAAGGATTACTCCCTACTACATATTATGAAAAATGTCATAAAAAGTTAACTTCTGCTAATGGTAGTAAAATGCATATTGAATATAAATTACCAAAAGTTCATGTTTGCCAAAATAGTGTTTGTTTTAAAACTTTATTTGTTTTAGTCAAAAACATGACTAATAAAGTAATCTTAGGAACTCCATTTATATTTTTATTATATCCATTTACTGCATCTAGTGAAGGAATAACAACTCATGTTTTAGGACAACCTGTTACTTTTAAATTTTTATCTCCTCCTGAAATGTTAGAATTAAATCAATTGAAAGATTGTTATATTTCTCACACTATTAATCGATTAACTCGTCATTTACGATTTCTTAAAGAAGAAATTAATTATAAAAGAATTGATCAATAACTAACTGATCCAATTATTATTACCCAAATTAATGAATTTAAATTAAAATTAGAAACAACTGTTTGTTCAACTTTACCTACTACATTTTGGCATAAGAAAAAGCATGTTGTCACGTTACCATATATTAAGAATTTTAATGAAGCACAAATCCCTACTAAATCATGTCCTATTCAAATGAATCATAAATTACTTGAAATGTGTAAAAAAGAAATTAATGAACTCTTAAAAAATAGAATAATTAGTCCAAGTAAATCACCGTGGTCTTGTCCTGCTTTTTATGTTAATAAAAATGCTGAATTAGAGCGAGGTGTCCCTCGTTTAGTCATCAATTATAAACCATTGAATAAAGTTTTAGAATTAATTCGATATCCTATTCCTAATAAAAAAGATTTGATTAAAAGACTTAGTCAAGCTATTATTTTTAGTAAATTTGATTTAAAAAGTGGATTTTGAAAAATTCAAATTCACCCTAAAAATAGATATAAAACTGCTTTTACTACATCTTTTGGTCACTATAAATGGAATGTAATGTCCTTTGGATTAAAAAATGCTCATAGTGAATTTCAAAATATAATGAATGATATTTTTAACCCATTTAGTCATTTTTCTGTTGTCTACATTGATGACATATTAATTTTCTCAAAATCAATTAGTGAACATTGGAAACATTTAACTGCATTCTTTTATACTATTAAAAGCCATGGTCTCGTCATTTCTACTCCCAAGATTAAATTATTTCAAACTAAAGTTAGATTTTTAGGATACGATATTCACCAAAATATCATTTTACCTATTAGTCGTTCCATTGAGTTTGCGTCTAAATTTCCTGATGAAATTTTAGATAAAACCCAATTACAATGGTTTTTAGGATCCTTAAATTACATTGCTGAGTTCTACAAAGACCTTAGGAAAACTTATCAACCCTTATTTGATAGGTTGAAAGATAACCCTCCTCCTTGGTCTTCTATTTATACTTCTATTGTTCAACAAGTTAAACAATATGTCAACTCTCTTCCTTGTCTTGGTATTCCTACTGACAATTCATTCAAAATTATTCAAACTGATGCTTCTAATATTGGTTATGGTGGCATTCTTCTTCAGAAAGTCACTCCTCAATCATCTGAACAAATTGTTCGTTATCATTCTGGTGTCTGGAATAAAGCACAATTAAATTATAGTACTATTAAAAAAGAAATTTTATTTACTGTTTTGTGTATTACTAAATTTCAAGATGATATTTTGAATCAAAAGTTTTTACTTCGTGTTGATTGCAAATCTGCTAAATATGTTTTAGAAAAAGATGTTCAAAACCTTGCTAGTAAGCAAATTTTTGCTCGTTGGCAATCTATTTTAAGTATTTTCGACTTTAATATTACTTACATCCCTGGTTGTCAAAATTCCATTCCTGATTTTCTTACCCGTGAATTTTTACAGAGGGGATAGGATGGTTACTCCTTTTATTACTTTCCATAAAACCCATATCACCCATTATCGCACTCTTATCCGCCAAACTGCTTACCGCATTGCCAGACTAAAATTAGCCCGAAAAATAACTAAACGTGCTCAGTATATTAATTACCATCAGATTCAAGCTCGTCCCCATTTACTTGCTGATTATTACAACTGTTTGGATTACCATCAACAATATTTAGACCTTCTAAGTGGTTGTTAATCTTCATTGCTAATCTTTATTTCTTTTAAACAGATGTCTCATCCACGGTCTCCTTCTAGAGCCTTGGTCCCTTCCAGTCAGCCTTTTGTTCCTCCCCCTCTGGAGCTAGTAACCCAGTACCATCCAATTGAAATGATAAACCGTTACCAGGTTCTTGGTAACATACCTAAACCTAGCTACACATCTGCTTTGGCTATTGATCCTTTTGCTTCTTCCAGCCAAGCAGTGACACCATATCCTCCTAATCCTGTTAAAATAGCCCGTTCTGATTATGTTAAATCCACCACTACTAATCTCTTCTTCAAAGAACCTAGTCATCCTAAGAGTCAATCTGTTAATAATCTTGCTAAATCCTATTTTCTTCCTAGATGGCATTTTGTTCCAATGCATCCTGAGAAAACAATCACCTATTACAAAGACATCCTATATAACCATCCATCCATTTTGATTAAACCTATTTATGATCGCACCTACACTAGTAAAGTTGTCTACCATTCTCTCTATATCCATTACATTGTTTCCTTAGCTGAATGGGGACCTCCTTCTCAACTTCGAGATTTACCTAACCACTCCCTTCAATATAGTTATTATGACTATATTAATGCTTGGTTCAAAATATTCCTTTACCAAACTGATACATTTAGTCACTCCTGGTTTATTCAATTTGATCAAAAGTTTAAATCTGAATTTCCTACTTAGTTTTTGAGATGGTGGACTCATCATGGCGCCATTTCAGATATCTTTCCATTAACTATCATGGAGCAGGCTAACTATTTTTCAACTGTTTTCTCATATTTCCCACAACAGAAGAAATTTCCTAAACTGCTTATTTTTATATCCAAATACAAAATTTCTTGGATATTTAAATGGCAATATAGCATTTCTGATGATGTTGTTCAAAGGATACATATGGTTAAATGGTGGGATAACTACAAAGTTTCCCGCATTGTTGAAATTGTGCAAGCTGAATTCCTGGTTAACATTCATGCTCCAACTCCTACGATGGTTAAAGATCAGCAGAACCCAACTGCTTCAATCTCTCAAGGAAGCCAACTTCCCACAGTTAATCTTGGAAGCCCAACTACAAGTTCTTCCGAGCCCAAGTCATCCAAGTCAAAGATTAAACCAAAGGATAAAGCATCGTCAGCAAAGCCCAACATTGTTAAGCCCAAATCTGAGGATAAACCCAAGTCAAAGGATAAGCCCAAATCCAAATCAACTAGAGATGAGTTACTCAAAATGGCTCATTTACTAGTTGATCAAGCTGAAGCCCAATCAGATTCGGATAACAGTAATTCAGAAGAAGGTTCAGACAATTCAGACTCTTCTGAAGGTTCAACTACTCAAAACCCTTATGGACCCGAGTTTCAAGATGCTCAGGATCCCTATGCCTAGTCAGCTCTGCATTGGATTCCATATATTTACAATTTGGTTTCAATCAATACTCTTTTGAGAAAAGCTGCCATTTTGTATTTAGATTGATTCCATCTGTTAAATCTCCACCGAAAGTAATGAATAGTAAAAAGTCACTATTCACTTTTACTATTCATCACTCAATCAATCTGATTAAAGTTGCATCATCTTTTGTCAATCAACCGAAAACATCCGACAGCCTGCTTTTGTCCATGTGCTACCAGCTGCTCTCTTATTCAACCAATTTACATGCTGCATAGTTCTTTTCTTTCCTATAAAATGTAATGGTTAATTCATTTGGAGAGGACTAAGAAAAAACAGAGCGAAAAAGAAGTGCTCTTCTGTTTAAACCCTGTTTCTGATTTTCTAGTTATGTATTTTGGAAGCAACTCTTTGCAGTAATTTCCAAAACAATTGTAAGTTATTTTCGATTAAAAGTTATTTTTAAAATGTTTTAATTATATTCTATGTTAATATTCCATCTATTTTATCTTCTTCACTTGTTCTGTATAGCACGTCCTGTATGCTCTTGGAATGTATATAAATAATATATAAATAAATAAAAATAATATTTTTTATGTAAATATTTTTATTTAAATAATATTAAAAAAGAAGTTATCAAGCTGAGCCGAGCCGAGCTCAAGTTTGAGTTTCATTAATGTTAATGAGTCGAGTCGAGCTCGAGCCCAGTTTCTTATCGAGCCGAACTCGATCTCAATAAACGAGCTCGATAAGTAAACAAGCCAAGCTCAAGCTTAGCAAAGCTGGGCTTGGCTCGGTTCGTTTGCAGTCCTAATACAAGGTTATGAAAATAGACATAAGAAATTTGAGTACTCCCTTTGTCTTAAAATAATAATGTTTTTTTTATAATTTATTTAGTACACTTTAAAAATATTAATTTTTCAAAATTATCCTTTAATAGTATATTTTTTGAAAATATTAATTGTCATAAGTATACTTTTTGTGTTGTCAATGAATTTTAAAAAAATGGTAAAATAAGAAATTCATATTATTTTGTTCATTGATTTTTAAAAAGGAACTAATATTTTGAAATAATAAAAAATAAAATAAGGGACTAATATTTTAGGACAGAGAAGTATAAAATTTCATAATCAACTTTTTAGCATTTTCAAGGCTAAAAAATAGCCAGTATAATTTTGTGTGTAAAATTCAACCCATTTTTACTCAATATATATATATATATTTCCCACTACTAACTTAAATGAGCATTGTTATTAAAGGCCAAAAATTAGAGTTAATTTTTAAGTTCAGTAATATGACAATCAATTAAGATATTAAAAGTAACATTTTTTCTCATATATTTTCTAATTATCAACTAATCATATCACTTATATATTATTAAATTTATAAAATGAATCGAAAAAGTCAAGTTATATATAATTTTCTAACTTGAGCTTAAAAACGCCATTTTGGATACATAGATAGCCTTCAAAGCACTCAACAAATCTTTATTTAGATTTTGCTTTACAACCAAAATAAGTACTTCTAAAATGAAAAGCATATATATATATTACAATCATAGAATATAAGAGAAATGCTATGTATTCTAAATTTTTATTAAAAAAATGTTAGAATTTTAATATATGATATAAATTCAAATTTGGTGTTGTGTGAATCACACCTAAAATAAATTTTATTCATACCATTTAAATTCTCAACACTTTTTTGAATAAAAATTTTGAATATGCAGATGTCTTGAAAAAGCCCAAATATGACTTTCTACGCACAAATCTTCTTGGGCTTAAGCTTGAGAGGAAGGCCCATGGCTGGGTAGGGCAAGGGCTCACGAATGATGGGCTCATTTGGGATCATCTCAGCCCATTCATAATTTGTGACCAAGTGATGGACTAGCAAGAGCAATTCAATCCGGGCAAAATCTGCCCCAGGGCAAATCCGATGGCCCGCTCCGAAAGGAATGTAAGCATACGGAGGGATCGATCTAGGGTTCTCAAATCTTGATGGGTCGAACTTTTCTGGCTCTGAGAAAATCTTTTCATCCATGTGTGTAGGAGATGTCACCCACATTATCTGCATAGTTAATTATATTTCAATGAAATCGAGTTGTGTGGTTTGAAATACAACATCAAACTTGTTATCATGTTTTGAAAACACAGTTAAAGAAATATTGCTCAACTTAAAACATATTTGTTTTCCAATAAATCATATTTCAGTAAATGAGAATGGTTTCTCCCTAGTCTAGGTGTGGAGCTCTCAAATTGTGCCAAATTAATTATATCATTTAAAAAAATAAAAACAAAAATAAAAAAATGTTCAAGTTTTGTCTACCTCTTAACCTATTTAACATTAGATTTTTTGCTTTTGTTTTTCTTAGATTCAATATTGAGTTCATGAATAGTAAACAAAAAAGTGCTGACGTGACATATCTAAAAGCTTGAACTAGATTTTACAATCCATATCAAGACATTGAACTCTTTGTAAATAACTTGTTAAATACTACAAGCCAACACTACTACATGTTGCATGTGTATGCTTCTAATAATTTGTGTATATAGAACGAGTGAAGTCTCTGTAAGTATATGATAATTTTTCGCAACTCTTCAAGTCAAGACAAAAAAGTGAGACTATACCTGCCAGCCTTTGGGAATGTGAAAACCACCAAAAGAGATGTCTCTGGAGGTACGTTTGAAGTTGCCAAAAACTGGAGGAGTCATCCTCATGAGCTCTTGGGACACTCTCCATGTATACTTCATCATTTGTACATCACTCCATCCAAGCTTTCCACCATTTTCTTCTCTTGCCTTTAGAGCTTGTTTTTGCTCTATCAAAATCCAAACAAAAACACGTCATCAAATGCCAAATCATTACACCATGTTTGATCAAACAAATTTAACTTGCCATCTGACTTGAAGTATAATCGAATTCTTTCAGAGGGTTTTTTAGTCAACTTCCCTAGTTGTAACATACAACTTTTTGTTTGTATGGGCCTATTGGTGTATATGATTTCAATGATAAGGTGGTTAGATTTATTCTAAAAATGCTAAGAAGATAGAAATTATTAAATACAGAATGAATTATAGACATTTAGTTGATTGTAAAGTCTACATTGTGTGAGATCTACAATTACATGAGTATCTGTTATTCATTTTAGGATAAATTATACAAATAGTCCATATACTTTACACGATGTGTCAATTTGGACCATATAGTTTCAATTTGCTCGATTTTATCCCTTAATTTAACGGATTGTGTCATTTTAGTCTAATAAATAATGGCTATTAAGTTAATTTAACGGAAAATCAAACAATGTGTCAATTTGGTCCCTGTATTTTCCGTAATGTGTCAATTTAGTCTCTGTCAAAATCAAGAAAATTGAAACTACAGGGACCCAATTGACACATCGTATAAAGTACAGGGACCAAATTGACACTTTATTTGACCTTTCGTTAAATTAACATAGCAGCCATTATTTATTGAACTAAAATGACACAATCCGTTAAATTAATGGGCAAAATCGAACAAATTAAAATTATAAAGACCAAATTGACACATCGTATAAAGTACATGGACTATTTACATAATTTACCCTTTATTTTATGTTTAACTTTTGTATTAGTAGTATTATTATTTGCAATAACCTTTTAGCGAAAATGTTTGGATCTTTTCGCAATAACCTTCATGACGGCAAAATTGGTTTCCAAATATTATTTGCAACAATTTTTTTACTTTCGGAGAAAAAAAAATGTTTGGATCCTAATGCTTAATTATAGTATTTTTGAAAAATCACATCGTTCTCCTGTAGGAAAATTTTATTTGTATAGATATACCTTCCAACACCTTGCTTCTAACCTCAGCATCTCTGGCTAGAAGCCTCAGAAACATGCTTAGAACAATGGTAGTGGTGTCATGGCTTGCCATCATGAGAATTACAAAATTGTCAACGATTTCCTCTTCTGGAAGAAGTTCACCATTTTCATCCCTCAGAGCAACAAAGGTTGAGACCATATTGTCATCAGGTCTGACCTTTCCCTCTTCCATTTCTCTTCTCTTTCTGCTGATCAATTGGGAGAACAATTTACATATCCGACGCCTCGCCTGCATCGCGTTTCCAAATGCGGTTCCTGGAAGGTCCAAGGGAATTGCCAATGTTCCTTTGACCGCAAGTATAAAATCCGTGAAAAGCGCGTCTTTCTCCTTCCCTTCTGGCAATCCAAACAGTAGGCTGCAAGTGACTTTGAATGTGATTCTCTTCATTAGTCTCACCCCATGTGTTGAATCCTTCCCATTGAGTTCCTGCAATTAAATTTAGTGCACATGAAGGTATCTAATTGACTATATTGTTCTTTGATGTTTCTTTAGAGTAGTCCTTTTAAAGCCGAGGTTTTAAGATTAACATGGCGAGAACAGATTGGTCAATGGCATTGTCCAACACACCTCAATTGATATCAAGCTGACTAATGGCTTGCATATCATCTTTTTCATTTCTCTAATGGGGAAGTGTAATTTAAATCACGTAAAAGGCTTTTAATAGGCAATATTATTTGTTTCATTTTTCTGTTTTGGATTGTCTACTCTACACAGATCTTTAAAAAAAAAAAATTCGAAGTAGAAAAGAAACTATAAAAAAAAAAAAAAATCTGAAAAATAAGTCAGCTTAGAGATTTTACTTGGAATAGTTGTTGCTTCACTAGTGAGTCCATTTCACCAACAATTCTTTGAAGGCTCTCAGGTTTGAGAAAGGTCATCATTGCACCCCTAATAAGTTTGTGTCTTGATCCTGTGACCTCAAAGATGCTATGCTTTCCAAGTATGCTACTTAAAGATTGTGGTAGGTTGCTAACAAAGCCATTATCACCCCCACTGAACACTAACTTATTACCAGCTTGCCCGGTGATGACAATCGCTTTCGAACTGATCAACGAGGTCTTAAACACCGGTCCATACTTGGTGATGCGATCTGCGATCCATTGGACTGTTGTGTCTTGCTTCTGAGCCTTGAGAAAGCTTAGGGTTTCTCCGACAAATGGAAACCCTAAGGATCCCGGGGGGAGGTTTTTGCCTCGACGAAGAGAGACTTTGAGCTTGAAGTACGCTCCAAGTAGGGCTATAATGGTCACTAGGATAATAGTTTGAAATGGAAGTTTTGAATCAAGAGAGGTAACTTCAAGGTTAGAAGGAACCTCCATTGTCACTTGGTTATGTAGATGAAGATGCATGTTGGGGTTTATATAGAGAGAAAATCTTGGAACGCATAGATAAATCACAAAATAGTCTTAGAATTAGGGATAAGTGCCATTTCGTGTTGGTAGTGTTTGTGTCATATCGTATTAAAATTATTTCAACACTAACTCAATTTATTTATTTTTCGTATTATTGTGCCGTGTCATTTTTTGTTCATCTTCAATTCATGTTGTGTAAACGTATAATATAAAAAAAAATTATCCTCAGTTAAAAATTCCAAGTCTATGGCAAAACTACAAATTTTCTTCACTAATTAAATTTGATGAAACTAATTTCTTCTAAATAAACTTATTTATAAAAATATTTGACCAATTTCATTTTCCTATTTTACATTTTTTTTACTCAGTTGGATTAAGTTATACGGAGTTTAAAAAAATAAAAAATTGTCGTAACATCCTTTAGTGAAAATAGCATCAAAATGTGCAGCTAGGTTCATTAAACAAAGTTACTTATATCAACTTTTGTTATTTAAGTTTACTCTAATTTGACTCATATAATATTCGTATTATTAGGTCGTATCGTGTCCATATGGAAAATTAATAAATCATAACTCACTAACTGTGTACGATTCAAATTGGATAAAACATTCTCCCCCTCATGTACACAAGGATAGGTGTTACGCTGAACCAAGGGGCTTTAGCCTGGTTGGCTAACCATTTGGCTATCAAGTCTCTTAAGGGGGAGATCTTGGCTTAGTCCTGGCTATCAAGCCTCTCTTAACTTCAGGACTCTCAAGATTAGTCTTGGCTTCCTTTAAAATCAGCGAGTTGGGGATACCTGAATTATCAAAAAAAAAAAAAAAAAAAGGGAGAGATCTTGGGTTCCACTCTTAGGAGTAGAATCCCAAATTGTAATCTAATAATTAATCACAAACTTTTGCCAATCCAAACAGAAAAAAGAAAGAGGAGTGCTCCGTTGGATCTAATTTTTTATTTGTTATTTGTTATTTTTTCTTTTGGCTTGATTTTAAGAAGAGAATGTGAGTTTAGGCGATTCAAACAATAATACCAATGGATGCTTATAACAGGTTAACAAGAAGCTACAAATACATGTTTTGTTATAATTAAACTCCAACAGCTATGAGTTTGGATAGCTTACATTAACTGATTTTTCTTTTTATTTTTTTCCAAAATTTAGTTTACAAATATAAACAAATTCATGGTGTAAGTGTCTATGCTTTCGAGTACTGATATTGAATTGTTGATCACTAATTCATTTAAAAGTTCAAACTTGCTATAATACCACATTGAATTGTTAATCATCAATTCATCTAAAAATTTAAACTTGATCTAATATCATATTGAATTGTTAACAACCAACTCATCTAAAAATTAGGGAGATGTAAATTTATTATTTATATTTTATTCTCAACAATTGAGATTCACGTCTTCAAAAAATTATACAATAAATATAATTTAATAATAAATTTTTAACAGGTTAACAAGAAGCTACAAATAAATTTTTGTCATAACTAAACTCCAACAGCTACGAGTTTGGATAGCTTACATTAACTGATTTTTTAAAAAAATTTCCCCAAAATTTAGTTTACAAATATAAACAAATTCATGGCGTAAGTGTCTATGCTTTCGAGTACTGATATTGAATTGTTGATCACTAATTCATTTTAAAGTTTAAACTTGCTATGATGCCATATTGAATTGTTGATCATCAATTCGTCTAAAAGTTTAAACTTGATCTGATATCATATTGAATTGTTGACTACTAACTCATCTAAAAATTTGAGAGGTGTAAATTTATTATTTATATTTTATTATCAGCAATTGAGATTCAGGTCTTCAAAAACTTCTACAACAAATATGATTTAAAAATTTTTTTTTTTTTTTTTTTAAATACAAATGTGATTGAAACAGGTGGTTATAATTATCAGAACAATGTAATTTTTGTTATGAATAATTTACACGAAAATTCAAAAATATTAACAATCGAATTATCAAAATAAGACCTGTAGTAAGCTTATGGATGCAAATTGGATCCTCCAATTCTTTTAGAGGAGCGGACTCGAGCTAAGTTTCATTTTTTTTTTTTTTTTGTAACTAATTTAGGAAATTAGTAACCAAAAACACAATTGATGAGTTTCTTAAATAATACGCTCTTTTAGCGTTTTATTTTTTCGAGAATTGTAATGCATAATGTTTTAATAGTGTATAAATACATAAATATATTTTAATTGTGTTATTAGTTAAATGGTAAAACTTTGGCCTAATAATCTTAGATTATGCGGATCAAATCTCCAGACAACCATTTCATATACTATATCAAAAATTAATGTGTACTATTTTGACATTTTTTAGTTCATATCTAACTAGGACTATGAACTTGTAATATCTACCTGTATACTCACATGTTCTACTATATTATTATTAGAGTGTAGACCTCAAGTTGACTATCTAATTTGAGATAATCGTTTGGATTTAGTCTGCACATTTTTTAGTCTATTTCGGTAATATGAATGGTTTATTTTGTAGGATTATTAAGTAGAATATTCATATAAAATATAATATAATTGGATATTAATAGTTATGTGTTTAAATCACATTTGTATTATAAAAAATGGATGACAATTATTGAAATTATATTTGTCGTTCATTTTTTAAGACAAATATGATTCAAATATACACCTATTTATATCCGATAATCTTAATTTTTTACATTAATATTTTACTCAACGTATCATAAAAAGTAAACAATTCGAATTACTAAAATCAGCCCCAAAATGAACCCACTTAGCCCAACTGCTCTCTTTTAAGCTTTGGTTACCCTCAATAAATTTGTTTTCAAATCTGGCATCACTACAAGAATTAACACTTTTGGCAACAAAAAAATTGGTCGCTAAAAGTCTATTTTTGGTCGGCAAAAGTTATCCGCGACCAATTTTTTTGGTCGCTATTTTGGTCGCCAATTGAGGGTCGGCAAAAGTAATTCGCAACCAAAATTTTGGTTGGTCGGCAAAAGTTGGATTTGTCGACTAAATTTTTGATCGCTAAATATTTAATTACCGCGACTAATTCATTTTGTCGTTAAAACACTTTGGTTGCGAAAAGTGATATTTTCCCGACCAAATATCTTAGTCGCCAATTGACACATTTCGCGACTAAATTTGTAGTTGGTCGGCAAAAGCATACCACTTTCTGCGACCAAGTCATTTTTTGGTCGTCAAAATATAACCTTCTGCGACCAATAATATTTGGTCGCCAAAAATAATGATCATTTGCGACTAATTAATATTTGGTCGCCAAAAGATAACTTTTAGCTTCCAACTTTTACATTGGTCGCAAAAAGTGGTCGCGAAAAATGCAGATTCTTGTAGTGCATGAGGCCTTTTTTTTTAGGTTGGAGGCTAATTTAGCCACAAAAATTGGCTATGTTTGGCATGCCCATTTGTGCTAAAATAGTCATATAGGACAAAATTGACTATTTTAGCTAAATATGACAAAATGTCACATTCAAATCATAATTATTTTATTTTTTCTCTTAAAAAGTCAAAAAAGTTAAAAAACCTATCCCAAACGAGACTTTTTAGCTCTAAGCTAAAAAGGCCAAAAAATCAAAAAACCAACCCACATTTCAAACGAAAATAGGCTAAAAACCAATAAAACAAAATGTCACATTCAAATCATAATTATTTCACTTTTTTTTTTACAAAAGTCAACCCAAATTAACTTTTTAGCTCTAAATTAAAATAGCCAAAAAACTAATTCACTTCCCAAGCAAAGCCTAAGATATGTCATGGTTATTTTTGTATCCCCAAAGTTTTGGCTTCGTTTGATTTGGTTTTGAAATTTATTTTGAAGCATAAGTTTTTTAAAAGAGATTTAAAAATTTTAAACTTATTTGATTATAAGTTTTGAAACTAGTTTTTGGGTGGTATATAGTGAAAGTAATTTTTTGAAATTGTCAAATTAAAAACTTATTTAGTGAGGAGCTTTCAAAACTAGTTTTTAATAAGAATTTTTCTGAGTCTTGTGGGGTCTTTTTTTTTTTTTTTTTTTTTGTGGTCAAAACTTTTTACAATATTATAGTCAATTTTATTTTTATTTTTATTATTAATCGTTATATATTTTTATTTTGCTTACTTCTTTTCTGATTTATATCCACTATACATTTAAAAGTTTCATATTTATTACATTTGTTTTTCCCTTTTTCATATTTTGTTTACTATTTACGTATATTTTTTGGATCGCTCATATATATCAAAAACATAACAAGTTATTTGACCAATATTTAGAAGAAAAAAAATTAAGAAAAATATTTCAAAATCACTTATCTTTCTATTACACATCAATCAATATTTTTTTCTCTCTCCTCTCTTTCTCAATCATTTTTTTTCTCACATCCAACTATTTAACTTAAAAATATATATATCAAATCTCTCAAACTCTAAAACTATTTTCAAAATACACAATCAAACAAAATTTTAAATTTTCTAAACTCTTTCTAGAAAATTATTTTTGAAATAATATCTCAAAACACAAATCAAATTAGGCCAAATTTAAAATTTATTTGGTTATGAATTTTGAAAAAAGTTTGAAAATTTAAGACTTGTTTGGTTATATGTTTTGAAAATTTAAAATTTGTTTAGTTATAAATTTTGAAAAGAGTTTTCAAATAGTTCAGTTGAATACAGGTTTGAAAATCCAAAATCAAATAGGTTTTGAGTTTTGAACTATTAAATTGTGATTTGAAAAGTAAGAGTCTTTATTTATTTATTTATTTATTAATGTCTTCCAAATATCTTGTCTAAATTGTTTTTTGAAAAGTCTAGCGAGTGTTTGGCATAACTTATATAAGTATACTTATTTGAGTCATATCACATTTTTACTTTTTTGTACAACTTTTATTTATTTATTTATAAAAAAGTCAAAAAATAAACTTATTTAGATCATTCAAAATACCCCTAATTCCAAGAAAGCAAATTGTTTATTTTTGAAAAAGTCTAATTCCAAAAAGTATAATATTCTTTCTTGTTTATTTTTTCTAAATCGTTTTCTATAAAACAAAAAAAAATAAAAATAAAAAAGAGCCTAATTCCAAATGTCTTGTCTAAATGGTTTTTTTTTTTTTTTTTTAAGGGTAATGCTAGAGATTCTAAAAAGTTTATCAATTTTTTTACTAAATGTAGTATGGAATTCATATGAAATTCAGATATGAGACATTTTGTAAAACATTTAATAAATCTTTTAAGGTCTATAATATTTTTCTTTTTGAAATAGGTTTTTAGATTTTGGACGGTATGATTTGAAAAGTAAGAGTGTTTATATATTTATTTATTTTTTATGTCTTTCAAATGTTTTGTCTAAATCGTTTTTTTTGAAAAAGTCTAAATAAAGGGTGCTACCATATATATTTTTTTTAATTTTAAAAATTGAAGAGAATCTCGTAACACCTTTTAATTTCTTAACATCTATGGTCTATTTTGGAAAGGTGATTAAAAGTTAATTTTTTTAACTTTTTAAAAAAATATATGTATAAAAAATATAAAAGATAATGTAACCTAAAATAAATTAAAATTTAACTTTTTATTTTTTTAAATCTTCTCAAAAGAGCCACATTTTTAAATGTCGTAGCTCCCTTGAATTTCGAAAACGTAAAACTAAATAAAAAATGTCTTCACAAAAAGCAAGGCTCAAAAGATAACAAACAAGGATAATACTTGTAGCTTAAAATCATTAGTTTCAAACTCAAAACGACGTCATTTTAGATTTTTTATTTATTTATTTATTTATTTTGCCCTTTTCTTGCTTTTGAATACAAAGGGAAGAGAAGAGGCAAGAGAGAAGAGAAGAGAAAGATAGGAGAAGGGGAAAAGATAGAGATGGTGATGGCGGAGGAGGAAGAGAAAAAAGATCGACGGTGATGGCGGTGATCGCCGGTGGATATCGCCGATCTCCACTCTACTTTTTTTCTTTTCTTTTCTTTTTTTTTTTCTTTTTTCCTAATGGATCTGGATCTAAAAATGAAAGGGGAAAAAAAAAATATTTGTTGGCTGATGATGATGTGTTGATAATAATGATGATGATGATGAAGATGTTGTTGATGATGATGATGTGTTGATGAAGATGTTGATTTTTTTTTTTTTTTTTTCTAGTGGATCTAGATCTGAAGATGAAGGGGGGAAAAAAATTTGTTGGCTGGTGATGATGTGTTGATGATGATGATGATGATGCTGATGAAGATGTTGTTGATGATGATGATGTGTTCAGCTGCTCCCTCTTCTCTTTTCTTCTTCTTCTTCTTCTTCTTCTTCTTCTTCTTTAGCTTCAAAACAACGAGAAAGAAAGAAGAAGAAAAAAAAAATTTTCCAAAACGAAGTCGTTTTGGATTCAGGCCAATTTCGAGCTCGGAAAATTCGAGCTACGTAGCAGAACCAAACAAACAAATGGAAAACTTAGATACCGTTTGGTTTGATTTTCAAGATTTGAATAAAAGAAAATTTTAAATTTATAATCAAATAAATTTTTTAAAACTCAATTCAAAAAATTTTTTTTCCACACTCATAATCAAACTATTTTCAAAATTTTATTTTTTAAAAACAAAATCAAAAAAATATTTTTTTATTTTGTTCTTTAAAATTATTTTTTTAATTTTTTTGAAAATATATATTTTTTAAATTTTTTGAAGAAATTTTTTTATTTTTTCAAAAAAAAAATTTGTTATTTTTTTTAAGTATCAGCTAAATTATTTGTTATAATTTAGATAAATATGGACGATACAAAAATTTTTAATATTTAAAAAAATATTTATAAAATTAAATAAAATATTTAAAAATAAATAAAATTATTTGAAAAATAAAAATTATATGTTTAAAATAAAAAAATAAAATTTTTAAATTTGTAAATATTTAAAATATTCAAAAAAATACAGCATACAAATGTTGTAAGAAAGTGTTTAGGATGATCTAAATATGTATACTTTTTAATTTTTTACAAAAAATTATGCCCAAAGAAAAAATAGAGAAGTAATGTGACCCAAAAGAGATAAAAAGATATTTAACAAAAGTGTATTAATATAAGGGATGCCAAATAGTGCCTAAATACAACGCACATTAAAAAATAAAATTATTTACCCTAAATAAATAAAAATAATTTTTTAAAAAATATTTTAAAAAATAAACCTAAAATAATTTCAAAATACAATTCAAAACTAAAATTCTTCTCAAAACTCATTTCAAAACTTATAACCAAATAATTTTTTTTTTTTTCAAATCTCATTTTAAAACTTATTTTTCAAAACATAACTCAAAACTCAAATATCATTTCAAAACTAATTCAACGGGAACCTTAGCAACTTCCCTTAAAACAAAAGAATTTTAAAAAAAAATAACATGTGACGTGTTTTCATCATGAAAGGAAAAAATGGTGTTTATTATGAAAATAAGCGAAGTTTAAGCGATTTAAAAAAAATAGTATTTATTATGAAAAAAAAGTGAACGTGAGGTTAAGCGATTCAAACAAAGCGATTCAAACTAAACTCCAATTGCTAGTAGTTTGGATTGCTGCATCAACTTTATTATTTTTATTTATTTATTTATTTTTTTGAGAGATAAAGGCCTCAATTGGATTTTCACTTCGAAATTTAATTCACAATACAAACAAAATAATTCATCGCGTGAGCATAGTTGTAAATATCGAACGAAACACAACCCCCCCCCCCCAAAAAAAAAAAAAAAAAAAAAAAAAAACCTAAACAAAACTAACTTTGAAAGGACTCAACAAAGTTTGGTGAAAATTTAAAATTAATAGATGGTTGATATGGTAAATTATTTATAAAAAAAAAAAACTAATAATGAAAAAAAATTATGGGATAAAATTAAAAATTCAATTGATATGGTGAATTATCTAAAATTAATAGATGATTATTTCTCATTTCATAAATTGTGTATAGAATACAATTAATTATACATAGATAATTGTTTATGGAAGGATAAACTTTTCAAATTTAAAGTTAACTTATTTGATGAACTATGTCACAATAAAAATTTGGGGTACACATTCTAAGATTTGTTTAAAATATAAATTGCATGTTGTGATTTGAAAATTATAAATATCTTATCGTCAGAATTTTTTATTTAATAGAATTAATTTTAAAAAATTCCTAACTACTTTTCTATACAATAACAAAATTACTAAAATTATTAATTAAAATATATTTATGATATCATTAAAAATTATTAATTGACTTGATATTTTATTAATAAAATGAGTTATTTGTTATAAAATTAGAAACCTTAAGAGATGAAATATAATTTAAAAAATCACAATGGGAGATTTGTATTTTAAATAAATCTCAAAGAGTGTATTTGTAATATATCTAAAAACATAATATAATTTTTTTATCACAAATTTTTTTAAATATAAAGGGAAAATTAGGCGTCAATCCCTCTCACATTTTAGGTAGAAGCTTAAGGACTATAAGAAGAATTGTATTAGAAAGATCCCTCAGTGCTTTGAAAATCCTTTTTGCCAACTTTTTTTTTTTTTTTAGTTCCTTTTTTGCCTTTCATTCATAATAGCTCAAAAAAATTTCAAAATGGCTTATTTTATTTTAGAGAAATTTTAGAATTGCTCAGAAAAATTTCAAAATTTCTTATTTTCTCTCAGATAAATTTTAAAATTTCTTATTTTCTCTTAGAGAAATTTCTAAATTGCATATTTTATCTCAGAGAAATTTCAGAAATTTCATTGACTGAAGATAGCTAACTTAGTGAAATTTTGTCAATTTTTTCCTAGAATTTCAAATTCATCATGAATCTTGTTTGATAGATGTTGACGAGAACATTCTAAAAATATAAATTTTATTGAAAATGAATATTTAAATCAAAATTTATTGAATTTTTAAGTTTTGAAATTTTTTAAAAAGTGAAAGAAATTGAATGAGTGTATGTATTAGTGTATATATTAGGATTATATGAAAGTGTATATATTAGTGTATCAACTAGTATTATGTCATTATTATTAATTTTATTTATTACACAAATTACAAATATTTAAAATTTTTAAAATTATATCACATCATCTATTAATATACTCCCTCCGTCCCAAAATATTAGTCCCTTATTTCATTTTTCATTGTCCCAAAATATTAGTCCCTCTTCTAAAATTAAGTACAAAAATAATATAAATTTCCTATTTTGCCCTTCTTTAAAATTAATAAACAATATAAAAAGTACAATTATGCATTGATATTCTCAAAAAATGTACTATCAAAAGGGTCATTTTGGAAAATCAACTTTTTCAAATGTAATAATTGTACTATCAAAAAAAGTTAAATTCCCCAAAAAGAACCATTATTTTGAGACAGAGGGAGTACTAATTAATACATATAATATTATTCAATAAAAATCTTCAATAAAAAGTCCCATACTTTTTTATTTTTTATTTATTTATTTTTTTTGGGTATATCGACAAAAAGTCCCCTATCAAAATTTTACTTTTGGCCGTAAAATGTCAGATCCGACACTACTTTTGGAAATTTTCATCAGACCCCTTCGTAGATGCATCCTTTTCAATATGTTTATACAAACATATCACTTGGCAGTGTTTTCGAATATTTTCCACAGTTAAATTACATATATGAGAAAATATTACATATTAATTAAAAGATAAAAATTTTTTATAAAGTATTATATAATATTTTTTTTCATAATTTTTAATATTATTTTTTAAAAAGTTGGTAAAAAAATAATTTTTTGACTTTTTAATTTTTTAGATGGTTTTTTTGACAAAAAAAAATTAGCTCTTTTGGTGACTTTTTTGGGAAGAATTTGATAAAAAGTTAAAAAGTTAAATTTTTTACTAAATTTCCAAATCATTCCTAGATCTGGCAGTCGACGGCGAAAAAAAAAAAAATCCTAAATGAGCGTCAATTTGGTGTAATTTATAGGCCATTTATACCTTCTTCTTTTTTATTATTACTATTATTTTTTTTTAATATGGATCAAACTGTTTAGTATAGTTTTTATTTTTTTTACTGAACTTTTTTAATTAAGTTTTTATTTTTTTTACTGAACTTTTTTTAATTATTGAGAAATGAATAGTTTTAATTTCTACTTTCTAATTATTAATTTTTAATTTACAAAATGTTATAAAATCTTTTAACTTACGGATGTCATCCATCTGAAAAACAATTAACGAATAGTATAATTTTAAAAATAAATAATTTATTTATTTTTTTAGACAAATAAAATTTAATCAAGTAGCTATTAATATTTAGGTCAAGTTTGGGAAGTTGCTAAAAAGTCAAAAAGTTACTCTAAAAGTTAAAAAGTTATCACTATTAACCAAAATTCAAAAATTACAGTTGCACAACTCTCAATCCTAATTTTTCACTACATACTAATTTATATAATTTTTTAATACACATTTTTTTTATAAAAAGTCAAAAAGTTAACCCAAGTAACCATATTTTTTCCCTCAACTTTTTAATCTAAAAAGAAAAAAAGTACACTTATTTAGGACATCCCAAACAACCCCTTAATCAATTTAATTTTTATATTAAAAAATTGCTCAGCCAGCTATAAACTATTTAAATTGTCAAAATAGACCCACGGTAGACCAAATTAATGTTGAAAAATTGGTTTTTATAAGTTTATTTTGAGTCAACTTTGAGCTCAAATTTGAGTGAGTCCCAAACGTCTTTTGGGATGGGTCCAAATAGGTGATGTGTTCCTTACCGCATGGTAAGTGACACGGTGAAAAAGGTTTGTCAAAACCATTTATGAGTGAATAGGAACTTGAAGTCATTTTCGGGTTCATGGAATGGACATTTAAAGAATTAAACGTGGGTTTCCTTATAAGGCTTGTCTCACATTGGAAGCTTAAGAGAACTTATATGTGTATATAAGTTCTATGTGGCAGCACTTGGGTTGGACCTCAAGGGGCACCCCAAGTTTGTAGAAGGAAGGAGTTATGGACAAAGTGAACATTGGCTCAAACCACCACATGCGCGCGCCACCGTCAAGTCGAGTCTAATATTAATTTTTTGAACAAAATTTATTTGAATTTTTTCCAGAAATTCTTAATGAAATTGAATTCCAATTTTGTGCCAAAACTGAATTTAATTTTCTGTCCAAATTTTACCTCTTTCAGTCCAATATTCCTAACAGATTTAAACTATTTTATAGTTATAAAACTTCCAGAAATTGCCCAGCAATTACAGATTTAAACCAGCAGCAGTTATCTGTTTGAATTTGTCTCTAGATCTGTTTGAATTCAAATTGCATCTATTCAATTCAAAATTACACCTGTTCAAGTTGGTTTCATACTTGTTTGGGCATATTATTTGCCTATAAATAGGGGCCATTTCTAGCAGTCTTGGGATCCGAAAATAGTCTGAAAAAATTAATTCCGTTGCCTTATTTTTGCTTGCTTGCATCAATTATTCTTTATATTATTTTAGGGAAAAATTTAGAGAGTTTAGAACAAATTGTTTGGAATGCTAATACAATTTGTGAAGATCATTGTATCTTAGGAGATAGACGTCATTTGTCCGTAAACACTGTAGCGGGGCGAATCTATCTTAAGGACAGAGTATCACACACTCAACTTGATCTTTTAATTATTTATTCGGTTCAGTAAAATAAATTAGGTATGCAATTTATTTTATTTGTTTGATTTGTTTCAATTTATTTATTTTACACAGAAGATTGTCTCAACAATCTTAAGATAGATTCAAATTATTTTGTTTACAGAATTTTTCGTTTGTTTCATTTTCTCTTTTTTTCTTCTTACAGAAATTATTTTCTGTGGTTTTACAAAATAATATTTTTGTTGAAAAAACAAATAGTAGTAATATACTGTTTAACAGATAGTAGTAATATACTATCTATTTTCTTTGACAACTAGTAGTAATATATTGGTGTCATTAACAATTTAGAATATTTATTTGTGAAATTTCTCAGAAATTAATTTTGGTTTTCAGAAATAATTTCTAAGTGTTCATTAATTAAAATTCTGTTTCAGTATTTTAATTATTGAAATGTTACAGAAATTTAATCTTCTGTGTGAAATTAATTTGTTTAAATAAAATTTTATTTTATTTTCAAATTAATTGGAAATAAAAATTACAATTCTTGTTTTTTTTATTTTTTACAGAATTTAATTCTGTGATTTTGGGTTAAATTTTCTGTGTAGTATAAAATTCTAATTCTAATTTTGTTTCATAATTTAGAATTCATGGCTATTGAAACTGGTCAAACTAATACTCAAACAAGTACTAGTGTGATGGCTACAATTGTTCTAACCCCTCATTTTGTTGTGACTGTACCAATCAATCACGGTGAGAAGGTAGAGAAGTTCTTAGGAACTGATTTTAAAATATGGCAACAGAAAATGTTGTTCTATCTTACTACTCTCAACCTGGCTTGTTTTCTCCGTGAGGATGCTCCTACTTTGAAAGATGATGAAATTGACTGGCAAGTGGTTGCTGCGGTCAATGCCTGGAAACATGCTGATTTCTTTTGCCGGAACTACATCTTGAACGGATTTGACAACATATTATACAACGTTTACAGTCCTATCAAGATAGCAAAGGAACTTTGGAAGTCTTTAGAGAAAAAATACAAAACAGAAGATGCCGGCTCAAAGAAATTTGTGGTTGACAAATTCCTAAACTTTGTGATGGTTGATTCTAAGACTGTGATCAGCCAAGTTCAAGATCTCTAACTTATTCTGCATGACATTTACGCAGAAGGCATGTCTCTTAGTGAATCCTTCCAAGTTGCAACCTTAATTGAGAAATTACCACAAGGCTAGAAGGAATTCAAGAACTACCACAAACACAAGCGCAAAGAAATGTCTTTGGAGGAATTAATTGTACGTTTGAGGATTGAAAAGTACAACCGCAATTCAGAGAAGCGGACTGATAAGCATCCAATGGAGTCAAAGGCAAATGTGGTGGAACATGCTCCAAAAGCCAAGAAATGGAAGTTTTCTGGAGAAAGTTCCTCACAAGACTCTAAAGGAGAGGAAACTATAAAGTACAAGTGTAATGGCAAGTGTCAGAGGGACATCGGGCCAGAGATTGTCGTAGCAAACGCAAAGGCAAAGGAAGATCAAGTAAGAAGCATGCTCAAGCCAATATGACTGAAGTGGACAAATTTTGCAATTGTGTTGATGACATAAATCTTTCTGCAGTTGTTTTTGAGGCAAACCTTGTCGGAAATCTTAAAGAATGGTGGATGGACATTGGTGCTACTCACCATATCTGTGCCAACAAAAAGATGTTCACGTCTTATTCTATAGTGGACAACGGTGAACAACTTTTTATGGGCAACTCCTCAACTTCCAAAGTTAAAGGATAAGGAAAGATTATTTTAAAGATGACATCTGGAAACAAACTCACTCTTAACAATGTGCTGCATGTACCTAACATTCGCAAGAACCTTGTTTCCGGATCTTTGTTGAGTAAAAATGGGTTTAGGCTAGTTTTTGAAAGTGACAAGTTTGTACTTACCAAAAACAGGATGTATGTAGGAAAATGTTACATGTCTGATGGCCTTTTCAAAATGAATGTAATGATTGTTGTACCCTTTGTTATTAATAAAAATACATCTTCTTCTTACTTGCTTGAGTCTTCAAATTTATGGCATGGTAGACTTGGAGTTGTTAATTATGGATCATTACGTAGATTAATTAATATGGAATGTTTACCTAAATTTGACATTGATTCAAATCATAAATGTGAAATTTGTGTTGAGGCAAAATTATCCAAAACTCCTTTTCATTCAATTGAAAGAAGTACAAAATCACTTGAATTAATTCTTAGGGACATTTGTGATTTTAAATCAATTCAAATTAGAGGTGGGAAAAATATTTTATCACTTTTATAGATGATTATACTAGATAAAGTTATGTTTATTTAATTCAAACCAAAGATAAAGCTTTGGAAACTTTCATTCAATATAAGAATGAAGTTGAAAATCAACTTGGTAAGAAAATTTAAAAAACTTAGAAATAATAGAGGTGATGAATATGAATCACCTTTTGGTGAGTTTTGTAAAAAACATGGAATAATTCATTAAACCATCGCTCCTTACTTACTTCAGCAAAATGGAATTGCTGAAAGAAAAAATAAGACTTTAAAAGAAATGATGAATATCATGTTAATTAGTTTTGGATTACCTCAAAACTTGTAGGGGAAAGTAATATTTTCTGCTAATTATATACTTAATAAAGTACCCCGAAAGAAAGCGAATCAAACACCTTATAAAATATGCCATGAAAGAGTACCATCTTACAAATACTTAAAAGTGTGGGAGTGTTTGGCTAACGTGGCTATTCATAATCCTAAAAAGACTAAGATAGGTCCTAAAATCATTTATTGCATTTTCATTGGTTATGCCAAAAATAGTAGTGCATATCGGTTTTTGATTCATAAATCAGAATATTCTGAAATGCATGTAAATACTATTATTGAATCTCGGAATGCATCATTCTTTGAACATGTATTTCCAAACAAGACTGGACAAGAGACTAGTATTAACAAAAGATCTCATGATATTATTACTAGTCAGGATCAAAAACATAATCAAGAACAAGAGCAAAAGATAGATCAAAATGAGGAAGAGGAACCTAGGCGTAGTAAACATGCTAAAACCTTAAAATCTTTTGGTCTAGATTTTCTAACATTTTTGTTAGAAAATAAGTCTTTAACTTTTAAAGAAGCTATGTATAGTCCTGAGGCTGGAAAGAAGCTGTAAACAGCAAAGTTGAATCCATCCTGCAAAATCACACTTGGGAATTGGCGGATTTTCCACCAGGTTGTAAACCTCTTGAGTACAATCGGATTTTCAAAAGAAAAATGAAAGCGGATGAATCAATTGACAAATACAAGGCAAGACTTGTGGTCAAAGGTTTTAGACAAAAATAAGGTCTTGATTACTTTCACACATACTCACTGGTTACTAGAATAACGTCCATTAGAATGCTAATTGCTATTGCATCGTTGTACAATCTAGAAATTCATCAAATGGATGTAAAAATCGCTTTCATAAATGGTGAGTTAGATGAAAAAATTTACATTGAATAACCAAAAAGATTTTCTGTTCCAAGAAAAGAAAAGAAAGTGTGTAAATTAGTTAAATCATTATATGGTTTAAAACAAGCGCCAAACAATAGCATGAGAAATTTGACAAGGCAATGATATCAAATGGATTTAAAATTAATGAATATGACAAATGTGCTTATATTAAAAACACAGATAAATGTTATGTTATTATATGTCTTTATGTGGATGATATGCTCATCATAGGTAGTAACAATGACATGATTAAAACTATCAAGAAAATGTTGAATAAACATTTTGACATGAAAGACATGGGGATTACTGATGTAATTCTTGGTATGAAAATTACCAAAACATCATAAGGTTATGCTTTGTCACAATCTCATTATATTGAGAAAATACTTGACAAATTCAGCAAAGATGGTGATCATCTTGCTAGAACACCTATGGATGTTAATTTGTTTCTTTCTAAGAATGTACAATAAAGTATTTCTCAATTAGAGTATGCCCAAATTATTGAAAGCTTAATGTACTTGATGAACTGCATTTGCCCAGTTATAGCTTATGTAATAAGTAAATTAAGTAGATATACGAGTAATCCAATAGTAGAACACTGAAAAGTAATTATAAGGGTTCTAAGATATTTCCGATTTACTTGTGACATTAGGCTGAATTATACTAGATATCCAACAATACTTGAAGGATACTGTGATGCAAACTGGATATTGGATACTAGAGACTCAAAATTCACCAGTAGGTATGTATTTACTCTTAGTGGGGCAGCTGTATCTTGGAAATCTTCCAAACAGATTTGCATTGCTAGGTCTACTATGGAATCAAAATTCATAACTTTAGATAAAGTTGGAGAAGAAGTAGAATGGCTTCGCCACTTCCTTGAAGATATTTCAATGTGGCAAAAAATGGTGCCTGCTATATGCATACATTGCGATAGTCAATTAGCAATAGGTAGAGCACTGAGTCATATGTATAACGGTAAGTCCCGACACATTCGTCGTCGACATAATACCATGAGATAACTACTCTCTAATGGAATTATTTCCATTAAATATGTGAAGTCTAAAGACAACACAGCAGATCCACTAACTAAAGGGTTACCAAGAGAATTAGTTAAGAATTTATCGAGGGGAATGGGACTCAAGCTTATTAAATAAAAGTTACCACAACAGCAACACAACCTAGTTGACTGGAGATCCTAAGATCTAGGTTCAAAGGGACAACCGAGTTGTGTATAACTTAGAAGGATCACTGGGGAGTCAAACTCCTACCCATTTTATGATGAAAATAGTGATGTCAGCAGTGTTTTAGGTTAAGTAATACTTTTAATGATTCTTATATCTAGGTATACCTAGTAGAGTATAGCATGATACTCTTCATAAGAATCACCTATATGAATGTGAACTGGGCCGGTTCTATGAGATTTGTGAAGGGCTACAATTCTCTAGAGCACTCATGAAACATTAGGTTGTTTAGGGCGAAAATGAACACAATAGTGAGAACTAAACTGTGTCTTAAACTGTGTCTGGAGATATACTGTGTGAGTTCTATTGTCTTAGTTTACACAAATGGCTGAACAGTTCAAGACATCATGTTCACTGATTAGCTAGTCAATCCGATAGTGTCTTACAAGGGAAGGTTCAAAGCCAAAAACTATCTATCCCCTGCAGAATATTTACAATTTTTATACTCTCTGTAATTAGATCATGTTGTTGCATTTTCTCTCCATGAAATTCTATTCATGTGGGAGATTGTTGGAAAATTGGTTTTTATAAGCTTATTTTGAGCCAACTTTAAGCCCAAATTTGAGTGGGTCCCAAACGTCTTTTGCAGTGGGTCCAAAGAGGTGACATCTTCCTTGTTGCATGGTAAATCACACGGTGAAGACGGTTCGTCAAAACCATTTATGAGTGAATGGGAACTTAACGTCATTTTCGGGTTCGTGGAATGGATATTTAAAGAATTAAATATGGGTTTCCTTGTAAGGCTTGTCCCACATTGAAAACTTAAGAGAACTTATGTGTGTATATAAGTTCTAGGTGGCAACACTTGGGTTAGGCCCCAAGGGGCACCCCAAGTTTGTAGAAGGGATGAGTTATGGACAAAGTGAACTTTGGCTCAAACCACTATACGCGCGCTACCGCTACCGTCATCCATCCGGCCGAGCCAGGTATGGGTTGTGGGTCGAGTTGGTTCTAATATTAATTTTTTTGACAAAATTTATTTGAATTTTTTTTAGAAATTCTTGATGAAATTAAATTTCAATTTTGTGCCAAAATTAAATTTAATTTTATGTCTAAATTTTACCTTCTTCAGTCTGATATTCCTAATAGATTCAAACTATTTTATAGTTATAAAATTGCCAGAAACTGCCTAGTATTTACAGATTTAAACCAACAGCAATTATATATTTGAATCTACCTCCAGATCTGTTTGAATTCAAACTGTATCTGTTCAATTCAAAATTACACCTGTTCAGGTTGGTTTCATATCTGTTCGGGCAGATTATTTGCCTATAAAGAGAGGCCATTTCCAGGAGTCTTGGGATCCAAAAATAGTCTGAAAAAATTCATTTTGTTGTCTTCTTTTTGCTCTCTTGCATTAATTATTCTTTATATTATTTGAGGGAAAAATTCAGAGAGTTTAGAACATATGTTTTGTGTGCCGAACAAATTGTTTGGAGTGCTACTACAATTTGTGAAGATCATTGTATCCTAGGAGATAGACGCCATTTGTCCGTAAGTACCGTAGCGAAGCGAATCTGTCTTAAGGACAGAGTATCACACACTCGACTTGATTTTTTTAATTATTTATTTGGTTTGGTAAAATAAATTCAATATGTAATTTATTTTATTTGTTTGATTTGTTTCAATTTATTTATTTTACACAGAAGATTATTCCAACAATTGAAAGGTCTAATTAACTATCCAAACCTTTGAGGCCAGCAATACAGTATATCAACATTTTTATGTTATGAAAAATTATTTGGTGGCCTAGGATGCCATCGAGCAATCTCTCTCATCAATTATCAAATATTATATTTCTTTTAAGTTTTTTATGATTCATCAAATTATAAGTATCACTCTTTTCATCAATTATAATATGGGGAACTTACTGATAAGTCCCATGTAACAAGTTCAAAACCCAGCTAATCCCAAAACAAAATACTTGCACCAATTAGTCCAACACATTTTTAATTGTTACCAAAAAATCCTTTTTTTTAAAAAAAAAAATTTACAAACACTGTTCACATCTTACTACCGTCGGACTTCCGTTTAACGGTCACCGAAGACTCACCGGAATGTCTAGAATATTGCCGGAAAAAAAAAATTAAAAAACATGTTATGAAACTGTAAAATTTTACAGTTCTAAAGAATGTTATAAAACTGCAAAATTTTACAGTTTTAAACCATGATTCATTCCAGCACCAAAAAAAAAAAATTGAAACTGCAAAATTTTACAGTTTTCACGACCTGTAACTAAAACTCGAAAACTACTTGTTCAGAATTCGAAAATTTTCTCCATTAGAACAGAAAAACAGAAGTGTATAGCAGAGAAAAAAAAAAAAAAGAAATCGAAGGGGAAAAACGGATGTAGAGAGAGGATTGTACTCCGTCAATTATTTTTTGTTTAGATCTAGCCAAATCTGTGTAGATCTACTCAGATCTGATGTAGATCTGAGTAGATCTACATCAGATCTAAGTAGATCTGCTCATCTTCTTCGTCGGAGTTGATTTCGATGGTTGGTGGTTATCAATGAACCCCGATCAATGGAGAAAGACATGATCACCGGTGGTCGTCTTCCATGACAAACACGATGAGAGAAAAATGCAAAAAAAAAAAAAAAACGAGAGAGGATGAGAAGCAAAAAGCAGAGAGAGAGAGAGAGAGGAAAGGACTTTTGGGTGTAGTGAAAAAGTTATGGAATTAAATGAAGACCACATGTTTCACATGGGACCTATGGGTAATTTCCCCTTATAATATTATTGAGCTCAAAAAATTATTTCTTGATCTAGAGATATCACATGATTATGTCCTTGACCTATAACAAATTCCTATACCTTTTTATATTTCTTAATTATTTAGGGGTTGTTTAAATCAGTGCACTTTTTTGATTTTTTAGACTAAAAAAATTGAGGAAAAAATATGGTTGTTTGGGCTAACTTTTGACTTTTTACGAAAAAATGTGTATTAAAAAATTGTATAAATTAGTGTATAGGAGAAGATTAGGATAAAATAGGCTGTATGGTGGGATGAATTAAGGGATAGTGTGTGCAGAATATAGGCTAAGAGATGGTTCCCTCATTTTGGGCATTGAATTGGATAGTGTTGTTCGGCCCGTAGAGGCCTACCACGAGTCCCGTTTTGCTAATTGGAACCGTTCAATGTATAGAACTCATCGAGTACTATATGTTTGTAAAAAATCACGTTGATCGGATATCGATAGTTATCTGATCGGATTAGTTTTTTTTTTAACCGTTAACTATAACACCATCTATTTTTTATACAAAACTGATTTGATCATATAGTTAGTAATATCTAATCAACGTAATTTTGTACAAATATATAGTACTCGACGAGTTCTACATATTCAACGGTTCAGATTATCAAAACGGGACCCGTGATGGGCCCCCCGAGCCAAACAATACCGTGTTGTTTGTGCACCCCGCCTGTGTAATTTTTTAAAAAAAGTCAGTTCTGTGTCTGTGGGGACATCAGAGTTATTTGTAATAATTTTGTGTAAAATTAATTTTTTTATATTTTTTGTGAATAGTAATAATTTTTTAATTTTTTACATAATTTTTTAACTTTTTAAATTTTTTTTAGACATTCCAAATGAATATAAAATTGTAAATTTTACACCTTCAGCCAATTATACCACACACCACCTACGTTGCCAAGAACACGCAGTTCCGTTCTTAGCACCACCAAGTAACTTGGCGTCATGTTATTGTCTTATGTGAAAAAAAAAAAAAAAAAACAGAAAAAAAAAAAAGGAAAAATTTAGGTATTTTGGGGAATTAATGCTTGGTTTGCATCGTACAACAATACCAATAAAGTGAGAAGAATACCCAAATCAAAATTACCATATACCCAAATATAAAAAAATAAATAAATAAAAAACAACACCTATAAGTGACAACACTTCCTTTTCCAATGTACCAAAATAATAATAATAATAATAATAATAATAATAAAAAAAGTGACAACACTCCACCCCCAAAATCAATGTCACAAAATAAGTTTAAATGCATGAGACGCGGATATTTTCATAAGGAAGTTGCGTTTATTAGGGGGAACAGTGGATATGTTGGATTGTTCAAATTGATTGAATCGAATTGATTCGCCACATTTTAGATTGATACGTGATAACAAGTGAACGGTTGTAAATTGATTTTTTTTAATTTGCCTAATTTTGAATGAATGGTGGATTTGAGATTTCTTTGACCGCAACCAACAGTCAAACCGCAAGCACTTCTAATATTTTGTAAAATTTTGTGTTTTTAATTTGTTTAGATATTCTATTTGTGTTTTCAATTGAAAAAGAGTTTAAATATTTTGTTAAAAAAGAGTTTTTGACTTGAATATATTTTTTGAATTGAAAAAAATAAATGTATTATTTATCTATATTTTTTAGTTTTTAAATCTAACTCTAAATATAATAAATAAATAAAATGATATAAGTTGGTTGGTTTTTGTTTTTAAAAACAGATATAGATGTAACAATATAAAGGCATACAATCTCTACTACTGCTCTGTTCATGATTTTAGTGGTTTGAATTGTTTTTATAATTTAAGAATCATAGATTGTAATACTTTATGTGGATGAGGCATGCTGTGATTGTAATAATTTTTTTTAAGTCCTTGATTGTAATACTCTTTTTTTTTTTTTTTTTTTTTTGAGGAAATGCACAAGTTGAATTATATTGAAAATTTATAAATTTTAAACAGCTAAACCGGTTCGCATCCATCCGTCAATCCGCTCAATTCGCATCCGCCGGATTGGCGGACGGATGCGAATTTATTTTCTCCAATCCGCCAATCTAATAAACAGATGACGAATTGAAAGTTTCATGGGCTCAACCAACCTGCGCCCACCCCTAGTGTTCATATTGGTAGTCGTATCAAATTTTGATACTTCTAGGTGACAAATAAGGGGGATTTTAGGCGTAGATTCACCAAAACCTATTAAAAAATGTCACTAATTTTAAGTTTTAGCAACAGTTTAAAAGAATCATCACAAAAAAAAAAAAAAATCATTAATTTTCAACTTTTAACTACAGCTTGAAAATTTTGTCATAGAAAAAGTCACTAGTTGTAAGTTTTAACGACAATTTATAAAAATCATGACAAAAAAGTTACTAATTATCAATTTTTAACGACATATACAAAAAATCGTCACAAAAAAATTAATTTTTTACTAATATTTATTTTTAATAGAACTTGATAGGAATTAAATCCAATTATTAAGGTTTATTGATAATTCACTCTAAATAAGGGTGGTTTGAAAATGTTTGTACCTAAAATAACCACTCAACCGAATGATGCTATGTGGCGATGGTCATACAAATAAATGGATGTACATGGTAGCTTTATTGAATTTTTTATATTTTGAAAGTTTGATAAAGCTACATCTAAGATTTTTTTTTTTTTTTTCCAAACGTCACAGCCAAATTAGAAAGTGACACACGGCAAGGGTGACCCATGAAAGTGAAGGTGCTTTGTAATTTTATCAAGTATATATATCATCAGATAATGGAGTAGTAGTTTCCTAATATATAGGAGTAGTTTCCTAATATATAAGAATTAGTTTAAAGATATTTTTCTATCAATATTTACAGCAAAAGGTTTTCCTACATTTTAGGAGATTGTTGTTGACCATTATCTCCATTTGAACCACAATATAACTACAATCTTGGTATCTAGCCTGGTGGTTACGACACGTGTCAGTTATCCATCACACTTGGAGTCCAAATACCTATAATCCAATGGTCAGAAAAATGTGACAACAATTGAACCTCTTGCAAATTAGTTAATCAACACATGGAGGAGATTATTCAGCATATTTTGAGATATTTGGGCATAAAGACTTAGTCATGGGACACATGATAATCATCTAAAGCAAAAGATTTTCACTATCTATATCATCCAACAACTAGAATTTGAAAGCCTTAACAACCCTAAAATAAAGGCTTCTCTTTAACCAAGCATAGGACACTTGTCATCCATCCAAGATCCCTACCTACCATCCAATGGCTCATATTTTCAAGAGGATCTGGTCAGCCCTATCTTTAAGGAACAAACCAACCATCTGCATGGAAGGAGGAGGCTGTCCAGCAAACAACATTTAGGATTTTATGGAGATTTCAAGGAGGTTGTTGATGATTTCCAAGAGGTTGTTCGTGATTTTCAAGAGGCTTCAGCTAGGGGTGTGCACGGGTCAGTTTGGATCGGGTTTGCTATTGGCCCATCAACTAAACCAAATCTCTCGGGTTGGAAAACTTCACATCCATTCTTGACCGCTTACTCCTTCAAAATTGACCAAAGCAAATCTTTAGTTTGGCGGCCGATGTTGGTCGGGTGCAATGAAGAACACATCAGTAGGAGTGGATGATGATTTCACCCAAAAAAAAAAAATTTTGCACACATACAGATCTAATATAGGTTAAAATAGTTACAAATCTAAGAGATCTTATCAAAATATTTACAAATCAGAAAGAAATCAACCCCAGTGGTTACAGATCTTAAAAAAAAAAAAAAAACCAAAATAGTTACAAATCTAAGAGAGTACCAAAATAATTCTCTTTCCTCTAGATAATAGTTACAAATCTGATGCTCTACCTTCCACTTGTGTTCGTTGATGATGAAGAGTGTCCGACGATGATGAGATCAACAAAAATATCGACGACACCATGACGTTAGTTAATGGAGATAATCAAAAAAGGAGAGATTGATGAGAGGCGACAACCATTGTAAGAGACTAGTGATGGAAAGAGAAATCTGTAAAGTGGGGAAAAAAACAATAAAAGAGATAAGGAAAAAAAACCAGAAGAGAGAGAGAGAGAGAGAGAGAGAGAGAGAGAGAGGAAAAATCTCAAAAGCATTGAATGAATATTGGGAGATGAGGAAGAGACATAGATGAAAAGTCTCAAATGTATTGAATGAATAAAAGAGTATCTATGTGTCGGTAGATGAAGGATAAGGATCACCAACTATGCTAACAAGGTCATGCCAATTGGAAAGGTAGATAGATGATTTATTTATATAAAATTCAGTCGGGTCAAGTTTCTCGATTTTGTAGACATTGTACCCGTTACCCGAACTGAAATGTAAATGGGTCGAGATTTCAAAACTGCAACAGACCTAAATCACCTTCGAAACCTTCTGTATGACTCGCGGTTTGGTCGGTTTGATTAGTTTGATCAGGTTAATCGGATTTTTGCACACCACTAGCTTCAGCATCTATATATACAAGAATTGAAGATAGAGGAAACTCCAATCAATCCAACATTCAACACAACTTAGTACATAACCTAGTGTTATCTATCCTTAGTTCAACCCTAGTTCAACTTAGGTGGTGTTTGATAAAACTGGAAATTAAAAACTAAAAACTGAAAATTAAGTATTGAAAACTGAATGCTGAATTTTTTAAGTTGAAAAGTAGTTTGATAAAAATTTAAATGCTGAATTAAAAATAAGTTGTTTGATATGTGTAAGATAAAATTTGAAATTTATTATTTTTAAATTATATATTTTAATTTTTATATTGATGCTGGTGGTGGTGGTAGAGTGGCATAGTGGTGGTGGTAGTAGTGATAGTGGTGGTAGCGATGATAGTAGTAGTAAAATGATGGTGATATTCATGGAAAAAATGACAATGGTGATGAAGGTGATGATAGTAGTGGTGGTGGTAATGGTGGCAGTGATAGTGGTAGTGGTAGCAGTGGCATAGTGGTGGTGGTAGTGATAGAGGAAATGATGTTGGTGGTAATTGTTAGGGCAAATCTATAATTCCCCACAAGTAAATTAATCAATGGGAATAAAAACTAATGCGGAAAAATTAAATCAAAAGCAACACAAGAATTTTTACGTGGTTCCCTCAATGTGAGGTACGTCTACGGGATCGAAATCCGATTCCACTATCAACCAAATAGTTTCCAAACAATTACAAATGACACACGAATGGTCTCACAAACCACCCTTAGGTGAATTTCAAATAATCACAAATAAACAAAAGGAAAGACCTCACCAAATAGATGAACCAAAATCTTCAGAATCAGAGTTGAAGAAGACCCAAAATAATTAACCCAAATCAACTTCACCAAAGCTGCTGAAATACACCACAAACAAACGGAGCACACACACTCAACTTTTTCCACCGAATTGGTTTTTTCAATGTTGTAGCAGTCGCCCACTTTTTCTTAGAAAAAACAATATTGTGAATTTAGGGTTTTTTTTATCAAAACCTTAGTTGTTTCCAAACTGAACTAGGTCTCCAGAAATTAGATATAATATATTAAAATATATTATACCTAATACCAAACCAAATTAAATTCTTTTAATAAACCAATTGGGTCCCACACTCTAATAAGGAGGTATACCCAACAATTCTCCCCCTACTGACTTAAGTGGAGACATCAACCATACCTGCCAAAGTTCGACACTTTAAATGTTTATCCCTCGACAAAGTCTTTGTGAACATATCCGAAATATTATCATCTGTGTGAACCTTTTCGAGTTGTAACAACTTCGAATCTAACACATCACGAATCCAGTGGTATCTCATATCAATGTGTTTCGATCTCGAATGAAAAGTAGAATTTTTACTCAAGTGAATAGCACTTTGACTATCACAATAAAGCACATACTTTTCTTGTTTTAAACCCAACTCTTGCAAAAATTTATTCAACCATAACTCTTCTTTGCAAGCTTTCGTAATGGCAATAAATTCAGCTTCGGTAGTTGAGAGAGCAACACATTTTTGTAATTTAGATTGCCATGCCACAGCTCCCCCTGCAAAAGTCATCAAATACCCCGAACTAGATTTTCTAGAATCAACGTCACCAGCCATGTCAGAATCTGTGAACCCATCAAGCATCGGCTTACCATCCCCAAAACACAAACACACATTCGAAGTCCCTCGAAGATATCTTAGAATCCATTTTACCACTGCCCAATGTTCTTTACCCGGATTAGAGAGAAAACGATTCACCATACCAACTGCGTGAGCAATATCCGGCCTTATACAAACCATGGCGTACATCAAGGAACCAACTGCTGAAGCATAAGGAACTTTCAGCATCTCTTCTTTGTCTTTCTCACTTGTAGGACATTGATTCGAACTAAGCTTGAAGTGACCTGCAAGTGGACAACCAACTGGCTTTGCTTTATTTATGTTGAACCTCTCAAGAACTTTCTCAATGTAGTTTTTTTGAGACAACCAAATCAGCCCCTCTTTGCGATCACGAACAATTTTCATACCAAGTATTTGCTTTGCCGGTCTCAAATCTTTCATAGCAAAAGACTTGCTCAGCTCCAATTTCAACCTGTTTATCATGGTAGAATCTTGACCCACAATTAACATGTCGTCAACATAAAGTAAAAGAATAATAAATTTACCATCCGGGAAATTTTTCACAAACACACAATGGTCCGAAGTGGTTTTAGAAAAACCATTATTCATCATGAAAGAGTCAAATTTTTTGTACCATTGCCGCGGGGCTTGCTTAAGGCCATACAAACTTTTCTTCAATTTGCAAACAAATTTCTCTTTCCCTTTTTCCATAAAACCTTCCGGTTGCTCCATGTAAATTTCTTCTTCAAGATCACCATGAAGAAATGCGGTCTTCACATCAAGTTGCTCAACTTCAAGGTTCATACTTGCAGCCATGCCAAGTACAACCCAAATAAAAGACATCTTTACAACCGGTGAGAAAATCTCGTCAAAGTCAATACCTTTCTTTTGCCCAAAGCCTTTCACAACAAGACGTGCCTTGTATCTCAGATTCTTGCCATCATTCTTCAATTTGAAAACCCACTTATTTTTCAGAATTTTCCTCCCTTTAGGCAACTTCACTAAATCATAAGTCTGGTTTTCAAGCAAGGAATTCATCTCCTCTTCCATGGCCCTTTTCCAATCACCTTTCTTTGCATGCTTAATTGCTTCTTGGTAGCTCTCAGGCTTTCCTTAATCGGAAATCAACACAAATTCATTGGAAGGATACTTTCTTGAAGGTTGTCGGTCCCTTGTAGATTTCCTCAACTCAAGTTGTGGTGATGGTTCTTGAGTTGGATGCTCTTCCTCAATTTCTAGCTCAACTTCATTAGGATTAGCATCATCCTCCACATCTTCAATAGTTGGCTACACATCTCCCCCATTTTCATCATCAACTGAAGATGAAGGAGATGGATCCAGGTCAATGAGATCACTAGTTTTTGGCTCCGGTTGATCACCTTTGCCAAAGTTTTTAATTCTTTGGTCTTCAAGAAACACAACATCACGGCTTCGAATGATTTTCTTGTCGACCGAATCCCACAATCTATACCCGAATTCATCACGCCTATAGCCAAGAAAAATACATTGTCTTGACATACTATCAAGCTTGGACCTCTCATCGTTTGGAATGTGAACAAAAGCTCGGCAACCAAACACTCTCAAGTGCTCATAAGATACATCTTTGCCAGTCCAAACTCTTTCAGGAAAATCACCATTCAAAGGATAGGAAGGAGACAAATTGATCACGTCAACCGCTGTCTTCAATGCCTTACTCCAAAAGGATCTTGGCAATTTAGCTTGTGAAAGCAAACACCTTGTTCTTTCCATAATGGTGCGGTTCATCCTCTCGGCAACGCCATTTTGTTGAGGAGTCTTCTTAACTGTCTTTTGGCGCCGAATACCTTCGTTGCAACAATACTCATCAAATGGCCCAATGTATTCACCACCATTGTCTGATCGGATGCACTTCAATTTCTGCCTTGTTTCTCTTTCAACCATGGCCTGAAAATGCTTAAATACTTCTAGAACTTGATCTTTAGTTTTTAGTAGAAAAGCCCAAACTTTCCTTGAATAATCATCAATGAAAGTAACAAAATAAAGTGCACCACTATGTGTTCTAACTTTTAAAGGATCACAAACATCCGAATGAATCAACTCCAAAACATTTTCTTTTCTAGAAGCAACATTTTTATGAAAAGAAACTCTATATTGTTTACCCGCCAAACAATGAACACAAGTTTTGAGATGTGTACCTTTCAAACCGGGTAGAAACTCTTTCTTGAACAAAACTTGTAGCCCTTTTTCACTCATATGGCCAAGCCACTTGTGCCACAATTCAGTAGAAGTATCATCTTCAAGTGCATTGACAACACCTTTATAAATTTTTCCTTGCATCGAATAAAGTGTATGAGTCTTCTTGCACTTAGCCACCACCAAAGAACCCTTCGTGAGCTTCCATATTCCATCACCAAATTTGTTGTTGAAGCCTTCATCATCTAGCTTTCCAGTAGAGATCAAATTGAGGCGAATGTCGGGAACATGTCTCACATCTTTAAGCAACAACTTGCAGCCCAAATTTGTTTCCAAGCAAACATCACTCATGCTAATAATCTTGGACAAACCTTCATTACCCATTCGAACAGAACCATAACCTCCTTCGGTGTAGGTAGTGAAGAAATCAACTCGAGAAGTCACATAAAAAGAAGCACCGGAATCAATCATCCAATTGCTCTCTTGGCCCACAAAATTGATACAATCATTTTCACAAACAACCATGAGATCATCGGTAGTAATTTCCGTTGTGACTTCTTGTTTCTTATCCACACTTTTGTCACGCATTTTCTCCTTGTTCTTGAGCTTTCGGCATTCTCGCTTCATGTGCCCTTTCTCATGGCAATAATAACACTCAATGTCTTTCTTTGCAAAAGAACTATCTTTTGATTTGTTGCTATAACTCTCAATGGGTCCATACAAATCTTCACAAAATAATAGGTCCTCCATTTTAGTTTTCCAAGTTACCCAATTGCTTCCATTGAAGCTAGACATACGACCCACATTCCCCTCCATTGATTTACACAAATAAATAAACTCAAATAAACCGTAAGCTCTGATACCAGTTGTTAGGGAAAATCTATAATTTCCCACAAGTAAATCAATCAATAGGAATAAAAACTAATGCGAAAAAATTAAATCAAAAGCAACACAAGAATTTTTACGTGTTTCCCTCAATGTGAGGTACGTCCACGGGATCGAAATCCGATTCCACTATCAACCAAACAGTTTCCAAACGATTACAAACGAGACACGAATGGTCTCACAAACCACCCTTAGGTGAATTTCAAATAATCACAAATAAACAAAAGGAAAGACCTCACCAAATAGATGAACCAAAATCTTCAGAATCAGAGTTGAAGAAGACCCAAAATAATTAACCCAAATCAACTTCACCAAAGCTGCCAAAATACACCACAAACAAACGGAGCACACACACTCAACTTTTTCCACCGAATTGGTTTTTTCAATGTTGTAGCAGCCGCCCACTTTTTCTTAGAAAAAACAATATTGTGAATCTAGCGTTTTTTTTATCAAAACCTTAGTTGTTTCCAAACTGAATTAGGTCTTCAGAAATTAGATATAATATATTAAAATATATTATACCTAATACCAAACCAAATTAAACTCTTTTAATAAACCAATTAGGTCCCACACTCCAATAAGGAGGCATACCCAACAGTAATGGTATTAGTGGTGGTGGCGACGGCATGATAGTGGTGGTGGTGGTAGTGGTAGTGATGGCATAATGATGGTAGTGATAGCTGTAGTAATGGTGGTGGTGGTAGTGGTGGTGGTAGTAGTAGCGATGGCGATGGCTTGGTGGTTGTGGTGGTAATAGTGGTAGTGGTGGTGGTAGTGAGTTTATAATAGTATAAATCAATATTTATATTAAATATTTATAAATAAATTCATTCAGAATTAAGTAAGTTTTATATGATTTAATTTTTTTTTTTTACATTTTAGCCTACATTTTAAGAGACACCTAAATTTTTAAGTGATATCAATTATAGTTATCAAATGAGCTTAATTGATTATCACTTAATCAATTCAGTTTTAAGTGTTGAATCATATTATCAAACACCCTCTTAAGAGTAAACTTGGAAAGCATCTTTGCTATAGATTTTAACTTTTGATCATGACATCCGTATCAAATTAATTGTTTTTGGCTTTCATATGCATTATTTTGAGACTTAAATTGTGTTTAAATTCCATTTTGTAACTCAATTTAATGTTTTCAAACTTGTTTTCATACTTTTATTTGTTCAATCCAATGAATTCATGAAAGTATATTTTCCGATGTTCATTTCCCTTTATTTATCTCTCTTTCTAACATTAAAAACTCCATAGTGATTTTAAATCCTTTTAATTGAGGCAAAACAAGAACTATGAGGTTTTTGATCCCTTTGAGTCTCACACAACCTCCTAATTTATAAGTTAGATTTTTCCAAATATATTTCCACAACTTAGGCACTGTTGCCTTGGCACGTCTGCAAATCATGCAAAATTTCCTGGTTTTAGTCCAAAAGTATATTTTTTTTATTTTTTGCATGAACAAAAAATTGATTATTTTAATTAATTTTTAATTTTTTTTATAAAATAATGTAAAAAAATAGAAAGAATAATATAATAACTTCTAAAGATTTTTTAATTTTTTCAATCACTTTCCAAACAAAGTCTAAATATTGGTGCTATTTTTTACTTCTTAAAGGCTAGGTTTGTTTCATAGCAAAATATAATATTTTTTTTATTTATTTTTCATTATTTAGTTGGTTAAAAAGCAACTAAAATAATTTAGAAGTAACATATATACATCATAAAGTTAGAAGTGCAAAAATGGCCTGTGGTTTGTGGGCGGCCCAAAACCTGCCTGTTGCCCGGGGTGGGCCAGGCCCGTTTGGGCCCAGACTTGAGCCCAACTCAAGACCTTGGGCTAGGGACTAGGCCATCATTTTGAAGTTCAGCCTGATCTGGCCCATGGGCCTAGCCCATCGGCTCGCTTAAGACCTACTCAAGGCTTGGCCCGAGGCCTAGTTTTTTTTTTAGTGAAAAATAATAAAATTTTGGTAAAAAAAAAAATTGTTCAAGCCCGCCCCAACCCGAGCCTAGGCCTAGGCCCATCGGACCCACTCAAGGCCTAGCCCATCGACCCACTCAAGGCCCGAATACCCCTTGGGCTTGAGACTAATTTTCTGGCCTGTAGGCCGGCCCAACCTGAATTTTGGCAAGAGCCCGTGAGGCCTGACATGGGTTTGCTTCGGCTCAGGCTCGGGCTCAGGTGTGCCGGGCCAAATTTACAACCCTACATAAAGTGTAAGACAATTTACGTTTAAAAAATTCATAAATTATTTTTTTTCTCATTATATATAAAACTATATATACAAATTTCTTATTTTTTATCTTATAAAAATTTAATACGAGAGATGTTAAAATAAAAATCTGCTACAAAAAGTCCCATAACAAAATTTTACTTTTGGCCGAAAAATGTCAAATTCAACTCTACTTTTGGAATTTTTCATCAGACTCCTTTGTAAACGCATGCTTTTTTTTTTTTTTGTGGTTATTCAATATTTTCGAAGTATGGATACGTAATGCTCCATAAGATTTTAATTAGTAAAGAGTGGTAGGGGCTCACAATTTATGTTGGGTATAGAAGAACAACATGAGGGCTAAGTAATTGGTAATTGACTTAAAATATGGCAATGTGATGTTTCGGGATTATTAAATAATTTCCCTACTTTTCAATATATATATATACAAACATATCACTAGATTTGGTCGTCAGCAAAAAAAATAAATAAATAAACAAACAAACAGACAAACAAAACAAAATAAAACAAAACAAAATAAAACAAAACAAAAACAAAAACAAAAACAAAAAAAAGGTCAATTTGATGTAATTTATCTTTGAGAGCTTTTTTGATAAATCCCCTTTCTCAGGGTTTTATTCCATTCCCTTTCTAAGGTTTTGATAAAAAAAAAGCGTCATATTGTTTTTGACTATTCCATTAGATCCTATTTGAGGTAAGAAGATCAAAATATCCTCAATCTCTCATGCCTCCATTAATGTTGATATTTAATGTTGATTTTCATTATGTTTTGGTAGTTCCCATGGATCAAGATGTTGACTGTCATTATATTCACATTAATTTGAAAATAAGTTTTTGTCATTATGTTCTCAATTACATGATTTGAATATTCATAATAAAACATACGAATGTGAATGTTCACATGAATTTTGGAATATAGATAATGACACCATGATCATGGTGACATGTGTAAAAGTTCGCATTGTGTCAAAAAAAAATAGACAATATTAAGTAAAAATGGATATTTTTCAATGGTAATCTTCATATTATATCCACGTATAAATGTTAATGTTCACAATGTTATATTAATCTGATCATAGTGACATGTGTGAAATTTCATATTGGACAAAAAAATGGACAATATTAAGTAGGAATATATACTTTTCAATGGTAATTTTCATATTATATCCACATACAAATGTTAATGTCCACAATGGAAGTGTCGAGGTTCACATTAACAACCCTTGTTTTGAAATTAAGAATGTTGTTAATGTTCAAATTGTAGCTTACAAAGTACAAAAATATGACAGTATCAACACTGCATTAACCACACACCACTATTTTTTTTGGGTAATCAAACATGATGTGAATAAGAATGTATATATGATGTGAATGTTCACATCACAACACTAGCTATACACATAGACAATAATATATCAAACCACCATTTCATTATTTTTTGAAAAAAAAAAAAGGGGGGGGGGGTTCACATCCTTTGAACACCATCAACACCATCAACACCAATAGCAACCACAATCACAAAAAGAGAAAATAATATATTATCACTGCTTAAAAATAAAAATGTTCACATGTTGTGAATATTCACATCACTACATTAGATAAGAGAGAATTTTCTGGAAATGTGTTGTAAACGTTCACATCAGATGAGAGAGAAAGTATAAAAACATGACAGCATCAACAATGCATTAACCACACACTATTATTTTTTTTGGATAATCAAACATGATGTGAATAAGAATGTACAGATGATGTGAATGTTCACATCACAACACTGGCTACACACATAGACAATAATATATCAAACCACTTCATTATTTTTTGAAAAAGAAAAAACAAAAAACAAAAAACAGAGGGTTCACATCCTTTGAACACCATCAACACCAATAGCAAGCACAATCATAAAAAGAGGGCAAATAATATAATGTCATTGCTTAAAAATAAGAATGTTCACATGTTGTGAACGTTCATATCACTACATTAGATAAGAGAGAATTTTCTGGAAAGGTATTTTGAACGTTCACATTAGATAAGAGAGAATTCTCAAGGCGTTGAAGCCATTAAAAAACTTTTCGGAAAGGTGTCCATTTTATAAGATTATCAAATTTTTTAATAAGTTTGATGAAAATGGAGCTTTTTTTGGTTTAGGACTTCGGGATATTAATATCAAACATTAAAGTTTGATGAAAATGGAACTTTTTTGGTTTAGGGTTTAGAAAAATTAAATATCAATATTAAATATCAACATTAAATATAAGGATATAAGAGTCTAACAAAATAGTGTAAATCAAGAAAAAGGATTTAATGAAATAAAAGTATACATACATGGAACTAAGTGAGCTAAAAAATTCCTTCATAAACTTCTTAGGTTACAACACTTCCAAATGAAATTTATTAATAAAAATCCCTTTATCTTTTAATTTACTGGTCTCATCCATTTGAAAAATAATTAACGAATAGTATAATTTTAAAAGTAAATAATTTATTTATTTTTTTAGACAAATAAAATTTAATCAAAAAGTTATTGATATTTAATAAATTTAATTTTGTATATAAACAAATTGCCCAGTCAACTAAACTATTTAAATTGGCTATCCAGACATTCAAGGGCAGTAGTACAGCGTATCAACATTCTCAAGTCCTGAAAAATTATTGGCTGATCTAGGATGCCACCAGGCATTTTCTCCTGTCAATTATCAAACAGTATATCGTCGTTTATTTTCTTATAGTTTAACACAAAAATCATAAATTTCATTCATCCCATCAATAATAATACTATTGGGCACGAAAATAGTCTATTCCTGAACGAGACCTTATTTTCAACAAGACCTGATGGGAATTAAGTCCAATTATTAGAATCTATTAGTAGTTTACCTAAATAAAGGTGATTTGAAATTTTTTTTTAATTTTTAATTTTTTTTTATAAAACAATATTAAAAAAATAGAAAAAATAATATAACAACTTTCAGTGATTTTTTAATTTTTTCTGTCACTTTTTCAAACAAAATCTAAATATTGGTGCTATATTTTACATCTTAACGGCCAGGTTTGTTTCACAGTAAAATATAATATTTTATTTATTTTTCATTATTTGGTTGGTTAAAAAGTAAATAAAATAATTTAGAAGTAAAATATATTGGCTGAAACACAAATAAATCTTAAAATGTGATTTTATGAATTGTTTAGTCTTTTTTTTTTCTTATTAGCCCAAAAGTCCCATCTAGTGGAAATTACACAAAATAGTAGTCACTTACATGTTTAAATTTAATTTTTGAGGGATAAAAATAGATTTCTCTAAATGTAAAATTACACTTTTGAACAATCACAGAGGTTTAGATTTTCCTCATTCTGGAACAAATCCCACATTTTTTTTAACAAGGACAAATCTCACATTACGAACAAGAACATAATACTTCAATGTAACATATTAAAAAATTCCCCAGTGTACTTTTTCTAAGCATAACAACATAATACTCCAAAAAAACTTCTTAGCGTACTTTTCCCAAACATAACACTCTAATTAATATAATCTCAAACGTAACACTCCAATGTAACACAAAAATACTAAAAAACTCTTTAGTTTATTTTTTTCAAATGTAATACTCACAGTTTCAAATTATATATTTGCCCAAAACTTGCTAAAAAATTTTTGTTCTCCTTTTAAAATGGTTTGAAGAATTGTACATCTTTTTTTGGAATGTTACATTAGAGTATTACGTTTGAAAAAAAATACACTAATGAGTTTTTTTGTGTGTTATATTGGAGTGTTACACTAAGGAGTTTTTTTCAATATTATATTGGAATATTACGTTTGAAAAAAGTACATTAAGGAGTTTTTTTAAAGTGCTAAATTGGAGTATTATAGTTTGATATTATACATTTGCTCAAAACTTACTAAGGAGTTTTTGTACTCATTTTGAAATGTTTGAAGAATCTCACATCCTTTTGGAATGTTTGAAAAATCACATATTTCAAGTCACTTTTGTACTCCTTTTGGAATGTTTGAAGAATCTCTCATTTCAAGTTATTCCAAATAAAAAAGATTTTCATATAAAAATTCATCCCAAATTTGATTCTCATAAATTGTGTATTTTACCTTTCTAGCATAAAAGGAAGAATAAGAAGAAAAATAAAAATAAAATGAATGAAACATAATAGAAATAAGGATATAACTGTAAACTCAATTTCTAAATAATATATTAAATCTACATTGCCAAAATTAATGAAACTACTTGGTCTACAAATAAATAAATAAATAAATTTGGGACTAAACGGATCACCATTCTTTAAGATGGAATATATACGTAAATTTTCCAAATATTTGATATCATAAAGTGTAAAAATTTACGTTTAAAAAATTCGTAAGTTATTTTTTTTTTTCCTCATCACAGATGATACTGTATATACAAATTTCTTATTTGAAAAAATAAAGAGAGAAAAATAGATTAACAAATATAAATTTATTGATTTAAAATAAAATAGTATAATTTCTGATGAAATTTCTAATTGAAGAAAAATACTCTAATTCTTCTTCTCAATAAGTTGGTTTGAGAGCTTAATAGCTTGTTCCCGAACTGAGCGGTGAAATCTCCTCAAAGTAACGTGAAGAATATGACAAATTTGTAGAACTTTGATTTGAGGGCTTGATAGTTTTTTTCCAAATAAGATTTGTAAAATCCTCTCCAATTTATTAGAAGATGACTATAAATTTGTAGAATTTGATAACAAACTTTGATTTGAATTTCCAAACTTTATGTTTTATGGAGATTGATAGGCTTTGGTGAAGAAACCTCAAGGCTTTAGGCTCGAATCTGATGGAGCTTTCTCCTTCTTGATGTACTCTACAACATGATTTATGTATGTAGAATTTGTATGAAAAATAATATGTAAAATTCTATTGGAGATTTCCGTTATTTATAGGAATGGATGGATAAGAGTCTTAATAGACTTAAATTTCTTTGATAATTATCTCTGATTTACTTAGAAAAAAACACTAAATTATCAATTTATGGTGTGCCATAATTTTATTAGCTTGACTACCTCAATATGACACGTGACTTAATTTAATTAAACAAAAAATTATTTGTTGCATCACAATTGTAACGCCCTGAAATAATTACAATAATCCATCCACAATATCAATAAACGACTATAATGATAAAGTAATTATCATCCATTAAATCCAATTGAGTTTACAAAAGAGAAACATATGCGGTATACATTCATAATGTTAGGCCCTAAATCTATAACATATGTTGCGAACAAAAGAAAAAAAAAATGGAAGTTAAACAGATAAGAAATGCCCGAAGGGCTTATAGCTTTCCAAGACGATGCTTGGTTACAACAAAAGTAGACATAAGTCCAATACAGTTTAAGCCCTTGGCTTGTACAAAAATAAATATAGCAAATAGACAAAAGAAGCTCTTGCCCAAAGTCCTCCTAAGTTATTGCCTTAGCGGATGCATATCATCAGCACCTAAAATGTTTTCTCATATAAGGTGAGCCAAAACCTAGTAGAGATAATCCAGCACAGTATATGAATTTTAACAAAACTATAAGGTGAATGAATATGCAATGCTCATGCCAAAACATTTTACGTCTCTTTCCAAAACCATATAATGCCAAATTAATATCATGGTTCATACATCATTTCCTTTATAATAGAAAATAGGATAGTGAATCACACTTTGGGAATTTTAAAACAATATAACTTTTTTCAGAAATTTTGTTTTGAGGAAACGGTAAACCGAAACCCATGTAAATGTAGGCTATATAAGCACTACTATTTTCATTTCACAAAAATTTCATCCGCGGGATCCGCACCCATGTATACGTGCAATTTTCAGGACTTTCACCCTGGACACACAGGCCAACTTACTTGATGTAACAACAATTGCTTCTCAGATTCACTCATATTCTCAAAATGGTAACATTTCTAATGTATAAGCATGAAATAATACTCAATGCAAATGAATGAGAAAATGGTTTTAATTCTCCTAATCCACATGTAATTTCTACAACAATCATAGTCATCCTCCATCGATAGTCCAAAACAGACATTTCTAAACAGATATACAATTCTCAATACAAATAAACTTTCTACATTTCAAAAGGTGAGTGATAATACATATCCAACTCTACTATCATCATCAATACCTATTCAATTTCACAATTTCAACATCTATCTCATTATTTATACAAATGAACATTTGTGGCATTTAGAGCAAAATTCATTTTCTTTCCAAAATCAACCCCAAGTATCAAAATCAATCATTTCCACCCAACTCAACATTATTTCCAAAATCAAAATCATTTTCAAGAATCTATTTGAAAAACCCCTTTTTTGATTTTTAACCAAAACCCTAGATTTGTTCCAAAAATTCCCAAAATCACAATATTGTTTAGAAATCACAAATAACCAACTTAAAACTCATAGTAAGTGCAAAGAATCTCTACCTCAAGTTTTAGAAGACGAGAAAGAGAGTGTATGAACCCAAAGACACCGAAAATCGACTTTGCTTTAATTAAAACGAAGCCCTCGTCGAGCTCTATCTTTTTAACAAAGGCACACGGGTGAAAAATTCGTGAATCTATGTGTATTCAAGGGAAATAAATGAGTTTTAGAGAGAGATATATATTAAGGTTTTGAAATGTTTAGAGAGAGAGAGAGATGAAAAAGCGATGTAAAAAGTGACTTTTATGGACTAAAATACGCGTATACCGCTCCAGTGCAATAAGTGTCATTTGAGCATCTAGACACAAAAGATGTGACCGCTCAAGCAATAGTTTTACCGATAGAAGGCCAACCCTCGAGCGCAATAAGGGCCGCTCGAGCCAAGACTGCTTGAACGTAAAAAGTTTCGCTTAAGCGAAGAATACCACTTCCCAGTAGTTTTGCAGACCTACATAAGTACTAAGAGTTCAGAAAAACCGCTCGAGCGCAATAAGTAACGCTCGAGCGTAGGGGCAAAATTTTGGGCAACGACAATTTGAAAAACAAGCTACCAATCTGTTCTAAACACGACCAACACAACCCAAAAGCCAAACTCAAAGAGGTATAAGGGGGAACAAGACAAAAATAATTATATAAGACAATGAAACTCGGATCCAAAACATACAATGGGTCGGGTCTAAACCCATGATGCTATAACCTTCCCTTCTTAAGGAATTTCATCCCCGAAATTTAAACCAAACATTAAAACCCAGTTTAAACCCATTACAACAATGATATGGCATATGAATCAATTTGGACAACATGCGGTTAAACATGTATTCAAAGAAGTATTTGAAATTAACAATGCAGTTTGAATGATGCACCGAGCCTCGGTGTATGCAAAACAAATGAATGGATATAAGCATGTGATATGCTAATTGAAAATGTCCCTAATCTAACCATCGAAAGTGATTAAATAAAAGGGAGAAAGACGTGAGGTTGGAAGACATACACACACGCACGCACACTTATTACAACATTATGTCCTCGCGAAGGAGGGTCCGAATGAATAAGGTAACTAGCTATACTAATTAAGCTAACCAATTATTACAAAACTCGAAACTAATTAACTATTCGAGTTAACTAATTATTACAAACCAAATTAAGCTAATTAATTACAAAACTAATTAATTAACTAAATAGTTACAACACTTGTATGAATAAATTAGTTATAACTAACTAATTAAGCAAAGCAAGTAAATGGCCTCGAAGGGCGAGGGATGCATGCATGCTCGGCTTCACCACCCGAAAACCCAAAAATGCCACCGCATTGCCCTTGCAGCCTCGGTTTGCACATTTTTTATCACTGAAAATTGCACTTACTTCCAGAACACTTCTGCTTCAACTCAGGAACACACTTATACAAAATTTTCATTGACGACCGGTTGGCTACTGCTGGTGGCCGGTCGGCTACCCCTGCCCTGAACTTCCTTTTTTGCTGCAACAGAGAGCAAATCAAGGCAAAGTAGTGTATTCTCAAGGAGTGTATATACTGCCACCCTCCTTATCATTACACAAGCTCAAGGGAGTGTAGCTCTTGGCCCTCATACCATAAACTAAGCATTTTCCATGCATGACGGCTAAGGAACCAAGTTTGTACAAGCTTAATGAATGCACAAACAAGACTAAAACAACCACCACTCTATCATGCATGATCAAGAGTGACGGTGACCAAGGAAAGTGGCATATTTCATCACTTCGAGTATGAAATGTCCCATTTTCCTCGTGCTCGAATTAACGTCTGATCCAAACACATACAATGCAACACAAAAGATGTTTATCTTGTCTCTTTTACTTGTTCATTTTTGTTTACTCATTTTAGATTACCAATCCATTCTTTAATTGATTAGTCCAAAAGTGAGTATCCTCCAATGGAAATTGAGCTTCATAATGTAATAAATTTGGTGTCTGATCATGTTGATAAATGTATATATGAAGTTTGAGTCATAATATGCAAGATATGTTGATTTGAATGCAAGTTTGAAGCTCAAGAACAATTCTGGATTTTCCAGAATTTGGCATGTCCGCTCAAGTGGGGAAGCCGACGCTCGAGCGGGAAATGCGAGCTCCCAGAAGTTTTGCAAACATGGGTGTCCGCTCAAGCGGGGAGCCATGTAAGGAGACTTTCAGCTCGAGCACCCGACTTCACGCTCGAGCGTAAAAATGAGGCAACCAGTACTTTTAGCAAGGGAGTTCACACTTGAGCGGGGACCCCTGTTTCAGAAATTTTATAAAAGCGTTATGTGTTTCATTTTCCATTCTCTTTCACTTCTAAGTACTCTTAAGCATGCATTGAGCATTATGATTAAATTAAAAGGATAAGAAAGAAGCCTAAGAGGGGTGTATGAATTAAGAACATATTGAATCATTTGTGACCCATATGTGTTATGTAATGTGTATGGTCAAGCTCCAGGGCAAATCAATCAGCCGATCACTATGAGTAATATCTTAATAAAGATATTTTGAAGTATGTTATTTGTCCAGTTACTTATCTCCCTTATAAGTCTTATAAGTTTGTTAATGTGAATTGTGGACAAATGTTTGCTATGCCAAATGGTTGGGCCTAAGGTCGTTTGACTCGAATGATAGTTTGACATGAATGAAAGAATGAATGGGTCAAAAGTTAGTTTGACATGAATGAAAGAATGAATGGGCCAAAGGCCAGTTTGACATAAATGAAAGAATGAATGGGCCAAAGGCCAGTTTAACACGAATGAAAGAATGAATGGGCCAAAGGCCAGTCTGACATGAATGAAAGAATGAGCGGGCCAAAGGCTGTTTGACATGAATGAATTGGGCCCGAGGCCGTCCAATGTGGTTGGAACCGCAGTTACTTGATATATATGTATATATTAGATAGAAATATGAATTGGGCCCAAGGCCGTTTGGTGTATATTGTTCTACGTACCGTTCGTGTAACTTCTTTATTTGATATTATTCACTGGGCTTTCGCTCACGTTCATTCATGTGTTTGTAGGTGAGCCAAGGGAGGTCCAAACCCAGCCTCAGTGAAATTTGTGTGGAACAACCAAGGTTTTGAGGAGTCAGCCCATACGTCTCACGCACGAGACTCGTCTTCGCCCTTTTGCTATTTTGTTATACTTTGTCATGTTGGCGAGGACTTTGGATTATGATTGTATATAAGTCTTGGATAGGCTGACTAAGACTTGGCTGATCCTGTATGTACAGAACTTTATGTTATTGCATATTTTGATGTGAGTTATTAACATATGTGCATGTGGATTGTTATGACGTGCCATGTAAGCACAGCTCTACGGACAAAAGTTTGAAATTGCTTCCGTTTGGCCCCCTTTACTCTGATGAGTTATGTCTAGTTTGGTTTAAGGCCGTAGGTAACCTCATGATTATTGGCCGGTTATGTCCTTAACCCATGAGGGCGGGTTTGGGTCATGACAGTAACCAGCTCTCATAGTGAAGATCATAACCGAACTCTTGGATATAGAAAAGATAAAGATGACCTGGACAATCTCATGGATAGGCCAGTTGAGTTTAAAGTGTTTATGGCTAAGCTTCAGAAAGAAGTTGCCTACATATCTCGAAGATAGGAATCAAGCCTTACGTAGTTCGGTTCGAGTTCACTCAGGTATTAACACTCTCCTTTTACGCTCTAACTTTTACCAAGGTCGCCCTTTCTGGATTTTCAACCTTGCGAGCTCAGTTTTTCTTTTTTCAAATTTTTTGTGCTCTAACTTTTGCCTAGGTCGCCCTTCCGGGTTTTCAGCCTAGCGAGCCACTCAAGGATAATATTTCTTTAACTTGTCCATGTTAATTGGTTGGGAGAATTCGAGGCCATCTGGGTCCATAAGAATCACAGCTCCACCCGACAAGATTGACTTGATAGAAGGACTAGTCCAATTGGATCTGAACTTGCCCCTAGGGTCATGGATGGGAGCTCAGTTGTCTTTCAGCACCAAATCCCCTTCCTTAAGATTCCTGGACTTAACTTTCTTGTTGAAAGCTCTAGCAATCCTTCGTTGATAACCTTGGACATGATACAGTGCTTTTAGCCTCCTCTCGTCAAACAGTATCAGTTCTTCGAACCTGCTTTATTGCCAATCCGCTTCTGCTATCTGGCATTCAGCCATAACCCGTAGTGACGGAACCTCTAATTCAATCGGCAGAACAATTTCCATCCCATAAACCAGAGAATACGGAGTTGCCCCAGTAGATGTCCGAATTGATGTTCTATAGCCCTAGAGAGCAAATGGCAGTTTGTCTAGCCAGTCTCTGTAAATCTCAACCATTTTCTACAGAATGTGCTTGATGTTCTTGTTGGCGGCCTCAATAGCTCCATTGGTTTGCGGCCGATATGTGGATGACCTATTAAAAGCCACATTGTACTTCCCCAACAAGTCGATCACTTCTTTCTTAAAATGGGAGCCATTGTCTGAAATGATCTTATTTGGGACCCCATAACGACAAATAATGTTATTCCTGATGAACTTGGTTACGTGTGACACTTTTAGCACTGCATAGGATTAGGCCTCGACCCACTTTGTAAAATAGTCTATTGCCACTAGGATGTACTCATGCCCATTCGAGCCTTTCGGCGTAACTACCCCAGTAACATCAATTCTCTAGACTAAAAATGGCCACGGTGAAGTCATGTTGTACAGCTTTGACGGCGGGATATTCATGCGATTTGCATGAATTTGGCATTTGTGACATCACCGAACAAAACCAACACAATCCTCCTCTATGGTTGACTAGTAGTAGCCCTGCCTGAGAATCTTCCAGGCTAGCATTACTTCGCTCATGTGTGATCCGCACTCCCCTCTGTAGATGGCCTCCATGAGGCGCTTCGATTCTTCTGCATCAACATAGAACTTCTGCATTCCCAGATGGCCTCGTTTGTACAACTTACCCCTACAAATGATAAACTGAGCAGCGATTTTCCGTATTGCCCTTTTATCTTTGGCATTTGCCCTTAGTGGATAAGCCTCCTTTTCCAAGAAGTTCCAGATATCATGATACCAGGGGTTCTGATCTTGTATTTCATCTATTGTGGTAATCAACTCGTAGGCCGGCGCATACCTCTGTTCAATAATGATTGGACGCATCCGGACTCTGAGAGGGATGTCTATCATAGAAGATAGAGTTGATAAAGCATCAGCAAACCTGTTATTCTCTCTTAACAGATGCGTGAAGGTCAACTTCTCAAACCTAGGAATCAGAACGTCCAGGGTTTGGTGATAGATTTTCATCTTTTCTTCCTTAACCTTCTAGTCTCCTTTTGCTTAAGACATAACCAGGTTCGAGTCCCCAATGGCGTCCAACCTTTTTGCCCCTAGTTCCAGGACAGCTTCCAATCCAGCGATACACGCCTTGTATTCTGCTTCGTTGTTAGACACCTTGAACCGAAGTTTGAAGGCTAAAGGTATATGGGATTTGTCGGGTGCTATCAGTAACACCTGTATCCCATAATCATACTGGTTAGACGCTCTGTCGAAAGACATGGTCCAAATCTCTTCCTCGACCTGCAGAATAGCCTCATCTGGAAATAGATATTCTACTGCTTCATCTCCATCTACTGGGTGATCGGCTAGGAACTCCACTACCGCTCTCCCCTTGATAGACTTATGAGTCATATACTTCAAATCAAATTCGGAGAGAAGAAGCAACCAACGGGGTAGCCTACCTGTAAGTGGTGGTTTCTCGAAGAGATATTTGATGGGATCTAACCTCGAAACCAAAATTACGGAGTGAGCTAACAGGTAGTGCCTCAACTTCCTGGTAGCCCATACCAAAGCTAAGCAAGCCTTCTCCAGCGAGGTATAACGGGTCTCATACTCCAGCATCTTCTTGGCCAAGTAATAGATGGCTTTCTTCACTCTATCCTCAGATTCCTGGGCAAGCATGCAGCCCATTGTCGTGTCGGTTACTGATAGATACAAAATCAACGGCTTCCCTGGCTCTAGCGGTGACAACACGGGCGGGTTCTGGAGGTACTACTTGATCTGCTCCAAAGCAAACTGGCATCGGTCATCCTATTGGAATTTCTTTCCTTTCTTTAGGAGACCAAATAGTGGTTCACAAGTCAAGGTTAATTTTGCGATAAACCGTCTTATGAATTGCACTTTACCTAGAAAGCCTTGCACCTCATTTTCAGTCCTTAGTGGTGGCATTTCTTGGATGGCCTTGATTTTGGAAGGATCGAGATGCCTCTCTGTGTGATCAAGAATCCTAGTATTTTCCCTATTGTAACACCAAAAAGGCATTTCTACGGATTCAGCCTCAACCGATATTCCTTGATCCGTTGGAAGAATTTCTTCAAGGTGGTGTAGTGGCCCTCTCTTTCCTTGGACTTAACAATCATGTCGTCCACGTACATCTCAACCTCTTTGTGGATCATATTGTGCAAGATAGCGGTCGCAGCCCGTTGATAAGTAGCCCCAGCATTTTTCAGACCGAACAGCATCACCCTGTAGTAGTAGGTTCCCCACGGCATGGTGAAGGTAGTCTTCTCTCTATCCTCGAGTGCCATCAAGATCTGGTTATACCCAGAAAACACATCCATAAAGGAGAGCAACGCATTGCTTGCGGTGAAGTTCACCAATTCATCGATGTGCGGTAGAGGAAAGTAATCCTTCGGACTAGCTTTGTTCAGATCTCTGAAATCCACACACACCCGAATTCTACCGTCTTTCTTCGGCACCGGAACAATGTTGGCCAACCAAGTAGGATACTCAGATACTAGCAAAAAACCTGCATCTATCTGCTTGGTGACCTATTTCTTGAATTTCAAAGCCCAATCCGGGCGTATTCTCTGAAACTTCTGCTTAACGGGTCAGGCTTCGGGGTCAAGAGGGATCTGATGCTGTACAATCTCAAGATCGATTCCAGGCATGTCTTCATAGGACCACGCAAAAAATCTTTGAAATCTTTTAATAAAGCGACTAAGCGCTCGCGTTCCTCTGAAGACAACGTGGACCCAATCTGGACCAGACGCAGATTCTTCTCAATACCCACATTAATTGAAATGATTTCATCAACAAGGGGTTTTACAAACCTCTCCTCCTCTCGATCAATCAAATGTTTCAAAAGCAGAGGAATTCATTCCTTGTCGTTTTTATCAAAATTTTGAAAGTCATGATCAATGCAATACACAAATGCCACAGAGAAGTACTCGGAAATAGCAGTGGTATCATTCTCATTCAAAGGTTCTGGCTCATCCAATTCCTCGGTTACAACCGACTCAAAAGAAAAGGAAAAAGACGACCTGGACAAAACTACGGCATCCAGGCTATTAGCCCCAGGAATACCAGACTCTGACTCCGAAGAACTGGAATCCGATTCCGACTCCACAGACTCTGTGGAATCAGATTCCGACTCACTACCTGATTTAGAACTGCTGGACAAAAAAACCTCCTCTAGTTGCCAAATGAGAGAGGATGTGTTAGATGCATCCAGAATTCCACTGGAAGAGTCCACACCTAATCGATCTCCGATCATGAAAACGGTTAGGTCATCCTCCAAGCTCTCCAAGTTGATCTAAGGATCATAAAGGAGACAAGCCAGCGCTGCTCCTATCTCAAGTACTCTATTGTTGGACTCACCCTCGGTACTTTGTTCAGCTTCAGCAGATAATTTAGTCTGTTCCTCTGAGGCTTCATCCTCTTGCAGCTGTAGGTCGAAGAAAATCTCAAAGCCGGGCAGACGCCGTTTCTCAAAGTTCAACCATGGCTCAGGGAAGCCATAAATGGGAAGTCTTCTCCCTCCCGGTCAAAGCGGCTGTTCAGAGTTCCTTGAATTGGCCTATGCACAAGCTCATAGTGCTTCCCACTTTTCTTTGCTTTGGCTCTTCCTGCCATTTCCTTCCCTTTCCGAACCCAGTCTTCTTTGGTGGGCATATAGCCCAAGCCAAAGGCATGAGGGTTATGTGGCACTTCAGCCAATACAATAACGCCCTCCCGACTGCTCTTTCCTAATCCCATTCTGGGAATATGTTGTAGTTTGTTCATGAGGTAGACTGATTGTGCACTGACGTACAACCCCCATCAATAGCCAAAATATCTTGCACCACCCGGGCCTCAGCCAAGGTAAACCTAGACAGAAAAATATCATCATCACCGTGTACAATCTCTAGTGCTAGTGTAGTGACCTCCGGCGGAGGATGTATAGAAGAATTCCCAAAAACAATGGCTACCCCATTTCCAAGAGGGTACTTCGGCATCTGATGCAAGGTGGAAGAAATAACTTTTACTTGGTGCAGCCAGGGTCGCCCAAGTAACAAGTTGAAGGTAGCCGGAATATCCAAGACGTGAAACTCAATATCCTGTTGGGCCGGCCCGACTTGTATTCTGATTTGAACTGTTCCCATCACTTCTCTGCTTGTGTTATCGTAAGCCCGGATCACCTGGGCAGTTGGTACAAAATCTGCTGGCTTCAAGCCAATAGCATAGGCCGTGCGCGATAGACAAACATTAATTGTAGACCCAGTGTCAATTAATACAACCGACACCTACTTCTCCCTACATTCAAGTGAGATGTATAAGGGTTTGTTATGTGCAGAGCCCTCAAGCGGCAATTCCTTATCTAAGAAGGTCAAAGATGGCACAGCACCTCCTGGGAAGACTAATCCCACCAATTGCTCTGGAGTTATGTCGATAGACAGCTTGGCCTTATCCATTGCTAACAGGACAGCTAAACCATGAGCAATCCTCAGATAGATATGTCCGCTTAGATCTTCTTCTGCTACTTCAGTACAGCTTCTTCTTTCAATAGTTCCTCCTTTTATTTTTCAGCCTCCTTTTCCTTTCCAGATGCTTCAGGTTGGTCCAAGTGTGGGGGGTTAAAGTATCGCCCGCTTCTAGTCATATGGCCCACTTCCTCAGAATACCAAGTATCGTCTGGCAAGCCTTGACCCCAATCTTCATCAGTGTGGGCAAGATACAGGTCATCATCTTCCCATTATATTCCTCTGGTAACCAACAGACAAATGTTCGGTTCCGTTGTAAGCATTCCCACATCCACATCACAGTCATTCCCCACAGGGCCCTTGGCTTTTCTAACCTTTTGATCATTCTCATCCCTTTCCTGTTCAAACTGCTTCAATGCAGTTTCTTGCTCTGTATCAACTATACTAACAATGTCGGATTCCTGAGCAGAATCCTTAATACCGGTGCCCTCCGGCAATTTCCCTTTGTCCTCGGTCGTTTCAGCCCTTGTAGCAGTTCTTGCTTCTAGCTCTTCTAGCTTTGGTTGAAGTCCCTCATCCATATCAGGTTCATCACTGAACCACCCCGAATTATCTGCTGACCGATTCAGATCAAACTAGTCAATCTGTACATCTCCCAGATCTTGTTCATCGTAGAACTACAGATTGTCCAAGTCTTCTTCCAACTCTGCTAGATCATCCAAACTTTGGCTCGGGCCATCCTCCTGGACTACACTGACTTCCATTCCTGTTGGCAACTCTATAACTGGTCTAGCCTAATTGGTTGGCACAATGTAACGACACGGGTTGTATTCTTCCTCAACTAAATCTATGGAGCCCTCAGGCACTAGGCTGACACTCCCATTCTCCACCAGGGCTACCTTGTCTTCCTCTACCACAGTCACCACCATAGGTTTGGGTTGGGATACGGACGCGTTCATCATGCACAGGTTTGTGCTTTTCGGGATGAACAACGCCAGCTTAGGTAGGTGAGAGGGGGTGATGTATATACTGGGGTCGTGAGGGACAACCAGTGTATGAATGAGGTTTACTTGCCAAGGTGGAGGGACCTGGTTATATAGTGGGAGAGGATTTGTAGTGACATTAGGCTTTTAAGGAGGCGCTATCACCTTATTGTCAATGAGATCTTGAATCTCATGACGCAATCTGAAGCATAGGTCAGTGTCATGACCATGTTGTTGGTGAAAAGCTTAGTATTTGACTGGGTTATGTTTCGGGGGAAGAGGATCGGGTAAGGGGCGAGACCCTAGTGGTCTCAGGTGCCCCTTTCTGATCAGGACCCCTAAGGCTTTGGATAAGGTCATGTATAGAGGGGTGAAGACCTTTTGGCCACGGGGTTGGTGCTTCGAGGTTTGTGAGGTTATATCGGATGTACCAGCAAAAGGGTTGGCAGTTTTCGGTGTGGTGGTGACCATACCAACATCGGAAGGCCTTGCAGCTGCACTACTACTTGTAGTCGCATTAAAACTGCGTGTGAAAGCCCTCTTAGGCTACTCTTTCTCATGGTCTATCAGACCCTGCTTCATTGCATTCTCTATTTGCACCCCTATTTCGTGGAGGTCAGCAAAAGTAGACAGAGGTAGGACTATCATTTTCTATAACAGTCTTGGTTACAAATTACGGACCGCTATTCTGATCTGGTCTTTTTCAGCTGGTCGAGTGGTCATCATGGAGGCCCTGGCCCTCCACCGAGTCACAAAATCGAAGAAACCCTCCTTCGCCTCCGGCGAGTTACTTCGAGATCACGACTTATGACCTCGATTTGAGTATTGTAGGAGTACTGCACTATAAAGGCCTCGGCCATTTCCTCCCAATTACTCTTCACAGAGTCTTCAAGTTTAGCGTACTAGATGACCGCTATACCCAATAGGGTCCGGCCGAAGAGTGACAGTTTCTGTAGTCTAGTGAGACCCATGGGTCGTAGGATGTCAGAGAATAACCGTAGATGGACCATAGGATCCCCGGAACCATCAAACCGTCTATATGCGACATTTTGAATCTATCTGGCAACGTCACCACCGACTCAGTATAGCCATCCTCTATATCAGGGATCGAGTTCACACCCTGTGCCCGTTTAAAGAGCTTCTCAAGCTTGCTCACTTTTAGTGCAGTAGGGTCAACCTCAAATTCAAACGGCACCTCTGTTGGGTATGATGGTGCTTTGGAGGTCTGAGGTGGAATCAGATCCACTGGAATGTCCGTATTTTCCTGGACATTAGCTGTGGAAGCAGTAGCTCCGGGTACCGAAATGTTTACAGGAGGTGGATGGGATGTAGAGGCTGCTACCTGCTGGGGTTGTTGTTGCTGCAGCCTAGCGATCAACTTAGCCTGCTGGGCTGCAATTTTCGCTTGGCGGGCGGTGACTTCCACTTGGCAAGCAGCATCTAGCTACATAGCCTCAATAGTTTGTTGGAGTTGTCGAAGCATATCTTCCATGTCAGCTGGAGGATTTTGAACTGCTAGAACCGGCGAATCCTCTCTGTCTGGAGTAAAAGTAGATGATTGGGCCTGACTGGGCACATGCAAGGTAAACGGTGACTGCTGTATTGGCAAATTCTGCTGAATCCTCCTCCATCGAGTAACCAGCGAGAGTGACACAAACACTGGTTGTCCCCTGACTAGATCCCCAGATCTACATATCCTTCTAACTCGGGTCCAGAGTGCTTAGGAGGTAACAGACTCGTCTGAAGCAATGGTGAAAGACTACCTTGCACAAAGAAAATAAAGTTAAAAAAAAACAAAAATCAGAAACCGTACAACACCTCAGCTCAGACAGAAACAACACACAGTTGTAATCATAAGCTAGATAACTGTACTCAAACACTGATTTCTACCCCAAAACTGATACCCAGACTTGCGACTGATACATACATTCCTGCGGAGTTTCACTCTAAAGCACGTATCAAGCAAGTGAAAGCCAAAACACCTCTATGGTCGGGTAGGGTTACCTTGTCCTAATTTCGTCAGGAACTAGGGGTTCACTATGCAAACAAGCGATTTCAAACAATTCCTACAGTCGGGTGAGCAACCTGTCCTAGTTTAGAACAGTCTCTATGGCTTCTGATATGCAACTAGGTCGATTGGTTAAAAAGGGTATCTCAGCAAGACTACCTAATATACCTTTCGCACCTAACACCGAGAAGTGAAAGGAGGATCAAACGGTACAGCGGTAGTCCAGATCCAAAGGTTGTGTTCCCATCGTGGCAGAGCCCGCAACCGGTCAGCCTTTTGGCCAGCTTTTCCAAGCAAGCCTCTGATAAACCGCTCAGGAATAACAGATGGCAAACACAGTGAGTTAGACGCACCGATGCAAATGTAAATGCAAATAAACACATAAGTGTAGATAAAATAACATATCACGAGTTCGAGTTAAGTTCTTTAATTCCCCAGCAGAGTTGCCGGAAACTATGGACTCACCTTTTTCCACACCCCCGCCTTTCAGAAAGGGTTTGAAAAGAAGGCCTCACAGTTTGAACTCCCGTGGTTCTGAAGCTAGTCTCACAAGTGCAATGTGAAACTGATAATCACCAAAGAGTCCAAATCCAACAAACCTTTAGGAAAATCGATTTTAAATCAAATAATGCCAAAATTGGACTGCTTTACCAGATTATAGAGTCGCCACCTAAATATTTTATTTTTGAAAAATTTAGGAAACCGTGACACGTACCGAAGGCCACATGTCCATCATCACCAAAGTTGCCTCGGCTCTGGAACTTGGATACGAGAGGAGAAGGTCCTGAAATGAGCACCCCCGCTCACCTGATCAAAGATCGGCCTCTACTAATCATGATATGTTCTTTTATAAACATCATGTGTTCTTGTTCCGGTTGTTAAACTAGCCTTACTATGTGACGCACACAAGTATAGACTAGTCACGAGACTTGGAACAATTCAACTCGTGTTTGTTTTCGAAAATGGTTTGAATTTGCCACTCTCAAGTGGACTTAAAAATGTAGGTTTGCCACCTCAAGTGGGCTTAAAACATGATTTGCCACAACAAAGTGGGCTTAAAACACACATTCATTGAATTGTTCCAATTCAAACAAGAAGCCTTCATCCCCAGGCATTCATGCAATTTAGCATCTAAGCACATAGCCTCATGGCAAGCATACTAATCATGGCATCATGGCAATCACACTTATGCAAGTATGCTAAAGCATAAGACTCACCAAGTACTCCAAGCCAAAATAAAAACTAGTTAGAAAAATGCATGATCCTAACTATGTTAAGTGTCTAATGCAACACATGCAATATGCAATTAATAGGCTCGACTACTAATATGGCATATAAATCAATTTGGATAACATGCGGTTAAACACGTATTCAAAAAAGTATTTGAAATTGACAATGCAGTTTGAATGATGCGACAAGCCTCGGTGCATGCAAGACAAATGAATGGATGCAAGCATGCGATATGCTAATTGAAAATGTCCTTAATTTAACCATCGAAAGCGATTAAATAAAAGGAAGAAAGATGTGAGGTTGAAAGACATACACGCACGCACGCACACTTATTACAACATTATGCCCTCGCAAAAGAGGGTCTGAATGAATAAGCTAACTAGCTACGCTAATTAAGCTAACCAATTACTACAAAACTCGAAACTAATTAACTATTCTAGTTAACTAATTATTACAAACCGAATTAAGCTAATTAATTACAAAACTAATTAATTAACTAAATAGTTACAACACTTGTATGAATGAATTAGTTATAACTAACTAATTAAGAAAAGCAAGTAAATGGCCTCGAGGGGTGAGGGATGCATGCATGCTCGGCTTCACTACTCAAAAATGCCACCGCATTGCCATTGCAGCCTCTGTTTGCACATTTTTTATCACTGAAAATTGCACTAACTTCCAGAACACCTCTGCTTCAACTCAGGAACACACTTATACAAAATTTTCATTGACGGCCGGTCGGCTACCAATGGTGGCCGTTGGCTACCATTGGTGTCCGGTCGGCTACCCCTGCCCTGAACTTCCTTTTTTGCTGCAACAGAAAGCAAACAGAGGCAAAGCAGTGTATTTTCAAGGAGTGTATGTACTGCCACCCTCCTTACACAAGCTCAAGGGAGTGTAGCTCTTGGCCCTCAAACCATAAACTAAGCATTTTCCATACATGACGGCTAAGGAACCAAGTTTGTACAAGCTTAATGAATGCACAAACAAGACTAAAACAACCACCACTCTATCATCCATGAACAAGAGTGATTGTGACCAAGGAAAGTGGCACATTTCATCATTTCGAGTATGAAATGTCCCATTTTCCTCGTGCTCGAATTAACATCTGATCCGAACACATGCAATGCAACACAAAAGATGTTTATCATGTCTTTTTTACTTGTTCATTTTTGTGTACTCATTTTAGATTACCAATCCATTCTTTGATTGATTAGTCCAAAAGTGAGTATCCTCTAATGGAAAGTGGGCTTAAACCACGAGTGCCTTGGGCATGAAAGAGACCTCGTGCCGTTGATAATGAACCCCTGAAGGGATTAAACCATTAAGCATGAATGTCTCAATTTCATACTTAAGCAAACAAGTGGTTTAAAACCACTTTCAAAGCAAACAAAAAAGTGAAGAATAGAGGAAGATTGTAGAGATTTCAGTGCTAAAATGGAGTGCAAAATAACACTAAAACATACTTCAACTCAAAAGAATGATGGTCAAAGCATTGAAACACCAAGCTAATGAAGGAATTAACACTACAACCATGCCATACAAGGCTCAAAGGACTTAACCAGCCCAAAACAGAGCTAAAACAAGTCAAAACAGTAGCAAAAACATGCTGGACCAAAGCTAAGTTAGACTAGAAAAATATGCTAACATGTGAGGTTAACTAGGCATGCAAGCAAGACACAAGGAGGGGAGGCTAACCCCTCCAATTTTGGACTTTAAAAGAAGGTTTTTGTCACTGAAAAACCTCTGAATTTCAGTGGTTAAAAGGCCCAAAAAGTTTGATTTGAATGTGATGAAAAATAGCACAAAAAGCTTCACAAGTTAAGGAGGAAAAGATGGGGACAACCCCCTAACTCACAAAGGCTCAAGCCACCACTTTTATGCCTCAAAACAAAAAGTTTTTTACACTTCAGAAACAGCCTTAAAATAGTAGAAAAAGATGGCAAAGCAAGTATGCACAATAAGCTTAAATGAGGTAAGTTCTATACCTTTGAAGCAAAGCACAATTCAACCACAAATTCAAGCCCAAACCCCCTTCCAAAGCTCAAACACAACTCCAAGGGACCTCAGCTCAATGGTGGTCAAATTTGGTTAAGGATTGGTATGCAAAAGTGTAGAGAAAACTAACTACAAAGCACAAAATATCAAGTGAGAAAGAAAAAGCTAGAGAGAGAGAAATTTTTGGTCTAAAATGTCTAACCTTCCAAAATGGGGGAGGCACCCCCTATGTATAGAAAATCAAGATTTGAGCTTGTATACATCCTACCATACACGTGTATGAAGATGTAGCTCAGTGAGCAACAGTTGGCACAGCTGGCAAACAAATATCTGAAAAAGGGAACCAATGGCCGTCAGCCACCACTGGTGGCTGCCGGTCACCACCAGCAGCCAACAGGCACAAACCATGGCCGACAATCCAAGGGGCTTGCCGACAGGTCACCCTCCTCTCCAGGCAAGAGCCAACAAGCTCTTGGTCTAAAAACATGCACAAAACAGCAAGGTTTAGAGGCTCAAAGACAAGGTGTTCCGCCGAGGACTTCAGACGCTCAAAACGAACACAAACAAGCACAATCACTGAGTGCACAAACAATGATGTCTAAGTCTTGAGGACGGTCAAAAATGGAGTGTCTATACCACGACCCCTTAAAGTCAAGGACACAACCTCGAAGCATATCCTCGAGGATCTTAATAGTACGCTCTAATAGCCTGCCAGTCTGATGATGATAGGCAATACTAAAAGTCAACCTAGTGCCCAAGGCATTCTGCAGGCTCTACCACAACCGAGCCGTAAAACGCAGATCTCTATTCAAAATAATAGTCATAGGGACCCCACAAAGTTGAACTATGTCCCTAATGTAAAGGTCGGCTAGATAATTTACCAAGTCACTCGTGCGCATAGGTACAAAGTACGCTGACTTGGTCAATCGGTCAACCACCACCTAGATGGCGTCACTATCCCGTTGAGTCCTCGGAAGATCCACAACAAAATCCATTGTGACATGCTCCTACTTCCACTTGGCTACAGGCAAGGGTTGCAATAAACTCGCTGGCCTTTGATGCTCGGTCTTCACTTGTTGACAAGTAAGACACCTCGACAAAAATACGGCTACGTCCTTCTTCATTCCCTTTTGCCAAAACTGGTGGCTAAGGTCGTGATACATCTTTGTGCCTTAAAGGTACATCGCAAGGCGTGAATGGTGAAACTCTCAGAGTACTTCCTCTCGACAAGACTCTAGCATGAAAAGACGATCAAGATATCAAACACTCAAGTTAGAATACACATTCAAGCCCCTCTCTACTTTTCCACTAAAGATCCTCTCCTGGAGGATTTCTATCTCAAGATCACCCTTCTGCGCTTCTATAACTCAGCTCACAACTGTGGGTTATGCAACTACCGAAAACAAAGTTGCCGACTCGATGGACTCACCCAGGTGCAAGTCAAACTCACCAATAGCACCCAAAATCTCTCATTCCTGAATGGCAATACAAGCTACATTACTAATGGATTTCCTACTCAAGGCATCGGCCACTATTCTTTCCTAGATAATAATGTAGCTTAAAATCATAGTTTTCTATAAACTCCATCCACCTCATCTACCTCAAATTTAGATCTTTCTATGAAAACAAGTACTTTAAACTTTTATGATCAAAAAACACCTCAAACTTCTCACCAAGGTAATTCCTCTAAATCTCCAAGGCAAAGATCACAGCTGCCAGTTCTAAATCATGGGTAAGATAATTTCTCTCATGTGTTTTCAACTGACGTAAGTCATAAGCTACTACCTTCCCCTCTTGCATCAAGACATAACTAAAACCTTCCCGTGAAGCATCACAATGCACAGAATAGCCCAAACCTCTCTCCTGAATAATTAACACTAGAGCAGTGGTAAGTCTAACCTTAACCTCTTGAAATAACTTTTCACAAGTCTCACTTCACACAAATTTGTTCCTTGTAAGCCTAGTCAATGGTGAGACTAATCTAGAGAAATCCTTCACAAATCAACGGTAATACCTGGCCAACCTTAAGAAACTAAGGATCTCAGAGGCATTCTTGGGTTGTTCCCAATCTTGCACTGCTTTTATCTTAGATGAATCTACAATCACTCCTCCCCCGGACATGGCCTAGGAACTTAACATACTTTAACCATAATTCACACTTCCCAAACTTAGCATAGAGTTTGTAGGCTCTAAGAAACTCAACTACAACTTGCAGGTGTTCCTCATGTTTCTTCTCGAAAGGTGAGTGAATCAAAATGTCATCAACAAAGACAACTACAAAACAGTCTAAGAACTCACGGAAGATTCGATTCATTAAATTCATAAACACGGCTGGTGCATTGATTAGCCCAAAAGGCATCACTAGGAACTCATATTGGCCATACCGCGTACAGAATGTCGTCTTCTAGATATCCTCCTCCCTTACCCTCAATTGGTGATAACCCGATCTCAAGTCTATTTTAGAGAAATAACAAGACCCCTTTAACTGGTCAAATAGATCATCTATGGGAGGCATTGGGTACTTGTTCTTAATAGTTACCTGGTTCAACTTCCTGTAATCAATACAAAGTCATAATGCACCATCTTTCTTTTTGACAAAGAGGGCCAGTGCTCCCCAAGTTAAAGTTAGGGCAAATAAAACCCTTATTTAGCAATTCTTGGAGTTGAATCTTCAACTCACTCAACTTAACAAGTGCAAATCTATACGGTGCCATAAAAATTGGTGTTGTACCAGGCACTAAGTCAATAGAGAGCTCAATCTCACAATGAGGTGGTAAACTAGTAAGATCCTTAGGAAAAACATCCAGGTATTCACAAACTACCCTTGGCAAATGAACTCAAAATTGGAGGGGTTAGCCTCCCCTCATTGTGCCTTGTTTGCTAGCCTAGTTAATTCTATATGTTAGCATGATTTTCTAGTTTTTGTAGCTATATTCCAGCATGTTTTTGCCTTTGTTTTAGACTGCTCTAGCTCTGTTGTGGGCTATTTGAGTCAGTTGAGTCTTGTTTTGCATGGTTATAGTGTAAAGGTCCTCACAAGAATGGTGTTTTAGGCCATTAGGCACCTCTTGTTTGAGTTGATTGCATGCTTTGGTGTTGTTTTTGCACTTCATTTCAGCACTTATAAGCTCTGAAACCTCCCTCATTTCTTGACTTTTTAAATTTGCTTTGAGGGTTGTTTCAAACTTGGGATTCTTTAAGCTTGAGATTGAGGTTCATTCTTAATGGTTTAATCCTCTTTTGAGATTTCATTACCAACGGCATGAAACTTCTCTCATGCCTTAAACTACCACTTGTTTGACACTTCCTTCCCTTTAGAGGACCATAATTCACCTTTTGAACTTAATTGGATTAAGGAATGGTTGGTAAAGTTAAAATGAGCAATTGGAACTAAAAGTGAGCCAAGATAAGAATTTGGTTGTGCTTTTGATGTGTTCAATCGGGCATTAATTGAACACATGGAACTTGGACCATTTCATACTTATTAGTGATGAAATAATCCAAGTTTCCAAGGTCAACTTCTTCCCTTGATCTTTCATGAAAGGAAGGAGGTTTGTGTGTCATTTTGCATTTATTGAACTTGCACCTCTTGAGTCACAAGCCATCATGCAATGAAATTGCTTGAATTGGTGGTTTGTGGCTTAAGTTCACCTTTCCTTGAATTTGTTCATGAAAATGAGAGGTGAGTTGTGCAAACAATCTGTGAGAATGCCTTCATTTTGCTCTGTTTGTCCTCCATTGCAATAGGTGAAACAGTGCATCAGTGGCCGGCGAGCCACCATCCATGGCCGGCAGGTAGCTGGCAGTGCACCATAGATGGCGGCACCTGGCCGACAGTCTCTACTAGTTGCCGACTAGCCACTGATGCAAACCTCAGCAGAATGTTGGTAAGGTGGAGCAAAATGGTTATGGAAGTGTTCAACTCTGCAAATAGAGGCTTCCAAGATCAAAACGGAGTTCTTTTCGGGTGGTATCCAAGTATGTGCATCTTTCATTTCCCGAGACAGAGTAGTTAATATCTTAATTACTTAGTTTGCTTACATTTGTATTGTAACTTAATTAGTTAGCTTACTAATTAGTTCATTCAATTGTTGTAATAATTAGTTAGTTAGCTTAAATATTTATTTCATTTTGGTTTGTAATAATTAGTCTAATTAGCCTAATTAGCTTAATTAGCGTAATTAGCTTAGCTTTTATTCATTTGGACTCTCCTTTGTGAGAGCAAAATGTAATAATGTGTATGTCTTTCAACCCCACATCTTTCTCCCTTTTATTTAATCGCTTACGATGGTTAGATTAGGGACATGTTTCAATTAGCATACCTTACGCTTGCATCCATTCATCTTGTTTTGCATGCACCGAGGCTCGGTGCATCATTTTAACTGCTTTGTCATTTCAATACCTTCTTTGAATACGTGCTTAGACCGTATGTTATTTAATTGCTTCATATGCTATATTAGTAGCCAAGCCTACTAATTGCATTCTTTGCATGTGTTGCATTAGACATTTTGTATAGTTAGGAAACATGCATATTTTTCTAACTCATATCTTCTTGGCTTATAGTACTCGGTGAGTTTTTAGTGCTTTAGCATACTTGCATGAGTGTGAGTGATTGCCATGTCTAGCATGCTTACCATGAGACTAAATGTTTACTTGTTAAACTGCTTGAATGCCTGTGGATGAAGGCTTGTTGCTTGAATTGGAACGATTCAACAAATGTACAATTTAAGCCCACTTTGTTGAGTGACAAATTCGTAAACTTTAAGCCCACTTAAAGTGGCAAAATTCAAACCTTTTTTGCAAAACAAACATGAATTTGAATTGTTCCAACTTGAGCAAACTAGTCTATACTTGTTTGTGCGCATCACATAGTAAAGCTAGCTTAATAACCGGAACAAGAGCACATAATGTTTATAAAAAATCATATCATGATTAGTAGAGGCTGATCTTTGATCTGGCGAGCAGGGGTGCTCAATCCATGACCTTCCCCTCTCGTACCTAAGTTCCCGAGCTGAGGCAATTTTGGTGATGACAGACACGTGGCCTTTGGCACGAGTCTTGGGTTTTCTAAATTTTTCCAAAAAATAAAATATTTAGGTAACGACTCTGTATCTGGTAAAGCTGTCCAATTTTGGCATTTTTGATTCAAAATCAATTTTCCAAACGATTTGCCAGATTTGGACTCTTTGGTGTTTATCAGTTTCACATTGCACTTGTGAGACTAGATTCAGAACCGGGGGAGTCTGAACTGTGGGGCTTATATTTGAACTTCCAAAAGGGGGCGCGAAAAAGCCGAGCTACAGTTTCTAGCGACTTTGTTGGGGATTTGGAGAACTTGACTCGAACTCATGATATGATACTTTATCTACACTTATGTGTTTCTTTGCATTTGCATTTGCATTGGTGCGCTTAAATCACTGTGTTTGCCATTTGCTATTCCTAAATGGTTTGCCGGAGGCTTGCTTGGAAAAGCTTGCCAAAAGGCTAACCGGTTGCAAGCTTTGCCACGATGGGAACACAACCCTTGGATCTGGGCTACCGCTGTACCATTTGATCCTCCTTTTACTTCTCAGTGTTAGGTGTAAGAGGTATATTAGGTAGTCTTGCTGAAGTACCCTTTTTGACCAATCGGCCTAGTTGCATATCGAAAGCCATAGAGACTGTTACAAGCTAGGACAGGTTGCTCACCCGAATGCAGGATTGTGTGAAACCACTTTGCTTGAATAGTTAACACTAGTTCCTGACGAAACTAGGACAGGGTAACCCTACCCCATCATAAGGGTGTTTTGGCTCTCAGTTAACTGCTATGTGCTTTTAGAGTGAAACTCTACAGGAATGTATGTATCAGTTATAAGTTTGGGTATCAATTTTTGGGGGTAGAAATCAGTGTTGAGTGCAATTCTACAGCTTATGATTGCAACTGGGTGTTGTTAGTATTTGAGCCGAGGTGCTGTGCAGTTTCTGATTTTTGTTTTCTTTTGCTTTTTTTCTTTTTGCAAGGTAGTTTGTCACAGTCGCTTCGGACAATTCTGTTACCCCCCAAGCACTCTGGACCTGTGTAAGGAGACTTTACAGATCCAGGGATCTTGTTAGGAGACAACTAGTGTTTGCTTCACTCCCACCAGTTATGAGACGGAGGAGGGTTAGGCATAATTCGCCAGTCCAACAGTCACCTTTTACTTCACCTGCGCCCAGTCAGGCTCAGTCTTCTACTTCCATTCCAGTGAGAGATTACTCACCAGTTCTGATGGCTTAACATCCCCCGGTTGGCATGGAAGATATGTTTCGTCATCTCCAACAAACCATAGAAACCATGCAGCTAGATGCTTCCTGCCAAGCTGAGGTTACAACCCACCAAGCGGAAGTGATAAATAGGCTCCAACAACAGCAACCACCGCAAGCAGTGGCTTCTACTTCCCATGCACTTCCTGCGGGTATTCCAGCACCCGGAGTCACTGTCAATGTCCAAGAGAACTTGGGCATTCCGGTAGATCTTATCTCACTTCAAACCTCCAAGGCACTAGTGTACCAAACTGAGGCGCCATTTGAATTTGAGGTTAACCCCACTGCACTAAAAGTCAACAAGCTAGAAAAGCTTTTCAAGTGGGCACAGGGCGTGAACTCAATCCCTGACATCGATGATGGATACACAGACTCTGCAGTAACTTTTCCAGACAAATTCAAAATGCCACATAGACTAGTTCTATGGCTTCGGGGGATCCCATGGTCCATTTGCGGTTATTCTCAAATATTCCACGACCAATGAGTCTTACTAGACTTCAAAAGCTGTCACTTTTTGGCCATACCCTGTCGGGTATAGCGGCCATCTGGTATGCAAAGCTGGAAGACTTTGTGAAATGGAGCTGGGAGGAAATGGCTGAGGCCTTCATCGTGCAATACTCCTACAATACCTAGATTGAGGTCACAACCCGTGATCTTGAAGTAACCCGTCAGGAGCCAAAAGAGGGCTTCTCGGACTTTGTAACAAGATGGAGGGCTAAGGCCTCGATGATGACTATCAAGCCATCCGAGAAGGATCAAATCATAATGGTGGTCCGCAATCTGCAAGGGAGATTATTGCAGAAGATGATAGTCTTGCCATTGTTTACATTCGCTGAGCTCCATGAGATAAGGGTTCGATTGAAGATGCGATGAAACAGGGGTTGATGGTTGATGAGAAGGAATAGCCCAAGAGGCCCTTTACACGTAGTTCCAATGCAACCATGAGTGGTAGCACCTCTGCACGGCCTTCGGATGTGAGTATGGTCACCACCACATCCAAAACTGCCAACCATTTCGCCAGTACATCCAACACAACTCCATAAAATTCAACCAGTCAAGCCCGATCTCAACAGGTCTTTACCTTGCTCTACATGTCTTTATCCAAAGCCCTAGGGGTCCTGATTAAAAAGGGGCATCTTAAGCCACTAGAGCCTCGCCCTCTACCTAATCCTCTCCTCCCAAAACACAACCCAGCCAAATACTGTGCTTTTCACCAATAGCACGGTCATGACACTGATCAATGCTATAGGCTGCGTCATGAGATTCAAGATCTCATCGACAATAAGGTGATAGCACCTCCCCAGAAACCCAATGTCACTACAAATCCTCTCCCATCACATAATCAAGTCCCTCCACCCTGGCATATAAACCTCATCTACACACCGGCCGTCCCTTATGACCCCAGTATATATATCACCCCTTCCCACCTACCTAAACCGGCATTGTTCATCCCCGAGAGCACGGACGTGTGCATGATAAACACGTCTACACTCCAACCTGAACTCGTGGTGGTAATAATGGTAGATAAATGGAGGTTGGCCTTGATGGAAAATGTCAGTCTGTTGGCCGAGGGCTCTGAGGACTTATCTGAAGGGGTGTACAGCCCATACTGCTATATTGTGCCAATCAATCAAGCTAAGTCGGAAGTGGTATTGCTAGCTAGAATGGAGGTCAATGTAGTTCGAGAGGATGGCCCAAGTCAGGGATTAAATGATCTGGCCAACCTAGAATAGGACATAGACAATTTGCAGTTCTTTGATGAGCAAGATCAAGGGGACGTGCATATTGATTGGTTTGATCTAAACGGGTCGACAAACAATTCTGGGTAGCTAAGTGATGAACCCGATAGAAATAAGGGAACTAAATTGAAGCCAAAAGAGCAGAAAGCAGGAACCGCTATAATGGCCCAAATGGCCGATAGAAAGAGTAAACTGCCGGAAAACATAGCTGTAGAACAATTGACTCAAGAACTGGGCATTTTTAGTACTGTACATACAAAGCAAGAAGCCGCACCAAGGCATTTTGAGCAACAAATGGGTAAAAATAACTAGAAAATTAGAAAAGCCGAACACCCTGCGAGGGAGATTTGTGATGAGAAGATAATCTGAGTGAAGCCGAACAAATGCTTGTCGGTTGCCAAAGGAATCTGGTGGGATGACGACGACCTACACCTAGCTCATACTGATGAGGATTGGGGTGAAGATCTTCCTGACAACACTTGGTATGTGGAAGAGGTCAACTATTTGACCAGAAGTGGCTGATATTTCAAACCACCACATCTGGATTAATCCGAGGCATCCGGGAAGGATAAAGAAGTCGAGAAGCAAAGAGAAAAATAGTTGGAAGAAGAGGCTATGTTGAAACAGTTAAAGAAGATTCAAGCTGATATATCTATCTAGGGTATGCTTATGGTTTCGCGAGTGCACAGACAGGCTGTACTGTCGGCGATGGATAAAACTAAGTTGTCCATCGACATTACCCCGGAACAACTGGTAGGATTAGTCTTCCCGAGAGGTGCTGCACCAACTCTAACCTTCTCAAACAAGAAACTACCGCTGGAAGGCTCTACATACAACAAGCCTCTATACATATCAGTAAAGTGCCGAGAAAAGTGGGTACCAATGGTATTGGTTGACACTAGGTCAGCAATCAACGTCTGTCCTTGTCGCACGGCTTATGCTATTGGCCTGAAACCGGCAGATTTCGTGCCTACAGCCCAGGTGATCTGGGCGTATGACAATACTAGCAGAGAGGTAATGGGAATAGTATAGATCAAAGTACAGGTCAGCCCAGCTCAACAGGATATCGAGTTCCATGTCATGGATGTTTCGGCCACTTTCAATTTACTACTTGGGGGACCCTGGCTCCACCAAGTGAAAGCTGTCTCTTCCACCCTCCACCAAATGCTGAAGTACCCCCATGGGAAGAGGGTAGCCATAGTATTCAGGAATTCATCTATACATCCTTCGTTAGAGGTCACTACACATGTGCTGGAGATTGTACATGGCGAAGAGAATGTTTTCTTTTTGGGGTTTACCTTGGCAGAGGCCCGGGTAGTGCAGAATATCTTGGCTGTTGATGAGGGCCTATATATTAGCGCCCAATCTTATATATCGCATTTGCTTTGTTACTCTAATCCAGATCCAAGGGTTATGTTTCCAACATAGCAGAGCCCATGGCCGGTCAGCCTTTGGGCAAGCCTCCAGCAAACCGTCTAGGAATAGCAGGTGGAAAACACAGTGACTTAGAGTAACAAAGCAAATGCGATGCAAAGAACATATAAGTGTAAATAAAAATGCACATCATGAAGTTCTAGTCAAGTTCTCTAAATCCCCGGCAGAGTCACCAAAAACTGTAGCTTGCTTTTCGTGCTTCTTGGAGGGGTTTAGCCTCCTCGGATATGATAACCCTACAGTTCGGACTCTCGCGGTTTTGAATTTGATTTCACAAGTACAATGTAAAATAGATAAACATAAATGAGTCTAAATCCAACAAATCTTTTGGAAAATTGATTTTGAATCAAAAATGCCAAAAATGGACTGCATTGCCAAATTTTAGAGTCACTACCTAAATATTTTTGGAAAATTTAGGAAACCTGTGACTCATGCCAAAGGCCATTAGTTTGTCATCACCAAAATGTCTCTACTCGGGAACTTATGTATGAGAGGGGAATGTTGTGAATTGAGCACCCCACTCACCCGATCAAAGATCGGCCTCTACTAATCATGATGTGATTCTTATGTACAGTATATGCTCATATTCCAATTGTTATGCTATTTTTACTAAGTGATACACACAAGTATAGACTAATTCACAAAAGTTGAAATGCTTTGATTTCATGTTTTTTTTTTTTTTTTTTTGTTTTTTTTTTTAAAAAAAAAAAACAAGTGTTTGAATATGTATCACTTGAAAAAGTGATCTCACATGTACAGTAATCAAATTATCCCAACTTAAGCGAAAAAGCCCTCATCCACAGGTATTCAAACATGTATATCAACTAAGTATTTAGCCTCGTGGTAATCATACTTGATATGACAATAATCGCATGCATGAAATATGTTAAAGCAAAAATGCTTACCCCAAATATCCGAGGTGAGCCAAAAAAAAAGAAGATAGTTAGAAAATATGCATGATCCTAAACAATGTAATATGACTAATGAAACGCATACAACATGCAATTAATAGGCTTGACTACTAGTATGGCATGTGAGTCAATTCAAGGTATGTGATAAAAGCACGTATTCGATTAAGGAAGTTGAAATTGACATTTGATTAGTATGATGAGCGAAACCCTTATGCATGTAAACATGGATATAAGTCATGGAAAATGCTAAAGACAATAGGATGCTATAGGCAATCCATTATAAGCGAGTAAATAAAAGGGAGAAAGAAATGGGGTTTGGAAGACATACACGATATTATAATTTTGCCCTCATGCAAAAGGGTCCGAATGAATGTTCTAATTTAAACTAACTATTACAACAACAAATAAATTAGCTACACTAACTAACTATTACAATTTGAATGAATCTAATTGATTAATTAGAACATGGAATGAATTAACTAAGTAACTAATTAATTAATGAACTAGCTATTACAAGCTTTGAATAAATCTACCAATTAACACTAATTGCACGAGCCATGGGAAGTAGATAATTGCATATGCATGGATGGGAATATCCACCCAAAAATGCCTCTGTTTTGCTGCCAGAACTATTCTATTTTGCAGGCAGAAGAATAATCTATTTTTTTACCCCAGCCTCTACTCTGTTCTGCCATGAAAATGGTTTTGTCTACATAAAATAAAGTGGCTGGCCGGCCAGATAAAAGTGGTCAGCTGGATGGATAGGTGGTCGGCCGACCACTATTTTGGGGGTCTGCCCTACTGTAACATAAAGGAAATAGAGCACAAACAGAGTGTTTTCAGGGGATGTTTGTCCTCTCTACCTCTCCCTATCATGAAACAGATCAAGGGAGGGGTAGACTTGATTCGCAAACCATCAACCGACGCAAACTCATTGCGTGATGATCTATGAATCAATGGGACAAAGTCTCAATAAATAGAAAGTAAAGACCAACAAAACCTGCTTCCTATCATGGAATAACCTCAAGGGAGGTGGTAGACATTGATTCTTGAGCCATTATCATCACTAGAGAGTATGAAATGACTGAAGACTCAATGGGTTCAATTAACATCCGATTGAACCCGACTTGATTTTATTCTCTTGCTTCTTTTAGTCCAATTTTATTAGCCTCTTTTAATTACCTTTCCATTCTTTAATCATTTTAGTCCAGAAATGAGAGTTATGTCTACTAATGAAGAGAAGTGTCAAACAAGAAGTTGTTCTTGGCATGAGAGAGATGTAATGCCTTGGTAATGAACCTCCAAAAAGATTAAACCATTAAACATGGAAGGGTCTCTTTCACATGCCTTAAACAACACTCATTTGAAACAACTCTCAAACAAATAAAACCAAGAAATGAGGGAGAGTGCAGAGATGGTTATTGCAAGTGTGAACACATGTATTAAAAGTATAAAATAAAAGCTATAAACTCAAATAGGTTGGTATCTAAGGCCTAAACCACCAAACCTATGAGGACTATAACACTATAAGCATACTATACAAAGCATGAAAAAAGTAAACACACTGAAACAGTCCTAAAACTCACAAGAACAGTGTTGGAATTAGCATGAAAAGCTAGGAAAAGTGAGCTAAAATAAGAGAGAAATAAAGCTAGTAAGCAAGCCTAAGGAGGGATGGCTAACCCCTCCACTTTTTGAACCTCAAAACCACACATTTAGCCTCTGGAAAACTCTGAAAAATTGTGGTGAAAAGTTGGAAAATATGTGGGAAACACAAGGACAAAAGCTTGGAGAACAAGGTTCAAAAAAAGATGGTTAACGCCTCCACCTTTAATAGCTTCAAGTCACAAGTTTCAACCCATAAAAGCAGTGTAAAATCAGTAAGAAATCAGTAAGAAAAGAGTAGAAAGAAGTAGTGTAAGGATGGCCAAAGTTATACCTCTTGAAGAGGAGTAACTCTTTGATTCACAAACCCACAAGTAATCACCTTCAATAGCTAAAATTTTAGCTCATGAATCTCAGCGAGGAGCCTCAAATATTTGGTTTATGGAGTATATGTAAGGTGTGTATAGGTTGAGAGAGAGAGAGAGAGGGAGAGAGAGAGAGAGAGAGTTACAAGAATTTGAGCTTTGGTAATTTTTTCTAACCTAAAAACATAAGGTCTAGTCAACTATATATAGAAAAACTGGTTGCTATCTTGAAAATATCTATATTGAGCCAACTGGTGTAGTGCATGCAAATGGGAAGATAGCTAGCAACAAATATCTATTCTATTGAGAAACCTGGCTGGCCAACTAAGTGGGGGACAACCGGCCACCAAATTCTAGCCAGCTGGCCACCTGTTGGCCAGCAGGCCTTTAGGTGGTCAGGTTTGGAAAAATGAGGTTTTGGCTCAAAAGAAGTGCAAGGTTCTAAGCTCAAGAATTGGAAAATTGAAGCCCTTTTGCTAAGGAATTTGAACAATTATACAGCGTAGTATTTCATCATCGAGTGATCAACCTGAGGTGTTCAAGTCTTAAGGGTGGTCAAAAATGGGATGTCTACAGTGACTCGGTAGACTATCTTGCCGACTTTTATTTTAGGGACATACAAGATCATTTCGGATAGAGATCGGCATTTTACAGCTTGTTTGAAGCAGAGCCTACAAAACACCTTGAGTGCAAGATTGATTTTTCGCACCCCATATCATCCTAAGACTGATAGGCAATCAGAGCGCACTATTCAGATTTTAGAGGATATGCTTTGAGGTTGTATTCTTGACTTTAAGGGGTCATGGAAGAGGCACTTACCCGTAGTGAAGTTTACCTATAATAATAGTTTCCAATCAAGTATTGGCATTGCACCATTTGAGGCCTTGTATGGCCTATTGTATAGATCTCATGTGTGTTGGGCCGAGGTGGGTGATGCACCTTTAATAGGTCCTGAGTTAGTTTGAGAAACGACTGAGAAAATCGCTCATATTTGTAAGAGGTTGGCTATTGCCCAAAGTCACCAAAAAAGTTATGCCGACCATAAGAGGAGACCTTTGTCTTTTGAGGTAGGTGATCATGTTTTCTTGAAGATATTACCCAGGCGGGGTTTGATGAGGTTTGAAAAGAGTGGGAAGTTATCTCCTAGATTTGTTAGGTCTTTTGAAATCTAGAGTAGATTGGAGAAGTAGTTTATCGCTTGGCTTTGCCGCCACACCTTTCCAAGGTCCATGATGTGTTTCATATTTGTATGATTCGGATATATTAGCCGGATCCATCGCATATGTTGGATTGAACAGACTTAGAGGTAGATGAGGATACCTTGTATGTGAAGAGACTGGTAAGAGTCTTAGATACTTGAGACCAAGTCTTGTGAAGTAAGACAATTCCCTTGGTTGAAGTATTGTGGCGACATCATGGAGTTGAGGAAGCAACTTAGGAACTTGAGTTGGAAGTCTGTGAGAAGTATCTGGACCTATTTGTTAATGTTTAATCATGTATTAAAACTTTTATGATGTTGATGTAATATAAACATTGTATATGTTTTGAAAATGTGAATTATATATTCAGTATTGAAAACTTGTTTATTATGTTGTCGAGAATGAATGACTGACAGATGGTCATGGTATTGAAACTGGTTGATTATCATTGTTGTACTTGGTTTAAACATGGTTTTAAAGTTTAATTTGTAATTTCAGGGACGAAATTCTTTAAAGGGGGAAGATTATAGTGATTCTGGTCTAGACCTGACCCATTTGACGTTTTGGATTCAGGTTTCATTGTTTTGTATTGTTGTTCGTGTCTTATTCCTCTTTTCCCTCCTTGAATTTGGCTATTAGGTTGTGTTGATTACGTTTGGAATAGGTTGGTGGCTTGTTTTTCAAACTTGTGTTGCCTAAATTTTTGTGCCTTCGCTCGAGCGGCACTTCTTGCGCTCAAGCGATCTTTGCGAAACTCTAGTACTTTTGTAGGTCTGCAAAAATACTGAGAGTTTGTATTCTTCGCTCAAACAAAGCTTCTTACGCTCGAGTGACAATCTCTGTCTATAAACTACTGGGAGTGTGTGTTTTGCACTTAAGCGAAGCTTCTTGCGCTCGAACGGTACAACTTATTGTGTATGGTCGCTCGAGCAACACATTTTGCGCTCAAGTGAACTATGCGTGTATCAGTTCGTAAATAGGCAATTTCACATCGCTTTTTCATCTCTCTCTCTAAAACATTTCATAACCCTAAGTTGAGACACTCTCTCTCTACAAATACACCAAAATCTACCCATTTCTTCACCCTACTCCCTTTGTTAAAAAGGTAAAGCTCACCTAGAGCTTCATTTTCATCCAAATAGAGTTGGGTCCTGGCTTCATTCGAGTTTCATCCGTGCTTTTCTCGTCTTCTAGCTTTGAGGTAACGATTCGCTACACTCTTTTATGATTTTTAACTTAGCTATTTGTTTTTATGAAACAATCTTGTGATTTTTGAGGATTTTGAACAAACCAAGGGTTTTGGTTTAAAATCAAAAGAGGGGTTTTCAAATGGATGTATTGAAAATGATTGTGGGGTTGGATATAAGGTTGAGTTGTGAAGAAATTATTGATTTTGATACTTGGAATGGATTTTGGATGAAAAATGGGCTTTTACCCTAAATGACTCAAATATTTATTTTGTATAAATAAATGGAATTGATATTAGAAATATGAAATTTGATGAATATTGATATAGATGGTGGAGTTTGATATGTATTATCACTCACCTTGAAATTTGGAAAGTTTATCTGTATTAGAGATTTTATATCTGTTTAAAAATATCTGTTTTGGGCTATTGGTGGAGGATAGTTTTGATTGTTATAGAAATTGCATGAGGATTAGGTGAATTGAAACTGATTTCTCATCCGTGTGGATTGAACATTTTTGCTCACTTAATACATTGCAAATGTATGTGATATATGAGAAAAATGGGTGAAAGTTGGAAAGAGGTGTGTATCACCAAACTAAGTTGGTTTGTGTGTCCAGGATAAAAGTCTTGAAAAACGCACGTATATATGGGTGCCGATTCCTGTGGACGAAATATCCATAAAATGGCAATAGTAACGCTTGCATAGGCTATGTTTACGTGGGTGTCGTTAGACAGTTTCCCGCAGACGAAATATCTGTAAAAGGTTATGCTAGTTTGAGAATTCCCCCTTATTTTCTATTATAAAGAACATGACTTTGAGAATTTTGATATAAACTGAGCATGGCATTGTTTTTGGAAGGAAAATGTAAAACGTTTTGGTCATGAGCATTGTATATGCATTTCATCCTCATATCTTTGTTAAGATTCATATATTGTGTTGGATTATTTCTACTGGGTTTTGGCTCACCCTATATGGGAAAAACATTTTCAGGTGTTGGTGAGATACCTCCGCCAAAGCAGTAGCTCGGGAGGATTAAAGCAAAAGCTTCATTTTGTTTATTTATTATTATTTTTGTACAAGTCTAGGACTTTTTATGTATTGGATTTAAATCCATTTTGATGTAACCAAGAATAGTCTTAGAAAGTTGTAGCCTTCAGGGCATTTCAATTATTTGTTTAAGTTCTATTTCATATCTTTGTTGTTGACACATGCTATAGATTCAGGATTAGGACTTATGAATATATATTCGTATGTGTCACCCTTTTGTACAACTAAATCTTATGTAATGGAATGATTTTATACCCTGATTTAAATTGTTACTTACTTATCGTCGTGGATGATTTATTATATTTGTTTCAGGGCGTTACTTTCATTGTACATGTTATAAGTTTCGTCTTCACTATTTGCAATCATTCCAATTTTTAATTCAACAACATTATCATCCTAGGCACTTGAAAAATTATCTGGAGCATTTGTATCTACAAATGAATTACAAAAAAAAAAATATTAAGATATGTATATCAAATTTATACATAAAATATTTAAAGCAAAAAATTGATATATATATATCAAATTTATATATGGATTTAAAAAATTGTGATAGGCATATTCAATTTATATCAAATTTATCTTGCAAATCTCTAATGAGAACCCATATTTTAATATTTAAAAAAATTGTGATAGGCACATTCAATTTATATCAAATTTATACATAAAATATTAAAATATGTATATATTTATTTATTTAAAGAAATAAACTGATTATATATATTATTATATATATTCTCTCTATCTTCAATATTTAAAATAGAAAGTTGATATATATACACACACACACATATATATATATAATATAAAGTACCTCTTTCTTCAACTTCTTTGATTTGGTTCAAGTGACATGAGACTCGTGATGATAATTTTAACTTAGAAAAAAAAAAATCAATAGATTTTGTTAGAAGGATAAAAAGGGAAAAGGTTGGAGGTCTTAACTTTAACCCCAATCAAAAACTTATCAATATTGGTTGATTGTCTTCATTTTTTGTTGTTGTTGCTGTTGTTGTTTTTTTTATAAAAATAAAATCCCATTTCTATTTGACCATCTATTTATATATCTACTAGCAGTGCACTCATGCTATACACACAAATTCCTTTTAGGAAAAAAAAGAAAGTGTAAATTACACTTACCTCCCCTAAGGTTTCTAACAATTATAGGTATCTCTCATGTAGTTTCAATAATTACACTAATCTTCCTTTTGAAATTATTATCAAGATTCCCCTACTGTTACCCTTTGTTAGGCTATTTAATAGAATTTGATATTGTCATGCTGATAGTGTAGGTTATAATACTAAAAATGACAAAATTGCCCATTAGTTACCTTATCTATTTGTAACGCCCCTAAAAATACTAGCATCCGATAAGCTGAAATATACCCAATATTGAGCTTCAAAATAATCCGTCCATCATTCATGATATTAAAAAAGGTCTTACAAAAGAGATCACATGCAAATATACATTCATAATCCCTACAACATGAATCTATAGCATGTAATAGAAAAGTGGTTAAATTAACTTAAACAAAAGATAATGCCCTAATAGCTAAAAGTTCTAAGGCTTTGCCCCATTACAACAAAAATGGTTCTTATGAACCCATACATATTAGCCCTTGGCTTGCACAACAAAACAAAGAAAGATAAAGCCTCATGTCCCTGAAAGATCCTCCACACTATTAACTCGATGAAGGCAAACCGTCATCACCTGAAAATAGTTTCCATTAAAGAATAAGCTCAAAGCCCAGTAGAGATAATTTAAATAAAGTACATGAAACTTAACAATACAATGATGTGCAATGCATATGTTATGCCATGACAAAATATATATTTTCCCTCTCTTTGAAAATTTACATTCCATGCATTTCTTTTAATAAGCAACATCAAAATCAAGATCGTTTGATAAATTCTTGGGCGGTAAATACAACGTTGGAAATCCCCAGGCAAGATGCCTGTAAGTAGGCCCCTCGAGGCACTATCAAAACCCACTTTACCAGCTCCTAACTGGAAGGAACGTGACAATCTACCCCACATGTGTTTTCAATCTTTCACCATAGACTTTCAGGCCTTCTTAGTTCTCAAACTATATCCTTTACCAGATTTCACCAAGTATTTACCCCATTCTCATCACTTTTCAAATTTTTTGATGAATTAATTTGAAAATTAATTTCTCAAATCCAATGTGAAGATTAAATCATGAAATTATGTAATGGTCAATGTTATGTATGAATTTGAAAATATTTCAATTTACCTAGTTTGGATGTGAATTCTACAACAACCAACACAACCCTTCATCAATTGCCATAACACTTATCTCTATACAAAATATAAATTTCAAGAGACAATTATAGCTCATAATCTCATACGTTCAATAAATTCAAGATAGGAGTAACAATCATATGTTCAACATCCTCTTTCTCCATTTGGTCAAAAATCATAATATTCTTTTCAAAAAGTCCTCCAATCACTTTTCTTTTCAAATTCAAGAATTTAGCAAAAATTTCCATAAAGTTCGAATATCATGTGTTTTCCATCACATTTCTCAGCGTCCCAACAATTCCAAGGGTCTAGGGTTTTCTCAAAATTAGGAATTTTTCAGTTTGCTATGTAATAAGTAAGGTTTGAAAATTTAAAACATTAGGACACCATGAGAGTTACCCTTTTTTCTACATAACTAGTACTTTATCAAAACTCTAATCTCATTAATTGGTAAACTACCAAAATAGCACATAACAAAGCTAAATAACATACACAATATTTAGAAAATCCCTACATCAAGATCTAGAAAAGAAAGAAAAGAAAAGTCCCAAAATCAATGGTGTCGAAATTCAATCTCCACCGCACAAAGTGTAGCTCCAAATGAGCTCTCTAAGATTTCCCAAAGGACTAGGGTCAAGAAGTCAATGGATTTTGCTAGATCAAGAGAAGAAGTGGGATTTTGTGGTGGTATGTAGAGAAAGATGAGAGAAAAAATGGAAGATGAAATGTAGAGAGAGGTGTGAAAAGTGGAGAATCTACAGTCTTAAAGTCAAATTTTGAGTGAAAAGAGTCCAAATTCAAGACAAAAACGCGTAACCCATACGTACAGTGACACCCAGAGTTCAAACTCACTCAGTCTTCCTTTCTGCACACATTTTGCACCTGCGCTTCACCTCCTCGTCGCATGTACGGAAATCCCACCCAAAAACCTGGTTTTCCACTGCAAGGTTTCCCTCTTGCAGGAGTACCTGCTGGGCAAAATTTTCTCTAAGGCAATTCGCATTCCCCCATTTCGTTCTAATGCTCCAATTTGGAAAATTACAGCTCAGAAAGAATATCTTTAAATCGCAAGGCAAGTTTTTGGAACAAAATAATAGTTCGGGATTGAAATAATAACTTACACCATAATAAGTGGCATAATGATCCAGGACATCACAACCTCCCCACCTTAGGAAATTTCGTTCCCGAAATTTGCATCACTTGTCTCAAAAGATCCTATGATAACAATACCACAAGAAATAAGCAACATCAACACATGCAACAATAAGAAGACACGCAACACAACAGTAACATTGTGACAATAACATTAAGGAAATTCAAGATGTCTAATTAATTAAATACCTTCAAATAGATCTGGATATTTGGAGCGGTATTCCGCCTTCCATTCCTATGTAGCCTTCTCAACCCTGTGGTGTCTCTATAACACTTTCACTAATGGTATGATTTTTCCCCTCAACATTTGTTCTCTGGTGTTAGGATTTGAACAGGTCTCTCTTCATACAAGGCATCTCCATCTATCTCTAGGTGGGCCCAATCAAGCACATGTGACAGATGGGGTCATAGTCATAGAGTATGGAAACATGAAATACATCATGGATCTCGAAAAGTTTGGGCAGTAAGACCAAATGGTATGCCACTTTCCCTATCCGCTTTAGAATCTCCAAAGGTCTAATAAACCTTAGAGATAATTTCTCACTCTTTCCAAATCTCATCAAATCCCGCCTCGGTGAGATTTTAAGAAATGCAAAATCACCAATCTCAAATGATAGGAGTCGTCTCCTTTTATTGGCATAGCTCTTTTACCAACTTTAAGCCATAGCTAATCTCCTTCGAATAATAACAACCTTTTCAATCATCTCATGGACTAATTTCGGACCGAACATTAGTGTATTTCCTACCTCGGCCCAACAAATTGAAGATCTATAAGGTTAGCCACACAAGGTCTCAAATGGTGTCATCCCAATGCTCTTTTGATAACTATTGTCGTAGGCACACTTGATCAATGGTAAATGCTTCTCCCAAGATCCTCTAAAATCTATGACACAAACTCTAAGCATGTCCTCCAAAATCTGTATAGTGCACTCAGATTGCCTGTCGGTCTGAGGATGATAAGCGATGGAGTGCTGTTATTAACACCCCATCAATTATTTTGGAACCCCCATTTCTTTGGACCCTCATTTATAAATTTTAAAACCCTTAAAATTTCCTTTTTCTTCCCAAATAATACCAATTATCCTTTTAAAAACATTTCACCCATTCAATTGAATGCACACCCCCACACCCCAAAAAGCCTCTCTCCCAAAAATCCTAACAAAATCCATGAAGGTGATTGTTATTTCATCTCCACATATTTGTTCATGACCTAAGAAAATAAATGTAGGATTTTTTGTTGTTGATTCAAAATTTTCCTTTGTAGGTTCTGCGATCTCCATGAGTTTCGATTATCTGTTCTCGAACAAATAAGAAATGTTTGATTACCTGTTCCCGAACAAATTAACAATGTTCGGGCCTATGTTCCAGAATTTTGATCATACGTTTGGGAGATCAGTCTCAAAAAAATGACGAAGATTTTTTATTATATTTGTCATTTTTTTCAAGAAACTTACTCTTACAAGGTCAATCTCCTCTAAGCTAAGAATACCATCAAAGTTATGAATCTCCTCTAAGTTTTTATTGTTGTACTCCTCTCATCTCATGGAGTTGTGATTGCCATAAAAACTTCCATTTATTGTCATTGTCGGAGAAGCATTGGTAATCAAATGGTTGTCACCGCCACCGCCACCGCCACCCCCACCACCAAAATATTGTCGCCAAAGGATTTTCGAGGTTTTGAGGGTAGTAGGTTTTGAAGGTCGAATTTAGGGAAGATGGAAAGATGGTGATGGAGATGGTTGCGCTCATAAACCCTAACTCATGATGTAGTGGGTGTGCAGGCTTAATTGTGAAGTGAGGTATTCTAAAATTATTGATGTCCTTTTTAGTAATTTCATTTGAGGATATTATTGTAATATATATATATATATAAGGGCTAAAAAATGCGGTTCCAAAATAATTGATGAGGTGCTAATAGTAACACTCTAAGTGATGCTAAGGGTCAATTTAGTTCCTAACGCCTCTTGAAGGCTTTGCCACAACCAAATAGTAAAACAAAGGTCTCTATTTGAGACAATGGTCTCCAGTGCCCAATGAAACCAAACTATATCTATTATGTATAACTCTTCCAAATAATCAACTGAGTCACCCGTGTGTATAGGAATGAAGTGCGTAGATTTAATCAACAATTACACAAACGACATCATTATCCCATTGTGTTCGCAGAAGCCCAACCACAAAATCCATGGTAATATGCTCCCATTTTCACTCGACTATAGATAAGGATTGTAACCCGCTGGTTTTTGGTGCTCGATCTTCATTTATTAACAAGTAAGGAAATTCGACACAAACAAAGGTATATATCATTTCATACCCCTCTACCAAAATTGACGACTAAGATCATGGTACATTTTAGTGCCTCTCGGGTGCATCGCAAGACACAAATAATGAAACTCCTAGAGTACTTTCTCTTTACAAGACTCTGGCACAAACAAACGGTCTAAGTACCTCACACTCGAGTCCGAGTGAATATTCAAGCCTATCTCATCCTTCCTGTTGGTGATTCTCTTAAGGATTTCCTCCACCTCCTGGTTCCCCCGTTATGCTTCTAAAACTTTTGCTAATCAAGGTGGGTTGTGCAATCATGGTGAACAAGGTAGCACCCTCACTAGACATACCAAGATGCAAATCAAACTCGCCGATATCGCCCAACATTTCCCATTCTTTAACAGCAACACTAGCCAAGTTGCTCACGGGCATCTGACTCAAGGAATCCCCCACAACATTGGCCTTCCCCGGGTGGTAATGTAACTCAAAGTCATAGCTTTCCATAAACTCCATCCACCTCCTTTGATGCAACTTCAAATCTTTTTGAGAGAATAGATGTTTAAGACTCTTTTCATCAAAAAAGACTTCAAACATCTCACCATATAAATAATGTCTCTAAATCTGAAGTGTAAAAATCACAGCCGCTAGCTCTAAGCCATGGGTAGGATAATTTTTCTCATGGTTTTTCAGTTAGCACGAACCATATGCTACAACTTTCCCCTCTTGTGTCAACACACAATCAAGCCCATCCGGAGATGCATCACAATAAATCATGTAGTCCAAACCTCTTTTTTGAATTATTAAAACCGGTGTAGTAGTCAATCTAGTCTTAAGCTCTTGAAATGATTTCTCACAAGTCTCACACCATACAAATTTATTGCATTTCCTCGTCAATCTAGTCAATGGTGCAGCTAGTCTAGAAAAGTTCCTCGCAAAACAACAATAATACCCGACTAACCTCAAGAAACTACGGATTTCAAAAACATTGTTAGATTGTTCACAATCTTGCACAACATTTATCTTAGAAGAATCTACTGTTACTTATTCCCACGACGACGTGGCCTAGAAATTTCACTTTCGAAAGCAGAATTCACATTTCCTAAACTTAATAACCAATTTGTGCACTTTAAGTAAATCAAATACTACCCATAAGTGTTTCTCGTGTTCCTCATTGGAGGGTGAGTAGATCAAGATGTCATCCACAAAGACAACCACAAATTGGTCCAAGAATTCTCTAAAAATCAATTTCATCAAGTCCATAAAAGAAGCCGATGTGTTGGTCAAACCAAAAGGCATAACTAGGAACTCGTAGTGGCCGTAATGCGTACGAAAGGCCATTTTCTAGATATCTTCCTCCTTCGCCCTCAATTAGTAGTATCCCCAATCTCAAATCAATGGAGAATTCAATCTCTCGGTGTGGTGGTAACTTAGTGAGGTCTTCCAGAAAGACGTCCGGGTACTTGCGAACTACTCCTGACAAGTCACCTCGAACTATGCTAAAATCATCGGCTAGGGACATGGTAAAAAGAAAACTAAGTTCTTCTTAACCCTTAAGATCATACAAAGATGGAATGAGGTTGTCACCTCGATCACATAAGAAGTAAAAGTAGTCCTCGATTGGTGTACATATCGACACCTTTCTACGTTAGCAATCTATCATAGCTCATAAGTGAGTCAATCAATCCATACCCAAAATAACATCAAATTTGCGCATATCTAGAATGATGAAGTTGAAAGAAAGTCTAATTAATCAGTATCCATGAGCAACATACTCGCCCTAATGCCACCATAACCCTAACTGGTGACTCAACTAGTAACGAAGACTCTAACTGATCAATCTGCAACCCCAAAGCAGATGCAAAAGAAGAAAATATGAAGGAATGTAATGCACCTATATCAATCAACAAACTAGCCAATGAATTGTACATAAGAAAATTACCTCCCATAACAGATGGCCCTTGCAATTGGTCTAACGCAATAATAGCGTACACAAGTGTCGTTGGTCTCTAGTTGACCTGTTCACCCATCGAGGCATAAGACTACTACACAAATTAAGTCAAAGTAGCTCCTTGAATAGCTCTAGTGGCTTGAACTAAATGAGCCGAATGATGGCTCTGAGTTTGTCTTGGCCCTTATGTGCTCTCTAACTATGGATATGCATTTCTTAGATACCTCGACTGTCCACACTAGAAGCAAGCAAGCATTTGTTCCCTACTCTGGATCTAACTCTATGTACATGCCTGAGGCGATAGTGGTTGTTGCCCTCCCCCTTTCTGTGGACAAACGTTGGCCTTGCAGGCCAATTGGCTACACTTAAAGCAAGTGAATCCACCTTGTGTGCTCCTCTCAGATCTAGCACTAGACAAGGAAAGTAGATCTAAACGGTTGTAGAACCCCTCTATTTCTTATTGCCTCTAAAGTCCATCTGTGACTCTGACCTTCTCTGCCTCTCCTCCTCAATCTGGAGCATACTCTCTACATATGCCACCGTCTCCACAAGGTGGTCGTAGTCCCAGATCATGTTCCCAACAACCTTGAATAAAATCTTGGTTCTCAACCTCTTCTTGAATTCTATGCAACAGCATTCCTCCGTTGCCACAAACTCCAGTGTAAATCAGGACAAGTTAGTGAAGGCTGCTTCAAACTCGACCACCTACATGTTTAACTGGTTTAGCTTCTCGAACTCTTTCCTAAGTTTCTCCTTAGCAGTGGGAAGTAGGTACTTATCCTGGAAGGAAATAACAAATGTTTCCCAAGTCACTTTAATTTGGCCCTTGGCATACTTTTACCACTAGATCGCATCCCTTTTGAGTTGATAACTCGCTAGGGTCACTTGAAGCTCCCCATCATCAATGTGAAGCATCTTGAAAGTCTTCACCATTTACTTGAGCCATTCATCCACTTTCTTTGGCTCCATACCACCGTAAAATTCTTTCAGTTTTGCCCACAAAAACTCTTAAGGGAAAAAGCATGCTCTTGTCTTTACAATGTTCTCTTGAGCTTGGTTCTCTACCCTCAAGATATTCATGGACTCTCAAACCTCCCACCATTTCTAGAGCTAGAGCACCCATTGCGCCTTGGCCTGCTTGCCTGGGTACCTCGGCCTCTCCCACTTGTTCGTTCACATTAGCTTGGCCATACCCCTCCTCTTGTTCCAGAACTTTCTCCTGAACTGACACCTTGTGAACATTTTGGCGAGGTCTACCATGCCTCCCACCTCCACGTTATCTTCCTGACATCCTAGTTGAGGACAAAAGTGAACAAATTTAGCACACAAGTACACATGTGCTATAGACCGAGTCTCACATGTCTTATCACAACAATTATCCCCAAAAAAAAAAATCATTCCACATAAGCACTTGGTCACATAATCACATACGGACTACACCCTTAAGATGATATTTGTTCCACTAAACTTCAAGAATTCTTGTCAGAATAAGCATTGATCAGGTATCCTTCTAATACGACTTTAAGGAATCTAACAGACACAAATAACATCCTAAAAGTTCAATCACATACCCACTGAGTCACATAAGCATGTTATATCACATAGCACATAAAACATGAAACATTTTTCCTAATTAGCTAGTGGACCCATTGTGGTAAAACCACTTCCCGCGAACCCCAAGGATTCAAACTCGATAGCTTTGATACCAAGTTATAACGCTTCCAAAATATTGACATCCAATAAGCTTAAAGATACACAATATTGAGCTTCAAAATAATTCGCCTATCATTTATGATATTAAAACAAATATACATTCATAATCCCTATGACATGAATCTATAGCATGTAATAAAAAAGTGATCAAAATAACTTAAATACAAGATAATGCCCTAATGTCTATAAATTCCAAGACTTTGTCCGGTTACAACAAAAATTGTTCTTATGAACCCATACATATTAGCCATTGGCTTGTACAACAAAACAAAGAAAGATAGAGCCTCATGCTCCCGAAAGAGCCTCCATGTCATCAGCTCGGTAGAGGCACACCGTCATCACCTGAAAATGGTTTCCACTAAGGGATGAGCTCAAGGCCAAACAAAGATAATCTAAACAAAGTGCATGAAACATAACAATACCATGAGATGCAATGCATATGTTATGCCATTGACAAAAAATAAATTTTTCCTTTCTTTGAAAGTTTAGATTCCATGCACCTCTTTTTAATAAGCAACATCAAAATCAAGATCATTTGATAAGTTCTCAGGCGGTAAATACAACATTGGAAATCTCCAGGCAAGATGTCTACAAGTAGGCCCCTCGAGGTATTACCAAAACCCACCATACCGGCTCCTAACCAGAAGGAATGTGGCAACCTAGCCCGTGCGTATTTTTGATTTTTCATCATGGACCTTCAGGCCATCTTAGTTCTCAAACTACATCCCCTACCGAATTTCACCGAGTATTTACCCACATTCTCATCACTTTTCAAATATTCCTAATGAATCAATTTAAAAATCAATTTCTCAAATCTAATGCGAGGATTAAATCATGAAATTATGTAATGTTCAATGTTATGCATGAATTTGAAAATATTTCAATTTACCTAGTTTGCATGTGAGTTCTACAGCAACCAACACAACCCTCCATCAGTTGCCATAAAAATTATCTCGATACAAAATGTAAATTTTAAAAGACAATTATAACTCATTCGATCAATTCAACATAGGAGTAACAATCATATGTTCAACCTCCTCTTTCTCTATTTGGTCAAAAATCATAATATTCTTTTCAAAGAGTCCTCCAATCACTTTTCTTTTCAAATTAAAGAATTTAGCAAAAATTTCCATCAAGTTTAAATATCATGTGCTTTCCATCACATTTCTCAATATCCCAACAATTCCAAGAGTCTAAGGTTTCTCATTTTGGAAGAAAAATTTCTCAAAACCCATGTGCTATATAACAAGTAAGGTGTAAAGATTTAAAACATTAGGAAAGCATGAGAGTTACCCCATTTTTCTACATAAGTAGTACTTTATCAAAACTCTAATCTCATTAATTGGTAAACTACCAAAATAGCACATAATAAAGCTAAATAACATAGACAATATTTAGAAAATCCCTACATCAAGCTGTAAAAGAGAGAGAGAGAGAGAGAGAGAAGAGAAAAGCCAAAAAATCAATGGTGTTGAAATCTGATCTCCACTGCACAAAGTGTAGCACTCTAAATGAGTTCTCCAAGATTTCCCAAAGCAAGGGCGGACCTAGGGCTGGGCATAGGTGGCTGCAGCCCAGCCCAAAATTTAAAAAATCTATAGAAATTTTTTTTCCTAACCCAGTCCAGCCCCCCAACCTCTCTCAGCCCACCCCTGCCCCAAATAAGGGCCAATAGTTTTTTTGTTTGTTTTTTAGATGGGCTACCAATAGCAGCTCAATACTTACCCAACAAAATAGATAGGCAGCCCAATAGATTTGTATTTGTTTAATTAACAAATCTTCCAAAACAATCCTCACATCTTCCAATAGATAGGCAGTGGCCCTCTCCGTCGTCACCAGCAACTCTACTTTCCTAACATTTTTGGTAAGTGTAATTAACCAATTATTTTAGTTGTTGGTTAAGAATGGATTTGATTAACAATGATTTTGAAATTTTATCTTTATGCAACAAATATTATATTGCTTTTAGTTTTTTTATGATGCTGCCTTGTTCAATGTTCTATATTGCTCTTACTTTTTGAACTTTGAAAGAGTTTTTTTGGACATATATAAAAAAAAAAAAAAAAAAGAAAGCTTAAATAAAAATTATTGAGGATGTATCTAGAAACCCTAATATTTAAAATTATTACGAATATACTCTGGTTTAATATTAAATAGGGCTAAATTGTTTTTTAAATTTTTTTCAGGTTATAAATAATGGAACCTCCACACTCAAAAAAAGAAAAACCCTTTTTTTCATTCTATCAATCAAAACAAAAATCTAGTAGTACAAAATCCAATGTTGTTGAAACCTCATTTTCTGATGTGCAGCCGCCTTCCATGCCTCAAGCAAATAAACCAAGCGAATTTGATTCAACTAATATTGAACGGGATCCTGGTTTACGCTTGCAAATTTGTAAATATCTAGTTAATCAACGGGATGAGGTTAGATGAACTCATGTGAACTTGGGGCCTTATCAACCTAAACTTGAGTATCTTAGGTCCTTATTTGGAAAGCAGAATCGCCGATTTCAACATATTTGGTTTAAATAATTTCTTAGCTAGAGTATTCTCCTTCAAAGGATAAAGCATATTGTTTTTCATGCTTTTTGAAAATTGATCTAGATTTTGTAGTTGATGAATTCGAATCTTTCAAGACTCGTCAAGCACAACTTAGTTAGATTGTTTCTGGTCAATAAATTTAGATACTAATCTAGATTATATTATTAAATTCTCTTTTTTCTTATGTGGTTATATTTAAAATATATTGTATAATTTTACCTTAATATTAGCCCACCCCATTGACGAATCCTGGGTCCGTCCTTGTCCCAAAGGACTTGGGTCAAGAAATCAACGGATTTTGCTAGATCAAGAGAAGAAGAAGTGGGCTTTTTGTGGTAGTATGTAGAGCGAGATGAGAGAAAAGAGAGAAGATGAGATGTAGAGAGAGAGATGTGTAAAAGTGGAGAAAATAGAGTTTTAGAATCAGATTTTGAGTGAAAAAAGTCCAAAATTCGAGCAAAAAACGCGTAATCCCGCACGTGCAGAGCTCTAGGCCGCACGTATAGCGACACCCAGGGGTCAAACTCAATCTTCCTTTCTACACACGCTCCACACCTATGTCTCACCTCCTTGCTGCATGTGCAAAAATTCCTTCCCAGAAACTTGGTTTTCCACTGCAAGGTTCTACACGTGTAGCCTCTTCTGCTACACGTGCAGAGTGCCTGTTGGGAAAAATTTTCACTAAGGCAATTCGCACTCCCCTGTTTCGTTCTAATGCTCAAATTTTGAAAATTACAGCTCAAAAAGAATGTCTTTAAATCGCAAGGCAAGTTTTTGGAACAAAATAATAGTTCAGGATTGACATAATAACTTGAATTACACCATAATAAGTGGCTTAATGACCCAGGACATCACACTATTCAAATGAGAAATTTCACTCACCTCCCTTAAGGTTTTACATATATATTATCAAATATCCTTATATATTTTAGCATTATTTAATAAAATTCTTAAATTTCATACAATATTAAATAAAACTTTTGAATTGTTAAGACATTATTAAATTATTTAATGAAAAGAACTTAATTTTAATTAATAAAATACTTAATAATAAACAATCTCTCTAAATTAATATTAGATAACAACATAATAATTTAATATAAGATTTATTCCACACGACATAAACAACATAAAATTTATCATTTTAAGTAATGCATTTATTATATGATTTTTTTTAAATTAAAATAAATGGATTTATTTTTTCCCGATAATTTGCATTACTTATTTTTTTAAAGAAACATCAGGATTAAGATTTATTTTATTGAAAAAACTCTCCTCCCGTAGGAGTCCTCTCTTGTCACGTACAAGGTTACCTCTCCTCTTGTAGGGTGGTGGTTTTTGAGTGTTGGTGGGTTGTTTCTCGATCGGGTTCATGGCGGAGTCTCTCATTGAAATGGCGCAGAGACTTGTTTTGACGGAGGAGGAGGAAGCAGAGGTGGTGGTGGACGAGGTCCATCTTCAACCTACGGAGGCGAAAGTGGGGCTTTGTCTGGTGGGTAAACTTCTGACTACGCGTCCATTCAATTTTGAAGCAATGCGGACTACATTGTCTGCAGTTTGGAGAGCATCTAAAGGAATTGTGTTCAAGACATTGGGTGATAATTTATTTTTAATCCAGTTTGGTCATATTGTTGATAAGAAGAGAGTGCTGATTAATGGACCTTGGAATTTTGATAAACAGTTGGTTATGTTGAAAGAGTTTGATGGGGATTTACAACCGGTGGACATCACTTTCTCTTCGGTGGCTTTTTGGGTTCATGTCTCCAATCTTCCTCTTATAAGCATGACGTGGGATGTGGGGGTTCTACTGGGTAACCAACTTGGCAGGTTTGTCGATATGGAACATGGCGAAGGTGGTATTGCTTGGGGTCGTACTCTCCAGCTTCGGGTAGAGATCAATATTGCCAAACCACTCCGGCGCAATTTGAAAATGGCCGTTTCTAGGCGGGAGTCGGTGTGGGTTACGCTCACTTATGAGAAGCTTCCCAATTTTTGTTTTCATTGTGGTCTGCTTGGTCACACTGTTCGCGACTGTGAGAACAAGATTTTGGGCAACGATGAGGTTGATGGGACACCGTTACAGTATGGGGCTTGGCTCCGGGCGGAGACTATATGAGGACGACATCATCGGGATCACCTTGTCATGCAGGGAAGAAGGGAAGAGGCTGAGGGGAGTTCCAAAATGGTCTCGGAGGACGTCGAGGTGCAACAGGGTGGGCATGGGGTTGTCCCAAGTCACAGCTCAGTTCCGGTGACGGCGAAGCACCGGCGATCGGTGCAGGCCACAATGGGTAAGTTCAAACCGTGTAACTTCCAAACTGGTTCCCCAATAATCGGGAATGCAAGATTATCGGCGGATTTGGTAGACGAAGTGGGCGAACTTGGGGGGGGAGGATCTTTCTGTGGCGCCAAGGACGGAATTCAAAATTACGGAGGGCTTGGGTGGGTTGAGCCATGAGGTGGATAGGTTTGGTCTGGGGATGGGTATGGAGGTGGGGAAAAGACTTGAGGGACAGAAGATTGTGGGCGTGGGGGACCTCAATGGGCCCAGGCTTTGTGACATGGTAAGGCCACGGGTTGACTCTTCCGTGAGTCCTGAGATTCAAATGGGCACACCTATTACGGGTCCACTGAAGGTGGGAAAAAAATGGAAAAAGTTGGCAAGAACTTCTGTCCCATCTGGGGAACAAAAAACACTACATGCTGGTAGAGCGAAGCAGCATAGGGGTAAGCGAGGGGGAAGGATCTGTGATGAGGCCTCAGATTCCTCTGATGGTAGTAAACGGGTGAAGTTTTCTGACGATATGCTTCATCATGGATCATCTCTCCAATCAACGGTGGTGGCTGCTGGGCAGCCCCGCCGGTCACAATGAAATGCCTCAGTTGGAACTGTCGTGGGCTTGGGAACCCGCGTATAGTTCGGAATCTTCAGCTCTTGCTGAAGGAACAAGTGCCTGATGTCGTTTTTCTTATGGAAACAAAGTGTATATCGAGTAAGATGGAGTGGCTTTGTTGTAAGCTTGGTTTGGTTGGGGGGTTGTTTGTGAAAAGGAGGGGTTTATCTGGGGGGTTAGCATTGTTTTGGAGGATAGGCGTGACGGTGTTTATCCGTAGTTATTCAAGTGGGCATGTCGATGCTGTTGTGGAGGCGGATGGGGGGATTGGAAAATGGTGATTTACTGGGTTTTATGGACATCCGGAAGTCGCAAAAAGGTGGGATTCGTAGGAGGTGCTTCGTCGCTTAGGCTGTTTAAATGACCTTCCTTGGTTGGTAGTGGGTGATTTTAATGAGATTTTGTTGCCGTCGGAGAAGCTGGACTTGGGAGACCGTGGCAGAGTCCAGATTGAAGCCTTCCAACATGCTTTATCGGATTGCTCGTTAGCCGATTTGGGTTTTTCAGGGCCCCGCTTTACGTGGTGCAATAATCGACCTTCTGGGTTGGTCCGCGAACGACTAGATCGTAGAGTGGCTAATGTTGCCTGGTTAGGTATGTTTCCGAAGGCTAGGGTGGTTCACTTCACTTGTACGACATTGGATCACATGCCAATTCTAGTTGATTTATTAGGGCCGAATCTGTGTCAATCTGGGCAAAGATGGAGACAATGTATTTATCGATTTGAGGCGATGTGGCTTCGTGATGCTAGATATGAGGAGGTGGTTAAATCTAACTGGGCCTGTAACCGAGAGGGAAGTATGGCTGGTTTACGGTTTAATGTAGAGAAAATGGGTTCTAGATTAACCCAATGGGGGAGGTCTACGTTTGGTCATGTCCAACACTTAATGAGGTTGAAATTGAATGAGGTGTGGCGTTTGGAGGAATTGGGTGTGCTTTCTTGGGATGACTTTGGTAAGCGCATGCAGTTATGTCGTGAGATTGATGAACTCTTGGAGAGAGAAGAGACTTTGTGGTGCCAAAGATCGCGAGCGAATTGGTTGAAAGATGGTGATCGGAACACTTCCTTTTTCCACTTCAAAGCGTCGCAGAGGCATAAGAAAAAATGGATAGATGCGCTTCTAGATGATAATGATAGATGTTGGTCTAAACCGGTAGATTTGGAGATGCTTGCCGTGGGTTATTGTGAGGAGCTGTTTGCTTCGGGGCAACGGAGTCCTATCGGGGATGTGTTGGATACCTTTCAAGCTGCTGTCCCGGCCGAGAGAAATGTGGAGCTTGCGCGACCTCATACTTCCGAGGAGGTGACTCACGCTTTATTTCAGATGCATCCTACGAAAGCCCCGGGCCCAGATGGTAAACCAGCACTATTCTATCAGCGGTTCTGGCCAATAGTTGGGGCTCAAGTTACCCGGGCGGTGTTGGGGGTGCTTAATGAAGGCAAATCGGTAAAGGCCATGAATGACACTTTTATTGTGTTAATTCCAAAAGTGAAGACACCCAAATGGATGTCTCAATTTCGGCCAATAAGCCTATGTAACGTGGTCTACAAGATTGTGAGTAAGGTGTTAGCCAATCGAATGAGAAAAGTTTTACCCGAGATCATTTCGATGAATCAAACTGCTTTTGTGGCGGGAAGGCTCATTAGTGATAATGTCCTTGCTTCTTTTGAGGTTTTCCATTTTCTGAAAAATAAAAGGCAGGACAAGGAGGGACATTTTGCCTTAAAACTTGATATGAGCAAAGCATATGATCGGGTTGAATGGGGGTTCTTACGAGGGGTAATGGAGCGGATGGGATTTCATCAACATTTTGTGGATACAATTTTACAATGTATCGCATCTGTGTCATATTCGATCCTTGTGAATGGTAGCCCAACAACAAATTTTGTTCCTACAAGGGGATTGCGCCAAGGGGATCCGCTTTCTCTGTATTTATTTGTGTTGTGCGCGGAAGGTCTTTCTTCTTTAATTAAAAGCGCTGAAGGTGAGGGTCAGCTCAAAGGGGTGGCGGTGTGTCGAGGGAGTCCGCGGGTGTCTCATCTCTTCTTCGCGGATGATAGTTTGTTGTTTGGAGGTGCAAACTTGCAAGAAATATCGGTGGTTCAAGACATCTTAGGAAAGTATGAGCGAGTTTCCGGCCAGAAAATTAATCTTGAAAAATCGGCTATCTGTTTTAGTAAGAATGTTGTGATGGATATTCAGGTAGGTCTGCGGAATGTGATGGGGGTTGGACATTTGGCGGATTCTGGGAAATATCTGGGGCTGCCTTACATTGTGGGCCACTCTAAAAAAGGTATTTTTAATTCTATTAAGAATAGAGTTTGGACTCGGTTGAATGGTTGGAAGGAAAATATTTATCAGTGGCTGGTAGGGAGATTTTGCTTAAATCGGTTGCTCAAGCTATCCCAACGTATATCATGTCTTGTTTCCAGTTACCTGATGGCATTTGTGAGGATATTGATTCTATGGTGCGTAACTATTGGTGGGGTGAGAGTGAGAATAAGCGGAAAATCCATTGGAAAAATTGGCGAACTTTGTGTGACCCAAAATGGGTGGGCGGGATGGGTTTCCGCAATTTGAAGGCTTTTAATAAAGCTTTGCTAGCCAAACAGGGGTGGAGATTGATTTCGGAGCCAGAATCTTTGTTGGCCAGAATGTTAAAAGCTAAGTATTATCCTCACACAACTTTTCTTCAAGCTACTGTTGGGTCTAATCCCTCATTCACATGGAGGAGCATTTTTAATGCTAGAGTGCTTTTGGATGCGGGGTTGAGATGGCATGTGGGGGATGGACGATCAATTTAGATTTGGGGTGATAAGTGGGTGTCGCGCCCTCATTCTTTTCAGGTTTGTTCGCCACCTTCAACACAGTTACAGGGTGCTTTGGTTAGCGACCTTATTGATGGGGATAAGCATTGTTGGGATGACAGTGTATTGCACATGAACTTCTTGGAGGTGGATGTGGAGGCAATCAAGCAAATCCCTCTTTGCTGCTGTGGTATCCCTGATAAGTTGATTTGGCACTATACAAGGACTAGGCTGTTTTCGGTTCGATCGGCGTATCATTTGCAGATAAGTATGAATGGTCGGGAGGTGCATGGGTCTGGGTCTGAGGGGCACAATGTTAGCTGGTTTTGGAAGCAGGTTTGGAGCCTTCGCATTCCCAATAAGATTAAGGTTTTTGCTTGGAAATGTTGTTCAAATAGTCTTCCGGTGAAATCTGTTCTACGGCATAGGCATATTTTGCAGGAGGATAGGTGTGATGAATGTGGGGATGCTGCCGAAACGATCATGCACTGTTTTTGGGAATGTAGGAGAGCGCGGGAAGTTTGAAATCAAAGCCCGATATCTTTTGTGATTGATCATGGTAGGGGTGGTGATTTTATGGAATGGACATATGGGATTGGTCGAAGGTCGGATAAAGCCACAATGGGTTTGTTTTTTGGTCTTTGCTGGGAGATGTGGTCTTCGCGGAATAAAGCTCTTTTCAGTCATGTTATTCATTCAGCTACTGCTACAGTTCAGATGGTGTGCGATCTAATGCACGATTTTGAGAGTGTTAACTCCAATGTACATGGTATTTCACATATTAATAGCAGTGAGAAGTGGAGACCGCCAATCAGGGAGATTCTCAAAGTGAATTTTGACGGGGCCATGTTTATGCGACAGAAGGCTTATGGGGTAAGGGTTGTGATCCGTGATTTCAAAGGGGCTCCTATTGCAGCTCTATCGGAGCAAATTCCACAGAGGATGGTGGCTGATTGTATTGAAGCTGTGGCTGCTGTTAAGGCTTTGGAGTTGGCAGCAGTGATGGGCTTAACAAAAATTCAATTGGAAGGTGATTCCCTCTCTGTGATCAAGGCAATACGAGAGGATGGTCATCTTAGTGCTTCGTTTGGTCATTTTGTTCAACATGCCATCACTTGTAGCAAGCAATTCTCGAGCTTCTGTGTCTCGCATACGCGGAGGAATGGTAATATTTTGGCTCACCAGTTGGCTCAAATGGCTAAGGAGGATAATCAGAAAAGAGTTTGGTTGGCTGCGGTTCCAGAGCAGTTACTTCAGGCTTTGTTGAGTGATGTTCCTGTGTTGTAGGGGGTTATGACCTCCACTTTCTAAAAAAAAAAAATATGTAACAAAATTATTATTATTTTGTTTTTCAATCATATATCATTCTCAAATTTTAATTTTTATCTTTGAGTCATACTTCTAGTCGATGCATATTAAAAAAAGGAAAAATTACCCATAAATCCTATGTGGAGGAAAGTTAAACTATTTGGTCCTAAGAATTTTCTTGTACACCAATTAGTCCTATTTTTACATCAGAACATCATCATCAAAAAACATCATATTCAAAACAACATCATCATATAGGACTAATTGGTGTACATCAATGTGTATGTCGATAAAACTTAATATTCATCATCTGGGTTTGCTTCCTAGATCTAGAACATCATCTTGTAAGACAGAGGGACACAACGGCCCAAACATGGGTTTTCAATATTCTAAACAATTCTAAACTTGATGTATTTGAATATTCTAATCTTCCTAGATCTAGAACATCATCTGGGTTTTCAATATTCAAACTTGTATTTGATGTCGAGAATCGTACAAATCATATCAAAATCAAGCGATTCTTCAAGATCGAAGGCCGAAATCGAAGTTTGATATCAAGAGAGAGAGCGAAGAGAATCCAGATCTGCAGAGGCGATAGTGTATGGTGGGTTCATCTTGTAAGACAGAGGGACACAATGGCCCAAACATGGGTTTTCAATATTCTAATCAATTCTAAACTTGATGTATTTGAATATTCTAAACTTCCTAAATCTAGAACATCATCTGGGTTTTCAATATTCAAACTTGTATTTGATGTCGAGAATCGTACAAATCATATCAAAATCAAGCAATTCTTCAAGATCGAAGGCCGAAATCGAAGTTTGACATCAAGAGAGAGAGCAAAGAGAATCCAGATCTGCAGATGCGATAGTGTATGGTGGTGGACTTTGACTGGAACTGTGAATTTCTCACTCTGGGAACGTTTCAATGGCAGAAAATGTTGCGTAGCGGTCTTCATTCAGAATAGCTCTCATCAGATTTTTGGTGTGCAGAACTTTCCATTGCCAGATGATCTATGAATTTCATAGCTTCAGTATGTCTAAATGGTTAACTTTGGGCTATATATGGTGTTTCCAGCTTTCAAGTTTGAGCATCTTCTCTTGTATGTTTCAATGATCATTGTGGCCAAGATTTATTTTTAGTTGTTATGTACAGGATAATCTATGTTTGAATCTGATGTTTAAATGAATCTGATGTTTTAATAATGATTTGATGATTTTTTTTTAAATGAATCTGATGTTTAAAATACCCACAAACATTAAAAATATCGGATGTTTGATGATGTTATATTAATGTTTGATGTTGTTGATGTTTGATATTGATGGTTTTTGTTGATGTTTGATGATGTTTTTTAGTGATGTTGGTGATGTAGTTGATGATGTTTGTGCGATATTTGATATTGTTTTGATGATGATGTGTGATGTTGTCTTGATAATGATGTTGTGATGTTTGATGTTGTTTTGATGATGATGATGTTGTTTTGACAATGATGATGTTTGATGTTTAATGGTCATTAACATTGGGATAGGACCTAATGATTCATAAGAAAATTCATAGGACCAAATGGATTACAAGATACAAATTTGGCATTTATTGGTGCATCCCCCTTAAAAAAATCATAGGTTAATATTTCTTGCATAATTAAAAATATATAGAAGTAAAAACAAAATATGAACGCCTCACAAGAAATTAAAATTAATTGACAGAGAATGAAGGATTAAGAAATCATTTGAGAATAATAAACAATTTAAATAATTTGTCATTTCTTACATCTAAAATTAAAATTAATCTTCAACTAAATGGAGAAGTTATTTAAGAATAATAAAATACTCAATTAATTTGTTATGTATGATACTTAAAATCTATTTCTCCATCTTTATTTATCTCGTTTAAACTATTTTTATTAAATTAAATCTTAAAATTAATTTCTCTCCTTCATTAATGGTTGAATTTTTATTTTTATTTTTTTTATAAAAGTTCAAAAACTTGTGGAAAAAAATAGACTCAAGTAGTTACATTTATATTTTGAAAAAGTTATAAAAATAAATAATAATTTCATATATATTTAATAGGGTAAATTAAATTTAGTGCATTTAAGGTTAAGATTAATGTTGATAACGGATGAGTTTGTTTTAATTGTCAAAAACCTCAAGGGATGTAAGATTTTTTTTAGTTCTATATTTATTTTTAAATTTTTTTTAATTGTGTAAGAAATATTAACTTGTGTTTTTCGAAATACACCCCGACTAGAAATTTATTAACTCAAAAATTAAAATTAAAATTTGAGAATAATATATGATTGAGAAAAGATAAAATTATAATTTTTTTACATATGAATTAATAAATAATGCAAATTTCCAAATAAATAAATAAATCCATTTATTTCAAATTTTAAAAAATCAAATAAAAATGTATTACTTAAAATGATAAATTTTCATTATTTATGTAGTGTGGAATAAGTGTTATAGTATTAAATTATTATAATGTTATCTAACATTAATTTTAGAGAGATTGTTTATTTTTAAGTATTTTAAGGGTTTTATTTAATATTGCATAAAATTTAAGAACTTTATTAAATAGTGCTAAAATATGTATAGGTCTTTAATAATATATGTAAAATATCAGGGAAGGTAAGTGTAATTTACCCATGTTGATGATGAATGAGGCTTATGGATTTATTGGTATTTTCTTCTTTTCATTTGCAAATCAAATGGTAATATGGTCATTTTCACACTCAATTAACGCCATTTGTATGAATTTAATAGTTTAGGAGAATCTTAACAATTGTTTCAAAAGTTAGGGAGGTCAGTGTGATTTTTGAAACTACAGGGAGGTCCTCATAACTATCAAAAATCTCAGGGAAGGTAAGTGTAATTTACCCCAAAAAATGGACATATTTTCAGCTTGAAATGTATTTGTTTTAATTTAATTTAAACAATGATATTTAAACTTCATTTAAATCACTTATATTTCAACTCTACACATTCAATAATTAAAATTTTCATTGTTACTATTTAAACTTCATATTGGATATTTCAAGCTATTCTCAATTTCTCTATTCTTACTTAGATTTAACTTTCAGAAATTAAATATGCAATAAATATTATCATATTCATCCAAACCAACACTTTCATGATGTATATTTTTATAATTTATAAATTTACGTTTTTTGCTTTATATTGAAAAAATTAACATGAAGTCTAAATAGTTTCAATAAAAATTTTAATTATTGAACATGTAAAGTAGAAATATCTAAATAGTAACAATGAAATTTACAATTTTAACTCTTACCAAACAACATGTCCAAATATTATTTTAATTTTAATTTTTATAATTAAAAAAGTAGCGTAAAATTTGATATGTATTTCGAATAGCTTGAACTCTAAAGAACAAACAAAAAAAACAAAATTTGAAAGTATCATGTTAATGATTCATTTAATCATCTAAGGCATTAGCATCCGAAAACCTTTTTAAAAAATGGTAATAATATTCACATTCCCCTTGTGAAATGTTATAAAATAAATGTAATGATTTAAAATCAAGTCTAAATATCATTTATTAAAAAAAAATTTAAGACAAACATATTTTTGGAGATTTTTTTTTTAAATCCCTAATATTAAGATTTTATAAGATAAATGACATATAATATTTTTATAGTAGTTAAAGTCTCTCAACATTTTCACAAAAAAAATTTGACTCGAAAAAATTTTGCCTGACATAGAGAAATTTCAAGTTAGAAAAATTTCTCTAAGATCATATCAGAAAAATTTCTCTAAGTCGAATTTTCTCTATGAAAATGTTGAGGGACCTTAGCTAATAAAAAAAATCTTGAATATCTCCTACTACACAAAGTTAGAGATGGATGTTTTACTAATTTTTTTTCCATATTTTATAGTAAAAATTATGTCTATTTTTTTTTTCTTTAAAAGGAATTTTTCACGCATAGTATGGATACATTGCTAGTGTTATAAGAGCATCTCCAATGGATTGCTAAAACAGCTACCAAAGCCATAGCAACTTGGGCAAAAATAGCTTATCTACTGGGATGCTATAGCAACTGCCAAATCATGTGCCACATTTGGCAGCTAAGTTGGCAGATGCCAAATCTACCAAGTCACCCAAAAATCAACTGCTTTCTTTCTTCCCTCATTCCCTTTCAGTTGGGACTTTTAAGAATGTTTGAAGTTTTTTTTTAAAAAAAAACAAAATTCACCATTTTGTTTAAAACAAAATTCACCAATTAATTCAAGGTATGTCTCAAAAAAATTCACCAAATTCACCAATTTGTGCCTTTCCCAGAAAGATTTCATAAATGCAAAAATCATCAAATTTCAGCAATACCAAATTAATCATCTTCAAAAAATCACCAAATTTCAGCAATATCATCTTTAAATAATCAACAGGAATATCAACAGACATTCTCAGATGAATTTATCAAATGAAAAATATCAACAAAAATACTAACAAGAAAAATACCAACAAGAATATCATCTTCAAAAATACCAACAGAGATAATCTCAAATGAATTTCTCAAATAATCTCAAATGAGTTTTAGAAGAAAAATACCTGGATTTGAAAGCTGAATTTATACAAATTTCTCCAATATTCATCTTCTTCATCAGAAGGCCGATTTGAACGAATGTGACCATTGGGGGTTGGAGAAGAGGGTTGAAGATAGGTTAGGGCTTCGAAGGATAGGTAGATAGGGGGTTAAGGCTTCGAGTGATAGGGATAGGGATAGCTGGATGATCTAGTGATGGTTCTGGAGAAGGGGAGAGAGAGAGAGAGAGAGAGAGAGAGAAAGAGAGTTGACTTTGGATGAGAGAAGATAGAGGGGGAAGATGATAGAAAGTTAATCCGAAGATGAAGATGAGAGAAAGTTTTATCGATCCGAAGCTCATAGATGCAAAGATGAAATTGATCCGAAGCTCATTGATCCGAAGATGAAGTTAATCTAAAACTCATCGATCTGAAGACGAAGATGAAGTTGATCCGAAATTCTCTCTATCTCTGATCTGAAGAGAGTAATGAAGAAGTTAAGAAGCAGGGGGTTCTTGTGTAAATGGGGAGGAGAGAGAAGCTAACAAATAGAAATAGTGGGAGAAACAGAGAGTTGGGAGACAAGGGGTTCTTGTGGAAGAGAGTGATAAAGAAGCTGAGAACTAGGGAGAGAGGGAGAGAGAGAGAGAGAGAGAGAGAGAGAGAAACGATGAAAGTAAGGGAGATAGAGGCAACAATGATGAAGAGAGATGAGAGGATAGAGACGCAGAGAGATGGAGAGAGCAAATGTCAGCAAAAGGGTTTGTCTTCAGATTTGAGCAGATCATTCTAGAGGATTGATCTCAGCCGTTTGATTAATAACAATCCAACGACTGAGATCTTGTTCAGTAATCAACCCCCAAGATCAATCCAAGTGTGCTATTTTGTTCATTAAAACAAAATAAAAATTATTTCAAAACACAAGTGAAACATAAGCACAACAACTATAAACGTTCATATTTTTATGTTACAATGGCTATAAAAAACGTCTCTTTTTTTTTTTTTATAAATATAAACCTTGAATCTCAATTTCATTTCACAATAAGCCTTTTTCAGCAACCCAAATTACTATTTTCTCCTGCCTCTTGATGAATAATTATAGGAGAATGCATTTTTTTATTTTGCAATGTCATTTATTTTTTAATATAATTTTTAATCTTTATTTGCAATGTCATTTTTATGTTCCAATGTAATTTTAAGTATTTAATTTATTTTTTCAATTTTTTAGTTTCTTTTTATTTTTTATATTTGTCTAGTCAGGTATAATATAAATATATAATTTTTTTTACAAACAGATAAAAAAAAAGCTCACAAAAGACAAAAATTAAACAAAAAAAAAAGGGCAAATTACACAAATAGTCCCTATAGTTTGGGGCTTGTGTCATTTTGATTCCTAACTTTTCAATTGTGACATATTTGACCTTGAATTTTGAATCTTGTTCCAAATAAGGACAATTGAATATATAATTAGATTTTTCAAAGGTAAAATTGTCAATTTGATAAAATATAAACTAATTTGACAAAAATAAATGTCAAACAAATATTTTTGAATTTTTAAAAATTATTTCTACCTACTAGAAATAAAATTATGTAAAATTGATAAATCTTTTAGACATTTATTTTATTTTTTACCAAATTAATTTTTATTATGTGTTTGGATGATGATCATGTAAAATTAATTTTAAAAAATTAGTCATGTAATTTTTATTAACTTTACATAATTTTATCATTGGTGGATAAAAATAATTTTAAAAAAATTAAAAATATTTTTTTGACATTTATTTTTGTCAAATTAGTTTATATTTTATGAAATTGACTATTTTACCCTTGAAAAATCTAATAATATTTTCAATTGTCCTTATTTAAAACAAGATTCAAAATTCAGGGTTAAATGTGTCACAATTGAAAAGTCAGGAACCAAAGTGGCACAAGTCCTAAACTATAGAGACTATAGTGTAATTAACCCAAAAAAAAATCATTAAAAAATCTATATCTAAACAACACTTACAAAACTTGGAGGGAAAGTTAGTTGAGATTTGCCAAAATAGCATGTGTACCATTGTAGCACTATTGTTATAATTTAATAAATTATTACAATTCATTACTAAATTATAACAATAACAATAATATTATAGCAATAATCATTAGAGGTGTGCTAACATGTCTTATCAAAGAGCTTTAAAAGAAGTGATAATACTAAGAGAAAATTATGCAGACATGGTGTCAACAAAATATATTTGTCAAAAAATAAAAATATTACAAACATTAATAATTAATGTTATAAACTTTTTTATTAATTTACATTTTTGCGCTCTCTATTACATTCTCAGGTAATTGTCCCTAATTCTAACAATTTGAATCACATGAGCATGTAGGGTTGTACAAAATATCACCTAATCTGATAAAATTTTATCGATTTGTATTAATTTGTACCGTTCTAAACGCTAATCGCGGTTTAAAGTTTAAAATTTATAATCCGCCAACCGAATCGCTCCGCTCTGCTTTAGTTAATATATATTAACTTTCAATGAAATATCAATGTAAAAATGAGTGTGAAAGAGATTTAAGATATAAAATTTATTACAAATTAGTGGTTATATATATGAAACATATTATATAAAATTACTTTATATTATATATCTAAAAAATATTATACAAATTAGTATTATATATTATGCAAATATATGATAATTAGTTAGAATATTCTTCAATTCGCCAATCTGTCAAAAATCAACCAAATTGTAATTTGTCAATCTGCTAATCAGTTAAATCGCCATTCAATTTATAATTTTACTCTCAAAACGTTCGAACCACACCACGCACACTCTACCCGTATGAGCATGAGTGGGGTCACAATGAAATGATCAAAAGAAGTATACTTAAATGGCGACGAACCCTCCTTTTTTTTCCTTTTTTTAAGAAAGGACAGAGAATTTTAAACAATGAGTTTTAGGTCAAGTTTGGGGTATGTAAAAAAAAGTTAAAAAGTCAAAAAATTATTTAAAAAATTAAAAAGTTAATACTATTTATCAAAATTCAACAATTACGGCTGCACAACTCTTAATCTTAATTTTTCTCTACAAACCAATTTTTATAATTTTTTATTACACATTTTTTCATGAAAAGTCAAAAAATTAACTCAAACATCTATATTTTTTTCCTCAACTTTTTAATCTAAAAAGACAAAAAGTATACTTATTTAAGACACCACAAACAACTCTTTAAAGTTAACTCTAATAAACTAGTAATGAAAAAAAAAAAAAAAAAAAGCCCCGAAATATCATAGTAATGAGTGAAATCCACTTATCAGAGCTCCTTTAAAGCTCATTGTTTAAAGTTCTGAATTTTTTTATTTTTCTTTTTTGGGATAAATGTCTTCTGAACCTAACGCCAAAAAAAAATGTAAAGTAGTTTTGTCCATTATTAACATTTTGTTTCCGTACAATAATTCAAGAAGGGTATGACTTCTGTTTAGTTTGGAATCGAATTGGATCGTGCTGTTGGGTCCGTGGAGACCATCACGGGTCCCGTTTTAATAATTTGAACCGTTAATATGTAGAACTCGTCGAGTACTATATAATTTTAAAAAATCAATTTGATCGGATATCGATAGCTATGTGATTAAATCAGTTTCGTATAAAAAAAATTGAATGGTGAACAAATTAACGGTTGAATAAAAACTGATTTGATCATATAGCTATCGATATCCAATCAATGTAATTTTTTACAAACATATAGTATTCGATGAGTTCTACACATTGAACGGTTTAAATTATCAAAATGAAACCCGTGATAAACCTTCAAGAGTTCAATAATACGATCCAGTTCAATCTCAAACTGGACGGAAGCCATACCCTTGAAGAAAGTGACAACACTTCACCCCAAAATTATCATCAGTAACTCAGTTCAGTCTGAACTCGTGCTGAAAAGTTTGGACCACATTATGAACATTTGGTTTCCGTAGTACAATAATTGAAGAACGTGACAACACTTCACTCCAAAATCATCATCAGCTCTGTCTGAACTAGTGCTGAAAAGTTAGGATCACATAATTTGGGATTCGGAATTTATTTTAAAATGAATATGTTTGATGAGAATTGAATTATTGAAGTGTAAAATTCATATATGAAATGAAATGAGTTATTGATAAAAAATTTGAATAATTTTTTAATTTTTATATCTGAATCCAGGACAGGGATGCTTATAGAAAGAAGTTGTACTCATATTGTATCTATATTAGATTTTTTTTTTTATAAGGATAAATTATATATACATCTTTTAAAATTTATTTAAAATATAATTTTCTTATGTGATTTTTAAAATTATATCTTACCTCTTGAAATTTTTAATTTTATAATAAATTGTTTATTTTATTAATAAATTATTAAGTTAATTAATAATTTTTAATGATTTCAAAATTTTATTTCAATTAATAATTTAGGTAATTTTATTATTGTCTAAGAGAGTAGTTATGAATTTTATTTTTTCGGATAATTTTGTTAAATAAAAAATTTTGACAATGAAATATTTGTAATATTCTAAACTAAAGGGAATATTTTATATTTTAAACAAGTTTTAAGAGACGTATTTATAATTTACCCTATTTGTAAATATGTGTTTAATATTTAAAATATATATGTATATATATTTTTTTTTTTAATTTTGACAAGTATCGGATATTTATTATAAATTACGTATTAAATTTATTATAAAATTGATATTGAAATAATTCTTACATACTACTAAGGAAAAGTTGAACTTCACCTCCTTGTGGTTTACTTTTTGTTGGAAACAACGAAATAGCTCCCTTGTGATTTGTGAATTGAAATGCATTGTTAGACTCATTAATATAATTTGATGAAAAATACTAAAATACCCGTATATACAAGTAATTTAAATGTGTGAATTATGAATATTTTTGTTATTTATTTGAGAGGCAAAATGCGCCTTGACCCTATATTTTATTTCATGTGCAATTTATTTTCTTGAAATTTAAAACTAAGTACATAACCCCTTATATCTAGCACGTATTTCACACTTATTGTGAAATTGGATGAAATATTTAACGATGCAATTTAGCTTACAAAATCACAAAACACCTATATGGTTATTTATAAATGAAATGGGAGTAATTCGCATATAGGTCAGATTATAAGGGATAAAGTGAATTTTTTTCTATAATTATTAATGTAAGTACAAGAATAAATTTTTAATATTTTTCTTACTGCTTAAAGTAGAAGAAGATAGTAAGCAACTTTGAGTAATGGTAATGACACTTAAAATGTGACCCCTAAATCATATTGACATGGTAAGAATTTTAGACTTAGGCCTCGTTTGGGAATAGGCTAATTTAGTAACTTTTTGGCTAATTGGCTAAAAAGGTTAGTAAGAAAAACCTGTATGTTTGGGCCAACTTTTTGACTAATTACGAAACGACGTGCAAAAAGTAGAGAGAAAAGGGAATCTTTGACTTTTTGGTATGGGTTGTTGGCTTTTTGGCTAAAAAGGTAACTTTTTGGCTAATTGGCTATTTTAGCCTCTTGCCAAACGAGGCCTTAGTTCGTAGAAATCTAAATAATTAACAATTAATATGCAATATGAATATTTTTTGTAAAATCCACTAAAAAATAAGCAAAGCTCTTGAACTAATACTTAAATGGGTAAATTATACTAACATTCATTGAGGTTTTTATTTAATACAAATTTCCTTTCACATTTGAAAAATTGCACTTACTCCTTATTAGATTAAAATGACATATTTGCTCCTTAACTTTTATAAAATAATAAAATAATATAGATATCTTATTCATGTCATTTCAAGGAAAATAACAAATATCTTCTTTGGTTTAACTCACACAAAAAATTGAGTTTTTTTTTTTATTTTTCATATTTTTTATTTTTACTGAATTTTTCTACTATTTTAAGAAATTTTTTATTTTTTAAATACACCTAATCTAAATATACTCAAGAAGTATAATATTTTGTGATTTTTTTTTAAATTCACTAAATCCAATATATATATATATATATATTCAATACATTATCTTATTTTGTTGAATTCAATTATTTTTTTATATTTTTTAAATATATCTAGATTAAATTGATGTAATCTAGATATTATGGTGGAAATAAAAATAAAAAATTATATTCATATATAAAAATTTATATATCATAAAAAATGTTGTGAGTGATATTATTGTAAATATAAATCATATTTATGGGTATTTTGTTTTAAAGTGAAAGGTCACATTAAGTTATATCATTGTGTTTGAAAATTCTATATAAAATTTATATTTATCATCACTCAATAAGAATATATTTATATGGAATTTAATGATGAAAAATTATAAAATGTAATCATGATGATGGGAAGAAAAATATAATAAAAAGGGTAAAATGGTCATTTAAAAAATTTTAAAGCATGACATCATCAATCCAAGAGCAATTTGTAATGAAATTACAAGGAGAGAAATGTAATTTTTCAAATGTGAAATGTGAATTTGTATTAAACATAAATCTTAGGGGTGTCAGTGTAATTTACCCTACATAAATTTTGAGGAATGAGTTAGTATTCTTAAAGCTTATCTATATTAGGACATCTTCAATGGTGCGTTAATTTTTTCATCAAATTTAAGTAAAAAATTGAGGAAAAGCTCTATTTGATATCAAGTGCTCCAATAGAAGATTTTGCGGCTTCGTCAAACTACCGATCGACCGAGCGATCAGGTGGATATCTGGCGAATTGACGTAGTGCAAATTTTTCACAATTTTTCTTCTTGAGGTGGTCATCCGGGGGTCAACCGGGCAGACAGTTAGGAGGACGACTGGGCGGTCGATCGGCCAATGTAATTTTTTTCACAAACTTTTTCCTTAAGGTGGTCATCCGATAGGACATCCAGAAGGATATTCGATAGTGAAAATCTAACGGCAATAAACAGTGATTTGATGAAAACTATATTGATTCTTAGTTTGATGAAAGAAAAGTGAAATCTTAGATTTGATACCAATTTGATCAAACAGTCGGGGTTGAAAAATGAACCATTTTTCATCAAATTCAAATTTGATAAGTTTGATATATGGTTGGTGATGGTCTTACAATACTAAAAGTTATTCAAGTTCCTACAGCAGATTTAAAGGGCTGTAAAATCTACTAAAAAATAAGCAAAGCTCTGGAACTAATACTTAAATTTTTAGGGATATGTTTTTTTATTAGGGAAAATTACCAATAGATTATAATAGTTAAATTTAATTCTTATCAAGTCTTATTGAAAATAAGTCATAATATAATTGTCGTTAAAAATAATTTTTGTTATGATTTTTTACATGTCACTAAATATTGACAGTTAGTGACTTTTTTTGTCACGGTTTTTATAAATGTCGCTAAAACATACAATTAGTGTTTTTTTATGACAATTTTTTAAACTATTCTTGAAAATTAAAAATTAGTGACTTTTTTATAACAATTTTTTTAAACTATCGCTAAAATTTATAATTGGTAACATTTTTTGTGACAAAATTTTTAAACTATCTCTAAAAATTAATAATTAGTAATTTTTTTTAATAGTGTATGATAAACAATATTATTAATTATCATAAGGTTTATTGAACAATAAATCCACTACATAATTCCCTCTTTTTATTATTCGTTAAGCTTGTCTATATTACAATACTAAGGCCTTGTTTGTCATCTCTTAAAAAAGTCAAAAAGTCAAAAAATCACTATCCTATTTAAGTCATATCATCTTATTTAAGTCACATTATCTCTCTACCACATCACTTCAAATCCAATTCATACTCAACCATTATTTCATAAAAAATCAAAAAAAATACGCTTATTTAGAATATCTCAAACAACTCCTAAAAGTTACTCAAGTTCTTACGACACATTTAAAGTGTTCTCATTATTTATTAATTTATTTTTAATTATAATTTGTTAATTTTAATAATTATTTAAATTGGCTCCTCCTTACACATGGGCTAACACAATGCAAGATAGGCCCGGCGCTACCTCCTCCCAAATCCAATTCTAAATGGGCCTAATTCTATCACAACTAGCATTGCCAATATGGGCCAGCTAGTTTCACAACAGTTTTTCAAGGCATTACTGTACACATGGGCTAACTAGCATTGTCAAGTGGCGATTGGAGCTTGACTTGGTAGGAAGGACCACGGTTCGATTCCCCGCATCGCCAATTGGGAGGGGATTTGAGTCTAACCATCCAAAACTACTCCCCGAATCCGGATTAGTCGGCCTAAGGGTCGGATACCGGGTGGTGAACCAAAAAAAAAAAAAAAAAAAAGAATTAAACTCAAATTTTAAGTTTAATAATGTGATAATCAATTAAAATATTTAAGGTAACATTATCTCTCATATCTTTTCAATTATCAATTAATCATATCACTTACACATCATTAAGTGTAGAAAATGAGTCTAAAAAATGAACTTTTATATCATTTTCCTTTTTTAAATTGTACTTTTTACCCAAACCTCCCATAAAATTTGAAAAAAATATAGTAAGTTCTATAGTTTTGACATAATTTTATTGAGTTCCATTGACATTTTGATTCATGCAACACTTAGCCCTCTTTTTATTAATAATTTGTTAGTTATATGAATAAAAAAAATAAGAATATTATCATATCTTTTATACGAAAATGTATACTTAACATGATTTATTTTTGTATTTTAGTACTATTTGTATTAGTTTCAATCCTTTTAACCTTACTAAAATAGAGATTTATATAATTATGTCAAAATTATAAGATTTAATGTATTTTTTTTAAACTTCAAAGAAGTCAGTGTAATTTACCACCCAAAAAAAAAAAAGTACACTTTGTCTTTCATTTTCTTTGTTTTCATCCTAGGAGTCCCAGACATAAAAACTAACGAACGCAAATCTACTCCTCCAGGCCCAAACATACTAGCCCAACATAATGGGCCAAAACAGTATCAACTAGGCCTTCTAAAGGAGTTTGTGGGTGATCTGATGATGGACCTTTTTATTGGGCCGATGCTCATGGATCATACAAGAAGACTACTACAGGTTGACTGGATTCAGGTCTACCATGGACTTCAATGGGGATGGACATAGATCCTATTGGGTTGGGTTCAAGCCGGGCTTGAAGTATTCTTTTTTCAAACTCGATTCACATTAAGTTTAAAAAATTGTCCAACTTGACTAAATTGTAATTCTAAGGTCCATATAAAGTTCATGATTATCTATTTTTATTTTCCTTTGTTTTATTAAGGGTAAATTAAAATTTTCACTATCTAACATTTGCTAATCAAATTTTTAGGTTTCAAGCATTGTAGTCTTTCTACACTCTCACTAATTACAATTTGAGTAAAAATTGAAACAGAAAAATTAAAGCAAAATTTGAATTGACGGTAGGAGTAGACACATGTCAAGTCAGGCTAGGCCTGGCCCACACTTCATAATAAGAAATGTTGTATCTATCCAAGTCTAATTGGACTCCTACATCTTTCCAAACTTAGCCCAAAAAATAATTATATATTCCAAATCTACCCATTGGGCAATATGTTAAAAAAAATTATAACATTTCATAATTAAATTTAATCACATATTATATTTCTTAAATAAATATATTAATATCATTTTAAATTAAAAGATTTTGTGTATAAATTGAAGAATTTTTTAAATAAATTCAATCACAATTCACCACAAAGGTGAGTTTCAATAAAATAAACAAAGATAAAGTTTACATCCCAACAAAAAATATATATTTTAATGTATTATAATTAATTAATTTAATAGCGGGCCTGGCTGGGTTGAATTAAAAATATAATTATCAAGCCTAACCCATTAATATATCGGGCTGAAAATATTGGCCCAACTCAACCTTATGGACTAAAATAACATTCTCAAACCCTAAAAAAAATAGGATTGTAAACTAGGTTGAAATGACTATATTAAAAGAAAGGTTGAAAATTGTTAAAATTCAGAGTTGTTTTGAGAAGTTGACTAAAAGTTGATTTTTTTTATTTTTTTTAAAAAATCTTTAAAAAGTAAAAAATTTGTTTCAAAATAGGTTAAAATCCAAAATTTAACTTTTAACCAAGTTCATAAATTAAGCCCAAATGAGGAGTCATGTTAAAAACAATTTGAAAATATGTCATTAAGAAATAAATAAAGTCAAAATATTTATAATTTTAATATATTTTTAAACATTTTAATAAATTTCAATATATTTTTTTTATAAATATTTATACATTTTTAGGTATATATCAAGACTTATGACAATTCTTAAGGTTTTAAAAATTAATTATTTTAATTCACTTTTTCTAAGAAGAAGTGTGAAAAAATAAATAGATTTTGACTTTTTAACTATTTTAATATGTTGTCAAAATAAACTTTAGATCTCGTTTGTTTTTAGAAGTAGGATGGATGAGATTGTTAGTCAGGAGATGGTTAGTGAGGAGATTTTTAGTGTGGAGATTATTAATGAGAGGATTAAATAAAATTATATTTATTTGATATTAGTTGTTAGTATAAGGATTGTTAAATTATTTTTATATAAAATATAAAAAAATATATTGTTATATAAAATAAATCCAAAACAAATACAAATACAAAAAATAAATAAAATAAAATAAAATTAGAGATGTGCAGGCACATGATAAAGAGAAAAAAAAAATTTACTATCTCAATCAACTGGTCAAACGACCGGATACACTCTAATCTCCTAGACTATTTTTTCAATCCCGCCTCTTGCCCAATCAAATTAATCCGACTACTCAATGGAATTACTAAACCCATTAAAGTATCAATTCCATTGTTTATTTTAGAACTAAACAAGCTATGAGTAAGGTCCACATCTATTCAACTATAATCCTCTCTCTCATTTAGAAGATAAGGATAAAAATTAAACAATAAAAAATATATTTCACCTTTTTATATATTTATTTATGTATTTTTGAGAATAGGGAGCCCCCCGGGGCCGTAGTTGATGCCATATAAATGTACACATCTATTTATATCTTTTTTATTGATTATTAATTGCAGCAGTTTCATGAAATCAAAAAAAAAAAGCAAAAATTTAAAAATATATATATAAAAATCAATTAGAATTTATAATTAATTCAAAATGTAACTTATAATAATAACTAAAATGCATATGTAGATTTAACAGAAATGATTGTCTCCCGTCCATTTTGTAGATTGAACAGTATTATTGGGCCCGTGCGCCGTATCAAGGGTCTCATTTAGACAATTCAAATCATTTAATGTGTAAATATATTTTGATGAAGGAGTTATTGATATCTAATCAACGTGATTTTTTGTAGGGATAAAATATTCAATAAGTTCTACATATTGAATTGCTCAAATAATCGAAATGAGACTTGTAGTGGCCCCATAGGCCCAATAGTAACATCTAGTTCACTTGGACTAGAGACAGTCCTTTCCCTAGATTTAAAATTCTAAATTGTTTTTAAATTTGTTTTTTGAGGACTTTCTATATTAATTAAGTTATTCTTTTTATTCTTTTTATTCTTTTTTTCTATATTAATTATTTAAGGATCTCATTTCGACAATTCAAATCGTTTAATGTGTAAATATATTTTGATGAAGGAGTTATTAATATCCAATTAACATGATTTTTTGTAAGGATAAAGTATTCAATGAGTTCTACATATTGAACTGCTCAAATAATCGAAATGAGATTTGTGGTGGCCCCATTAGCCCAATAGTACCATCTAGTTCACTTGGATTAGAGACGGTCATTTTCCTAGATTTAAAATTCTAAATTGTTTTTAAATTTGTATTTTGAGGACTTTCTATATTAATTAAGTTGTTCTTTTTATTTATTATTTTTTTTTATTCTTTTTTTCTATATTAATTATTTAATTCATCAAACAGAGCGTAATAATAAAAATAAAAGTTGAATTTACAATTTCACATTATAAAAGAGTGTTATATAATTACTATGCTACGTATCATGATTTAATTAAGTTATTTATATTGGGTAGGTAGGTATTTTAAAATCAAAAACATATGAAATTGTGGTAGGTGCAATGTGCGGTAGTTAGACAACGAACCACGTGGACAAGGGTAGTAGCTCAATTTCAAATCCAAAACTGAACTCCAATTAATTCCCTACTAATAGTATCACGGTGCTGTCAACATGCACCTATAGGGCATGTTTGTTTAGCGGGTTAGGGGGTCGGATTAGATTAATATAGATGAGGGTTTTATTCACATTTTGTTTGGTGATGATTTGAGAGGAAAAATTAATAGTGTGAGGGGTTTAGTAATCTCCCTCAGAAGGGGGATTAATTTGATTGAATTTTGAGTAAGATTGAAAAAATAGTGAGTAGATTGAATTTATTTTATATAAAAAGATTATTTTTTTAATTTTATTTTTTTAATCTAGTGCACTAGTTTGTTTTAATATTTGTTTTAATTTCTTTTTAATATAAAAATAATTTTTTATTTATTTTATGTAAAAATAATTTAACAATTCCATCACTAATCATTTCCTACATTATCATCAAAACAAACATATTTTTACTTAATCCTCTCATTAACAATCCTCATATTAACAATATTTTCGCTAGCTATTCTCTTACTAACAATCCTATCCAATCTAATCTACCAAACAAACATAATCATAGAATATATGATAAAGAAGTTTAAAAATATTGCACGTCGTTTATTACATTCACTTTTATACATAATATATAAATAGACCAAATATTTTAACATGAAATCTAAAAAGACACATTAACAAAATCCTAATAGCATTGGAAAGTTCATCTTAAATCTTGAATCAAAAAAAAAAAATTTCTTATTGAATGGCATATATTATCTATACTATTATATGAATGGAACATTTTAATTGATATACTCAAATCATCCCCTCTTTAATGTCAATTGTCCATTTCTCCTTTTAAAAAAAGATTAGATAAAGAAATGACACGGGGACTCCAACCTTGAATTTAATCAAAAAGAAACACTTTTATCACCTGTGTAGTATATAACATATAAAAAATATTTTATTTTATTTATATTTATTTAAATGACACGCATCGCATATATCAATTATTAATAAAATATATATATCTATATATATAAACATTCAACCGATAGCTTAAAAGATGTTTTATTTTTAGTTTTTAGATTTAAAAAACATACTTGATATATCTTATGTTAAAATAATTTTAACTTATTTCAACTTGTTGGAGTCCAAATAAATTGATTTTTAAAAAATGTTGGCTATAGAGTGTTTCTCACTTTCTGCTTATGTGGGAAGTTGTTTTTAATTAAAATTTTATTTGAAAATTCTTAATTTTTCTTAAATATCACTATCATGCCCCTATATAAATAAGAAAAATTTACCCATAAATCTCATATGAGAGAATATTGATCCATTTAGTCTTAAGAATTTTCTTATGAACCAATTAATCTTTTTTGTTTTGAAAAGTTATATTTATTTGATTTGGTGTCATTTAAGTTTAAGTGAATATCCTTTGTGATACATTTTTTAAAATTTTTTTATTTGTTTTTGGGATGTAAATGAAAATGTGAGATGTGAAAGATTTTTTTTGGGAGAATTGGTGCCTGAAGTGTTTGTTGAGCGTGAAAATCTGTATTTCCGTTAATGCGATTTTTTGGTATTACATTGGAGTTATAGTGCTACCTTTGGGGGAAAAAAAATTACTAAAAAGTTTTGTATTACATTGATTGGAGTGTTGTGTTTGAAAAAAAAATACATTATGGAGTTTTTTTAGAATATTACGTTATTACGTTTGAGAAAAGTACACTAAGAATTTTGTTTAGAATGTTACGTTATTACCTTTGATAAAAGCACATTAAAAAATTTTTTACTTTGTTACATTAGAGTTTTATATTTTTTGATTTAGTATATTATATTGAAGTGTTACATATAAGAAAAGTATACTAAGGAATTTTTTTGAAATAATACGTTTAGCAATTTCAACATTATGAAAAAAAATTCACATTTGCCCCACAACACATAACACACAGCCATTTATACTTGGTTCTTTATATAATTCTCATTAAAATATAACCTTTGGATCCATAAAAAAAAATAAAATTAAATAAAATTAAAAAACTAAACATTTCATAAAATTACTATTTAAGATTTATTGGTACTTCCCAATAAATATCCCACTCTCTCATTTCTCTTGCACTCTAAATCTTCTAGAGTTAACAAGAACAAAAATGACAATTTCACAACAAAAAATCGATTATTTAAACAAACGCTATTTCGGAAATTGAGCTTGACTCAAATAGTTTGTTTGTTTTTTTAGTATTTATTGTTGGTAACTCAAATAGCTTTTGAGTTCGAATTGATGAAAAGTATGAAGTTCAGATGTGTTAACTTAGCTTGCTAATATTTTTAAAAAAATCTATAATATCCAAATATTGAATGAAATGAGATTAAGATTGTATTTAAATCTAAAATTTATGAAATAATAACAATAATAATTTTCTAAAATTTTTATTTCGCAGATTCCTCAGCCAAATAAAGCCAAAAGCGATCAACTATTGTTGTGGATACAACACAAATAAAAATATAATGAAAGACAAATCTTACCATGCAATGGGGGCAGAGCGGAAAACAAGAATACAACATCTTGGCGTGTGATCTCATGTTATTGCGACTTACAAAGAGCAAAATTTTCAAAGTTCTAGACAAGGAACCTACATAAATATTGGAATTTAAAGGGCTAGTTTGGCATTTTTTAGTAATTTTTTTTATTCAAAATTGTTAGGAACTTAAAAACTAAATATATAATTAAAGGAAAATGTTTTGGACCCTAGTGGGGTGCTGGGGTCCTTCCTGATTGGCTGGAAAATAATTTTTTTTTTTTTTTGGACTTCAGTCATTGGCAGCGTGTCATGTAACACTGGGGGGTGCTGGGGTGCCTAGTTACTGGGGGGTCTTCAGCATCACTCATAATTAAATTATTTAGTGTAATTTATATGAGTTTTTTTTTTTATAATTTTTTTTTTTATTTTAGAAATTTATGTCTGATTATTTTATACAATTTCAATTTATAGTTTATCAAGCAAAAATAGTTAAATTAAAAAAAGTTGATCATTTAAAAGTTAATGGAAATGCACTTTTAGTTTTTATTTTTTTAGAATAAATTACAAGTACATTACTTGAGATTTGCTTAAAATACGAATTGTTCCATGTGATTTGAAAAATTACAAATATTTTTCTGTCAGAATTTTTTATTTAACAGAATTAATTGAAAAAGTAAAATTTCTCACTATTCACCAATACAATAATAAAATTATTTGAATTATTAATTGAAATAAAATTTTAACATTATTAAAAATTGTTAATTAATTTGATCATTTATTAATAAAATGACCTATTTGTTATGAAATTAGAAATTTTAAGAGGCATAAGTAAATTTTAAAATTATAAAAATAATTTATAATTTAAATAACCTTAGAAAGTGTGTTCGTAATTTACTCATTTTTTTATTATTAACTTTTAATATATAATAAATTCTACCAAATATGCTAAATGAATCTTGGCCACTCGCATGATTGTGGTATGTGAGTGTCTGAAAATTATTTTCTATTTTATTTTTGTGTTAGTCAGAATGTTTCTTTATTTATGTGTTTTAAGATATGCGTTTGATAATTTTATTTTATTTTTTTGAATTAATAAAAAAGAGGTTAATTTGAGAAGTTAGTTAAAAGTTAATTTTTAACTTTTAATTCATTTTTAGCAACATCACCATTCATATTTTTTATACATAAAAAAATTTAAAAAAAAAACTAAAAGTCAACCTTTAACTAATTTCTTAAATCACCCCAAAGTTTAGAGGGTCCTGTAGATTATTATTATTTTTTTTGGTTAAATTTTTTTAACTAAAACCAAATAGAGCTAAAGTTTGTTGAGGAGGGAAGATGAGATAAATCACAAGTTCCTCTACCTACCCCCCTTCCAAGTACCCCATGGCAAAAGACTGAATGTTAGCTCTGCACACACCCCAATCACTACTACAAGAGAGAGAGAGAGAGAGAGAGAGAGAGAGAGGGCATTAAATATCTGATACACTATCAGTTTTCTCATTGAATTAATTTCTTCATTTGCTAACTTCCTTCCCAGCGCCATCCTCTCTTCATTGTCCCCAGCAATCACTCCCCCAAAACCTTCTACCTCTCTCAACAGTAAGCTCTCTCTCTTTCTCAAAGCAAATATATTTCAATATAGTTTTGTTACTTCTGTGGTCACTTCTTTTTTTTTTTTGAACAGTACTTCTATTGTCACTTGGAGCTATTGAAATCACTCTTACTTGTAAAATCTTGGAAATTTTGAAATTGCTCAGATGATATATAGTGATTCTTTGTTATAATCAATAAAATTGTGTGGTTTCTCATGGGAATTAATTCATTGTTTGTGGATGATGATGTGCAGTGGGATCAGAAATGGTGATGGTGGATGAAATTCCATTTCCCCCTCAGGTCACAACCACCAAGCCTCTCTCTCTTCTGGGTCATGGTAATGCCATTTTTACTTGAAATCCACTTCTTTTTTTTATGCTCAAGTGATATTATCTGATGAATCTAAGATCTACTATTTAGTATTTTAAGTTTGAAATTAATGGGTAGACAAAATACATATATATTTGTGTTCTTTCATGGGTGAATCTAGTTTGGATGATGATAGGAATTTCAAGGAGTAATGTGGATGTGATTTCGGAACCACGTGATTCTATCATTTTGATCAGACTGAAATAGGAAAATTATTCTTAATTACTTACTTAAGTTGGAATCATTTTTTCAATGATTTCTTCCAGTTCAAAATCTGGACTGGAGGGCGCTGCTTGGGCCCATGGGGCTCACCATTGGCCCATTTTGATGATTCAAACCGTTATTTTGTCGGGCACGTCATGTATTTCATTCATACAAAAAATTAGATCTATCCGATAATTGTAACTTATTCAATTTATTGTGTTTGTTTTCAAAAAAACACATTTGTTGTTCATTTCTTTGGTGGAAAACGTAGTAAATTGAATAGGTTATGATTATCGGGTCGACCTTTTGTGAATCAAATACATGACATGCTTGACAAAATAAACAATTTGAATTATCGAAACGAGACTCATGGTGAGTCTCACAGGCCCAAACAACGCCCTCAACGCCGTCCAGTTTGGACTGGAGGAGATCTGCCACAATTAAGCAGAAATTTAATCTATGCTCATATTCCAGCTCAATCCTAAGTTATAAAAGGTTAAACCAAATCTTAAAAAGGCAATACCTTACCGATTTGCGTAATGTATGTTTCAAAACAGTAAATTTAAAGATTTAAAGTGACCTCTCAAAATTTTTCCGTATATATTTTCTTAAAAAGTTTTCATTGAGAGTGAAGGTTTTTGTATAATATGTAAAAAAATGCCATAATGATACATGATTAATTTGAAGATTAATATACTATACTTTATTGGATGTCTAGTAGGTTTTTTATTTTTTATTTTTTTTATAGGCTATTGGATGTCTAATTATTGAAAGCAAATAGTGATCTAATTTGCTCTCATATTTAATAGCACCTTAAATTCTAGTAGTGTGATCTATATAAACCTACTATTATTGTATCACATTTGAGAGCATGTGACATACTAATTCTTGTGCTCATTCCAAGTACCATAGGACCAAACACTTGATACATTCTCTCCCTTTTTCTTTTTCTTTTTCTTTTTTCTTTAAAAATAAAATACTCATTGATAAAATTCTTGAATTATTCAAACACTTGTGGGACTACCTCATATATTAAATTACTGAGTTGAATTCATAGTAATGAGATCTTCATTTGTCTTCTAAATTCAGCCATCCAAATATATCAAAAGAGAAATTAATAGGTAATGATTTAAAAATTGCTGTTAGTGTGTAAGACCATCTCCAACGGTTCAGCAAACCTGGCATCAAATTTGAAATTTGGTGAAAAATGCACTTTTTAGAGCTCCAACGGTTTCACCAAATTGGTATCAAAATGAGAATTGAACAAAAAAAGCATCAAACTGATAACAGAATACAGGTTTCACCAAATTACTGTGCGTGACCGTTGGAGGAGACCAACCGGTCGACCGGTTCCCTTTCAAATAGGTAGGTTCAAACCGGTCAAAAAAGGTTCAAACAGGTAAAAAAAAAAAAAAATGCCCTTACCGGTCAACCGGTCGACCACTTCCCTCAATTTTGCTTTGATGCTCACCGTTGGAAGAAGAAGTATCAAATTGAGAAAACAACCTATTTTTTACTCAGATTTTGTGAAAAAAGAAGTGAACAGTTGGAGATGCTCTAACTTGAAATAAATTTGAATGTGTATTTTTCTGACTCAATTTTTGTTGGATGTGTAACAGGAATTACGGACATTGAGATACACTTTCTCCAAATTAAGTTCACAGCTATTGGAGTTTACTTGGACTCTGAAATTGTGGGACATTTGCAGCAATGGAAGGGCAAAACAGGAAAGGACCTAGCTGAAGATGATGACTTCTTTGAGGCCCTCATTTCTGGTATGATTTTCAGTTCTGCTATTAAAAAAGTAACATTATATTCATTAATGTTAGTTCTTGCTTAGAATTTCTATTATTCAGCACTTTATAAGATTCTTATGAGAATATGATTAGTCTTAAGCTTCCAGATTTCATTAAATTGGTCAGAAAATTTTATGTCATGATGGTAAATTCGACGTTGCAAACACTTTCTTGCTAAAAACATGGATATGCGAAAACATATAGTTTTATATAATTATGATATGTCATATATGAATATATCATTCACAAATAAAATAATAATAATAAAGTGCATTCTAAAATTAATTCCTATAAATCTGCATTAATTTTCTTTTGTTTGTGTATCCGAAGTAACTATTTCAAACTTTCTAATATTAGGTGTTTGGAGACAAGCTAAAAAAGTCAACTTTTGGCTTAAAAAAAATCAAAAAGTCACTATTGTTTGTCATCAACTTAAAAAGGCAGATATTACATCGACTTTTTCAAACAAAAAAACAACTTGTTTAGCAACTTCCCAAACTCATTAGCTTTTTTAGCTCCTAAGAAAGTCAAAAGGCCATTAGTTTCATGTGTGTCAATCGATGAACTTGTATGTTCCCCCAAGTGTTTGAAGAGTGTTTTGGTCTAAATAATTTTTAACAATAATTGGACACATTTAGACAAGTGCTCGGCCAATACGTGTCTAGAAGTATCTAATGAGTGTCTTTATCCAACACAAACACGACACGGACACACCACTTTTTGAAAAGTGTCTGTGCTTATCTTTTCTGATAGTTGCTTTTGAATTAATGCTACCTTAAGGTCTCAGTTTTTATGAAATTGGTTCTTGGCCATGTGATTGAAGTTGAACTCTTTTTAATTCAAATGTGCAGCACCAGTTGAGAAGTTCTTGAGAGTTGTGGTGATCAAGGAGATCAAAGGTTCTCAGTATGGAGTGCAGCTAGAGAGCGCAGTGAGGGACCGATTGGCAGCAGATGATAAATATGAAGATGAGGAAGAAGCAGCCTTGGAGCAAGTTGTCGAGTTTTTTCAGTCCAAATATTTCAAGAAAGATTCCGTCATAACATTTCATTTCCCCGCCTCTTCCTGCACTACAGAGGTAATGCTTAGAAACTAAGAGCATCTGCTAGTTTGCTTCAATAACAAGCAGAGTTATATGATTTTCATTAGACAATAAGCACAATAACCGATCCAATTATAGGTAGTGTTGTTCCGTGACTTTTCACATTCATTTACTTTAGCCAATTTCACTTTAAGTAGGCATTTTGTCAAATAGGAATACCAAGAATATTGATGAGTGCTTATAGTCTTATAAAAAGTGTCTGTATTTGTTATTTATATTTATTTGTGTGTGTTTTGCAAGTAATACATTACTGGAGTTTCTTTATGTATTTTTGGATTCCGCTACATTGACACTTTTTTTGTAGTTTTGTTATGGTAATTTTGTGACGTATAAAGGTAATGTGATCAAATGGAATCGTCATTAAAAATGTGAACTATCTACTTGGAAAAACTTGCCATTTGGTGAGGCCAAGTAGCAGGTTGTGATTGCTTTATAATTTGTCATGTTACTAGTACTAATTTTGTGTTGAACCATTGGCTGACAGATTGCATTTGCTACTGAGGGAAAAGAGGAATCAAAGATCCAAGTTGAGAACAAGAATGTGGTTGAGATGATCAAGAAATGGTATCTGGGAGGAACCAGCGCGGTGTCTCCTTCAACTGTGTCCTGCTTAGCCAACAGCCTGTCTGCAGAGTTGTCTAAATGAACAATGTAACCACCATATATGTAGTCTTGAGTTTGAGCTTCTTTTCTTATTGTCTTGTGGTTTGCCGAGTGCTTTGGTTTGAAAGACTTGGGGTGCTTTACGAATAATTTATATGAGCCCCTTTGGGGATTTCTTTCTTTTAGCTTAAAAACTCTTTAAAACTTGTCTTGCTTCTATGAAACATTCCAACTGATTTTTCTATCTTCACACGAAACTTCACTTCGATTGTAGTGTGATTTTTAGTCATGAGTTTCTCTTTACATTGATGAAAAATAGTTATGTGACTATTTTATGCTCTACTTTGTTAAGATTCACATTTGGGTCACACTGTAACTTGATCAGAAATTGAAAGTAGAATTTTGTGCAAATATAAGAATATACTAATATAAATTATCGAAGATAATTTTAGTGGACAAATTGGTAGAGGGATCAAAGCATTACTTCTTTGCTACTTGTCACCATCAATTTGAAGCCATTACTCACTAAAAAAAGTAAAAAAGTAAAAAATTCTTTTGCCACCATCCTTTGTGATCAAAGAAAAATCTTGGATAGAGATATCAATCAATCAAACAAGGTACCAAAAAAGGGTGGTCCAATGATGAGTGCAACTTTGTAACATGTCTCAATCTCAGACACAGTCACAAGCCTAGTCACTTGCACTAATGTTTTGTTGGTATTGAATGAGTAAGTGAACGAATGAATGAAAGAAAGAAATGGGTCCATGGTAACCCACAACAAAAGAAAAAGTGAAAAAATAAAAAATAATAATAATAATAAATAAAAAAGATGGAAGAGTTGGGGATTCCAATTCCATGAACAATGTGTTATGATTCTTTGTGTTTCATATATATGCTTCCACTCCATGTGGCTGTCAAATCTTACAATCAAGGCACAAAAAAGTTGAATAATATTATATGAATTTTAAAGCTAATATGAAGGGTTTGACAAATGATTTTATCTTCCATTCCATATGGAATCTCCCTTCCATTTTATTCTATCATTAAACAAGCTCCGATGATTTGTTGTAACAAGGATGGTTTTTTTTACTTCAACTGTAGACTAGAATGGTCTCAAAATTTCAAGTTTGAAATTAATTGAAATGTGCTAATCCACTTTTGCAGTATCATAGTATCATAGGCTCCCTCAGTAATTCACTTTTACAATAATTTTGCAATAGTGGTTTAAGAATCAAAAACATAATTAGTGGGCGGTTTAAGAGTAATTTAACCTTGCACTGATTATGTTTTGGACTCTTAATCTATCATTGCAAATTATCGCAAGGGTTGATCATTATAGATGACGGACCTTAATTAATTATAATTTACTTCACATTCCAGTAATGCTATAAACACATGATTTCTTAACGATTCTTTTCATTACATATCTAATAATTATAAAATATGAATGCAGCTTTATAATCATTTTAAATTAAGAAAAATCATTACACTTACCATTAGATAACATAATTGAGCCTCTCTATTATAAATATGTAATGAAGAAGATAGCAATCCTGGTAAAATACATGAATTATTTATTGCATTTATTCTGATAGGTGCAAACTCTACCTATAAACACAATTCGATGCATTCTTACATGTGTGTATATATTTATAGGATTGGGTCCTCGCCAGTCCTTAATAAGATTGGAGAGGTGTTGTTGGGCTTATTAGGCGGCCTACTTTCAGGTTTCGTTTCGATAATCTGAACCGTTCAGATTTTAAGATTTGTAAAATACAACATTTTAACCACAACGGAAATTGCGTGTTGTATGAAAAAAATAAACAATGAGAAAATAAACGAATCATATAAAATTGATTAGAATATGTAATTATCATTATTCGATTGACTTAATTTTTTACAAAATTGATGTATTCGATAAATTTTAAAATATGAACAATTGAAATTATTAAAACAGAATTCAAAAATAAGTCTAATAAATCCAATAACACATCTCTAATCCGATTAAGGACCGAAGAAAAACCCAGACCATATTTATGAATCATGTGCTTGTATTGTTCATCTCCACCTACACTCATTTAGAATAATAAATTAGCCAACGCGATAATCGCAGCATGATGTGATATGGCCATGGAGCACCAAGGTCCAAGATGCTTACATGCGGACATAGTTTGGGTACCACCAGGGAGAAGCATTGCACTCCCAAAGTGAAGTTAAGGACAAATGATATATGATATGCGCAGTCTTATCTCATTTTTGAAAAGATTGATAAGCACTTACAATAAAAATTATCATATACATGTCATCATGTTGTCCATCATTGTTAACATTCTCCCTCAAACTTAGGAAGGATAAATGTCTTAAGTTTAGATAAAGAAATTAAAATATAAAATAAAAGATAAATAGATTATAAAGTCTGAACGGGAACGTAAGGACGCTTGAGATATATCAGAGACCGGAGTTAATGCCAGGAGACAGTTTATAATCGTGTTTGACCATTATAGGAACTGGCCAAAACTAATGTCGGGACAGTTTAAGATCATGCCGGACCGTTATAGAAACTGACCGAAACTAATGCTGAGACAATTTAAGGTTGTGTCGGACCGTTATAGAAATTGGCCGGAATTAATGCCAGGACAGTTTAAGATCGTGCTGGACCGTTGTAGTAACTGGCCGAAACTAATGTCAGAACAATTTAAGGTCATGCCAGACCGTTGTAAAAACTGATCGAAACTAATGTTGAGACAATTTAAGGTCATATCGGACCGTTGTACAAATTTGCCGAAATCAATGTCAGAACAATTTACAGGGTCATGCCGAATTGTTATAGAGACTAGATGTTGAACCAATAAGCGTGACACATACATAACTTATGATGTGGTGCTGAATGATGATAGCAATTGATGACTTTGTGCGCCAGGGGGTAACTTATGAGAAAGTGCACCAAGGAGCAGCTTAGACGATGCACCGCATGGATGATGGCAAGAGAGGTTATGCACCACAGAAAGCAGCTTAGGTAGTGCACCAATGGAACGGCTTAAAGTGTGCGCCAAATGAGGCAGCTTTATAGGGAGTGTGTCAAGGGAGACGGCTTTGAGAGTGCGTCAAGGGAGACGGCTTAGGGAGTGCGCCAGAGAGAGCGGCTTAGGTAGTTCACATGGTATATCACTATGCTCACTGTGATATAGGTATAATATCCCCCCTCAAATTCAAATAGGTTTGAAAATATAAACCTATTTGTGATTGAAGCAGATGGAAAAAGACAGAATGGAACAGAAGCACACACACAAAAAAAAAAGAAGAGAGGATTACGAGTAAATATATATATATATATATGATAGAGATATTTAAGATAGGAATAAACCAACAGACAAAAGAAGAGATCACTACAAAGCGATATTGACAGGAAAATATGACAACGGAATAGGTTGAGGTCCGGCGGGCGGGCAAGGTAAGGCTGCCGCCTGCCAGTGAAGCAAAATTACTAAGTACTTAACTCTGATACCGTGTTAGAATAGTAGAGAGAGAAAGAAATAATATATATTGTATTTAATGAATTATCCTATACAATATAAGGCCTGCATACATAAGCTGAGAAAGAATATCCCATTAGAAACTTACCTATGAGAAGAAAAAAATTATTCTACAAAAATCTAACTATGATCATTTCAAAATATATCTAAGAAATCAATACCTAATATATATAAGAATACTATATATACATTAACAATTATATATTTTTTTTAGAGAGATTGTTTTGTTAACTCAAGCCCGTACCACTAAAAACGATAATTGTTAGGTCAAATTGTCATTTGAATTACCATATATATGCATATATTAAAATCACTAACTAAAAGGTAGAACTTGCCATGTAGAACAACCAAATTGAATGGGAGGTGGGATTGAACATCAAAATTTCTCTTTTAGGAGGCAATGAAAGCCCTTTCTAAAACAGAAGCCTTCATGCTTTCTATTACAAAAACTCCATTCTGTTTTGCCTAACAATGAAAGTTCAAACAGAGTTAGCTTTTTCTGGGTTAGAGAGAGAGATCAACGTGTAACAAATTACTAAACAAAATATAAAAATGTTATACATAATTTGTTATAAAAGTAGAAAAATATTATACAAAATCTTTTATACATGATTTGTTAATAAAATAATGTGATAGCAACATTTCTGTAATTAAATATTTTTTAAATTCATATTTTGTTTAAATATTATGTCACGATGCAGCTAAATGATTTTGTATACACGAATGCTAATAAAACAAAATAGGTCACACAAAGTGAAATAGTAAATTGAGATTTATTATGAATGTCAACCCTTTCATAATTAGTTTTAATCTCCACCTTCCACTATATTTTTTATGAACCAATGTTTGATTTGGTTTTAGAATTTTAATTTTTTTTTTCTAAAATCTAAAACATAATTTTGTAAAAAATAAAATAAAAATATTAATCATTTTCATATAGTTTTATCATTTTGGGAGACAAAAATAAATTTTAAAATTACAAAATTATTTTTTAGTGTTTATTTTTCTGAAATTAGTTTCTATTTTTTTGGGGGAAAAAAAGAGAGTAGAAAACTGTTTGCGTATAACTTTCTATTTCTTAACATTACTATATATATATACATAATAATATTAGGGTAAATTAGAAATACAATTTCTAAGTTTGCTTGAAATACAAATTTTTACTTGTGATTATAAAAATTACGTCCCGCCTTTAAGAACCTAATCACATAACAAATTATTCATTTTATTAATAAATTATCATGTCAATTAACAGTTTTTAATTATGTCAAACATTTATTTTAATTAATAATTCAGATAATTTTATTGTTGTAAAGGAGAGTTTTGTTAAATGAAAAATTCTGACAAAAAAATATTTATAATTTTAAACAAATCTCAAAAAATATACTTATATTTTGTCCTATATATTATTATGTGTATATATATATTATATTTGTATATCACTAAAGTCAAACTGAATATTGTTCATTAACCCAGAAACAGTGTAAATGCTAAATTACATTACTAAAAAAATAAATATTAAAAAAAAAAAAAAAACTTCTATTTCTATCTCTTTATCTCTTTTTTTTTCTTTTTTTTTTTTTTTTAAGGTGTTTTTGAATGTTTTCATTCATGCTAATCTCAACCCACTTCATCAGTCATATCACCACCATGTCCAGCTCCTCCTGAAGCATTTCCATGATGATGATCATGATGATGATGATGATGATGATGATGCCGGAATCCACCTTCCAACTCCGCCGCATCGGAACTCTCGGCCGCCGCCGCAGCCGCCGTAGGATCCAGCAGCGACTGCCGGCAAGTCGGACACGAAGAGTGCGATTTCAACCAAACATCAATACATTCAACATGAAAACCATGGTGACATTTTGGCAGTACTCTAACCTTCTCACCATCAGCAAACTCACCGAGACAAATCGGACAATCAGTAGCCGGAATCCCAATCCCTGACCTATACACCGCCACCGGAATGCGCCGTAGCTCGCTCTTCTTCAGGCCCGTCGCCGCCAGCCTCACCGCCGTCTCGTCCGGCGACTCAAAAGCGAATCTCCGACTACATCTGATAGCGCAGCGAACGATTGAGTTCAACCCAAGTGCAAAAATCAGAGCACAGAGCAGAGCTGCGAGGATTATCACCATGTTCGTGTCGAAATTGGTTTCGCTTCCGAAAGCGTTTCTCGCTCTGCTTCCATTTCCAGGCGGCGGAGTTAAGTCTGTTTGGAGGAGGAGGCGGTGGTGATGATGAGGATGCAGATACATTTTGGTTTGAGTAATTCACAAACACCAAACTGTTGGATGATGATGAATTCAAACTTTATTGTGTACCCAATTGATGATTGCTTATTTTTCGGAAAACAGGGGTGAGATTTCGGTGGTCCAAGGGAATTTAAGGGTGAATCGAACTACAAAAGAGATGGAAAGGAGAGCGTTCATCTCACTGATGAACCCTGAAATCGTTTTTTCTGGTTTGCTGAAACTTCTCCTGAAGTTTTGAGCTGTACAGGGAGATTGAAAAGGGTAAGTTTAATTTTTTTGTCTTCTATGGGTTTAGAGAGGGAAGAAAAGGAAAACAGAGAGGTGTGGTGTGGTGTGGTGTGGTGTGGGTTTGTGCTTGCTTTGTCTGGGTTGTCTTTGAGGAGAAGTAGATATGGTTTTTTTTTTTTTTTTTTTTTTTTTTTTTTTTTTTTTTTTTTTTAAGGGAGAAAAGCCACTATGTGCACTGTGAATGGTGAAAGAAGTAAAGTTTCATAATTTTGTATTAGGTAATTAAAAGGTAAATTATAAATATAACTCTTGATGTTAGATTAAAATATAAATTATTTTTTTGTGATTTTAAAAATTACATTTCATCTTTGAAATTTTTAATTTTATAACAAATCGTTTCTTTTATTAATAATTTATCAAATCAATTAATAGTTTTTAATGATGTTAGAAATATGTTTTAATTAATAATTTAAGTAATTTTATTATTGTATAGAAGAGTAATTATAAATTTTATTTTTTTAATTAATTCTATTAAATAAAAAATACTAATAAAAAGGTATTTGTAATTTTTTAAACTACAAAAATAATTTATATTTTAAGTAAATCTAAAAAAGCATACTTATAATTTATCCTAATTAAAAAATAGTAACAAGTACGATAATTTGTGATTGATCAAGCTATGCCACGCACTAATCAATAATTTTTTTTCCCTTTTTTGAGTTATGGTAATGCTAGTCAGGATTCCAGCAGGAAGGATGGGTGAAATGGCCATTTTCAGTAGGAGAGAGAAAATTATGAAAGATTTGAAAAAAATAAATGAAATTTTACTAGTTTAATATGATTATATTATGATTTTTTAAAATTTTAATTTACATAACATTACGGGCCTTTTCATTAAAAAAATCTTTAGCTATCTAAATGAAAAAATAATGATGTCATATATTTTGTATTAAAATCTATATGTTATTATCCTGTTTAAGGAAATTCTATGGCCCTTTTTAGAATGTGTATCAAGTCCTTAGTTATGATCTTTATGTTCTTCGGTTGAGTGTTAATTATGCCTTAATTATAACTTCGTTATCCACACTGTAATTAGTTACTACTCATTGTGATATTAGATGTAACAACTCCTCTCTCTCTCTCTCTCACCAAAGCCATCAATGATAAACTCTCATGAAATCAAATCTAATTTTTTCTTCTCTCTCACCAAAGGAAGAAAATAGTTCATCATCAACAGTGAATCCGCATTGCTGGTGAACCCCTTCATTTATTAAACCCCGATCTCTCTCTCTCACATACATACAAACCCAGATCTAAGTATTGAATCCTGATTTGAGAATCAAATAGGACGATTTAGGTTTTAGAACACAGTCATCTAGTTTTGGAGATGACAATATGGGTTTCACAAGTTGCCAATAGGATTATCATGATTGGAGATCAACCAAAGTTTTGACAATCGGAAGTGTAACAACTAAAGATGACGATTAAAGCTCTCTCATGGTTTTGGCCATATCTCCAATTTTTTATTTTTTTATTTGTTGATTTCTTGTTTAACATTGTTGAATTTATATTCTTGAATTTTTGTTACTTTTTTATTCCTGAATTTTGTTGAACTTTTAGTCAAATTTTTTTTCTCTAAAAATGGTTGATTGGGGTTTTTACTGTGAAAGAAGAAGGGATTAGAGGAATATGGTTGGGAATGCTCATGTGGCAAGATTGGCAATTGCTAAACTTCTTGCCAAATTTGGCACATGAAATGTAAGGGTGTAATTTTGGCCTGTGGCCCACGAGCGGCCCGAGGTAGGCCCAACTTGTTTAGGCCCCAGCTCAAGCCTAGCCTGAAACTTTGGGCCTGGGCCTGGGCCATCGTTTTGAGGCCCAGTCCGCTTGGCCTGGCCCATCGACCCGCTCAAGGCTCACCTAAAAACCCGGTCCGCTTGGCCCACCCGAGGCCCAGTGTTATTTTTAATGGAAAATAATAAAATTTTGATGAAAAAAATTAAAAAATTGTTTAGGCCTGCCCAAAACCCGAGCTCAGGCCCGAGGGCTGGCCCATTGGCCCGCGCAAAGCCCGAATATCTCTGGGCCTGGGCCTAGGCCTAGTTTTCTGGCCCGTGGGCCGACTCGGCCCGGCCTGGCCCGATTTTTTACGGGAGCTCGCAAGGCTTGATATGGGCCCAACACGGCCTGAGCCCGGATGGGCCGGGCCGGGCCAAAATTGCACCCCTAATGAAATGGCATTGCCAAAATTTGGCAAGAGAGATAGTAGACCACTGGAGCACAATTTTGTTGAGTTCTTGCAAATTTTTGGCAACGGTAGGGCTTTTAGCCGCCCAGTAGAGATACTCTTACTTAGACCTCAATTTGATATCTCATATTGTAGTCAAAAAATTAAAAAAATTACTAAGCAAATCAAAAAGCTTATAATATATACCAAAAACTCAAAAATTTTATTTTCTCTCTATTTTTTGCATATATTTTCATAAAAAAATCAAAAAGTCATTCTAAACATACTACTTTTTTTTACCTCATAGTTTAGTCAAAAAGCCAAAAGATTACTAAAATAGTCTGTTCCTAAACGTGACCTTATCTAATCATTAAGTTTTTAAAAAAAATTATAAAATTTATTTATCAAGAGACATCATCCTTCTCCTTCCCAACTACTTAAAAAAAAAGACTAATTACTATTTTAGTTTGAGAGTTAAACAATCACTAGAAATATTAAAAAGTCAATAAATTATATTAAAAAAAAAAGTCAAAAAATCATTTCATATATACTAGTATTTTTTACTTTATATTTTAGTTAAAAAATTATTAAAATAACATATTTCTAAACGAGGCCTTAGAATTATTGTTAATATTAAAAAATATGAAAAATATGTATTGAAATTTATAAAAAGTATATTAAATATGTAAAATTATTTTAAAATTAAACTTTTTGATGTTTTATAATTTTTAAAGACAATCCTTAATACTGTTATTAGCCTGACACTAACCCAATTATTATTATTAAGATAAAGACATCAAGAAAGCATACTGGACACTAGGATGAAAATAATTCTAAGACCTTGTTTGGAAAGAAGTTAATAATTTTTTGGTATTTTAGTTAAAATATGAAGCAAAAGAAATTCAGAGCAGCTTCCATCCAGCCTTAGATCGAACTGGAGGGTGTTGTTGGGCCAGTGGAGGCCCACCATGGGTCTCGTTTCGATAATACAAATCGTTCAATGTGTAGAATTCGTCGAGTGCTATATGCCTGTAAAAAATCACGTTGATCGGATATCGATAGTTATCTCGTCGAATCAGTTTTCTGTCAACCGTTAATTTGTTCACCGTCCATTTTTTTTATACAAACCTGATTTGATCACATAGTCATCGATATCCGATCAACGTGATTTTTTACAAGTATATAGTACTTAACAAGTTCTACACATTGAACAGTTCAGATTATCGAAATGAGACCCGTGGTAGACCTCCACAGGCCTAACAGCACCCTTCAGTCCAATCTAAGACTGAAGGGAAGCTACTCCCAAAGAAATTAGTATGTTTGAAATAATTTTTTGATTTTTTATGAAAAAATGCGCAAAAAATAGAGAGAAAATATAATCTTTGACTTTTTAATATAGGTTGTTGGCTTTTTAATTTTTATTAGTGACTTTTTGACTTTTAGGCTAAAATATTGAGTTGCCAAATAAGACCTAAATACCCACCCTTAATTTTTTTCGAATTTATCCCAAATAAAATTTTATGATTGTGATTGAATTTGTGTAATGTGGGATTTATGTATAAAATAAATCTCACTTACAAAACGATAATTCTAAATAGTTGCTGAGTAATTAACTCTTAATTTGTAGTATTAAAGTAGAGGAGGTGTGATGAAGATTACCTGGATTTAGAACTTTGACATGCAGTGTTTGGTTTCTTATAATTTTCTCTCTACCCTCACTTAGGGGTGTAAATTTGGCTCGGCCTGACCCACCCAGCCCCGGGTCTGGGCTGGTTTATGTCGGGCTTCGCAGGCTCCAACTAAAATTTGGGCTAGGCCGGCCTACGGACAAGAAAATTAGACTCAGGCCCAGGGGTATTTGGGCCTTGGGCAGACTGGTGAGCCTGGGTTCGGGCTTGGGCGGGCCTAAATAAATTTTTTTTTTTCTTTTAAAGTTTTTCTACCAAAATTTTATTATTTTCCATTAAAGAAGACACTGGGCCTTGTTCAGGCTGGGCCTTGAGCGGGTCGATGAGTTGAGCCACAGGCCAGACCGAGCTTCAAAATGATGACTCAGGCCCTAGGCCAAGGTCTCAGGCTAGACTCGGGCTCGACCCCAAACAGGCTAGGCTCACCCCGAGTCGTGGGCGGGCTTCGGACCGCTCACGAGCCGCCGCTGGCCATTTTGACACTCCTACCCTCATTATAAATACCCAAACCTTGTTATCTTCCTCGATACAAGGGCAAATAAGGAGAAAATAAAAGGCATAGGATATTTGGTGTAATTTATTTGATTTGTTTATATATATATATATATATATTTGTAATTTTGAAAGTTTGTGTTAGACTATTTATTATTACTTTCTATTTATAATTTATTAGAAATAAATTTTTTAAATAAATTTTTTTTAAAAAGTTAATTTTCTGAAAATCATGGGAGGGGTTTGTTTATACAAAGTGTGTAAACAATACACACTATTTCATTAGTTTGAAATTGTAAGCTTCATATTTAAAAATTAATTATCTGAAAATTATGGGAGTGATTTGTTCACATAGAGTGTGTAAACAATACATACTATTTCATGTTGGACAATCTTCACTATATTTAGTGAAATAAATTCTGTTTGTGTACTAAATAACAAACGAAATACAAAAGAAATAAAACAAATGAGAGAGATTGTTTGATTACAAAAATCAAACCAATAAATATAATTAAATAAATAAATAAAAACAGATTTTTATTTTTTTACAAAAACAAAATCAAAATCTGATTTAAATAAATAATAATAAAACAGAAAATAAATTAACAACTTACTTGATTAATTTCTTGAACAAATTTTCTGATCAAGTCCAGTGTTTGACACTGTGTCCTTAAGACAGATTCGTCCTCTCCACGGTGCTTTCAGAATGTGGACGTCTATCTCTCAGGATAAAATAATCAATCAACGAAAAATTGCAACACTACAAATTTTTTATACAACGAACACACTTAGTTTATACACTCTTTCATAAGAACAATAAATGGAATTAATGCAGCAAAATACATAGATGAATTGCAGCAGACAAGAACAAAAAATTGGAGTGAAAATCCAAATGAGGGCTTGTCTTATTTATAGATGAATTTGTGACTTTTCATTTTGAACTTAATAGGTGCAATACCTATTCAGACATATCAACATATCTGGTTTGAATTTCAAACAGATAAAAACTGTTTTGGGTTTGAATCTGGATAGATTCGGATCTGTTTGGCCAGTGAACCTGTACAGAAAATTCTAAAGAAGTGCAACAATTTTGAATTCAAAAAATTGAAATTTAAATTGGACAGATTTTATTTTACCAAAAAATAAAATTGAATTCAAATGTTTGTGGGCCAAAAAGATTAGTATTAGGCCGGACAACTCCAACCCAATCTCACACTACGTCTAAGCCCAAGCCCAAGCCCAGTCCAGCCCACGTATATATGATTATTTTTTAGTCCAATGAGCCTAGCCCAATTTATCCATAACCTCTCCCTTCTACAAACTTGGGGTGCCCCTTGGGGCCCTTCCCAAGTTATAATTCCAAACTTTATAAACCCACTCAATGTTTCCCACCAAACCAATGTGGGATAAGCCTTAAACCATACCTTTAAGAAATTTTCACCAAAACTCCATTTCCATGGAGCTCACTTTAGCTTCAATTTTCCATTCACCCGATAATGGTTTTGAGCAACCAAATATACCACGTGAATCACAACGTGACATAGAACGTGTTATCATTTTGACCCGCGAAATTCGGCGCATGGATCCCACCTAAAAAATAGACCAAAGTTCAGAAAAAATTTTATTTTTTCAAAACCATTTCTAACAATCTTCCACATGAATGGAATTTGATGACAACGGAAATGCAACAATATGCAGAATTTGTCAAAAGAGTATAAATCAAAAATATCTTGCATCAGGATAGGTAGTTTTCGGCCTTGAACCTTCCTTAGTGAAAACCTATTGGACTTACTAGCTAACCAATGGACACGATGCCTTGAATTGTTCAGTCGTTTATGTAAGCCAAGACAATGGATTTCACACAAAATATCTTCTGACACATCATGGTTCTCACAATTGTGTTCATTTTGGCCTTGAACGCTCCTGGTTGTTCATGAGTGCTGTGAGGACATAATTTTTGAATGACAACACGTGGCCGAGGTGACACCGAAGTGTCAGCCGAGGTGTCACGTCTCCTGGTCATGATGCCGAGAACAATGTTTTGAAACCCGAACCGGTGAGCGAACCGGAAAAATGACCGGGTGGATGGGTCACTAGTTCAACCGTCGGGTCAAACCGGTCGAACCGTGACGTCATAATTATGTCATAAATATATTAAAAAAATATATATATATATATTAAAATATTAAAAAATAAAATAAAATAAAATAAATTTAAATTTAACAAAATAATAAAATTTTAAAATATCACTCAAATCTCAAGAGTGGTGTAATTAACCCTTTTATATTTATATAATAGGACATACTTCTAGATGATGATGAAAAGGCTCGAGGAAATAGTGATCGTTTGATTGCCAAACATTATAAAAGTCAAAAGTTAAAGTTAAAGTGGCCATATGCATGCACCCATCTCTGCTTGAATAAAAAAAGACGACTTGAATAAAAAAGAAAGTGTCCTTGTTTCCGCAGTCTGCACTCTCTCTCTCTCTTTCTCTCTAGCTACCACGGTGAAGGCAGAGGAAGAGCAAATAGGTCCTGTGTGGAATGGACAGAGGGAGAGATAGAGGAAAAGAAAGGTGCAGATATCTGCCGATGGAGAGAGGGTTATGCAAAGATGGAGAGAGGGTTATGCAAAGAAATTAGGTCCTGTGGATTGGTGCAGATAGAGGAAGAGAAAGGTGCAGATATCTGCTGATTTTGTTTCCTCCATAACTTCCGTTCACCACCAGAAATTCTACGGAGAGAGTGAGATTTCAGGCCAACAAACTCGCCCGGTTCCTCGTTAACCCGTCCGGGTCACCGGGTTTGCCGGTTGAACCAGCGGGCCATCCGATTCTCTCATTTAAGAACGGTTTTGAGCCTCCTCCAGGTTTACAGGGTTGGCCGGACCGGAACCAGGCCCGGTTCCCGGTTCGACCGATTCGACCGGCCGGTCCGGTCAAGATTTGAAAACCTTGGCCGAGAAGACTTCAGTTTGGAAGAAGACAAGAGTTCTAAAATGGAAGAAGACTTCAGTTTGGGTAAAGATAAGACTCTTAGAGAGTTTATCCTAATCCTACTGGGAGTCCAAGTTAGCAGTAATCCTAAGTCCATTAGAGTTAGGCTTCTATTTGAGACTAGGATTATGTTGGTTATAAAAGGGAGGCACCCCCATGGGTCTAAGGTATGGTTTTTGATATTCTGTCTAGTGAGTTAAGCATTATTGGTTATCTTTGAGAGATATAGAGTACTGACTTGATCGTCGGAGTACTCTCGAGTGGACGAGCCACCGTCGGAGACTCTTCTTTCTGTTGTAGGTCAGACAGGTGCCATCTATTCTGCCGGTGTTCTCCAGTTGAGTACTAAGTTGGCAGTGTGGTCAGAAATTGACACACACAATTTGGCGCCGTCTGTGGGAACGAAAGGAGCATAGATGGCCAACGACGGACAGAAAGAGAAGGTTGGAGACGACACCCCTACTGAAAGTGGGAAACATATTGACTTTGGCGTCAAAGAAGACAACTACAACGAAGAAACTCGTGATAAGAATCACGGAGAAGAGGACGTCGGCCAGGAGGGCGACGTGCCGAAGAAATCAGACCGAAGCGAGTATTATAACGAGGACGACCTCCAGGTATGGAAAGAAAGATGCTTACAAAGGGACGACAAGATAAAGGGAATGGCGAACAAATTGGCGGACTTGCAAACGGTTGTCAATTTCATGATACAGAACAACGTCATGCAGCCACCGTTCCCGTCACAAGATACGCCAACTCCAACAGCCAAGAAAGATGCCCAGGTAAGGGGGCAGAAGACAACTCCTACGACTCCTTAGCACGATGGGACCAAGGAACATTTTCACCGGCCTTCAAGGGAGGTCGGACGAGGAGAATCCAGAAGGGGACATTCACAGAGGACACATCACACCAAGGAAGCTGACTCCAAAGAACATTGGCATGTTCAGGAGAAGGAACTCTGTTTCGACGCAACCAATGGAGGGAGGTCCAAAAGGACTCGCAATGACACAGGAAGTAGTGCACTAAAGAGGCTAAAATCCGGAGATAGCCGAGCTCCTGGACGAACCACGGAGGATCTGAGGGATTACCTCCAGAGAAAGTGACAAGATGCCGAGGTGACCTCACCTGTCAAGCCGAGGACACCGTTCTCGATAGAATTGGACAAATTTGAGGCCCCGAAAAGATTCAGTATGCCAAGGTTCCAAATATACGACGATAAGTCGGACTCGAACTTTCACGTCGGCTTGTACCTGAACTCGATGGCATTATACATCGAGAAGGAGCCGTTGCTCTGCAAGGTGTTCCCCTCATCCTTCGGAGAAATTGCATCGGATTGGTTTCACAAGTTGCCGAAAGGAACTGTGAAAACCTGGGAAGGCCTGGCCGAGATGTTTGTGGCTAGGTTCATGACAAACAAGCTACAGCCATTGAGGGTGGACGCCCTAATGGCCCTGAAGATCGGCGATGATGAAAGCCTTAGGGCCTATGCCAAAAGGTATTATGAGGTATTCAACCGAATACCAAGATGCAACCAAGAGGTGGCGGTCGTGTCGTTTAAAAGCGGCTTGAAGGATGACTGCCTGCTTCGAAAATCACTGGCAAAGACATTGCCGAAAAGCATGGAAGAGTTGATGGCCAAGATAGAAAAGTATGCCAAAACCGAGGAGGACACGCCAGGGACAAAGGCGTCCAAACCAGAGAAGAGAAATGGTTCGCCGTAGCGAACCCGAGATAACACTGGATATGAGAAGACAAGAGCTCAGCCCATGTAAGTAGATCCCGGATTCTAGATCTCAGATCCCAGATCCCAGAAGACAAGATCTCGGCCTAAGATGATTAAGTCCGAGAAGAGAAGAGCTTACCGAGATGATGTTTAACACTTGTTAAAATTTGTGGACAATTTACAAGTTGAAGTTAAACCGAAATCATTGTTTAACACTTGTTGAAACTTGAGAAAAGTTTACAAGTTGAAGTTAAACCGAAATCATTGTTTAACACTTGTTGAAATTTGTGGACAATTTACAAGTTAAAATTAAACCGAGGTTAAACCCTTGTTGAAATTTTATGAAAAAATTTACAAGGTAAAACCAAGGTTGTGCCAAGAAAAGGTACTTGGGTACTTGCTGAGGTAAATCATCAGTTTGTATAACCGAGGTGTGTCACCCCGAGACGGTTGCAAAGGAGGACGATTTCGGCTGAGAAACTTGAACGAACTTAGTCGTTGGTTCTAAGGCATTGATGAAAGCAGACTATAGGTCTTGGTCATATTGAGCCGACGAGTTCTGACTTCGGCAATAAATGATGAAGCGAGCTTAGCCGACATGCTAGGTGGAATAAATGATATAGGTTCCATCACCTCAGGATGCCGAGGTAATAGAACCTAGGGGACAGTTGTGGGGACATAATTTTTGAATGACAACACGTGGCCGAGGTGAAACCGAAGTTCAGCCGACGTGTCACGTGTCCTGGTCATGATGCCGAGATGATCTCGGCTAGGCCGAGGTTATCTGCGAGAATACCGAAATCCGAGATAAGCGAATAAGGGACAAGAGTCCTAAAATGGAAGAAGACTTCAGTTTGGGTAAAGATAAGACTCTTAGAGAGTTTATCCTAATCCTACTAGGAGTCCAAGTTAGCAGTAATCCTAAGTCCATTAGAGCTAGGCTTCTATTTGAGACTAGGATTATGTTGGCTATAAAATGGAGGCACCCCCATGGGTTTAAGGTATGACTTTTGATATTCTGTCTAGTGAGTTAAGCACTATTGGTTATCTTTGAGAGATATGGAGTACTGACTTGATCGTCGGAGTACCCCCGGGTGGACGAGCCACCGCCGGAGACTCTTCTTTCTATTGCAGGTCAGACAGGTGCCATCTATTCTGCCGGTGTTCTCCAATTGAGTACTAAGTTGGCAGTGTGGTCAGAAATTGACACACACATGTACTTCTAGATAATTTAACCTCTTTATTCTTATAGAATCGGCCCCAGTTCAACACTCATATAGGTGATTCTTATTATGAATATCTCATATACTCGTTTTGATTTTATGCCTAAATCAAGATATAAGTAATCATTAAAAGCTAAGCTTATCCTTAAACCCCTGCATACAACATATATTACAGATATCACTCTCACCATAGGAATGGGTTGGGAATTTTAAATCACTTGGTGATTTCTGGTGAGCCACACATAACTTAGTTGTCCCTTTGAACTTAGTTCTTGGGATCTCCAGTCATATAAGTAAGGTTACCATTATGATGACTTTTATGTAATAGGCTTTAATCTCATCCCCTTCGATGAACTATACACTTGCTCTTTAGTCAAACATTTTGTTAACGGATCCGTAATATTCTCTTTAGATTTTATATAATCTATTGAGATTATTCCATTTAAGAGCAATTGCCTTATAGTATTATGTCGACAACGAATATGTCGTGACTTACCATTATACATATGATTTTGTGCCCTGCTTATTACAGATTGACTATCACAATTAATGCAAATAGCTGGTACAGGTTTTGGCCACATTGGAATGTCTTCTAAGAAGTGATGAAGCCATTTTGCTTCTTCTCCTGCTTTGTCTAAAGCAATGAACTCAGATTTCATTGTGGATCGTGCGATGCATGTTTGTTTCATGGATTTCCAAGAAACAGCAGCGCCTCCCAGAGTAAAGACATATCCACTTGTGGATTTTGAATCTTTAGTATCTGATATCCAATTGGCATCACAATAACCTTCGAGTACTGCTGGATATCGAGTAAAATTCAAACCATGATCATGGGTAAATCTTAGATATCTAAGAACCCGAATGATCGCTTTCCAATGGTCTTCTCCGGGGTTACTAGTATACCTACTCAATTTACTCGTTGCATAAGCTATGTCAGAACAAGTACAATTCATTAGGTACATTAGGCTTTCAATGATTTGGGAGTATTTTAACTGAGACACCGCATCACCTTTATTTTTTAATAAATAAAGACTAATGTCTACAGGTGTTCTAGCTACATTCGTATCATCCTTAATAAATTTACCAAGAATTTTCTCAATATAATGTGATTGAGATTATACATATCTGTCAGATGTTTTAGTAATTTTCATTCCTAATATTACATCTGCAACCCCCATATCTTTCATATCAAATCTTTTGTTCAGCATTTGCTTAGTTGATTTGATCATGTTTTGACTGTTTCCAATTATAAGCATGTCATCCATATAAAGACAAACTATGACATATCCTTGATCAGTGTTTTTAACATAGACGCACTTGTCACATTCGTTTATCTTAAACCCATTAGTAAGTATAGCATGATCAAATTTTTCATGCCATTGCTTAGGTGCTTGTTTTAATCCATAAAGAGATTTTACAAGCCGACAAACTTTTTTTTCTTGCACCGGCACTACAAACCCTTCGGGTTACTCCATATAGATCTCTTCATTTAGATCACCGTTTCAGAGAGCTGTCTTAACATCTGTTTGATGTATCTCTAAATTATACAACGCTGCTATGGCAATAAGCATGGGGATGGATGTTATTCTCGTCACAAGAGAATATGTATCAAAATAGTCTAGACCTTCATTTTGTTTGTAAACTTTTACTACAAGTCTTGTTTTATATTTGTCTATTGAATCATTTGTTTTCATTTTTCTCTTGAATATCCATTTATATCCAAGAGGTTTAGAATCGGGTGGAAGATCCACCAATTCTCAAGTATGATTTTGCATAATGGATTCACTTTCATTATTAATAGCCTCTTTTCACAAAGGTGCTTCAGGACCTGTCATTGTTTCCTTAAAGTTTTGAGGTTCATTTTCTAACAGGTATGTCAGAAAATCTAGACCAAAGGATTTTGATGTTCTTGCTCTCTTAATTCGTCTTGGTTCATCATCAGTTAAATCCTGTTGGTCGAGACCATTGCTAGTCTCTTGTGTTTGATTGTCATAAGTCTCTTGACTTTGTGTACAATCATAAGTTCTTTTTTGTGAACTTAATTCCTATCCTTTCTGGTAAGGAAAGACATGTTCAAAAAATACAGCATTCCTTGACTCTATAATAGTGTTCACATTTATATCAGATATTTCTGATTTTTAAGTCAGAAACCGATATGCATTACTATTCTAAGCATAACCAATAAACACACAATCCATTGTTTTTGGTTCTATCTTTGTCTTTTTCGAAACAGGAACTTCAACTTTTGCCAATCACCTTTACACTTTTAAGTATTTATAGGAAGGTGGTTGACCTTTCCATAATTCATAAGGAGTACTGTTGGATTTCTTATGGGGTATTTTGTTAAGAACATAATTAGCAGACAATATTGCTTCCCCCCACAAGTTCTACGGTAAGCCCAAACGTAGTAACATGGCATTCATCATTTCTTTAAGAGTTCTATTCCTCCTTTCAGCAATTCCATTTCACTGTGAAGAATAAGGTACTGTAGTTTGGTGAATAATGCCATATTGTGCACAAAATTCATTTAATGGTGCATCATATTCACCACCCCTATCACTTTTTACCATTTTAATGGTTTTACCAAATTGATTTTTAACTTCAGTTTTGTAAAGTTTAAACATTTCTAAGGCTTTATCTTTACTTCTAAGTAAGTATACATAACAATATTTTGTGCAATCATTAATAAATGTTACGAAATACTTTTTGCCTCCTCTAGTTTGAACAAATTTAAGATCACATATGTCACGATCCGCTCCCCGTACCCAAGGGTTAAGCATTGTGATGGCCAATAACTAAAGTTACCTCCGACCAATTCTTGAACAAAATAATAAACGCGAGTGGAAATAATATTTAAGTGGGGGCACCAAAATAATCATCGAAGTTTCTATTTTTATTACACAATTTATTGACCAAAAAGGCCAATATTTACATATAAAAATATCATAAAAATGTTGTGTGTATCTATGTTGCAACCCCGCATCTAAGACTTTCCAAAAGCTATTTCTGAATTGCATTGTTTCCTTAAAAGTAGTATCTTACTCTTTCTTTCCACTACCAAAAACTCTTTCGACTTCCATTATTTTCTTTCCCTTTTCTTCGCTTCCTTCTCCCTCATTCCTTTCACTCAATTGGCAGCCCCCCATCCTCTTATATATACACAATCATAAGATGCCTAACCATGGTGACTCACCTCCCCTAAGGCCTAGATAACACAGGTGGCGTAACCTTTTTTCCCTGGAAAGATTTACAAATCCCTTAATTAATTGTTGGTTAATTAATATTACCCATATCATTTGTTGTTGGCCTTATCACTTGGGTGTGCTTATTATTAATTATCATTATTATTCTTATTTCATATATTTATTTATTATTATTATTACCACTGTTATATTTATTTATTTTTAATAATATATTATCACATATAACCATAATACTAATATAAAATTTAAAGGACAACTTAAATTTTCGGGTTGTTACAACATACGTCAGTATGAATTAATTTTAGAGGTTCGATTTTTCTTTCAACTGATTTAAATGGAGCCTTAGTTAGTTTCGCTTCTATACAAATCTCACATTTATGATTAAGATCAATTTTAAACTTTGTTATATAATCCAAATCAATTAATCTACGCAAAGCATCAAAATTTACATGTCCTAATCTACCATGCCATAAATTCAACTCAAGAATATAAGCAAAATATGTGTTATTCTTATTCATGGCAAGTTTTGGTACAACCGTCAGTACATTCAATTTGAAGAGACCATTACTCATGTATCCCTTACCAACATACATACCACTCTTTGTTAATACAAATTTATCAGACTAAAAAATAAGTCTAAAACCATTTTTACTTAACAAAGATCCAAAAACTAAATTCTTACGGATGTCTAGTACATGCAGTACGTTGTTGAGGGTAAGTTCTTTCTCTGATGTCATTTTCAAGATCACTTTTCCTTGTCCAGCCACAATAGAAGTAGAAGAAATTCCTATGAAGAGTTGTTCTCTGTTTGCAACCTCATTGTAAGTTGTGAACATCATCTTGTCTGCACAAATGTGACGAGTTGCTCCAGTGTCAACCCATCATTCCTTAGGATTTCCAACCAAATTAGCCTCAGACACCACAGCAGAGAGATTGATGTCATTTACCTCGTCAGAGATGTAATCTAATTTTGTCACATTGGCCTAATTGGTGGTCTTCTTGCTTGTACTTCCACTATCCTTCTTAGAGCGGCGGTAGTCAGAAGCTCGATGGCTAGTCTGGCCACAGTTATAGCATTTTCCTTTGAACTTCTTATTGCCATTGTTGTCGCCTTATTTAGAACCATCTCTAGTATACTTTCTCTTTTTGTTATATGGTTTGTGCACTTGTTCAACCACATTAGCCTTAGACTCAATGAGATTTTTACCATTCCTCTTTTCAGTTTTTCGGTTATCTTCCTTAATTCTCAATCTTACAATCAATTCATCCTTGATCATGTCTTTGCGTTTATGTTTTAAATATTTTTTGAAATCTTTCCAAGTCAATGGTAACTTTTCCACTAAAGCAGCAACTTAGAAAGACTCGCTAAGAGACATACCTTCAGAATGAATATCATGCAAAATTATTTGAAAATTTTGAACTTGAGAAATTACCGTTTGGGAGTCTACCATAACAAAGTCTAAAAATTTACCGACAACAAATTTCTTTGTGCCGGCATCTTCTGTCTTGTATTTTTTCTCCAAAGAATCCCATAATTCTTTTGTTGTTTTCAGAGGGCTGTAAATATTATACAGCATGTTGTTAAGGCCATTGAAGATATAGTTTCTGCACAGGAAATCAGAATGTTTTCAAGCATCTACAGTGACAACAACTTGCCAATCACTTTCATCCTTTCTAAGTACTAGAGTCTCTTCACGAAGAAACCGGGCCAAATTTAGAGTTATAAGATAGAACAGCATTTTCTGCCGCCATCTTTTAAACTCAGTGCCATTAAATTTTTTCAGTTTTTCTCCATGATTTATCAGAACTTGAACATCGTTCTAGATAGGGACTGGGGTCGTTGTAACGATCAGATTTGGAGTACTACTTTCCGCAGCCATAATATCTGATTACAAAAATCAGAAAAAATCAAAACACAAATTAATTTTCTAGTTACTAAAACCAGAAAATAAATTATAACACAAAATAATTTTATTTTTCTTTGTTACTAAAACTAGAAAAATAAAATATCACAATAATTTTCTATAACACAAATTAATATTCTGCAATTGTTAATGACACTAGTATATTACTACTAGTTGTCAAAGAAAATAAACGGTATATTACTATTATTTGTATTTTTCAACCAAAATATCACTTTGTGAAAGCACAGAAAAATAAATACAATGAAGACACCAAAAATATTCTGTCTTACGATTGTTGGACAATCTTTACTATATTTAATGAAATAAATTATGTTTGTATACTAAATAACAAACGAAATACAAAAGAAATAAAGGAAATGAGAGAGATTGTTTGATTACAAAATCAAACCAATAAATAAATAAAAACAGATTTTTATTTTGTTAAAAAAACAAAATCAAAATCTGATTTAAATAAATAATAATAAAACAGAAAATAAATTAACAACTTACTTGATTAATTTCTTGAACAAATTTTCTGATCAAGTCCAGTGTTTGACATTGTATCCTTATGACAGATTTGTCCTCTCCACGGTACTTTCAGAATGTGGACGTCTATTTCCCAGGATAAAATGATCAATCAATGAAAAATTGCAACACTACAAATTTTTTGTACAACGAACATACTTAGTGTTTACATTTTTTCATAAGTACAATAAATGGAATTAATACAGCAAAATGCAGAGATGAATTGTAGCAGACAAGAACGAAAAATTGGAGTGAAAATCAAAATGAGGGCTTGTCTTATTTATAGATGGATTTGTGACTTTTCATTTTGAACTTAATAGGTGCAATACCTGTTCGGACAGATCAACAGATTTGGTTTGAATTTCAAATAGATAAAAACTGTTTTGGGTTTGAATCTGGACAGATTCGGACTTGTTTGGTCAGTGAACCTGTACAGAAAATTCTGAAGAGGTGTAACAATTTTGAATTAAAAAAATTGAAATTTAAATTGGACAGATTTTATTTTACCAAAAAATGAAATTGAATTCAAATGTTTTTGGCTCAAAAAGATTAGTATTGGGCAAGATAAGCCCAACCCAACCTCACATCACATACTCGCGCCCAGGCCCAACCGACCGGACGGACGGCCGTGCGTGTGTGGTTATTTTTGGGTCCAATGAGCCTAGTCCAATTTGCCCATAACCTCTCCATTCTACAAACTTGGGGTGCCCCATAAGGCCCTTCGCAAGTTATAATTCCAAGCCTTATAAACCCACTTAATGTTTCTCACCAAACTAACGTGGGACAAGCCTTAAACCATACCTTTAAGAAATTTTTACCAAAATTCTATTTCCATTGAACTCACTTTGGCTTCAATTTTCCATTCATCCAATAATGGTTTTAAGTAATCAAATATATCACGTGAATCACAACGCGGCATAGAATGCATTACCACTTTGACCCGCGAAATTCGGCGCATGGGTTCCACTTAAAAAAATAGACCAAAATTTAGAAAAAAATTCTGTTTTTCCAGATTTTTTCAAAACCATTTCTAACATTTCATTAGTTTGAAATTGTAGACTGCATATTTAAAAAAGTGTATTTATTGTGAACTCTCACTACAACAAAATTGACTTTTTACAACTTGCAATGCATGCCGTAAAAACTCTTTCACGGCATACACACAAATGCTGTTATATGACATGCCGTGGAAAGTTGAGCGTCATTTACGGCATGCAGGTAAAGTTGTAAAAACTAATAAATTAAACATTAATGACATACTTTGTATGTCGTATATAACTTTTTACGACATTTTTATCATGTCATAAATCATCATACTTTCCATGACATAATTTTGCATGCCGTAGAAAATTATTTTTAATATATTTATAGCATACTTTGTATGCCGTATATAGTATTTTACGACATTTTCTTGCATGTCATAAATCATCACACTTTTCACGACATAATTTTGTATGCCATAGAAGGTCAATTTTAATATATTTATGACATGCCTTGTATGCCATATATAATCTTCTACGACATTTTCTTACATGCCATAAATCATTACACTTTTCACGACATAATTTTGTATGCCGTAGAAGGTTCACATTTTGTTCATTAAAATGCACTAAAAGAAAAGAAACATCACCCATATCCCTATATCACATTTTGTTCAAAATCTCTTTTGTTCGACACGACAACACTCACACAAATTTTGAAATAACTCATTTACACATTCACAAGTTTTGAATTAGTTAATTTCCCACCACAAGGATGGAGACAGAATGTTATGTGGGTGAGCTGATGGCTTTGATAGTGAAGGTGACAAACCAGAATTTGGCAAGGAAGGGTTTAGGGGAAAGAATATTGGGTGAGAGTTAGCTGAAAGTAATGCTGATGAATTCAAAATGAGGGATAGGGGTGGTTTAATCACCACAGTTCAGGTGGTGTAAAGAGTGAGTGGGATGGGCTTGATGTAGCTGGGAAAAAATAATTTACCTGCTTGATCAAGTATGTTTAGTAGGAAATAAACTACTAAACATGTGCACATGAATGGAAGTGTTCACCTACACATTACTTATTACCATGCTGGAACAATCAATGTAATTAATCCGTTGATCCGGATTTTTTTTATCTCACCAAATGGTACTCTTTCTATTTGGGTATATGTTCTCTGTATAAGTTCTGAGTCTATAACATTGTAATATGATACAATAATGCAAAAACACAAATATTACAGTGCTGGAACTGAGTCTTAACTAGTCTAATAAGAACTTGCCATGAGTAGATTTAATTCACAATACTATAGTTAAGGACATCTAGATTGGAGGAACCTAATGAAGCAAGACAACATCATAAATATGACTTTATTTCGTCTAGAACTGGAGAAAAGAAGGGGCATGAGATACTGTATCCCAAAAATCCATGTCCCCCTGTTCCAATACACTCCTCTCAGTCACACGATAGTGTCCCAAGATTCCTACCATATTTTACGACTTTTGTAAGCTTTTGTAAGCAATAATGAAAATTTTACAAGTCTGCAAAAGCTCAACCTATGGCGATATTGCAGCCAAGGGCGCAAAGAGGATCTCTAATAGCCATCAAGCACTTAACAAGTAAAAATTATTTGATTAAAATCATCTGATATAGTTTTTCACAATTTTACTTGCAAAACATAAGTTGTGGAGGTACAATAGATGCCTACTCAAATACATATAGCACTCCATGCAGCTTATCTCTGATCCATACATCATTTCTAGTAGTATGAATGTTAAAAATTTGCATATCAACAAAATTCGATAGCCGGTTCATGAATGTGTGTTTGATCTCCAAAATTTTCCCTCTTCTTTCATTGGAAATGGACTCATTTCAACTCATTGGAACCATTTTCTTTCATTTTGAGAATTTTGTATGACAAGAGAAAACTTACTTCGAGGAATACAAAATAAGGAGCCATCAGGAAGGCTTGAGCAAGGTTGTCCAGCAGAGCTGGTGCTCGTTTCTGCAGAAAATAACAGGCTAGCTGTATTAGTGACATGATAGAGAGGCAATAAATAACGATCCAAAGTACAGAAAGAATTACCTCGAAAATGCCATGGCCTATGAACTGTCCTGTCCAACAGAACAACTGAGCCGCCAGAACAACCTGAATGTGCAGTTGAAATAAAGGGGTTAACTTTAAATAAGAGAAAACAAACACTGAATTCAGTTCACATAATGGAGGAAACAATAAATAAATAAATAAAACACTTGAACAATGAATTAAGAATAATTCTACCAGCTCGAACCTCGAAGCAGCCAAAAAAAAAAAAAAAACATATGGGCTTTCTGAAGTGAGTTTCGCCAGAAACCTACAGCAAATTGGTTCACACTCAACCAATGGTTTGTGGCATGTTAATGAAGACATACTGGGCTAACATGTTCCACATTCCCTCTATAAATTAGATTGGAAGACCTTCTTCACACTCTTCTCATATGTTCATTAACTCGTTTTTGAACCTCAACTTTGGTAAGAAGCCTCCCAAGTTCCAATACACCAATTCCACATTCAATTAGCAGCTTCCTTGTGATTTTTCTTTATGACGGTTTCACAATCAACCAAAATAACCATGAAGGTCTCATGATGCAGCTTAGACTATCTTCTAGAGTTGCAATCCATAACTTGTAGGATTTTCAGCCCTTATAATAATAACAGTAAACTATTTTTAGTGGCCTCAGGTTTTCCAAGAGCTGCCATCATTCGAAAAAGCACAAAATAGCATAGACTCAAAGCATTCTCATAACAAAAATATATATATATAGTCTACTAATCACCATAATTCCCGTGTGCTATATGGTCCTTGGAAACATTGTAGTTTGTCCAGAAATCGAAGTTTTACATTCTTCTACTGTAGGTTAATGTTACTCCTGATTAGATATATAGCTCCATGTAGTTTTCAAGCAAAATCATACAGAGCAGATATAAGCTAGAATTACTTCTCAAAAACTTCTAATATAAGTGCATTATTTGCCATTAACAACACTTCATATTTTAACCCATTGACAATGTCTAGGTTAAAATTGGGAGATAAAAAAGTAGTTTATATTTTTTTTTTCTTATTTAGAATTTTTTGTTCAACACTCAGTCTAAATTGTTTTTTTTTTTTCCTTTTTTCTTTTTTTGGGTCACATGATAGAACATTTAGTAAGTTAATAGAGTTAGATTATTACAATAAACTAATGTCACTCCATCCTTAGGTATAAAAATAAATACAGCACCTATGTTTTTGCCCCTTTTTGCTATTGGATGTGTCCAAATCTTCTCGATTAAGATTTGTATCTAAACTTCAACTATGTACTAAGTTGTTATTTTATATAATATGTTTTGTTTCTTGTTAAAAAAACAAACCAGAGACATCTTCCCAACCATCAATTGTTCTTTTGGTTGTGTTTATTTCTTCATACTCTCACCATCACCTCAAGTTCTGCAATAAAATGCTTTGCAGTACCCAAAGAAACAAGAACTACTTCTAGCAAGTGATCATCCTCAACCAGCTTCCTGACTTTTGCCTAGAAAAGCTGAATCTAATTATTCACAGGGAAGAATTGCTTATGGTACACTTAAACAAAGTGATGCTCTTTGCACTTCATGATTTCACTTACACTGACTTGATTTCATTTCCAAAATTTACAACTAGACATCTTAAAAAAACCAGAAACTCATATTACTCTATGCATCCTGCAATGTAATGGTAGTATCTTGAAGATTCTATTATCATAGATTTGATCATATAATCTCGCAAATTCTTTCAATTAATAATGAGGTCGCCAAAAAGTAAAGTCAACTTTTTAAGAGTTATGGCACATGGCTTCCTTTGTATTTGTGTTTCTATTATAAGACTTGTTAGACATATCTTTTGTTTCTATTATAAGCCAGACAGATTGATCAAAATGAAGATTAGAGCCAAAGAGGAGAGTTATTATTGGTTTAAGAGTCAAACCTAAGTATTTGTTTTTGGTATTTCCCCTTTATTTTATTCAAAATGACAAACTACCGAGATCTCTCTTATCATTTTGAGAACATACTTGGTGACCAATACAGATGGGATAGTATATGATTTCATATTGATCTCCAGTAAATCGTTGACACGCTCTAAATCGTTGTGGATTTTGCCACGCATCCATGAGTGTAAATCATGTGTTTTCATCGTGTAAATGGAATGTCATCAGTCAAGTTCTTTCGCAGTCATGAAGTGCCAGCTAAATGCAAAGGGTCATGATAGTTTCCAGTAGGCACTTCATCTCATGTACTTTGCAAGCGCCTTTTGAAAATGACATTGTGTGTATATAAGCTAAGCTTGGTGACTCTTATATGTGATAAAGGAAGCTTGGGACTTCTTTTGTTTTTTTCAGACTCATTATAATTTTGTTGTATATGTAAAGCCACGTAACTAAATGTCCCTTTTGCATTTTGAGGCCAAGTTAATGTTAAAAGTTTAGCATTTTATTTATACTTCAGCACCAGCTCTGACCACATTGTTCACCCTGAAATTCTCTCAAATTATGTAAAATATGCTTCCACTATGATTGAACAAATTAATAACAAGTGGATTCACTTGACCCTCAATATAAACAGGCCTTTGGTAGCAATGGGATTGCTACCAGCCAAAACAGGAAGTAGTACAGACCAAAAAATTATGTGTAGAAAGTAACGGACTAACAGACAAAATGCATGTTGAGGACTTTTGGTGAAGTGATTGCACACAACAGCTCACAAAGTTTTGCCAATTTTCCTTCTGTAAAATTTTGAATAATACCACTAGCTACGTGAATGCAATCAGCAAGAATCTTGGCACATGCTCTTGCATCAATTGCAGATAAAGTTGACAGCAAAATTCGCAAGTCATTTCTCGTGCATAATTGCTGTTTCTTGCCAAAAAAATTATCAACCATATTCAGAAGGGGCTGATGGAAAACATTCAAGATTTACATGTAACAGCCAAACAAAAAAACTTTAAATTAACTAGCCAAAATAGGCGGGCAGAGAATTGACTTACGAAAGTCTAATTCAAGTACACAACTTTATCAGCAGTTGGTTTTGCAACTAACACAAAGCCCCTTAACATAGCTAAGCAATACCCTGTCCAAATATGCTTGCTCATTGAATCTGTCGGACAATGAGAATACAGAGTTGATAAAGAGAATAGAATTGGAAAATAAACTAAATCAAGCACCTGATAATTAATTACAACCTTGAATCTGTTGATGTTCTGTAGAATTATGGTAAGTTAAATTAAATACAGTGAGGAATCTGGTACTCAATGGATTCAACGACAGTACTACTAGATTTAATCTGGAGCAGAAGTACAAGTATCACAAGGTTTGAGTATAATTGCAAGGGTTACAGAAAGCAAATATGGAAAGCCATTTATCTGTTATATGTTCTGCCCTCTGGGTGGGAATGTTCATGTATGTCTGAATTTGAAAGACTCTTATTGATTGCTATCGTATTCCTAGTATTATATTATGAGTTGGATCAAGTTGAAAACTATGTGATTTGAAATGTGGTATAAATAGATACAAGTATATAGCATTATTGGCCTAAAATTTATGTTCAAGGCCTGACTATCTGAATCAAGTTGAAAAACAATTGATCAAATCAAAGAGCAAATTGCTCAAAACAAAAACAAATTATACATTATTATACAAATTGAGATTCCATCAACAAATTATTATACAACAAATTGCTCAAACTCGACGGGAAGAGCTTGAGGGAGAGAGAAAGAGAATACGAAACTGAGAGAGAGAGAGAGAGAGAGACGGTGGTGCTCACCTTAGTAGAGGATGGTCCTTGCTTCCCTCGCCGGTGCAGATGGTGGAGGCGGTGGAGCTTGGAAACCTCAAAATCGAAATTGCCAATCGCTCTGAGATTAGATCAAACGGGGCTGAAGAAGGGTGATTCGATCGGTTGAGAGAGATTAGGGTTTAGAGAGGGTTGAGAGAGAGAGAGAGAGAGACCAGAGAGTGAGATAGATGTTTATTGTTTTTCAGTTTTTTGTTTTAGTTATTGTAATATTTTAAATAATTTTAAAATTTTACTTTTTAATTTTTTTAAAAAATTCACAAAATTTAAAAAAAATATAAAATTTAATACATTTTATATATATTATATTTTATTTTTTTTACAAATATTTTATTTTTTAGTTGTATTCAGATTAGGCACATCTAAAAAATAAAAAATAAATAAATTATTAAAAGAAGAAAAAATATCAAATCAAGGTAATTTAAAAAAATAATAATTACAAAGTAGTGAGAAGTCATATAAATATTAATCATTAAAATTATAAACGTTTTCATGAATGTGTAATTTTTTTTTTTTTTCAAAATCCCACTAGGTGCAATTATCCCTTAGAAGAGACATTAAATTATAAAATAATGTATAAATTATTTTTTATGTTGTCCTCAATTAGGAAATTTTAAAGTGAGAAGCTTGGTTGGAAATTGTTAGCTTTTTTAAATTAAAAAAAAAAAAATCGGATTGAAATTTTTTTAATAAAAGTTTTCACGACATGCTAATGCATGCCGTGTAAAATTATAATATTTTACGACATGAAATATATGTCATCTTAAGTACAAATATTTTATGACATATTTTTGTATGCCGTGAAAATATACATTTTTTACGGCATGCTTTTGCATGCCATAAAAAAAATTCGGATTGATTTTTTTTTTTTTTGCAAAAGTTTTCACGACATGTTAATGCATGCCGTGTAAAATTATAATATTTTATAACATGAAATGTATGTCGTCTTAAGTGTAAATATTTTACGGCATATTTTTGTAAGTCGTAAAAACATACATTTTTTACGACATACTTTTGCATGCTATAAATATATGAATCAACGATTTACATGGTATGTATGTTGTTATTTACAAAACATTAACGGCTTGCAAAAAAAAAAATGCCGTAGAATGTACTAACTACGACATGCATTTAATGCATGTCGTAAACATGATGCCGTGAATAGTTAGTTTTGTTGTAGTGTCTACAATTTTGATCTAGTCAAAATGTGTGTATTTTTTTTTTTTAAAAAAATCTATAAGAGATTAATTACAAATATAAAAAATATTATATCAAATTAGATAATTAAAGTCCAACATTAGTTAGAAAGTAAGTCACTAAAGCTGTGTTTAGTTGGGGAATTTGGGAAAGGATTTAGAAAGAGAAAGGGAAAGGAAAAAGAAAAATGTGTACAAAATTAGATAAAATGTAGATATATTTTATTCATATTTCACCTATATTTTCCCTTTCTCTTTCTAAATCTCTTCACAAATCCTTCAAACAAACACAGTGTAAGTCCAACAATAACTAGCCCAAATTAAGAAAGAAATAAATAACTATATACATCATCAATATTAGAAAAGAGATAGTTAAACTACAAACGATATTAAACTCTTCTCTATAAAACTTGAACCCACAATCTCTCTTTTATTTATTGATTTATTTTTTGATTAATTGAAAAAAGGAAAAAACAAAGGCTGTGCTTGGTTTAAGTTTGAAATCAATTTTCCACCCTTAAACTTGAATGGTATGTTTGGTTTAAATTTTCAAAAATTGATTCCAATGCCACACTGGAATGTATGTTTAGCAAAGTGGAATTTTTGAATTTTGAATTTGCGGATTGGGACTACCCAGTCATCCGGCCAATTGACAAGAATAGTGCTTCTTTTTTTTTCTTTTTTTTCTTCTTTTTTTGTGTGCAATTGCAACCTATTATTTGGAAAAAAAAAAAAAAATTATATTTGTTTTTGATGTTTTTTAAATATAGAAATTATTTTTTTAATCGTTTTTAAACAAAACAATTTAACAAAAAATTCCAACCAAATATACAATCAAAAGTAATTTTAAAGCACTAGCTAAATATTTTTTTAACAAAAAATAATATTTTTTATATTTTAAATAAAAAATATTTTCTACATTTTTCAATTTTTTAAATAAAAAAATTATTTTTTCAATAATTATTTTTTGACTTAAATTTTAGAAATAGTTTGGTTATGAGTTTTGAATAGAATTTTCAAAAAAAATTTGAGTTGTATGTTTGTTTATTAGTTATAACTTGGGGTGGTCGCGGTTCAGCTTAAACCCGCCTGCATGTATGTGGTTTAGGAAAAATTCAACCCGCAACCGCCCGTAGTGCGGGTTGCAATTTGTGCGGATAAGGTTCGCGAATGTGAGAGCGGTTGCGGACGGTTTGCGGATTGGACTTTTTTTTAAAAAAATTATTTGGGAGACTTTTTTTTTTTTTTCATTTTATAAATATTTATTTTGGGTCCTTTTCCCCCCATTTTCTAAAATGCTCCAATATTAATAATTAAAGAATTAAAATTTATAAAATTAAAAACACAACAAAATCAATTCTTAATACAAACAAATCATTCAAAATCCAAAACTTGTAAATCAAATCATAAATTAACACAAGCACATCTTTTAAAATCCTAAATTAGATCATCAATCTCATTTACTATCTACTACACAACAATAGAATTAAAATAAAATCATTTAAAATCCTAAGTTTACCTAAAAGTCATTCTTTATTAACTTTTACATTCATCCAAAATGCAATAATAAAATAACGACGGTCTAGGTTTAATATAAAAAAAAGTCTAAGTGCGAGTGGGTTCTTGTGGGTGCAGGTTAAACCCACAACCCGCAATCATGCTATATTTCAAACCGCATCCGCTCGCATTATATCTACGAAACCGCCAATTTATATGTGGATCGGTTCAGTTTGATAAGTTAGGCGGTTCGGATAACCCTATACCAAGCCCTAGTTATAAGTTTTTGAATAAATTATTAAATTTTTTTTTTAAAACTCATAACCAAATAATTTTTTTCATTTTAAAACACATTTGATAAATTTAAAATTCAATTCAAAACTCTTTTCGAAATTTATAATTAAATAAATTTTCTCTTTTCAAATCATAATTTAAAAACTTACAAACTCAAAATAGAACTCTATATTTAAATTATAGTTGTAAAACTAAGCCAAATGCTACCAAAGACTAGTAATGAGGGCATTGAGCCCTCTCACAAGATAATCCCACAATGTCTGCAATCTTCCAAAAATAACAAGTTGGTCTTGATAGTTCACTCCCATGTTTGTCAGATCACATAACCATTAAATCAAATATCGTAATTAATTAAGGGTTGTTTCTTATATAATTTATAAATTAATTTTTTAAACTTATTAAAAAAAATATATATGTAAAAAATAAAGAAATAATATGACATAAATAAATCAACAAATTGACTATTTTAAATTTTGTCAAAAGAAACCTAAATGTATATTTATTTACACATTTAGCCTCACTACAACTGGCCCTTCCCCTAGAGACAAATAATTTGCATTTCACTTGGGACATGCCTGTTTAGCTTATGGGCTTCGATTAGCAATTCAATAGATTTTACGATTTTTTTTTGTTTTCTTTTTACTATGAATTTTTTTTATTTGATTGGCATAAATATAATGGTAGGATTGATAATTTTATGAATTGAATTCTTTCCTACTATGGGATTAGCTTTTCTATGGGATAGAATTGCTCAAAATCTAAAAAAAGTCAGTTTATTGATTTATCTTTTTAGGTTAAATTATCTCTTTATTGTTTTATATATATTTTCGTAATAAGTAAAAAAATCAACTTATAATTCATTACCATGAAATTAGACGTGGGAACCTGATAATGGGGTTAGGAAAAAATAACTATAAAAAAATAAAATATATTATAAAAATTAATAATTATAATTATAATTTTTTTTATTAATTTATAATTAATTTACACTGATACAGTCTCAGTGTAAGTGTCCCCATTAAAAAATTACCAAATGAAAGCAAGCTTTCTAATGTTAGGTGTCTTTTCATTTCTGGCTATGACATTCTTATTATTAAATTTTAAGAAAAAATTATGGTACACATCTTTTAAAATAATTAATAATTAAAAAATTAATCATAACTAAAAAAAAAAATGAGATAATTAAAGGTGCATATAGTAAGGGGGTTAGGAGAATTCCACTCTACACACCCCTTATTATATATACCCTTAATTATGACATTTTCTTTTTTAGTTATAACTAATTTTCTTCTTTAATTATGACATTATTTTGAGATCTTTGGTTATACCTCGTTTGTGTTTAGTTATGACTTAGAAAACATGAAATTATGTCATTTTCTTATATAGTTATAAGATACATACAATACACATTATTTGAAGGGTGTGTAGGGGTGTGTCCAACAGTCTTTCCTGCAAAGAGACATTGGGATATGGCCCAATAGTCTAGTAGCCACACCTTAAAGTGTGGTGAATAAGAGATCAGGGGTTCAAACTAATAGAGTAGCGGTGAATTCTTAAGTTATAATCTAATTATATTAACATACTAATATTATATTTGAAAAAAAAATAAAAATAAGAGGGTGAAGGCGTGTTGGAGAATTTTGATTGATCAACAATGCTTGCAAACGGAGGCTTTTTTTTTTTTTTTTTTTTTCGTGAGAGGTCTACCTTTTGTGAAATCATTTGATGAGAAATCTTTTTGTTTGTTTTTAAAGACATTTTGTTTTTAATTTTATCCCTTAATTTATTTGTTGACTTTTTTTATCTGTTTATTTTTTTTATCTTGTCAAATTTATATCTATATGTTCAAATTTATATCTATCTATTCAAATTTTTTGACTATCTATTCAATTTTCCACTCTTATCTTTTCAATTTTCCCCTTATTTTTTTTAAATATCTGTCTATTTTATTATCTATTCAACTTTTTTGCTTATCTATTTAAATCTATTTGTGTCCAAATTTTATTATCTGTCCAAATATCTTTCTATTTGTCTCCACAAATCCACTATCTATTGAAATATCTATATTATTTTGAATAGATCTGAGCCATTTTGAACAGATATGAACAAATCTTAGCCATTTTGATATATCAATCTCTTGTATTTCTCTCTTATCTGTTTAATTTTTTATTTTTTTATTTTTTATATCTATTCAATTGCAATAGGATCTGTATTTTTGTTTATTAATTCATTTGCAATCTGTTTATCATCTTCAACAACAACAAGAAACACAGATCCAACAAATCATCACTCCACAAATTCACCATCATTACACCACAGATTCGTCATCATCAACAACAATTCAATCCTAAACAATAACAACTTCAAAAAAAAAAAAAAACTCAAGTCTAATAATAATATAGAGAGAGAGAGATACACAGATCTATGTATCATTGGAGATTAAAAATTTGGTTAAAAATATTGTGTGTTTCTTTAAAACATTCTATCCATTTTTTTAAAAATATTGTCAAATATTTTTATTTTGGAGGTCCAGTATAGATTGATCTAAGAAGTAAATTAAAGAGAAACAAAAATCAAACCCTGCCTAAACTTTCCTAATAAAAAGAAGAAACAAAAATTCGCCAAACTCTTTAGTTTTGTTAGCAATAATTTTAAAACAATAAAAAATAACAAAAATGTTAGGGATCCTAAAAATTCTACCAAATGTCTCGCATGAGTATATGGATCCCACACCATGTGAGACATTTGATAAATTTTTTGATAAAATTTTTAAGATCTCTACCATTACTCAAAAAAATTAAAAATAGGGCCGGGCTTCCCTCCAGTTCTAGATCAAACTGGAGGGTGATGTTGGGCCTCTGGGGGCCCACCACGGGTTCTGTTTCAATAATTTGAACCGTTCAAGGTGTAGAACTCGTTGAGTACTATATATCTATAAAAAATCAGGTTGATTGGATATTAATAGCTATGTGATTAAATCATTTTTATATAAAAAAAAATGGACGGTGAAAAAATAAACGGTTGACAGAAAAACTGATCCGATGAGATAGCTATCGATATTTGATCAACGTGATTTTTTTATAAACATATAGTACTCGACGAGTTTTACACATTGAACGATTCGGATTATCAAAACAAAACTCTTAATTCCACTGCCTTAAAAATAATTACTAAGCAAACCCTGACCCAAGACTGAAGTCAACCTACATGGTTGATGATGATTGGTCCCCGCGATTGTGTGGCACATGAGAACAATTATCAAGTGTATTGTTATATAAGTTCAAAATTTTAATTTAATTTTTCAATTTAATTATGTGCGAATCAATTAGGATAAAACATTACTATTTAAGATAAAAAAAAAAAAAATTAGACCTAATTTTCAAGTTTTGATGTAACAATCAATTAAGATATTAAAGATAACACTCTCTCTCATATCTTCTTTAATCGTCAACTAATTATATCAATTACATATCATTGGATTTATAAAATGAGTGTAAAAAGTGAATTTATACATCATTTTTAATTAAAATATCTAAAGTAACACTCTCTCACATATCTTTTCAATTATCAATTAATCATATTATTTACAAATCAATAAATTTAAAAAGTAAATTTATATGTCATTTTTCTTATTGGGCAATCACACATGTAACTTCCGTCTTCAAATTAGTCAGCATATTTATTTATTTTTATTTTGATAAAGGTACCGGATCCCAACTAATCACGATGAGATTGCACAAAAGAAAAAAGTGCTTATTGATTCTAGGCACAAATCCTTCTCCCACTAATAGGGATCTTTTATTTTTATTTTTTGTGTTTAAAGGCTTTCACATGATTGATCTTGGCCAATTTCTGTCATTAGAGATCCCAAAGGCATACTTTTGTGCAACTTTTAGAAGCAAAGTATAAGTTGAATTTGGTTTAGTACGCTTTTATAATCTAAACTTGACTCATATTATAGCCCACTTGATCTTTAAATCACCTGTTTTCTTTTGTAACAAATGGAACTTCGAATCAACGTGGCATTCCAGCAGCCTAAGCTTTGCTGTAACTGTGGAATCAAATATCAAATATTGCTATTTTAGAGTTCCGGTTTATTTGATTGAACGGATTATAACATAGGATTGAGATTATTAATTTAGGAGACTCACATTTCATTATATGATTGCAAATTTATTATTTAGATTAGATTTTAATGGTCATTCGATCTAATAAAATTCACAAATTTTGTAATCCTACGATTAATAACGCAATATATATGTAACTGAGATAATATATTTCTATGGAAAAATTATTTATAAGTGCTATTAGGGAGACTTATGCTACATATAGTCCTACTAAAAAACTTATGTTCCTATAAGTCATATGAGAAGTTTGTTGACACATTGACCCTCAATATTAGTTGTTAATATCATAAATAATAGTAAAATCATATACAGGAAATTGAATGTTATCATAAATCATATCTATATAAACGTAACGTAACGTGATACCTACATAAACGTAACGTGACACCTATGATCTATGGTAATATGCAATTTCCTATATAGGAAATTAGGAAATTTTATGTTACCATAGATCATATCTACATAAACGTAACGTAACCTGACACCTACATAAACGTAACGTGATACCTATACGTAACGTGACACCTACGTAAACGTAACGTGACACCTACGTAAACGTAACGTGACACCTATGATCTCTGGTAACATGCAATTTCCTATATAGGAAATTGAATGCTACCATAAATCATATCTACATAAATGTAACGTAACGTGACACCTATATAAACGTAACGTGACACTTATGATCTACGGCAACATTCAATTTCATAGATCATATTTATATGAAACGTAACATGACACCAATATAAACCAGCAACATTTTTACATTCAATTTAAAAAAATAAAAACTCATTAAGTTTGTGAAACATAACATGACACGTTACATTACGTTTATGTAGGTGTCACGTTACGTTTATGTAGGTGTCACGTTATGTTACGTTTATGTAAGTGTCACGTTACGTTACGTTTATGTAAATGTCACATCACGTTACGTTTATGTAGGATCTTGTAAAATACATTCCTATCTAAATAGGACTTGAGACTCTATAAAAAATTATACAGGACTTAATCTACCATAAGTGTGAAAAAAAAACTTATAAATAAGCCTCCCATATTTCTATATATATTGCAAAACAATCATGAATAAGAGAAAATTATGTATGTCATTAATTCAAATAAATAACCAACTCTATATTAATTTCATGAATTATTAATTGTCTCACTAATAATTTTGTTAATTAAATAGGCCCTAAGAGTACTCCAAAAATAAAATAAAATAAAATGGGTACACTACTATTGTTATGAAATGCAATTACTAACAATGATGGAACAACATTTGACATAACAGGGAGGGAAAAAAAAAAAAAAAAAAAAATTATTCTATCATGTGTTATTCAGATTCAATCTTGAAAAGTAAACTTACATTTAAAATAAAATTTGAACGGTCTATTGAATTTTTTGGTAAAAATATTCCGAATTTGTAGAATTGTCCTCGACTTTAATCTTTGTTGGGGTAAGAGAAGAACCACTTTTATAATTCCGGATTGTACAGCCCATTAACAAACACAAGTCGCACACTTACAAAAATCAATCCAAGTTATGGTGATGAAATCTAGAATGAGCAATAAATTCTGCAGTCTTGGATTAATTTTATTTTTACTCGTCTTCTAGACTAAACTAGTACTTGTGGTTTTCAGGAAATTGTAAGACAAAGTCCAAAAGATTCTATCTAATAATAATTAAAAAATAAAAATAATAAATTTTTTTTTGATAAAAAGAAAAGTAAAACTTTAATGTAACGCGACTGTGATTGTGTTTGGTATGGATTTTTTTTTTTTGACTATTTTAATCATAAAAATATAAAATAAGTTAAAAAGTCGATAAGACAAAATATCACATTCAAATTATAATCGTTTTATTTTTTATCTTACAAAAGTTAAAAAAATTAAAAAGTCTATTTCAAACCAAACTTTTTAATTCAAGACTAAAATAGTCAAAAAGTTTACAAAACTAAAAGGTCAACACATATTCCAAACGAAGACTATAGGATATTAAATACCACTATTATTCTATGTTTGATTAGAGGATTTAGAAAAAGATTTTAAAAAGAAAATAAAAAAGATAGATAACATCTAAATAAAATATACTTAGGTTGCGTTTGGTAGAGTTTTCTTAGGCATGGTTTGGGAAGTGGCTCATTGGGTTTTTTTGGCTCAATGAGCCACAAAAGACAAAATAGTAATTTTGAGCCACAAAAGACAAAAAATCATATTTAACTCATAATCATTACACTCTTCTCTTACAAAAAAAGTCAAAAAAGTCAAAAAACCAAAAAGCCCTTTCCAAACCAAACTTTTGAGCCCATGCTCATATAGCCAAAAGAGCCAAAAAGCCAAAGAGCCAACCCACTTCCCAAATGGAGGCTAAATATAATTTGAGAATAGAGTTGTATTTTGAGTTTCTAAGTTTTGAAATTTTTGATTTGAGTGTGAAAAGCTTGTTTGGTGAAAGAGTTTTGAATTGAGTAGGAAATTTTTGATATGACATATGATATTTGATATAAAAGCTTACAACTCATAACCAAACACACAACTTAAAATTCTATTAAAACTCATAAAATATTTTTAAAAATTTAGAAAATATTTTTTATTGAATATATAAAAATTAACACGTGTTAATTGAAAAAAAAAATTGTACCATTCTAGTCAATCGGTGGGACATTCGGTTAATCTAAATTTTTTCACCTTCGATTGCGTTTTTAAAAGTGAGTATAAAATTAATTTTGAAAAATAGAAAACAACCGCTATAACACAGCCTTAAACTTTATCTAATTATATATATATATATATATATTTTTACATTTTTAAATTCTTTTTTAAATTGCGCAATCAAGAAGTGGTGGCTTGGTGGAGAAAGCACTTGGTCATTTCAAGTTGACCCAGGGTTGAATCTTGGGGAGAGTGTGGAAGTGTACCCTTGAGGACCCCCCTCTGTACTCCGGTTCGAACCCTCAGCGGTCTGTAGCGCGTAGGTGAACTCCACACAGTGCCCTGGTGGTGGGTCCCTCACATGGTGGGGGTTAATCCTGACTGACAATTGATTATCCCGAAGTCAGGACCCACTGGAGCCGTGATGACACATAAGAGCCCTTCTTTCTTAAAGTTCAAAAAAAAAAAAAAAACCCAATGTAACTATTCCATATAAATAGTGACCTACAGTGTTTTGGAAGAAAAGGCCCAGGCTTTTTTGACTATTTTAACAACAAAAAATAAAATAGACTATTTTAGTCACAAAAAACAAAACATCACATCCAATCCATAATTATTACACTCATCTCTCACAAAAAAAGTCAAAAAATCAAAAAGTTCTTTCCAATTCAAACTTTTTAACCCAAGTTAAAATAGTCAAAAAAATCAAAAAATTAAAAAACTAACCCACTTTTCAAACGGGGCATAGTAATAGAAAAGTCACGTGATAATGATGACATGGTTAGAGTGATTTATCGTTTCAAAAATAAAATAAAATAACAGAAAATAGCAAAACAAAACAGGGCGTCGCGTTGACTAGCAGTCCAAAGAAACAAGACGATTGCAACACGACAATAATTGGATAAGATGAATCATCCATATCCATGACTAGAATTAACACTCAGCCACCTTGGGTGTTTGGCAAGCAAAATTTTAACCTGATTTAGGCCTTGTTTGGAAAACGATTCATTTAGTTAAAAAAGTTAAAAATTTATTAAAAAAATTAAAAAGTCAACGATCATATTAAAAAGTTAAAGATTTTTTTTTCTCTTTATTTTTTACACATCTTTTCATAAAAAGTCGAAAAGTCATCCCAAACATCAGTATGCTTGGTTAGAGTTTTCTAAAAACTCTTTTCAGAAAATTCTACTTTCTTATTTTTCATATTTTTTTATTTTTACTGAATTTTTTAATATTTTAAGAAATTTTTTTTAACTTTTTAGACATACCTAATATAAATATACCTAAAAAGTAAAAACTTTATGAAAGAAACCTTTTAAAAATTCACTAAATACCAAAAATACAAAAAAATACTAAAATTCAGTATATTTTTTATAGTTTTATGTATTTATTAATTTTTAAAAATATTTTTTCACAAATTTTTTACTTTTTAGATACATCTAAATAAGGTGTATCTAAAAAAGTAAAAAAAAAACGTTTAAAATTTTAAAAATATTCACTAAAAACAAAAAACACGAAAACCAAAAAACTTAATTTTCAAAAAACTTAATCCAAAAAACTCAAACCAAACACACTTTACAAAAATTTACAAAATAGATAAAATAGATTAAAATAGTTAATAAAACAAAATATTACATAAAATTCATAATTATTTCACTTTTTTTTTCACAAATATTACATCCAACTACAAAAAAATCTAATCATCTTCTCAAATACAAAAATTTTAACCTACTAAAATAGTCAAAAACTAAAGGGTTTGGTTATGGTGTGCAACTTATACCTTACACCTTATTCTTTACACTTACACCTTATACTTACACCTTTTATACCTTACACCTTACACCTTTTGTGTAAGTGGCACATCAGTCTGGCTTTCTTACTTTCTGTTACACTTACACTTACACCTTACACTTACACTTACACTTTTTTGTGTAAGTGGCACATGGTGTGCAAGCCACTTACACCTTTTGTGGGTTGCACACCTAAGAAAACTCCAAAACTAAAATAACTTACTAAAATAGCAACTTCTTAAACACCCACTTTTCTGTTATTATCATCTACGACCCTTTTTTATTTTTTATTTTATTTTTATTTTTTGATGTTTATCTGTGAAATGCCAAATGGGACACGTTACAGCGACTATACATATATTTATGCCAATTTTTTATTTTTATAATGATTAAATAAATCATATTATTTCATAATTTTGTTGGTGAATTTTTAATAAACTAATATAAGCTATATTTTTTATGAAGACATTACATATATTTATGGTGAAATTTATGACTTAACGTTTATATGGTTTATCATTAATAAATAATTATTTTTCAAAATTTTTAATGGATTAATAACCTCCCTTTTTTATTATTTTAACTTTTTAATGTGACAAATGAAAAAATGCAGTCATGACTAGCTTTAAAAAAAATTCAAATAAGTTGCCTTTTAAATCTTGCCAAAAAGCCCTAAGAAGTGTAGGTTGTATTTATTTATTTATTAAACCATTCAATTGTGAAAAATCATCTAAGTGAAGTATAATTAAAAAATAAATAAATTTAAAATAATAGTATTACATCTTGAATAAAAATAAATAAATAAAAACAATCAGTGTGTTTAGTTTGAGTTTTTTAGATTAAGTTTTTGTAAATTGAGTTTTTTGATTTTTGTATTCTTTTGTTTTTAGTGAATATTTTTAAAATTTTAAACATTTTTTTTACTTTTTTAAATGCACCTTACTTAGATGTATCTAAAAAGTAAAAAAATTGTGAAAAATATTTTAAAAAATTAAAAAATATATAAAAATGAACTGAATTCTGATATTTTTTTTATATTTTTGGTAATTAATGAATTTTTAAAAGGTTATTTTTATAATTTTTTTTATTTTTTAGATATATTTATGTTAGTTATGTCTAAAAAGTAAAAAAAAATTTATTTAAAATATTAAAAAAAATTAATAAAAATAAAAAAATATAAAAAATAAGTAGATAAAATTTCCTGAAAAGTATTTTTTTTTGAAACGTAACCAAGAATAGAGTGGCATATGGTGGGGGTCCAATGGCTAAGGCAACAATCCCATGCCACCCAAGAGCAAGAGGATGTGATAGGTCCATGTATGTCTCATCTTTTCACACCGTAGGGCCCACAAATTCCTAGAGTTGGACACTTGTTACGTGCCAATTGGCTCTGATCCATACCAGTTCAATCAAAGATGTGGAGTCATGTTTTGCACCTGCTTTGCTAACCCTGCATCAGGCCTCCGTTAGGGTTGTGAGTTAATTTTTTAATTTTTTAGTTTTTTAAGGAAAAAAACTAAGTCAGCATAATTTTGAAAACATAATTACAGATCAATGAAAAAATTTATAAATATTAAAAATTTTAATTTTAATTTTTTCATGAATATATAATTTTTTTTACAAAATCCCGCCATGGTGTAATTACTCCTAAAATCAACAACTCTGGTTGGTTATTCAGTTTTTAAAATCAGATTATATGTTTTTAATTTGTATTTATTTATTTATAGTATTTTTTTTTAATATTTTGATCATTTTTTATTTTTTAGATGCATATAATGTAGATGTAGTCATAAAGTAAAATATTTGTTATTTTTTTTTAAAAAGTCCATAAATATTACAAAATGCAAAAATATAAAATTTAATTTTTTTTTGTATTTTTTTTTTATTTTGTGTGTATTTATTGAAGAATATGAGGTACAGGTAAGGAACAAGCATAGACAAATTTGTGCCATGGTTGAAGGTTAAATGAACCAAAACCACTATAGTGTTGGTGGTGTGTCTGGCCAGTGGTTGGGGACTAACTCTAGTTTTTTTTTTTTTTTTTTTTTTTTTTTGAACTGGAATAACTCTAGTTTGAAAATGTTATATAAGAGTATTTGATGGAGTGATGTTTTAAAAAGTTGGTAAAAAGTTAATTTTTTGATTTTTTTGTGACCTTTTACCATTTTTGTGTTAAAAAAATTGATTTTTTGTGACTTTTTTAGAAGTTCTCAAAACACCCCATAATTTGATGGAATTTTTGCTTTATTAAAAACAGTTCTTCGGATTGTTGTGTATAAAATATAGTTTATAAAAATATGTAAAAGTATTTTAAGATACGTGAAATATATATTAAAATTATAAATATTTTGACATTTTATATTTCATATTAACGACTACAGTTATCATTAGCACGACTTATTTAAGAAGGAAAATTTCATTCATATAAAAAATTTAACAAAAATAATATGTGTAAATAAATATATCTTTAATAATATTTTATTTAAAAATAAAAAATCATAATGAATCATATCATTATATATAATTTTTATTTATATAGCATTACTAAGAAAAAAAAATGAAACCAAATGCCGATTGAAACGTAAAAGCTGAGAGATGTGGCTTACGTAAACAATGGGTTACTTTGGGAAGTTGGTAATAATCAGCTTTTTTGCTTTTAACTAAGATTTTGGGTTAAAAGTAAAGTGACTTGGGAAGTTGGTAATAATCAGCTTTTTTGATTTTGTAGTTAATATTTTTTTAAGTTGTCATGTCATGTTGTAGGCCTACAAAATTACCAAAATGCCCTCACCCTTAATCATATTATGCCATGCATGCTCCTGTTTAAATATTCCAACTTGAAAGCACTCCTCCATCCATTATCAACGTTGAAACAGCTCAGTGAGTGCAAACCGGACCATGTGTGACTTTTTTTTAGCTACTTGTTCATTTAAAAATTCTAACGTTTCTTTTAATTTCAAATTTTTTTTCTTTTTTTTTTACTTTTTAATTTGGCATTTCAATGTTCTCAATAAATAATGTCACGATTAATAAAATTTGAATACACTAATGCAATTTTTTTTTTTTTTTTGGGAACAAAGTGTACATGTTTATTTTTATAAATTTTTTTTAAAAAAATTGTAATCTTTTTTTGTTTCCAATTTTTTTTTTCCCATGCATGACAATAAAATTTGTATTCACTAGGACATAAGATTTTTCTACTACACCATTGGTACACAATAATAATATCATTTCCCTACATTGCATACTACACACTGACATTACAACCCGAGCTCATGTCGATTACGCACCAACACATGCCGTTATTGTACGACACCATTCGTACATAATAAGTTCATTTCCCTACATGTCACACTACAAGTGCGATTATAGCCCGAGCTCATGTCGATTACGCACCAACACATTCCTAATGGATTTTCTAAATTCGTTCATTTCTATGTCATCATCGCCCTCCGGGTCACCTTCATCGTCGTCACCCACACCTACTGCATTGGGCATGTCGTTGAAAATGAAATTTTCTACGCTGGCCACCTTGTTGAACGCGGCATCATCGTTTGAATTGCGGCGTATAAAATTATGTAGGGCCATTGAAGCCCCCACCAATGGCACTTGCACTTTCGCGAAATCATACCGCGGCATGTTATGTAGAAAACCCCATCGCGCTTTCCATACGCCGAATGTACGTTCTATGGCACTCCGTAACGATGAGTGGACTGTGTTAAAAATTTCGTTTGCATTTTTCACTCGTCCACCCACACGAAACTGTTCCTGGTGGTACCGACAACCCTTGAACGGGGCAAGAAAGCCTTTCTGGTTTTTGTACCCAGCATCAACGAGATAATACTTCCCTGCGAATCATACACTTTGCTTTATATTAGTAACGTTACTTAACAATTTAAAAAATTAAACATGTAATCTTACAACGGTGCCTACCACCATTACATCTAACCTTCCTCCGGATATGGAAATTGTTTGTCCGGGTCCTGTGTTACTTCGTTAAAAACTCGGCTATCGTGCATACTACCCTCCCACCCACAGGAGATAAATGTAAAACATAAGTCAAAATCACAAACTGCAAGAATGTTCTGCGTGTGCCGTCCTTTTCTCCCAAAATATGGCAGCGCCTCTCGCGGCGTCAGACTTGCCTCCACGTGTGTCCCATCTAGCGCGCCAATACAATCCTACAAATGCATGGCCAACAATTCCATAAGCAACGTGCACATCCAAGTTAGAATTTTTCAACAACATTATGTTCACTAATGCAACCATATTTATTTATGAAAACAATTTCTCGCATGCCGCTTCAGAATGCCAAACTTTTTGACACTCACCTGAATGGAAAATATTTACGCTATGCGATGCCAAGTACGGATGTCTGCTGCTTTGCGACCGAACCGGTCGACAGTGTGCTCTGGTAAACTCCTTCATCGCTTTTAACACGCGCATAACATGACGCCACACAGTTTCACTGGAGTGTTGGAAACGGTCCTCAATATCCCAACTGGGGAACCCTCGCAACACAAATATGAACATGCCGACACTCTCAAATACGCCCACCCCGTGCGGGCGCTGTGGTGGTTCGAGGCCAAAATTTGCAACTAATGTGTTACATAGTGATATGAACACGTCCCTTGGCATCCTAAACTTGCGCTGAAATGCTTCCGGTCGACCTGTAAGCATCTCCTCCATCCATAATCTACCAGTTAATGCAGATGTATGAAACGGAGTCCTATCCACATACGCGTACTCATTCGCAACGCGGGCAACTTCAACCCATATCATCGATGTCGTCATTTCCATCTCCCCAATTGTCTCTCGAACCCAAGCATTAATTTGCCCATTTCGTACGACACTTGCGGAGTTACCCTCCTGCGGATCCATTGCTACTGCACACCAACCATGTGAACCCAAAATTTTACATTTCACTAAAAAAAAAAATAATTAAAAACAAATTAATAAACAAAAATAAATAAATAAATACATAAAATAAAATAAAATTTTTTTTACCAAACTTGACGGATGCTTTGCCCAAAAGTGAAAAAAAAATATAATTTAACTCTAGAAATGACAAATGACAACAAACTCACATGTCCCCGGGGTGATGTCCGTGAGAGTTGGTAATTGCTCTTCAACTTAAAAAGTAGCAGGGCAAATTCTACTGCACGCCAACCATGTGAACCCAAAATTTTACATTTCATTAACAAAAAATTAATAATTAAAAGAAATTAATAAACAAACAAAATAAATAAATGCATAAAATAAAATTTTTTTTGCCAAACTTGACCATTAATTTTCCCAAAAGTGAATAAAAAATATAATTTAACTCTAGAATTGACAAATGACAACAAACTCACATCGCCCCGGGGTGATGTCCGTGAGAGTTGGGTTTTGCTCTTCAACTAAAAAAGTAGCAGGGCAAATTCTAACACTTGGTAACATACCAAACTGGAAGTTAATGGTGAAACATGTATACACGAATTTGCCTCCTGCACACCAACAATATATAGACCACTTGCTGCGTTATTATATAAATTGTTTTGTGGCCAACTCCTGTGTGCATGTGTGTAAAGTACTAACAGCTGTACACTTCCTACCAATGTGCAAGTCACACCATTTATGCACATCCAAATTTTGTACATTGTCACATGCAACCTGGGAAGTAAATTGCACTGCAAATATTCTGCCCATACAGTGGCCCGCTGTCCTAAACCTGAAATTACATTCACATGTGTATGACAGTGTAATAGCAACAAAACAAAACAACATGACCCACGAGGTTGTCAAACAATTAATATGTTCAAACTTGGCAAATAGCACTGAACAACCTGGGAATAGTCGACACACATGCACGTAGAGAAAAAAGCACGCTCCTAATAGTTTTGGGCCAACAACCATATAAGTAACAGTACAATAAACCACAACATTCGAAACTGACAAAGTTCAAGAAAACCAAACCCATGCTTAGTCCATAAAGTACAACAGCAAATGAAATGCAAAAGCCCAAAATAAATGAAGTTGTTGTTGTCCTAGTGCTTAGTCCATATCGACGACATCGTCCTGTCCAAATAAACGAACGCCACGACTCCGCTCTACCACAACGGGTTGGTGGGTGATTGCACGCTTCTCTTTCAGCCAATTCACAACGTAATCCAGTGGGAGGCCCATAATTAGGTCGCGGTTATCGGGAGAATCCATAAGCGAGCAAGCAAATGAGAATAGCGGCCCACCACCCTGTAACCCAGGGACCGTCATAAGCCTGGCAAGACAATCTCCGACAGTGTTTTCGCCTTTTCCTGTAACAACGTATTGTGTTATTTTAAGTTCCCTATTTTGTTTACTAACAGCTTCAACAAGGTTATCCATGCTGCTTGCCACGGTACTAGGGGCTGCCCGCTTCCGACGTTTAGCATTGGCTGACCCGTCAGCTGTCGAATGGGGAGGAGCATCATCAAATAGCGAACAGTCCATCACATTCTCGCCAACACGATCTGGCACGCCATGTGGTGGTGTGCCACCACTGAGAGGGGCCATGCCGCTGTCAGGAGTTGCAGCATTGTCACCAGCTACATCAGTTTCGCGGATTTCAGATGGCGTCCACGCATGTTTTCCCGTTGCAGACGCGCCCGCATACACCCTTTCCATAAGATCTATGTGCTCCAGTGGCTTTGTCTTGAACTTTGCACATCGATGGTTCATCTGTGGCAATACATATATAAGAAGTAATCAAATTCATTATGCAATTAACTACGTAACACATATATATTTTCCTACATCAAATTAATTAGTACATACCGCTTCCATTTTTGCCCACCAGTGGTCTGGGGCTGTGAACAAGCCTGATGTGTGGTCATACCCAATTCCTGTGAAGCCTTGGCTAGAATCCTGCAACTTTTTCCAAGCAATCCAATCTTTCTTCAAGTTGTCATATTTATTTTTCATCTGTGTGGCAGAATGTAGGAGGCCAGTTTTGTCATGGAACTTCTGGGCAAGTTTCTTATATCCACTCATAGACATGGAGCACAGTTGGCGATTACCGTCCCCAATCTCAGCTATGACCAGTTGTAGAAAAAGCTTTGTCTTCTCCTGGTCCCAGGTGCATTTGTGTACCGGTTGTTGTTGGGTTGGGGCAACACCGGTCCGTTTCGTTTTTGACGGAGTGCGGGGGGAAGTACGGGTGGACGCCATCGGACAAGCACTGTTTCACAATTACAATTTACATAAACAGTAGCAAGCAGTAACATTGATTGCGTAGGAATGCACATTGGAAATTTACATACAATTAAACGAAGCATAAGTAGTAAACCAAAATAGTAGTCCACATCATTCGAGGCCAAGTTCAAGAAAGTTTGATAAAAACACACAAGTTAGGTTATGATACCCTATGACACGAAATTTCTAAGTACAAACCATGATATTTTTGCGAAATACATCACATACGAAACAACAAGATAACGACTACAATGCACAACACACTGACGACTGTCCTAAGGGTACGGAGGCTCTGATCTATGCGAACAACTTCCGCACGTAACCCATTATCGACTCCAATCGGTGGGTGGTCATTAGCAACACTTTCACGTTGGTACTCATCACACCAACCAACCCACGGAACACAGCGCTGCCGAAACACAAATACATTTGTTAGACGGCATAAGTTGGGCTAAAAACACATAAGGCGAAGTACGTGAGAACTATATGTATATAGGAGAGGTGATACGCACCGTTCGACACGGGCAAACGTAGTATGCACGACACAGGTTTTTTCGGATCTCGAAATGCATGCGAGGCCTTTGTCCAAAGCCACATGCACACATCCTTCGTGGCCACGAAGATGTGGCAGTTGACATTGACGATGCCATTTCTGTTGTTTGCATTAACAGATGCGTAAATGTTATTAGAAAGAACTGTAAATGTTGTTTTGACGTGAAAGAAGTTTAATGGTTGAACTTTCTTCCATGGATTGACAAGTAGGGTGCATAAATAACGAAGACTATACCCTAAGCATACTTCGTAAAACACAGTCACACATTTTCAGTACTGTCAAACGCATAGTCAGAATCTAACCATGTCTACGTATATGTGTTGAAGTGAGAATTGAATGTGTTGTAATTGAGTAAATGCAAATGAGCTGAGGTTCTGTTTAAAATTATTTTATAGTTGAGGTCTGTAAGGGTTTCAATGAAAGGAACGTAGATCTACATGCTGTGTTTAAATTTTTTGTCCATGCTGATTTTCCAAAAAAAATAACAGATTTAGTGAATAAAAAAAAGTTGAAAAAAAATTGCGTAGAAAGAGCAAGGCAGGGGATGATTTTAATTTAACATTTGTTATTAGGGGAAAAAATGTTACAAGCAAAGAGGTCACTGAAGAGAAAGCGTACAAGATTATAAAAACCAAAAACACAAATTAATTTCACGTATTTGAAAAAAAGGGTGCAAAAAGAAAAGATGATATGATTACAACCATGGATATCTCCAACATGGAGCCTCAGGTGAAAATTTATTATGAACAATTGATTTAAGATGCCATGACTGAACAGGCCTTCTGCCCATTCAATTCGACATGTTCTTACATATTTAAAATAGTATACTAGTTTGGGTAAGTTTATTTTGCTTTCATAAGTAACGCATCAATAAACAAGATCTAAAATACAAGCATTATATTGAATTTGCCCATTAGACTTTTCTTTTTCTGTTTTGTTAATTTTTTCCTGCCGAAGATAGCCTATAATAGACCAATAAATACAACACCAATTTCTACTTCACACATGCAAGCTGAAGACAGTGACATGGGCTGCGATTGGAAATGAATTCAGGTACAATTATCGAATCAGATAGCGAATAAAATTAACTATAAGATTTTTCACACACACACACACACAAAAATTGTTGTCGTCTATCTATATATGTATTTCGCATTATGTGTCTGTAATCGAGTTCTTAGAAGTTGATCGGTGGGAAAAAAAAAAGAAAAACAAAGAGCAGAGCATAAGAACTGTCAAAACAGAGTCCTAAACAATATACAGAGTTTATGTTGCATTAAAAAAAAAAATTATGCATACACAAGCAATTTAATTGACAACTCACTGAAAGTACAAGCATTTTCCGTTAGAGTGAGAGAATTGGACAGAGCAGAAATTTAGATTTTCTCCCATTGCATGTTCAATAATTTAAACATACTCCCAAGAATAGGTTGTTCCTATGTTCTTACCCAAGTCTCATACAAGATTTCAGCTTAAAAATGTATAAAAAGACATAATCTCCTTTGAAAATTTATTCCATGAGCAAAAACAAATAAAATACCAACAAAGAAAAAAATAAGATCTTTAAACTGATTAATAATTGAAACTGATATATGGAAAACGAGGAGGCAACCGTGAGTGTTGGTGAAATCCCCAAACATGAAACACAAACATGGTGGAATAATCGAAGAGAAACATGCAAGATTCAAGCAAATCAGGTTCAGTCTCAACTATGAAAACCATATTTCGGTGAAAATCTGGAAGATAAGAAAAAATCTGGGTAAAAACTCGAACAGAGTTCAGATTCGCAGCTGGAGGTGGAGGCTTACCTATGTGCGAACACCGACGACGAAGCCGACGTGGAGGAGTGCCGTCGGAGGCGTTGCAGAGGGTCGATGGGTGCGGAGGGCCGACGGGTGAGACTTCGGTTTGGCGAGGCAAAGCAATCGCACGAAGGGGGCAGCGGAGCAGCGAAGTGGCGTCTGAGTTGGTTTTGAGCAATATGTAACCCTAAACAACATTGAGGGCAAACAAGTAATTTTACGATTGGATTATAACCACAATCCCAAATGAAATTTTGCTGAAAAACGCAAGGTTTTGGCGTCTGCGTTTTCAGCCAAACGCGGCGTTCTTATCTGTTCCCAAAACATGGGTCTACTTGATGAATAACCAGTGATTGGGGTGTTTGTTTGGACTTTTTTAAGTCAATTTATAAGTTTTGATTTTTAAAAAGTTATTTTAGACTGTTTAATTAAATTTATTTTAAATAATTTCTTATTCTAACAACTTATTTTAAGTTAAAAAAAATTGATTCTGAGAAGCCGCTCATCTCTTGTTTCTGATTATCAACTTATATTGTGCACATGTTAATTTACGGTTATACTTTTAGATTTTTTTATTTTTTATTTTTTTAAAAATAGGAAAAGACCTAAATAGACTATAGAATATTATTATTATTTTTTATGAGAAATGTAAGCAAGTAGTGAATAACAAAAAATAAAAATTAATTGAAAAAACTACTTCACAGTTTCTTTAACAAATACTACTCAGTAACTTAAATCTATAATCTAACAGCTACACTAAACAGGTTAACAGTTTCAAATTAAAGTCATAATTTATAATCTGTTAAGCTATAATCTATAATCTATTTTAACAGTTACACCAAACGGGGCCATTATATTACAAGTAAGGGGATTATGATCTGTATTTCAATTTGGAAAGTAAGACTCTATAATTTATGATATAAAAATAACTTAAATAAATTAAAAAATAAATTATTTAAAAATTAAGGTAAGAGTGCTTTTTAGGTTTTATTTATTTATTTATTTTTGTGAACTTTTAAGTAGGGAAAAATTACACCAAACAAATAGAGAATGTTTTTAGAACACTTGAACCCATAAAACATGGCTGGTCTCGTTTGGCAAGTACCTGTTTTAATTTAAAAGTCAAAAAGTTATTAAAAATCCTAAAAAGCCTACAACATATATTAAAAAGTCAAAAATTTTCTTTTCTTTTTACTTTTTGTATATCTTTTTGTAAAAAAATAAAAAATATCTTAAATATACTATTTTTTTTTACCTTATATTTTAGTTAAAAATCAAAAAATTTACTAAAATAGTTTTTTACCAAACGAGGAATACCACATAAATTATTGGTTCAACCCTTTGGGATGTATATTGAAGAAGGAGCTGTGATTCGGACCTCGAATCCATCCACCCCTAATGCCCCGAACCACAAAACGACGTCGTTTCGTGGTTTTAATTTTTTTTTTTTTTTTAGCAGAACCAGATGAAGACGAAGGAGGAAGCGGAGGGGGAGAGGGAGGAGGGGGACTGGAGGGGGCCTAAAAAATGAGGAGGAGGCGACGAAGGAGGAGGCGCGGAGGAGGAGGAGAAGACGGAGGCGTGGCAGAGCATGGCGATCGGTGACGGAGGCGGAGGCAACGCGATCGGTGATCTTTCTCTCCCTCTCCCTCTCCCTCTCTTTCTCTCCCTCTCCCTCTCCCTCACCCTGTAAACGACTGAGGAAGAAGAAGAAAAAAAAAAATTTCAATTTCAAAACGACGTCGTTTGATATTTTCAGAGCATTCGAAGAACAGACTTTCGAAGTACAAATCTTTTTCCATTGAAGAAGCATAGTCTTGAAATGTCCTTTGCATCAAAGCCCCACCTGCGGAGACATTAATGCCATCACCTTTCTCTAATAATTATTGCATTCCATGCCCTCCGAATAATTTTATTATTTTTCTCCCACGTTAATTTTTTAATGATAGATAGATATATGTACCCAGGAAAATTAGTTAGAAAACTGTTTGAAATTTTGAAATGGGTCCAGCTTGCCTCAAGTTAAGATCAAGATTAGACCCGTTCAGTTTGGCTCATGGGACCCATTTTTTGGGCCTGTTTTGATAATCCGAACCGTTCAATGTATAGAACTCGTCGAGTACTACATGCCTGTAAAAAATCACGTTGATCGGATATCAATAGCTATGTGATCCAATCAGTTTTGTATAAAAAAAAATGGACGGTGAAAAAATTTACGGTTGATAAAAAACTGTTTTGTTCACATAGCTATCGATATCCGATCAACGTGATTTTTTACAAGCATATAGTACTCGACGAGTTTTACACATTGAACGGTTTGAATTATCAAAACGGGACCCGTGATGGGCCTCCACGGGCCCAACAGCACGATCCAATCCGATCTTGAACTGAACTAAAGCCACTGCCTTTTGAAATTTATGGTGTGGATTAAAACTTACTGTTTTAGGACAAAACTCAAAATTAATCTAATCTACAAATTTTATATTCTAAACATTTTTTCAAATTATTTTTAAATGAATACAACAATTGAAAAGAAGGATGCTTAGCAATAGCTTCGTTTTGGAAGTAAGTTGCCTTTTTTAACTTTTGACTTTTTATTTTTTTAGTTATTTTAGTATTGGATTAAAAAATTCATTTGAGTTGGCTTTTTAAGTTTTTTTTTTTTTTTTTACTTTTGTGAGAGAAAAATTAAAATGATTATGATTTGAATGTGATATTGTCATTGATTTTTTAACTTATTTTATCTTTTTGTGATTAATTTAACCAAAAAATCAAAAAGTTCACTTGCCAAACGAGAACTAAGACAATAATTATAAATAACTTTTTATTTTACTATTTTAGCCTATTTTAGGAACCTTACTAAAAGCCACATTTTGACTTTTAAATTTTTTTTTTTTTTTCTAAAATCACATCACTTTTTTGTTATTTTCTATTTTTCTCCAAAATGAACAAGTAAAACAAAACCAGACCATTGCCCTTGATGAGAGAATTTGAAAATTACTAATATTTTATTTGGTTGAGAGATTTGAGAAAGGAGATTTTTTTTTTTTTTTAAAAAAAAAAGGTATGTAAAATTATGTGAAATATAAATATATTTTATTTACATTTCACCTACTTTTTTTATTTTTCTCTCCAAATCTTTTCACAAATTCCATAACTAAACACAGTATAAAGTGATTTATGCGGCAAATTGTAATAGTAAGCCTTGTACTTTTATCAATTTTTAATTTTTTTTTAAATATCTACTCTTTTAAGGTTACTTTTTTCTAAGTTCAAATCTTAACTTGATTGTCATGTTTGGGTTTATAGAGATCATTATCGGTCTCTTTTTGATGTTTAAACCGTTTATTTTTTTATTGTCCTCTGAGTATATCATTTATTAAAAATTATAAATCAATAAAGTTAAAAAGTTATAACTATCAAATTAATCTATTTTTTTCATGGATTATGTACATAAAATTTTATAACATAAACAATTTAAATTATTGAAACGATATGCATGCTGAATACCACGAGATCAGACATGACAATCAACTTCAAATTCAAACTCGAAAGAACTCAACCCTATTCTTGTTATTATTTTCCTATCTTTCAATCTTTTTCATCAAATAGTAAAATATTTTGAATATGGGTAAAATTTTGTTCCTGATGATACAGTTCGTTCTTGGTGGATGGGTCGGACTGATCCAAGTTCTTCAAGCTGAGGTCCAAATGGCCAAGCCCTCCGGGTGACCTGCAAACAAGTTCAACAGGGAACAGGGTAGTCCCCCAGTGAACCCTTCGACGAGCAAATCAGTAGAAGAAGTAGTGTATATGGAGAGAGAGATATATATATAAAAACTTAACCTTCTTCTTATCTTCGATACTTGCTTATATCCTTTGGTAATCATTTCACTGTTTCTTTTGACGTGCCCACCTCGCCGAAAGCCTGCGCTGTAGCTTACCTTGTTCAGGATAAAGGGGCGCCATTCCGATGGGGAGGTGTTGTCGCAATAAATGCTATGATGGGCTGCATTAATGGTGATGTATTGTGGCAATAACTTTGCAGATCTTTGTCTGCTGATGTGGCCTGTCCTACACCTGCCATATGTCCGAATGTCATTGGCCCTTCACGCTCAGTTGGCTTTCAGCTATCCTGGACTTTGTCAACCGGGTTATGCAATGGGCTCCAAATGATGGGCTTGGCGTTGTTCACTGTGGGCCGTAGCCTTTGTGGGCCTATCCATGTCAGTAGACCCCCATTCCCGAGTACAGCTTCAGTCCAACGAAGGGAATAGTAATGAAGAAGATGAGTCCGACCGTCAGGGGAGGCCGAGTTGGTGGACCGAGCGTGAGGGGTGCCAACCGCGAGGGGAGCCGAGTGGAAGGGCCGATCGTAAGGAGTGCCAACCGCGGGGGAGGCCGAGTGGAAGGGTCGACCGTGAGGTGTGCCGACCGGGGGGAGGCCGAGTGGAAGGGTCGACCGTAAGGTGTGCCGTCGCGGGGGAGGTCGAGTGGAAGGGTCGACCGTGAGGTGTGCCGACCGGCGGGGGAGGCCGAGCAGATGGGGGTGGGGCTCGAGAGGCGGTGTGTCAGGTGATGATTTGAAGTGGAAAAGACAGGGTAAGGGGAGGAGACAGTACATCGTGGTCGTGCACGTGGCAACATCTTGGGGTGGAAGTCAGGCGTCGAAGCAGAAATGAAACGATAGGTCATTATGGGTATTAAAAAGGCAGTTTTGGCGGATGATTTGAAAAGTTTTCAAACTGGCGAAAATTAATTGGGATCCTTGGAATATGGGCAAACCGTGGGCTTTTGGCATCATTCGATTCACTTACTTGTTTACAAAAACTCAAAACATCCTAAGTATTAGTTATTTCGTTGCTCACGATACACCTCTGCAACACTTTTTAAACTTTCTTGCACCTGCATCAGAAGCAATACGCAGACACACCATAGAAATAGCCCAAGAAGAAGCTGTGAATGTAAGGGTGGATCCACTTGGTGAGGACGATGCAGAGGAGTTAGCGGCACGATATAGGACGGAGACGCGAATGGTGACGGTGGGGGAATCAGTGGTACGATCTCAAGCGTCCACCATGATAGCGGTTCCAAGGCCAATAAGCTAGGTAGAGCCAGATCACTGGCACACAAGGGCAGACAGATCCATTCTTACTGCGGCGGAGTTGGAAGGGATAAGGAGGAGGTACCAAATTCCCCTGGAAGTAGGGTTGAGGTTGCTGACATCTACTAAGAGGGCGTCGAATGTACGTCTGGGCGAATTCAACTTATATGAAGAGGCGTTGTGGGGAGGTGTGAGGCTGCTCCTTCCTCAAGTGGTGGTAGACGTGTTGAATAAATTGGATGCGGCACCAGGCCAATTGATGCCAAATACCTGGAAGATATTGATGGCGTGCGCGAGTTCCTGGCTGCAAGCGATCGGAGGGTTGGCCCTGACGGTGGAGTTTTTCAGGCCAGCAGGACACTTGGGTTACGCTGCAGGCGGTGGTTGGATGGGGTCTTGTGGTTGGTCTACCATCTTCGGTTAAAGGTTGGAGGCCAAGATGGTTCTTTGTGGCGGAGAATGGCGGGGCAGGAGTTCGTACAACCTGGAAGGTGCTCACCAAATTGGTCGAACCCAAGCTGGACAAGGCGACTGAGGACCGAGTGAAGAGGGTGAGGGATTGGAGAGAAGAGAAATGACTAAGGTGGGACAAACTTGTCCTACCGTCGGTGCTGTTTGCCTGGAACTTAGGACCCCAGCCGCTGGAAGTGGGTCCAGAAAAGGAGGAGTTGGAAGTGCAGAGGAAGGCGGAGGAAGAGGAGGAGAGGAGGTTGTTCGCGCAAGCGGACAAGTATAAGGAGTCTCAACTGGGGCTTGCTCCGAAACTGGTTGTGAGAGAGCAGATCCGACCTCGCCCAAAGCCATTGGAGGACAAAGACTTAGTCAGTTTTGAGCCTCGATTGCCTCCAAATGATCCTGTGAAGGAACAAGCAAACAAGGAGGGGGAGGCTCTGAAGAAGAATAAGAAGAAGAAGAGAAGTGTCCCTGAGGGGGCTGTAGTTGAGCCTGGGCCAAAGAAGGCGAAGGTCGTCCCAGAGGGCACCCCAAAAACGGTGGGGGTCGTCCCAAGACTAGAGGTTGTGGAGATCACCCCAGCAGGGGTGGAGGTCGTGAGGGTCACCCTTGAAGTACAAGCAGAAGGTGGAGTAAGGGGCGCTGAACCAAGTGGGGGTCGGTCTTATTACCGCGGTCCAATGAGGGGTCCTGTGCCCCAAGGAGGGGTCGGTCTTACTACCGCGGTCTACCACGCCTGGGAGGTGGCTGGGCGGCTGGAAGGAGAAGAAGGCCCAGCAAGAGCAAGTGCAGATCACTTGGTGGCGATCGTAGAGGAGGCGGCCGTGCGCTCAGCAGCTGCCAGATTCAATGAGGCTGATCTACTGAGGGGGTTATACTCTGCTCAGATGGAGGTAACTACCTTGGTAGGGGCCCTACTGAGGAAAGCGGGGGCTGCAAAAGTGAAGGCAGATGAGACCAAAACCCAGCTTGCGAAGTTGAAGAAGGAGAGTGCAAGTTGGGAGAGTGCCCACGCTGACCTGCAAGAGGCCAAGTCGGAGCTGGAGAACACACGCCGCCAGGTTGTGTCGCTCGAGTTCTAACTGGTCAGCGAGCGAGAGAAGTTGGAAGAGGCCCAAGCAGCCTGTTCGGTCGCCGTCGAACGACACGAAGAGGCAATGACCAATAATGAGGAGCTGGTGAGGTAGAAGGATGAGGCAGACACTAAGGTTGGCGTTCTGCAAAAGAAGCTGGAGAGCGAGTGTGTCAAGGCGGGGGAGGAGAGGGAGAGCCTTCGTAAGGAGTTGGAGGCTAAGAAAGACAAGGCGGCTATTGAAAGGGACACTCTGTAGAAGGAGTTGGAGGCAGAGAAGGCGAAAGCAACTTCTGAGAAGGCGATCCTGTAGAAAGAACTGGACGAAGAAAGGGCGAAGACGGCCTCTGAGAGGGCGGCCTACCTCGATCTGTACGTCGTAGCAATTGATCAGTTCAAAGGATCGCTTGAGTTTCAGATGGCGGTAGATGCTGCGATCGCCCACAGCTTGGCGAGGGAGGAAACTGGGGGGGCTGGCCCATCGAGGACGACTGCTGGAGGAAGAACTGAGTCTGAAGTTATTGAAAGCTTCCAGCAGTCAGATTTTTATAAGCACGAAATGGCTGAGTACTGGGACAGCGGCTGGAAGATGTTCAAACGTAGAGCTGAAGAGCTGTTCCGGGCTTAGACCTTAGTAGTGTAACAATTGGCGAAGACGATGTGGCCTAGACCCCCCTGGATGAAGACATTGAAGAAGAAGATCTTGTATCCAGTGAAGAGGAGTGACTGGGAAAGATGTAGAAGAGCTCTTTTTTTTTTTGTGAATTGATGTAATGAACTTGTGTATACATTTGTGAATGAATAAAATTTCAGTTGTGTTTTTAGTCGATTGCTTTTGCTTGTGTATAAATCAGTGTGAAATTAGACTTGTATAAAAATTCAATGCCAAGTAAAGTAAAAAACTCCTTAATGCAGAGTGGAATTTAAAACGTGATAAAATTATGTATCTGTGCTTGCCACATTGCCGAAATGGATGAGAGTGGTTTATTTTGGTCGTGCAGGGTGAGGGAGGAGATAATCTGATTAGTGAGGGAAAAATGTAAGAATTTCTTTGGAATTTCACTAAGTAAATAGTGGAGTAAAAACTTCGACTTGGAACTGTGACTGAGTGTTTTACTAAGGCCATAATTATGAAGTTTCATTGATGCTGCAAGTGACTTAGTCTTGGACTTCGAAATGGTGTTGTAAGTAAAGGAGTCTGGGCCTGGAATGGCAGTACTCAGTCTGGTTGAGACTTGTGACGCTTGGCCTGAGTGAGGATTGGTCTGGCCGAGTGGATCAAGCTCAGTCTGGTTGAGGCTTTTAGTGTTCAGTCTGGCTGAGGCTTTTAGTGTTCAGTCTGGCTGAGGCTTTGGGCGCTCAGTCTGGCTGAGGCTTTTAGTGCTCAGTCTGGCTAAGGCTTTGGGTGCTCAGTCTGGCTGAGGCTTTGGGTGCTCAGTCTGGCTGAGGCTTTTGGATGCTCAGTCTGGCTGAGTTTTTTAGTGCTCAGTCTGGCTAAGGTTTTGGGTGCTCAGTCTGGCTGAGGCTTTTGGATGCTCAGTCTGGCTGAGTCTTTTAGTGCTCAGTCTGGCTAAGGCTTTGGGTGCTCAGTCTGGCTGAGGCTTTTGGATGCGCAGTCTGGCTGAGTCTTTTAGTGCTCAGTCTGGCTGAGGCTTTTGGTTAGTGTTGTAATCAAAACGTCATTGAGACACCATGTAGATAACTGAGATATCAAAAATTTTCATTGCATGAGAGGACAACAAGAATGTTCAAGCGTGTGAATTTGCCGAAAAATACACAATTAACTGAGCAATACAAAAGTAGCGGTTTATTGAAAGTAACGCTTCAGGTATTCGGCATTCCAAGGGTGTGGGAGGTCTCGACCTTCCAAATCCTGAAGTCGGTAAGTTCCTGGACGCGGTCGGGCTTTCACAATGTAAGGTCCCTCCCATTTGGGCGCCAATTTACCCTCAGTCGGATTTTTGGTGGCAAGAGTGGCTTCTCTCAAGACAAGGTCCCCAACAGCGAACTCCCTTGGTCGGACTTTGCGGTTGTAGTGTGTTCTCATTTTCTGTTGGTATGAGGCCAATCTAACAGCAATTGTCTCCCTGAATTCTTCAATTAAGTCCAGGTCTGCTCGACGGAGTTTTTCGGTGAGTGTTGGATCTGGATGTAAAACCCTGGGGGTAGGCAGACCGATTTCTACCGAAATAACCACCTCAGCGCCATATGTTAGGCGAAAAAGGGTTTCCCCAGTGGGAGTTCGAGTGGTGGTGCAGGAAGCCCATAGCACATTCGGTAATTCCTCAGTCCACAGTCCCTTAGCAGCTTCAAGCTTAGTCTTGATGATCTTCAGGAGGGAGCGGTTGGTGACCTCAACTTGGCCATTGGCTTGGGGATGACCGGGGGAAGAGAAACATGGTTGAATCCGGAGGTCGGCACAGAACTTCTTGTACTTGGCGTTGTCGAATTGTTTGCCGTTGTCGGAGACAATGGCCTGAGGGATGTCGAATCTGCAAACGATCGACTGCCAGATGAACTTGGTTGTATTTTGCTTGGTGATGGTTGCAAGGGGTTCTGCCTCGACCCACTTGGTGAAGTAATCAATGGCGACAATCGCGAACTTGGTCTGCCCTCGGCCGGTGGGAAGTGGACCAATTAGGTCGATTCCCCATTTAACGAACAGGTAGGGGCTGTAGAATGTGATCAATTCAGTAGGAGGAGCATGGGGGATGTTGGCAAAGCGCTGACACTTATCGCATTTGAGCACAAAATCACTGGCATCTTGATTGAGAGTCGGCCAAAAGTAACCAGTACAGAGTATTTTGTGGGCTAAAGACTTGCAGCCCGAATAATTACCACAAATTCCCTCATGGATTTCTTGCATTACATAGGTTGCTTGAGCCGAGTTGAGGCATCGAGATCTGTTAGTGAAAAACCACGCCAGGCTGTGACGCCACTGACCAGAACATAGTTAGACGACCGAGCCCTGACCTTGGCAGCCTGCTGTTGGTCATTTGGGAGTTCTCCTGTTGTCAAGAATAGGAAGATGTCGGAGGCCCAGGGGATGGGTTCATCTTGGAGGAACTGCACTTCTTGTAGGTCGGGTGAGATGGCCGGGTGGGCTAGGTATTCGAGGCGGACTCCATGGTTGAGGTCGGACTGGTCTGCAAAGGCCAACTGAGCCATTTTATCTACCTTGGAGTTTTCCGTTCTAGGTATGTGCTTGATATGGAAGGTATTGAAGAGGCGAACAAGAGGGAGTGCCATATCCCTATAAGCCCGTATTGTGTCTTCCTTGGCGTTGAATTCCCCCGTAATCTGGCCGACGATGAGCTGGGAGTCACTGAAAACCCGAATGTGGCTGACACCAATGTCTTTGGCAAGGCGGAGTCCTGCTATCAATGCCTCATATTTAGCCTCGTTGTTGCTGGCATCAAACAAGAAACGGAGAGCACATTTGAAATAGCCACCCTCAGGGGAGGTGAGGATGAGGCCAGCCCCACTACATTCCCTGCGGGATGACCCGTTGACGTTGAGAGTCCAAGAATAGGGGTCTTCTGGCTCGACAGGAGTTGGTGGGGGTGGATAGGCAGTGGTTGTGGTAGGGTTGGTGAATTCCAGGATAAAGTCTGCTATGCTCTATCCCTTGATTGCTATTTGAGGGCGGTAGGAGATGTCAAATTGGCTGAGTTCTACGGACCACTGCATAAGTCTGTTGGAGAGCTCTGGTTGCTGCATGACCTTCTTTAGGGGTTGGTCGGTGGGGACCACTATGGAATGGGCTTGGAAGTAAGAGCGGAGCCGTCTGGAGGCGGTGACCAAGGCTAGGGACAATTTTTCTAGCAATGGGTAATTCTACTCCGCTCCCCTGAGAGCTCGACTGATATAGTAGACCGGTCGTTGGACTGAGCCGTCTTCCCTGATAAGAGTTGCACTGACTGCGGTGCTTGAGACTGCTAAATAGAGAAAGAGCGGCTCGCCCGTAACTGCATGTGAAAGGAGGGGAGGATTGGCCATGCATTGTTTTAACTGCTGAAAAGCCTCTTCGGATTCAGTTGTCCATTTAAAAGTCTGCCGAAGAACTTTGAAGAATGGTAGGCACTTATCTGTTGCGCGAGAAATGAAGCGGTTGAGGGCCGCCACTCGGTCGGTGAGTCTTTGAACTTCCTTAACCGTTCTGGGTGACTGCATCTCAACCAAGGCCTTGATATTCTCGGGGTTAGCTTCAATGCCGCGCTGGCTGACCATAAAACCCAAAAACTTTCCAGATCCCACGCTAAAGGCGCACTTCTCTGGGTTGAGCTTCATCTGATGCTTGTGAAGGGTGGCGAAGGTCTCTCGTAGGTCGGTCAAATGATTAGTGGAGAGTTTGCTCTTGACCAGCATGTCGTCGACATATACTTCCATATTCCGACCTATCTGTTGATGGAAAACAGCATTAACAAGTCGTTGGTAGGTGGCCCCAGCGTTCTTCAGGCCGAATGGCATCACACAATAGTGATAGGTGCCTCGGTCGGTAATGAAGGATGTGTGTTCCCGATCGGACGGGTGCATTAGGATTTTTTTGTACCCAGAGAAAGCATCGATAAAGCTGAGCATTTGATGACCGGCTGTTGCGTCGACCAGCAGATCTATGCGTGGGAGAGGATAGCTATCTTTGGGGCAAGCTCGGTTTAGGTCAGAGTAGTCGACGCACAGTCGCCATTTGCCATTATTCTTGCGGACTAGGACCACGTTTGACAACCATTTAGGATAGTCTACATTTTTGATGAATTGGGCCTCAAGGAGCTTGTCGACCTCTGCGGCTATAAGAGTATTGCGCTTCGGATGAAAGATGCGCTGCTTTTGGCGGTACGGTCAGAAATGGGGTTCAATGCTAAGGCGGTGAGTTATGAAGGAGGGGTCAATGCCTGGCATGTCGGAGTGGGTCCAGGCGAACACATCATTATGCTCAGTCAAGAAGGCAGTAAGGTCGGTCTTTGCTTTAGGGGGAGAGTTGGCTGCCGATCTTGGTAGTTTCCATTGGATTGGTGGGGTCGATGGAAACCTCAACGAGCTCCTCAACAGGTTCTCCTTTGACCAGCTCATCCTCATCTCGGACATCAAGTCCTTCAATAATCATGGTCTCCTTCAGCTTGACTTCCCTGAGTGAGGCGACATAGCATTCTCTAGCCACGGTCTGTTCTCCCCTCACTGTTCCGACCCCGAGATCGGTAGAAAACTTAATGGCTAGGTAGTAGGTGGAAGTGACAGCTTGGAAAGCGTTGAGGGTAGTGCGACCAAGGATGATGTTGTAAGCAGAAGGGCAGTCAACAATAAGGAAGGTGAGCAACTTCGTGGTCTGCTGTGGGTACTCGCCGAGGGTGACGGGGAGATCGATGGAGCTGATGGAGGTCACCCAGTCGCCAGTGAAGCCAACCAAAGGAGTTTGGAGGGGAGACAGACTTTCCTCCCCAATCTTGAGTTGGCGGAAGCAGTTGAGGAATATGATGTCTAAAGAACTTCCATTGTCGATGAGAACTCGTCTGACCTTGTAGTTGAAGAGGATGACAGAAATGACGAGGGGGTCATCATGAGGATAACGGATGCTTATACAGTCGGTGTCCGTGAAGGTGATGGGCTCTGTCCACTGCTTGGGCTGTTTGGAGGGCCGGTCTACCGTGGCGACTGCCTTGTCTGAGCCTTGCCTTATTTTTCTGAGTTTTGCCCTCTGAGTCGAGCGGGATGGTCCCCTGCAAGCAAGTCCACCTGAAATAACTCTAATTTCACCAACAAGCGGGGGTGGATTACCTTGTGGTCGAGGTTGTTGTGGAGGTCGGTCATGGCCTTGATTAGGTTGGGCTGTCTGCCGGAGCGGGGTGCGCCGGCGATTGTCTCTATGGGACTCGATCCTTTGCCTCTGCTGAGGGCGGGTGTCCGTGAACCGACTGAGGCACCCCTGACGTATTAGGGTCTCCACCTGATCCTTCAGGTTGATGCAGTCATCAGTGTTATGGCCATGGTTCTGGTGAAAACGATAATATTTGGACTGGTCTTTCCGGGTGTAAGGGGTCCATGAAGACAGGGGCCATTTGAGGGGGTAGTCCCGTTGGATCTGATTAAGGACGTGTTCCATGGGAGAATTGAGAGATGTGTATCGCTCAAACCGACCGGACGGTCGGGCGGGTGCTGTCCGGTCAGCTCGAGGAGGTCGGTCGTTATAGTGGGGTGTTTGGCTATTATACTGGGCGTTCTTGGGTTCTAAGTCTTTTCTCTTATCTCTAGGGGTGGGGTTTTTAGGTATTGGATCCTGCCGAGCGGCCAATGAATCTTCTGCATTCATGTATTTTTGGGCTTTGGAGAGTAAGGCTGCCATGGAGGTCGGAGGGTTTTTAGATAGGGAGAAAAGGAAATCGGACGACCGCAGACCGGCCATGAAAGCCGTGAGGATGACCTTGTCGTCGTTTTCCGCCACTTATAGGGCTTCAGTGTTGAAGCGAGTAACGAAGCTGTGCAGTGATTCCCCCTCGGTCTGACGAATGTTGAGCAGTTGGGTGGCCGGGCGTCACTAGCGCTGGGCTCCAATAAAATGGCTCAGGAAAGAGTCAGTGAGGTGCTGGAAAGTGAAAATAGAGTCTGCTGGTAATTGACTGAACTACAGTCGAGTCGACCCCTTCAATGTCATAGGGAAAGCCCGACACATGATCTCGTCAGGGAAAGCATAGAGGATCATGAAGGTGCGGTAGGTCTCCAGATGGTCGACCAGGTCCGTCGTGCCGTCAAAAGAGTCAATGGTCGGCATCTTAAACTTGGCGGGCAGAGGTTTGTTCCGGATAGAGGCAACGAATGACGAGTTTGCAGTAGTAGAAGGCTTGTGCTGAATGTTCTGCATGACCCCTTGGAGTTGGAGCTTCATGGCTCGGAGTTCCGCGTCCCAGAAGGGAATGTTGTCACCATGGTCAGTCAGTGGGGGCTGGACACTGCTGGCTTTCCCTTCGGGGGCTAGTATCACGATTGACGGGCGTGGGAGTGGAGGTGGTAAATTTACATGTGGAGGAAGAAGAGGTTGTAATCCTTCTAGGTTGGATGGATGGGGTTGGGGAGCAATGTGGCTCGGGGCTCCTTCTTAGTTGGGTGGAATATCTGAAGGTGGTGGTATGGGAAGGTTTCTTTGGAGTAAAGCATTTATTAGAGCCTGGTTTTGCTCGGCCATACGGTTAATGCTGTTGGTAAACTCGATGAAATATTGAGGTTGTTCTAGTTGGGAGGGTCGGTTTGACGGTCGGCAGCGTTATGGTGGGAAGCTATGGATCTAGTCGTGACCATATACATTGATGGGTAGGAGAGAAAGGTTGTTGGGACAGGGTCTCCGGCGACAATGAGCACAACTGGCGCACGGATAAGAGCCACTTCCCACAGACGGCGCCAACTGATGATACAGTTCATTCTTGGTGGATGGGTCGGACTGATCCAAGTTCTTCGAGCTCAGGTCCAAATGGCCAAGCCCCCCGGGTGACCTGCAAACAAGTTCAACGGGGAACGGGGTAGTCCCCCAGTGAACCCTCCGACGAGCAAATCAGTAGAAGAAGTAGTGTATATGGAGAGAGAGATATATATATAAAAACTTAACATTCTTCTTGTCTTCGATGCTTGCTTATATCCTTTGGTAATCATTTCACTGTCTCTTCCGACGTGCCCACCTCGCCGAAAGCCTGTGCTGTAGCTTACCTTGTTTAGGGTAAAGGGGCGTCGTTCCGATGGGGAGGTGTTGTTGCAATAAATGCTGTGATGGGTTACATTAATGATAATGTATTGTGACAATAACTTTGCAGATCTTTGTCTGCTGATGTGGCCTATCCTACACTTGTCATATATCCGAATGTCATTGACCCTTCACACCCAGTTGACTTTCAGCTGTCCTGGACTTTGTCAACCGGGTTATGCAATGGGCTCCAAATGATGGGCTTGGGGTTGTTCACTGTGGGCCGTAACCTTTGTGGGCCTATCCATGTCAGTTCCCATTTTATTTTAAAAAACACACGACTCCACCCACCTGGCAAGTGGCAAAATGTCAAATGCCAAGTTTATTGTAACCATAGAACATTGAAGCTCGTGGTTTGCAACACCAAGTTTAGCAAGTAGACATTCCCACGGGTAATAATTCCCTATTTTGGCATGGATAACTACAAAAACAATGTGACAAACACAATTAATTTTTTTTTTATTTTTTATTTTTATTTTTTTAACCCAAGGGGTTGTGGCATTGTGGTAAAGTCTTGGGATTTAAGTCCCAAGGTCACAAGTTCAATTCCCCTCTCCCTTGGGCCAATCTCCTGGGCGAAAGCATTGTTGGTTAGGAGGTTGGACCTCAAGTTGTCTAGTCAGCACTTGGTGTGGGTTCAATGCTCCCCCGTTGTGCGAGTCCTGACTTACTGGAGCTTGCCTTGTGAGGTCGGGACAAGCTTCCAAGTTATAGTCTTTTGCTCGGAACGGCCAACAGGACACCCAGGTGATCTCCTCAAAGGGCGCTGCTTTAGACTTGCAGGAGAGTGAGAGGATTTTCTTGTAACCAAAAAATAATAATAATAATAATAATAATTTTTTTTATATTATATTTGAATCTTGAGTTTAGATAAAAAGAATTATAAATAATTTTTTTATAAATAAATAAATGTAGATATATTATTAATTAATTTTATTTTTCTCTCACAAGTTTATATTTAAATTTAAAATTTAAATGCAAATGTACACTTGTCCACCACCAATGTCTAATCATAAGTAGCCTAGCCTCAACCTCATTCACAAGCATGCCAAACTCATGTTCATTGGCCTTATATTTAACTTTAAAATTCAAATGCAAATGTACACTTGTCCACCACCAATGTCTAATCATAAGTAGCCTAGCCTCAACCTCATTCACAGAATCCGGATCCTCTCCAGCCAATTGCTCGTCCTGTCCTCCGGTCAAGGGCCACGATTTAGCCCATGTAGCAGATCTACTACTCGAAATTAAAAATAAAAAAACAAATTTGAAATACTCCTAATTTTCGACCCAGGCTTCCCTCCCATTCCATTTTCCCTCCTCTTCGAAGCTGTTTTTCCCTCCATCTTCCAAGCTCTGGCGATTGGCGAAATCAACTTGAACGATCGGCGGCGAACATTGAACCAGAGCTCCAGCGACCCGGCGAACCAGAGCTCCACTTCGTCATCAATTGAACACTTCGTCATCAACTGATGGTAATGTTTATAGCTGGGCAACATTGATATTAAGGAACATTAAGGAACTTCCTTTGGAGTCAAAAACGAAAATTTTTGAGTATTTTTCTGTTGGGCAACATTGTCTGTATTTATTGAATAAGCCTGATTGCCATAGCTGGGCAACATTGTCTGTATTTATATTTCATTTTGATGGTTGATTTGCCTGATTAGAAGTAATTTGAACAATAACATACAATAACATCCCTCCAGACATGTTATTTATATTTAAATTCTGAGACATGTTATTTATATTTCATTTGTGTGTGTGTGTGTGTGTGAGACATATTTCCTTTAATTTTTTTTATGTATTTATAAGTTTTACCAATATGCCTTTTTTAATAATAAAAAAAAAAGTTTCACCAACAGTAATTTAGGAAAATGAGGTTACAGCTAAACATTGTCTGCAATATAATTTGAAGGTTACAGCTAAACATTACTTATGTCGACTACAAAACTTAGCTTATGAACAATAACCTAAACAGAGATTACTTAAATGGTATTTCAGACTATGTAATCTGTCATTAAATGTTTTAACCATGTTTTAAAATTACTATGTTTGAAATGGTTAAATGAGGAAAGTCATTACTAGTAATCTCATTTAAGTACCATTTAAGTAATGGTATTTTAAATACATAGTCTTAAATATAGTCTTAAATACATAGTATTTTAAATGGTTAAAACATGGTATTTTAAAACATGGTATTTTAAAACATGGTACTTAAATGGTATTTAAGACTATGTAATCTGTCATTAAAGGTCATTACGATGTAATCTGTCATTTAAATGAGGAAGTATGATTTAGGCTAAGTTTGGTTAAATGCCCAGTTATTGTTCATTTAAAACATAGTCGTAAATACATAAGTAATCTGTCCATTTAACCATGTTTTAAATGGTTCTCAAGTAATTTTTAGGTTAAATGACAGATTTTAAATGAGGTTAAAGCTATAAGTTCATTTAAGTAATGTTTGTAATTATTGTTCTCCCATTTTATTGCCTCTACTTTTCAGTTGCGTTTTTATGTGGATATGGAACCTGACAATGATTGTGATTGGAAGCCAAAAGTAGGAATGACCTTTGATTCGGAAGAAAGTGCGTACGATTTTTATAATGCATATGGAGGAAGAACGGGATTTAGCATACGAAGGGAATATTGTAAGAAGGACAAGTTAACAAAACATTTGATTTCTAGAAATTTGGTTTGCAACAAAGAGGGATTTCGGAAGGTTGACAAGCGAGACCCATTGACAAAAACCCCTAGAGCTGAAACTAGGACTGGATGTCAGGCCTGACTTTTTGTGAAATTGGATGTCAATAGTGGGAAATTTGTTGTGATTGATTTCAAAGAAAAACACAACCATGAACTTGTATCTCTTGATTGTGCCCATATGTTGCCATCGCAAAGAAAGATATCAGATACCCAAGCAATTGAGTTAGACTTAGCCTCAGAGTCTGGTCTTCGTTTAGGGCAGTCTTTTGAACTTATGGGTAGGGAAGCTGGAGGGCGGCAGTCTCTTGGTTTTATGAAATTAGATCAAAAAAATTACTTGAGAACCAAAAGACAAAAAAGTTTGAAATATGGGGAAGTAGGTAATGTGTTGCAATACTTTCAACAAAAATCATTGGAGAATCCATCTTTTTTTTATGCTTTCCAATTAGACAATGAAGAGCAAATAACGAATATGTTTTGGGCCGATGCACAAATGGTCATGGATTATGCCCAATTTGGCGATGTAGTTACATTTGATACTACCTACAAGTTAAATAAAGAGCATAGGCCATTTGCATCTTTTGTGGGATTTAATCACCATAGAGAAACAATTGTCTTTGGTGCTGCGTTGTTATATGATGAGACTGCCGAAACATTTGTATGGTTATTTCAAACTTTTTTAGAGGCTATGTCAAAAAAGGCACCAAAAACTTTGTTTACCGATCAAGATGCTGCAATGGCTAAGGCCATACCCATTGTCATGCCTGACACGAGACACCGTTTGTGCACTTGGCACTTGATGCAAAATGCATTAAGGAATGGTAATTTTCTCTTTCAAGATAAGGGGGTGAAAGGTGTATTAAATAGATTCATGTTTGATATTGAGGATGAAAATGAATGGGAAATGAAGTGGGGGGAAATGCTTGATAGATATGATGCTCATGACAATCATTGGTTGAAGTTGATTTTTGGGGTGAAGGAAAAATGGGGCTGGCCGTATGTTAGATCAACATGGGCTGCGGGAATGAGTACGACACAACTTAGTGAATCTTTTAATGCATCTTTGAAGGATTACATTCGTTCCGATTTTAATTTAAATGAATTCTTTATGCATTTTGAAAGGGTACTTTGTGAGAAGCGGTATAAGGAGTTAGAAGCTGCATACGCTTTATGCCAAAGGTTGCCAAGGGTGCGAGCGCCATTCATAATGTTGAGTCAAATGGGTAATGTGTACACCAAAAATATTTTTGAGGAGTTTCAAGATGAGTATTTTCTTTCTGTTGAATCAGACATACAAGCAATTGAATACATTGATGGTTGTAGCCTATACACAGTTGTTGATGCTATTGGGAAAAATGCAAGGAAAGTGAAAATGGAGATGGATGGCTCTTTGGCTTGTAGTTGTTCAAAGTTTGAAAGGAAAGGGATTTTTGTGCGATCCTTTGTTTGAAGGTTATGAGAGAAATCTTGAAGTTGAAAGAGATTCCTTCACAATACATTATGAAGAGGTGGACCAAACAAGCAAGAGGAGAAGCTGTGACGGACAAGTTAGGGAATGACATTCAAGTAGACGTCAAATTCAAACAAGCCTCACGGTATAAGACATTGATGACTGCATTTAGATCAATAGCATGTAGAGTCTTTGATTACCGAGGAAGGTTATGATTGTTGTTGTTCACAAGTAGCTGCATTAGGTGCACATGTTGAAAGCAAGATAAGTGCACATTTTTGTCCCGAGAAAGAAGTAAGTATTAATGACCAACCTCCAACTTCTGAGCAAGAACATCACAACCATGAAGGCAACAATCATGTTGTGCAAATTCCAATAGGATTGAAGAAAAAGCTTCCAACTAGTAAGGGCAAAAGAAGAATAAAAGGTCCATGTGAGCTAGCATTGCAAGCAAGCTTTAAAAAGAAGTCCCGTGCACAATTTTTCAGTTCTTCAAGACCTGTTGTTGCTCCAACAGTGAGACCTTCTCCATTATCTATTAGAGGAGATGTTAGTATTCATGAAAATGTTACTCCTCGTCATCCTCCTCTTGCTCCCCCTCCTCCTCCTCATTCCGTTGCCATGGGTGGTACAATTCCTCCTCCAGTAATATATCCCACATATAATGTGAGTCAGATTTGTAGCCAAGTAATTTGTGTTTTGTGAATTAATTTTTAATTTGCATCTTCTTATGAATCGTAATATAAATTGAATGAAATGTAGGCAAACAATTTGGCATATTGTGGACAACCAACATTTATGACACTACTTGAAGGTGGGTATGACATTGGGTATGAAGATTCTCAAGGCTCACAGACAGGTTCTCGGCCAACAAATAATTTGTCAGATATCTTGAGGTACATTTGTTCTTGACTTGGTACTTTTCTTCTTGATTTTGTCTTTGCTAACACTTTGTATGACATTGGGTATCTTTGTTTTTTTTTGTCTTTGCTAATTTTGAACAGATTTTCCAGGGTTTGGACGGCCATGAAGAGGTGGAAGGCACTTCAAATTTCATGCATAGGAGATGCCTCTGAGCTGCTGTATTTAAAAATTGATGTTCATGTTGAAGTTGAAGTATTTAATGGTGAAACTTGATGTTCATGTTGATGGTGAAACTTGTTAACTATGTAATGGTGAAACTTGATGAACAGTTTATTATGATTGTATTTGGTCTGAAAGTTCACTTTTAAATTGCATGATGTTCAAAATCTGGTGAAACTTGATGAACTATTTAATGTTTATTATGATTCAAAATCTGGTGAAAATCTGTCAAAAATAGTGATGCCACTTCTGTGAAAATCTGGTGAAAACAGATTCACTAATCTGTCTAAATTGCATGTCATCTCACAGATTCATCTCACAGATTCACTAAATAGTGATGCCACTTCATGTCATAATCTGTCTAAATTGCATGTCATAATCTGGCTGCAAACAGATTCACTATCTGTGAGATGAATGCCTGGATCTATGCAGAATTTATGTTGTGGTTGGAGTATTATGCAGAATTTATGTTGTGGCTGCAAACAGATTCATAATCTGTTTCGATTGGTTGTGGTTAGAGTATTATATTGTTTGTTCTGTCTGGATCTATGCAGAATTTAGTTTCTTCCTTGTCATCTATGTCTTTCAAACACTCTATGGTGTTGGATTCATTCAATTCCAACCTCTGATCAGATAATATCTAGCAATAATCTCTGTTTATTATACTGCATTCTATTATTATTAGTTTAAGCAAATATGTTTAAGCCAAAAATTGTGAAGTTGGTAATAAAGTTGGTAATAAAATTCTATTATTATTAGTTTAAGCAAATATGTTTAAGCCAAAATCTGTTTACGCTCAAATGGTGCTTGAGCTTGGCTCAAATACCTGTCTACAAAATCTGTTTAAAAAACAATTTCAAAATCTGTCAAAATCTGTGCAAAACTATGTTCAACAAAAATCTGTCAATATCTGTGACAAAACTATGTTTAACAAAAAAAGCCATTACATTGAACAAAACAGTAGTGGTCCACCAACATTACATACACATTCAACGTACATTACAAGTCATACTCGTACTACCTTACATGACATACACATTCAACCTATAACACAAGTCATACTGAAAGTACCTTACATTACATACACTATTTCAAGTACACTAGAATCACAACTACCACCAACAACAAAACAATAAAAACAAAGGCGTAATTCAATTTTTGACCAACTCTTTCAACCACCATTGCCATGTCTCTATATTGTTTCCTACTCTTCATAGTCATGTCTTTGAGCTCCCCATTCACGATAATTACTTCTCTAAGAGTAGACAAGACTTCCATGCGTTCTTCATCAATATCATTCTCCACCACCTTCAAATTATGCTGCATGTCTGGAGGGATCCACCACTGATAGAAGTTACAACCATTCGGATAATTGCAGCATACAAAATAAAGGCAATTTGGATTATCCGTTGACATCGAAATCTTCAACATAGCTTTCCTGCCACATCGACAATAGCGGTTTTCGAATCTAACTTCACGCATGTTGTCCATACTTGCATTTGTGCTTGACCTTGACATTGACCTACAAAAAATTATCAAGTACCACAAAAATTATCAAATAGCCTGCTTGAATACGCATTTGGTTCAGTGGTATGCATAGAAGAAGATACGAAGGAAGTCAAAACTAATGACTATCTGCTGTATTCAATCCCCATAAACTAATCCAGAAAACAAACAGAGCACTAACAAGTTTTGGTGTGAATCAATCAATACATCAAGGAAAAACATCTTTACATAAGGCAAATTATATGTTCAAAAATATACTACTCTTATTTCAGCAATTGAATAGCTAATGGCAGTCCACATAAAGACATCTTAAGACATCTTAAATGCCATTAGATAATGGCAGTCCACATAGGCTTCACAGATGATGTCAAAAACATCTTAAACATCTTAAAGGAATTGTGCAGAATTTAGTTTCTTCCTTAAACTTTATGCATCTTAAACATCTTAAACATCTTAAACTTTATGCAGAATTTAGTTTCTTCCTTGTCATCTATGTCTTTCAAACACTCTATGGTGTTGGATTCATTCAATTCCAACCTCTGATCAGATAATATCTACTCTGGAAAAATTGTGAAGTTGGTAATAAAATTGTTCAAGCATTATCCAAGCATCTTAAACATCTTAAAGGAATTGTGAAAGGAATTTTTTGAATATTTTTTTTATAATAAGCAACAAGATGTTATTGAACTTGAACATTCTTTTATTTATTTATATTTTTTTGAAATGCTAGCAAGTCCCCCTTGATCATTGTTTAATATTGTAATTAGGGTGAAAAGTGCTTGAAAATTTTACATAGACTGTCCTCCCTGAATTGCAGAGTGGTCATAACATAAGCCATCAAAGAGACCCCCAAATCTTTCACAACTCAAAAGTCAAAAAACTACTTTCTGGAAGAAAAATCAGTGATTTGTATCAAGAAATCAAAATTAAAACCCATAGCATCCCATAGGTACACAAATTAAACATAATTTGAGGCACATGGGCCTTTATCATCTACAAGCCATGATATGAAATAATTACAAATCAACCTCAATTGGTAAACAAATCTGAATTCCAATGAATCAAACATATAAACAAAGCTCACATGAAATTAGTAAAATTGGGTAAAGAAGACAGAGAAGGGGATCAAAAGTCAAACCAGGCCGCACTTTAGTGTTGTTGAGCTCGTTATTGGTTGCGCAATACTTGTGTATTACCCAATACTTGATTTTCAATTTGTTTACAAGAAACTAAATGGGTAAGAACAAATTAAAAGTAATCCATTCAAGCAGAGGTATAATTTTTTTTACCTGGGCAACAATGGTTCGCCTTCCCAATCGCGGCTCAAATCGCAGTCCAAATGTTCGGACTAAGACAGAGGGAGACAGGGAGAGCCCACCGATGTTCACCGCCGACTTCGATTCACCGTCGTGGGTCACGAATGCCGTCGTCGCCGTTCACTGATCTGGAGAAAAATTCAAATTTTTTGTGTCGTGTGTGGGGCTGTGTTGAGGGCCCTTTGTCTGATTCGAAAATTAGGAAAATTAGGAGTATTTCAAATTTGTTTTTTTTTTTTTTTTTAATTCTGAGCCGTAGATCTGTCAAGGGCCACGTGGCCAAATCGTGGCCCTTGACCGGAGGACAGGACGAGCAATTGGCTGGAGAGGATCCGGATTCTCATTCACAAGCATGCCAAACTCATGTTCTTTGGCCTTATTTACAAAGGGATTAGGTTAAAACAGCTTATTAAAAAATAAAATATATTAAAATAATTAATAAAATAAAATGTCATATTTAATTTATAATTATTTTATTTTTTTCTATCACAAAGTTAATTATAAAAAAAAAATCAATAATTAACTTTCTAAATATAAATTTTTTAACCAGATTAAAATAATTATAAAACTGAATAACTAATTAAAATAATTATATTTCCAAACAAGGAAATATATTGGAAGATAGTTATTTGACCATGTGTGTACTCTTTGGGTCCACCTTTCATTTTGGCGTCAAATAGTACAAATGCGTAATTGTTGGAAGGTCCTCCTCACGTAGTTGGTGCCTTAGCTTATTTTTTTTCTATTTTTTTATATTTATTTTTAAAATATGCGGAGCTTAGGACTGTAAACAAACCAAGTCGAGCTGAGCTTTGTTAAGCTCAAACTCTGCTCGTTTACTTATTGAGTTTGTTTATTGAGCTCGAGCTCTGCTCAATAAAGAACTGGATTTGAATTCAGCTCGGCTCGGTTTGATAAATTTTTTAAAATATTATTTATATACATATATTTTGAATATATAAATAATGTATTTATATATTTTGAATATATAAATAATGTATTTATATATATTTATATATTATTTAATATATAAATAATATATTTATTATATAATTTAAATAAAGACAAACGAGTTGAACTTAACAAGCCGAGCTTATATGAGCTTGAGCTCAGCTCGTTTACTAAATGAGCCGAGCCGAACCGAGCCAAGTCGAACCCTTAATGAACCGAATCGAACTTGTTCATGAATAATTCGATTCATTTGCAGCCTTATCCGATTAGAATTGGCTATTCTTAATATTTTTGATAATTATAGGAATTATCTTTTTAATTTATAAAATAAAATTATTTCTCATTCTATTTCCCTGACATGTAGTAGTTTCACCACTTTCGTACAATTTTCATTACAAAGAGCAACAAGAAGTACTATAATTTAAAGGGTTTGGTTATAGTGTACAACTTACACCTTACACCTTATATCTTACACTTACACTTTACACTTACACATTTTGTGAAAAATTAAACCTCACACTTACACATTTTTTGAGGTTGCATACCATATGCAACCCACTTACACCTTACACCGTACACTTACACCTTATACTTATACTTACACCTTACACTTACACTTTTTATGTAAATGGCACATGGTGTGCACTTGCACACTTAAGAAAACTCCTAATTTAAAAGTTTTAAAACACCACTTTAACTCATCTAATATTTTAACACTTAACTATTTTTAGTTTTATTTTTGATAAGAAGGCAAATTTTACTTATATACTGTACTAAGTTTTGAATAAAAAGTTTTATAAAATAAATTATCATACAACACAAAAGGTCAATATTCTACAAAAAGAGTAGATTTAACTAGCTTAATCGCGATACCGTTTGCCTATCAGTAAATATGTGCGACGATGACTTTCGAGTTATGTTCAGAGGAAACCTAGAATCAGATACAAGGGGTGGGATTGGATCCAAGATGAAGTTTTGTTGGAGGTAGATATCAACCTATACGCAACATAGGAATCGATTTCCAACTCAATAAAATGGTAACTACGCTCCCAAGTGAACTACTCCAACAAGTGGTGGAGTCAAGAAATTAGGAGTTGTTTGAGATGTCTTAAATAAGTGTATTTTTTGATTTTTTAGACTAAAAAATTAAGAAAAAAAATATGATTGTTTGGGTTAACTTTTTGACTTTTTATGAAAAAATGTGTATTAAAAAATTGTATAAATTAATGTGTAGGGAAAAATTAGGATTAGGAGTTGCGTAGCCGTACTTTTTGACTTTTGGTGAATAGTGATAACTTTTTAACTTTTTGAGTAACTTTTTGACTTTTTAACTTTTTGTGCACATGCCAAACTTGGCCTAAATTAGAAGTGGCACTTATCAATTATAACATTGAAAATTTTTATAAAAATATTTTACATAAATTTTTACGATCGACTTCAAGAAAAATAAAAATATATATATATATATATTATTTGTAACTAGTACATCATGGACAATATAAAAAAAATATGGATATACGTTTTAAAATAAATTACATAATGATAAAGTAAGTTTTTATACAAAATTTCAGTAAAAATTCAATATAATAGTAATACCAAGTCATCATTGACATAATATCATCAACCAATAGTAAAAAAACACATAGAGAATGAACTTCAAATGTCAAATATAACTAATAATTCAATAAATTTCATATCTTTATTGAGATTAATTATAATTATATATCAATAATGATAGACATCACTATTGTATTGAAATTTTCATAGATAATAATATGACTTATCGTAATATCTTTATTTTCAATAAAAAAACCATTATTATTCTCATAATTTTAAAAATGTCATTGATATTTCACTCTAAATAATATTTTATAATTTTTTTATTTAAAATATTTTTTTCATGTTTGCAAAAAAAAATATATATATATATATTCCAAAACTCGGGGTACGTGACCCCCGGACCCACTGCGACTCTGCCACTGAACACAACCCAATTTGTTATCCAAAAATGATTTGGACCACAAAAAAAAGACCTCTAATGCATCTCTAATTTGTCGTTTTCTTCCCTTTTTTTTGTCTTTTACTTCACTATTTTGTTGTTGTTGTTGTTGTTGTTTTTTTTTTGTTTTTTTTTTATTTTTTATATATATATATTTTTTTAATGATTAAACAGCTCATTAGAACTACACTGTTGCAGCTCTAATTAAAGCTCCGGAACATGACCCGTTGTTATCATCTTAAAACATCACTTTATTTTCTGTCTTTCTTGCCTCCAAACACACACATTTAAATATATATATATATACGTGAAAAATATTTGAAATTCTCAAAAATCTCTCACAATTTAATTTATAATAATGTGATCTGATAAGTGTTGATTTTTTATTGGTCATATATTTAATTATATGAAATTTTTCACATTTGCCACATCGTTATAAATGTATTTGTGTGTAAAATATAAGTCTCTAACATTATTAATATATATATATATATAATAGAAAATTTCCCAATCACCATAAACTTTTGTCCCAGGGTTCCAATATCGAAACCATAAGCAAGACTTCAGAGAAATTATTCATCATTTCGAAACCATCAGGTAAGAATTCAGAGAAATTATTCATTATTTTTTGATTAGATACGTGTAGTGATCTAACTTAATAATTATTAGTTTAGACGGTAGGATCAATTACTTCTGTGTTGTTATTTTAAGACACAATATGGTATTTGCCAAGTAATTTAGTGAACACCCAATAATTTTTTTCCTATGTGAAATAAAACCCTAAATACCTCTATATGTATTATCGAATAGATGTCTTTGCTTTGAAACTATTTCCCCTCTATCACCATAAATCTAATTAAAAATTCCTTGAATTCATTTCAATTTAAACCACTACAATAAATAAAAGTTTTAGAGATCAAATGTTTTGATCTCTAAAAGTAAAAATTTTGTTGTAAAAAATATTTAAGGACTAATTTTTATCGTCATGAGGATAGTCGTTAAAAAGTTGTCCTGAAAAGTTCAAAATAAGGCTTTTAGTAACAAAATTTTGAAAATGTTACTAATAAATAGACTTTTAGAGACAAATAATTTGGTCTCAAAATGGTTCCCAAAATTATGCAATTCTTGTAGTGGTCGGCAATTGTGTAAATTGTGTAAATTCTTGTCGGAATATAATTCATCACTAATGTGTAAATTCTTGTCGGCAATTGTGCAAAAGTGGTCGGCAATTGTGTAAATTCTTGTAGTGGCAATTCTTGTAGTGGTCGGCAATTGTGCAAAAGTGGTCGGCAATTGTGTAAATTCTTGTCGGATAATAATTCATCACTAATGTCTATTTTTTGTTGCTAAAAATATAATAACGGTGCTTTTCGTAACAAAAATATTTGGTCCTTAAAAAATAATTTTGCTCCTAAATTTTGATTTTTAAAACCTTAATTTTTTATAGTGAATCCATCACCAAGATGGTAGCTGTTGTGTACATGTTGGTGGTGATGGTGGTGGCTTCAGTATCAAGAATTATTTGGAGAAGGTGAATAAGTAACCATGGAGACATAGAAATTACTAAATGAATTTGGATATATTAAAATCTTATTTATTTTTATTTGATCTTAGATGTTATTTGTTTATTTATTTATACTTGATAATAAATATGTTTTTTAGTTTTATAACTTTTTTAGTCAAAAAATAACTTTTTTAGTTGCATCCCAAACAATAAGGCATCCGCCCATTTATCTTTCTGCTAATTAGAATATTATGTAGTTTGAAAGCTAATTTTGATGTTGGACCAAGTTAGAAAAAGCTCAAACCAAAGCAATAAGTGAACATTGAAGTGGGAAATTTGTTAGAAAACAAAAATAAAAAAAAAAGAAGAAATTTAAATACTTCTAGAATAAAAGGCAGAATTTTATATAAACGAAGGATATTTTTAAATTTTTCATTGTTTTACTTTAAAAAATGAAATATAAAATTGAAGAGAAAAAAAAAAAAGAAAAAGAAAGAAAGACGTAGCAAATAATCGTTGCTGTACACGGCTTGCCGCTCTCACTCACTTTTCGGTCTTGGTCATTTGCCTCATTTGAATTTAGCAACGTACATACCATGGCCTTGTTTGGGAAGTGACCAGTTTAGTCAAAAAGTTAAAAAATTAAAAGTCAATAATTCATATAAAAAAGTCAAAAAAATTTTTTTCTTTTTGCTTTTTGCATATCTTTTTGTAAAAAGTCAAAAAATCATTCCAAATATACTAATTTTTTTTACATCATATTTTAGCCAAAAAGTCAAAAAGTTATTAAAAAAGACTGTTTCCAAACGAGGCCTAAATTAATTCTTGTTCTAATTATACTATATGAATTTTTTTGCTGCTAATAAATCAATTTTTGAGAGAATTCCAGATCAGTACAGAATTTATTACAAATTAATGATAAATTCTACCAACATTAATAATTAAAATTATAAACTTCCTCGTACCTACGTAATAATTTCTTTAAATTACCACTGATGACGAGTAATTTCCCTTTCATTTTTTTCTCTACTGTATTCCATGTCAGCAATGCTATGTACCAATAAAAAACAAGTCTGTCAACCCAAACTAAACTATTTAGATTTTTCTAGGTGGATTATTGTGTACTAAAAATTAAATTTGTATAGTGTGAGTCTATAAGTAAAATAAATCTGAAATATAAGATGATAATTCTAAATAATTTTTGATGGATTTGTAGTATTATTATTTTATAAAATGTGATATTCAGATTCATATTAGATGTGACATACATCTCACAAAATTTAAATTATATTATAATCAAATCTTTATAGTTTGACTCAAGTTTTACTTTGATTCTTATTATTTAAAAATGAATAATTTAGTTTCTACATTTTAAATTAAATTTCAATTTGGTCATTCCATTTAAATTTGAGGTTAAAATTAAAATATTTTCAACACTCATCAATTTTTTAAAGTGTATATGTAAGAATGACCAAATTTAAATTATATTTAAAATATAGAGATCAAATTATTTAAATTAAAACTATAAAAACAAAACTAATAACCTAATAGAATTTTTCAAAATATGGGTTCTAGAACTACTTGTCTATGTCGGGTTTGGGCCGCGCCCTAGGTCTTGTTTGTCGAAGCCTCTTCTATGAGAAAAATGACACTATCTAATACTCTATGGCGAGCTCCGCCCTTACAATTAAAATTCGCAACTACTCATAAAATGTAAGTCAAATTAGAAAAATAAAAGGCATAATTAACCCTTAAATAATGAGCATTCAATGAAATTTCTTATACTCAACATTTTTGTTTGAGCAAATTATACTCACCTTTCTAACAATAAATAGCCCAAGTTAGTAGCGGGGTTAACATGCATAATAAAATGACTAAAATAACCCTGTCTCCCTTACAATTAAAATTCACAACTACTCATAAAATTTAAGTCAAACTATGAAAATAAGAAGTGTAATTAACCCTTAATGAGCATTCTATTAAATTTCTGAGGGACTTAACATTTTTGTTTGAGCAAATTATGCTCATCTTCCTAACAACAAATAGCCAAGTTTTTTAGTATTGGAAAATTATACAACCTCCCTTGATGGGCTTAAAATGTTAGTGGAGTTAACATGCATAATAAAATGACTAAAATAACCCTTTCTTCAACACCATTTGCATCCATTGCTAGCCCACCTACCATCTTTGTCTCACAATCATTTCCACCCCTTGCACTACTACTCCTCATCAGCACTCTTACTTATAACTACCAACCTTCACTTTCTTTCCATCCTTTTACTTCTACCAATTGCAATACTCTTTACCTTGAACGCCACCTACCATTATCAAAGTTCATAAAGCCGAAATTTAAGAAGTTTAAAATATAAAAAAATAAAAAAATTTCTTCTCATCGTTACAACCACCATTTCCCACCCTACCCACCCCACCTCTACTCACCTCACCCCCACCTCCTCTCAACACTGGCATTTTTACTATTTTCAACCCAACCACCATTGCCTTCCAATGATTCACCCAAAACAAATAAATCTAATGAACCTGAACTCAAACCAAGCAAGATAGAACCATAATACATACTCTAATATAGTGCACACCATGACATACAAAATTGAAATTAAATTCTCCAATAATGAAAATAAATAATAGGAAAAATAAATATTTAAAAATATATATATAATATTGTTATGAATTTTTTTGGAATCATAAAAAGTGAATTGTGTTCATTATACAGTAGTATAGATGAGAGATAACATATAAAAATGTAAATAATAAAGAGCTACACATGTTGCTTGTTGGGTTGACCCATTTCTTTAACATACTATATTAAGGGCAAAAGGCAAAAAAAAAAAAAAAAAAAAAAATCAATTCTTAAATTGATGAAATCATGACGGGTAATTTTACTTGGACCAAAATTTGATCTCCTTACATCCATTTTCTCGTTACAATCAATCAAATTTTTACTCTTCTCTTTACACTTTTCAATATACCAATTTAACTCCCTTTTCAACCCCATATCTCCTTACATCCATTTTCATCTCTTCTCTCTCCTTCACTTTTCTCTCATTCTTTCTACCATAGTCATCATCGGTCGCTATTGTTACCACATTTATAGCGCTTTAATCAACATGACCACCATCATCTTAACCACATCATTGCGATCTACTTTCCAGATCTCTACCTTCGTAAATTTGATCCTTACGACCCCTTTCTCTCTCTCTCTCTCTTTCGCCACCACTGCCAGTCACATTTCATTCTCCCGTTTACCTTTATCTCTGTCGATTTTCTTTTTCTTTTTTACAACTGATTTGGGGGTTGCGGCAGTGATGATGATCTAGGGTTTATAGCAACGAAAGTATAGAAGAAGAAGAAAAAAGAAAGAAATGTGGGTTTAGTAAGGGAGAAAACAGATCATGATTGAGTAGGATGAGAAGGTTACCGAATCTGAACTAGGTCATTGGTGGCATAGATAGATAGAGAGAAGAAAAGAAAGAAAGGACATAGATGGAAGCGGAGTGGGCAGTGACTAGTGGAGGCCTAGGCGAGCGGTGATGAGTGGCAACAATAGTGGTCCAATTAAATGAGTTGAAAAATGGTAGTTGAAATGAAAAATTAAGGTTTGTATTTTTAAAGGAGGTTTGTTTTTTTAATAATTTTAGTTAGGATTAAAATTATAATAAGTTTTTTTTGAAAATTTTAGGGAGGTAGAACGGTGGTACAAGTAAAATTACCCAAGCATAGTATCCTTAATGGCGAGGGGTTCAGTGAAATGTAACTCAAATGTCATAGAGGTCAGTGTAATTTAACAACACTAATAAGTCATCTGTAATTTATAGACAATTGTTAAGAGAGGGCTGTGTAATTGCTATTTTTTTTATTTTTAATTACACAAAGACCCTTCCAAAAGATAGTCAGTCCACGCTCAAAATTTTCCCTCTCCCTCTCGCAACATTTCCATGTGACTCGGATTGAACAAAAAAGACTCATCAAAACGAAGAACAGAGACACAGACAGAGTCACATTTTACAGAGAGAAAGTGAGCGAGAGCTAGAGAGAGAGACAAAGGGGGTCATCAAAATGCAAGATCCATCGAATTCAAACCCTAATTGTGGCCCCTCCGCCTCCTTGAGGCCGGCTCACCACCGGCGTGCCCACTCGGAGATGAACTTCCGGCTGCCGGACGACCTAGATCTCGTCGACGCTCCCTCGGGGAGTTTCGACGAGATCGGATCCGAGGACGATCTCTTCTGCACTCACATGGACATTGAGAAGCTCGGATGCAACGCCGCCGATTTCCCGATCGACAATGCCGCCAGTGGCGGAGTATCCGGAGAGAAGAATGTGAGGCCTCGACATCGACATAGTAATTCAGTTGACAGTTCGATTCTTCCTGGCGAGACTATAGAAGCAAAGAAAGCAATGGCTCCTGATAAACTTGCAGAGTTGTGGACACTTGATCCCAAGCGAGCCAAGAGGTAACTTTACAACTTTCCTTGAGTTTTCAAACAAGTTCTGTTAATGGAAATTTGTGAATCTTGTGCTTAATTAAGTCAAATCATGGCCTTTTAAAAAGTTGTAAGTGATTTGTAGCTTGGAATTGAGAATTTGATCTACAATGCTGCTGTATTTGACTTCAATTGATGTGCTATATACTTCTCTTTTGCTAGTGGATATGTTTCAGGGTCAATTTGGTTATTGTTTTCGTTCTTAGGTCTTCTTTTGCTAGCCTGGAGATATACACATTGGGTGTGCAACTAGATTGATCCAATTGGGGGGGACCATGTTCATTCTTCCAATTGATAATATGCTCAACACCTGGCAAAGGGGTTCCTTTGTGTCATGTAATTTGAATCCTTGCAATGTTTTTACGCTTTGGATGATTAACCATCCCCTTCCATTGATTTGTGATAACTACATGTTCAAAATTGAGGAAATTCTCTAGTGTGGGCACCTGCAAAAGTTATGATTGAATGTGGTCAAGCAATGTGGTCATTGATCGCATTGTGTAGTAAATTATGTCAGGTTACGACAAACAACATTTGGTTGTGTTGACCACCTTTTAAAACATGCTAATTAATGATCAACATGGCTTGCATAATAAAGAAATGGAGTCATGTGAGGAAATTTATGAACCTGACAGGTGTTACCATCGCATGAGATCAGATACAAAAAGCATAAAGCACATAGCAAAGCATGTAGAAGATTAAGGGGATTGTCGAATGGTTAAAGGCAGTTATTCAATGCAATTATTTTGAAGTAGTTACATATGAAAGAGCATAAATATGAAGTCAGGAAAAGAGAACAGGAGCACAACAAATCATCAAAGACACCCAGCGCTTGTCAAATTATCCTTGGAATTTAGGATTAAATTTAGGTACTTAGATAGCTAGGATAAGATCTAGGATTAGACTTGGGGATTCATTAGGTGTAGGAGTACTAACTTCGAATGCAACACAAGTCTTTTGGACCTTGAGATTATGGGTTCAAATTTGAAGGCAGCCACCACTGTGTGCAAATTATGCCAAAAGTTTGGTCTATACTGAATCTACCCCTCTAACCTTTGAAGGACTTTGAGGGTAATAGGTTGGCAACCACAATGCGTCAAAAACCAACCACATTTGACCACACCATTAATTAGTAACTTTTGAAGGTGCGAACCATAGGAGTGCGCACCATAGACTATACATAATAATTGTCTAGATCAAATAATTCAACAACTAGGAATCACAGACACTTCAAATGCAGTCTATGCAACCTTCTATTGGTTGCCGGAGTCAATCTCCTTTTTGTTTTTTATTTGCATGTTTAAAAGAAGGTGAGTGTACCATATTTTTTGTTTTGAGAATGGTTTGGAACTTTGAAGTTGGATGAGAAGAAATTCCAGTTCTAATTCTTTGTGGCTGATATGGAAATTCTTGTTAATGATTTCAATAATTTGATTGATTAGTGAATTTTGGCATTCTGCTTTTCCTATGTCTGATATTTTAGATATGTATGCAGAATTCTGGCAAATCGACAGTCTGCTGCTCGTTCAAAAGAGAGAAAAGCCCGTTATATAACTGAACTTGAGAGAAAAGTTCTGACCCTTCAAACAGAAGCAACCACCCTTTCTGCACAGCTTACACTGTTCCAGGTGATTGTTTCAATTTGCTTTATGAGGTTTTAGTCACATGTTCGTTTGGGAAGTGGCTTTTTTAGTGGCTTTTTTGCTAAAATATGAGGTGAAAAAAACTAAAGTGTTTGAGAATGACTTTTTGAATTTATTCCAAAAATGTGCAAAAACTAGAGAGAAGGGGAAGAAATCTGTGGCTTTTTGGTTTTTTAAATAAATCAGCCTATTGCCAAACGAGGCCGTAATTGTTTGAGTGTTTTACAGAAATGTTCTTCACTTTATTGGTTTTACCTCGTAGTCATAGCTCCATATTTTTTTGTGGATTTGGTTTACGTGTGTGCTCTTAGGGTGCATGTTAAGAGGCTTAAAAAGATTATGCATGCATGAAAGTGAGTGCAATAAGAATGTATAAACCATGAGCCTTTTTTGATATATTTCATGCCAACAATGTTGATTCTGCATATTATGTTATGTGCAATAAAATAAGATATTTCATTCTGATCACTTGTCCTCGCTGCTTGATTAGGTGGCTTTGCCCTAGGCTACTGAAAAAAGTCATGCTTTCTGCTCATGTTTAACTTTTGATCTGGACCCAGTTATGTTTCCTATGAAGCACTTCACTGTGAAATGCTCAATCAAGCCTTCGCATCATAAACTTTTCCAATTTAGGTTAGAATTCACCCTTTTCCTCTTCACTCCTTTTCCTCTAGTTTTGAGCATGCAGTCTTCTCTCTCTCTCTCTCTCTCTCTGTGATTTTCAGCACATTAAACTTAATTAACAACTCTTACTCCATATATGGGGTCCTATCTTTCGTGACTTTGTGGTAAAGTTATCTTTTATGACTTCTATAGTTATTAAATTTTCATTGTAACTTTAGATTTCACTTCTCTTTCCTTCATCATGTATTGCTTTTACATTATTATGACTGCAATATTAAAGTTCATGACCTTTTTTTTTTCTCTTTTCATAGAGAGATACAATAGGTCTGAGTAATGAAAATACAGAGCTTAAGCTTCGGTTACAAGCTATGGAACAACAAGCTCAGTTACAAGATGGTACGTTTCACCTTTGAACTTGGTTTTGATCATTTTTCCACGCTAATGTTTAATTTACTTGTGTTCCATACATCTTTCATCGAAATATTTCATTAGCATATTAGTAAACACGTCTATTTTCTTTGGAATTGATGTCTTTACTTGTTTCTGGGACCTGCAGTACATTGTCTGCTCTGTGTAGTGGTCTAGAACTAATGAAAATATTAGATTATGTTGTATTACCCCCCCCCCCCCCCCCCCCCCCCCAAAAAAAAAAAAAAATTACACTCTGATTGTTTGGAAAACATGTTTTCCTGCATTTTTTAACACTTGGTATAAAGGAAAAGGAAAGTTAACGGAAATTTTTTTCCATAGTTTAACAAGGGAAAAAAAAAAATTTCCATTTTTAAAAGGTGAAAAATGTTTTACAAACTATAAAGTCCTACCAATGCCATCCACCACCACCTCTGCCCTACTCCACCACCACCACAAATACGAACACTAGGTACAATAGTTTCAAGGACAAACTAATCATAGGAAAACTTTTTCTTTGAAAAATATCTTTTGGAAAAGTTTTTGTTAAACATATTTTCCATTGGGAAATGTTTTCAGCCGAAACAAATGGAGTGTTAATGTTTCTGCCCAAGAATATCTAGCTTTAAAATTTCAAATGTCCTTACAGATTTCACCCATCTGTTTTTCTGCTTTTTATGTATTTTCCTCCCCATTTTCACCCTGTGAGATCATTAATGAGATATTATCTATATGAAACTGTTCCTCAAACACAGCGCTGAACGAAGCATTGAATCAGGAATTGGAAAGGCTCAAAATTGGCACTGGAGAAATAACATCCCAATCAGACACATACAATTTCGGAATGCAACATCTTCCATATACCCAATCTTCCTTCTATTCCCAACAACCACAAGGACCTAATGACCCCCATCAACAGATGCAAATGCCACAGTTCCATTCCCTGCAGTCGAACATGCTAAATCGCCAGTATCCTCTGTTCGCAGCATCCCAATCACAGGCCTTTTCTGAGATGTTGCAGCAAGATTCCCTCGGTCGTTTGCAAGGACTCGACATCAATGGCAGAGGCTCTCATCTTGTGAAGTCTGAAGGCCCTTCTATATCTGCCAGTGAAAGCAGCAGTACGTTTTAATCCAAAGGATAGTTAAATTGTTCATAGACTGACACACGTTTAGAATCCAAAAGTACCATTTCTTCTCAAATTTATTTATTTGTTTATTAATTTGATTGCAATTGTAGTAGGTCTTTCAAAGTAGTTTTGACTGGTCAGTATTTTTTTTTTTCCGTCTGTTCAGTTCACCAACCGTTTTCTGTGATGATATGTTGTGTGTGAGAATAGAAAGTTGGGTGGTGGAGAGTGTCGCATCTTTCATGCAATGCCACTTCTCATTGTTTATTTTAGTTCATATTATTTTAAACCTTCATAGGAAGGGGGAATTCCTCTGTTGACTTTGTACTTCGATGAACTGAAAGTTCTGTTTTGTATCATGATAATTTATTCGATGTTAAAATCTCTCTCTCTCTCTCTCTCTCTGTCTCTCTCTGTCTGTCTGTCTTGTGTGTGTGTATGTTTAGATAGGTTCAAGTTTTGATCTAATTTATTGTCATGGTTGTTTTGGTTGGCGGTAACTAGTGGCTATTTCACCAAATTGTGTTCAATTTTACCTGCGACAGAGAGCTTGTTCGAAATTTAACTTATATGGACAGCTTCATTTTCACTTGTTCTTGCTCTTTATTTTTGGTTGTAAATTATAATTATTATTTAAATACTATTCTGCACTATAATTGAAGGTGAAAATAGAAGCCCATCAGCATTATTTTGTAAGCCATATTATAAAAAATAAGTGGGCTCTTACACTTTGTCAATTTGGGGGTTGGGAACACCTTAAAGTGGGCATAACTGGGATTTAGTGTGGGGTGTTAATTGCCAAAATAAAGTTAAACATTTCTGATGGAAGTGTTGTCGCGAGGTCCTCCCAGTCTGCACGGCTTTGTTACAGCACAGAGTAGATGTTGGCTTCGTGTGTCCGGTGTGTGCTGATGCTTCAGAGACAATTCTACATCTCTTTGTGGAGTGTCCATTTGCTATACAAGTTTGGTACTCATCTCCTCTGCGTATTGATTTTAGGGGCATGCACTTTCATACTTTTTGGGAGTGGTTGTTATGGATAGAAGGCAAGTGGAAAAATACTCCTCATGCTGAGTGGTGCCTAGCCTTAGTAGCATCTATTTTATGGAAATTGTGGAAATGTCGGAATGATTTGGTTTTTAATGGGCTAAAATCTACACCTGAGACAGTGTGGAGCTGGGCAGTAGATTGGGCATCATCATTTGCCATGGCCAATGTGCGGTCTGCTACTAGTAGGCCTCAGGTTGAAGTGGTGGAGAGGCTGTGGAGATGGGCGGCGGCCGGGTTTATTAAGATCAATTTTGATGGGGCCTTGCGTAAAAATGATGGCATTGGTGGGGCAAGTGTGGCGGCTAGAAAATGGTGATTTTATTCTTGGAAGACCAGTTACCTATACACGTGGGCTCGGCATTATTGGCAAAAGCTATGGCTGCTCGGGATGCTATGCGGTTGGCCTGTGAGTTTGGCCTGTGAGTTTGGCTTCTCGACAGTTGTTGTGGAACTGACTCATAGATGGTGGTCGATATGGTTAATGGTAAAATTGAGGTGCACCAGGAAATCACGATGGTGGTTCGAGGGATTGTCGGGTGTGCTTTGTGCGACGGAGGCAGAATGAAGTGGCAAATGCCTTAGCTCGGTTTGGCTGTTCTGGGGCTGGGTACTGTGCTTGGGAGGCAGCCCCCCTGTGGTTGATGGGCCCTTTAATGGGTGAAGGTTTTGGTGTTTGATTTGCTATCTAATAAAGACTTTACCATCTTTGACAAAAAGAAAAGAAAGTATCTGTAACAAAATTTAAACTATTAATTTACAACCAAAAAAATACCAACATGGCTAGCATATGAAACTCAGATCCGAGAGAGTAGCTCATCCCTACATAGAAACAGAGGGAGAGAAAAAGATTTGGAAAATCTCCAGTTTCATTGAATTGAGAGAGAGTGTGTGTTGGGTCAAGTTATTTTTATATGCGCATAGGGTATATGTTATGTGATACCTTCTACTATTGTGATTAGATTTGACAATAAGATTCACTACATTTATGTGAGGTGTTTGGGGAAAAATAGAGAGTATATTCATTTGTGATTGGTGAAAGGTAGTGTCACGTAATATCATATTCGTATACAAAACCTTTTCAAGTCAATGGCAACACAAAATAACTCCAATGTTGGGTAGATATTGTTGTCCAAATTATATAAATTAAATAAAATAAACAGATTCATAATTAATTATTTTTATATTACAGAACAAGAAATCATAAATCTAACACATTCTAGAGATTACATTTTGATGAACAGAAATATTTAACAAAATCAAACACTGAAATAAAATAGTAAAGGAAGCAGACCGAAACCTGTGTAATACCATAGTCTTCTTAAAACAGATTCGCCGCCTCACCATGGGTACTGGAGGTATGTCAGTGCTTGTCTTTTAGGATACGATGGTATAAACCTGCTAACGCAGAAGCACATTCTGTTTAGCTCCGACGAATCAACAATAGCAGTACTCTCTCACACGAGAAGAAGAATATAGGGGCAGACTGACTGTATAGTATAGTATGGAACCAAAAAAATTTGTACTGAAACCAAGGAAGATGGCCTCCTTTTATACACAATGGAGGAGAAAGGAGGAACCTCTTAGCCATGAAGACTGGCAACAAATGCAGCCCATTAGTAATGCACAAAACTAATGGGGGATAAGTGTGCGAGTTACACACTCTATATACACATGTGTGTATATTTGTAGCCACCAAACAAACTTGGCCCAAAAAGATTAGGTTGGTGGACTACCAATCTGGCCTATCCCAAACCTAACCATTCCAGCAAGGCTCAAGCCCAAGCCCAATATCCAATATCCACGACCCACAAATCACAGACCACAGACCCGAACTCGCCTAGTCTGATCCTAGCGGCCGGCCGGCCGACCGACAGGCACATGCACGCGCGTGTGACACTTTTTGCATAACTAACTTAGACCATAGTTTTGGCCCAAGCTCATCCTTGAAGCATCCATAATTCCCTTTCTTTAGAAAATTTAAATGCCCCAAAGAGCTCATGTCCTTATCAAAATCTTGAAGTTTAAATACCCATCAAAACTTTCCTATATAATCAATATAGGATTGGTAGCTATACACAATTCCCAACGCCTCATTCATGAGACCAATTTTATGAGACAATTTCTCATTCAATACTTCATGGTTTTTGGTCATTCTTTTTGTGGTGTAAAAATCTTGTTATAAAGAATCTAAACCCATTTAATCCCACCTCAACCAAGGGTTGGGACCTACTTTAATTTCACATTAAAGTTACTATATAACTATTTTTTCCAACAATCCCCTACATGAATAAAATTTGACCGAATTAAGAAAACGGATAATTGTTTACAACAAAGACTTGGAGAGAGAGTACACAGACTAACCCTGCATTAGAAAAAGTAGTTGTTGGCCTTGAACCTTTTTGTAGATTCTATCTGATTTACTGGTTGACTAGTGAACATAATGTCTTGAACTGTTCTGCTATTTGTATAAAGTAAGACAATAGACCTCACACAGGAGTTAGTCCAACCATTGTTCTTGTTCTCATTGGCGTGCCTAGAATGGCCTTTGAATACTATTAGCCTGGTTCAGTGAGTATTTTTAAAGAATTCGGCCTTACCAATTCTTAAAAAAGTGACCCCACTTCGCACTAGGGGTGCAACTTGGGTGAGCTCAACCCAAGCAACCCAAACCCAGCTCGAATTTTTTTAGGGCTTGGACAAGATATTTTCAAATTTGGTACGGGTTTGGGCAAAAATTCAAAAGCCCAAATTAAATTTGTGTAGGCTTGGGCAAAGACATCAAACAACTCGAGCAACCCGAAGTCCAAATTATACATATATAGATCTGTAAAAATATTAAATATATATATATATAAATTATTAGTCATTACATGATATTAAAGTAATTTAGATTATTAAATCATATTGAATATATATTATATATACAAATAACATAAAATCTTACTTTTTTTTTTATTTTCACTCATAAATTGTAAAGACTACTATAGCGGCATCTCTCTTACATTATATAAATTATTCGTTTTGATGGTATTAATGATTTTCCAAAAAAAAAATGTAAATCGAGTCAAATTTTAATAATTTAATAAATGTAGCTGTTAAAAAAAAAAATTCGGGCAATTTGGGTTTAACTCATGTCAGACTTGGGCAGGCAACGTTAGGTTACAATTCGGGCCTGGACAGATCTCAGCACAATTTGGGCTGGGCTTGGACAATCTCCCAACCCAATCGAACCCGCCCGAGTTGCACCCCTACTTCGCACTCACATAGGTGACCTACATAAGGTATCTCATTATACCACGGTTGATTATTCATATCACTTAGGTCATTAAAAACATTAGGTTAACTTTCCACCCCCACAGAGTATCACTATACAAAGGAATGGATAAGAGAATTTACCTCTTCAATGACTCACCCGTTACACGAAATTATGTTGTCCCTTTGAATCTAGATATTGGGATCTCCAGTCAACTAGATTGGGTTTGCCGTTTTGGTAACATTACTAAAGGCCTTAACCTCATTCCTCTTAACGACGTTTCTACTAACTCTCGAGTTAATCCTTTAGTTAGCGGATCCGTAATGTTATCCTTTGACTTTACATAGTCTAGAGAGACAACTCCATTAGAGAGTAGTTGTCATATGGAAATATGTCTATGACGGATATGTCTAGACTTTCCTTATACATGTTACTCTATGCCCAACCAATCACCGATTGGCTATCACAATGAATATAGATAGTTAGCACAAGTTTCGGCCAACGTAGAATATCCTCAACAAAATGGCGAAGCCATTCAGCTTCTTCAGTTGTTTTATCCAAAGCAATAAACTCAGATTTCATCGTTATCTCGATATACACGTTTGCTTGGAAGATTCCGAGGGTAGACATATAACCACTAGTGGATTTGGAGTCCTTTACATTAGATATCTAATTAGCGTCACTATACATTTCTAGTCCCGCTGGGTATTTGGTATAATGAAGCCTATAATCCCGGATGTAACGTAAATAATTTAACACCCACATAATGCCCCTCCAATGAGTAGCATTCGGATTACTTGTGTATCTAGTAAGCCTGCTAATAGAGTAGGCTATATCCGGCCTTGTGCAACTTATTAGACACATTAAACTCCCAATGACTCCAGGATATTCTAGCTGAGAAACACTCTCACCATTATTCTTGGTCAAATGTAGTCTCAAGTCTACCAGTGTCCAAAACACACTTGTATCTGATTTACCAAATTTCTCAAGTATCTTCTCTATATAGTGAGATTGAAAAGGTACAACACCACTAGATATTTTGGTAATCTTAATACCAGAATTACATCTGTAAGGCCCATATATTTCATGTAAAACTTCAAGTTTAACAATCTCTTAGTAGTTCTAATTATTTCATCATTACTACGAATAATGAGTATGTCATCGACATATAAACACAAAATGACATAGCCTCTGTCTGTGTCTTTGACATATATGCATTTGTCACACTCATTGATTCTAAACCCATTTGACAACATAGCGTTGTCAAACTTTTCATACCATTGCTTAGGAGCTTGTTTCAAACCATATAATGACTTGACAAGCTTATAGACTTTCTTATTTTGCCCTGGAGCTGAAAACCCCTCGAGTTGCTCCATGTAGATTTCTTCATCTAAATCTCCATTTAAGAAAGCTGTCTTTACATCCATTTGATGTATCTCCAGACCACGTAAAGCGGTTATCGCAATCACCATGCGAATAAATGTAATCCTTGTCACAGGTTAACACATATCAAAGTAATCCAAGCTTTCTTGCTGCATGCATCCTTTGATAACTAGCTTAGCTTTATACTTATCAATTGACCAATTCGCTTTCATATTTCTCCTAAAGATCCACTTACTTTCCAAGTCCTTACTGCCTGGGAGTAGATCAACCAACTCCTAATTATGGTTTCATAAGATGGAGTCAATTCGCTTCTTTCTATAAGGGACTTTCAGGTGAAGTCATAGCTTCATGGAAAATTCGAGGTTCTCCCTCTAATATATAACTCAAGAAGTCCATAGCCCTCTTACTCCTTCTTGGCTTATCTACTTCCTCATCTTGATCACTATCACTAGGATCATCTTCAAGTTCCTTTTCAGAACTTTGATCCTCTTTACGAGTTCGGCAAGGAAACACGTTCTCAAAGAAAATCGCATTCCTTGACTCCATCATGGTATTCTTATGTATATCTAAAATATCATATTTGTGAACAAGAAACCTATATGCACTACTATTTTATGTATAACCAATAAATATACAATCCACGGTTTTCAGACCTATTCTAACCCGCTTGGGTGTAGGTACCGCCACTTTTGCAAGACACCCCCACATTCGTAGGAAATTATAAGAAGGCTTGCGGCCTTTTCATAATTCATATGGAGTCTTGTCCACTTTCTTTCAAGGTATTCTATTTAGAGTGTAATTCGTGAAGAGAATTGCTTCCCCCCACAAGTTCTGTGGCAACCCAGAACTTATCAACATTGCATTCATTATTTTCTTCAACATCCTATTTTTTTGCTCAACAATACCATTTGATAGAGGGGAATAAGGCGCTGTAGTTTGATGGATAATTGCAGATTGAGCACAAATCTCATTAAAAGACGATTCATATTCTCTACCAAGATCACTTCTTAAAGCCTTGAGCTTTCAACTTAGTTGATTCTCAATTTCATTCTCAATTTCATTCTTAAAAAGAATAAACTTATCAATTGCATCATTTTTGCTTTTAAGCAAATACACATAACAGTATTTAATACAATCATCAACAAAAGTGATGAAGTATTTGTTGCCACCACATGATTGTATGAATTTCAAGTCACACACATCACTGTGCACTAAATCTAAAGACCCGGTATTTCTTTCAACAGAATGAAATGAAGTCCTTATCAATTTAGCTTCTACACAAGTTTCACACTTATGATTTGGTTTAATCTTAAAAAATGGTATGTGATCTAACTTGATTAATCTATGCAAAGAGTCAAAATTCACATGACCAAGTCTATTATGCCATAATTCAAAGGACTCAAGGATATAAGCAAAAGAAGAAGTTTTCTCATTAATCTTAGGGATAATAGTCATTACATTGAACTTAAACATACTGTCTAACATAGACCCCTTCCCCACATAGACCCCGTTCTTGGTCTACACGACCTTATCAGACTCAAATACCATGAGGAAGCCATGCTTGCTTAAGAGCGACCCTAAGACAAGGTTCTTACGAATGTCCAGAGCAAATAGGACATTGTTCAAAGTCAGCTCTTTTTCTAAAGTCATCTTCAGGACCACCTTGCCTTTACCCTCACCAGTTGAGGTCGTAGAATTTCCCATGAACAACTTCTCACCGTTTGAAATCGGTTCAAAAGTTGTGAACATCTTCTTTTCAGCACAGATGTGGCAAGTGGCCCTAGTGTCCACCCACCATTCCTTCGGGTTGGACCCCACCATGTTCACCTCAGAGATGACAGCTGACAGATGCATGTTGTCCACATCTTGTGACAAATCCTCCATTTTAGCCATGTGAACCCAACTTTTGTTCTGTGGAGGATACTTCTTGTAATGCTTCTTCTTCTTATGGTAATCAACCTCCCGATGCCCATCGCTTCCATAGTTGAAGCATTCTTCATTGAACCTAAAGTAGGTTCCTCTAGCTTGTAAATCGACCTTTGTAGACACTGCCTCTTGCCTCAAATTTTGAGTTTTTTCCTGTTGGTGGCTTCTTTTTCACCCTCGAGGACTGGCCATACTTGACCATGTTTACTTTCATAGTAGAGGTACTCCCTCTTTTCTTTCTGTTATCCTCCTCAATTCAGAGCCTGACAATGAGCTCTTCGACTGTCATCTTCTTTCGTTTGTGTTTCAAGAAGTTCTTAAAGTTTTTCCAGCCATTAGGCAGTTTCTCAATCAACGCAGCTGTCTGGAATGATTCACTCAAGAACATTCCCTCTGCATGAATCTTGTGTAGAATTACTTGTAAATCTTGGACTTGACTAATGACGGTTTCTGAGTCTACCATTTTAAAGTCTAGAAACCGGCCAACGATAAATTTCTTTGCCTCAGCATCCTCGGTCTTGTATTTCTTGTCCAAAGTAGGGCTGTAAATGAACCATGCCAAGCCAAGCCGAGCTTTGCTGAGCTCGAGCTTGAGCTCGGCTCGCTTACTTATTGAGCTCGAGCTCGGCTCGTTTACTTATTGAGCTCGAGCTCGGCTCGATAAAGAACAGGGTTCAAGCTCGGCTCAGCTCGTTAATATTAATTGAAACTCAAGCTGAGCTCAGTTCAGCTCGGCTCGATAATTTTTTTAATATTATTTATATTATTTAATATATAATTTAAATAAAGATAAACGAGTTGAGCTTATACAAGCTCGAGGTCGACTTGTTTACTAAACGAACCGAGTTGAACCCTTAACGAGCTGAGCCGAGCTTGCTCATGAATAGCTCGGTTCATTTGCAGCCTTAGTCTACAGCATCCCACAACTCCTTTGCTGACTTGTTGGCATAAAACAAGTTGAACAGTGAATCGGCCAAGCCATTCAGAACATAGTTCTAGCAAAGGAAGTCTTACTGCTTCCAAGCATCTATAGCCGTGAGCTTCTGCTTGTCTTGCTCATTCTCCTCCACGGCTGGTGGATCCTTACTCAAAAACCTCACAAGGCTAAGAATAGTCAGGTAAAACAGCACTGCTACCACCTCTTGAAATTCACTCTAGTGCACGTCTCCAAGCACTCATGATGGTTGAGCGATTCTCCCGGAACAAGAAGAGTAGCAACAGGATTGACCAGAGAAGTCATAGCAACAGGGTTGACCACAAAGATCATAGCAAGGGTTGGCAAGCCAATTGCCCTAGGGTTTTGATCTCCACCAACATTAGCAGCAACATCAGTGACAGTTATCATTTTTGAAAAATATAACAGAATTTCACTATTTTGTGTTTCCCAAAATTAAACTTAACATTAGAAAATCTCAAAGTTAGAAATTTAATTCAAAACTAGTCTTACCACTTACCCTAGAATCGAACATGGTCAAGAAAATTTTCAAAAAGATTGGAGGAATCACACCGGTCCAACTTAAGACCCAATTAATCTTAGACAAAACTTTCAAGAACATGTTGACTCCTAGTCCATAGGAAACAATTTTTAGAATTAAGTTTTTCAGAGAATAAACTACGTTAAAACAAACCAAGTTCCAAAATTTACAAGTAATTAAAAAATTGCTAACCAAATTACAAGAAATTAAAAAAATTTCTACAACAATTACAAGTAAATAAAATGCTTCCAAAACAACAAGCAAACAAACTTGCTTAAAAATTATTGGTAGATAACCACAACTAAGGCTCAAGCAAAAAATGCTTTAAATATAAAAAATATAAACCAATCCAATTAAGATTCTATTTGGTCCAAAATTCATTTCCACGCTTAGGTATTTTTGTTCAACAAAAAGGTTAGTAGTCCAACTTTTTATTGTAATCCCAAATTCTATTCATTTGTTTTTGCAATTTTTTTTTTTTTTCATTCCTTTCCGCATAAGTATTCCTGTAAAGAAAATTAGCAGAAAAACCCCCAACAAAATGTAATGCACACATTATTCACAAAAACATCCCTCAGTTTTTCTTTACTTTTCGTAAAGTAGTGATTGAAGGAGGACAAAATTTTATCCCATAAGCTTTTCTTTACTTTTGGCAAAGTAGTGATTGAAGAGAGATGAAAAAGAAGCACTTTCTAGCAATCTAATTAGTAGCACAAATAAGTAAAGAATAACATGCTAGACAAGTTACAAAAAACGTATAACTGTAAAAGTTAAATTGAAATTAATTGGCAAGAGTTATAGGAAATTATTATACAATAAATATGTAAATAATTCTAGTAATTAACATGTATTTTAGCCAAAAAGTCAAAAAATCACTATAAGTTGTCACATCACTCTTTCTACTTTTCCGCATATCTTTTCGTAAAAAGTTAAAAAGTTATTAAAATAGTCTGTTCTCAAAACGAGGCCTAAACTAAAAATTAGAAATAAATTCATGCAAACATTTCTAGAGCACTGGACAATAATAAGCATTTAATTTAACTTAAATTTAGAAAATTTAGAACATGCAAATTAGGGTACAAATCTAGAATTAATAAACATGTGAAGTAAACTAAAATATAGAACATGTGAACATGTACATAATTCTAAAACTCTAGAAAATAAAGAACATGCAAATAATCCTAAAAATCTGAAAAAGAATAAACGTGTGAATCAAACTAGAATGTAATAGATATTGAACATGTTAATTATACTAGCAAAGTAGGAACTAATTAGCATGTCAATGTTTACAAAAAATTTAAACACTCATGAGAATGCAAATTATATTATAAAATTATAAAATAAAAAAGTATACAAATCATGGTAGAAAATTAAAAATCATGATCATAAAATTAAACTATATTAGAAAACAATAATAGAACCAAATAGTGAGCATGCAGAATATGTTAAATTAGAAATCATACACATAAACTTAGAGCATCTCCAATGGTTGTCATCAAAGCAGGGGTCGACCGGTTGGTCGACCGGCCGATCAATCGGCCAGTCGACCGGTTAGTGTATTTTTTTTTTTTACCTCTTTGAACCTTTTGACTTGTTTAAACCAAAATATTTATAAGGAAACCGGTCCACCGGTTGGTCAACTGGCTGGTCGACCGTTGGTCTCTCTCAACAGTAACGCACAGTGAAATGGCGAAATTTGGAGCCTATTTTCATTTTGGTGAAACTTTTAGTGAATTATCGATTTGATATTTATTTGGTGAAACCGTTGGAGTACCAAAAAGCCACTTTTTCACTAAAATTTAAATCTGATGCCAAATTTGATGAAGCGTTGGAGATGATCTTATACAATTAGTACCAAAGCCACACAACATAAATGAGCTATTTATTTGAATTCTAATCATTAACTTTCAAATAAAAAATAGTGATTTGATTTTTGTTTTTGTTTTTTTTTTAAATAACTCACCGAAGCACAAATCTAGTGCAATCACCCAGGAGCTAATCTAAAGAGTCTGTTTTATATACTAACAGAAGCAAACATAATGTAATAAATTAACCTATTGCAAATTCTAGTGGTGACTACAGAACCTAAACATATGTAAAATATATTTTTTTCCCGATTAATCGATACAAAGCAGAGAACACATATCATCTAGTACAAATATTATAAATTTATTTGTCCAATTTTATGGGGAAAATATAACTTATTTTAAGATTGTTGTCTAAATTGTATAAATAAAATAAAATATATTAATTAAATTTATATTACAGAGTAAGAAATCTTAAATCTAACACATGCTAGAGATTACATTTTGATAAGCAGAAATATTTAACAAAATCAAACATTGAAATAAAATAGTAAATGAAGCAAACTGAAACTTGTGTGATACCACAGTCTTCTTAAAACAGATTCGCCGTCTTATCATGGGTGCTGAAGGTATGTCGGCGTCTGTCTCCTAAGATACGACATTATAAACCCGTTAATGTAGAAGTACCTTCTATTTAACTTCGGCAAACCAACAATAGCAACACTCTCTCACACAGGGAGAAGAATATACAGACAGCCTTACTGTATAGTATAGTATGGAAGCAAAAAATTATGTACTGAAACCAACAAAGATGGCCTCCTTTTATACACAATGAGGGAGAGAGGAGGAGCTTCCCAACCATGAAGGCTGGCAACAAATGCAGCCCATTATTCTTGTAAAACTGATGGGGAATAAGCGTGTGAGTTACACAATCTATACACACATGTCCATTACTCTTGCAAAATTGATAGGGAATAAGTGTGTGAGTTACACAATCTATATACACATGTGTGTATATCTGCAGCCACCAAACAAACCTGATCCAAAAAGATTAGGTTGGTGGACCACCAATCCGGCCCAACCCAAACCTAAAAATTGATAGGGAATAAGTGTGTTTGTTACACAATCTATATACACATGTGTGTATATCTGCAGCCACCAAACAAACCTGATCCAAAAAGATTAGGTTGATGGACTACCAATCCGGCCCAACCCAAACCTAACTAAGATCCACGACCCATGGACCCGACCCTACCCGGTACGAGCGACGCGCTTATGGCACTTTTTCATAATCAACTTGGACCATAGTTTTGGCTTAAGCCCATCCTTGAAGCGTTCATAATTCCCTTATTTCGGAAAATTTGGATACCCCAAAGAGTTCACACCCTTATCAAAATCTTGAAGTTTAAATACCTATCAAAACCTTCCTCTACAATCAATGTGGGATTGATAGTTATACACAATTTTCAACACTTTATTCATGAGGCCAACTTTATGAAACAATTTTTTATTCAATTCTTAATGATTTTTGGTCTTTTTTTTTTTTTTTTGTAGTAAAGATCTTGTTACAAAGAATCTAAACCCATTTGATCTCACCTCAACCAATGATGAAGACCTACTTTAATTTTATATTAAAATCACCATAAAATTACTTTTTTCTAAGAGAGAGAGAGAGAGAGAGAGAGTTGGAAAATCCCTTTTAAAGTACCATTTCAGTTCATAACAAACTATAATTTCATTTCAAAACCCACCTTTTTTTTCTTGATTTGTAGAACAAAACCAGGGGTGGACAAACGTTGGGCCAGCACTATATAATAAGGGATTTTGTATCTGTCAAAGTCCAGTACGGTTCTAACATAGGGCCTCTATATTTGTCCAAATCCGGTCCAAAAAATAATTATAAATCACAAGCCCACGCACTGGGCTATATGTTAAAAAAAATTTAAAACATTCCATAATTAAATTCAATCACACATTATATTTCTTAAATAAATATACTAATAGCATTATAAATTAAAAGAGTTTGTGTATGAATTAAAGGATTTCTTTAATAAATTAAATCACATATCACCACATATGTGAGTTTCAATAAAATCAATAAAGATAAAATTTAAATCCCGACAAAAAATATATTTTTAAATATATTATAAATAATTGATTAATTAATAGCGGGCCGGGCCGGACAGGATTGAAAGTATAAATTCTAAGTCCAACCGATTAATATTTCAAGTTAAAAAATATTGACTCATTCCGACCCAACCTTTCTAAATCCTAAAAAAATAAAACTGGACCGAATGGTCTAAACAGGCTAACAGCATATATCCAAACCAGTATGATGATAAATTGGTCTTTGTCAAAAAACTATTCTGATAATGGCAAATTGGCAATGATGCTCTCATTACTCAGCAACTAACAATGACATACTTGAAAATGCCACTTAACTGCCCCATAAATTCTACACATTTAATATATATATATATTTGTTAGGGTGTGCATTTTGGTGGGAAGTGTTTGAGTGTGTAAGATGTATATTATATATATTTGTATAAATTCTTATAAATATATATAAGTTATTTTAAAAATCGTACAAATTCTTACAAATGCATGTAAGTTGTGATTTCTCAAATTTTTATGAGTTAACTTCTGTATGTTTGTAAAAATTTATGTAATTTTATGAGATAACGTATATATATTTGTGAAAATTTATATAAATACATATAGTATGCACTTGCATACTTAAAAATTGTCACTTTTGTTAATGAGAAGAAGCAAATGTTGAATCATCAAGTTATATGCCATGCCGGGTCGAAAGAGTCTTATTCCATGATAAGCAACTTGAATATTTTTTTTTTTTCTATTATTTTTGTTTGCTTTTCTGGAAATGTTGTCAAACTTTGAACTCATAACACATTATTTGATGGTTGCTGATGATCTGCCTAGAAAATAGAAAATATGTTTATATTTATTTTTTCTAAAAAACAGAAAATATATTTGGCCTATATTTTAAATGAAAAAAAAATATATATATATATGTGTGTGTGTATGTATAAAAATATATTTGGTGAGTTGAAAGAAGGAATAGTCAGAAAGTAAGAGGCAGAGGGTGCCCAAAGAGGGTGCCTAAAGGGTTGAGGTTGCCAAAGGTGGTGGCCAACATGATGGGATGGGGATGGAGAGGGAGAAGGAAATAAAAACTTATTTTCATGCAAAACATATTTCTTTTGTTTCTTAAAATTCTATAAATTTCGAACAACACTATACACCTAAAAACAAAGTACTGCAAACTTTATTATAAAAATAAAATGTATAGATCAGATTTATTTTAAGTGAGTCTTACACCATAACAAATTTAAATTTATATCATGCATTTCAGTTTTAGGATACTTTATGGAATTTGCAGGATACATCATCTTTTTCTAATTATGAAAAATGTTTGCTTTTTTGAGAAATGAAAAATGGTTGTCAAAGTATATTTTTATTTAGAATTTACAATTTTTTTAAAAATATAAACAAAAAGTTGTAAATACAATGACATGTTTAGTAATGTTTATATTTATAAAAAAAGAAAAAAAATTAATTTGTAAATAAAAATGAATTTGATATATCTTTTCATTTGTAAACAGTTTACAATATTACTAAATTCAAGAATTTTTTTTTCAAAAAAAAGAGTTAATTTTATTTATTTAAAAAAAGAAAAATAAAAAAATCATTCTTTTATCTCTCCCTTACCCCTTCCAACCATCACCCGCCACTATCACATCAGGCTACTCGCACTACTGATCATCGTCATCACTAATCTCCTCTTACAATCACCTTCTATGGCCCATACTGGACATCGCCAATCACATCCTATCGTCAACAATTATCTCCAGCAATTGACAACTTCCTCTAACTATCATCTTCGATTGTCAATAATCAACTTTAGCCACCACCTCTTACCAATCACTCCTTTCATTTATTTTTATTTTTATCAAAAATTTAAAGAAAAATCAAACATTATTTTTCATCCACCGACATTGCAGCGAAAAGTCAGGGGAGCAGGGGCACCCCAGCTTATATCATATTAGAGGTTTAATTGGCCATCTAAAAATATAATGTCAAGTGGTAATAATACTGAATACTGAACCCAAAACATAACCTCACATGCCAAGGGTTGTTTCTCTAGGTCAATGCAAGACTTTTGCACAGCAATAGCAACTAAACACCTTTGTTTTACCAGGCTAAAGTATATAAAAATAAATAAATAAAATTTTATTTAGGGATCTCTAACAACATCTTCAAATTTAGAGATAATAAATTTATTTGAAAGTTTAAGTGACATTTTGATATTTTAAATTTAACAAATCAAAAATAAATACTCCAAATTTATTATTTTATTTTATTTTATTTTTATTTTTATCTTTTTTTTTCCTCTCTCAAAAAGTGGGTCTCATTGAATAAATAAATTTTAAAAGAAATTTTTTGATTTGATATCATTGTTGGATGATTCAACACTTCCAATTCTGATGATATCACATGTCACCTAAGATTTGGCATCATTCTTGAAAATAGTCTTAAGTCACTTTTGGATGTATGTCCCCCGGTACTATTTTATATTTTAGCTATTTATCCAATCTAACTTAATATGGCTTCATGACGTGAGATTTTCTCATTGGTTGATCAAATTTTGTAATGTTTAATGGCTAGCCAAATATAAGCAGCTAAATTGACGAGACAAAATGGCTAAACAATTAGAGAGCATGTTGGAGTTGCAAAAATTTAGAAGAGCTCAATATTTTGCCTAATAGGCCTCATTTGGAGGGTTTGTTACCAGAAATTTTTAAGCGCAGATAGGGTAGATTTTATGTGATACTTTTCTCTTCTCTTATTAATTGAGAGAGTAGGGGTTACATTCATGTATTATGTAATGGAGAGATAATATAATGTTAGGGAAAATATGTGATTCCCCACAAGTAAATCAATCAATAGGAATAAAAACTAATGCGAAAAAATTAAATCAAATGCAACACAAGAATTTTACGTGGTTCCCTCAATGTGAGGTACGTCTACGGGATCGAAATTCGATTCCACTATCAACTAAATAAGTTCTAAACGATTACAAACAAGACACTAATGGTCTCACAAAACTACCCTTAGGTGAATTCCAAATAATCACAAATAAACAAGAGGAAAGACCTCACCAAATAGATGAACCAAAATCTTCAGAATCAGAGTTGAAGAAGACCCAAAATAATAGACCAAATCAGCTTCACCAACCAATCGAATAAGCACACTGATAATGCTTCAAAGAACCGAAGAACGAAGCAAAGAAAACTTCCGAAGATTAGCCCGAAAAACAGTACTAACTCACCCAATTTGATTCCACCAAATATGATGTAAACCTGCTGCTCATACACCAAAACCAAAGTCACAAAATAATCAAAGTTTGTGTCTATAGCAGCGGCCTCTTTTTTTCTTGGGAAAAACAACATCAATAATTATGTCTTGTGAATCTAGGATTTTGTAATCAAAACCTAATTGTATCCCAATTGAATTGAGTCTCCACAAATATAATATATAAAAATATTATACCTAAACCAAGCCAAATTAAAACTCTTTTTCCAAAACCAATTGGGTCCCACACTCCAATAAGGAGGTATACCCAACAATTCTCCCCCTACCGACTTAGGTGGAGACATCAACCATACCCGCCAAAGTTCGACACTTCAAATGTTTATCTCTCGACAAAGTCTTAGTCAATATATCCGAAATATTATCATCCGTGTGAACCTTTTCAAGTTGCAACAATTTCGAATCTAACACATCACGAATCTAATGGTATTTGACATCAATGTGTTTCGATCTCGAATGAAAAGTAGAATTTTTACTCAAGTGAATAGCACTTTGACTATCACAATGAAGCACATACTTTTCTTGCTTTAAACCCAACTCTTGCAAAAATTTCTTCAACTATAACTCTTCTTTACAAGCTTCCGTAATGGCAATAAATTCAGCTTCGGTAGTTGAGAGAGCAACACATTTTTGTAATTTAGATTGCCATGCCATAGCTCCCCCTGCAAAAGTCATCAAATATCCCGAAGTAGATTTTCTAGAATCAACATCACCAGCCATGTCAGAATCCGTGAATCCATCAAGCATCGGCTTACCATCTCCAAAACACAAACACACCTTCGAAGTCCCTTGAAGATACCTTAGAATCCATTTTACCGCTGCCCAATGTTCTTTACCCGGATTAGAGAGAAAACGACTCACCACACCAACTGCGTGAGCAATATCCGGCCTTGTACAAACCATGGCGTACATCAAATAACCAACTGCTGAAGCATAAGGAACTTTCAACATCTCTTCTTTGTCTTTCTCACTTGTAGGACATTAATTCGAACTAAGCTTGAAGTGACCCGCAAGTGGACAACCAACCGGCTTTGCTTTATTCATGTTGAACCTCTCAAGAACTTTCTCAATGTAACTTTCTTGAGACAACCAAATCAGTCCCTCTTTGCGATCACGAACAATTTTCATACCAAGTATTTGCTTTACTGGTCCCAAATCTTTCATAGCAAAAGATTTACTCAACTCTACCTTCAACTTGTTAATCATGGTAGAATCTTGACCCACAATTAGCATGTCATCAACATAAAGCAAAAGAATAATAAATTTACCATCCGAAAATTTTTTCACAAACACACAATAGTCCGAAGTGGTTTTAGAAAAACCATTATTCATCATGAAAGAGTCAAATTTTTTGTACCATTGCCGTGGAGCTTACTTGAGACCATACAAATTTTTCTTCAATTTGCAAACAAATTTCTCTTTCCCTTTCTCCACAAAACCTTCTGGTTGCTCCATGTAAATTTCTTCTTCAAGATCACCAAGAAGAAATGCGGTCTTCACATCAAGTTGCTCAACTTCAAGGTTCATACTTGCAGCCATGCCAAGTACAACCCGAATAGAAGACATCTTTACAACCGGTGAGAAAATCTCGTCAAAGTCAATACCTTTCTTTTGCCTAAAGCCTTTCACAACAAGACGTGCTTTATACCTCAGATTCTTCCTATCATTTTTCAATTTGAAAACCCACTTATTTTCCAGAATTTTCCTCCTTTTAGGCAACTTCACTAAATCATAAGTCTGGTTTTCAAGCAAGGAATTCATCTCCTCTTCCATGACCTTTTTTCAATCATCTTTCTTTGCATGCTCAATTGCTTCTTGGTAGCTCTCCGGCTCCCCTTGATCAGAAATCAACACAAACTCATTGGGAGGATACTTTCTTGAAGGTTGTCGGTCCCTTGTAGATTTCCTCAACTCAAGTTGTGGTGGCGGTTCTTGAGTTGGATGCTCTTCCTCAATTTCTGGCTCAACTTCATTAAGATTAGCATCATCTTCTACATCTTCAATAGGTGGCTGCACATCTCCCCCATTTTTATCATCAACTGAAGATGAAGGAGATGGATCTATGTCAATGAGATCACTAGTTTTTGGCTCCGGTTGATCACCTTTGCCAAAGTCTTCAATTGTTTGTTCTTCAAGAAACACAACATCACGGCTTCGAATGACTTTCTTGTCAATTGGATCCCATAATCTATACCCGAATTCATCACGCCTATAGCCAAGAAAAATACATTGTCTTGACTTACTATCAAGCTTCGATCTCTCATCCTTTGGAATGTGAACAAAAGCTCGACAACCAAACACTCTCAAGTGCTCATAAGACACATCTTTGCCAGTCCAAACTCTTTCAGGAACATCACCATTCAAAGGATAGCAAGGAGACAAATTGATCACGTCAACCGCTGTACTCATTGCCTCACCCCAAAAGGATCTTAGTAATTTAGCTTGTAAAAGCAAACACCTTATTTTTTCTACAATAGTGCGGTTCATCCTCTCGGCAACGCCATTTTGTTGAGGAGTCTTCTTAACTGTCTTTTGATGCCGAATACCTTGGCTACGACAATACTCATCAAATGGCCCACTGTATTCACCACCATTGTCTGTTCGGATGCACTTTAATTTCTGCCCTGTTTCTCTTTCAACCATGGCTTGAAAATGCTTAAATACTTCTAGAACTTGATCTTTAGTTTTTAGTAGATAAGTCCAAACTTTTCTTGAATAATCATCAATGAAAGTAACAAAATAAAGTGCACCACTATGTGTTCTAACTTTTAAAGGACCACAAACATCCGAATGAATCAACTCCAAAACATTTTCTTTCCTAGAAGCAACATTTTTATGAAAAGGAACTCTATGTTGTTTACCCGCCAAACAATGAACACAAGTTTTAAGATATGTACCTTTCAAACCGGGTAGAAGCTCTTTCTTGAACAAAACTTGTAGCCCCTTTTCACTCATATGGCCAAGCCGCTTGTGCTACAAGTTAGTAGAAGTATCATCTTCAAGTGCATTGATAACACCTTTACAAATTTTTTCTTGCATCGAATAAAGTGTTTGAGTCTTCTTGCACTTAGCCACTACCAAAGAACCCTTTGTGAGCTTCCATATCCCATCACCAAATTTGTTGTTGAAGCCTTCATCATCTAGCTTCCCAGTAGAGATCAAATTGAGGCGAATGTCGGGAATATGCCTCACATCTTTAAGCAACAACTTGCAGCTCAAATTTGTTTCCAAGCAAGCATCACCTATACCGATAATCTTGGACAAACCTTCATTACCCATTCGAACAGAACCATAATCTTCTGCAGTGTAGGTAGTGAAGAAATCAACTCGAGAAGTCACATGAAAAGAAGCACCAGAATCAATTACCCAACTGCTCTCTTGGCCCACAAAATTGATACAATCATCTTCACAAACGACCATGAGATCATCGGTAGTAACTGCCGTTGTGTCTTCTTGCTTCTTATTCACACTTTTGTCACGCCTTTTCTCCTTGTTCTTGAGCTTTCGGCATTCTCGCTTCATGTGCCCTTTCTCATGGCAATAATAACACTCAACGTCTTTCTTTGAAACAGAACCATCTCTGGACTTGGCACGGCTTTGATCACAACCATGAGGAGTCTTACTCATCTCCCTTGTTTTGCTTCGGCCTCTCACAACAAATGCTTCCGAATGAGAGAAACCGGCTGATTTTCTTCTAGTTTCTTCATTCAACAAGCTACTAGTGACTTGGCCCATTGTGACAACTCCATCGGGTGCCGAATTACTAACTGTCACAACCAAAGTCTCCCAACTTTCGGGCAAGGAACTAAGTAGCATCAAAGCCTACAACTCATCATCAAAAATAATTTTTATAGAAGCAAATTGGTTAACAATACTCTTTATTTCATTAAGATGTTCCGGAATAGGGCTGCCCTCTTTATATTTTAAATTAACCAACTTACGAAATAGAAAGACTTTATTTGTGGCTGATTTTCTATCATAAAGACTCTCTAATTTTTTCCATAAATCATGTGCCGAAGTTTCAGTAGTAACGTGATGAAACACACTGTCATCAATTCATTGACGGATAACACCAACGGCTTTTCGATTAAGCCTCTTCTACTCATCATCTTTCATATCAGCAGGTTTGCCACTATCACCCTCAATGAGTCCATACAAGTCTTTACAAAATAATAGGTCCTCCATTTTAGTTTTCCAAGTTACCCAATTACTTCCATTGAAACTAGACATGCGACCCACATTCCCCTCCATTGATTTACACAAATAAATAAACTCAAATAAACCGTAAGCTCTGATACCAGTTGTTAGGAAAAATATGTGATTCCCCACAAGTAAATCAATCAATGGAAATAAAAACTAATGCGGAAAAATTAAATCAAAGGCAACACAAGAATTTTACGTGGTTCCCTCAATGTGAGGTACGTCCACGGGATCGAAATTTGATTCCACTATCAACCAAATAAGTTCCAAACGATTACAAACGAGACACTAATGGTCTCACAAAACCACCCTTAGGTGAATTCCAAATAATCACAAATAAACAAGAGGAAAGACCTCACCAAATAGATGAACCAAAATCTTCAGAATCAGAGTTGAAGAAGACCCAAAATAATAGACCAAATCAGCTTCACCAACCAACCGAATAAGCACACTGATAATGCTTCAAAGAACCGAAGAACGAAGCAAAGAAAACTTCCGAAGATTAGCCCGAAAAACAGTACTAACTCACCCAATTTGATTCTACCAAATATGATGTAAACCTGCTGCTCATACACCAAAAACCAAAGTCACCAAATAATCAAAGTTTGTGTCTATAGCAGCCGCCACTTTTTTTCTTGGGAAAAACAACATCAATAATTATGTCTTGTGAATCTAGGGTTTTGTAATCAAACCCTAATTGTATCCCAATTGAATTGGGCCTCCACAAATATAATATATAAAAATATTATACCTAAACCAAGCCAAATTAAAACTCTTTTTTCAAAACCAATTGAGTCCCACACTCTAATAAAAAAATATACCCAACATATAAGAGACTATAATATTTGTAATTGGTTAAAGACACCATATTACATGCCATATTATACTTTATCTGCATCCAAGGATTTTTTGTTTGTTCGAGTTGCTTTACTCACTTGTCCAACATAAAATTTGACAAGACTTCTGAAATTTTATTTTCAATTATTTGGCAAATTTGACAAAGCTTTTTTTTTTTTTTTTTTTCCTACTTTTTTTTATGATAGGACTTACAAATAATATTTTCATTTGACATTTTGTGAGTAATTTTTTTTTCAAAAGTCACATTTGCTTTGATTATTAGGACAGAACAAAAGTGATTGAGACCCCCACAGGGGTGTCACCTCCACGACCCTCACAGGACTGTGATTGGCCAATTTTATTTTATTTTTTTTTTCCTCCTCCTCCAATCACCAATCCCCACGTGTGTATAAGAGGGTGGTGGGGAGAGGGGGTCCAGATCATTTTTCTAATCAAATAATAATATTTTAAGGCACTACAGCATATCAAAGTTTGGCATTGCAATTGCCATTTTAGCATCAACCATTATAAATGCTCTAAAAAAAAAAAGAAGATAAAACACTATATGTTTTGCATGACCTGAACAACAAATTAATTCAGAAAGATGACCATTTAATCCCAAATCAATATATCAGAAACATGAAACGTGAGTTTGGGACCCTAAACATAACTACATTGTCACCTTAGAAAGACCATGGGTGGCCCTAAAACCTCAAATTTCCATAGAATGCACATGGTAGACCTCAAAAACATTGGTTTGAAGTGTAGTTCCATGGAAGCTCATGTGGGTCCTTCTGTCTCTGTGTGGCTACTATGACCCTGTTCTATGTCAAGTACCCTTGGAAAGTAACCCTTCATGTCCCTCTTGTTTTGGGGTCTATTTCATGTTGGGAGTGGACATAGTCTCTCTCACAGTTGGGGCTCACAGACAGTCCTTGCGAAGGGAACTTTCATTGCTTCCTTCGCTAACATTTGGATTAAATCCCACATGCCTTTTTTGTGGTTGTTATTTCAAGTTTGATTGAAACTGCCTAGAAGAAAAATATTTTGGGTGTTTCAGGATCAAAAAATTTTTAAACAAATTTTTTTTTTTAAAAAAAAAGTCGTATTCATGCAAATTTGAAAGAAGCCTATTTGTTTCGGCTTTTTGTATTTTTTAATATTTTGTACAACAAAAAATGAAAATGAAAATGAAAATGAAAATGAATAAAGAATGTTCTCTGTGTTCAACGGAACACAAATTTATTTGGGTGAAAAATATTTTTCAATTTTTAAAGATGAAAAATATTTTTCTGATTAAAATATTTCCAATACTACTACACTACCACCGCCACCACTAAAATCTAATAATTTAAATCTGTATTTTCTATTAAAACTTTTAATAGAAAATATTTTTCAAAATGAAATCTTGCACTTATCTTTGAATCTAAAAAGGAAAATATGTGTCCTATGGCTCAAATTTGTCAACCTTGTGATGATACAACATTGAAGCTAGTTTCAAGAAATAACAAATGTTAATAATATCAATCACATGAATTTTTTAATTTTTTTGTCAATCAATAAGAGAGAAGACTTACATATATATGTGAAAAGTCGAAAGTGCAGGATCTCTTGGCTAACCAACTAGCCAATAAATTATATATGTAAGAAAGAGCAAATGTTAAACTAACATGCATCAAAATTTGTTTCAAGTTTATTTAGTAGTATTTATTTGAGTTATTCATCAAGGGAAGTACATATATGATCTTAAAATTTTGACATTTTTACCATCAATTGATTGGAAAGCCATTATTTGCTGACTTCAGATCAAAGCCAAAAATTGCATTGGATCTTTTTTATTGTATATTTGTTGATATTCATGAGAGAGATGCTTGTTGAGAAATCAATATCGAAGAAAAGATATCATATCATTTTAGAAACCTCAATTTTATCAGTAATGCTATGTAATCATAATTTTTACTTAAAAATTTTCAACAAATTGAAATATATTGATCAAATTTATTCTAAATATGATATACATCACTAAATTAAAATTTACACGATACATTTAAATTCTAAATAAAAATTTTGAGCACATAACTTTTTCTGTGGCTTTATAAATCTTGAAGGGATAGCTTTTATAGATGCATAAATCCTCAGTTCCACCTTCACAATATCCTCTCACAAAAGAGACAAACTTGAAGATTTGGATAGAGAATTGCATTGGATTCATGTTAAGAAGGGATGTTTTTAATGTCGCAATTTTTTCTTTTCAAAAAGGAGATAATAAAGAAAATGCTAGCTATAACATCTCAAATGTTCTCTCTGTTTTCATTTTCCACAAGTCAATTCTCATTTTCTTTTTGAATAAGTTACTTTATTATATAGTATAGATATGGGTCAATTACACTTAACACCCTTAACTTCCACTATAATTTTATTTTGGTCTCTTTATTTTTAATGGTGACAATTAAACCCACTACATTTTAATTGTAATATCACATTTCTGTCTAGCTACTATTAATAAGGCTAACACAAGTTGTCATGTAAGCTAAAAGTGACATTTTTTTCGTCTTATTAGCACTCTCTCCATATACTTCCATCAAATTCTCATTTTAATCTTTAGACTTTCACAAATCTTATTTTAATCCATTTACTTTTAATTTTCGTTAGATTAATGTTAGGGATTCCAAACAAATTATTAAAAATTTTACACAATAGTCACATGTGTGTATGACTCACATCATATGAGACCTACGTCTATGTGAATGCAGATAGTGTAAAATTTTTTAGGCCTCTAGCCTTTTAGTTTTTGTTAACTTTATTAACAGTAGATAAACAAAAAAATAACATTTCAACTTGACTTAAATGTAAGATATTAACTATCACAATTGAAAGTTAAGGAATAACCAAAATGAGATTATAATAAAAACACAGGGGTACTAAATTAATCATATTTTTTAAAAAATAAAAATAAAATTATTATTTTGAAAATGAATGGCTCCAAAAATATGAAAATGAAGGCATGAATGGAAAGGACCGCAAAGGCCGGTACTTGCATGTTCTCATAACATGGTAGGGACCCTCTATGAAACCTCATCCCACTTTTTTCAACTAATTAATGCCTTCTAGTTCACCAAATATTTAATTAATTATAATAATGATTTTTTTTATCATGAGTCATTGTTCTATATTTTAAAAAAGAAATTGATTATGAAACCATCCTTGCACGTAATCTTATGATTTGGAAGATGATTAAGAAAAGTAACATAATTTCAGGATTAACCATGTGTATTAAACCACGATTATCAATCAGTCTTATATTATTGTTTATTGTGATTTTTTTTTTTTTTAAATTTATAGTGTTCTCTCCATAATATTCTTAAATAACAACTGAATATTTGATTCTACATGTTGCTATTATTAATATTCTTATGTAACAACTGAATATTTGATTCTTCATGTCTATTATTATTATTATTTTTTTTGGTATGATGGAAAATTTCACGTTGCTATTATTCTTTTGGTTAGGATGAAAATTATAGAAAGTGAAAGAAATGGGGAAAAAAAAAAAAAAAAAAATTGAATTTTTTTAGTATGAAAATGGTGAAAGTTACAAAAAAGTTAATTTTCTTATACAATTCATAATAGCATGGTAACTAAGGCCAAGTTTGGGAACTTTTGAAAAAGTCAAAAAGTCAAAAAATTACTCAAAAAGTTAAAAAGTTAACACTATTCACCAAAAGTCAACAATTACGGTTGCACAACTCCCAATTCTAATTTTTCCCTACAAACCAATTTTTACAATTTTTATTACACATTTTTTCATAAAAAGTCAAAAAGTTAACCCAAACATCCATATTTTTTTCTTCAACTTTTTAGTCCAAAAAGACAAGAAGTGCACTTATTTAGGACACCCCAAACGACCCCTAAGTTTCTAGTTTCTTACAAAAAATACAGAAAAATGTAATAAAGTTAAAATATGTTATAAAAGTAGTTATTATAATTAGAATTTCTATTTTCTTATAAAATTTGCATCCTAATCAAACTTATACAAAAAACAATATGGTGCCGTTTGGTAACACTTACGTTTTCAGTTTTCTGTTTATATTTACAAAAATTTTAAAAACTCAAATAAAAACTTGTTTGGTAAACTTTTTGATTTATAAATCAGTGGTCTCAGTTTATAAATTTGGCCAAAAAATGAAAACACAAAAACGTGTTTTCATTTTGAGTTTTCAGTTTTTTTTTTTTTTATCACTCAACACTAGCTAGCCATCACCCACCACCATTTTCCACCACCGTCTTCCGCTACCACCACCCACCCCCCACCACCACTCACCACCCACTTGCCACCACCACTTACTACCCACCTGCCACCCACTTGCCACCACCACCCACCCATCACCGCCATCGCCACCACCACCACCACCCACCACCCACCTGCCATCCACTCGCCACCACCCACCACCCGCCACTACCATCCACCGCCCGCCACCACCACCCGCCACCTACTTGCCACCACCACTCACCACCCATCTACTACCACCATCCACCACACCCACCCGCCATCATCACCCACCATCCACTACCACCACCATCACCCACCACCCACCCGCCCTCACCACCCACTGCCACCATCTACTACTCGCCACCGTCACCCACCCATCCATCCACCCACCCACCGCCACCACCACCACCTACCCGCCATCCACCTGCCACTACAACCAACCACCCGCCACCACCATCACTACCACCCACTTGCTACCCCCCGTCACCGTCACCCACTCACCCAAAATCACCACCCACCACCCACCCGCCACTACCCACCACCATCACCCGTCATCCGCCACCCACCTGTCACTACCACCCGCCACCATCACCCACCCACCGACCACCACTACTCGCCGCCACCACCACCCACCCACCCGCCACCACTACCACCTGCCACCACCACCCACCCACCCACCACTACCACCCGCCACCGCCACCCACCCACCCATCACTACCACCACCCACCCACCCACCACCACCAGCTACTCACCACCCACCGTCACCACTTTTCACCACCGTCTTCCGCCGCCACTTGCCATATCTCACTCTTCTTTTTATTTTTAAAATTTTTTAAACATTTTGTCAATTACCAAACGCGTTTGTAATTTATGATTTTCTAAAAATAAACAAAAAATAAACAAAAACCAGTTTATAAAATTTTTGTAAATATAAACTGAAAACGTAAACGTTACCAAACATATATATTTTACTTTGCTTTTCTTTTATTTTATTTCACTCTCTATCATTTTCATTTTCTATCATTTATTTCTTTCTAATGAAAAGGAAGATTTTTACAGGTCACGGATAGTTTTGAAATAAATTTCTTAAACTCATAAATTTTAGTTTATTTTCTAAATTTAGGTACTTTCGTAAAATCAAAGGTTAAGGAATGTGTTTTATTTCATTCCACCACTTTTTGCAAATGAAGTTGCAAATGAACTTATTTTATGTTTAATGAAATTACAAGTTGAACTTGTGAGTTTATGTTTAAAAACAAATTATTCCATTAGGTTCTTAAAGCTAAGAATGAATTAAAATTGTAATTTTATAGTGATATTATAAAATTGCAGGTTGAAGATAGGATTTAACAAACTTAGTTGACCACAGGAGGTCAATAAGTTAATTATTGCTAATTGTAAAAATTAATTATTTTTCTACCATAACGGGATTGTATTTAATTGTTTATTTACTTCTTTATTAGGCTTGGTAATTGTTAAGTTTCTAGTTAAGGGGAATTACATGCAGGTGGGAGTTAGAAAAAAAAATAATTACCAAGACATGGAGGGGTGAGTGACAGTTGCACCCCCACAGAATTTTATTTACACCCCACCACAAACACACTTACAACCCCATGTGTTTGATAAATTTTTTTTTTCCTTTTCTCACCTGCATGTAATTCCCCCTTCTACTTATGTGTTGTTGAAGTATAATTGTCTAATTTGATATAATACTTCATATTTGTAATTAATCTTCACTAATTGGAAATATATATATATATATATTTAACAAAGTAAATGTGTACCTTTTTCCCTGCAGCTTATAAATTAATTTATTTTTTAAGGTTTTTTTTAAGAAACTTTTTTTAATATTGAGTAAAAATTTTTGCTTTTTAAATCTGTCTAAACTATTAAACTATCCTAAAAATTGAAAGAAAAGAAAAAAGTACGAGAATTGAAAAAAATGTACACTAAAGACAAAAAAAAAAAAATTATGATCGTTTAGTCTATGCGGATCTGAATTTTAAAATAATCAGCAAAAAAAAAAATTAAACTTAAAAACTAAGCAGCCTTGAAACTACATTGGTTAGGAAAAATTGTTAGAAAATATGTGCCATTAAAATTGTCGAAAGGAAAGAACTTGTTGTTTGATGCTTCATCTCTAAGGACAAAACATGATTGGTAATTGCAAATATGTATATATATATATATATTATATAATTTGCTTGAAATTTATGTATGGTTCATTTTCATAAATATATAATAGTTATGCCACTAGGCAGTATTGAGCTTAAAACAGATCTCGAAGTCATTTGACCAAACTCATATACTACAAGTTTGAAACGTGGTAATCAACAAGGAACATGGGGGCTCTTAATTTCATTATGCTCTTTCTTCAAAAAAATTGGGTACTCCTAGGGGGTAGGTTGTGGTTCTTTGTTGACTTAGAGGCAACAAAATTTGACCAACCTTTTTCCCAAAATGGGAAGTTTTATTTATATCATCCTGTTAGAAAATTCATCTTCTTATTTTTCTTTCTTCTTTTTTTACTCATTTGAATTTTTGACCTCTTAATGAAATATAAAATTTTTGACCAATAGGTAAAGTAAAAAAATTATATATATATTATGTATTTTGAGCATTTCATTTTTTTATCTATGCACTTTAATGGTGTTCTTTATTTTACTTATGGTCGACACAAACAGTTTAAAGAGATGGGAGACTCTCTCGATATAGTTAGACTAGAAGAGTTTATTTAAAATAATGATTATAATAGCTAACTAATAAAATAGAATGAGACTAAGGACTAATTTGGCATCTTATAAAAAAATTGAAAAATTATTAAAAAAGTTAAAAAATTATCACTATTCAAAATATATATATATATATATATAAAACAAATTTACACAAAAAAAAAAAAAATACAAACCAACTTTCTATGACATGACAATGGTACAGTCTGAAGTGATGTCTGTTCAAAAAAAAAAGTCTCAAATAATGGTACAAATTATACAGGCGGTGCACAACATAGGACGGTGATGTTCGGCCCATGAGGGCCCATCACGGGCCCCGTTTTGATAATCTGAACAGTCAATGTGTAAAAATCATCGAGTACTATATGCCTGTAAAATATTGCGTTGATTGGATATCGATAATTATATGATCAAATTAGTTTTGTATAAAAAATATGAACGCTGAACAAGTTCACGGTTGACAAAAAAACTAATCCAATCAGATAGCTATCGATATCCGATCAACGTGATTTTTTATAAGCACATAGTACTTAACGAATCCTACATATTGCACGGTTCCGATTATTAAAATGAGACCCGTGATGGGTCCTTACGGGCCGAACAATACCGTCCTATGTTGTGCTCGGATTGGAGGCACTATCCATTTCTGAAGTATGCAGCATATAGTACCGGCTTCATGGTACGGGGATGTCAGTACACATTTATATATTTAGAGGTAATATAGTAATTTTCTTATTTTATACAATATTTTAATACACATTTTTTCATAAAAAATTAAAAAGTTATTCCAAATAATTATTTTTTTTTCTTATATTTTTTTATTCAAAAAGTCAAAAAGTAGGTTTATTTAGTTTATCCCAAACAATCCCTAATTACAAGAGTTAACAAGCCTTTTTAAAGAGTCTGTTGAATATACTCAGTTCATCACTTTTAAACATGCCAATGCATCAGTGGCTCAAATGAAGAATTACAGAATTATTACTTAGCACACCAGGAATCTGATAGGATAATGGAACTTTTTGACCAGAGGCTCTTGGCTAACAAATTAACATGCCATTACATCGGTGGCCTAGAGAACTTAGTCAAAGAATTAATTAGATCAAGTTTCATCCTCCCTTACAATCAATTGATATTAAAAAAAAGACTCATACAAAAAGTCCATGCACGTTAGTATTGTGCAACCATCAAAACTAACAAGCATTATTAATAGAATACTATGAATGGACTTTATTAAGGTATCGTTTGACAACATCATTTTTTAGTTTAAAAGTTAAAAAGTCGTTAAAAAAAATTAAAAAGCTAACAATTTATATCAAAAAGTCAAAGATTTATTTTTTTCTCTATTTTTTTCACATCTTTTTATAAAAAATTAAAAAGTCATCCCAAACATACTAATTTTTTTTATATAATATTTTAGTCAAAAAATTAAAAAATTACTTAAAAAGTCTATTCCCAAACGAGGTCTTAGAATGCTCAAATATTTTACAAGCAAATCTTATGAGAATGAACAAATCACTTGGGAGAATGCATTCCTAACTGTAATGTGAAAGGCAAATTCACATCTACCCCTAAATTCTGCAACCAAACGTGCCCTGACCACGTCACCCCATTTAATGTAAACACGTATTTGCCTCCGTAATTTTAGGCATATGATAGCCTTCAAACAAAAAACAAAAAAAAGTCCACATAAAATACTCCTAAATTTTTTTTATATATTTTTTTAAAATTTAATCAAACAGAAATCAAACATGACATATAAAATACATGAATGAACAAAATTTTATACAAATGAGTCCCATTAATAAATCTTGTATAAGAAAATATTATTTACACAGAAAATCTATACACACCATCGAGTTTTCATACATTTTGTGTACAGATTTTTTATACATATAACATTATTCAATCTTTTCAGTCTCTGTGTTTTCTATGCTTGTAGTTAGTTTATGTATTGATATACTTGTTGAAAAATAATAATAATAATAATAATAATATAAAAGAGTAGATGTGAAGAAGAGACGGTTGAGAAATGCATGTGAGTGTGGGGCCAAGTGAGCATAGCAGTTGGTTAGTCGGAACATCTGCATGTGCAAGTGCAACCTGATCCTTGTGTGTATATCATATCACCTCTAAATATTTGATTCAGTTTTTAGTTTCCTTTATTTATGTATTTATTGTTGTTATTTTTTATTATATATATATATATATACATATATATTTTTTGTGGTTTTGGTCATCTGAGCATTGCTAAGTTGTCACTTTCTACCTTACATTACACATGCCCCAACCTACTCATCTATACTATGCCCCCTCAAATAGTCTTCTCCATTTTCTATATAAGCAATGCCCCATTCCCACTTCTTGTACTCAGCAGCTCTTACCCATTTCCCTCATTTATTCTTCTACTCTCTCTCTCTCTCTCTCTCTCTCTCTCTCTCTCTCTCCAATGGCTGCTCTGGCATTCTCCATTGTTTCTCTTCTGCCCTTCTTCTTCAGTTTTTGCCTCCGCGGCACTTACGGTGACTATGGAGGTTGGCAAGGTGGTCATGCTACTTTCTACGGTGGGGGTGATGCGTCCGGCACAATGGGTAAGTTAATAACAATGTTATACAACCTGAAAAAATTGATTTAAAAAGTTATTAGAAAATAAAGTGTGCTAATCAAACTTTACAGAGTTTGAATTCACACAACAAAAATCATTTTCTAACTACTTTTCAAGATTCCTAACTTTTTCCATAATCTAAAAGACAACTGTCCCATCAACATTTATATTATAAAAAATAAAATAAAAAAAAGTTGCATTGCTTTTCACGTATTACTTCACATCATACTTACCTTGAGAGTTCAAATAGATTTATTTATTTAGTTTTTAGTTTTTTGTAATAATAGAAAATTGCTAAATTTGATTTGGGTATTGCAGGAGGAGCTTGTGGGTATGGCAACTTATACAGCCAAGGCTATGGCACCAACACTGCAGCACTCAGCACTGCTCTATTCAACAATGGGCTGAGTTGTGGGGCTTGTTATCAAATCAAATGTAATACTGACCCACAATGGTGCCTCCCTGGGACTATCACTGTCACCGCTACTAACTTCTGCCCTCCCAACCCTTCTCAATCTAATGACAATGGTGGGTGGTGCAACCCTCCCCTCCAGCACTTCGATCTTGCAGAGCCTGCTTTCTTGCAAATCGCCCAATACAAAGCTGGAATCGTCCCGGTGTCTTTCCAAAGGTATAAACCTTGATAGAACACATCCTTAAAAACCAACTATCCATTAGTTTTTATACACATGCTTAACCAACGTGGGACAGTTAGATGTCAGTTTGCTAATATGATTGTGTTATGGTGTTGACAGAGTGCCCTGTGTCAAGAAAGGAGGCATAAGGTTTACAATCAATGGCCATTCTTACTTCAACCTAGTGTTGATCAGCAACGTTGGCGGCGCTGGGGATGTCCAATCGGTGTCAATTAAGGGGTCCAACACAGGATGGCAACCCATGTCAAGGAACTGGGGCCAAAATTGGCAAAGCAACACCTACCTCGATAGCCAGTCTCTCTCCTTTCAAGTTACCACAAGTGATGGAAGAACCATCACCAGCTACAACGCAGCACCAGCTAATTGGCAATTTGGACAAACATTCGAGGGGGGTCAATTCTAGGTTTTCATGAGAAGGATTATAAAGTTTGTATATGATATTGAATTTCAAGGTGGGTAGGTTTGGGAGAGACTCGGAGAATTTAGAGTCTATTGCTGTGGTGGTTAACTAGCACCCGCTTAGGCCTACATATAATTTTTTTTTTTCTTTCTCCGTGCCATAGCACTAACTTTATTGCTATTATGCAATAAAGGTTGGTTATAGTTACCTTCAAACAGAGATGTTCAGTTTGTAGGCCTTAGATTGGAATCAAGGCTATAGATATTTATTTGGTAGCCTTAGATTGAAATCAAGCCTGTATGAATATCATATAAAGTTTGCAGATTTAATGCCCAAGTGGGCATAAAAACCGAGTTGGGGCAACTTGATATTAATGAATTTAGGTTTCAATGCATTGATCCATTTGTGCATTCCTATACTTTATTTTGATATGTATTTTTTCTTTATTATAAATAATTAAGCAATCGATAAAGACAAATTAAAGAATATTAATTGTCAAAGATAATTGTTCCATCAAAGCATTTGGATGTTAATGGTTGTTTTGGAAAGTGACTTATAAGTTTACTTTTTGGGTCATTACAAAAAAATATACAAAAAAAAAAAAAAAAAAAAAAAGAGTAAAAAATGAGAAGTGATGTGACCTAAATAAATTAATAAACCAATAAGCTAACTTATAAGCTTGTTTCCAAGCGAAGCCTAAATTGGATATGTTTTACTTTCAAGGCAAGAGCACAAAACATTTAAGATCTCTCAGTAATATTTGGATCTATCAATAATTTTGTTTGGTTTTATTATTAATTACCACCATACAAGTAGATTGTCAGTTATAAATTATACTACACCTACTTAATAATACAAATAGATAGTTAATAGGTCTGTTTGAAAATAACTGAATTACTAGTTGTCAAACTTAAACCTAACTAAAATAATAAGAGTTCTGACAATTTTGCTACTTTTCAGCAAAGTAAATTAACTAAGATAAATAAGGCTTCGAGACAGATTTTTCTCTCATTTATGTATTGAATAGGATAATGGGATGCTTTAAAAAGATGGTTAAAAATTAATTTTTTAATTTTTTAAACTTTTTTCAGTGTTTCATGTGAGAAGTGATGTGACTCAAAATAGATTAAAAAGCTGACTTTGACTTTTTTAACTTATTACCAAAACAGCTCAGAGTTGCCGAAAAGACAAATGAAGTAAATACTATAGATTGAAGAAGCTTCAAAGAGAGAAGTCATAAAAATGACCCAAACCATTTTCTTTCACTTAATTTCATTCTTGCGTACCAAGCATAGTCTCAAGAAGACCTAAAAACGACCCACATCATTTTCTTTCACTTAATTTCATTCTTGGTAACCTCAACGTTCCCTTGTATTTGTTAGATCAGTAATGTAAAAAAATTGATGCTTCTAAAAAGGTAAAAGGCAGCCAAAAATTTGTTGGGAAGATATAGGAATAGAACTGATCTAAAAGGCAAATAGAATAGAGACTGATAATCACTAAACAAAAAATTTCGTTACACTCAGCATCAGTAATAGTTAGTTCTAGTCAATTTAAATTAAATTTTACAAAGGAGAAGAAGCAAATTAATTGAAAAATTGAACTGTGCACACAAAAAAGCATAAATGTAAACATTTCAAAGTTATCAAATCCAGTCATGAATCAACAACAGATGACAAGCTAGTTTACAGCAAAAAATTATCGTTTTGAGATTCTGGGTATGAAAACGGTTGTTGTATCCCAGATTTAAAAATTAAAAATTAAAAAAAATTACTCCATCAGGTTTCTGTAACTTCTTCCCTTCAGCCCTCTTAAGTGCATATGCTACAAGAGGGTTAAGAAAAGCAAGGCTGCAAAAAAATTCAGCTTGGACTCATGTCTTGTTAAAAGAAATGGTTGCTACTTTGCCGGGGTAGCTCAACTTCTTTATATTGAGCAAAATACTTGAAAAAATTCATAAGCATAAACTCTGAAATTGGCAGCAAACCTAGAAGTATCTCCAAAAATTGGCTACAAAGTCAACTGGCTAATCAATTTTCAGAATGAACTTCTGCTTGTTTTGTACAGCCTAAAACAACCCAAAGAATCAAGAGAATTCAATCATT